>OY755091.1:470047-2870047 GCA_963576655.1 Gastrophysa polygoni | reverse complement strand
ACTTTGATGTAATTGTCAATTTCAAAAATTTGTCAAGTAACTGTTCGAAATCAATTTAATTGAAACTGAGGATGCGTTATTGCCTTTAACATCACCTGAGACTGAGACTTGGCGCGAGATCGTGGAATTGAATCTATCACCGAAGTATATATGAACTCATCACATACAGTAGATTCATGGATTATAGGAAAACTTCATCTGACTAGGCAGTAAAAATACCTGTCAAGTGTCATTACAAAGCCACTCCTAATGTCATTCGGAGAAGAGAATATTTTTAATAAATATCAAAACTTCTATGGTGGACATTTTTGGAGTTTTTGTTGTATTTATTGTATTGACCTGTCTCCGTTTTGCATCTCTGGTCTCATTGGATATAAAGGGCCCTAGGCTAAGGCATATAGGAGGGTGGGTACTAGGGAAATGAAAGATGTTGTCTTGCATCTGCTGCTGAGCATTTCCCACTTTTTTTAGTAATCAAAATCAGAAGAATCAAATCTACGCTACTGGAAATGTCTCATTCATAAGTCATCGTTAAAAAATGTAAATTTAATGTTACCGAGCATACGGAGAAATGATTCAAAGAAACCATCAAGCGAATTGTCATATAGCTATACAGGGTGTGACTTACAGAGAATTGAACGAACCTCCTATTTATAACAGATTAATCATCGATAATTCATATTTTACTAATGATATTTATGTTCATCGTGAATTTGAGAGAAGTCTCGCTGTCAAACACACTGCATAAAAAACTTTCACTGCATGTGGAAATATAAATCCCACTGAATGACAAATGTTGAATTTATTTCCACATGAATATGAAAATTATATGAAGGACAAGTAGGTTACTAAGAGAAAAAAATACCTATCGATTCTTCTGGATGTGCAACAAAGAGAGTTGCAATTTTGCCAACAGTCAGCTGATCACTGCTGGTTGCCTCTCTCTCGTTTGCTGTTTTCATTGCTTGGATTCCTCCGCCTTTCTCTATAGGCGCGAACTAGGGTCTATTTGAAATTTGTTCAACATTATTCAATGACACCTATGGAATGATATTCACTGATATTTTTTGAATCTATGAGTACAGACATAGGCTCAACAGGACAACAACATTCCGAAAGAAAATTTGAGAATCATTTCTTCTCTTGATGGACCAAACTGGCTGAACCAACTAGGATTTTTTACCAATTTTTGATATTCAAACAACAAGTGAAACTGAGTATCTTCGCTTCAACACACTCATGGATTAAAAAACTGAACAATAGATATGATAATTGAATAATCTTACAGTATCAACTCATCAAATGACATGACTCATCGAAGTTTTTCTACAACGCCAACAGTCAGCTGATTTTTGATCACTGCGTCTCTGTCTTATGGTCGTTTCTCTCTCTCTCTAACCTCGATCTAGTAGAGGATATTTATTATCTCATCTTTGTAGTAACACCATTCCTGACAATGAGAATTATTCTCTGACTTCTTTCAGTTACCTATTTCTAATCAAATATAACGTCCGTAACATTCACGACAGCCCTGCAGCATTTTGAAAAGTGGGATTTCTTTGGTTTCCTGAGTTTCTCATTTGAATAACTTTACACGGAAATAGGATACTGTTGGGACAATTCCGTATTTTGATTGCTTCATTTGGAGGTGTGTGGGCCCATTCAAAACTCGTCTGCAAGTGGCGCTGCCAAAGTAGGACGAATCCACAAAAGGAATGGTGTTGAGAAATTCCACGTCACTCACTCCTACTGGTAGTTTTTTGCATAATCCACTCTACAAGGTGTCGTGAATTCGAACGGACATTTCGAAGGTTCAGGTTCCTTGTAGATTCGATTAACTTCTCCATATTCTCCATTTTCTTGGTAATTTGCTGTGTTATGAAACTTCAGACCCTCAGAAATATTATCGCTCCAGATATTTCAGAAAGATTTACTTGATTGCACAAACTTTGAAGCTTTCCTTGTATAACATTCCGTGCTGTTCAAATCACTCGAAATTCAAGTATCCCATAGAGATTTCTTTGAATCCACGAATTTTCAAAAGTCTTTCCTCTGAAACATTTCGAGCTATCCAAATTATTGAAGCTCTAAGAATCCCAAGGTACTTTTGAGTTGTCCACTCACTAAATTACAGATTTTGAGCTTCCCTAACAATGTCTTCCACAATCTCAGACTATTGAAGCCTTTAAATTCCGAACTTTTATACAGACTCAATATTTATACAGACGAACAATATTACAGACTCTCCCCTCACAAAATTTCTCTCAAAATTCCACACCATTCCCTTTAATTTCTATCATCTATCATCCTACAAAATTCCAAACACTCCCCAATACAAGATATCACAATATTTGCTTACAAAATGTCAAACTATCTAAATTATTGAGATTTTTCGGATTCGATAACCTCTTGATATCATTGGAATCATCAAGCAAATTTTGGGTTCTAGATCATGCAATATGTTTTTTGTTGACGTCATATCGGAAGATCATAATACAATGTGTGAATTCGTCTAGGTCTAGACATATACGCCATAAATCAAAGACATATGTTTTTGTGAGGACGATTTTCTATAGCGGCTCAATCATTTATTTCTAAAACGTTACGCTTCAGTTTTACATATTCATGCAATATGTAATGATTTTCAATTGTCCATCATTTGATTCCACCAGAGGTTTGTTGAAGGATTTTCAAAAGTTATAATTTCCGAGTAAGTTTTAGTTGTTGCCAAGAAAATATAAATCGTTTTGATAAAGGAGAAGGCATAGGATACGAGAGTGAATTTTTGTCCATAAGATGTGGCACTTGCATCTAGGTATATTCATTTATGAAGGATATATCTTTATATATGAATATATTCCATAGGTAAGTGGGATTAAAGTTGAACAAATTTTTAATAGACCCTAGTTCACGCTTGGAGAAAGGCGGAGGAATTCAACCAAAGAACCAGTGATCAGCTGACTATTGAAAAAATTGCAAGTCGATCGGGCAAGAATGAATCTGGTAGAGAATATATAATATCATACAGACAGTATTTATCAAGTCTTTGGTTTGAAGAAACCATATCGAAGGCATCACAATCGAAAGATGTACAAGAAAAAAATAAAAGAATACATGGTGAAACGTTCATTTTGTGTTTTCATTTCAACGGAAATCAAGCGAACTGAGAAGCCTGCTGACAAGGACTGGGGCGAGCATACTCTATATTAACGGCGTTAGTGTACGGACAAGGACCTTCCATCGCCTGATAATTCCTGGCCCCATAGTAGTTTTCATAAGGCTCCACCAGTACCCTGCTGAATGCTCTCTGATTGGTCTGAATCAGTCTCTGGTACATCGGAACCTGCTGCGGTACTGCTTGTGGTCGTACCAAGACCTGTGTCTGATACATCGGATAGCTTGGGACTGGTTGGTAAACTGGTTGCTGGACTGGTTGGTAAACTGGCTGTTCTGGAACGGGTTGCTGGAAGAACATCGGTTGTTGGACCATTACCGGTTGTTCTGGTATAGGTTGTTGGTAGAACACAGGCTTCTGGATTTCAGGTGGACGAACCACTATTGGTTGTGGCGGAATGTTCACTGGTTGGTAGATCACTTGATATTGCGGTTGATACACTAGAATATGAAATCAGAGTGTGGATTCATGCTGAACGAATTGTTGTTTCACTTACCTGGAACCGTTCTATTGATCACCAGAGGGTTCGCTGTTGTAATAGAAACTTGCTCTGGAAAAATAAGATGTTTCAATTTTAACAGTTGTATTATTGAAATGTCGAAGATTTTTGAAAGAGTAACGAGACCCTCAAACAGGGCAAATAATAGATAGTGAATTTTTAACAACTGATCTTCATTACAATAAAGAATAAGAGATCAAAGTGTTAACTCCGTCTCCTGTATACATTCCATGCGGACTTGATATGTACTGTCAAGTGAAGAGATGAGTAAGTACAAGCACCTCATCCGTTCAAACTCTCGAAATGAGGCGTTGATTGGCTACGACCACGACAGAAGTTTCTGGATGTATCAGCTTTTTGATCTCGATGGACGACTATAATGGAATGTTGGTCTTTTGAATCTGGTTTTTGCCTACACCACAGTCCCACCAATTTTACCGCTCACCTTACGTTTGAAAAAACCTATCAAAAACAGTTGTTCGTGGTGCCGGCGAAAAGAAAGTTGTGCGTCAACCTGGCCGCCAGTTATGGTGAGTTATTTTGGCCTTTTTTCCATCTGTGGACAACACGAAAGGGAAACTAATAATGTTCGAGGAACATCGTGTTAGCCAGCTGTGGAATTTTGGGAGTGAAGGAAGGTGTTTGAATTTTTCTTGAAAGTTTGGAGGTTGTAAGCATCAGGAAAGACTTCACTAGGCAAAGAATTCCATAACTTTGCCGTTCTATTGATGAATGATGCTTGGTATAGCGATGTTCGACAGGTCTCGAGCCTGACAGTGTAGGAGTGACCAGCTTGAGCTCGTCTGGTTTGTCTACTAGGAATCGCGCGTGGTGGCATAACAGATGATATCTCCGTTGAGCACCGACCATGAAAGTACCTATAAAAAAGGCATAGATCGCCGACCTTTCTACGATGATCTAGAGAGGTCAATGATTTGGTGAGTGTCGTATCATCGACTAGGCGAATAGCTCTCTTCTGAATTGAATCTAAGAGCTTTAGCGTATGTTTGGGGGCTGAGCTCCAAACATATGAACAGTACTCCAGGACAAGCCGAATTTGTGCTTTGTAAATCATAAGCAGCTGCTGGGATGTGAAGTATCTCTTCGCACGGAATAGAAAACCAAGTTTTTGTGAAGCAGTTTCTGCAATGGACCTCACATGATCGTCCCATGAGAGTGTTGGTGGTGACACCCAGCATGGATATTGACGACTTCATAGGAACAGTGGTACCCGACATCATCAAATTGGGCATTGTGTGATCACCCTTCTTGGTGAACATACAAGCTTGAGTTTTAGTTGCATTGAACTCTACTAGATTCTCAGATCCCCATTTCAGAATTCTTGTCAGATCCTCATTTAAAGCACCGACCTGTCTTCGCCTTGCACCTCTGGCCTCGTTGGATGATATAGGAGCTCTAGAGGAAAAGGCGGAATGAAGTGTACTATCATCCGCAAAGCTATGAACTGGGCTGCAGGTCACATTCAACAAATCATTGATGTGGAGCAAAAACAAAGTTGGTGCCAAGACAGAGCCTTGTGGAACACCAGCATTGATAGTCATTGTATCAGACGAGACCCCGTCTACCACCACGTAGACGTATCTACAAGAAAACTCGATAGTAACTGACTTTCGACTGTAGACAACTCACCAATGGGGAAAATTCCTCTGCATATATCAGAACACTCCCAACGTTTTTCGACAGTGCAGTTCTTCTGATCGTCATCGCAATCAGCATTGCTCGTCACCAAACAGCACTCAGAAGTGATATTGTCATTGTCTCTCCAAGCGCTCGGTTCAAAATGGACGCTGATAGTATTCTCGTTCGTCGAATTCACGTTGATCGGTACAGAAATGTTGTTGACAGTGTTGATGGTATTCGTCAAGGTGATCGTCGTTGTGTCGTTGTTGATGTTCGTGTTGCCGACGGAAGATACTGCGGGCTGCGGTTCCGGTACATCTTCTCTCGGTATCGGTATCAATATAGGAGTACCTGGATCTTCGCGCTGATTGCATTCGTCGTTGCAATTGCGCCGCTGATTGCAGCTGCGATCGTTGCAAGACTGTCTTTGACAGTTGTTGCACGGCTGTCTTTGACAGTCGTTGATGCACGACTGACTGTTGCAAGAGCTTCCGCATTCTGTTTCGCAGCAATCTCGTTTCACCAAGTTTCTTGCCGATACCATGTGCAAGGCGATGGTCGCCAAGAGAGTGATGTAGAGCAACTTCATCTATGGGCAGATATCAAAAACTGTCAATTTTTTATGAGCTACTTCATTTTATTTATACTTTATTATGGTTACCCATCTCCTTAGTTGCCGAAGCAACCATTAGAAGCCCTAAAGGGCTTGTGAGATGGAGGAGACGGGGTTGTACAGTTAAGACAAGTGGAATCCAAACCACTGTGGCACTTTATGATATACATTGTACAGATGTACAGCGCATAAATAAATAAAATCCAACGGCCAGCCAGGAATCGAACTCACGACCTCATGATTACTATGATGTCGCTCGACCATCTCGACCACCTGGCCGCTTTGTGACCAATGATTTTATAATGTATAAGATGCACCTTCGCCTCGTCCTGTACGGATCATTGAAATGATCATAGGAAAGAGAAGGGGTCATATGGATGTGGTTGCGAGTGTAATTCAGTCTCGATATGGAATTTCAAAATGTTGAATCGTTGTACTAATATGTAAAAACGTTCTGTGGCTATTTAATATCATTCATTCCCATTTGAACACTTGATACCATTGAAACAATATGTTTCATTAATTTTTGTATCTTATATTACACCCATAGACTGATCATGACATAACCATTGTGAAAAGAGTTGTTCAATAGTTCAAATGGATCATTGAACTTCACTGGACAATTTACTGAAGTACTGAGTCTTTAGCGCTGCGTCTCTTTTTTATGATCGTTTCAATATCTCTCTCTCTCTCTAGGCTCGATCTAGTAGTATAGTCATATTATCATTATATCTTTGGATGTGACAAACTACATTTTTCAGTTTTTCAAACGGAACACAATATTTTTGGTTTTATTATCTTTCGGAATCTGTATGAATAATTGATAATGATTTTTGTGCATACACTTCGTGAGGATCTCTGAGTTATTGTTTGAAAATTAATATTTCAATTCACATTTTGTGAATATTCTGGATGAGTATATTATTATTGATATTATCGAATGGGCACTTTACTTCGAGCGACTTACAATTAAATGACGGACTTTTAAGTAGTACATATTTTTTGCGATTTTGATTTCGATCGGTCCATAGATAAAAAAATAATTGAAAACGGCAAAAAACATGCTTTTCTTTCTTCTTTCCTCAAATTGAATGTCGTGATGCGATCCTTTTCCAATGAAAATTAGAAATGAAAATACCGCTGCAATTTTATATTACTTTTGATGCAAAGTTGACGTCAGCATTCATTGAATAGTTTGATAATTTTCTAATTCATGACATTGACATTATTTTGGTACACGTGACGTGTCTGAGTTGAAGAAATGAATGAAGATTCTAATCGTTTGAGAATTCGATTTATGTTCGACTGACCTTTCTTCAAACAAACATGAGATATAGGATCAAAGATTAATTGAATAAAAATCTTGATTCAAGTTAGACTAACCTTTCTTCAGATGTTCTTTGGAAGAACCTCACACTCGACACACATGGGCCGAAATGATGTGTTTTTATGAATGATTTTACCAAAATAATGGGTTATCAGAGTGGTCGCTCGATTATGGACCAAATTAGATTAGTGGAGAAGGGTCAAATTTTTCTATATTGATATGGACGTGTATCTCCAAATGCGATCAAGGTTTTTTTGATAGTGTGTCGGTTCTAACAATCACATAAATTCGTGTATTGAGAATTATCGTAACCTATTCAGCGCGTTTCGGAACATTAAAATATCACTAAGCATATTTTCAAGAATTATCAGAAATTTTGTAAATATTTATTTTCTGACTGCATGAAAAATCAGGACGATGAGAATTCGGAATCATTTCCACAAATATATTTCAATTGAATTCACATTTTTCAAATCTATTTTTTCAAAACATATTTGTGGACAATAGGACTACAAGTTCTTCTTCATTTCGGAAATGGACTCATTTCCTTCAATGAAATGATATTGAATTTTCATAAAATGAGAAACTACTCGAAATTCGTCAATAATCAACGATAGATATAGCTCTCACGATGCTTTTTCATTAATGCTGATAACAAAATAATTGTTTCCAATCCAATTATCTACAAGAAACGTCTAATTCGTTGTTTTATTCATTGATATTTGCTTCTGTGGAACGATTTCTATTACAAATGTATCACCACTAGCTTAAGATAAGTGTTTGGTAGAGGTACAGGTTCTTGAATGAAACACATCACGTCTGTTATAATCTTTATTTGTTCGAAATATTCGATCTAGTAAAAAGTAAAACTCTTATAAAATTGGAGCACTGATATTATTGTCGAAGCCAGGTCTACAGGGTCTACATCGAGAAGTATATAGCATTACATTTCATTAAGAACATGAACCAATCCAGATATAGGTATGAATAATTTCCTCAAATTCTTATTTGGATTTGAATTATAACGCCCGTTATTTCTAACAAGCACTTGGATATATATTGGAGTATACAGGGTTGGGATAGAGTATGGAACCAAGTAAATATCTTTCAAACGAAGAGAACGATATTCATGAAAATTTGCAGGTAAGTGCAGTAAGTGCAACAAAATGCATCTGATGTTCATTTTTTTGTTAATAATATACTACCGGTTTAATCGGAGATGCCATCAACTTCTTCAATTTAAATGGGACACCCTATATATTTTTCTTTTCGTTCAAAAGATATTCACTTGGTTCCATACTTTATCCCAACCCTGTGAGAGTGAATATTGATCAGTTCAAAGAGCATGCAAAGCATGGAAAGTTCCATAGCAATTTTCTGTTCTGGGACGATAACATTTTTAATGTCGCATATTTCGAAGATTCTCTCCCTGGAATATATTGAAAACTCATATTGTTTCCGCTCATGAGCAAGCAAAGTCAATTTGCTATCAGATCGAATCACTATTCGATTGAATCCTACTAGCTTCAAACTCTTATGATATTAGTTGATCTACTAAATTGAAACTACTATTGCTTTAAACGATGAGATGAATTTAGTTTGTTATCATCTAGGTGAGGCTATATAAGTTACGAGTTATTACAAGATTTTGTACTCATTTGGAATACTATTAATTTTTGAAAAATAACATCTTCCTAAATACTGTCTGTAAGTTCTTCGAGGAGGTGGTACATTCATTTTTCAGTTTTTGATGGGATTTTCTCTCCTCGTTTCTAAAAAATAGAGTAGAAGTTATTAAAAATTATTGCAATATATTTGTAGTAAGGACAGATTTAGGATCTGTCTAAAGGATGTATCTAAAGGTTTAATTTCAAGCGCAGTGGCATTTTGGGACAGATCCTAAATCTGTCCTTACTACAAATATATTGCAATAATTTTTAATAACTTCTACTCTATTTTTTAGAAACGAGGAGAGAAAATCCCATCAAAAACTGAAAAATAACATCTTCCTCTTCATCATATCCTTGAAACCTGTAAATTCTAGCGAAACCATTACGAAAATCATATATGATGACAATATTCTTTTCAATGGAACTGGATTGGTTCATGCTAATCTGTTTCTCAATTCACAATATTGTCATTTGTCAAGTCTTCACATTTTTATTCGACGATTTGTTGAATAGCAATTTTGTTACAGATCATCATATCTTCGGTTATTTATTATTTCACTATTCTATCAGAAGAAAAATATTCAAGAGATTGTATTCATGATATTATGTCGATCGATCGAAATTGAGATATATCATTTGTACTAAAGTCGCGATCGTATATTTGACAACGAATATTTTTCCATTCAAGTCCATTTCAATCGCCACTTTTTTGTTCACCTAACGAATTCTTTCGAAAAGAATAATTTTCGGTGTAGTGTTGAAGAGGGTGATTAGTATATTGAAGAAAAATAGTATGATTGCTGACTTTTGGCTGCTGATTACCAATTACCAATAAAATAAAAGTGGCGTATCGAAGACGCATAGCAATTTCTTCATCACTGTATCAATTTTTTGATCATACCAATAAATACATCATCACAGAATTCATGCTTATGATGCTCATAGAAATCCTGCATTGTTTTATTCACTAACTTGTTGACGTTTCAACTACTTCTATACATAATAATTCTCCAATAACATTAAAAAGATAGAAGACTAGATATTTTATAGGCTAATTCTGAAGATTGAGCTTGTGTTAGTTATTCAATGGTGAAATGAAACTATGGTAGGTAGAGAAGAATTGAACCTTTCAAGATTGCATGAAATGACACGTGGTCAAAAGTTGTCCGCACAGTAATGTAACAAGATGTGGAACAAATCGTTTCGAGAATATTGAAAAAAAAAACAGTTTAGAAAATTATTTATATATTTCTCTAAGATGTGGTATTGCTTTGAACTTTTGCCAGCATCATTTCTTGTATTCCAGGTAGCTCGATCCGTCCATACCAATTTGAACATTTATTTGATAATTGAGCAGACTATTCATCAATTGACAACTTCCTTATCATCGGATAAGTCTACGGTTCCCGCAGTCGGTTTCAGTTTCAGTGTTCACCCCGAACATCTTAATATCCTGTCTAGAAATCTTCCGAGTAAATCGTTTTAATTTCATTTCACCATGTATAACAATATTGACATTGGACAATCATATTCTATAGGAATATTGAGTATAAGGTACATTGATATTGATTATCTTTGCTAAAGCTTCTAGTTAGCACCTAATTATCATCTCATCAAACATCACTATAAAGTTTTTATAATTAGTATTGTCTAATGTATTGTCAGATTATTTTGAAATATTTTCATATTGTCAACTTAGACCTCGTAAGGAGTTCCTTAAATTCATCTATGCCATCTCGATCTAATTCAAAGTATTCATAATGAATCGATTTCCATCATTTCTAATTTCAAAACCTAGAAAATATAAACTGCTCAACAATTGAAACGCACGAGAGAAAAACATTGTTTTCATTCCATCTTCTATCAAGTTTCGAATAAAAGAGTATTATTGTTATCGTTCCGTTTCAATTGTCGAGAAGTTTAGTTGAATATCGAGCTTTTTCAATTTTCAACATTTCTGATTATCAGAGATATGTCGGTTAGTTCAGATATGTTCGAGAACAATTAGGGAAACCTTCATGGAAAACTTTCTATCTATCACAACGTCAGAATGAATCACATTGAAAAGCAAAGTAGGGCTCTACTCGAGAAAACCTCTCAACCAAAGCTCCCTTAATACTGAAAGCTCACATCTGATACCAACACATCGCATAAATAGTATCTATGAACAGTGTACGGAACACATCGAATGTCACAATTTCGTTTGAGCTGAATCTGCTACTACTCGAAGCTGCCGTGAACAAATCGTTAGCAATATCTCTCGACCACGCTGACAGACACTTTATGCATCTGTCGCATAGCGTTTGATCACCTGCCAGTGTCTATCTCTGTCAAGTCACGCCCCTTGGTCTCTGGTACGCAGCAGACTATGAAACACAGCCCACACACCGATATGAAAGCATAGAACCAAAAAGCGCCGCACAAGCCCAGCAGCTCTTTGAAATCCACGAAGGTCTTCACTCCGACGAAAGCACAGAGGTAGCTGAAGCCTGTAGCTAGAGCTGTACCGAAACCCCTGTGCTCTAAAGAGAATAGCTCGCTCACCAGAAGCCAGCTGATGGGACTTATCCCCAGAGAAAATGCTACTGTGAAAACTAGCACGCAAAGCAGCGGTATCCAATCCAAATTCGGCACCGTCTTGGGATTAGCCTCTTCGTAGTAGGCGAAGGATCCGAAGGATGCCAGGGCTAAAGTCATGAGAACGCTAGAAGCCACTAGAAGAGGCAGCCTACCAGCAGAATCCACCAGCAAGCCTGACAACAGCGAGGAGAGTAGCTGCACTACAGCCACAGCAACTGCAGCGCTATGAGGGTTGGTACTGCCAAAGGTCTCTTTGAAAACACTGACGACGTAGAAATAAAAAGCGTTGGCTCCGGAGAATCTTTGGAAGAACATAAGGCCACAAGCTATGAGCGCAGGAGTGCGCACTACGTGTAAAGAAGCCCAGTGGTTCTTCGCCACTGGTCTGGAGAGTACGTGGGCTTGGAGGATGGCCAGCTCGAGCTGCAAGTCAGCAGTGTCGCCTCTCAGCCACCTCAGAGCTTCCTCCGCCTCTTGGTCGCGACCACGGAGTACCAGCCAGCCGGGGCTTTCCGGAACGTGCCACAGCACCAAGCACATAGCAGCTGGGGCCAGAGAGATCATCCCTGCCAGCTGTCGCCAGTCGAGGAAAGCCCCGGCTATGAAGGAGACCAGAACGCCTATGTGACCCGCTATCTTCAGCAGGGCACTCAGCCCTCCACGGACCGAAGGGGTGGCTATTTCACTGACATAAACCTGCGCGCTCAGTTGTACTATAGCTACTAAGAACCCGCTGACGAAGGCAGCTAAGCACATCACCTCGACGCTAACAGCGAACACCGTGATGACCCAGCAGAGGGTCAAGGGTGCTCCGGCCAGCACCAAGGTCCTCCTCCTGCCCCAGCGGAGGGCTAGGCCTCCCAGGGGGGCGCCGAACAGGGCTCCCAGGAGGCTGAGGGAGGCCAGCCAGGAGGCTTGCTGGCCCGTCATCGGGAAAGCGTCGGCGTCTCGTTGTTGCAAGGATGCTATGGCTGGGGAGCAGTAGCCCTTGCCGAGGCCGGCCGCTAGGGGCCCCAGGGACACCGCTAGGGAGGCTAGGACTTGGCCGAGGTATTCTGCTTTGTGGGTGACGAAGACTTGACCGTCCGGGCCCGAGACCTGTCAGAAGCAAACCTATTAGATGCGAAGATGTGTCTGAATAACCTCTAATGTCAGAAACCATGAAGGATGAAGGAAGTTCGCAACGAGTGACACATACTAGATCCATGGGGGTATTTCACGAGGTGTCCTTGCTGCTGTCGCTACCGGGTGTGTCTACTACATCAACTCACCGTCCTGGCGTAGAAATTCCGAGTCATGTTTGTCGGCCGTGCCGAACTGCCATCCCTCGAGCCGCGTGCCGAGCTTTTGCGACGATCCTGCGGGAGCGGGTCGAGCTAGACTGCCGATCCGCAGGACTCTCACAGCAGGAACGGGGCGGGGGGCGGCGTTCGCGCAGTGGCGCCGGCAGCGAGGGTTGCGGGGAAAAAACCCGGAGGTTTTCGCTTTCGCGGACAGCGATTAGCATCCGATTCGTTTCTGGGTAGGAACCGGCAAAGGGAGTTTGTTCTCCTCTCAGATATAGGTTGAATTTTGAGGTATAACTGGTGCAAAAGACAGGTATTTCACAGGAAAACTCAGGTAATAGTGTAGGCTGTTAATTTTTCGATTTTCGTGGGGTTTTCTTACGATATATTTGTATCAAGGACAGATATATCATCTGCCCCAAAATGTCAGATACCTTGAAGGGCAATTCTCTGAAAAATCAGTGACACCTTATTTTGGAAAAAAGTTTTGGAACACAAATATATTCAATAAATATGAAAACTTCTACTAATCTTATTGTCATGGATGTTTCGGGAAAGAATCTGCTCTCGTTTTCAATACAAAGTAATAATAGTTTTCTCTATAATTGTCGTTTTTGACAATCAACAGTAACAAGTTGTCAGACAGACGAAATTCTTGGTTCCGTGTGTTTTTTCATCAATTGATTTTGAATTTTGAGTAGTGAATGCCGAGTTCTATCTATGTCAACTGAACAAGAAGCAATATTATTGTCTCCGTTCAGTGGAATGCAAGCAGATTCTGTTAAGGATAATTGAATATACCAAAAATCGTTTGAATAAAAGTTGTCAAATAGAGCAATAAAAAAAATTATATACAAAAATTCAAATTTTTGTCACTCATGTGTACACCGAGCAAATGGGGGACAATATTGACCATTTTTTGTAGTATACAAGGTGGATTTCACCGATAGTTTCTTTTTTTATTGAATTGGAGCTCAGATTTCAAATTATTCTCAGCTCCCTCATTTCCATTCTACGCAACTTTGAGAGTATACTTTAGACGAATAACATTGTTTGGATGACACACGATGCCCCCCAAAAAACCCCTCCAAGTCAACACTGTCCCCTCAGAAAAACACATCCAGGCGCAGGCATCGATTTATTCATGGCCGCGAAACATATTCAACCCTTTAATGTCCCAAAACCGCCCCTGATCCCGCCATCGGGGGTGGGTCTGAAAGGGGGTGGTGCGTATCGACCGATGCGGTGGCCAGAATGCTCCAACAAATTCATTGTTGTGTTGCTCTAGCGTATATATCCAGATCCACTGGATTTCATTTGGCTCTGGGGTTTTTGATTAGGAACTACGTAATATGTTGGGAGTCTGAAGATGAGACATGCTCTGGGAACAAGGATTGCTGGTCTAGATTCGTAGATAAGAAATACACGCGGGAGATATTAGCGCGTCACTAAAAGTTTATCATTTTTTTTCTCGATTTTCCTGTAAACTGTTGTTTTGTTTGGATTTTCTCATTTTAAATCGTTCACCAAACAGTCAAGAATTTCACGAGGTATGTTATTGATTTTCAATTATGCCATTATTTTCTCGAAAAACAGGATACTATATTGATATTGTTTCATATTTATATTGTTTGTTTTACTTCAATAATGAACTATCTCATTTGAGCAGTAACTTAGGAATGTTTCATTTGACATGAACATTACTGGTTTGACAAATCATATTTTTTTTTTACGAAACCAACAGCCAACAAAATCTTCTTGAAGATCAAAAACTATCCGATGTCGATCCACCTACAAGGAATTTGTTCTTCACTATATGATAATACAATATCGATATAATATTTGTGAATGAAAGTGTCCAACCCAAAATGCACATCTGCTTTCAACCCAATAGAAGCGAGTTCAAGAGTTGATAAATTCATCAGAATCGACATCAGCATTTCCGCTTACGAGATTCGGCAACTTTATCCAGGTTCGCTTTGGAAAGTTGGAGAAGTTTTCATAGTCTGACACATGAAACTGCATCGATTTCACAATCAGGATGAGAAATATTATATCATTTTCTCTGCGAAAGTACCAAAGATAGGAATGTATCATTATTATCACCTCTGAAATTTCGCGAATGAAGTCCTTTAATTCTCAAAATTATCATTGTCAGTGAAGTGAACAATTTTTCGAAATTATACTAGAATGAGATGTTTTTTTCAGATGAGTGCTCAAGTAATTCGTTTTGAACTCAATATATATTATGAAATATTTTTGAGTGAAGATGTTATCTAGCGGTGTTGCAAGATTCAATTCAACATTGTATTGGAGAAAGTATGTAATTTATTCCAGGCCTACATATAGAATTCCTTATCAATATAGCAGCTGTCAATATTCTACTGGCATCCAAAGTGATTCTTCATCAATATTCCAAATGCTAAATTTTGGGAACATCAGCAATATTTTGTAGTATATCTATTGAAAAAGAAATATGTTGTCATTAGACGCCATTTTAGAAATAAAAAGTAGTCAATAAATAAAATATTTATTATGACAACTAACAATATTACATATATAATTATTACACTATCAAAAGTCAGTTTTGGCGTATATGAGTTTTGATGATCGCGAATGAATTGTATTTCTACAAGATGTAGGATTCATCGATATAGATATTTGAATAATAAATAAATAAAAAGTCACTAATAAATTTAGAACTGATTCGGCCCTTGCGCTTATTTTGACTCGACTTCACAAGTGATCAACTTTCAATCGTATGCTATTTTTCAAAATTCATAAAAACGAACTCATGTAATTTCGTCTATTTCAATTAGTTCTACAGCCTCATTCGAGATCACCCGGTACTCTGACTCACCCAACTTCTTCCTCAAAATGATCAAAATTATTCTTTTCAGTCTTTCTCCTTTTGCAGATGTTGCAGAACATCAAAATATAATAGCTTTCCCCGTAAAATATATCATAAAATATATGATTGTGGTCAAAAAGATGCTGTTAATGCTTTCTCCACCCATAAAATAGCTATAACACATTAATAACAGCTGTTTATACGAATGAAAAACTCTGTAACGTGTATAGTGGGTGTGAAAAACTTTTTTCTTCAAGAAGAGTTTTCCAGATATTCATGACATAAAAAAAATTTCACTTGTACCTGGATACGGTCACTATATAAGCATACGCATAATACCCTAGGGTGTTCGATCGTCGTCTGAAGATGTTACCTGACAATAATATTGTTTCTCTCATCCACTTGTTCATCTCATATTCATACAACTTGGTTCCAACTTGGTTTTACAGCATCAAGGAATGTGTGTTTCGATAGAGTAAAGCAAAAATATCGACAACAGTCAATGTCATTCAACTTAATGAAGTCGAATCTCATACAAATCATTAACATCACGTATCAGCTCACTAAATTGAAGAAAATAAATCGGTTGTCAGTGGAGAATAAAATCTTGTATGCACCACGATCGTTCTAGGACGGTAACGAACATCATGTGACCATAACGCACTTGGTACATATATGTCTATTTCCCAAAAAATATGACAAGGGCTTTTAAGACGTGGGTTCATAGGATAACAAACATGTAAAAAGATTTCTGGGCGTATAACTCAAGATAATCAGCACGTGATCATATCGTCTAGAACAGATATTCCTTCACGCCATTCCATCCCCAGCATCTTTAATTTTTGAAGCGAAAACTTCTCTCCCCATCCCTACAGACTTCTTGTGGATTATCGTCATCGAGAACATGGAATACAGTATGCCGATAATGGTGCCAGCGAGGACATCCCACCAATGATGCCTTCTGTCAGTGATCCTCGTCAAGGAACACACCAGAGACCAAGTGAGGCACATCGATATCAAGAAGGGTTTCATTAGTGCCCCAGTGTTGACTGTGGTGAGTCTAGTCTGGATCAGGTACTGAAAATATTCATATTTCTATTGAGTTCTATCAAAAAAAATCAAATCAGGAACGTTTATTGCATTCATCTATCAATTCTTCTTGATAAGCAAAGTACAAAAGCACAGTTTCGCAACCCTACGTCGGTTGTGATCCTTTCTTTTCTTAAACCAAACTGACTACGCGAGCGAACGTTGCTAGTGTCTAAAAAATACTCTAAAATAAATGATTTCCTCAGTAATTTCAGATGGGATAGGGAGCAGCTTAGTATGAACTCACCGATAGCACCATTGCCAAAAACCAGGAGACCGACGAGTGCCCAGATGGAAACGACAGTGACGAATCGACAATCATTAACAAAGTCTCTTCTTTGTTAGTACACTCGAAGCGCTCCACGAACTGTCCCGAGGTACAATTTCGAGCTGTGTCCGGCTGGCACACATCGAAGAAATGCGGCCTGTGCTCCCCAACCAACATTTTGGCGATGCAGGTCAGCAGCAGCACCACTGTGGTACCCACCAAGCACTCGTGGAAGTGCAACCAAGCTCTGCGAATTTCCAGTTTCTTCCAAGACTCGTGTGCCAGTACTTCTATGAGGAGTATGGTCAGTGTTGGCAGTGCAAATGCTGTCAGACCGAGCGTTAATGGGGTTATAGTATCCCCAGTATATTTGTGGGACAATAGAGGGTCCCCACAGTAGAACCCAATTTTCTTAGCGGTAATCACTCCGTACTCCAAGAGGATCAATAACGTTGGGACTGAAATTGAGAAAATAATAGCCAGTCAGATGCAACAATAGTCACTTGTGTTACCAGTACAGATAGTGTATATATACACTATTGGCGATTTCAACTACCGAAGAGGGCGCTACGAGACGTAAACAAATATGGCGGATAGTGAGTAATCTCTCTGTTCGGCGTGGTTATTGTGTGTATGTTTTAGTTGTTTTCGAACGTTGAACAAGTGATATCTTGGATTTTCGTCTGTGTTTTGGACAATTGTTGATAGTGTGTTGAAGAACTATCATATTGTGAGGTGATGTAACGCTTTGCAATGTCTAATAAAATGAACAAAATAAAGGAAGTGAACTCGAATGAAGTGAGTCACAGGTTTTCCGATCAACAAAGCTTTTGTCAACAACTTTCTCAAGTATACCATAATCATTCTGGACATGGACTTTAGAAGCATCCTTCTTGGGAACGCATGGAAATGTCCTATATTCATTTTTCCTAGAAGAACAGTTTCAAACACAACAGTTAGTGTTATGAAATGTCTTCCTAGTTGTGCCAGTATTTTGACTCGGTTCTCCACTCATTATTATTTTGAGTATCTCAACCCTGAAACTATATAGGTTTATGAAAGTACCCAAAGCATGAAATCATTCCTGTGAATACCTTTCGAGTTTGGGTTATCCCAAAAATCATTCGCTTAAAGTCCTACTTTTGAAGTTTGCTCGACACACACAGATCTACAAATACAATGAGAACACAACATAATCCACCAATAATCTCTGATATCGCACAAGCACGCTCAAATAACGATGATTCATTGATAAAACGCACACGTATCCATTATTGATTACTCACTAAGTAGGTTCACAATTTAGCCACCAGAGGTCGTCCAGACTTTTGGATTAGCGAATACACGTCTGGCGAGATACTTTGATACTTATTGCGAGCCAGAGCTCGCACACGTACAATCGGAAAAGTCAATCTACAGATATATGAAACTCTATGCACTGTAAAAACGTTGCGCACTTAACACCAGATCGCATGCGCAAAAAGTGGGACAGTAGGGAATTGGCGTCGGGAGCTGGACTGTGGTGGAGACAAGAAATTGCACTACCAGCCCAGTCAGAAATAACTTTCAGAAAGAAAGATTGGTATATTGTGACAAAAGTCTTACATTCGTGGACATAAAGTGAGCATAAAATGTCGGAAAAAGTGTTGGGGTATTTTGCTAATATTTCTGAAGCTATCTCGAATTATGTGCAGAACGTAATTTCTTTTGATATTTTTTCACGATCGTTGCGTTTCTTCATAATATTCAGATCTCAAACAGACTTTATAGGAATTTTATTCTAGGAACATGGATAACGATTTAGAGCAATCACGTAATCAACAGTGCAAAAATGATATATATTAGGCCCTTGTTCTTTGCGATTCATGAATGTTATTTTGATATCTACTATATCTACAATGAATATAAATGATTATTTACAAGGCGAATTCCAAGGACGTTTATATTGAAATAAATAAATAGTGTTATCAACACTTGTTAGATGTTCAACAGATTTGTATCATTGCATTCATATCATTAAAGTTACAGTATCCTACACAGAACACGTCAGAAGTAGATGTATGATAAAAAATTTATTATAGCATGATTTATTTATCATACAACCATACACCAGATCATTGTAACAATTGAATTAATAGTGAATACTCATATTTAGATGGTTCAATACTATAACCGATTACAAGGAAATATAGTCTGATAAAACTCACCTGTTATTATTATAAATGCGTTGACTACAACTGCTACGGATATAGGTAGTCCAAGAATACTAAATAACACTCTCTTCTTGGGTGGTTCTGATTTTTCTATTACAGAATCAGTCCTGTGGACAATTTGCTGCAAAATATTTTCCACTGTTAACTTCATCTTCACTCAGTTACCGAATTCCTACTGTTGAGAGAATATATTTCCACCTGATATAAGTGTTATATTGACATTGAAGAGCCGAGGCATCTGTTAAACTTAGTTCGTCAACAATAGAGAGATAATAAAATGCACCTAATTCATAAAACTACTAGCAAATATCGAAACAACTAACGTTACTATGACTAAAATGATTCATTGTAATCAAGCGAGCACTTATGAACAAATAATGGTGAATCCTTCTCTTAAATGACACAGAATTGGGATCATCTAGTAAGACGAGGATTCAAAGTTACCTTGCGATGGTGTAGTCATTTCGAGCCTAACTATATCTGCAGTTATTATGAAATATTGCAAATAGATCAAATCATTGTTTCGTTATGGACCAACATGATCATTACGTGAGAAATGCAATCTGTAGGTATATTCTCTCTGGAGCTGGATGGTATGGATGAATCTAATCCTCAATAGTTCAGTCTTCGAACAAGATCTTCTCGATTAAAAGTGTCTCCTTCACTGTTATTGTTCAGTTTCAGTATTACTCGTCGAGACATAAGAACCTGTACATGGATGTAGATGATGACAAATTCCAAAGCAGTTTGTTTGAAATGGACCGATATGGAGCATTTCATGCAACACCGAGATATTTCATTTTTGTCACAAAAACCAGTCAAGGGCGTCTGATGAGACCTCAGGTGGGTCGAAACACTTCTGTCTAGCTTATATATCATATCATTCAGTTAATCATTCGTGATTTGATCCAGAACTAACCACTCACCAAAACTTGCTGCCGCTGTAGCAGCTCGTGATCTCTAGAAGACATCCCTCTCCTCAATAATTTTCCTATCAGACTGCATCAAATCGTCAACAAAAAATAGACGGAACACAACTGCGACCACAGGAATTCGTTTTCTCACAGGAAATTAGTGAATCATGTTTGTGAAAAGGCGACCGTTATATTGATATCGTGAGATAAGATTGTGACTTACGAAATTGAATCTCTGAGTTTTTCATTCTTTTCCTCATCGAATCGCCATCAAGGCGCCGAATCGAAGTAATTATCGTCTCGATACTCGAAGCTATGAGAAAAATGGTTTGCCTTAGCCAGACATTGCTGTTTCAGCCAAGGTGTTTGCTTCAAAGGAATGCTGTTTCGGCTGCGAATGAGATCCTCAGGTACCTTCTGGAAATATCTTCGACCAAGAAGTTTTCTTCAATGGTGAGTTGATCTCGCTTGTGTTTTGCACTATTTCCCTCATTGCGCGTACAGACGTACGAAGTGTACGTGACTACAAAGAGTGACAAAGTGCAGAGCAGTTTTTAGTCCTTCTCATGTTACATTCACATATTTCATTTTTGCTTTCGAAACGAGTCAAGAAATGTTTTCAATTTGTCCACAAACCACTGCTGTCTAGCTCTTACTTCACTAGTTGCGAACCTACCCCTCTACCAACGTAATTTGAAATTAGATCCAGACTGACTGAACTGTATAATCCTGACTATAAAACTAATTACTCACCAAAACTTGCTCCTGCTGTCCCAGCAAGTGATCTCTAGAAAGCATCCTCGCTCCACAATAATTATTTCATCTGACTGGATCAATTCGCACGAAAAAAAAATTAAACAAAACACATCAGCGAGCACAGCAACTCGTTTTTTCACAGGAAATTAGTAAATCATGTGTGTGAAAAGGCGACCGTTATATTGATATTGTGAGATAAGAATGTCACTTACGAAATTAGTGTTCAGTGAAACATTTCTTCTGTTCACTAATAGACCACTATCTCTGAGTATTTGGATTTTATCTTCTCACGAATCCAATCGCCATCAAGCATAAAGGATATGGATAATGAATAATCGATTAAAAGATATGCGGCATGTTGAAGTAATTATCTTTTCAAGGACCAAGCTTAAGCAGATCAACTAATTGATTTTCTGTGAGCAACCAATTGCTTCGATATCCAAAGATGTGAGTGAATAAAACGGTCAACTTTGGCCGTTCATTATATTTAAGGTTGACCTCTGCTAGCACTACATGTTCTCCCCAAAACCCCAAAAAATATGGCTCAGAGGAGATCCAAGTACTCTATATGGTTCCAGTTAATTCTTTAGATGATTCAAGCACCATTATCTTTTCCGAGGTGATATTCGAGTAATTGTTTTGAAATTTCAACAATTTTCATTGTACTTCAGTTTGAAGAATATTCGAAGGTACTTCAAATTAACTTAACCTAACTAAATGTGAAGTGGTTTCATTAAAATATCCTTTATTCATAAAACCACATTGTTTTTCAGAACATTACCTTTTTTTATATATAAATAATAAAGTTATTGGAAGAATCACACTTTATCATTTAGTGTTTTATAAAAACACATCCACTGACAAGCAATATATACAGAGACTTCGTTTCACATTAAATAATACTCATTCGATATTCAGCTATATATAGAGTATCATTGTTAAAACATTGATTACACGTAAACCTTCAAGAACTAACTGATCTTGAAGTTATTTCCATCACGATTGCTTTATTAATATTATTATCATTATTATTTTTCATATTATCTTTGGTTCATATGAAAGAATGTATCTACGGGGTGATTTTTCCAAAAACAAACAGCCCTCTATAGTTTTAAGGCCGAAGAACATTTCATTTGAAAAAATCACTGGGCATTTTTATGATTGAAGTAGTAGTACGGAACATTGATACTGAAAATCAAATAAACATAAAGGAATTGAACTACTTTTGTGAACATACTTCAGTCCATACCAGGTGCAATCACACTGTACAAAACAAAAACTGGAATCACTCTTCTAACAAATAGCAATAATGTAGTTGTTCATCGAGCAAATTACCAATCATCAAGAAATGATGTGCAATCGCACCAGTCAGTCACAAGTTTCTCAGAGTAACTCTATCTTTTTCAAAATGAACTGCATTAGATCGATCATCGAAACGTCAAAGTTGTCGTAAATTTGTCATCCAAACTGACGGAACGAGTATTTGGGAACAAGAACCCTATATCGTCTCATGAGATTAGAGGTGCAAGACGAAGACAGGTCAAATATGAATGAAGATAAATGGGGATCTAGCTGAGTTCAATGCAACAAGACCTCTTCACCAAGAAGGCGCATCACATTATGTCCAATATGATGTCAGCTACCCTTATTTTTCCCATAAAGCCATCAAAACCCATACTCGGTATCACCACCAACAGAGCTCCCTCTTGGGTCGACCTTGAGAAAGCAGTTTCACAAAAACCTGGCTTTCTCTTGGTGTCCTCAAAGAGGTACTTTACACCCCAGCAGCTTCGTAATCTTCAATCCGAAACATACGATGAAGCTCTTTGATTCTACCACCTCATCCACTCGAAGATATCCTCTTCCAACATACGCCATCAGAGGCTGGTTTTTCTTTGAATGTCGCCTTTTGAGAAAGCTAGGTAAATATGTATCATCTGTAGGACCGATCCCACGCTTTCTTTATGAATCTAAAACCAATCGGCCATCATCTGCGTACTGGTTCAGTTAAAGTTACGAAATTGAAAGTCCACCATCTTTTTGTTTGTTGAACAATAACAGTCTGCATTAACACAAACACTTAAAACAAGAAGTTCAACTCATGATTAATGAATGTTACTTGGCTGCGTGAATCCGCACCAAAAAATACTGATGATCTGCTGAATCGACAGCATCTGACAACTGACACTTCTTCATTCAAGAAATAACACTAGTGGCATCTTTGTTCTTGACATCCACCAAAGTCGTGGTGGAGGAACACACCCTCGCGATGCTTGTACTGCCGTGCATCTTTTTGTGGACTAGTTTGATGGTGTACAGCGCTCCTAGCACTCCTAGCGTGGTGCCGGCCAGAACGTCCCACCAGTGGTGCCTCCTGTCGGTGATTCTCGTGAGGGAGCACAGCAGCGACCACGCAAGGCACACTGAGATCAGGAAAGGCTTCAGAAGTCTCCCCGTGCAGGCAGTCGACAGTCTTGTCTGGATAATGTACTAAGGAAGAAACCGAATAATTGTTAGTGGACCATTTTGTACCAACCTTTCCGGCGTCCTTACAAAATTCAAACAATTCAAGTCACGCATTGACGTCACAAAAGGCACCAAATTTGTGGTGTTCGAAGAGATTTCAATGAGGATTTTCAAATTGTCAGGACTGATTCATATATTGATGTGATGAACAAGTTGGTGGGTACACCCTTCGATTATTTTATTCAGACTTGAAGGCCAAAAACAATTGAATTCAAGCTGATGATGTGAGGTTCTGAAATTCAACAATAGATGACGGGACTTTACCGAGAAATCATTTAGAGACTATTCCAAAGAACTATTGACTATTCGAATAGAAACTATACCCGTCATTGACAGCTGTGTCAACTCGTGACAGTTTGAATTTGAGCGCGGTACAGATACGAAATCATTTTATTCTCTAGTTTTTGATAAAAACTGCATCAGTCCACTTAGTGAATACAATGCTAAAAGAGTGTTAGATTTTTGTGTTGTGTACATCAAGAATCGTTGGAATTTATTTCATCAACGTGCAAGGCGTTGTTCCAATGTGTGTGGTACATACGAAAATTTCAAATTGCGAATGATTGCAGCACAGCATAAGGATTTTCTGAATATGTAAATAACACTTGCTGAGACAAAACTATGAGCATTCATAATGATTGAGATGGGTGCTGTGAGCTGATGTATGTTTCCCAATTCTTACTTTGATGATTTGATGATTCTCTTGTATTCAACATCACTGTTCCATCAGAAGGTATAGAAAAGTTGAGTGAACTAACATTCATACTTCTACTATCTGATTCTAAAGTGGAATAAAATAAAATGAAAATATGGAAACAATATACTTTCGGAAAAAAAACACACATAACCTCAAAGAATATACCAATATCTGTTGGCGACACTGAGAATTCTTGAAACACAAAATAATATCTGATTTTTATCGATCTGTGACAGTCCCTGCGAGTTTGGTTGGAAGCTCGGCTGACAGTTTTTGAAATTTTTACAGTTTCGCTCACGCTAACTCATGTTTATCAAGGTTGGCCAATATGAGATTTGAAAACAGGATAATACGGACGGCAAATTTCATGGAAGCATCACCGAATTGGTTGAGGTATTCGATTTTTATAGATGTTTGGCTGACCCTCCAAGTGAAATAGCAGAAACTCACCGCGGAAAATACCCCGACGAACCAGGACACCGAGGAGTGTCCAGAAGGAAAGGACCTGGAGGAGTCGACGAGAAAGTACCCGCTGAACCTCGAGCTCGTACACCTGTAGCTCTCCACGAAGCTTCCAGGAACGCACCCTTGGGCAGTATCCGGTTCGCAAACGTCGAAGAAGTGCGGCCGATGCTCCCCCACCATGACCTTGGCCATCTGCGTTAGCGCCAACACCAGCGTGCACCCGATCACGCACTCTTTGAAGTAGTACCACACCACCCCGAAGTTGAACTTCCTGAAGGTCTTGTTGGAGACCAGCTCGGTTCCCAGCAAGACCACCAGGGGCAGCAGAAGGGACCCCACTCCTAGGAGCAGGGGTGACACTACCTCCCCTTTGAACCGGTGGGATATGGTGGGGTCCTTGCAGTAGTAGCCTAGTTTGGGTCCGGGGATGAAGCCGTACTCTGCCAGCACCAGCATAGACAGGACTGCAAGGTAAATGAGTGAGGTTAGGGGTGGAGATTGCAACTGATGCAAATGTCTGCGGTTTTATGAAGACTTACAGACGCAAAACCTGTTGATCCGCATAGGCGATCCTAGCCTCCTAGTGACGAGCTGTATTGAAGAAAAAAGTAGTGAGATTAGGATGGCTTTTAGTATCTGGTGCCAAGTGTTTATAAGGGAAGCTGTGTGGAAGAAATTTTCATATATGGATGGCGATTCCCTTGTGCTAATGTAGGATTGAGTTGGAGAAATATTTACACATAATCATACACAAATATTGTTACTCATTCTACAACCAAAGCAATGAAAAAAAAGCGATTAGAGAACCATATTGGTCTCGAATAATAATATTGTCGAGCAAACAAGTCATTTTATCAGTATCATGAAGAGATAACATACTATGTAGGTACTCACGATTTTTAGCGATAAAAAATGGTTATTGGATAGCAGTTGAACTGCCATCAGTGGTTCTATGTACATTCATTTGACTAGACCTAGACTAGAAGACCTACAGAATCAGACGTCAACAACGGGAGAGTGTAAAAAATTTGATTTTGACATATTCAATTATTTTTTGTTTCATATGTATTGAGTTAAATTTTTTTTCTAGTGTTGAATTCATATTAATATCACAAAATGATTTCGAATTATTTTCCTCAGAGTGGAGAGTACATGAAATGAATCTCAAGCTTTTTTTGGTATCTTTCGACAGGAACCATTGTACGATTACTTTGAACCCTTTTCACTTTTCAAATTCCCCATTTCTTCAAAATTTTTACTGTTCTACAAAAACAATACAAAAAACTCATATATTGTTTTTAGTTTTTACTTTCAGTAGACAAGAAAAAAAAATTGAACATTCTTAGTTTCAATTTTTACGACCAACAAAATGACACAATCAAATTGATGACCTGACGTTTTGGCTCTGGGCTGCCATCATGAGTACTAATTGAAGAATGATAATCAAAAGAGATAGTCGTTCATGAAGTCATGAATTTATGATCTGTCGAAAAAACACGATTTTTTTGGATTCCCAAGGTTACATCTAACCCTGGGAATCCAAATCCAATGGATTTCAGTAATAGAAGTGAAGATTTCTCGGATTGACTGCAGATATCATGTGATGATCATATCTGGTCATATCACCTTCGAGATTCTCGATTGATCATAATGTGATTCATATAAGCAATTGTAATTATCATTATTTTCATTATGATGGCTATCTATTCGATTTTTACCACAGACTGCACATAAATTCCCCACAATTCAGAATACAGTTTCGAAAGCACTAGATATGACTCAGTCCATTGTCGGAATAAGAACACGATATTGTTGTGATATGTGATTCATTCAATCATTACCAGAAAACAAATTACAGCACAATTAAACCTCATTCATTCATCCTACGTCACTGCCTTATCAGCATAAAACGTACCTACAAATACTACCTATCTATAAAATATATGATTTCTATGGCGCAAACCGGAGTAAACTGATAGCACGTGATATCAATCAACCACCTCATGATAAAATAATCGTCATACTCATCATAGAATGTAATTATTACATACACAGGCACAGAATATCTACGAAAAATAATGAAACTCTATTTCACAAATTCGGCAGTGGCACTAAAACATTGAATTTAGAACCGCTGACGTTTAAAGGGATATTGACAAGAACTGATTTCAGTCAGACTCGTCCATGAACATGACGAATATGAAGAAAAATAAGTTGATTTCAGAACCTCGTACAGGGTGACTAACGAAAAGAAAACAAAAAAGCAAATAGAATGAATCCTCGAGTACTAAGAGTTGGCATACTAACATTCTCTCAACTCCCAATTCTAACGATAAATCGATCCTGTTCTAGATAAACACACAATGTGTGAGCTATTCTGTGACCCAGAAACAATAACATAGAGAGTAACCCAATACATCGGTTGATCAATTGTGAAAGCAGATCGCAGGGCCGTGCAAAGGGGGATACAACAGGAAAACATCGATAAAAGAGAAACAAAATATTAGCGAGAACTCACCGAGGATCGCCAGAAACACATTTGACGCGAAAGGCAGCGTGATCCGCCTCGCAAACTTCGTCTTGGTCGGCCGTGGTTGCGCCTGCGGTTGTTTCAACTGGTCGGCAATCATCGGTATGTTGACCCGAACGGGGACCGAGTCGGGCCGTTCGGTCGATGCAGGGCTCACCATACCCTTATTGTCCTGGAAAAACGAAAATGAATGAGGGGAGGTCGATGTACGGAGGAATTGCGATGCTTGGCAACACTGTGGAATTGATAGTATAACGTCAAAATAGCTACCAGCGTCAACCTGTCGATGAGAAAATTATCAAAAATGGTTGTCGAATGGAATGGATTTTGAATTCCGTTGAACAAGTTAAAAATAGTTCAGTAGTGCCAATGACTAGAAAATTAAATCAGCGTATCGAAATGAAAGTTACAATAAGACTTTAATTACCATAAGGAAGTGAACTGAAGATTGCATGTGGAATATTCATATATCTAAATATATATGAGTTCACGACTTACAGATAACTATTTAATGATGATTTGTTTACAGATCTTCAAACTTGTATTTCAGGTACCAGCTTCCTCATCTCTGATACGTATTCAAATGTGTAATATGACTCGAGTTCAATTCGATGAATCAGATATATTATCTACTCGATTATCAGAATTCCATATAAGAGAAGGAAATTTTGCAATAAAAACAAAGTTACACGAGAATAGTATATTTTCATACAGGCTATGCTATCGAACATTTCTACTTGAGTTTCTTCCATTATTAAGGAGGTACATAAATCGAAAAAACTCGGACAGGCCAATTTTTTTTAGTGTTCACCAGGTTATCGAAAGACTACGTAGATGAAGCCTATTTTTTATGTACAGGGTTTTCCCATATGATTTCACATCCCACCTAAGGGATTATTTCGAAAGTCATGAGAATTATAATGAAAACTTACGGAATAATGAATACAAAAGTTTTATATTTTTCTTCTGAATCATCAAAATTCAGTGTCAAAAATTCAAAGTTGTTTCGCTAAATCTCATGTGTCGACAATTTGTCAATTGTTTTCAATGGAACACTCGGTATATTATTTCATATCTCAAAAGACCGGTTTTTTCTGATATATAATATATGTCGTTTATTATTTCATTCGTCCGTTCTAAAAATATAAGCATTCAAATATTTCAAGAAATATAAACTAAATCATCAACAAATCCTTGTCGAATTCACTCCAGGTACATCATATATAAAAACTCAATGTTTTTTCTAATAGAACACCCTGTAGATATCACCGTACTTCAAATTGCTTAAGAATCCTCTGTTAGAAGTTTGTAATGGATGAGAATCAAAATTTCAGGTGAGAATTTCCAGGCAGAATTTGGATATTTCAAGTTTGGAAAGACAAAATAATCGACTCAATCAAAATAACTCACTATCTCGCTAACTTTGTATGAACACACTTTTACACTCAACATACATATACTTCTATTACACATTTTTCATAAACTAGTTTTACCTGTGCTGGTCCACGTGACACGATAACCGTGTGAACCTCCATTTCCAAGTTTCCACCTGAAATCTCCCGAAAAACGCCCGCTTTTCCTGACACCGTATCGATCAGATCGCGCTCATAGTAATCTGTTCATTTCCTTCAACAAACTGGCACAATAACCGCCAATTACAGCAAACAGGGCATTATAGTTGGTGAGGAAAGGATGTATACATTTAAACTCTTAGGAAGGGTTTAAATATAAAATGATCAATTTCATTGCGCCAGATTCGGATTGCGTAGGCCATTTCACCAACAGAGATTCATATGAAAATAGCGGAAATACGTTGATGGTTTATGGTGGCCGCCTCGTTCACCAGACTTGAACCCAACAAGTTTTATGATGGAGGCGCCGAGTCTTATGTTCAACATATCGCCATACAAGGTTGATCAAGATCCGTCTTGGTTACTAGATAAAAAAAATCTTAGGAATTTTTAACAACTGTAACTGATTGAACTCCAAATATGTAAAACTGTCAATGTCACAGACTAACTAAATGAAGTAAAATTTCACATCGGTGAAATATGCATCAGCTCACTGAACTGAAGAAAATAATGAAGTTTTCAATAAAAAATAAAATATTTTATGCCTCACGAGCGTTATTAGATGATAGTTTACTTTACTTTAGATGAGTTTACTTCGTGGGACATCTCTAATGTTTTGTCACTCATTTTGTTATAATTCCTTTGATGAATCAGTTGTATCTGTTCTTTCTTTCAAGAGAATTGACATTATAATAATATTATAGTACACTTGATCATTTGCTCATACGAGGAATAGTTTTTTCACTATAACTTGAAAATGTGTACCAAATCATTTCTGATACTAATATGTGATATACGACAGGTATTACTCGTTTGGTTATTTATTTATTCATTCAACACGTTCAGCGACAAGGCATAACGTAATATTCCACGAATTTACATTTTTTTCCACTCTAATTAGTGGTTTTCAGCCATCATGTTCCTGATAATAGTATAATTGTACAACGAACAGCAAATGGTGATACTCATTTTTCACGACTATGAAATATTGCAGTTCGAGCCATGGCGAGTTTTCCACTATACTTTTTGTACGGCTATAATACTCACTAGGTGGATGATTTCACATTAGCAATAGCTTGAACTCCATATTTGATTTCAGAGCGCTTAGTGGGTACTCATTCATCAAATACATTTCAGTGTGAAAACATTGAGAATTTTACGGAGGAAAAATATGTGAAATGTGTAGAAAACGGTAGCAGATTCGTTCCCGAAACGTCCACTAGGATGAATAGAAGTTTTGTTTTTATCAAAAATATATTCGTAATTCCAAATTTTCTGAAACGCAAAGTGTCACTGGCAAATAGGGAATTTCTCTTTTAGAAACTCACAAATTAGAATTCAGGGATGAAAATAGGGTTTCCCAAAATTCTCTAACTCTTTGTTTCAAATTGCAAATTCATTGAGACTACGATATTTACTTGATAGTCTGGCATAAAAAATTAGATTGCAGTTCAGTTCATGTGTTATTTTTTGTGTAAGCATCCAAAAATGCTGCTTCATACCGTGCTCATATACCAAGACACACAAAATACATGAAAAGTGAACGAGTGAGTGAAACACTGCTGAGAACGGATCGATCCTTGTCTATTTTTCACGATACACAACGATTTAACCCTGATGCTCCTTTCGATGACGTTCTTTTTAGCGCTCACCATCATATCTCCCTCCGGATGGAGTCTCAGATATTCGGGCTTGATCCTCAGCTCAAGACTGCGTCTCAAAGAACTTCTCATCATGTCACTCACTTCAAGCACTGTTTGCGACTGAAGAATAGTGGTCGGCTGGATAAATATTGTCCAGCGCTCGTGTCAAGATAACGCTTGTCACCTTTCCTGTGTGGTCTTCTTATCTTTCTTCCGATGGTCGGAAGGATATGATGATAACGATGATTGTCCGGTGTTCGGGAATTGACGTATCGTCATTGATAGACTGGCGCCGGGATTAGTTTTTCGGGAATTCGACCTGATTGTGGGGAATACAAGGATTTTCCTTGTCTCGTCAAAGACGTAACGAGAGTGCGCTCACCTAAAAGACCCCCGTTTTCTCTCCCATCTAGCTGGATAGAATTCCCTAAAGACTTGCCATTCAACCCCCATTTCTCTGGAGCGGTCCTCAAGTCACCTTTTTTTTCAAACATTTTTCGCGGTGAACTAAATGTCCATGGGCCATATGGTTTGTGTGGTGTGAATAGTTTTGGAACAAGCAATGACTGTAAACAGATATTATCCGTCTGTGTAGTCGCAGTATGGCTTTTCATGGAACTTACTTGGTTTCCCAGGTGTTCCATCAGTAGGCTATGGAGCTGACGTGTCCTAAGAGAGCTATCCTGTATGGATTTGTTCTGTGTATTTTATTGGGGAAGATTCATCATGAATTGGAAACTACTATACTGAGTTTTCCCTGAACACATTTCATTTTTTCAGGGTCACTAACTGTGTCCTCATAGAATAGAACAAAACAGCCTTCTCTGAATCCTAGCCGTGGCATAGAGAATTGGCAACAAGGCCTGGTCCATCCCACCTTCGTTTGTTTCGTATATTAGGTATCTCAGGCTCTGTTTACTATAAGCGCTCTATGTAGAAGTTTCATATCTGGTTTCTGATTATTGTGGAGGTTATGTGAATAGGTAAGATCGGTGTTCAACTCGATATTCATCATCACAAAGATGCCGAGTATTATAAGGTACTTTTTCTTAGCTATATGAATCAATTGAAGAAAAATTACGAAGATCACCTATATAGATTGGTAAAAAGTGCAGATCCTTCAATTTCAAATTTACCTAAAAATCTTTATGATTGTAGAAGGCTGTATGGTTATAGTGAATTATTTTTCTTTCAATTTTATGTGTCCATCTTATATATCTAACCCAATGGTATTGAGTTTTTTTGAAATGAAGCATGCATGGTTTCTTTCTCCAACCATTCTTCATCAATGAACGCTTCGAGAAGACTCTCTCATCTTCTCATCTCTATTTGTCTACATTTTTCTTCATTTCCAACTTTATCTCCATTTTCTTTTCTATACGAAATACGAAATTTTTATTTTTTTTTCCGCTGTCATATTTAGTATCCCAATAAATTAGTCACCGTGTAAGATTTCACCATTTCATCTCAATGCGAGTCGGACATATTCAGGAAAACCATAGTTTTTTGTTCATAAATAAAACTATTCGGTCCCGGTGAAATATTGCACGCGAATTTCGGGACAACCTGTATATCTCAACCAATCCTCAGTCTACCCATCTAAATTCTATAGATCAGTCTACGATGCGAGTAATCTGATATATTTAGGTGCCTATATATAGGTCAATTGCAAGGTGCATAGTCATTCTTTGAGCAATGTGTCGGTTTCAATTAACGAATTCATTGACGCCACTACAATGATGTGTGAAAGATGGTGATATCACTGATAATGGACATTTCAAGACACTTTTACAGATTTCTGTACAATCCACTCGTGGTATAGTTGAGTGAGAAGTAATTATAACATAATCACTTTTGAATGAATGTTTTTCACAAATATCAATTCTACCGATATTTTTTGAGACTTTAATTTCGCCACCTGACCAGTACCCTGTCGTTCCACCATATTGAGTAACACATCGTAATTACTAACCATTAAAACGTTCGTTTTATGCAACAGTCTCACATGAGTCATGGCCAGACACGATCAGAATCCCTACTTGCTCGATGTACAGGATGTGACGAACTCTAGAAAAACGTTGGGGAAGGAAAATAATGACAATGGAAAAAGTTCGTGACGTGAATTTAGAAGGTGTGTTTTGCACGTAGACATGGTGGTAGTAGTTTTTCACACTTTTCATGTCGTGTGGTTTTCCGACCAATCAAACCTCAAGGAAATTCATTATGATTTTGTAGGAACAAAAGAAACTAACATAACACATCCCTCATTAATCACCATGCAGAGTTGAACCTTACCTTTCCACTGAGTGCCAAATATTATCATATATACAGTGTGTCGATTTGGATTGACAATAGCTCTGAAGATTAGATTTAGTTGAATTTTTTAGAAAATTAAGTACGTTACGGCAGAATAAATGTCTGGTGCCACTACTGATCTGATATCCCCCTCCCTACCGCAAAGACTATTTATTTTTTGAAACGAAATTCAATCTTTAGATGCGGATGTGACCGAGGCTTTGGCCGAGTTTTCAAAATTGACGCACCGAAATATATTATAAAATCTGTGTCAAAGTCAAAAATTTCCAGTCGGAATATCGCGAAATTCAAGCGAACTGCGTGTCATTTTCAAATATATAATAATATATAAGAGTTTCCATTTGAAAAAACTATAAACCAAGTATCAACTCGCATAAGTAAATTCTTGTATCTATTTCTGTTAAAACTGAAAGAATGTGCTATCATTTTTTTTTCTGGGAATATCAAATTTTTGTAGGAATTCCATGTAGCTGTTTTGCACTGTATAAATGGTAGGTAGGTAATGGAGGTCTAGAGTTGCCCAAATATTTTCAACGGTGTTTTGTATTTGTATAGGAAGTGGGTGATTCAACTTTGATTGATAGTTCCTCATCAGTCATCATTTTTCATTATAATCACAAACCTACCTGATTTTCCGGAATTTGAACGGATCATGGTTCTAGGTAAGACTAAACACTAACTTTATACATATCTCATCAAGGTGACTCTTATCCTCATCCCAGAGAACCGGTTTCATACATGAAAGAATGCCATCATGAGAACGTCCTTTGTTGTTAGATTGTTAGTCACTCCACACGATCTGAGCAAAATACAAAGAGGTAGAATACTTTTCATTTTCGCGAAATACCTACCTCTGATTTCTGCCCGAAGCGGAATATGACATTTGAACACACTGGTGTATAAGAATTTTCCAAATTTTATACAATGAAATAAGGATCATGTTCGAACTTATTATTTTCAATTAGATTATTCATAATCCTTGATCTCCAGCCCGGAACCCGTAAAACCAAAATGCTGATTGTATAAATCAATTCCCATTGTCCTTCTAAGTAAATGTGAAGAGTCACAGCCCACTAGTTTTTTTATTTAGAAGGACAATGCAATTCCAATTAGAATGTACAACAATGTAAGGATAACCCTGTACATTTGAATTCTTCAACAATGTTGGCAGTACCTAGCACCTATTAAAATGCAAATATTTTGCCTCACCTCTTTTCTCAACAATCTAAAATTTCAAATTCCACATGGATTTTCATGTTTACATTTCATGTAAATATCCATCGATTATAAAGTCAAATAATATGAAAACCGCAGTATACTGCAGCAAACAATAAAAACCGTCATTAACGAAGCCAGTTTAATGCACTAATTTACTTCGCATCCGTTTCGAATGAAACCTCATCCAAACTGTTTACAATCGAACAAAACCAAACAAAAACTTTACTTACATAGCACATGTCCGCCGTAGACGAATAAAAAGATCCGTGATTGAAAACATCATTCATCTTTCACCACCGAAAACATTCGACATCGAAAGTGTAAATAAAGTAGCGAGTTTACTCTCCACCTGACCAAACAACGCGAACAAACTGTTGAAACAATAGTCGGTTTCGCAAAGCCACCTAAGCGTATCGTACACCTCGACAAATCGAAGGTAGAAATCGATCTACAGTGAGTCACGGCATTCCGCTTTTTTTATCATCTGAATCTCATCAGCAATCCACTGCACGCGACCTCAAGAGCCGCAAAGCTAAGTAGGCTTAGCGCGAAAGACTTGGACCATCGACGTTGGCCGTGGATTGACTTGAGACCGACTGGAACGTCGTTTGTCATTGCATGGCCACCTCGTTGTACCCCGATGAACTCCAGTCATTTGGGCTCCACTTAAATCGACTTGAATTAATTTTTAAGTAGGTTGTAGGTCTTGCTCGTACAGGGCGATTCGATGAGAGATAATGGTCGACAATTCGGATGGGAGAGTTCGTAAGACGATAGTATATTAAGGAGTTCCTGACACATCACCAACCGATATCCGATACCCAGTATTTTGACGATATCAATTAAATGACATGTCCATTTTTCAGCTTTTCGTGGGATTTTCTCTCCTTGTTTCTAAAAAATAGAGTAGAAGTTATTGAAAATTATTTCAATATATTTGTCGTAAGGACAGATTTGGGATCTGGCCCAAAATGTCACCACGTCCACCAAGAGGTAGAGGTAAAGGTTTTATTCTTATTAAATATATTTGTATTTCCAAATTTTTTAGAAACGAGGAGAGAAAATCCCACGAAAAGCTGAAAAATGAATGTACCACCTCCTCGAAGAACTTACAGACAGTATTTAAATGACATGTGTTCCAAGACATTGACTTTGAAGGAATAATCGCAAAGCTAGAAGGATAACCAAATCTTCAATCTATTCTCATTCAATTTGACTAATTTCAATAAATCTAGAATGTTGCTTATGTACTCCTTTTGGCTGTTTCAACAATGAGTCATAGGGCTCCATCATCCTAAATTGTCTCCAATAGGTTGAAAATGTTTCAGAGAAGATACTTCCCAGATATGGTTTATTGATAAGTTCAATTCTGAACATAATTTTCCTGACACATGTCTCGGAAATTCAGCATAGCTGTCAACTACTATTCAATTCTACACGCAACTACAATTTGGAAGATTCGTCTATTTGTCTATATGTAATAGCCTACAAAGAACAACTCACCTGGAATACGATGGTCCACAGTTATATCATTTATGAAAATGATTTCACAATGACTAGCCCAGCCCAGATTTCTAAATTATCAAATAACATAATTATATTGAATGATTTGGTTTCAAATATATTGGTCCCAATGAAGGTGTTTATGACTGCGCCAATTCTATTTTTGAAGCCTCTTGTAACGCTGACGGAAGACAACAAAACGACTATCAATTGATCTGTGTAATTGATCATTCGATTATGGGTTTCTATAGCAACTTACCAGCTCTTCGGATTCCAGTTTGCTTCTACAGCTCAGCTTCAGCAATAAAGGGCTTGACTGTGACAACGACGTTCATGGATCCAAAAAATCGCGTCGTAACTGTTGAGTCTGATAAAGTTAACAAAACTTTTCATTGTGTCATTCTACCTCAAAAAATCTATGAGACCTGTCGAACATGGCTATACCAAGCATCATTCATCAATAGAACGGAAAAATTGTGGAATTCTTTGCATAGTGGAGTCTTTCCTAATGCTTACAATCTCCAAACATTCAAGAAAAATTCCCTTCCGAATTCTCTCCCAAAATTCCACCGCTGGCTAACACGATGTTCCTCGAACATAATAGGTTTACCTTTCGTGTTGTCCACAGATAAAAAAAAATCGAATAATGCATTGTTCACTACGAATTTTGCTAACATCTGGATCATGAAGCATGAAGTCTATTTCCGAAGAGTTTATTAGATTCAGAACTTTAAGATGCGTCTATATCTTCTTGCATTTGAGTTTTGTATATAACTTAAGGAACTTATTGCCGAAGCATATTGAACAATATGGAATTTGGAATAGGACCAGAGTCTTGATCCATTAGTTGATTACTACGATGAATCAAAAAGCGCTGAAGCTCTTAGATTGTATTCAGAATTGACCTAGTCTGTGATATCACAACCATTTATTGACTTCATCTAGTTTATATAAGATGAATGCATTTGTTGCTGCAGAAGTTGAATATTGATGGATCAATTTCAACTCTTTCTGCTACATCATTGGTCGTGAATTTGTTAGAATTTGAGGAAATGATAACCTTGATCGGCGTTGTATTAGAGGAACAATATTTCAGCGAGGTCCGTCCCTTTTATAGCGGTACTGGGAATCGCCCTGTATGTTAAGATGCGGCTCCTTCCATTATATCTGGTTGATTTGAAGTGTGACCGAGTGGATGAGAGTGCAGATGGAGATTTAGGGTGATTTGCGTCATACTTGAGCAGCAGATGGCACTTTGCAGGTTTTTCATAGGCGAAGGGTCTTTGCAAGTGACACTCAGACGTCAGCATCGTGAAGGGTTTGTGGCTGAAGACGACAAAAAACGATTTATTTTTCCCCTTAATATTATTCCTTCATAATACCTTGGATACGGATACTATAAACACGCTCATAATGCCCTAGGGCGTATAACGCTAGATTGCTTCGCTTGTTCACGATTCAACTTTCTTTTCTTGGACGAAATGAACGTATTTTTACGTTTATTCAAGTCCAAATATTTACAACTTCCAATGTCGACACCTAAAATAAAGCTATCCAAATTGAAACGGAATCATGTCAAAGTGACACTTCCTATTTTCTGGAGCTATTCTTGTAGTATTTATAGCAAATACGATAATTTGAATCCAATACAACTGACTCATCAAAGAATTTCAATCAACCCTAATACAAATGATTTAAGTTTCGAAATCACTTTTAATAGTAGTAGTAGCAGTCATTAATGTTTTCTATAATACTATACTATAAATGGAGATACACCGAGAATTTTTGAATGAGAATCTTTGAACTTGTATTTCGTATTAGGAAGGCAAATCATACAACGACTGATATGATGTTGTGAGGTAAATTGCGAGAACTGTTTCACAAAAAATTGAACAAATATTATTTTTCAAACTTAAATTTTATAGAAACAGCAGTTATGTAGCAAGAATGGATGAATTAATTATATTGGGCTCCACACAATTTCGCAAATGAGCAAAATATATTTCCTCGTCAAATTTCACCCTGTACATACGAATATTCGTGCAAATGATGAATTGCGAGATCGATATCAAAATGTCCCTGCTCATGCTGGTAATTTCATTAATATTAAGTACCCCTATCTATGGTAAGCAAACGGAAAAAGCATGTCCTACCAGTTTGAAATAATGAATTAATAGAGATAAATTGGTCTGGATCCTGGAACCCAATATTTTCAATTATTCGAATTATTTCTTCCTCAGATATTCTCGAATCATCAAAAACAGGAAATCACCGAAATATTACTTTTATACAATTTTTTCTAGGTTGGATATGCGTTGTATGGATATATTTCTTGAAACATTTCTGTTTCTAGGTTTGGTTATTAAAAACGCTCTGTACATCAAAATAAATTATTTCCACATCAAACCTAGAACTATGAATGAAATGGAGAATAACACCTTGTTTGTAAACCATCATCAAATATCATAAAATATAATTCATAACACAGCAACGCATATTTGGTAATCTTTCGGATATCACGATTTGTTCATGAGGTATACAGATTATCCTATCTTACCCATTGGGTGAGTTTTTGAAACGTCACAGTTTTCCGAATGTCCTGGAATTTTCTGAATGGGTTCCAAACTCTCCCAAATAAACATATTATTTAGGGGAATATGAAAGAACAAAGAGTATAAACAAAAAATATTTATTTTACAAGTAATTGGTGAAAATCATATCACTCGAATCGAAGAAAGGTAAAAAGTAACCAACCACTCACTTGGGAATACCAACTCGATAATATGGCAAAAAAAGTAATATCTATACAGAGTCAAGATCACATTGCTATCGATTAATCCAACCATACCTAAATAAACTGGGACATTCAATAATCTCATGCTAATAATTTTTTGACTAAATTCGATTTATTGTAGGTACTATGTCTTGAAGTACGCACAGATAGAATCGGAGCCAACATAGTACTACTAGCTAGTACAACCTGTAATCTCACCATACAATGGACACCAAAAAGCCTTCTGAACGAAAAAAATGGAGACCGGAAACATAACCTAAGAAAGTAATTTTATCAGTTATGACAGTAGTTTCGGGATAATAAAGACAATCAATATTCTGAAATTCTATGACTGTATAGAGGATGAACAGACCTCCGAAATGATGTGCCACATGACCCCCTTTTATTGAAAACTGTTCACCAAGATGGCGCCGAACTGTCATTCTGACACTTACTGCTCAAATTTGGCGCTAATACCTCCCATAGATTGAGAGTTATAGGGCAGGGCAGATTTCATATCCTCACTCTATGAATTTTTGTGTAGGCCTCCAATTTTTTCCACCCAGAAGTGAGAGAGTAAATGCTTTATTACTCACATGATAATGGCACGAGATGGCAGTGTTGCTCGGCCTATGATATGATAATGACTAAACAAACGGGTATGCAAGGCAAGTGGAGAATCTTCCAATTTCACGTTTGTTGTATTTATACTAACTTTTTTTATGACAGAAACCATTGCGACTGAATGTGAAAGGGGTTCTAGTGAAAAAGAGCTTTCATTTGAAGTAGAATCGCAACTTCTCTATGATTCCAGTCCACATTCAGGTAAGAAACGATTGAATTAATCTTAAAGTATTTGCTTTTACATATAGATAAATTAGGCGCTAATTATCAATCTTGCACAACTTTTTCAATGAAAACAATCTTGTCAATATTCATTTCAATGGATTTTAAGTATTAAAAAGTCGTAGAAATGAGGGATGTAAATGAAAATCCAACAAAAATTGAAGAGTCGATGATATACCCCAGAAAAATAGATCAAAACGTCGTATTTTGATACAGATTCATCAATATAACGTCAGACTTCATATGAAGCCATTGGATAAAATTCGAATTTGTTTCCAAAAATATTGTAGACCACTTTTAAAAATTAGAGAATAGTTTTTCATAGTTTTTTCCAGATATCTGTAATTTCCAAGAAACATGGTAACATTTCTCGAAAAAGACCGGTTATTATCAGTTTCAGAATGAAAAATTGATAGAAAAGTCTGTTCCTTTCGAAATCTTGGAAGAGTTCACAGCAATACTTATTTCCTGCGAGAAATCCCACTATTTTTTTGTAACAACATGTGTAAAATTGCGAGAAAAGTTGTGCAACATTTTCGAAATCCACACAACATCCGATACAACAATAAATTACATATTTTGCAACAATCTCTCACTCAAAATACGAAAGAAAAATACTAACGGATCACTTATTTTCAACTAGCTAATGATATAATGATGATATTTTTTCTATGAACTATGAACCCTGGAGAAAAGAATGACGACATTTTCTCGATTATAAGAAATAACAAAGTCTTGAGTCAGATATTTTTTCAGAGATTCAAAGAGCTACCTGGGTTGGTTGGTAATTAATTTGTTCAGTGACACCTCTGAAAATGAACCTCAGATTTCCATAACACCTTTGGATATAGTGACCTTGTGCTTTACAAGTTTCCTTTCGTGGAAGTCGTATTTACAAAATATAAACAACAAATCCAACATCAAGAATGTGACGCTCGATATAAAAACAATGAATTTCCTACGGTTCTAGAAAAAATCTTAGGATGAGTTCATGTGAGAAATTACATTCCTCTCACACGGTACACGTCTGGTTAATGGAATATTCTTATCGTAAAACAGTGATGCAAATCCACCGAGATGTTGCCAAATTTATCGCAACCTAACTATAACATTGTGTTCAGTACAATCATGCCCCATTCCATTTTTATTGTCGTAATATTAAACTCTCACAAAAACATTAACGTCAAAACTAACGAACAGGATTTTATTCCTCCCCAAAAGTTATCATTTCGATGATCCATCTATACAGTGTGTTCCTCTCTTTGCTGAAGTTCCGAACCAGACAATAGGAAAATCAAAAAAAAATGAATTATTCAATTAAAATTCTACATTTACGCCGTCGCATTTTCATTGACCTCTTGCGAATATACAAATGGGCCTTGAGAGTTGTAGAAAAATTTAATTCAATAGTATTCATTCGTTGAGTTAACGTATTCTTGTTAGTAGGATCTTTGGTTCGAGATGGCCTGAGTTTTTTTTGGGATTCCACCCTAGTTTGCTGGGTCTGTGTAGGTAACTATAATCATTAAATTTATTACAGGCAGTGCTTCATTGCGAAAATGTCTTCGAATTCCTCAAATGATTTACTTCGTTCCACATTAACATAATGTCTCTCGCATCAAAATGAGAATTCGTTTATTGCTGAGATCAGTGGAAGAATCTTGGATTCGTCACGGCGTCAACTTTGATCTTTCGCTTCATCTTGTAAGATGGAGATCGCATCTTCTTCTTCTGATTCTTCTATCAGAGATATACTCAGTTCCGACTGAAACAGAAAAAAAAACAGAACTCATAATGATGAAGCAAGATAAGTTTATTTGTCATCTCTGATACTGAAGAAGAACACATAACTGTAGAAGATATAACTGCCGAATCAAATATGATGAAACATATGATCGAAATGAGGCGGTGTTTTCATTGGTCGAAGACATACACTCACCTCTTTCCTGAGATTTTCGACTAGCCTCTTCTTATCCACCTTGAGACGTTCAACTTCTTCAGCTTGATGGGCACTTCTTATACCAGACATCTCCAGCAGTGCCAAATGAGCATCTTTCTCGCTTATGGCCGATTCTAGAGCTTCTCTCCTGTTGAAAAGTAATCACAAGTATGATCATGTGTCCCGAATTAGTTCCACCTAATCGAGATTTCAACAGTCTGATCCGATAATTTGTCTGACAAAGATATAAATACACCTATGTATATCTTCACATTACCGAAAACTGACGAAGAAAGGAATCAGAATAAACATTCTACAACAAATGGATGAACATCGATGTTTTTTGTTTCTTCTCTTAAAATTTTCGATTTCTATTTCCTAAAGAAGGGAAAAGTCATAGTCATCATGACTCAAAATTTCTTGAGGGAAGCATCCAAATTTCAGTTTTTCTTCAAAGAGGAAACAGTCCTGTATCTTTCTTGAATATATTGGTACATTGATTTCTCGCTTGAAAAAGTAAGGGTTTTCACCCATCCAATACTGTGAATTGTAAAACCTATAACTCAATTTCTCTTGCATTCTACAAAAATGAGGTGAATTCTATCTACATAGCTTATTCTTTAGGAAGACTATTTTGCATATCAAAGCATTCAACTTACTTCATGTGTCTCAACTCATGTAAGTTCTTTTTTCTCTCTCCAACCAGCTTGGTCAGCTTAGATTCCAGTGTTGTCATCCTTCTGACATACGGTTTGCATGAATGACATCTCATGGCCTGGGCTGATTGAAGAGATAAAAGCCTCTGTTCCAATTTGCTCACCTATAAAATAAAATTACCTGATCATAATACACATGGAGAACAGTTCTCTGCCGAACTGATGATAGATGAAGCAAATATTTTCGTCCACAAGATTCTTGTACTTTACATCGAGAGTCCACATATCAACTAACCTTCTGCATAATCTGTTGCCTCTTTTTCTCTTCCTCATACAAGACCATTTCTCTCTCGGTAGATAGCTTGATGCTTTCTCTGAGAGCATCCTCCAGCTGACTTATCCTGTTCTCTTTTTCTTCCAGTGTCTTTTCGACTCGCTCTTCTAGCTCGTTGTTATTCCTCAGATTCCGAATTTCTTCCTCAAGCTTGGCAATCTTCGTTTCTTTCGATCTCGAGTCTTTAGATCTGTCAATTTCGTGATCTAGTTCGAGTATGATATCTCGATTTTTTCGGGTAATACTGTCGTTTTCCTAATTTTAAGCAACACAAAAACATACAAAACATCGCTTACGTAATGCCTTTTTACACAATCAACTCAAACTGGAATGGGTAACTGGGAATGAGGCAATATTGTGACAGGGGTTGACAGGACTAGAAAAAGCTTTTCAAGAAGCCAGTAGGACCAGCCTACGAATACGTACGAATCCAAGTCAGCAGGAAAAAACAAGAAGAAATCACATATTAGTAATTTGCACTAGGCAGATATCGCTATGTAATATCCAAATAATCTCTTGAAAAAATTTTTGGGAATTTTCGATTTTAATTCACTCATCTCTCAGATTCAGAAAAAGGAACTTCTATTAGGTATATTAATGAAGATATGTAGTTTCCTGTGGAAGAATTATTGAAAAGATTGTTATTGTGAGGTCCAAAATGCAATGGAAATTGGAATGTTTTCGACTGAAACGAACTTGAATATTCATCTTGAGAATTAGTATAATTTTCATTGTAAAATAGATACGCCAAATGAAGTATCTTATTTGATATTTTTCCGAAGCTAAATTTGATCTTATGAAAATTGAAAGTTCGTTTAGAACTTTGGAAGATCAAATCAGATTAGTTTGGAACTAATGTAAACTGAAAATGTCTAATAATGTTTCACAGTAGCAGAGGAAAATTCAATATTGAAAAAGGTCTAAAAACTGAAATCTTCACATTTCCATGTCCAGAGAGATGAGTTCAGAAATATTATATTACGGTTGTTGAGTTTTGGATTATTACCTCTTCCTTTTGTGCTTGTTGTTGTTGCTGGCTCTTGAGTTTCATCTGTGCATTTTTGAGAGCTCTGAAAGAAATACGTCACTGTAGTATCATATTGAGTGAATACACAGTTGATTTGAGAAGATCAACTGCGAAGGTAACCAAATAATTGTGATTAATGAATCTTTGATCATTTCTTTCAGCACGCTGGCATCACAATTTCCCAAGAATGATTCAGAATCACTACTTACTGTTGCAAATCGGAAATTTGTTTCTCTTTCGCATTCTGTTCTTCTTGGCTCATCTGCACCAGTTGCAGAAGCCTCTCCATTTCAACGGCTGATCTCTTAGCCTCTTCTTGTGCTTGCTCCATCTTCTTTTCTGCCTCTGTCAGTTTTTTGTTCATCTCACCTACAGCAGCAGCGTTTCCACCAGCCTAAAACAACATTAGAATCGTTGAAGACGAATCATCTTCAAATGTGAATCAAGGATTACCCTTTGTAGCGAGTTTTGTAATTGGTCCAGTTGCTGTTTTTGTTTTTGTAATTGTTTATCTAAGTCTGCTAACGCTCTCTCTTTCTCCTCTATTTGTCTACTCTTATTATCTACAGCTCTCCTTTGCTCTTCGAATTGTTTTTTCGCTTCTTCGATTTTCCTTCTCTCTTCGTCAATCTGTCGTTTCTGAGCAGACAAATCTTCTCCTGGTTTCTGGGCACTACCAGCAGCTGCTTTTTTCTGTGCTTCATGCAGCTCCAACTGAAAATCCATAACAAGATTCTCAACAAATATTCATCAGGATTTAGATAGCGTTAGTGAAAATGAGAAGAGTTAAAATAAAACTCGACAGAAAACATAGAGAAAACATTTATTATCAATAGTATCAAGAACCATCTAGATCCACCGTCAGGTACCTCTTGAATATACTGAAATAAATAACGGAAACATAAACAATGAACTTCTACAGATGAATTCAAAAACAACTTCACCTGATTCCTCTCAAGTTCTTGTACAAGCATTTCAAGCTGTGACTGCAATCTCTCTTTTTCTGTAGTAGAATTCTTGACGTCAGCTTGTGCTTTCTCAAGCTCTTTTCTCAACCTCGCTACCTCTTTATCATCCTGTGCTGGAGCTTGTATCCCCCTCTCTTTCTGGTACAGCGCCATCTGCTGCAGCTGTTGCTGCATTTGCTTCTCCAACACTTGTATACGCTTCTGTAAGTCCTGCGCAGCTCTTTCCGCCTGATCTGCTCTATCGGTTTCTTGTTGCACAACTTTCCTCCACTGTTCCAACTCCGAATCACCTCTAGCCCCAGATTCTTGCAGTAGCTTCTCTGCTTTATCAGCTCGCTGCCTGTGGGTGTCTCTCTCTTTTTGTATAACCTGCAGCTGCTGTTGAAGTTTGGCGATCTCTCTATCCCTATTCTCGAGCACTTCTTTCGTACCTCTCTCCATGTCCTGACCCATCCTCTTCTGCTCGGCTTTGAGTTTTTGCACTTCGGCTTTATGTTTTTCAAGCTCAGCTTCGCTGTGATTCAACTCTTGCTGGAAGTTCATCAACATATCCTGGGACTTTTCCAGCTGCATTACTAGTTGATCCCTTTCCATAGTGAGCTGTTTGATGTCAGCTTCGTACTTGATGATTTGCTTCTCCACTGAGTCACCTTGCCTGCCTTGTTTATCCAGCATGGACGCCATTTTATCTCTTTCCCTAGATACCTGTGCTAGTTCTTGCTGGAGCTTGACTATCGCATCCTGAGTTCTGTGATCTATGGTTCTTCGTTGATTATCCATCCCAGTTCTGATTTGCTGCATTTCAGCTCTCAAGACATCTCTTTCCTGTTCCATAGTCTTCCAATCGAGTTTGTCTCTTTCTATCCTCTCGTGCATCCTAGCCAGCTCTGTTGCCATCCTTTCGAACTCGATCTTGGTAGCTTCGTTGGTCTGCAGAGCGTTGGCTAGATGTTGCTGGGATTTCTCTAGTTCCTGAGCAAGACGACCTGCTTCCAACTCTGTACAATCGCGAGCTTGGATCGCTTTCTCCAGTTTCTCCTTCAAACGCTCTATCTCTAATCGCTCATCGTTCCTGACCTTGTCAGCAGCTAGGGTTTGTCTTCGATCAGCTTGAGCTATCTCAGTCCTCAGCTTCTCGTTCTCTTTGTCCTGCTTCTCAGTTTGCACCTTGAGTTTCTCGTACCTGTCTCTCAGTTTCTCACATTCAATCATTGCTCTTTCTAGCTCGTGTCGTTGTTTTTCTTGACCCGCAGATTGTTTGGCTACTTCTTGCCTAGCTAAGTCTAGCTGCATGGTAATCTCGTGAAGCTTAGTTTCGAGCTGTTGGTTAGTAGCGAGTGTTCTTTGTAGATCGTCCTTCAATCTCTCCATTTCCAAGGTTCTTTCTTTCTCTTGGTCGAAGCTGTATTTGCCTCTAGTGGATTCTACGAGAGCTAGTTCTTTTCTGGAACGATCCAGATCGCCCAAGGTTTTATCTAGTCGTTCTCTCAACCGATCTATCTCTGCTCTCAACCTTTCGTTGTCGTCTTTAGAACGGTCATCTCTATCGTATTTGGAGAATCTGTCCCTTCCTGTTGGTGCAGAAGTTTCTCTCAGAGCATCATACTCAGCAACAACTTTCCTGAACTCGTTTTGAAGCTTGTCGTGTTTGTCCCTAGCCTTTTCAAGTTCGACTTGGAGTCTAGCGCTCTCTTCTTGGCTCTTTTCGTAGCTAGCTTGAACTTTAGCGAGTTGCCCGTGTGTCCTCTCGATTTCATATTGCAGACGTTCGTTTTCTCCATGGAACTTTTCCTTTTCGCTTTGGTAGCGTCTCAGTTCGATTTGAGCTTTCTCGTAACGGTCTCTGACCATCTCTATGTCGATGTTGAGGCGTTCGATTTCTTCTTTGGATTTCTCCTCGATCTCCTTGGACCTGGAAGAAAAGTTCAGTCTTATATAAATAAATTCTCAGGTGCTTCGTCAATGATTGCTTCCCAACTTCATTTTTCTTGAAAAAATTGTTGTTGTACTTCTTTTGATGGTTTGATATCGATCGAGTTTCGATAGAAAAAGTTAATTATCTTCGCTTTGTCGAGGTTAGAAAAAATTATACCTTGCGAGTTGCATTGCCAATCTGTCGTACATTTCTTGAACCCTTTGTAGTTCGTCTTGCAGCTTGCGTTGATCCTCACGTTGTTTTGTAACCAATAGCTGTTGTTTCTCTATCTCCAGCTCGAAACGTTCTTTCTCTGCTTGCACAGTATCTAATTTGTTTTGCAGTCTATAGATATCGCTCTGAGATCTGAAAAATTGCACTCAATACATGTGGTAGTCATTAACGTAAGCATAGAATACTTTTACATATTTTATTCTCGTTCTTGGAATGTATCACATGTATCTGTATAATTTTCGGGATTAGTCGTATAAGCGTTGTTTTAATATCCTGCGTCCTGTTGTTTCTGATGACGCTGGCAAACCGGGGAGATACACGAATTATTGTGTATAAGATTGTTTTTCAAAGAGAAAATTGGTTTCAGTATCCTTTTCATGTTTTACTTTGAGAAGATATCATAAATTTACATAGATTGTGATTGATGTGAGTGAGCAATAATATTTTTTTTTGCTGCATTTTGTTAACTGCGGCAAATACAGTATATTTTGATTTGATTCGACTTACCTATCATATTTCTCCAGAAGCTTCTCGAAATCTTTGTGTATACCTTCTCTATCGTCTATGGCCTTTTGTGAAGCATATATAGCTTTCTCTAGCTTCTCTTTGAGTATATCGATTTCTGACAAAGCATCGTCACGTTCAATCTGCACTTTTTGTTGCAACGAATGCGATTTCTCCCACCTATCTTTGAGAACATCAAGCTCTGTCTCTATGTCAGCCCGTTCCCTTTGAGCTTTAGCTATCTGGTTCAGCTGCAATTCGAGTCTTTCTTTGAGTTTCTCGCACTCGTCCTGAAAGCTGTCTTTTTCCTTCTGGAGTCTGGACAAGGCGGTCTGGAAAATATTTTCGTCAGCCTAGTTTCAATGTTACGATGGTAGATCGATTACTTACTTGATTCTTTTCATTTTTGTCTCTAAGACGATCGGCTTGGAGCTGAGCCGTTTCTTTTTCTTTCTGTAGACGAGCAGACTGGCCTAGAACCTTGTCCAATTGCGACTGGATGTTCTCTAAGTCGTACACGACTTTTTCTTTCTCCAATTGTATCTGAAACAACGTCAGCAATAAGTTGGGGATCACCAAAGTTAGCATTTTGGTTTGTCAATTTCTTTATGAGATCAATTTCGATAAATCTTGTTTTAGTTTGATAATAATGTCTCGCTGTCAACCCTATCCAAAATAATTGATTTTTTTTCTTTACTAGATTGAGCCTAGAGAGAGATACTGAAAAGACCATAAGTGAGACGCACCGATGAAGAACCATTTGACAGGTGCTTTGCGTCTAGAAAGTGACAGAGAAAACCAACCAATGAAAATAGCAAACGAGAGGAAGGCAATGACCAAAAATCAGCTGACAGTTGGCAAAATTCAAAGATATGATACTATATATCCTCTACTAGATGCACCCCTGCTCATCTACTCATGAGGAGCATCGAAACGAACCACACAACATTTTGATGTTTCATGCCATTTTATTGAGAAATACGACATTTTCATTCGAATCGAGTTGATGTTGTGAGATCATTCACTCAAATGTATTGTTTGGCGGAGTTTATTGATCCATAAATATGTTTAAACGAAGGGACTCAGTTTCACTTGTTGTTTGAATATTAAAAATTGGTAAATTATCCTAGTTGGTTCACCTGGTTCAGCCCATCAAGTCAAGAAAGGATTTTGAAACTTTGGTCGAGATGTTCTTGTCCTGTTCAGCCTACAACTGTACTAATAGGTTGAAAAAATATCAGAATATATCTTTGAGAGAAAAGCGAGGGTGCATCTAGAGTGAAGAGAGTGTCGAGCAGATATGATCGACGGTTTTGTGCAGCAGGCGCTCACCCTTCTGGTCTCGCCAAGTGACTTGTCGAGCTTTTCTTGGAGCTTGTCGACCTCCGTCTGCGCCTTGTCCAGCGCGTTCTGCAGCTTGTCCTGTTGCGATTGGGCCTTTCCCAAGGTCGCCGACATCCTTTCCAGTTCTTCGCGAGCCTTCTCCAGCTCGGCGTAGGCCCGGTCCTTGTCCGAGTGCAGCTTCGCTGTCGTAGACTGGGCACGTTCCAACTCCTCTCGCAGACTGTCTTGCTCTTGGTGGGAGTTCTCTAGTCGGGCCTGGACACGTCGAAGGAAATGTCTCCATTACTTACTCTATTATCTACTATTCAATATGAGTTTTCTCGCATATTTCCCAAAACTTTTAAAATGCCAACAATCATTCCAGTGCATAAACGATCCGGTAATTGATTATCGTCCTATATCTTTGAGCAATGATACTGCTCAACTTCTAAAAAATCTTCGACCATAATTAGCGCTAGACTCCAAGTCGAACTTGAAAAGGCTAGGGACAAACACGACAAGCTTCAAAACGAGTTCAGGAAAGTTGTTGCTGAGTATGATGCTCTGAGAGAAACTTCTGCACCAACAGGAAGGGACAGATTCTCCAAATACGATAGAGATGACCGTTCTAAAGATTATGGTCGAAGTAAAAAATGTTTAAACAATACGTTATTCGATTCCTTGCAAAGCAAAAATATTCTCTCTCCTAATCAGTTTATTTTCAGACCAGGTACATTAACAGAAACTGCATGGAATAGTCAGATCACTTTCAAAAAAATAGGATTTGATAGGATATGATTTTCCGATGAAAACAAGGCTCAGCATCTCTCACCTTGAGGCGATATACTTCCCCCTGGGACTTCTCTAGTTTTTCTTGCAACGCTGTCGCTTCTTGTCTAGCTCGTTCACTATCAGCTTGGGTAACTCTGAGCTCAGCCTGGCACCTTCTGAGGTCTGACGAGGACTTATCTGCTCTTTCTTGGATTCTGCAAAAAACTCTCGTAACTCTCACAGTTTTGCTCTCAAATCGCAAATATTGTACTGGAATTGATATTCGCTAACTTGATTGATGAAGCCAACTGACTATGACGAAGGAGCAGTCATATGGAACATTTTGGTCCTTCGAGTCGGATTGCGAAAGGATCTTTGGAAATTCAAGTTTGTTTGTTATACCTATTATGAAACACGATATAGAGTTCTAGTTTAACGACAAGTTGATTTGCTTCCACAAATTCATCGAATATTCGGCAGTATCAATGATATCTGGCAAAGCAAATACTAATGTCGTTACTTAGATCGATCAAGTTGGAACTTGTTGGCGAAACACCAAGAACTTTCTATTCGATAGTTGAGTTCACCGACCTGTCCAGCTCATGGGAGCTGCTGAACGTGACTCTGCCGAAGGTCGAGGTAGTTCCAGGTCTTTCCGACTCGCTTCTGAGTTTCTCGTTCTCCAGCTCGAGCCTGGCAAGCCGTTGTCTCGCCGCTTCCCAATCGGCACCGCTCCTGCCAACCTCGACTGCCGCCTTATCCAGTTCTGCCTTCGATTTGCCCAGCTCTGACTGAGAACTCTCCAGTTTGGCTTCCAGACGATCTCTGTCATTCTGAGCCCTGGAAATAATTCGGATATTTGGTCATTTTGCACATATCATGTTTTATTGGTCGAGAATGTGTCTTGGTCGCCCGTTTTTTGACCTCAGGAACCCGAATTCCACAAATTTTTTTGAGAGATAATCCAGGAAAAAGTGTGAGAAGGCAAATCATCATGGAAGAAGTTGAATGAGAGTGGACTAACCTATCGAAATTCCGACTGAAACCACCTTCGTGATGATATTCTCATATAAAAACATCATGTAACTTATGATGAACAAGAGGATGACCAATGAGAAGCTTCATAAGATATGTTAAAGAAGAAACGGAGGAGGCATTGAAAGACAGTGGAAGAAAGACTATGAATCACTAATCTATGTATGAATTGATTCATTAATTATATTGTACATGAAATAAAGAGTATTGAGACTTCAATAGGGTTGCACATTTTACATAAGACTTTTGTTGTCATGAAACTGAAGTGAATTGAAATTTCTTGATCAATTAGCTATGTGAGCTGGTGTAAGGTATGTTACAATCTGGAAGGTGAATTGTACAGGGACAGATCTTGTGAGCTGGTGTAGGTATGTTACAATCTGGAAGGTGAATTGTACAGGGACAGATCTTGTGGGTCCAAGATTGGTTGAAATTCATTTCAGAGTAAACACCAAAATTACGAAAGTTTCCAGGAACTTTGCCAGCCAAACTAGATTGCCTTTAGTGAGATAGTCCGTTTCTGCATATAAGAGTGGAGTAACCGCAAGAGTTCTGAAGTTTTTAACTGCAGTTGCGGAATTTCAAGTTGTAAATTTCTCTACGGAAATACTATTCGTATATTTAGAGGGTATTTTCATTAATTTATTGAGACTGAAATCACAATATCATTGTTTTTAAAGAAGATATCAGGCAGCAGTATCAAATTTATTAAATATTGAAGTATGACTTCCTACAGATATACATCTACCACTCTATTCTGTATATGAAGAAGAATATTGATAAATTTCGACTGAATCGTTCGAACCATAATTATGATACCAAAAAATCTGAACTTCTATATGTTCCCCGACACGAAACTACATAATTCGAGAATAGTTTTAGATATATGGGAATAAAAATTCACAACAAACTTCTACTAACCATTAATAAATGCTACTATAGTGTAAAAGAATACCTTGTAGGAACTTCACTGGTTTTATTTGTGCTGTCTGTATTGACTGTATCGACTATATACTATTTTTATTTATTTTTATGTCATAATCTTGAGATAATTTCGAGGACACTCCTTAGATATAAGTGATCGACTTGTCCTATACGTTTTTTGTAACGTCACAAAGGATGAAATCAAATATTTCTATTTATATAATGAAATTTCATATACCTCTACAAAGGATATGTATCATAATATATTAAATTTAGATTTAACAGGAATTGATATGATTGGATGGAAATGGTAAAATGTCAATGTGATTAGTTCTTTGCAGTAGAATATGTTTCTGCACATTACTTCTGAGTTATCGTTATCACTTGTTATTGAATTTGATATATCATTAGGTAATTCACTCAAATTTCAGATCCTATCGTACATGAATTTTTTCTTCGCAAGTTAAGGTTTCATGCATAGAAAAGAGTTGCATTGATAGGTAGATAGATATTGTCCAGTATGATAATTATGAACTTTGAGATTTGATTACAGCTTCCCTTTGACGTTATTATCGACAATTTTCGGCGATCCATTGATATCAATGTTTCTCATACACTTCTTTCGAATTAAGACGAGAATTCAATTCACCTGACAGACAAATCTAGATGAGCTTCTCACCTTTCCAACCTAGCGGTGAGCTTCTCCACTTCACTGTTGAGCGCATGGATTTTCATCTTGTACTCGGCTATCTCTCTCTCGTGCAAATCTCTCTCTTCGTGCTTCTCTTGCTCGGCCCTGTCTCTCTGCTCTCTCAGCTGGTTCATCTGTTTCTCCTTGTCTCCGATGGCTTCTTCCAGAGAAGACAGAGCTCCCTCGGAAGAGCAATGGTGAGCCTGCATTGCTGAGAGTCTTGCGCGAGCCATGTCCACTTGGTTGTCTTTCTCTTTGAGGAGGTCCTCTAGGTTCTCCACCTGAAATCACACAGATTGTCTGTGGTATCTATATGCTGTTTGGTGAATAAGAAGAGTAATAAATCAGGCTACGAAATTCAAGAGCTCATCGGCAATTTTTGTAGCGAAATTAATGAATTGTTATTAGATGAAAATTGATGTCATAACTTTCTTCCTTTATAGGCATATCTTTGAGGGATGAACTGTTGTATATATCAACAAATTTTCGAACCAAAAAGGTGAGCCTCATTGATTTCGATTTGTTATCACTCTCTCTACTTTCAAACAGATGAGATATTATGAATTTTGTCTCAAATACTGGACCACACAGGATCATTGTCTCCTTCAGTTCTTGTTACATTGTTCCTGTTATTTTATCATTATTATTCATCAACAAATCTCATGCTTTGTTAGTATTGTTAGTTCTGAAATTCATTCACCTCAGTTGTTGAATACTTACTTGTTCAATACTTCATGATCTTTTTATATTACTCTCTGAATCCTTTTTTTCATAGATGCTTCATGTTATCTTTCAACCGTCATTGGAACAAGAGATGAGCAAACACTTTATACACTTTTTTCACAATATTTTTCCTCACATCTAGATAATACCTTCGATCATTCTGTCAACCTTCCTACCTCGCGTGGTGGAACAAATGTCTCGAAAGAACGTGATGAGAATATCCAATATCTGAAACTGAGATCGGCTACGATATGTTTTTCAAACTCCTATTGGAGTTTAGTCTCGCATCGAGTCTGCTAGTATGAAAAATAATTTGATGTCTTCTGAATTGCTGATGAAAGAGAATATTCAGGATCGATCTCCAATTCATCTCGAATTTTCCTTTTGCATATTCTCGATCAATCTTGTACAAGTCTCCCAGATGCCTTGATTTCACTAGGTAAAATATATTGCTTCAGAATCTCGATCAGAATCAACACAAAATTGTAATGGAATTCTTAACTCACACTTTCAATGTTCCATAATTGCATATTTCTAGATTAAAGAGGCCTAGAATGTTCGATGTGTACAATTTATTTGTACATTTTATCTCTTGGTGTCAGTATAAATATATAGAGTAGGTAATGACACTTTGGACGAAAATTAATTCGTGGAATTGTACATATTTCTTGCCGAAACTTTTGCAGTTGTGACGACGGTTTTTATGATTAGATACTCAATGTAATTTTCTACTAACAAATGTTCATTGAAGACCTTGTTGTTCTCATCAAGCGTTCATCATGTTTATAGCAATGTATAGCAATTAATTACGAAACAGCACACCTGAAGTTTACTAAATGGAACAATTCAGTACAACTAAGGAAATTATCGTGTTCAATTCAGGATGAGCCAATTGAACTGTGAAGTACTCTACTGAAACGTACTGACGTCAGTGCGCTGATGGTTTTGATTGGCAACGACCAGCCAGTCCCCACTACTACGTCACCTTTACAACATTCAACCAATCAATTCATGAAGCGCACTGACGTCACAACAGGCACCAAACTTGGCGGTTTAAATATACGTGTTTGAATGAGACGCTTTGAATACTGAATTATTAAGATTAGGAAAAACTAAATGGCCAAGATTGTGATTCGAACAGCCCCTCATAATAGTAGGACGCGATGAAATAATTGAAGTATCCGAACTTTGATTTAACAATGTGAGTGAACTTTATTTTTGCTGTACCCCAAAGTGGAACGATATAGTGGTCATGTGAGGGATGTTTTGTATTGGCTGAGTCGGTTCAGAGTGGCTTCATAGTTGGAAAAATTACCCACCTTCCTCTGTAACACGTTGATCTTCCTATCTTTGATGTCCATGTGCTCGCGCATCTCTGCCACCTCCGCCGCAGCTCTAGCCCTCTCCTGCTGAAACTGCTGCGTCTTCTTCTCGATGTGCCTGTTCTTCTCGTCCATCCGCTGCCGCATCTCCTCCAGATCGGCCTGCAGCATGTTGTAGTGCTCCTCCTTAGCGCACAGCGACTCCTTCAGCACGGCGATGTGCCGCTGGTAGTCCTGGTGCTGCTCCTCCAGCGTCTTCATCTTGGCGCCCATCGCGAGGATCTCCTGGTCGCGACGCTGGATCTCCACCCGGAACTCGTCCAGCTGCACATACGAGCAGTAGCATGCACCGGAGCCGTCGCGATATATTATGGAGCGACAGGCCGGCAGAAACGATCGAGAGAAGCCCGCTACGATCGGAGATTGATCGGAGGCGTTCGGTGCTGCAAAGTCTATATAAACAGCGCGCGCGCGCTCACTTATATAGCACGACTGTACTTGGAGTGACTTCCGCGACGAATGCCTCTTAAATGTCCGTTGTTTCACCTCGTAATCGAGCGGCCTGTCTGACAATAATATATCGCGAAGGGCCCCGCATGCACTGTCCATGCGCAAAAGCGATGAGGTGGTAAAAGTGAACCCAAGCGCCCGCAGAAGAGTCTTCGCGCCTAGTTACTTTCCGATAACGGCGCCGTCTTTGCCGATTCGTACGTCGTTCAACAGAAAACTTACTTGGCGCCTGATAGGCGGAACCTGCGGCGAGGGGGCGTGGCCGGGGCGCGTCAAGCGATCCACCTCGCCCTCTAGCAGGACGACCTCGCGTTCGAGCGTCGAGATGCGCGCGTCTTTGGTGTCGAGTAGCACCTTGATGGTGCTGCTAGAGGGCGAAGGTACCAGCTCCAGCTGGCTCTGGAGGGTGCGCAACGTTTCGTTGGCCGCTTGCAAATCCTGCAGAGGGAACGAACGGGGCGTCAGAAGGCTGAGGGGCGGGGCCTAGCTGGGCATCGTCCGTGGGTATCCTAATGAGTCCGCTCATTCTCGCAATCGAGTTTTTTTTTAGTGATAGCCTACTGCGAATCGACTATCGAGCGAAAGAGGTTTTCCGGCTGAACCGGTGCCATAGTTTACGCAGTGTCTACGACCAGAGATTGCTCCGAAGTACCGAATTCTATTGAGTGCGCTACCAGTTTATTGTTCATGGCTTGGACTTTTCGCAGTTAGTATTTTTTTCTCATGAAATTTCAAAACATTTTTTGATTCATCGGTTCATTGATTTGATCTACACAGGCTGAGTATACCGTAGCTGAACTCTTCCAAGAAAACTGAGCTTCGACGAATTTTTTGTTGGAATTTTTTCGTTAGAGACAGATGAAAATTGATTCAATTCGACTAATTTAAATGAACATACAAGTTGACTATTTCAAAAGTGTATCGAACGATAGAATCAACTGAATATATCAGCCCATATTTGTGTACCCGAATCTCTTAAGAAAGAAATATTCTTTTCAAGACCCCATTCATATGATACCTATAAAACTTCAGAATTGTCGATCCATCCGAGAATACAATAATGGATTCAGTTATGTTGGTCCTTGAATACAAATAGGTAGTATAGGTATCCAATGAATCAAGTTATTATAATTAATCCTCATTTTGTCGTATCTGTGATGAATACCTTTCATCGTCATAATATGTCGCAAATAGCTAAATAAAACTAAATACCAAAAATACTGGCAAATACATTTCAAAAAATGTTCGGATGAACATTTGATCTACGCACCCCCTAATACAACAGACCGTTACGCACGTTATCGCGTCCGATGACTAGAAAAACGCCGGCTTTTCGAGCGCTTCGAAGGAGTGACCAGACTCATTAGGATATCTATGGACGATGGCTGGGGGAGTGACGGGGAGGGGGACGTACCGGCCGTTCGCGCTTTACCACCACCATCGAGTTTGTTGGACACATTATCAAGACACGCCCTAGCGAGAGGCCAAGTCGAAACATCGGGGGGCGTGGTGTGGGCGGGTGTGTTAGCGCGTACAGTGTTGTGATATCAAAGGATAATTCCCTATTTCTTGGGAATTTTGATGGTCAGTATGAGAAAGGATTTCGCCAGAAACTGAAAAGTGACTCTCCTATTTTGCACATTGATAATCAATGATCGGCCAGTCATTTTTTTTGAGATTCAAGCATATTACTGCGTGATACCAAAGAACACAAAAGGTATGAAGTAATCGGTGTCTCTGGCATCGCATGAAAAATATGTATATTTATGGTGTTGCATATCCTAAAATGCTCAGGCTGAGCTAAAATCTATGCGTATTATTAGGATCTCGTGAACTGTAAGAGATAGTGGTTGATTTTTGTCGAGATACTGGCCTTGGCATTGGTCGTTATTTTGGAAATATTTTCGATTTTTTTTTAGTTCAACAATTTTCTGTTCTTTCAACGATGTGTTTCAAAATCAGTATTACCAGGAGCATTTCCTGTCCCAATGGATTATTTGAGCTGAGAAAATTTCGAAAATAAAATGAAGTGAGGGTTCATTTGCATATTTGTCACCTACCTGATGTTTCGAGTTGGCGACAAATTACAAAATACAGAAATTACAAAGTTAGTAGCGACAACTTTACGAAATGGTAACAACGAACATGCTGAATGAATTTTAGAAGCCAGTGTATCTAGAAGTGTGTATCTATCTTAAGCTCTGATACCAAATATCTGCGAATTTAAACACCATTCAATAAATTGATTGAAAAACGTAAAATTCAAATATCTACCACTACTCTTGAGAAAAACAAGAAATTATCATATAATACTAAGTGTTGTTCTGCTGACTTTATTGAGTAAACGAGTTTTGTGACGTGTATTGTCACCATCTGAATATTTTCAAAAAAAAAACAAGTAACCCACGATTTTAAGGTCTATACAGTATTCATTTCCAATGATTACTAGATATATATCTCTGTCTGTCTGATTTGGCGATCTCGAATCACATCAGATTTTCATTTGTCATACAGCATAAAGTTGGACACAGATGTTTCACCTAATTTCCCTTCACGAAACAAATCTCGTTTTGTTTATTGTGGGCATATGGATCTAAGATCTAATGTACTAGAAATGTTTAGTATCAGAGCAATATATACTAGCGTCCCGACAATTCCTTTTTGGAATTCTAAAATGCTATTTCTAGGTACACAGATTCACAGGTATCTTGATCATGTGCCAAATGATATTATGATCAACCACGGTCACACACACACACACTCTCGCATTCGCAATAGTGATTCACCGAGCCCTCAAAATAATAATAATAATAGTTGTTGAGAATTGTGTGGATCGTTTTCAGAAAGCAATCAAGATCTATCATATAGCAAAACATTCGTGATGGTATACGGAGTCTCATCTGATACAATGTCTATCAATGCTGTTGTTCCACAAGGATCTGTCTTTGCACCACTTATATTTTTGCTCCACATCAACGATCTGTTGGATGTGTCCTCCTGTCCAGCACATTGTTTTGTACATCGTACACTTCATATCGCTTTCCACCCTAGCCCAACCGGTTTGTACTTCAAAAAATGGTCATTCCGTCTTTTATTCTATAGCCCCTATCACAGTATGTTGCTGAAGAAGTCACCAATATACTGTGCCCCTATATCGTCCAATGAGGCCAGAGATGCAAGTCAGACAGGTCGATGCTTTGAATGATGATCTGAAAATCTAGTAGAGGTCAATGCAACAACAACTCAAGCTTGTATCTTTACCAGAAAGGCAGATCACACAATGCCCAATAGGATGATGCCAGGTACTGCTATACCTATGAAGCCACCAACAGGGCTCAATCATGAGAGGTCCATCGAGAGATCCACAGATTCGACCTGTCCTTGTCCAATTCATATATTTTTGCAGTTTAGCTTCCATTCGGAAGCAAGCTAAGGACCTTTATTGGAAGCAACATAAACTAGAATATCGAAATAGTGGTGTCAGAAGTGGGATCAGCAGCATCTAAAAAAATTCGAGAAAGAAGGAAATTTCTCTTAATCTCACAGCGTTTCGGAAAGAATCGTATGATGTGATTGACGATGTGGTCTAACGCAGCCCCAAGATGAGAATAAAGAGAATAGTCCATTCGAAGAGATTGAAGCCCTTTCATTACGTGGTCGGATGGCAGCTTGAGATCATAATGAAATACCGCTCTGAAGATAATAGAGATAAACAGCATCTCAAGAACTCTAGTAAAAAATACGTTGGTTTATGAAAGCCTCAAAAACCGCGGATAGATGAGATTGAATTTTGACGATCTAAAGTGGGTATGTATAACCAAGTAAATAGTATGTTAGTATGTGTAATATCGTACTAATATTATGAAACATTTTTTCAACTGTTGTTGTGTATTTTATCATGTTGAGGACACGGCGAGCTTTGAGATAAGAAACTTATAAGCACCTGCTTTTGGGCCATAGCCTGCATTTGTTGAAACATCTGCCTCTCTTCTTCCTTACCTGAAACAAACCCAACACCCAAAGCATTAATCTCCCAACCAGGGAAGTTGAAGGGATTCGAAACATTTGTCACATTATCGATTTCCAATGGCTTCTTCTCTAGACAAAACCTTCTTATTAGGTAATTTCATTCAACCCTCTCATCATGTTTTGATGGATATCGTACTTACGGAAATTAAATCAAACGATTCTGTTTGTTCTAATAGCGAAGCCAAAAATGTTCGATAAAGTATGACAAGTCATCCAAATTCCCCCATTTTTTCTTCCCCATCCAACACCATTTTCAAGATGCATGAATTTCTAACATCAAAGTGCCATTTTCTTGAAAAACATCACCAGATATCAGACTGTGACGGCACATTCCAAAACGATATATATATATATATATATATAAGACTCTCCGCCTTTGTGGCATACAGGGCGTTGGAATAGTCGAGGTCAGGCCAAGTAGTGGTTGAATAATTTTACATATATCCATTGTAAGTTGGCATATGATTCGAAAGACATCGCTTTGGATGTTATTCATGTTAGATGAATTGTGTTTTTAATCGATAATAATAATTGTAGCAGATGAAATGACAGATTTGACAGGTACCTATTTGGATTCCCTATTCAATCAATTTCTGTATTTTCAATTTTCTTTGCCCATTTCCCAATTTGTGGTGCGAATTTGATCATGATCATGAAATTGTTAAGCAATTTTGACAAAGATTTTCTAGAAAAAAAAGACCAATTCGACGCAATAAAAAAAACCAGCACAACTAGTAAAGTAAAGAGACCACATCCAACATCGATAAATAAATTGGAGGTTTACTCTCTTGCTGGCCTATAAACGATGTTGCCACGTTTAGAAATCGATATGTCCACTGTGAATCACTCAGTCTTCTATCATGAATCCATTATCAGCATGGGGTCAGTGTATATCAGAAATAAAGTTACGAAGTTCAAGATTTCTGCCCACTGAAAGCACAATTTTTTTATTTATTCCGGTATTAACAAATGATGTCTCATTTCTCATTTCATTCTGACAATCGTGACATGGTGGCTAATTTTAGACCGATAAAAATTATTGCCTCTATTTGTTATTTCCAGAGCTTAAAATCTATGAGAAAAAAAATTAAAAATATTGAATGTTCAAGCATTCGACGTTTACCCATGAATTCTTGGCCTGCCTCTCTCCATCGCCCTGTAGGCAGTGCACCACACAACAAGAAAGGTGGACGAAATTATGTGCAAGAGGTGAAGCGACAAAAATGGGGATGAAACAAAACCAACCACTTACCCATGCCCTTATTCTGGAGCATCTCGAGAAGTTTTTTTATGCTTTCGTCTCGCGCCTGAAGTGTTTGTTTTTGCGTTTCTATCCTCAGTTCCAGCTCCTGCGAAAAGTTGATACGAGTGGTCAGTAATTGGGGATGGAAAGGGGCCATTTTTCATGGGCTGCTTCTCGATTTTGAAAGTTACTGGGTCCTTAACAGAGCAAAACATTTATCTACCTACACCTTTTCCAGTTGTATGTCGGGAAGCGTCGGGATAGTCACTTTTATTTCGGTTAGTATGAATTGTTTTTCAGAATGATCGATTCCAGTTGAATTTCGAAAAGAATCAGTTCAACTCCAGAAAAATCACTTCGATTTCAAAACAATTGATTTGACTTGAGAAACCATCAATGGAATCAAAATAACAGAGAGGAGATGGAGAAATCAAAAATTCAGAGCTCAAAGAGTCAGATAGTTGGGATACATCAGGAGAATGCAGGAACATGGAGAAGTTTTACCGTGGAATGAAAAGAAAAGGTCGCTCAAGAAGAAAATGGTTCCAAGATGTCAAGGGAGGCGTAGAGGGATAAATAACTGGAAACAATGAGCAAAGGATCGAAAACAATGGAAACAAGCTCTGAGAAAAGTGGAAATCAAGTGCCTGAAAGTCCTGTAGAGCTACTATGTGTATGTACAGGGTGGTCCAGTCAACTTGAGACAGCCTCATATCCCATATATGATGCATTTCAGAATAAAAAGGTTAGAGTTGTGTAAAATTTTTGTTCATCTCATTGGTCTCTAGAAACTGGGATGACATCACCGGTTTGATTGTGTTTTGTTTTTTGGGATAGTGCTGTAATTTGATTCTGAAGATGAAGCTTGTCAGCTAATTTTCAGTGCGAGTGATGAATTTACATGATGTATTTATATAAAAGCATCATAATAGATCTGGTTTCAGTTGGAAATTCGATGTAGGTACACCCCCATCAACATTTTCCTATGCAAACGTGACGCCTCTGATTGATTGTTGATCATTTAGTTGAGTAGCTCGAAAACAAACCAAAATAAGAGCAGATCTTTGTAAGCCACTAGAATAAATTTCTGCCCATTGCGTTTTCAATTCTATTTCGTGTATCCGAAAATAATTGAATAATCGATAAGATCATAATCCATTCGGAAATATCGAGTAGCATATAATTCTACACCACATCATACTTTTGTTATGGTTATATTGTTTGATATTGGCGTTTTCGTTTGGCCTCCCTGTATGTGTTGACCTTTTTTCTCCGTTTGCGTCGTCGTGCTACCAACAAAATACTATTTTATTCAAGCCCGCATAATTTTATAATGTTGATTTAGTACCTACTGAGGATGAACTTTAATTACAACTCCAACTTTACCTTGATGGTGTCTCGTAAAATGGCAATTTCTCTAGTTAAATGTTCGTTCTCTTGATAAAGAGCCTCCATTTGCTGTTGGATCTCTATACTGGGTCCTCGCATCCTCATCCTCAGTTCTTCTTCCAGCTGTCTAACCAACATGGCTTGTTTCTGAAATACGAAAAGCTCAGTTGAAACCGCAAGGAAATCATCCAAGTTTGCATGATAGAAACGCTTCATCACCAGAGGCGAAAACTCACGAGAACAGTAAAAAAATACAGAACCTATCAAATCCTTAAAATAGTGAGCTTGAAACATATTCAGCTTCCTTATTTTTTCTGGAGTGGACTAAGTTTCAACTTTAATGCTCAAATTTTCAACACTCTGTATGATGAAGGCTTGACATAATGAATTTGGCTAGCTTGAACCTTAAACTGAAAAAAGGTATTCTTGTTTATTGACGATAAAATAAATTTTACCATGAATTCTATTTATTCTTGAAAACTGTTTATTTTGTCGTTTATTGTTTATTTTATCGACAATGAACGAGATTGTTCTTTTTTAGTTTGAGGGTCGAGCTACCTAATTTTTTCATCATACAAGGTGTGTTGTTTATCATACAGGGTGAACTTTTGGGGCCCATGTCTCCATAAGGAGGGCAAATAGAAAAAAAATTAGGAACTTCTTCGTCATCTCATTTTTTCAGGTTCCACCTGAATCTGAGTAAGCTTCCACATTCGTCAACAGTTTCGTTTCTTTAGTTAACAGATAATCAAAATTAGTGAGGTTATAGTTCACTATTTGATGGCTTTGTGAACATTACATGAATGGTAGAATTTGTTGATTGATTGCTGCCGATATGGGTAGATATTTATCACAAACTGTTAATAAAGACATAAAGTTGTTGATAAAAAAGCTCTACCAGAAGTACAACCAATAAACCAATATTATACTAATGATAATATTTCGATTGCATATGAACAGGTACGTTATATGCTAATAATCTGCTTTTTATATGTCAGATATTCTAACATATGACATTCCTGCACACAAGAACATTATCATCATTATCCTCTATCGAATATTACAGGAATTCGTGTGATTTGAATAATTCTTGAGTCATTCCTTCCATTCCAAGTGTCTTCCCAGTGAACTTATTAGTATTAGCATTCCAATAGGATCCGTGCCATAAGTTTTACACTCTGGAATGCTTCAACTGAGTCTAATACCCATCAACAATGGGATTCTATTCTTAGACTATAGTGGAACCTTGACAAAGGAAGTCATCGAAATAATTCCTTCAGAAGTCATAAACTTATTCGTCGTGGGTATTGCTTTTGATGATTACGCCTTCTCCTCTGAGTTCTCCAAATGAATTATTCCTTGATAATAATATCATGATGAAAGTACACCGGCTCGAAAAGAAATGAGGAAGCAATTTATTGAAAAAATTACAGATTATGTCCATTTAGTGTGTTGAGAACTGTAGATGGAAAATCTGAAGAATCCCACTCCTGATGTGTTAGAATCCCACTTCTGATTTTTCGCTAGCGGCCGAGATGCCGTTCGTCGTGTGTCTGGATATTGATCGGAGCAAAGGAATGTCGCCCTAATGGCCCTGTTGAACGTATAACCTTTTTCAGTTTTTCCTATATCCCCTTTCAATGCCAGCTGAAAAGTTCCCTCGTAATTTTTGGTACGCCGGCATTATTTTCCAGTTTTGTTGGAAGGTCCACTCTATATGAACTTTCTCTTTTGAAATCCAGTGGAAAAATGACACATTCATGGAGCACAGAGGGTGCTCGATCTTTTGTTTTCTAGTTGAAATAGGGTTGGTCGAGTGACAACGATATTTGTTACACGAAACTATGCTATTTTTACTGTACAGGGTGTACGTGATGAGATACTTGAACTGAACTTTCCTATCTTGGAAACCAGAAAAAATATCAAAAACATTCAATTGGACCGAGAGTTATTAGTATCTATTCGTCTAATTGGATGCATGGTAATGATTTTCTTTCATCAATTATATTCGTTTTCATCAAATTCTGACTGTGACTTGTTCGCTTTTTTTGAATTTAATTTTAGTTGTATGTATGATTTTTATAGTTCCATAACTCTTTGTCCGATAGATTTCTCATCTTTGAAAATAAAGAACTTGATTTGATTTCACAGTATGGGAAGTTTTTAGTGTCATTTCAATAATTTACGATTAATCGATAAGTTTCTAGTCCTTCATCTTGGACTCCCGAATCACAGTGGATATGGCACAGCAAAAGCCAACAATTTCTACGTAGGGTAACATTTCGATCAATATTTGGGGTAGTTCGACGACCCTGTGACCCAAATACGGCGCCCTACAGTGTGAATTTCTGTATTTCCTTGCGAAGGCATACATTTTCGCCCCACATCTGATGATGCATCTGATGCAGTTATATATCCGAAACTCGTTGTTTTCATTTTCCACCCCTCGATATTCGATACAGCTCTCAGAAGAAGTAGGCATTTTGCATTTGTGCGATCTGACGTGACAACATCGCATAATCTTAAAGCGTTTCGACATTTCGACATTTATCAAATTGAGTTAATTGCATGATTGATCTAATTGAATATTGATTCACAGATAAAACTTGCAACTGACTCAATTGCAAGATTTATTTGTCAATTATACTACTCGAAATATCAATCTTACAGTTGCAGATGAATTTCGCAATAATATTAATTGTAAAATCAAACTCTCGAGTGGGGTCTGCAGATATATTAATCCTTCATTGCAAGTTCGATTTTGTATTTAGACTAATTGATGAATAAATATTGCAATGAGCTCAATTGCAAGATCGATCTCTTCCAATTAGATCAGTTAAAAGAACAATCTTGCTGTCAGACAGATACATTTTGAAAGATCGAACTCGCAATTAGGGCATAATTGACAAATAGATTCTCCAATCAGCTCAATTGCAAGTTCGAGCTTGTAATGAGGCTCATTTATAGATAAATCTTGCAGTGAGTTGAATTGAAAGATCGATATCTTGTAAATAAGATTAGTTAAGAGGTCGATTTTGCTCTTGCTCAAAGGTCTCAATTGAGAAATATATTTCGCGATTGGATCTTCAACTAATTGACTTGAAGATCAAACTCACAATTAGTGCTTACTCGATAGATGATTTTCGCAATCAGCTCAATTGGAAGTTTGATCTTACAATTAGACTAATTACCAGATGAATCTTGCAATGAGCTTAAAAGCGAGAACGGTCTCTTGCAATTAGACTAGCTGAAGATCGATCTTGCATTTCGATAGAGGAATATTGCGATAAGATGCAGATAGGTTTTGCAATTAGCAACTGCAAGTGAGATTATACTAATCGAAAAGTCAGTCTTGCATTTAGACAAATAAATTCTACAATAAGATCAACTGGCAAGATCCAATTTGCAATTAGGGCTGAATTGACAGATGGATCAGATGACGTCAAGTCAAAACTTGTTGATTTGTTCACTGTCGGGGTATTGTTCTATATCTATATCAAATAATGATTGATAGTTATCGATTTAGTTCGCCACAAATGATGTACCAATTTGGTTTAGATCAATGATTTAACATCAGAACACCTCTGATCGTATAGCTGTGAACACTTCACAATATGGTCGGCTATCGAGTTCCACAAACAAACAACGCAAAGCTCCGGCTTAACAAAATAAACCGAGTGCAGCGACTGTAATTCTAACCAGATGATACCCAGCATCCCAACGAACAATGGACCCTTTCAAAATGATCGTACAATGCATCTCTGTACTTTTTCGTGGGTGGAACGTAGGTATACAAAGGAGGATGCAAATGAAAAGATGGAATGCGATATACTGTAGCAATGCCATTTGGTATCCTATGCAGAAAACTTTATACAGGGTGGGATTTGGGGTTTTCTCAGAAACTATCTGTTGGAGCTGACACCTGACAGTTTGCTCCATATTACCAATACCATTGACGAACAATATAAACACACAATAGTGCATCAAATGATAATATAAAAGCTTTGTTTCAGTACAAATGAAGACAAAAACGAATCTGTTTTCGAATTCAGCCGTTATTATAATTTTTCTTCGTTGTTTTCCATTTCTACCGCGGAAGTATAATATGAGCCTACTGTGAATACAAAAATATAAAAAATTGTGATTGTGCCTGATGTTTTCACTGACGTCAATTTAAATATGCTACGTAGGTGTTTTAAATGTATTGAACGTGGTGGAAGGCATTTTCAGCAATTGTTATTTTGAATTTATTTTGGTACGTAGAGGGTCAGTCAACGACAGCGTTAGTAAATTCATCTTCAGGACAAAAAATTACTCTGCCTCATCCTTAACTCACTCGTTAAACCTGTTCGTGTTACTTGTTTATTTTGTACTTTTGAAACTTCAAAACTTCAAGTTTTTCATTGGTGCTTGTGAATGATTTATTGCAAATTTATAATTAGTTTTGCTTGTGTAGGTTTAATTGTTTTTTTTTGAAATATTTTGTATACGTTCCCTTTCACTTTTTATACCCCCATTTTCAAAAAGGCAATAAATTTCTCTAATCTAATTTATTTTCATCAAAGAAGAAGATTTGACTAACTAATAATGCTCACTATCTGTACTGAACCTCATTTTCATATTTCAACGTAATAATTGGTTTAAGACCAATAATTTATTATTGATTGGATTTAGCCATTTTCGGAGGAAACGGTGACAGATAGCGGTTTTTACAGGACCACATTTTTTATGTAAAAGGCATTGGAGAATCATAATCAGATATAAAAATGGTAAGAAATTGAAGCCTAAGAGGAGTAGGGTCAAATTTGGCCAAATACCCCCCTGGTTTGTACGCCCCTGGTTAAAGGTAACAAAATCCGGAAGGCTCAAATCGATGAACCTACGAACTAGATTTCATGTCCCAAAATTGGTTGCGATAGCTGCAATAGTACCGAAGCTATAAAACGAAAAGTAGTTTTTGAAGGTCATCTTCGAAGGGCCCTAGCTCCCTGAAGAAGCGTTTCCGGACCCATATTCACATGAACTTTTTTTTCTTATTTTCGTGTGTTTTATCTACCCTAGACGTTTGTAACATGATCACCGGAACACCCTGTATATGACAGTAGTGGATGATTCTAACGTACACAGTTGTTTTTGGGAATGGTGAATTCTGCTCTATTTCGCAGGACGATATGTTTGGATCATTCTAACAGTTACTAATATTTTATTGTCAGTAGCTCTGTCCGGTTTCTGCTCAGTTAATTATAAATAAACTTTGGGTCGAGGTTAAATGAAATATCGAAAATCAATCTAATTATTGTATTCCTCTCAGATTTTTCGAACAACAACCAATAGTTCTCAAAAGGAATAAAACGCATAATATGCTCGAGAATATATCGCTCCAAAGCTGATTGAAATTGTGATCAAAAAGTAGAAAATTTACAGGGTTGGCCATTGTTAGAAAGATAAATGTAAAGCTGCATGATATCTCGAAAACTAGTAGCATGCACAATTTTGCTTTCATCAGTAACGGATTCTCCTCGAATAAGAATGTGCTATTGATTTTTTGATTCGACTCACGTTAATCCAGATACGGGTATCACCCATGATCGGTAAAATATCGAAAACGCTCTGTAGTTCAGCAGCCAAAAAAAGATAGACAACTACTGTTTGCGCCATTGTCCTTCCACGAAAATCAAGCCCAGAACACCTCGGTCGGTTTTTGTCCAACACTGATAGTTTCAGGGATAATCCCAAATCCCATCGAATTTGGGCCACCCTGTACAGTGGCATCGTCGATAGAACGGAAATTTAATATATTAGATGGGCCATAGAATGAATGGATTGGATTCTGAATGATCCACTTCCTGTTGGTGGAAAATGTTGGGGGTCCTCAATATTTTGAGTTCGACAACGATATACAGGTGATGAGCTCAATTTTGTTTAAACTCAAAATGGCACGATTGGAATTTTGATAACTTCATTTATTTTGGGGATAAATGACAATTTCTTTCGGATAGTTTATGGTGAGAAATACCGAAAGAAATCAAACTGTTCTTCATGTGACATGTTAGTTAGAACCTGTTGGCAATAGTTCGCGACTTCATCCATCGTAGTTGGGGTGGTGCCCTTTTTTTTTCAAATGTGTGTTCTTGCCTATTGAGGAGATAGGAAGTGAGAATTTTGAAATTTCCAAAAGGAACAGTCGCCTAATCCTGCTATGGCATACCCCTTGCTAAGGCCCTGTATCTCTTAGTATGATGGAAAATATCCCGTAGGTGGCAACACGAAAAGAATACACTGTATATCAATTTTACCGCACCCATTTCAGAATGAGACCGTTAAAGAACGAGAAACCATCAGAATTTAATCCCTATGGATATTTCTTCTAGAGATTGCCTTATCTGTTTTTTATACCCATAATTACTCAGGGTGAAATGTGGATGCATAAAAACAGGAGATTACCAATGGGACATTTTATTCCCTCGATTAGAATAGAGAACTTTATGTTTCGATATAAAAGACGTATGCTATTTCAGTTATGATCAAACTCGAGTTCGTTATTAACGGAGTTATTCTGAAACAGTAATCGTTTTTTGATGAATGCTAGTTTTAATGTGCCATGAATAATTTATTCCTCAGTAATCATCACCTTCTCACTGAAGGTACAGCACATGTCACCTTTATTATCTGTGGTTATAGCAAGAAGTGAAATTTCGATTCTCCCACTATTTTTGTTTCGAATGATACTGTCTATCGATTCAAGAACAAAAAAGTATATGAGAATCATATTTGTTTTTGAGAACATACTGTTTATTTCTCATAATCGTTTTTTGATGATGGAAAATTTCATAATAGTCCAAGCAACTATTCACAGAACCCTAAATGAATTGAATCGAAATGTTTTTATGGCACCCCCCTAAGGGGTCGCGCCCTGGAAAACGCTGATAATGTAAAATCTCAAGGTCAATAACGAAAACCCATGAAAAACTGTCATTATCACGTAGCACTACTCATCTTTCGCAGTATGTCTTTGCAACACACAAATCATTCATTATCCAAACCAAAAAATGTTCAAAAAATGTTTTCAGAAGTTATGCCTTTTTTTAGTGATCTGCAGTTTCATTTTTTGAATTCGGTGACTGATATATCATGAAACATTCATTTTACGTACTCCCAAGGTGCTCCGAATGAATATGCCTCACTATTTTTGAAGTTGGGAAAGTTTCGCGCTCAGGGCCTATTTTCATGTCCTTTTTATTCGAGAAGAAGACACAGAATATGCATAAACCAAGTTACTTTCGAGGCGTAGCTCGTTCACAACTCCATGTAGAAATCGATAGGATATAGAAAGGGGAACAAAGCAGTGCCGTACGCACTTTATCAGAACCATGAAAATTGATCGCATTCGATTGAATTTCATCGAATAATTTGCAAACCGATAAAAACACCAAGAAGACTCAAGAGCGTACAAAGTTATATAATTAATTGAAGAATTCAGAGAGGTAATGAAACCTGGTCAGTGTCGAACCCAAAAAAAAATTCCTGTCTATCTCACTCTGTCAAATTCCGATTCTTACAGAATCTTAGTTTCGTCTACGAATATTTCGATGCCCCGTTTTCCGTGTACATACTTCTGAGGTACAGTCAAACGTGAGACACCCTGTATATCTATTTTACATTCTCTCCAAAAAAAATCCGTCGAAAGAGATAATATTGTTTCACCGAGTTCTATCGACTTCTCGAGTCATTCAAATTTGATCACCATGTATGTTGAGATCCATCATGAACGACAAATCGTCGGTAGAACACAGATTCTCGTTGCAGTCCCAATAATGTAACATGTTAATGGTTTGCTATTTATGTAATTAAGCAGCAACAGCTTCTTCTGGCCGAACAAACTCCGCATAGCGAAAATGGAGCAATTTCCTTAATTGAATCACCGAAGAGGAAACAAGAAGCTATTTATAGCAGCTTTCAGTACAACTGGGGAAATTAACAGAAATATATATTGAAAAACTCATTGCAACTGTATTAATTGCGCTGTGCTAGTTGGTACCAGGCGCGTTTCTGACGCGAAAGAAATAATTTTGAAAATATCATTTGAAATTTAAAAAAGCTATATTGTTCGTACCTCAAGATAGCTCATAAGATATGAAGGAACATTTATTTTTATATATCAGACCAGTTGGCAACATTGACTACGACCGCCATCTATTGAAAGTAATCCGAAGTGATCTCTTCTACACCATCTATGGAAAGAAATCGGAAGCACAGAATACAAAGCCGTTTCCAAAGTGAAATTCCCATACGAAATCTCATACATCGACTAATTATTCAAGGTGAGGACTATGTCATTTGAATATTGCCCTCTGATTTCGGGTAATCCTGTACCTATAGGCGTGATAGAATGTCCTATCATCGAGATGATGAATTTCCACCAGCTCAGTTTTCTTGATCATCACAAACACCTCGAACAATCTGTGTTGTGGTAGTTTATTTAGATCCGTAGACTAAAATTAGATGGAGTAGGCATACGCGTATGGTCTGTGAATAAAGTCACTTTGTTGACACGGTGAAAACTAAATCGTTGAGGTGTGTTTTATTCGCATATATTTTTGTACCGATGAGAGATATAATCGATACTTTCAATGTTCAGTTAGAGATATCTGCTTTTGATGAATGAAAACCTCGAGAAATCGAAGTGAAACAAATATATTTTTGTTGCATTTCTACGTAGTTGAGCGTATTTGAATGAAAAATACATGATTCTTTCTCAGTTTTTGTTTCAGTTTACCACAATGCGTAAACTTGAACATTCGCAAATTCGAGTTGAACTCAATGAGACAACGTGTTTTATCTTTTGATTCAACTGGTTTCTTCGATGATTTCACGCATCTCAAATTTCCACTGTATCGAATTCAAAAGAAATACCTACCTACTACGTTCCAGTGAAACCTTGTGATATTTATTGAATAGTGATATAGCGATTTTATTGATACAATGTTTTGCCAACAGTCAGATGATTTCTGATCGCTGCGTCTCTTTCTTATGAACGTTTCAATCCCTCTCTCTCTCTCTAAGCTCGATCTAGTAGAGAATATACAGGGTGAGTCAAAAATGTGTACCGAGCTTTCTGGGGGTGATAGAACATTGAAAAATAAGTGTAGTTTGATGATTAAACTCATGGCCCAAAATGCATATTAAGGGAGATATATCCTTCCAAAGTTGATAAAATTGAAATAATTTCTCCGCATAACTTCTGAACGATGAAAGCCACCCGATTGAAATTTTGTGCATGAATGTATGTTGTCAAGATCCTTTTTTTCGTCACACTTCCACATTTCTGATATTGTTATAAAGGGTGTTTTCAGAGGGTGAGTCATGATTTTTTGTAGAAAACTTTTTTTCCTGTATTATTTTCGGTGAAAAAACAGGAGCATTCGATGGAGCGAAGGAAATTACATGAAAAAGGTACTCCTATTAAAATACAAAAAATTGAGCCGTTCGTGAGATATTTGAGTTTTTGTAGTTACATGATATCAGCAGATTGATTTCATTCATCGCGAGATTCATCGGTATAACGATATTTCAGCAGCATTTGCATTTCTGAAACACTCGCCAAGCATTAGAAGCATATCAGTTTGTTCAGAGAACGAATAACCTGCCATATCTCTTAAAATCTCAGTTGATAATCGCAGTGATAAATGACACAGAAAAACCACACGAACAAATCGACTACAACAATGTTGACTCGAATGTTGATGACATGAACGTCAAAATTGAGAACAAAATTATTCATCATGGCCTGCTAAAATATTGTTACCGATGAATCTCGCGATGAATAAAATCAATCTGCTGATATCATGTAACTACAAAAACTCAAATATCTCACGAACGGCTCAATTTTTTGTATTTGAATAAGAGTACCTTTTTCATGTAATTTTCTTCGCTCCATCGAATGCTCCTATTTTTTCACCGAAAATAATACAGGGAAAAAAGTTTTCTACAAAAAACCACGACTCACCCTCTGAAAACACCCTTTTTAACAATATCAGAAATGTGAAAGTGTAACGAAAAAATGTATTTTGACAACATACATTCATGCACAAAATTTCAATCGGGTGGCTTTCATCGTTCAGAAGTTATGCGGAGAAATTATTTTAATTTTATCAACTTCAGAAGGATATATCTCCCTTAATATGCATTTTGGGCCATGAGTTTAATCATCAAACTACACTTATTTTCCAATGGTCTATCACCCCCAGAAAGCTCGGTACACATTTTTGACTCACCCTGTATAATCATATCTTTGTATATAGATGAACTTTCCAGCTTGAAAATACGCCAGAAAATTGGATCTGACAGAAATATGAACATACCTGGTTCTCGCTGCTCAGCAACTTGAGTTGATCGTTGATGAGACTGTACTTGGCGGACTCCTCTTTCCTTAACGCCCTCTCCTTCTTCAGTTCCGGGCTCCAGAAGGTCTTGATGGAGTGCATCGACGAGCCCAGCTTCTGGTTGGTCAACTCCAGCTCCTTCTTCAAGTTGGCCAGATCGCGCTGCAGATCGGAGTTCTGGTGCTGCAACTCCCCTATGAAGGGCTGGTGGGACGTGGGGGACTGTCTGGCAGACCTTGGCAAGAAGACAAAAATAGTTTTCGAAGAAGTTTCAGATCATTTTGACTCGCAGAACTAATTGTTCTGACGTAGATTCTCATTTGACAGCTTCGTCCGTATGAAAAAGCTGGATCCACCTTCCTCCAAGATGCTAAAGAACGTTGATTCAACTAATTCGAGGATGTTTTCCCAACTTTTTTGACTTTTTGATGTACAATGAAGGTGCAAAGAGTATCCTGTGTGAGAAATGAAACTCCAATTGGCTTCGAATCATACCCAAAACAAGTTCATATAAACGTGTTGCTCCGTTCTCGAGTAACAGGGTCAGTAAAAAATCGAAATTCTTTCAGCCGATTTTGATTGAGCTTTGTGTGTGTTTTATTTGTAATACGATACTTGTCATGAGATTAGATTTCGAATTTTGTTTCCAGTAGTATCGCAGGAATTTTTAGTCATCAAACAGTGAAATACCAACCTGGAACTGTAAGGTTCATCGTCAAAATAAAGGCTCCTGTCCAGAGATCGATCCCGCCTGTCCCGTATGGGAAGGAATTCCCTCTCATGGTCCATTGTGGGACCCCTATCCAGGGATTGATAGCGCACCGACATCGGGTTGGATGGTCTGGAAGGAAAAATCCAGGTATTCGATTGCATCTCGAACGGAAACCTCGTCCATATTATGAACCAAGAGCATATTTTCTGGGGGGTTTTAACGTAAATTTTAGTGCCATAGAAATGAAGTTAAACAAATTTGTTGAAGAGCTATAATCAACTGCCGGTACTGTTACTGATTGCAATAAATATTGGACTTGACAAGTGACAGGTGTACATACTACTGGTAGTCTTTGGTACTTCCTGGTAGCTTTTGGTATTCTATGACTACCAGCGAAATTTTCTCCACAACAATAAGTAAGTAGAAATTATGGTATTCATCAAATATATTCATCTTCTAGATATATTTTTGAAGGTGTGTCTGACAGATAAGGAATTTCTCTTTTAGGAAACATTTTGAGGCAGATCATAGATCTTAGTACACACGAGGAGAGAACATCCCGAAGAAAATCCCAAATATCTAGGAAAATTCTCAATATTATACGATACCAAGTTCAATCTCAGGCCTAAAATCATCTTGATATAGTTTGGCAACGCCTATCAACTCCTGTTACAATTACACATGGCTTTTTCCCTTAACTACCCTTCTTCCAACCCCTCTGGCACACGAGCCAGATGAAGTCGGTTAATTTCCAGTAATTTCATGTAAACAAATTGGAATTTTGTAAATGGGTTACGGCCGATTGGGGTGGAGAATATCTCGACTCTAAATGGGGATGATTGGTAGTCAGGGTGATTGCTCGTAAAGCCATTACGTCGATGGAAATTAGAAGATTTGATGACACGAGCTTTTTGCTCGTTCGAGTATATCGAATTCAGTACGACGATTTAAATGGTGGTTTCATGTGATAGATCGCTTCGAATTGGAATAGTTTCATCGAGAGTTTCATGGTATTTTAGGCTTCAAGCAAATGGAGGAACTAATTCGTTTAAATATTCCATTGAAAAATTTGCGAGGGCATCATATACTTGTACGATTTAAAGAGTCTGACAACATATATTTTTAAACGTCAAATGAAAAAATTATATTAGATCTTTGGCCTTCTTTATCAGATCTTCATAATACAAGAATTCTCAGTATTAGTTCAGCTCAAATTTTGTAACATGAGATTGAACAGATTATCAGTCTTATTTATACAGGGTGATTCAAGAATTGATAATATGTTTTTATCCAACTAGAGGCTGTTGCTCGGAGGACAAATATTTATTCGAAGAGAAAGTTTTATCTTGATCCCAACAAAACGTCTTTGAAATATTTACATCAAACTTTAAATTACCCTTCATATGTTCGGTATTACTGTTTGTGAAACCATTCACTTATATTTTGTAGACGAAGACGTTTTGGTGCCAAATTCAGTGGAATGCTCTGGAGATATCCAAGGAGACATCGAATATTACAGCCAGAGGAATGTTCTTCTAGTGCTGGTTGTTCACGAATCGTGGGCTAGATATTGATAAGCTCGGTTTTGATTGCTTTTTTCCATTACTTCAGATATCACAGAGAGTAGTGCAGTCGGTCCATAGTTGCGAGGAAGAGGTTTCCATGTCCATTTTCGATTCGATTGGACTCTAGATATCTTCCAGTTAGACAGAAACATATCAAGTTTGGATGAATAGCCGTTTTGGCAAAGCAGATTTAGCCCAGTTGTAGGTAATTGGAGGTGATTTCTGGCATATGGATATCGATGGTGGCGCTTTCAGGAAGATCTTCTTGACCGTGTGCATCCAAAGTGGAATTTGCTGCAGACTTTCTTTCTTATGACGTTGTAGCCAGTTTGCTATCATTCTTGGTGAGGGGGGGAAATTGGTCAACTTGTCAACGAAATGTCAATAAAACTGACTGGCTGAAAAATAACAAGTTCCGGTTCCATTACTTTTCATGGACTAGGCTCGGTTTGCACCGAAAAAAATAACATTTTGGATACTTTGTCATTCCGAATGATTGCGCCAAAAGCTTCTGGACAGCCACTGGTCATTGTTCACTTCGATAGCGATAAGGTATCATGTAGGGAGCATGCCTGCGACCGAATATACAGGGTGAGTCAAAAATGTGTACCGAGCTTTCTGGGGGTGATAGAACATTGAAAAATAAGTGTAGTTTGATGATTAAACTCATGGCCCAAAATGCATATTAAGGGAGATATATCCTTCCAAAGTTGATAAAATTGAAATAATTTCTCCGCATAACTTCTGAACGATGGAAGCCACCCGATTGAAATTTTGTGCATGGATGTATGTTGTCGAAATACATTTTTTCGTCACACTTCCACATTTCTGATATTGTTATAAAGGGTGTTTTCAGAGGGTGAGTCATGATTTTTTGTAGAAAACTTTTTTCCCTGTATCATTTTCGGTGAAAAAACAGGAGCATTCGATGGAGCGAAGAAAATTACATGAAAAAGGTACTCATATTCAAATACAAAAAATTGAGCCGTTCGTGAGATATTTGAGTTTTTGTAGTTACATGATATCAGCAGATTGATTTTATTCATCGCGAGATTCATCGGTAACAATATTTTAGCAGGCCATGATGAATGATTTTGTTCTCAATTTTGACGTTCATGTCATCAACATTCGAGTCAACATTGTTGTAGTCGATTTGTTCGTGTGGTTTTTCTGTGTCATTTATCACTGCGATTATCAACTGAGATTTTAAGAAATATGGCAGGTTATTCGTTCTCTGAACAATCTGATATGCTTCTAATGCTTGGCGAGTGCTTCGGAAATGCAAATGCTGCTGAAATATCGTTATACCGATGAATCTCGCGATGAATGAAATCAATCTGCTGATATCATGTAACTACAAAAACTCAAATATCTCACGAACGGCTCAATTTTTTGTATTTGAATAAGAGTACCTTTTTCATGTAATTTTCTTCGCTCCATCGAATGCTCCTGTTTTTTCACCGAAAATAATACAGGAAAAAAAGTTTTCTACAAAAAATCATGACCCACCCTTTATAACGATATCAGAAATGTGGAAGTGTGACGAAAAAATGTATTTTGACAACATACATTCATGCACAAAATTTCAATCGGGTGGCTTTCATCGTTCAGAACGAGGTTCAGAAGTTATGCGGAGAAATTGTTTTAATTTCATCAACTTTGGAAGGATATATCTCCCTCAATATGAATTTTGGGCCATGAGTTTAATCATCAAACTACAATTATTTTTCAATGGTCTATCACCCCCAGAAAGCTCGGTACACATTTTTGACTCACCCTGTATATCACGGTGTGATATTTGATTTCACGGCGAGGAAAACTGAGAAAAGCCGGAATGGCCAAGGGAAAACAAGGATGTGGGAGATTGTGTTTGCACGCGAACGTCAAACGTGGCCAATCTGAAGGAAAATTTCCGATATTCATCTGTTCGCTTTCCATTTCCATTTAACCCTCGATTATATCGCGTGATATCATGACTCATGGGCAAAGCAGAAAATATTCGTGAATGTATAAAATATCATGAAAAATTCAAATCGATTTTAGTATAAATGAATATGCGCGAAACATTTAGGAGTCAAAAAAACTTGAAAGTTGAGGTGTTTCGAACGAAAGAAAAATCATCCACCTCTCTGATATGACCCCTCCAAGTGGTGTGACACTACTATTTTCCAATAAGATACATGAAAATGGAATTAATTAGGTATATATGTAAGCTGGAAGGACCTGAGCCTTTAGTTGTACTAACAACGTCTTCGAAAAGTGATTTCACTCACTGACCCTTGTTCAGTAGGTTTATTTGATACCAAATTCAGAAGAAACGAGTTTTAAAATTTTATTCTTTTCCTCCCTGATTTCATTCAATTGTGAAGTTGATGATTCAACAATGAATCAGAAATTTCTGTGTTTATACTGCTCAGTTGACATTCAATTTTAATCAATTGCTTCCACTTATCGAATCATCTTGTTAAGACTTTCGAAAAGAATAATATTATACCGGGTGACCGGAAACTAACAACTCATTGTAAATATACGAGTGAAGGCAGAGATGCTAATCGTAATTTGTTGTCTATATTCTATCCATATATTTTCTATTCAGATATGTTGTGTCTTTTATCTCATTCATTATCAAAATTCAAAAGATGTGTGATTTATAAGCTACTTTCTGAATATTGATTGAAACAGATTCCTAGGTCAGTAGTCCATACTGTATACTGTATACAATGAAAACGAAACAATGCTTATTTGACATAGTTATCGTTCTCAAAAAAAAAACGCTCAAACCGGTCGATTTTTTTTTCGAGGGTGAAATATTTTGTGCATGTTTTCAACTCTTTCACTTCAAACCCCTCGGAGGGGTGAGCTCCAACCCTCCAATCTCAAATGGGATAAGGGGTCGGTCAAATGATGCAATCATTTTGAAGGTAATCGAAATCTCTTACCAATGCTTTCTTGTTTTTGGAATTCAATGCAGTAGTTTTCGAGAAAACACATTTATGAAAATAATCGGCCAGTGATGAAAGTAAGGGTTTTTTCCCTTTCATAACTATTTCTCATTTTGTAGTTAGCACGATATTCATCTAAGAAGTGCCTTATGTGTTACTTGTTGAAATCCTGTCCTATCCAGCATTACATAAAGAATCATTTATCTCAATGTTAGTTCTTTGAAATGCATCCTGAAAATGCACACCTTCGTTTTTATTGCGCCACCCTGTATGTGGTTATTTGAGGCAGGAGTCTATAACAGAGGTCTAGAATTTCGGATTAAATTTCAAAATGAGCGGAAATCACACCAGGAAAAATGCGAGGAAACATGAATAATTGCAGCACATCAATTGTTGAAAGCTTCCACAATGAAAAAAAAATCCCACAAAAATACCTTGACAAAATACCTCACCTGTCAATTCAGATTGATAAGTGTTGCGGGATATTCACTATGTAATGTATTTTGATCAGTATTAAATTGATATTAGCATTGTATCTCGATTGAGATGATTGACGATCGTAAATATTTATCTGGGTGTGTTGAAACCAGACACAAGTTCATCTCTATTTATAAAATTCCAATTAAAATTAGGTCACGAGGCAAGAGTGTCTGCTATTTGAATCAGATTCACGTCGGTGGTTAGTAGTTACTTACTAGGCATAGGGAATTCATCGAGTATATAAGAGTATAAATATGAAGAGATAAATTTTGCAAATCCTGATAAATCTTGCGGTATCAAATATTCAATAATCCTAAATGTTTCGATTATCGATAAATTTTCCATGAAGATAATCTCAAACTTTTTATTTCATTTAACACATTCGTGAAATCACTCCTCTTCATTTGATGAAGAAAATAATCGAGGAAGAACAACAGCTCATCTAGCTCTATTCAAATCTACAATCCCAGAGTACGAAATTTTTTTTTACCCAAATTTCACTTATTTCATAATTCATCACTCTATTTTCCCCTTATTTCTATTTTATTACCTCAAGCTCGGAATTCTCAGATTTCAATTCAAAGGAAGATCAACCCAGCAGAACCAAAACTCAAATGACAATTTTGTGGAAATTCCTTCGGTAAACCTTCGAAAGGGTCGACCAAGGCAAAAAACCAAAAGATCATAAAAAATCAATCACACGAACTCCAATGCACTTTCTAATAGGTACTACATATATTTTCTCGATTATAAAAATCGATTTATCTCAAAAACCGTAAATTTTATCGACTACACAGTACGTAGTTTGGATAAAAATATCAAGACTATCCAAAAATGTTGTTTGTAGGTGACAGCTGTCATTATTTTCACACATTTCATTCATTATGGCGAAAAATCACTCATATGTTAGTTGATAGATGACAGTACAAAAAGACTATGAAATCAGTAGGTATTATCGATGATTGCACAATTAGTGTAATAAAAACGTTGATTCAGAAGTAGTAATTTAGGTTTCTTCTCAATTAATAATCAAACTATGTAGTTACATTCTCAAAACATCAACTATGTATACAGGAATCTGCAATGATGTCGTCATTTTCTGAAGAGTTTTATAACTATCAGTGAATGCACTAGCCTTTTGTACATCGTTGGAGGACCGACTAGTGTTATTTTGACCACCCATGTACGCTCCCGAGAGATTGTCACTTAGTCGTGGGTATTTGTAATATTAAATAGCATCAAATCCAAAAAATCGCTGAAAATTCGCAAATTTTCATGTCGGTTAAGAGTAATAAGTTGGCCCCCATCGCCGCCCATACCTCGTCGCGCTCCTCGACCGATGGTGCGCCCCCGGCCCCACCGTCATCGGCCTGCCGCGCTCCTCCAGCCCGGGGCTGCCCAGATCCTCGTCGCGGTAGTACGGCGAGGCGTGGCGGTACGGCCCGCCGTACTGGCGGCCGGGCGGGCTGCCGCCCGGGGCGTGCGCCCGGCTGGGCGAGCGGTCGACCGTCGGCAGTCTCACGCCTCGCGGCGACCGCGCGCCGCCCACGTACGCGTCGCGGGACATCTCATGGCACGCTCTGATCGCTCGCTCCGTGCGCGTCGACCCGACCGTGCGCTGCGGTTGGCACTACTGGCGCTGGCTGATCGATGCGTCATCGAGTCGGCGGGTGGAGGGTTAAGGTGCGCGCGCAGAGGCGCGGAAAACGCGCGCGGGTCCTACGGCGGAGGATCGACGCGCGTGGAGTGCGACAAAGCGCAGGGCGTATAATAGAACGAGCAATATGAGACATCAATGTGGCTTCACGCGGATTCATGAAACGTCAAGGGCAGGTTGCTCAATAGTTATTCATGTATCAAGGGCGTAAAAAGGGGTTTCATGGAACGCTTTCTATCGGATTGGAGAAAAATATGTGCCTTTGTTCTTCTGTCATCGCTTATTTGAACACGTGTCTGAGCGATTTAGATTGAATGAGTTCTGATTGTCACAAATAGCCTGAATTGACTGGACCAAAATAGGGTCAGAAGAAGGAAAGATTGTCTTTTGTTCTGATGGCACAGAATGACACCCCATGCCATTGAGTAACTCTCTTTCGATCATGAATTACAACGTTGCCATTCTTACCAAAAGCTCATTTGGTACGGCAAGATGAGCCCGATAAACTTTGATATACGGCACTGCGGAAAGTCTAAGTAATTGATATTGTTGATCAGAGTGATCACTTCAGATCATAGGTAGGTATACCTATCTTCTATTCTATTTTTCGGTTGCACCAAGAATAATTTCACGGTTCTAATAGGAATAACCTATCAAATGTTCTTACTCAAATACATCAATCATTCATGATGAGATCGATACACCGTGAATTGAATTGATTTTATGAAAAGGCAGGCATTCTATTTTTAAGCTCATATCTGAATCATGATAATTTTTTGTTACGGCAATGACGTGATTTTCCTGTAACGGCTTCAAAGAAGTCACGAAACTCCTATTTCCAGGAAAAATATGAATAAACAAGAAGCATAGGTATGTTTTCAGAAGGAATAATGAAATGTCACGAAAGGGGTTAATTGGATAGAATATTGAAGACTGAAACCGATTTATATAACTACGCAGTGAATCATTAAAATATTATGCCTATTCTATTCTATCCATTACATGTCATGAAAATGGTCAAACGTTTCAGGTAATAGATATATAGGTGTATTCGTTATTCAAACGACTTTATTTTTTCGTCGACTCCCTCAATAATCGAGGACTCTGTATACGTCTCAAGTCATATTCAATTAATATATAGGTATCTACTTGTTTCGCTAGTCTTAAAGATTATGAGAGGTCAGTTTTTTCTATGTTTCTCTATATTTAGGTATAGACATTTGATATATTTATGATATATATTTTAAGTTTTGGTGTCTTCATCATTTTTTTTTTTTCATTTTGAAGAATAAGATCAAATCAATTGTTTCCATAATGAATTTTTATAGGGGACTTCACCTGCTTCGAACAAAAGGTAACATCAAACATAGTCGTTGCATAAAACAAAAGATAACTTTGAAGAGTTACCGATAGATGGACACCAAGAACAGCAGTTCTGCCAACGAGAGGAAAAAAGTCAAAGCGGAATTGGTTGAACTTGAAACAACAGACTTGTTGTTTTTTTTCAGTAGTTACCATGGCAATGTCCCGTTCTGACATCTATCAGCTGATCCCCGTATTCGTCACTTCGATCCTGCGCACCTCGTTTTCCACTCTACAGCATTCGGAACAGAATGTGTTCTGTGGGGAAAATGAATTTGTTTGCAAATGGCCGCCGATAACAGTGGTCGAAGTGTGATGGATCCTCAAAGCGCTTTACAAAATAGTACGAACGATCGTTTGAAAAGATTGTATCCAGCTGTGGACGAAGTCAAGACTCCTCTGCCGAAATCTTGGAGTCCCAAAGACAAGTACGGCTACATAGGGCTGTCTCAGAACAATTTGCGTGTGCACTACAAAGGTAAGGAAACCTTGAGAGCTGCTCAAAAATGGGCTGGCACGCAGTAGATTTCTTATTTTCGTATCAGTCTTACAGATTAGTAGATTTTGAATTCGTATTTGGCATTGTCGAGAAATGTCATCGACCGTGAGAGGCTTCTACAGGATGATCAGTTGCAAACAAAGAAATCAGCTGATTGTGACATCGGGTGAAAACAAGATCAACCCCCTCGATGTTCGATTGTCAGCTCGTCTCACACTTGCCCTGCCTAACAATTTTATGGTCTAATTGTGAAAATAATCATATGATGGAACATTCAAAAGTGCATGATCATATTTGTAATCATGAAAAATCTGCAACTGATTCTGAAAGCAATAACAAAAAGTAGGTTAGACTCATTAGCATGCTGATTCAAGGGATCCCTATTGTCGAGCATTGCAGATGTTTCTTTCATAATGACAAATTGAGTATGCATACTAAATAACTGTTTTGCTAGTATTTGTGTTATCTGCGTTTTGACAACAACAAAAAAAAAAACAAATGGGAAAGGAAAATCTTAATTTTATATTTGACCTGATGTTTATCAGACATTTTCCAAGGTTAATAGTGAGATATTTGTAGACATTACTTCCTACACGAATTGATTGCTTTGATTAATTTGAGGAATCAAATATAATTGTTATTGTTAGTTAGTTGCTATTTTTGCTACAATCAGAACAATAATTCTCAATTTTCTTTGTTTTGTTTTTTGTTATCTGATGTGATTATTGTGGGATTATTGATTTTGAAATAGCAAACAGTTAACACTTACTTGATTGCAGGCATAGCTTGAATTATCCAGTTTCCAGATTTGACGTTTTCATGAGTGCAGATTTCGTTGATTTGATGTCCTAGATTTTTGATTCAAGTAAAATCCATGAGGTATAACATTAGGTATAAGCTAAAGTCAATTGAATCTATGGAATAATCATCTTTTGAATTATATTCGCTATAGTTGTTATCATGCCAATCTTTATAAGATTATTAATTTTCACGGATTTGGTTAGGTACCTAACTCACTTCGCTACAAAATATTGATAGAACATGCTTCTGTATATCATTTCAATGGTAGGTAGCAAAATTCGGGTGATTAAGGAAATGGAAAATATCTACGCAATTGCTATGGAACGGAATTATAACAATTATTATAACCCGTATGTACCAGAATTAGATTTCCTATTTATATCTCTTTCAAGCAGACGTGAAATTAGATCAACCAAAAACCCGAAGAAAAATGATCATAGGTAGCAGTGGTATATCCGCATGCTTTGATGTGTGTTTCATATTTGTTTTGATCCAACTAGCCACCGTCAGTTGCAAAATACATTCTTGATCATATTTATATGATATCTATATAATATCTTCTACTGATTCCTTGTCTTTTCAACCTATTATTTTGATTTTTTCCACGGGTGGATCAGCATATTGGTACAATTGATATAATCTACTATACTATAGCCTACTCTACCAAAACCTTCAAAACTCAAAACATATGTTCGAAATCTTCTCCTTTGTAATGCGTATGAAAATTTTGTGAATTAATTTAGTCTCTATAAAGTGATAAGTGGAATCAGAACAAAAAAAAATAAGCAATATAATGTTTTGTTGAATTTTGACCTTGATCTTGCCACAAAGCCATCATGGTATGTGCCAGAAACAACATCAAATCAAATTGAGATTGTGTGCGTGCTATAATCCCAAGATAAATCGGTTGTGACCTATGAATTGGGGTCAAATCGTACCGGAAACGGTCCGTATGCATCATTATTTTGATGCATTTGCTGTAGCCTTCTGAGAAAAATTGTTCAATTAATCAGAATATAGGACCATGTGTCTACCAAAATAGTTTATTGCAAACCAGCTTTCTTTGTGGTGTCTAGAAACTGATCACCCTGTAGTCGATACATTCACAAGCACTAAGAAGCTGAAGCTTATGTGCTGCCTTATTTTTTCTCGTCTGTGGTTTCTTATAGTAAATAATTATCATCATTTTTATTATTTGTATTAATTTTTATAATTTCGAACCCACTCCAATGTTTTTTCTTACATTTATGTCACGTTTCTAGTGACATTCGAATTCTTTTTCAAGAGACAACAATATCTTCTGAAAGTTCATCTTGAAAGTTTTTTTTAAGCCTCAGTATGCAATGAGAAAAATTAATTATACGATAATTAATATATGCCTCGATATATACTGTAGTCATGAAAGTGTGTAATATATGGGAATTTTCAAAATTAATTGGTGCATGAGCGATAATCATATTAGGTACACATAGAATCGTTTCAAGTCATTCAGGGTAAGTCAAGGGGTAGTTAAAAAAATATAAATACTCCACAAGAGTAAAGTATCATCAGTTCATAAAATTTAACAAAATGTTATTGAGAAACGTTGTGTAGAAGTTATGCCTGATTACCAAATCATGGCATCCCGAATGGATTTTCTTTTTCTTTGAAGAACTACTCAAACATCAAGTATAGCCCAAAAAATTATTTTTCATATTTACCAACACTTTCAAGAGTTTACCAAAATCAAATCAGTTTCGCAAATCTCTGTTTGAATTCAGACATATTTGTAAAATCAACTTAGATTATTATTTTTTTCAGGGAATTGCGCGAAAACTTGTTTTCAAAAGGTAAAAGAGTAGTAATGTGCTAATTAAAAAACCCTCATTTAAAGTGCAAAATGTTGATTCCAAATTTTTATTCAAAAACTACAAAAATTAATTTACAAACATGAAATCCTTCTGAAATAATCGCAGATACCAAAAAACAAATGAGGGTGCGAAGCAAACAAGCAAAGCAAACACTTTGGATCGAAGTTTGGATGTTATTAATTTTTGTTCGATTATTGACTTTATTTGATGACAAATGCCTTTCCCGGATAAATATATTTTTTTCTTGGGAGGTCATGCTTAGCCATAACTTTCATTTTTAAACAACTTTTCTCAATATAATTTTCTGAAATAAGGGTACCATATCATTGTACATTTTCTGATCTACCTTGTATGCTGCAACTATTCAAGGTGCACCAATATGAATTTGGCACATGCAACAATTTTCGCCAATATTTTTGTTTTGACAGTGCAATATTGAGAATTCCCATATGTTGCTCACTTAAATGACCACAATGTATTTTATTTAGAGAATATTTCCATATTTATGAAAAAAAAAAATCTTTCCATCTATTTCGGTTGCTAAAAACTGCTCTCAATCTCTATTCCTATATTTTATATTATATTTTCTTTACACTAAAATGGATTGAATTATTTTATTTTCAATCGTGATATTATCTTTTTTTCTTTAATTTTGGCACGATGATTCACGAAGATAGCAATCTGCAGTGTTTTCTAGAACAATCCAGGATAGTACTGTAATGAATTAGCCTGTAAAATTTCCATTTTTTTTTCATTTTGTCTCATAGTTTCTGCCGCCGTCCAGCTACGTCTATGAAAGGGCGAGAACTCGATATAGATTTATACCTGGCTTTGTATCATCTCCGTTTTTTCCATCTCCATCCCTTTGTTTGTCTCACATTTTGCCCTTCGCCAGCCTTGGCCGTTGCACTTGGTAGACTAATATAATCGATTTGTCATTCTTACTACTACTGTGTGTAGTTTATATGCCAAGCGTGCGTAATACGAGCCGAACGCACAGTTTTTCGTATGTATAAGTTGATTGTTTTTTTTTTAATCCGGGAAAGTTATCATTATGTTTGTTGTTTTCGACATGAGAAATTGGATTTCTCTCCCACTGGTCAATAATGAACACAAATGAATTCATATGAAAAAATACTCAAACTTTCATTGACAAATCAGTACAGGCCTCATTCGTGGTTTGTAGGTACTAGTATAAACAATACATAAATGTATGTTTGGTTGCGTGGATCCAGGAGAACTTTCTATTTATTTCATTTTTCTATATTCAAATACAACTCAGAAATTCATGGTATGGAAAATATAATGCGTTATTTTATTATTGAAGGAAAATGTCAGTTTTCAAAGGAGAATTACAATATTTTTGTTCTATGACTATGAAGACATGGAGGGAAAAATGAACCGCAAATTGTTCCAAGTGGTATCTAAGATAACAATCGAATGGTCCGTTCAACACAGATGCCAAAACAGATAAAATTTCAAGAATTTATGATTAGGAAGTACAGTTTTCTGAAATATGAAGGCCTACCTATATCAACATTGATAGTTTTTTCGATGAGAAGATTTCTGTACATTAATATTATATAATCTGCGCCAGAATAGAAAATATTTTATTCGTCTGCCTCTTGTATATGCTGCGATATGAAATTGCAAATTATTTGAGGAGTCCATGAAAATTGTTTTTGGGTCTCCTAACAAAGGACTACAGTTGAAAACTGCAGTATCACATCCAAATTGAGTAATTTCTGTATATTTTCAGGTCACGGAAAAACTCATAGAGATGCTGCCAGCGTCCAAGCCATTCATCCGATTCCAGCTTCTTGTGGCCTGTACTATTTCGAGGTCAAAATTGTCAGCAAAGGAAGAGATGGCTACATGGGCATCGGTTTGTCCGCACAGGGCGTTAATATGAACAGACTGCCAGGTAATCTCCACGAGAATTCAAGTCAAAAGTTAATTCTCAAATTCATTTTCTTTTATAGATCTGTTGTAGTTCTCAAAGTGTTTTTCAAAAGGCATCACTGTAACTTGGATATTACTCAAAATTTTTAATGACCCGATATTTCATGAAATATATGAAAACAAGGTCGTCAATTCGAATTAATCATGGGGTAGTATTTGATATTTTCAAATGCAACTTCAACCTGCTGTATAAACTCGGTCTTTAGTTTTAATAAATCAGTGTAGCGTTGAAAATGAATCATAAATGAGTGACACATGTTCTTTAGTCACTTTCAACAAACTGATATCGTTATCGAATCTACCATAGACTTATTATCCTGAGGAGACGGAACTATTTACATTTAGAGAAGATCAGACATTGCCAATATCTGGTCCACTGTAGGATACTATTGTGACCGATTGGAAAGTGTCGTTGCCATATTTCCAGATTAAGAACGAGATTTGCAATAATTATTGACACGTTCATATCATTTTTTCATTGTATTGCAAGTAATACAGTCTCGATGGAACATTTTTCTGAACGGTATTTTTATACATAATGAAAACCTGAAATGTACACGTTGGAATTACCGAATATTCATTTTGTGAACTATCACATTGTAGCACCATAGGATTTGTTACCCGCAAAGCGACATCGGCGCGTCCAGGCCACGCCTATTGTATGAATGATTTTTACTACGAAACTACGATCTGCCCATTTCTCGTGGCGGTGTTGTAGACGAGTGATCTTGTGTTTTGAAGTGTTGTTTTTAGTGACTTTGAATAGATATTGTGGAATTCAGAGTGAATTTTTGGACAATATGGTCCGTCACTGCCGAGTGTGCAAAAAACTTGACATTTCCAGCCCTGATGTTTCTTTTCACAAGTAAGTTGGAATACCTAACCTCCAAATTTGTTTGTTATTCCAGTGGCGTGAATATATGATGATTAGGTACTGTTTATTCATGATTGTTAATGATTTAGGTAGTGTTCATGTTTCCATGGCATAGACTTTCTTGTTCATTGCATCAAAAATTCTAAGCAACTTATTCCTGTTAACCTATTTCTCTATTACTTCAGGTTTCCCGCTGATAGTGAAAAAAGGAAAATTTGGGCATCTCTTCTTGGCTGGCAGGAGAATCGTCTGAGCAAATATCTTTATGTATGTTCTGATCATCTCGATTCGAGGATGTCATAACAAAGAAAAGTGGTAACAAATACTTGAGGCCAGATGCAAATCCACTACCATGCCATTCAGCGTTTCAGTTCGCATCTGATAGGTAATTTGCAGTTAATACTCCATTGTTTCAACATCACATTTTTCCAATACAGTACAGAAAAACAACAAACTATGTTCACGAGCGACATCATTTATTTTCTTTGTGAATTGTCTTTGTATTTAATGATATATTGTTTTGTATAAAAATCCAAAAATTATTTGCAGTTCAATTTGAACCAACACCTTCTTTCCAGTAATGAATCAAAATGTGTCATCATTATCCGAATAAATTTGTTGTATTATATGAATATTAAAAGTATGAAAGCTGTGTTTTTTGTTTTTATCAAAGCGGAGAAATCTGTGTGCAAATTATAAGGAAATTCAATTTTATACAACTGTCTGAATGCATATGATATTGCACTTGTTTCAGTTGAACATAATATCGGGAATTACAGGTACTGACAAGAATGTTCCATTTTTCAGAATGTTGATTGACACATACAGAGAGAAATTACATGTTTCCATTGAGAATACATTCGTAGCTTGTTCATAATCAAAAGGAATTTGTTTGTCTTCCTAACTAACAAACACGACGCTTCCACTCCGTACAGAACAATATTTAATAATAAAGTTATAGATAAAATATATTTCCAAGTCATGGAACCATTAGGACGGTACGCCACTGGCTGAAATCAGGGAAACAAAACACATAAACATAACAGCGTTGCCAACAAGTTGGTGAAGACAAAGAGGTTCGATCGGTAGTCTTTCTCATACTTGTGCAGTTCATTTTCAATCATTGCTTCAAAACAAAAGCAGTTTTATGAATGAGATGTTCCGTCTCCTCAGGATAATAAGTCTATGGAATCTACCTATTTCAAAGAAATACCTCTTCAATTGCTGTTGTGTCCAAAATCCACTTTGAAATTCTATCAATCTTCCACTTGAGAACAAACTATACAAAATAAATATTATAGTGCTCTTTATGTGACTATCATGGAGTCAAACTCAATCAGTGTGTTTTTTTTTTTGTTTATGTTTGAATTCATTGAAGACTATATCACAATGATTGTCGATATTTTCAATTTTTTTTTTTTCGTGAGGTTATATAAAATGGTTTCCTCCATTTTTCAATGTATGAAACAAATCTGTAGAAGTGAATCATCAACACTGTGTGCGATTTCAAACTGCAAACCCTCTTATTCGAAAAAAACCATTGAAAAACAAATATTCTCTAATGTAGTACTTGAAAATAGGGACATATCTGAAACATTCACTTCTTCAATGCCTAGTGTTGTTTGCTGAAGGTGTCGGATTTTTGAAAACCACCATCTGACAATTTTTTTGAGTTTCGATTCCATATTGAATGACTCACTTACTTTTTGAGATATATCTTCCAAATTTTCTTTGCTAGTATTTCAGCTATGCTCATTTTTTCGAAAAAAGATTGCCTCATAGTCGTTTTCATTAATTTCGACTACTTCGATCGAATTAATCATCCACCTATGTCTATATTATATCTTTCAGGGTGGGACAAACAGTCCTACGGTTATCATGGCGACGACGGACACTCCTTTTGTTCGTCTGGGACAGGACAACCGTACGGTCCCACCTTCACTACCGGCGATGTAATCGGTTGTGGCGTGAATCTGATTGATAACACTTGTTTCTACACCAAGAACGGACATCATCTTGGCACTGCCTTCAGAGATATACCTGTAAGTTCAACAGATTACAGAGCTGCGCGATAAATTCGGGTGTTCCGCAAGGGTCCGTATTGGGGCCTATGTTGTCGCCTACAAAACTAAACCGGTATGGTTTCAATACTTGGTGAATCTTGCGAATCCTTTGTAAGTCGCATAAATAAAATAAACTCTGTGAATCTTCCGAACTTTAAGAATATTGAAAATTGTCATAAATCTCTCAAATAATCTTGAGAAAATCCGTCAAATGTCGATTAATCCCGCGAATTTTTGGATAGTCATATAATATATACGGGGTTCAATATAAAACCCGTTCATTAGAATTTTTTTATGTTACTCCTTTACACAAGTCAACAGAAACAATCGATCTGAAATATTGTCTCATTTGAAATTGCACACACTGTATTTCATTATATTGTTCAAATCTACGTATTATTTTGAAACAATTGAAATAATATAATCATAGTAATCAACCGTTTTCCAGTTATTATCATTTTTGTGCAAATATGTTTCGAGTTTGAACTAGTGTCTTGAAAAAATTCCAACACCGAATCTTTCAAATTTCCAACATAGCTATTATATTAAGTTAAGAGTATCTTCCAAATTTCAATTGAATAAATAAGGCTAATTTTCAGAATTTCGTTCGGATAGGAACATCAAAAACCTCTACTAAACTGGTTACGTAATATAGTATATTGTATAAAAATCTAGTAGATTTTTGGATAATTTTCAGGAACCTTGAGATATTTCACAAATCCGTTCAAATCTTGACAAACCCTGCAAATTTGATTAAAACCCATCGAATCTTGATGAATCTCGTGTTTTTTTGAAAAACCTTGAAAATATTGAAAGTTACCAAAAACTCTCTTTTCCAAATTATTATCTTGCAATTTTCATCACCAAGAATGATAGTCATCATTATACTCATCAAAGAATATACTATACAATTTTCCAGCCTAATCTTTATCCAACGGTCGGTTTACAAACTCCTGGAGAAGTCGTCGACGCCAATTTCGGCCAGGAGCCGTTCGTTTTTGACATCGAAGACATGTTGAAGGAATTAAGATCTCGCACCAGAATGGAAATTTACGATTTTCCTGTTCCCGAAAGTCAGGGAGAATGGCAGGCCATATTGAATAAGTAAGATCCGCATTATCTGCGATTTCGGTTTCCGTTCATTTTGATTTCTTCTAGTATGGTCTCGACTTATTTAATCCACCACGGTTATTGTAATACAGCCGAAGCCTTCGCCAATATAACAGACCAGCCATTCAACGAAGATATAACATCAATAAAAAATCGTCAAAGTGAGTTTATATGTTCTATTGTTTCATTGTGTGTAGTCATAGGGGCTGTGATTTCAATATTGTTTTCAATTTCCAATAACTTTTCTAAATATTTTTTTTTCAAAATTTTCACGCAGATTTTTCGACACTCACTGTAGAGAGATATCTAGATAGATCTTCATTTAATTAGGAACCCTAAAGGACTCATGAGAAAGCATATTGAAATATAAATACAATACAAATGTAATATGATGCTTAACAACATCCTTCATCATTTTTAAAGAATACAAAGAACATATTAAAAATTCAATATATATATGTATACAAGAAAAGAATGAAATGATAAGCTAGATTTACAAAATCGCGTGATCTATAATGAATTGTTTATTTGTTTAATATACTGTTTTATATCAGTATCGATGGATTTTTATTCTTTCAATTCGGCTTGAAAAATAGTGACTTCATTGTAATACAATAAGAAGTGCTAGGAACATATATTTTATTTTTGCTCCGTGTGTTATAAATATGGATATCCTCAGTGAATCTTATGTACTTCAGAGAGTAATCAGGTGCCAAGTGGTTTATTATTTTGTGAATAAAAATCATAGTGAAATAAAATGATCTGTTTTCTACTGAAAATAAACTGAGAGTCATTAACATTGATCTCATGCATGTATAAAGTATGATATATCCAGATTTATTCTTCGTTAATTTGATTTGAATCGTTGTTATGCGGTTCATCAACTCATCTGGTCTACTTTCAGGAATTCTAAAATTGGTTTTGGCCGGCCGGATGGGAGAAGCCATCGAAAAAACGAAACGTTTGTACCCCGGCTTGCTGGAGAACGATCCGAATCTACTGTTTATGCTCAAATGCCGTCAATTCGTCGAAATGGTATGTTTTTTTAGTCAAATTTCCACAAGGTGGTAGCCTTGGTGGCCATTTTTCTCTTGAAACGGAGAGTGTAATATTCTATTATAGTGTTTGGTTGATGTTCACGGAATAAAATTTCAAAATAGCATTAAATGACTCAAAAAATGCATACTAAAGAAATTATTATGCCGCAAACCAATCTTATGATTTTTTTGCTTTCAAAAAGTTCTCTATCATAAATCCCGGATATTCGAATTATTCGAGCAATTCAATTGTTCCACCATACCATTTACTGAGTTCTTCTCTATAAAAATGTTTTTCATTCGGCTAGAAAGCGAAAATGCTGAAGCTCTAATGTTGCTCCTGAAAAGTGCCAACCGATTGGACTGTGTTTGATAATAATAATAACATTTGTTAATCACAAGAAACATACATGTTTATGGAGAGACATAATAGAAAAACTAAATTAATAAGAAAATACATGAAAAAAAAGATCAGGTCAAGTTGAAGATTAATAGTTGAATCAGAATTAGTCAATGTAAGGGAGTGAGTTGAATTGATAGAATATATTTCTTCAGTTCAATCTTGAATTTTCGTGACGAGTTTGATAGATTTCATTTTGTTGGATAAACTTGGAAATTGAGATTGTATTTCAGTAAAGTGGATGAAAATACACTCTTTCATTTTGAAAACAAAGTCAATATCAAGCAAATCGTTGGTATAGACTAGATGTTGATTCCAAATGCATTTTATGGCTTCATTTTAAAGTGATATCAAAGGTTTTAACACAAATTTGGCTGCAGTACGCCAGATTGATATCAAATGCTGCAGTTTAGAGTAAATCAAACTGAAATGAATCAATTTCAAATATTTTAGCGGTATAAAAGACCTTCATTTTTATAATATAGCTACAATTGGAGATATTTTATTTGTAAGCATTTGAATATGCGATGACCAATATAAAGCTTTTCGTGGGATTTTGTCTCCTCGTTTCTAAAAAATAGAGTAGAAGTTATTAAAAATTATTTCAATATATTTGTAGTGAGGACAGATTTAGGATCTGTCCCAAAATGTCACTGCGCTTGAAATTAAACCTTTAGATACCTAAAAGAGAAATTCTCTATTGGTCAGTGACACCTTGTTTTTGAAAAAATTTGGAAATACAAATATATTTAATAATAATAAAACCTCTACTTATCTTGGTGGACGTTTCGGGGACGAATCTGCTCCAGTTCTCAACACTATTGAAATATTTTTCAATATGTTTTCGGTTTTGACACGAAAAGCTGGAAAATGAATGCACCACCTCCTCGAAGAACTTACAGACAGTATTTGACCAATATTGATTAATAGTGAAACCTGAGAGTTTTGAATTTTTTGTAGGATTTATGCGAAACTTTCCTAATATCAAAGGTTCGATTAGGTTATCTGGTACAATTATTTTCGAGATGAACATGAAAGAGGATTTATCAAAGTATAGACCATAGCAACAACAAAACTCCTATGATCAATGGTACCTGATGCGAATATAGTGGGAAGGTAATGAATTGGTAAATTCATTTCGTTTTAAAAATGAGCAAAATTGAAATCGTTCAGGAATAAGATTATCTATTTACCGCGGGAATTGATGAGCCTTAACAACCTCATGCAATTGCTTGCAAACTTTGCCTTCGGAAATTAAGTCCCTTATAATTCCCTTGATACGTAAATAAGTATTATTCCACGAAAATGTCGTGTATGGCAGGTGAACGGCTCCGACATCGACGTTTCTGGGAAAAAGTCGAGCTGCGCAGGCGCGTCGCCGCGGGCCGGCAGCCCCGTCCAGCCGTCGGTGATACAGAGCACGAAGGGCCTGCGAGGCGGGCGGTCGGTGGAGGAGATGAACCGCTCGAACACGGCGCGCAACGGCAGCAAGGGCGAGTCGGCGGCCGCCGACGATGGCGACGTCGATATGGACACGTCCGAGGAGGTGGGTTTCGCTCTGAATCACCGGTCAACAGGAATTTCCACTTCGATAAGAGGTGCTCCTACGGTGGTTCTATACAATAGCCTCGCTATTTGCTTCCTGATGGCGGGTGAGCGGGATCATAAAACCCTTTTTGGCAGAATTGAAATAATCAACATCTGCACAACCAGGCATTTTATGTTCCATGACACTAACCTCGTCATTTTGAACAGAATGCTATATTTTTTATGGCGTTCATAGTTTCTTTAGATCTTTTCAGCATGATAAGTTTAAAATTTTCAAATTCGCCCTACTTGAAGTTCTCCATATATGGCAATTTAAAATTTATCTAAATGAGATGTACTTTAAGAGACATTCTGCACTCCATAGTACTAGTTTTACGGTTGCACAACCGGAAATTTTATGTTCCATGACACTAATCTCGTCATTTTGAACAGAATGCTATATTTTTTATGGCGTTCATAGTTTCTTTAGGTCTTTTCAGCATGATAAGTTTAAAATTTTCAAATTTGCCCTACTTGAAGTTCTCCATATATGGCAATTTAAAATTTATCTAAATGAGATATAGACATTCTGCACTCCATAGTGCTAGTTTCACGGTCATACGATAAATTCCTATTGGAAGAGAAAATAAATGTACGGAATGATAGTATAGAAGAACTTGTCTGTTTGTTAGGTACAAAATGGCCATGGTGATAGTTGCATGAACGGGAGAGCTAACTCAAATAATGGATACCAGAACGGTAGTAGTAATTTACACGAAGACAACTCGACCAATACGAAAGATGATCTTACAACCTGCTGTGATATCGACGATGAAGATATGGGTGAGAAAAAATATCCGCTTCTTGAAGCTAACCACGTGAATTGAAAAATAATTGATTACATTCATTGGAACTCTCTTCTACTACTAGGTTTACACCATTGTGTATTTATTGTCATTATGCTGTGATGGATAATGGTTGATTTTTTTTTCAGAAATAGATGTACCTTGCCGAAAAATCTGCCAAAAACAATCAGTAGAAAGGATACTAGATTTCGGCAAGGAATTATATAGCATGAGCCAGAGACTAAAAGGAGATAAAATATCTAGTAATAATAACGAAAAAATGCTCGAGGTGAGAAAATGATTCTTTAAAAAATTATACAAATACAAGTTGATGATTATTATTAAGGTTGCGCAATTGACGCACCAATATCTGATCTCTTAAATAACTGAAAAATAGATTTCCTGGCAGTTTCATCATAAAGCAAACATATTCTTACTTCACTGCTGTCCGTATGTTGTGGAAATATATGATTTCATGAGAAAAATACAAGATACAATGTGTAACATAGACCATCTCGTATTATCACTGTCCGTAAGTTCATAGCCTATTTCCTTATATGTATTGATCCCATTTCTCATTATATTTCAATTTTATCGAATTACACGAAATTTCAAACATTGCTTGAACAATAAAACAAGCCGTGAACAGGTTGAATCGATAATAACGTCTTTTATGGATCACTATATTGAACTATAGGCAAATTCTATGATTGATATGCTAAAAATTGAAATTATGAATTATATTTTCCGGTCTAATGGGTAGGCCTTATGCTTATGTTCCGTCAGGTATTCGTGTTAGTGAGGTTAGATAAAGAATCAAGTTAGGTTAGAGCGGTGGGCGGGAGAACATGGGGGAGTGGAAATGAGGTTAGGGTGATGAAGTTATCGCGGGCTTTGTAAAAGAAATGAAGAATAGTTGCAAATATTTATAAACTTGATTTGGCCGATACCAATCCCAATCCTATTTATCATTACTATAATTGCATATTCTAGCATACCAATTTTTTAGGATGCATTTAGTTTATTAGCATATTCTAATCCCTGGGCAAGTCCAGTAGGATGGCAGTTAGAATCAACACAAAGAGAATCTATCTGTGCATCTTTAAATTCAGCAATTTTAGGTGAGTAACTATTAGATAAAGAGAAATTCCTGATTTTCTTGATCGAAGAAATTTTGCAATGTGCCTGCTAGGTAAAAAAAAATAGTAAAGTTCAGATAAATTGAACATCAAAATGAAATAGAAGAAATGAAAAGAAAATGTTGAAAAATATAAAACTTGGATAATCTAGTAATTGCATGAGAATATGTTCCTTACTTCTTACGTTATTATTTATTTATGTATTTATCTAACAAATAACTTTCGGTTAGACAAACTCTGATAATAGGAAATACATAATTTGATGAGATAGATAATCCGACCCTATTATGTAAGAAATATTAGATGATAAATAAATATCTATGAACTATGAGTTCAACAGAACATAATTATCAACAAATCGCCAACGAAGAAAAAATTCAGAAAATTGTCATGATAACAGGATAATTTTGATCATTTCTTTCAGATAAAATCAGTTTTTCACACATTACTTCTGAGTACATGTATATTCCTGCAGTTTTGCATACCATCAGATAATTTATCAACAAACTCAGATAAGGCTGTATGTGTGATTTTTTTTGTCCTAGTATACACTACCACCGTCAATAAATTATGTTGTCTGATTTCGTGATTATGAGTTTCACAATTTCTAATCAAAATATTGTTGGACTTCAATTTTTTATTCATATTACATGAAATTTCAAGATATATAGTTCATCTGAAGAATAGGTATTTGTTATTTCGAACAGTTGATTGGTTGGTGTATCATATAGAACACGGCACAGTCTTTCAATGATTTTTTATATGATGCCGATATCTCATCAAAATTATTTTTGGAACAAGACCCCCAAACATTTTCAAATAGTTAATAGGTATGCTTCGTAGATTCCAATAACAAGCCGAAGAAGCCGCCCCTGGAGGTGGCGATGGCCCACGCCGAGCAGCTGGTGCGACTGATGTCCAACGCCGGCCTCGGCTCGTGCGCGTTCGCCTCCCTCGTCGACCTGCTCGATCAGTGACCCCCCGATCGCCGGCCCGCTCCCCTTCCACTGCTGTCCGCCCGTCGCTGAGGCGCCCGTTGCCCCCCCGCTGGCCCGCAAAGAGGGCGGGCTCGAGCGGTGTTGCGATATGGCGACGACGTTTCCTTTTTCGTGAGCGTTTCTGATCCTTCGGCATAGAAATTTGACGTTCCAGGGTGCCGCAAGACTGTTTTGTTTTCCGTGGAAATGCAGAACAAAAAATTGAATGGGTGTTCTGTGTGTACTTGACAGCTTTCAAATGACCCTGGTGACAGATCTGACATCTGACTGGAAAGCCTAACGTCAACGTTCTATATCAGTTTTCTCGATCGACAGTTCTAACGAAGGTTGTCCTAACGTTCCTAACTAAAAAACAACAGTTTTCAAAGAAGCGGAAAAGTATGCTTGGTCGGTATATTTTTGAAATAACTATTCAGATATTTTTAAAACTTACCACAGACCGCTTTCAAAATAGGAAATAGGAAAAGTATATTTTAATTCTGTTAGAATGAAATCTTCATGCAGTTATTTACTATTTACATCAATCACCTGCCAAAAATCAGAAGCTTGAAGAATTATCACTTCTTTTCCCCAATTCAGATTAAGATTATTCATCAAAAATATCTACAGAATGGATAGAATACTCCCGTAAGTTAGGATACTCCTTGTTGGGACTGTCGATATCCACAACATATTAATGTATCGATAAACCAAAAATAAAAAGAAATCAAATCGAATTCATCTCTGAATATTTGACACTTTGACGGCAAAAAGTGAATTTTCTGCCATCACAGGAAATCTCGTGCATGCCATATCGAAACACTGTGCTCGAGGTGACAGACGAGTACTTACTCCATTTTTTGTGAAAATTCCGTGGCGTCGGCGAGGTTTTGGATACCTGCAGTGGCAAGAAATCGATAAGGCTCAGTGTAGTGAGTCCGTTTTATTGTTTTGTTCTTACGTATCATTGATAAATGAGTATAAAGGAGAGTTTGCGTGTCGAACATAAATTATGGTACCGCTGCTGACATTTGACATTCATCTGTGGCATTGTCTGTTGATATTCGACGTCTTTCAGTGGCATTGACTGCTGAAATTGAAAATTTATGCTGATGTAATAGTGACGTATCGCGACTTGAGTCATGGAATGGTCGCCTAGAGAGAAGTTAGGTTATGACATATCACATTATTTCAATCTCTTTCATCCTGAAATAAGTACTTTTCAGACATCCAATCATGTCACGCAGCTGAGGCCATACTCTTGTGTTTGCCTTTTGCTCATTTGGAAATCAGAAGTGCTTTCATTCTTGGACAAGCACCGACAAGATATATATATGAGTTTGAATTTGTTGAACTAAGCTGTACTCTGTTCAGAATAGAATTTTGCTATACATTTTCCACCATCTCTGCAACTACTACATCCAAAACGTAATACTATACATATGTGTATCGTTTTTCAAAAGAGATATTGCTGAAACGATTGAGATGTTAAAAGTGGAACAGATACACAGACCGTACAGGGTGTGAGTTGATCACAAAAAAAAAACCGAATGTGGCCAAAGACAGTCATTCTGGCCGATTGCCTTTTAGTAGCAAAGGCTATGGACTAATAAGCTATGAATACATCACTGAAATATCATCTCTTGAAATGTATTCGTTCTGACGGACACTCTGAAAAATAATATCTATAGTTTAATTGAGGTTGGGTATCTGATTATTGTACTAGATTTGCTGCCCGAACTGACATCTGTTGGGAATGTACTGTAACTGTCATAATGGATATCTCTACAATTCATACGAAATATTACCACTGTTAAGGATACTTCCATATATTTTTGTACCTGGAAAGTTATCAAAAATCAATGAATATGAGGGTTTCTGTCAAAAATTATATTGATGAAAGGACCTGGCTTTATTTATGTTTTTCACCTAATGAATGTTAGTTTTGACAAATCTCATTATTGAAACGGTGTAAAATAAGCTATTCTGGACAAAAAATCAATTATTTAATTCCATTGAAAAAACGCTTCAAACGCTCAAGAAGAATATTGTTGAAAATTTCCAGAGACGAGAATCAGTAGAATTGATTGAAACAACATTTAAGCGACAAGTAAGAATAGTTTGTGTGTAATGTAGTTCATTTAATACTGATTAATTGAAAATTTTACATTCGAAGGAATGATTTTTTATTTTTGACAAGAAATTCTGAAGATTCTAACAAAAATATAGAATTTTTCATCATTTTTCATTGTAGTCCCTGTTGGAGTGCAAAAATATACAGGAAAACAAGTTCGTGATCAATGTAGAAAATTCGAAGATTATTACATGTTTGGAATATTTTTATCAGTTGATTCGGATTTCAATAAAACAAGAAGAGTTTGGAGTAGAATGGTCATTTGTTTCAAGATTTTCTTGCCATTGAAAGTATCTTTTAGATTAGCGTCTAGTATTTGAGAGTGTTGTCATTTGTTCGGAAAATGTTGTAGTTGGTAAGGTTTGGAATGATGACCTTGGATAATGATTGTTGGATAAAAATTATTCCTCATTTCTCATTTTTTATTGTGTTCAGCTGGGTAGTGCATTATTCGCCAAGGTCAGTTCATATTTTGGATGTCTTCTTGTCAGAATTTGGTCGATTTTGCTCAACGATTTCCTCGGAGTTGTCAATGAAAATGCATTGAATTCATTGTAGCCATCTTGTAGCGACAGTATTGGAATTTGATACGGTTCGAATTCTGATGTCCAGAATATGTGATCTTTAAGATTGAGTAAATGTAGAGTGGCACTTCGAAAATTACACAGATTGCTATAATAGTGGCTTAAAATTGTCGATTGTAGTAGGGTAGCAAGAGTCTGTATATGCGAAAAATATTTGACAAGTTTGAATGGAGGGAACGTTGAAAAGAAAAGGTCATTTTATTTTTATATAGGAATGAATAAATTGCCGTTCATACTTTGAGTGAGCCAATCAAAAATTATTAAAAATATTACTCTTTAATTTTTATACCTACCTGTGTGGTTGTAAGTACTTTATAGGAATGCCAATGGTTGAACATTGTGATAATTCTTAGAAGGGAGTGGAATCACATGTTTATTTCGTGTTTTTTTGAATCTGTGCAGTTATTCCACTTGCATGAATTCATAAATCGCATATCTGACTAAGTTAATGTACAATTTAGTTTTTAATTTGGGCCTTTCATAACAACTTTTATCGAAAATTAATCATTTGAAGGTTGTTTTTATTTGATTTGAACCTATCGATTTTTAGTATAGCGTATTTGTAAATAAGTTATATACATATGTTATGATTTATCAAATAAAATACTAATGATTGTGTCTTTTTCAACATTTTCTTTATTTTTACCATCATTCATTTATAAATAAAAGAATTTCATTCGTCTGAGATATCACGGTAATTATTTGTTCAATTTTGAATTGAAGGACTGTCTTCCTGATAAATCATTCTTCTAATACTTTTCTGGCATCCAAATGGTAACTCTTATCTTCTCCAAGATATTGCGATAAAAACATTATTTCCATCATGTTGAATACAAAGAAGAGAAGAATTTTTTATATTGAAAGTATGTTCGTCTTTTCATTGAACGAATTATTATAATTTTTATTTTCAGAAATGAGAAAATTTCAGAAAGCTCCCACAGCTATGCAAGTGTCCCATGTATTTCTTCTAGTTTGAGCTTTCATACTTCTTCACCATCTAGATATGCTTTTTTGAAATGATCTGAGATTTTATGAATTAGGGAAGAAGCAGAAGAGTCTTGAATTTGATTACCCACCCATTGATGAGAGAAAAACAATTCTCTGATTCATCCACCCATCGTATCCGCTAGAATTTTCGAAATGAAGGTGAATATTGAAAAGGTGAAATTTTCAGTGACCCTAGATAGCACCTCTTGTATCAGATCAATAGGGGTAGGGTCTATGAATTTGTATTTTTCTTTTTATTCATGTTTTTATGTGCAAGATAGGATTTCAAGTGAAAATTAGAGAAACTTAGAAGAACGTAAGACAAAGAGGATTTTTAAAGAATCTTATTATCATTCATGGGGGAATGGAAATCTGTGAAGAAAACGCAGTATTCATCTGGGTTTTCAAATATTGACAAGTACAATCATCATCTTTCACACAATTTGGGTTACATATAAAATGGTTGAGTACAAAATGATCTATATATTTCACCTGAAAAAATGTAGAACCAGAAACAATGCTGAAATTATTATTTCTCCAACTCTATTTTAGTTCTGAAATTCACCCCAAGAGGCCACCCAGTTGGTGATTATCGCGACTATGCCAGAACAGTTGTTGCACCATTCGGGAAATTCCAATGTTGGTAGACCTGTTGGCCGATGGATTTTTTTTGACTTGACAGGATTTTGATCATTTCAAGCCTAACCTGCAAATGTCTGTTTTGTGTTGACTCCTAAACCAATTTTCGTGTGAGAAAATGTATCCTTACTCCCTTTTACGAATCCGCCGACTTTGACCTTTGTATTAGTAATCAGCCAACACACTCACCGCAAGTAATGCCTTGACTGCTGCTACTAGACGGGCCCCAGAATGGCAAGATCGGACACTTTATGTAACCAGTCTTTGCTGGAAGCCGGAGAGCGTGCTCTGGATCGAACCATCGGCGAACCCGGAGATGTAAAGACCCAGTTCGTCACCAGAGAAGGCACCTACCGCCTAATGACGCTGAGTGAATATTCCAGGCCGAACAGAGTGGGCTATCAACCTCAGGGACAAACACCTCCGCAAGTTCGTGTTTCCTTGGTCACCCTTGCAGACCAAGGAGAGCGGATTTGTTTCAACCACGGCCGGGAGCTCTACGTGTACGTCTATAAGGGTATCAAGAAAGCAGCTGATTTGAGCAAACCGTTAGAGAAGAAAGTTTATAAAGGAACCAATCCCACTTGTCATGACTTCAACTCCACTTCCGCCTCGTCTGAATGTGTCAGTTTGCTCATAGGCTTCAGTACTGGCCAAATTCAGCTGATAGATCCAGTGAAGAAAGAACTCAGTAAGCTATTCAATGAAGAACGTTTGATTGATAAGACTAGAGTGACTTGTCTACGATGGGTGCCTGGTAGTAAATCCCTGTTCCTCGTGGCTCATGCTTCTGGACATTTTTATGTATATAATGAAGAATTGCCTTGTGGGTCCACAGCACCTCACTACCAACCATTCAAAGCTGGGGAAGGGTTTTCTGTGAACACTTGTAAAACTAAGTCTACTAGAAACCCTTTGTTTCGATGGCTTCTAGGCAATGGGGCGGCGATAAATGAGCTAGAGTTCAGCCCCAACGGTTCACAACTGGCTGTTGTGTCCCAGGATGGGTTACTTAGAATTTTTCAGTATGATAGTATGGAGCTGCTGGGCCATGCAAGATCCTATTTCGGTGGGTTATTGTGTGTGGCATGGTCAAGGGACGGAAAACTAGTAGCAGTAGGTGGTGAAGATGATTTAGTTACTGTTTATTCCATGGAACAAAAACGGGTAGTTGCTAGAGCACAAGGACACTGTTCCTGGGTGTCTTCAGTAGCATTTGACTGGTATTTAGATGTTGAGTCTTGTTATAGGTTAGGTTCTGTAGGACATGATACACAAATTTGCCTTTGGGAGCTCCCCGAAGATAACTTAGTGCCACCCAAACCCCGCGTGAAACGTAAACCAGATCCTTTGCAACTAGTAGGCACACCATCATGTCCACGTTTGGATGAATGTCCAATTTTAGAGCCTTTAGTCTGCAAGAAAATCGCTCACGAACGATTGACGTCTCTTGTGTTCAGGGCTGACTGCGTTATCACTGCTTGTCAAGATGGGTATGTTTATACTTGGGCAAGGCCTCCTACATAGGGCTTTTTGAGCCAATCACTTTTTGTATATTTTTTGTACAGCTTGAACCTGTATATATTTGTATTAAATGTGAAGTTTCGATTGTATATCATTCTAAATTATTATGTTGTACCTATCATAAACTATAAGAGGTACTGTATAATAAATCATATATATTTGCAATACTTCATTCATTATTTAGTTCCAGTACAGTCTTCTTGATGATGATTCAGGATTGTTTACTTGTATCCTATGGAAGTGAAATATCTCCAAAGAATGTGTTAGAAATCAAAACAGTACACAAAGATACAAAACTTTATTTTCCATAAAAACTTTTCATCTTTTTGATCAAACTTGAAATAACCCAATTTTTTCCATCATATTGGGATGATACACAGCCAAAGTGATTGAAAATCAAATTGCTTTGAGGAAATTACCAATTTACATTCCAAAAGTTGAAAATAGTTTTATGGCTATATTTATGAGTATAAAATATTTTTAATAGGCACTGAGAAACAAGCTTACCAGTAATTTTAGAATCTTCATTGAGTTACCTATATATCAATACATATACTTAACAAATAAAAGATATCTGAATTGGTTTTTCCAGTAGGATGTTGCAGTTGAATAATTCTATATATATTACATGCAGTCCTTTGTATAATTCAAGTCAAAAAAAAATGGAAATCCATTGGATCAAAGACATGAGAAATAGAGAACCACTAAAAATGGTGTGCATCAGCTCTACTCAAATCCAATAATGCTTTATACAAAGACTCAGGCTCCTCAAATCTTTCCACCCAAGATTGCACTAAACCGTCCACAGAAGCCTCATAAGTCTTCAACTTGACTTCATTTTCTTCAATTGATGTATTTGCTTGCACAAACATCTTGCGTGGTTGTTTGTTTGCCAACACTATTGATCTCCAGCTGGACCAAGGTTCGTTCACCTATAATTTCTCGAATAAATAAAGCCTCTCATTTGAAATCTCCAACTTCGAGTTAGTGAGTTCCAAGTGGAATAATCATTCTACAAACCTCAGAAAAGTGATTGTACAACTTCTTTGCATTTTCTATATCACCGGTAGCCTTGTAAACCTGTAGCCGCATTAGAAAATTTCCGATGGCATCTTTTCCGGCACTATGTATTTTAGATCGATCTAGAGTCACCAGTAGATCTCCTTCTTTATGTTGAGTGACTGAAGCAATTCCAGCTTCTATCAGAACCTTTGCAAGGACATAACGGGCCTAGAAAACAAAAAACCTCACAACTCTATGGATAATAATAACATTTGATCAAATATGAAATCTTAATTAACAAATAGTATCAGCTAGTTTTGGTGAACACTTTCTATGTCTTTGGTTATTTGTATCCATGTTCAAGTCTTTTTTTGTTTTCATTGTAAAACCTAAACCCAATTTTTTAAATACTAATTTTGTCAAAATCATGAGAGTAAAGTCTCATCACTTGAGTACTTTCTTGTAGTAAATCAGTTATGCAAGACAAATTTTGTAACCCCTTTGTTTACCTTGGCATGGTAGTTTGAGATGTTTATTTACTGAAAAATCAAGTTCTACACCCATGGAATGACACTCATCATGATCATGATATGGTTTTCATTGCCCCATGAAGCATCTTCCAAGCATCATCAAATCATAAAGCAAAAACAATTTGTAAATTGTCACTTCAGAGCTGTTAGATGCCCAAGCTAGGTGACTTTATACCAAGGTGAGTCTGTTTGAATCATTTTTATTTGGTCTGAGGAATATTTGGTAGGTTTTCGTGAAGACCTTTCAGGGACCCCCATAAAAACTGATGTGTTATGCCATGAGAACAGTATTATATTATATTCATATTGACTGATCAATCAATCAACAAAGTTTTCAATCTATATCTGAATGACTGACCTGAGCATGAGCTTGAAGCCACCCTCTACCAGGCTCGTAGAGCTCCAGTGCTCTTCCTGCACCTGCCCAAACCAAAGACAACCAATTGACGTAAGTAACTTCCTCAGCCTGCTCTCCTTCATGCCCGAAGATTTTCAGTACATTCGTATCGAGACTCAGATAGAGCCCAACAGCTTCAGCTCTGCATTCCTCATAAGTGGAACTCAGGGGCCCAAACTGGGTATCATAGGTGTCACCGGGTTGATAATAGGAGGCAGGCGGAAGCCCTGTGAGTGGATCCACGAGGGTCGATGGGAAGTTGAAGGTGCCGTCCTCTTTTTTCTGCAACAGTTTGCCTGAACCATGACCAAGGAGCTCGTGGATACCCACCTAAGAAAAGACAGGCTGTACATCTTGTATTGAGCGATATAGCTGGACATTCCTACTTGTAACTCAAAGGCAGGTATGATCCATTTTTGCAAGAGATTTGCATCATCTTTGCCCAGGAATGGAGTAACAGCAAATTGATAGCTAGCAGGAATTACATTTCCTAGTGAAACGTTTTTGAATCCCTCTGTCTGACGTATATCATCATCTATGAAATAAAGAAAAGTCATCTTCTTTTACAGGTATTCTAAGAAAAGCAGTGAATTTTTGTGATTCTCAGAGACAATTCTTTTGGCGTTTCATTTTTGGTCTCAAAAAAAAGTTGATTCCAATAACCTCACTTTTATGGGTGGAATAGATCTGACATTACGTAGGTATGCCAAATTTCTGTTCCTACCACAGATTTTGTGTAGAGGCCAAGTAGATCTAATGACTAACAACTATAGGAAATATTTTTTGTAGATTGTCATTTGTTTTAAATTGTGTCGCCATTTTAATTTCAAAGTAGTGGAACTTCAAAAATTTTCAATTTTATCCTGAAAACTATTGTTATTTAAATATCAGGCACGGGAGTGTATTAGTGCAGGAAAATACTGTGTGATGAAAAATACTAATAACTATCAATCACTTTCCTCTATGCCCCAGAAGAAATAATGTGAGTGATCAATTTTTTTTTAAAGGAAATATTGAGCTCTCATAATAGTTTGATTAATTCTGATGAACCAGTACTCACAGTTAGGTATGTTTATACCAGCTGGTATACCGCTACCAGCAAAAGTAAGCACATCTAAAGATGTGAAATCTGGTTTCAAAAATGTATCCTTCTCAAAACCCTTGCCCCAGGGCAACAGTGTTAAAAACTGTTCTGCATTTGATACCAACGTTGAAAACCTCTCAGACATCTCTCTGTTAACTGCTGCTACGAAACCTTCAAATTCTCCTCTGACACCAGCTGGGTCTCTGTTAAATGTGCTTGTAATTTTTCTGATAGTTTGAAAAACACTTTCTTACCTATAAGTTTCGATAAAACCAATGTAAGTCTCGATAGCTGGTCCTTTGTCTTTGATCCAGTACCTGGATCCATCTTTATGATCATCCAAAGAACCAGTTTTGAATGAAGAAACATATGCTTCAAGCATTTTCACTTCCGTTTCATTGGCAGCATACTGCACGGCTTGTTTCAAATAGTTTGCCACTTCACCAATAATTGGGGAGTAGTCACCAGATGTGATTTCATAAGTGATATCACCTTCAGTTCTTGTTTTGATCACACCGCATTTTTCTGAAGCTAAACGAATTTCATAGTTGATCTAGAACATAAACCAATGAATATTTTTTGTAAGGATGACTGCTCAGTTAGACTATAGAGGAAAGAAAGTTTCTGTCCTTACCAACCTTATCATTATTCACAGTCTTGAACAGTCTATTATTATAGCACTCCATTTTTTCACTCTTCATCCAGTTCTGGACTTTTTCACTATCTGCAGGTGTACAATTTTTGGATAAATAAGTTGTGCAACCCTCTGGGCTGTAACCAAGGCATGTTCTACCAGGTTTCAAATCATACAAGCTGTCTTTCAATCCTTCCCACAAATTTTTGAGTTCATCCCAAATAGGGCTCACTTTGAGAAGAAGCTCCAAGCGATCTTGCTCAATGTTCGGTATGATCTTGGTATCACCAAAACCTTTATAGTTTCCAGCGTTACAAAATACTCCACAAGCATATACTAACAAAGCTTTCACTTCGACCTCTGTGAAACCTGCTTGGATGGAAGCATCTCTGAATTCCTGTGGTTTTTGTGCTCTGAGAAGTTTGTGCAAGAGTACAAATAGGGGTCCAGATTCAGGGCTTGTCTGTAACAAGGTTATGAGCCCTCCATGCCAAGATGCCTTGCTGATGTAGTGGGCATATAGCTTTTCTTTGGCAGATAAGCCATTGAAAGCTGATTTTATTTCGAGGTTGACCACTGGTTGCTCATTGGGAAGGATGTACTGGTTTTTGTCTACAGTTGTTGCCATACTGAGGATGTCTTCAATCTAAGATAAAAAAGTATTTTGAATTTTTAGGAGCACATTTATAGTACTTATGTTTCTAGAGATTTTTTACTGGTAATCTTATTTATACGGCTGGATTTATTTGAACTTCACACAATTCATGTTATACATTTTAGCATCACTGTATAGTATAGCTTATCTGTGGTATAACACTGTATATTATATTATTTTACTGGGAAACTTACATGTGATGCACTGGGTAACTATATAAAAATATATAGGAATCAATTGACGATATACAACCAGAGATTATTATAAAATGAACAATGAATTGTATACTGATGAATTGCAATTTTGAGGTTAGCAACTAACGTTCCTGACGTTAGTGACGTTAGCAACCATAAAACAATATTGTGTCCTGTGTCACAACATAGCTGACATTTTTGACACTTGCACATGACGACTTAGAGTAATGTGTGTTGCATATCATAGATATACATACAGAACTCACATACATGATATATCAGTTCTATAAAATTAATCCTGCATGAAATGTTTCAAAAAATCTTCGGCAGAAACACATCAATATTCATAATCGGTATCATCAGCGCTCACTCACGAGACGACCATATATTAGGTTCATTGAAAGAACTGCTTTACAAAAACTCGTACAGAGAGGTACTTCTATGTCTTCAAGATGAAAAAATGCATAAAAAGTGTTTTCACTACAAATTCTGTAATTACTCATATTTTCGTATCTCATCTGTAATAATATGTAATATAATCTGTAATATCTCATCTTTAATATTACCCGTAAGGAAAAGAAAAAACATTAGATTTCATAAAATTATATTTGGTATCTGACTAATCATTTACGATGTAAATTTTTCAGTTTCCACAGTGAATTTTACACAATGGATAGGTACCTCCATCTTCTGTTCCGAAAATAAAATTCTTTGGACACTAAATAAATATTCAATAAATATTTAATATTCATACAGATATATTCCTATAACATTAAGATAATCAATAAATTAGGGTCGATAAAAATAAACGTGAAGCAATTTCATACATTGTCTGACAAAACAAAAGTATGAAAAACACCCTTCTGTGATCCTAATATGGCCAGTGTGTTATTCCTAAGAGATCAAACCCCAAGATCAACAATGTTTAATCAGACTTCTGGATTCAGCTATACCAAGTGACACAAAAGACATGTTGATCTGAGATTTCATCAATTTCTACAACTGCATACTATATTTGGAAATATGGAAAATGTCGATTGCAGATTTTTTCAATGGTTGCCTCGTTATAATGAATGAAGTCTTCGAAATATGTGGAATAGAAAATAATGCATTATCATGTATATACTCAAATCCACAATATAGGTTCTTCCCGTATTTTTTGTACCTCTCCTACAGGGATTATTCGACAAGAGTGACCCATTTGAAGCTGAGGCACCCCTTTAAAAATTTTAATTATTGTCCTATTTTTTCTAATTGAAACAGCACAGTGTGTGTCAAAATTCGGAATGAATTCTATTTTTTCCGATCCTATTTTTTTGTCGAAATCGAAAAAAGAGGGAGCTCCTTCGCACTATTTTCTTCGAGAAAAAAAATCATTCGCCATTCTTCACTTGCAACCTCAAGGATTCCTCTCTCACACCTCCTAAACACCAGAAAAGATATGGAGTTTCTCTCTTTCGGGAATCTGATCAGTGCCCGTGCAAGAAGCAGAAAATGATAAAGATTTCAGAAAATAATGGATATAGAAAGGAATTGGCTCCTCATTCGATTTTACAAGATCACAAATACCTTATATACTAATTTTCAGACAATTCTATTTTTTGTCGGAATCGAAAAAAAAATCGAAATTGTCTTAGAGACTCCAAAATCGACATGAGGGTACTTAACGCACTTGTTTACATGCCTACTCAGGGGGATTCCTCTCTATTAACAAGGAGAAAAAATTGGAGATTTTTCTCTTTTGGGAATTTCAGTGACCATGCAGGAAGCAGAAATTGCTGAAAAACTCGGAAAATAAGAAAGATAGAGAGGAATTGGCTCCGACTTCGAGTCCAGCACATCAAAAACACTTTGTGTACTGATTTTCAGACGATTCTATTCTTTTGTCGATATCGACGAAAAAATCAAAATTGTTTTAGAGATTGTTCTTGAAAGAATTGTTCGCATTCCACCTCGAGGACTTGTCTCTTCTGAAAACAGGAAAGAAGTCAGGGAGTTTTTTCTCATCCGGAAATCTGAGTAATCGTGCAAGAAGCAGAAAACGCTGAAAAACTCGATAATTTATTGCGGGAGCATTTTGAACATAGCATACATAGAATTTCAATTCACGAGACCAAATTCCAGATATTTTGGTAACAATGATTGGAATTTTATCATGCCATATTTCTATCAGAAATAATTTTTTCGTTTTCAGAGTTGCAAAATCATATTTCATTGGGAAAAATATCTAACATATATTTTCAATTTTTTGAGATGAAGAAAATTACGAATTAGGCATTGAAATACGTTGTTGAACCTATATGATCTAGAAAAGAAATCATTGAAATCGGGCAATAAATGAAGCAGTACCCTGCCTCGAACAGGTCACTCGTTTCTAATTCGTCATTGGGAAAACTTCGATCAGAAAATCTGAAGACTGAATTCAATTTAAATATAACTTTTCGAATAACCCCTGTAGACGTTGTGCAAAATCGTCATAATAAATAACATAACAGATAACAACTAGATCACGTGTTCGCTTTTCATCCGCTGTATACATTCACTCCACATCGATTTTGACGTTCTGCTCTTGTTCACTATCACTCTCACTCTGCCTGCGGCACTTTTCGAACTCTGCCTCAGTTTCGACCAACACCCCGTATGGTTGCCGGAAGTCCGCGTACCACCCGCTCACCGGTTTCGATCTCGTAGAGGGCTTCTTCAGCAGCTCCTCGATCGAATAGGGGTTTTTCTTCTGTAATAATAATAATATGTCACCTATTTGTTTTTGAGTCACCTTGTAAAGTTTTTAGTGTTCGTGTGATTTCGGTCGGTTTTTTTTTTCAAATTGTAGAGCTTTGTGAACTTGATTTTATGACCGAAAAGTGCCACAAAGGTTTACTTCGTCTATTTCCAAGAGTGAAATTTTAGGATTTCACATTAGCAATTTAAAAAAAAATCATGCACGCTATCAGATCAAGTTTTCGAAGTCAAGTTAGAACAATTTCTTCGTAAGAAATGGATACGTTCATATCATGGACGTATCCATGTGGGTGAATTTTGTATGAAAGATAATAAGGATTCGCTTATCTCTTTTACTTTTCAGGTCGACCGAAGACGGCAAATTAGTTGCAGAAATACGTATTAAGGCTATTATAAATATAATTCTGGGTTTTTGGGTTATTTATTTTTTTTTATTCCAGTATTTAATCACAGTCTTCGGATAGTAACTTCAGTATAGGAGCGTATCACCAGAAATTATTTTGAAAATGAGTATTAACGAAAAATAAAACAAGCGATCCATTTCACTCTTAGCCAGTGTCAGTGTATTACTTCAAACATTTTTCTTGGTGGTGTATTTCGCTTACATTTTTGTTCTGTTCGGTCAGAGTCGGCTGTTTCCGGTCGATCGTCGACCTGTGGCAGGGCAGCAACAGGTCGGACCACGTGGGCGTGGCGGGCGGGTCGGGCGTGGCGATGTGGAGCTGGCGCTGTAGGGCGGCCAGTCGAGTGGGGGAGAAGTAGGGCGTGTCCGGCAGGTTGGGGTAGTACGGCAGGTTGGGGGGGAGAATCGTGGTCGGAGGTTTGGGGTGGTACATGTCGCCGGCCAGCATGGATTCTGCAAAGAAAGTATAATTTTCATTTCGATCTCTCATTATCTTTTGATAGCATGTGATGTATATAATTTGTTGGAAACACACACACACACACACACACTTCATACATTCATTCCAAAAAAAGGCATTGATCTATATTTAAGTTCTGAAATTCATTATTTCTGTTTCATGGGACAACCTATAGTACGCTGTGCTATCATCATAATGAACTAAAAATAGTGCTGCCAACCTGAATTGGTTAAAGCGATTTGGTTTGATTAACAATGCGCACATCAATATTATTTCCTCACGGCAATCATATCTCCTGGTTTGCGATTGAGATGCCAGAGTTCTTGACAGTTCCAAATTCAAATTTTCATTCATTTCTGTGCTCTGGACCTCTTTCGCACGCCATGTATAATCTTATGCGAATATAATACGAAGCAAAATTTTCCTAAGGAATGTTTGACGAAATTACTTCCGATACAGAAAAAAGCTAACGGTAACCTAGCCACTGCCGATCACGGAACGACAGACCGTAAGAAACTCTAACCCGATCTCGGAACGCGGTGTTCCGCGGCACGAAACACTCACCTGTCTGATGGCCGCTTCGCGGCCTGTGCACCATGTCGGGCAGGTCGGGCCACACGCCGCTGTTTCGCAATATCCTGTTGACGGAACTCACCGACGGTATGTTGTGCGGCTCGCAGATCCGTTGCGAGATGAGCTGCTCCCTGATCTCCCACGCGAACATGCCTGGGTTGTCCTGCTTGAAACGCAGGATCTTCTTGACCACCGTCGGCGTCGCGACTTGCTGAAAACGACGGAAATATACGGTGAGCGTGACAAAATCGCAAATCGTGTTTTGTTCTGCTCAAAACGCTCACGCTGGAGAGACAGACTATGTGGAATCCCTTGATGTTCGCAGCTGTCTCCTTTCACTTGTTATTTGTCACCTGTCACTTGTCATAAGTCACTTGTCATTTTTCACCTGACATTTGTCACCGGACAATTTGTCTGTATTTTTTCAGTTTCTATCTCTATCTCTCTATCTGAGCAATGCCTTTCACTAGAATGTAATCAGCAATCCATTTTGAATAACGGTGAACGTCAATTTGGTGTTCAGGGGCTTGCATTGAAATCCCTCTTTCTTATTGATTTTAGTGTGGGAACATATGAATTCGAGAAAATTTGAGAAAATAATGGAATTCCAGACAAGAAATTCTTTTCTTCCTTATCAGTTCTCACCATATTGTATTCAGTAGATTACCTTCTATATCGCTATTCCAAAAATAAATTGTTATAACTCCTATTCTTCCATCTTCTATATCTATATCCTTCTCTTTGATATAATAAATTAATATTATGATAAAATATAATTTCTAGCTTAACGACAGTTCAATGCTCCGTCTAGTTCTTCTAATTATTGATAGAAATCATGAAATAACGGAGAAGAAATCAATTAGAATACCTAATCCAATATCTATTCCGTGTGAAATGAAACAAGTGTTGAGTGTTTGATGTCGAGGTCTACATCATCATCATTTCCATTCAATACACTTTAATGAATGTATCGAGCACTTCACTTTTTGTTGATTCAGTTTTCCCATTTAATAATATCTACGAAATGGAAGGAATTTCATCCCTTTTGTGTATCGCATTGAAATATAATCTCGTTGTTTAGTAGGTATAGATAGGTAATCAGCAATAGACTCTCAATTGGTATGCTATCCGTGATTTTTCGAAATGATTGATGTACTTGAGTGGAGGATTAATATGATTCATGTTGAAATTATTTGTACACTTTTTTTAGGCAGCTCATCTAGAGGCATATACAGCTGGTATTTTCTTCTATTTGAGTCAGTACATTTTTTTTTTCAATGGTTTCATCTAGTCAGAAATATTCATTTCATATCTTTGGGTAGGATAGTTTTGGATATAATATAGAGTAAATAAATTATAATGGATTGGTAAGTTATTGAATAATGTTGACCAAATTTCAAATCGTCCCTAACTCGCGCCTGAAAAAAGGCGGAGGAAACCAACCAATGAAACCAGCTAACAAGAGAGAGGCAAACAGCAGTGATCAGCAGACTGTTGGCAAAATTGCCCCTTCCTTTGTTGCACATCCAGACGAATCGATAGCTCTTTCTCAGGCAAAGGTGCATCTAGTAGAGAATTTATAATATCATATCTTTGGTTGCAAGTGTGCGATTTGTATGATTCAGATCGTCAGTCCAGTGACGTGGGTATGCACACAGGGTAGCAGAAAACCGTAATTGTCTGTAATGCAATAAACGATGGACAGCTTTCACTATCCCTTCGAGATCTAGTTGGTATTAGGGCGATTGTTTGAAGACAAACACAACCGTACCAACATTATAAATCATGCAGGCAAATTACGATTATTTCTAATGTCATTATCGCGCCCCACATGTCCGAAATGACACCGTATGTTTGTTCAAACGTCGTTATTGTTTTATGCCCGACGAGTTATCTTAATTTCGGATCTCGGACTGGTTATTGACCAATAGAATTAGCGATTTTTTGTAGTGAATATTGATGCGATTGCGAGAGATCATATTTTCCATTGTAGAAGTGGTCGAAACGCTGCAAGATACATTGGAAGATGAATATAACAGTAAATTCTTCTAAGTCTGGAGATTCTGATCCTTGGAATCGTCGATAGATAACCTACATACAACTAGAAAAATACTTCCATTAGGACACATTTGAAAAATAATTTACCTGGATGATATAATGAATTGGCGGCTTTGAAATAAAGTTAGTAAAATGGAATTGGTGACTATGAAGAATCGTTGGAGTGAAGAGGTTACAATAAAACGAATAGGGCAAAAAAATTATCGTCTAGAACGAATCATTTAATAGCATGAATTTATATTGTCATAATTGGATCGCATTATGGTGGTTGTTTGTCTTTGATATAATTTTTTATGTTTGCAGAACGTTTATTGTCGCTTCGTCCCTCGAGAACGGAAAATTTCCGTCACGTGATACGATATGATTAGGAGGTAACAGGGATTATAATTAGTTGGAGATCAAGCTGAAGGGAATGAGAGCCTAATTTCAATTTTAGTGAAAATGAACTTGTATTTTCTATCTAAACATGATCTAGTCCATCTGAAGCAATTCATACATCAGACAAAGGCAGTATACATATACTGATTATTTCTTGTTAAAATTCATCTCATCAATTTGATCCACATAATTGAGCTTTTTAATAGCAATCCGTATTTTTCCTCATACAATGGAATGATCTACAGGCACACACGGATGTGCTGTTCCAAAATTATACGATTACATGACATGAAAGCCCAAAGGTAAAGTCCATTTTTCAGCTTTTCATGGGATTTTCTCTCCTCGTTTCTGAAAAATAGAGTAGAAGTTATTGAAAATGATTTCAATATATTTGTAGTAAGGACAGATTTGAGATCTGCCCCAAAATGTCAGTGCGCTTGAAATTAAACCTTTAGATACCTAAAAGAGAAATTCTCTATTGGTCAGTGACACCTTGTTTTTGAAAAAATTTGGAAATACAAATATATTTAATAATAATAAAACCTCTACTTATCTTGGTGGACGTTTCGGGAACGAATCTGCTCCCGTTCTCAACACAATTGAAATATTTTTCTCTTCGCAAAATTTGAAAACGTTGAAAAATTTTTTTCAAAAACGAGGTGTCGCTGACCAATAGAGAATTTCTCTTTTAGGTATCTAATAATAATATGTTTATTCACCAAATATAACTTGCATAAGAAAGGACAATATATAGTAAGAATAAACAAAAATAATCACTGAAGCTGTAGTAGCTTGTGTGTGATAACAAAACATACAGGTCAATCAATATAAAATATAATCATGAACACACAACATCGTGAGAATAAAAATTTAAATATGGAAACGTTGATTGTAAAATATCAAGTATAAAATTAAAATATTTGAACAACACGACATTTTAAAATACAATGCACGGCACTTTAAAATATAACATATGAGTATAATAATAATAATAACGGAAGGACTATAAATAAAAATATTACAATATTATTTATATACAAATATGTACAGTTACTGTCTAATAGGTTTTAATTTTTCTAATAATTTTCTTTTTATCACTCAATCAGCTCTCTATCATTTTGTGTATTTTTATTCTGTCTGTCCCATTAACAAATGATAAAAGTTGTGTTTTGAAGCCTTTTAAAGAAGTTTCATTGATGATTTTTTGTGGTAATTGACTGAACAGTTTAGTTGCCAAATAGTTGTAACTTTTTTGGCCTACTGTTTTAGAAATTGTCGGTATGCAATATTGATTTTTTGATCTGGTTGCGTATCTGTGGTTCTGAGTGGTAAGTTCGCTTTTATTTTTATATTACTGGCATCCTATCTGAATGAAATACAATTGTCTGATATCTAATATTTGTGTTTCAGTACAGAGTAGAGAGCTTGCATACCTTGCAGGTTTGTTGAGCATCATTCGGAGGAATCGTTTTTGAGAGATTTCGAGGGCATGTAGGTAATTTCCTGATACTCCTCCCCAGCCAATAATACCATAATTTAGGTGTGACTCAACCAAACTGTGGTACAGTATCTTTTTATATTTGAAGCTCAAAAATGGCCCAACTTGTTTGAATCGAAATAGAATACTACGAAGTTTTTTTGTTAAATATTCCATATGATGGTTCCATCGTCCATTTTGGGGCAGATCTCAAATCTGTCCTTACTACAAATATATTGAAATCATTTTCAATAACTTCTACTCTATTTTTTAGGAACGAGGAGAGAAAATCCCATGAAAAGCTGAAAAATGAATGTACCACCTCCTCGAAGAACTTACAGACAGTATTTAACAAAGATAAAGTGTTCAATAATGAAATTATCTCGATTTAATTCCTTTCTTCGTCGCAGTAAGTTGAGTGAATAACTCTGATCTCTAGTCTGATCGGTAGTTTGCCTTCTGGATATGTTTTCTGAAAATTGAATGACCCCAATTATTCATGACGGTCGTAAAAACCTTGACGGAATAATATCTAGGGCTGAACTACGCTTCATACTTTTTCCCCTGGACATGTCCACTTTATCATTGATGGAACGATGCGATAAACCGTCATGAAAATAACTAGACCCGCAGTTTGATCGTCCTCTTCGATGACAATTAAACTCCGTTATCTCGATTATGAAACACACAATGTGTACGTGCGGAATTTACGATACACGTAAACGATCGTAGCAGGACAGGCTTCGATTTCTGTGCCAACGAAAAAACTCAATTCGGAGGAGAGAGAATGTTTTTCGAAAAATCGTCTTTTACATGACGAGGTCGAAACATGGCAACAAAATCAGCAAAAATATCCCACTTATGTGTAAAAAATATGACTGTTGTGACCCATCCGTAAACTGAAATATTTTCAGGCATCTGTTTATCTACAAAGTGTTCTTGGCAAAATGTGTGGCTAATTTCGAAATAGTCGTTTGACTTCATTTGGCGATCTTGCCAAATTATCACACTTACTGCATAACTACGTAATTCCATTCAATTTGTTTATTACATTCAGTCCCGTATGACTTTCCATGAACAATTTTCTTCCGAAACGGTTATAGTTACGGATGAGATCGACCCACCAATCAATGTTTCAGACATTCTTCTACAAAGAAAGGAAAAATCAGCTCGATCGGACGCAAAATGAGAATTTGCGTTTGTGATCGAAAATTTCATGTACATTTCTTCCGACTATACTTAAGGTCGATTTTCGCAAAATTCTAAAAATTGCTCAGAAATTCCGCAAAAATTCTCCTAGACTATTTTGGATACGTAGATATCGGAACGGCCATCAAAAAACCTCAATTCGAAAAAATAAAAAAGTTATGACGCTCAGAAGTGCTTATTATGGCGGAAAAAGCGTAGCTTTGACTTTAACGCGCCATATCTTCGAAACAATTATAGTTACGGATGAGATCGACCCACCAATCGATTTTTCAGACATGTTTCTATTGAAAACAAGAAAAATCAGCTCGATCGGATTCAAAATGAAAAATTTCGTTCGTGGTCGAAAATTTCATGTACATTTCTTCCGACTATACCTAATGTCGATTTTTGCATAATTCTAAGAATCGTTCGAAAATTCCGTAAAAATTCTTCTAAACAACTTTGGATACGTAGATATCGGGACGGCCATCAAAAAAACTCAATTCAAAAAAAATAAAAAAGTTATGACGCTCAGATGAAGTGCTTATTATGGCGGAGAAAGCGTAGCTTTGACTTTGACGCGCCATATCTTCGAAACAATTATAGTTACGGATGAGATCGACCCACCAATCGATTTTTCAGACATGTTTCTATTAGAAGACAAAGAATCAGCTCGATCGGACGCAAAATGAAAAATTTCGTTCGTCATCGAAAATTTCATGAACATTTCTTCCGACTATACCTAATGTCGATTTTTGCATAATTCTAAAAATCGTTTGAAAATTCCGTAAAAATTCTTCTGAACTACTTTGGATACGTAGATATCGGGACGGCCATCAAAAAAACTCAATTCAAGAAAATAAAAAAGTTATGACGCTCAGATGAAGTGCTTATTATGGCGGAAAAAAGCGTAGCTTTGACTTTGACGCGTCATATCTTCGAAACGGTTGTAGTTACGGATGAGATCGACCCACCAATCGATTTTTCAGACATATTCCTATGTAAACAAGGGAAATCAGCTCGACCGATTGCGTAATGATAATTTTTGTGATCGAAAATTTCTTCCGACTATAGCTTTGGTCGATTTTTGCAAAATTTCAAAAATTGTTTAAAAATTCCGCAAAAATTCTCCTAGACTATTTTGGATATGTTGATATCGAAACGGCGTTCAAAAAAACTCAATTCGAAAAAATTAAAAAGTAATGACGCTCAGAAGTACTTATTATGGCAGATAAATCGTAACTTTGACTTTGACGCGTCATATCTTCGAAACCGTTATAGATACGGATGAGACCGACCCACCAATCGATTTTTCAGACATGTTCCCATAAAAACAATGGTTGAAAATTTCATGTACATTTCTTCCGACTATACCTATGGTGGATTTTTCAAAATTTCAAAAATTGCTTAAAAATTCCGTGAAAATCCTCCTGGACTATTTTGGATACGTAGATATCGGAACGACCTTCAAAAAAACTCAACTCGGAAAAATAAAAAGAGCTATGACGCTCAGATATTCTTATTATGGCGGAAAAAGCGTAGCTTTGACTTTAACGCGCCATATCTTCGAAACAATTATAGTTACGGATGAGATCGACCCACCAATCGATTTTTCAGACATGTTTCTATTGAAAACAAGAAAAATCAGCTCGATCGGACGCAAAATGAAAAATTTCGTTCGTGGTCGAAAATTTCATGTACATTTCTTCCGACTATACCTAATGTCGATTTTTGCATAATTCTAAAAATCGTTCGAAAATTCCGTAAAAATTATTCTAAACTACTTCGGATACGTAGATATCGGAACGGCCATCAAGAAAACTCAATTCAAAAAAAATAAAAATGTTATGACGCTCAGATGAAGTGCTTATTATTGCGGAGAAAGCGTAGCTTTGACTTTGACGCGTCATATCTTCGAAACGGTTATAGTTACGGATGAGATCGACCCACCAATCGATTTTTCAGACATATTTCTATGTAAACAAGGGAAATCAGCTCGACCGAACGCGTAATGATAATTTTCGTGATCGAAAATTTCTTCCGACTATAGCTTTGGTCGATTTTTGCAAAATTTCAAAAATTGTTTAAAAATTCCGCAAAAATTGTCCTAGACTATTTTGGATATGTTGATATCGAAACGGCGTTCAAAAAAACTCAATTCGAAAAAATTAAAAAGTAATGACGCTCAGAAGTACTTATTATGGCAGATAAATCGTAACTTTGACTTTGACGCGTCATATCTTCGAAACCGTTATAGATACGGATGAGACCGACCCACCAATCGATTTTTCAGACATGTTTCCATAAAAACAAGAAAAATCAGCTTGATCGGACCCAAAATGAAAATTTTCGTCAATGGTTGAAAATTTCATGTACATTTCTTCCGACTATACCTAAGGTGGATTTTTTCAAAATTTCAAAAATTGCTTAAAAATTCCGTAAAAATTCTCCTGGACTATTTTGGATACGTAGATATCGGAACGGCCTTCAAAAAAACTCAACTCGGAAAAATAAAAAGAGCTATGACGCTCAGAAATTTTTATTATGGCGGAAAAAGCATAACTTTGACATTGACGCGCCATATCTCCGAAATGCTTAGACCTGCGGATCTAACGGTAGGGTCAATTCAGCCAATAATGAAATCATGCTCACACTGTTCACCGCAAGTACTGTCAACTATGATCTTTGTCATACGATCTTTGATCTGTGTTCCATTAAAGTGTACTGTAGGTATGTTATAGTAACGCATTATTTTCTGGAGGTGTTTCTTTATTATTGTTCCAAATCACGAATCAATCAATATCTCTCATCAGAGAGATTCTCGACATGTTCTTGACCGTCGATCAATTCTCAGATGCCGGTCCTGTTGTGTCGTTGGGTAATTACCCCAGATGTAATTACCGATCTGTGAAGGGCCTCGGAAGGGCCCGAGCTTGTGAAAGGACGCGCTGAGCGGAAGCTCCGACGCAGAGATGTGTCTTTTCGATAAAAAGGGCGTTGTGATCACGTCATGTGACACATGTGCTCGTTCTCATGTCAACACGATATTTGTGTGTGAGTGTGTGACGACAATGATGACCTTTTTTTTGTTCCTTCAGCTATACGATTATTATCTAAAACGGTTATGTTGTAACACTTCGTGGATTAAGTCGTGTAGAATAATAGAAAATATGGATTGGAACATTGTTCGATGGTTAAGAATCAAGAGACTCACTACCACCGATAATCTATCTGCAGTACCGACTGTTGTATTGAAGAAGTGAGATTAGTGTAGTGACAGAAAATAGTAGGATGCGCAAGCACTCTTTAAGAGTCAGAAAAGTAATGGCGGCTTTATAAAAAAATTATCACCTAAGATTCACCACTCAACATTTAAGACTTGACATTCAAGAAATACAATTGTTCATGTAATAAAACCATTTGAGACTTTTCATTCAACATTTTTCATTTAAGAAGATGGTCAACGTCCAACTTGAGAAAGTATTGTTGGATGGCTATAAATGAAAATAAGATGTGCGCATGTTTGCTAATGACGTTTTGCGAGTGTCGACAAGTGACACCTCTGTTCAAAACTATATTGAGGTTATCTCTTACTGTATGAGAATATTGTCAGTGTTTTCAGGATTTTTGCGGATTCTTGTCCTAGGTAACATTACTTTTACCAGTTTATATAAGACACTACAACTAATACACCTTAACAGATTCTAAATGTACATTCACACGTGTACACTGCAGAATTCTTTTTCCTTTCAGCACCGTTTTCATCTACTGAAACCTAGAAGAGCAAGACGGAGACAGATCGATACCATAAATGGAGATCTGGCGAAAATCCCTAGGATAGACAGACTTAAAGGAAAATCGTTGGAAATCTAGTCGAGTTCGATGCAACAGAAAGTCAAGCTTGTATGTTCACTAGGAAGGCAAATCTACTGTTCCTATGAAGTCGTCAATATTCATGCTCGGTATCACCACCAACAGAACTATTTCGTGGGACGATTGATGTGAGGTCCTTTGCCAAAACTGCCTCACAAAAATTTGGCTTTCTGATACGTGCGAAGAGGTACTTCACAACCCAGCAGATCCTCGTGATGTACGAAGCGCAAATTCGGATTGTCCTGGAGTATTTTCACATACAAGGAGTTCAGCTTTTACTATCGAGTTTTCTTGCAGATAGATCACTCTACGTGGTGGTAGACGGGGTCTCGTCTGATACAATGACGATCAATGCTGGTGTTCCACAAGGCTCTGTCTTGGCACCAACTTTGTTTTTGCTCCACATCAATGATTTGTTGAATGTGACCTCCAGCCCAGTTCATAGCTTTGCGTATGATAGTACACTTCATTCCGCCTTTTCCTCTAGAGCCCCTATATCATCCAATGAGGCCAGAGGTGCAAGGCGAAGACAGGTTGATGCTTTAAATGAGGATCTGACAAGAATTCTGAAATGGGGATCTGAGAATCTAGTACAGTTCAATGCAACTAAAACTCAAGCTTGTATGTTCACCAAGAAGGCTGATCACACAATGCCCAATTTGATGATGTCGGGTACCACTGTTCCTATGAGGTCGTCAATATCCTTGCTGGGTGTCACCACCAACAGTGCTCTCTCATGGGACGATCATGTGAGGTCCATTGCGAAGACTGCTTCACGAAAACTCGGTTTTCTTTTCCGTGCGAAGAGATACTTCACATCCCAGCAACTGCTTATGATCTACAAAGCACAAATTCGACCTGTCCTGGAGTACTGCTCACATGTTTGGAGCTCAGCCCCCAAACTTACGCTTAAGCTCTTAGATTCAATTCAGAAGAGAGCTATTCGCCTAGTCGATGACACAACACTCACCAAATCATTGACCTCTCTAGATCATCGTAGAAAGGTCGGCGATCTCTGCCTTTTTTATAGGTACTTCCACGGTCGGTGCTCAACGGAAATATCATCTATTATGCCACCACGCGCGATTCCTAGTAGACAAACCAGACGAGCTCAAGCTGGTCACCCCTACACTGTCAGGCTCGAGACCTGTCGAACATCGCTATACCAAGCATCATTCATCAATAGAACGGCAAAGTTGTGGAATTCTTTGCCTAGTGAAGTCTTTCCTGATGCTTACAACCTCCAAACATTCAAGAAAAATTCCAACACCTTCCTTCTTTCCCAAAATTCCACCGCTGGCTAACACGATGTTCCTCGAACATCATAGGTTTCCCTTTCGTGTTGTCCACAGATAAAAAAAAAAAAAAAAACCATTCTTAAGAAATGAATACATAAGGTACGCAAGTTCACTCGTAGGTTTCTTGCCATCCAGTGTAAAGTATGCATAGTACGATATGGAGTGAATTGTATACTGTGTGAGTGAATAGTTCTATGGTTACCTTGGTCTTTGAGCCGCCTATGGACCCCGGTCGGATGGAGCCGGTCTCGTAGAACCTGGTGAGGATTTTGGACACGCAGCCGTGCGACACCAGCAGCTGCCTGGAGATGTCGCAGGGCCGGACTCCGAGCAGCGCCAGCTCCACTATGCGCCTGCGCACGCAGTCCGGCAGAGGGCGGCCGTTGACGAACACGCCGCCCAGCTGGTTGACGCCGGCCTGACCTGGGAAACAACGAAAATGTCATGTTCGAGAGGATTTTCACGGGAAAATGACAGCGAGAGTCGAGTCGGCACGATTGCGAATTTATGCGCAGAAGCTTGTTGGCGAAGGGGATATGTGGGTCGGCTGTTCAGTGGCGCTTCTTCGCAGGATTTTCTTCTGCTGAGAAGGACACCGTTGTCTCTCGTTAATTAACAATAGCATGACAAGGTAGATTCAAATCAAGGACACTCGATGATGAATTTTTACCTCAATTCATCATTGATTCGTTCCGGTTGCATGAAATGAATTATTTATTCGTTTCTGGTCATTATATATGATAATTGGATATACACTGTAGATAAATAATGTATTTAGTTTAGTATTTTGCCGACGCGATTCAAAGATTGAATGGTATAAAAGTGAGTAGCGGGTTTGGAATCGAAAAAAGTAAAAAAAGCAGCTTTCCTTGAGCCAGAGTCGCACGAAATCTACAAGATAATTGTGGCAAAAAATATAAGGGTAAACACGTATCATTCATCCAATTTACAGTGGTATTTTAATTCCATTCAACAGGATGGGTTTCCGTCGTGTTCCATTTGTTTCTGTTCCGAAAAAATCTGGTCGTGCATCAGCATACATTTTTTTTTTTTCAGAAATGTCTGTATCTATATCAGGTGTGAATGTTGCCAGTGACAGCAGTGGTCAAGTGGTTTGCAAAATTTTAGATGCTACTATATATCATTAGACGTGTTTTGGAGAACTATTCGCTTATTTGGAGATCAGGCTGGTCACCGTAACATTGTCAGGCTCGAGACATTTCGAACTTATCTCTACCTATATAGGTTTTCCTTGAGTAATGATAAGAAAAACTCTGCCCCCATGTATCTTTTATCCATAAGAGACGAATGTTTGAGACTCTATTTGCATTTTTGAGACACAGTCGGTATTTCTTCGATACTGATAGAGGACTATTCAGTCCTCCGAATGAAGAGAACTATTTTATGATCGATGATTTAGTCAAAGTGATCCGCTACAATTTCAAAAATGAAATATTTTCGAAATTTTATATATTTGAGTCACCTGTTCCTGTTGAAATTCTTCTATGGCCGACATTTTTTATTTACCAACATGTGTCAGGGCGATATTTCAAACTCAACTGACGAAGCCAACAACACTAGATCGAACTTGTCCCAATAATTAACCCTTCCGAAAAATAAGTCCGCCTTGCTCACTTCAAACGTCGAAAATTTTTCGTATCGGATACCGCAAATAACGTCTTCCTAATCGTTTACGGGTTAATTGGCGGACAACTGCAAGCGACTTCGAATTTAGGATGATTTTTTGGTACCTATGTAGGAAAAAAATTGAGTTTAGCAGGTGCTGGTTTTCTTCTCACGCAAAACACTTATTCGGCTGATTATGATGTTGGGTATTCGAGTGAAAGTTTCACGCAGGTAGAGCGCCCATTCATCGAATGAAAACTGGAAAACACACTATACGGAGCGTTACGAAAATAAATTTTAACGGTGAAAACTACCATTCATAGTTGAAGTCAATGAGAAATCAGGAATATACGAAAAACATTGCGATCACTGTAACATGAACATTATCCAACGTATTCTGGATTCCTGTGATAAATTTAGACAATTTGAAACTTCCTTAACATAACTAATATTCGTTTCGCTCTTACGAGACGATTTTATCGACCGAATGCCTATAGGTTAGAAATTAGTTTTCGTACAGACTACAATATATATATCTAATAATTAATAGAAAAATATCTCATCCGAGTAAAACCCATGTATCAAACATAAAACAGGGTGTAACTGAATAAGTGTAGAACTTTTTCATATAAAGAAACTTCATTGAAGCATACCATGTTAAGATACAAATTTGTCACTTTGTTGTTTGGCTATTTTGATATCATAATATTTTTAGTTACATTACCTAATTCTGTTTTATCGTATTATATAGTATTTCTTTCACCTGGTGTTTTCATATAATAGTGATAATAAAAAGATATTTGGTCGGAACAGAAACATATTTGCAACATTGAAGACATGTGGGTAATCTGTTAATGCAAACAAGTCGATTTGTTTATGGCAATTCTCACACAGAAGTCATTCTACACACTTGCTGGAAACGATATTATAATTTTCCATAAGTAATATAGTTTCATCAGGCTAAGCCTGTAGGTGTACTGGTTTGCGAAATTTATGCAAGAGTAAAACAAAAAGGGGATATTATACCGCGTATGCGATGTCTCGATTACCCTATTTAACAATAATTGGCATGATCATTGATATAATCAGTTGAATATTTCCACTGATTATACAGGGTCGCCAGACGAAAAATAAATAGAGCCATAATCAAGCGCTCATCTGAGCTCTTTGTTTTTTTTTTTTTGGTAAATACTATCTGTGAGTTAATCGAGGAGGTGGTATATCCATTTTTCCAGATTTTTTGTTACATTGTTGCTGTGCTACATATATTTCACACACACATTTCCTTTTGGTTCATACCTCGTAGTCTTTGGAGATAACACCATCATAACTATGTCAAAATGCGTCCCACTGTATACAACTTATGTTACTGGCAGGTCGAAGGTTGAGTGAATTTCCTTCTTCTCATGTATATTCCAACGATGTATATTCGTGCCAATTTTAAACTATGATATAGTCGATACGTATGTCGTGATGAACGAGAAATTTTCGCATTACTTTCGATTGACTACTCTTATCAGTTCATCTCTGATTGAGGATGGCAGCCGGATGTCACTAGTCACTTTATTTTTCCTGCTGTTACGAAAATTGCGAATTTCATGGCAAATAGATAGTTCGGATGAGTACTATCAAATGAATTGATATGTTTTTTACGCGTTTATAAACCAGAACCAGTCTTCGGAGTCACTACAAGACCTGCCAAAACCATCATTTCGGTAGAGGCGGAGAGAAGAAGGCTCACGCACTGGTCTGATCCTCTAAATCCTCAGGAAATACAACTATATAGTGTTAGAAACAGGATATAACACCGCACCACCCTATATTGCGATACCTTCTGATTCTATGAGTAAGACGTGACTCAGGTGGTTACGTTACATGGAGAATAAGGAGAACAGTTGGAGAAAATAGATTATTAATCGTTCAACTTTTGTAGAGCACACATCGTGAATAAATCGTTAAACTTTGGATAGTGTTTAAATAACCATAGTCTTATAATAGGCAGATCCTGGAATGGTGTAGGATATTGTAGGAACAACAAACAGTCTGGTGGTTTTGCTGCGTGGAAGACGAAACAACAGAGAGGATTAGGTTCAACATATACTGGGTGGCCCAATGAAAACGAAACGAGGCCGATCTGACATATGGTTATCGTTCTCAGAAAAAAAAAACGCCCGAACCGGTCGATTTTTATTTCGAAGAGGAAGTATTTTGCGCATGTTTTCAACTTTTTCACATCAAACCCCTCGGAGGGGTGAGCTCCAACCCTTGAATCTCAAATGGGATAAAGGGTCAAGTGATACATCATTTTGAAGGTAATCGATATCTCTTACCTTGTTTTCGGAATTCAATGCAGTAGTTCTCGAGAAAACACGTTTATGGAAATAGTCGGCTAGTGATGGGAAGTAACGCTTTTTTCCCCTCGATCATCACTATTTCTCACTTTGTAGCTAGAACGATGTTTATCCAAGAAGCGCCTCATGTGTTTCTTTTGAATCCTGTCCTATCCAACATTTCATTCCTGCTGGTCTCACTGTATGTATGTCGTTTCCGAAATTCCTTCGCTTTTTGCGGAGTACTTTGACGGAAAATAAATAATATAGTGGCGCGTACGGTTATCTCCGTCAATTTTTTTTTCGGCAATGATCTGGATAATTAAATTCGAATCAAGTTATCACCTGCGGATATCGAAAAGAGTGTCACTGGTTGCCGATGCAACAGCTGAATCTTCACGGGATCCTCTCTAATGCATTGTTAATGACACCCTTTCGACGAATATTCTACGTGGGCGATTATTTGGTGGCGTTTTGGTCCGGGAATCGGTCTCTCTTTTGCTAATAGCTGTTTGAAATAGTGTATTATTAGACGAGTTTCATGAGACGCTGTTTTAGCGCATTTGTTTCCTGGGGTACGACGAACGAAGAGAGGAACACCTCACGCTATCTAGTATGATTCAAGTACTGCTATTTGGGTTTTGCATCAAGTTGCTCAAAAAATCAGGAATTATTGGTATATAAATATGAAGTTATTGGATCTTCGAAATGGCTGCAAAGAGAAGCACAAAGTTCGCTTTGAGAAACATAACCTGAATAGTTGTGAAAGATTTGTCATGAAATGGTACATGACTTCTATTCTTATCATTGCTATTATCCTCATCATCGTTATTATTATTAATTATTATTATTTCAAATTCATTGAAATTATCATTATTATTATTATCATTGTTACTCTCATTTTTATTATAATTATTATCACTGCTATTATTATTGACATCATTATTTTCAATAATCAACTTATATTCACTATTTTCTTTCAACTATTATTATTTTCACTATGATCATAAGACTTTTCTTCTTAATGTTCTGATATTGAATTGATCTGTTTAGGAATATATTCTGGGCACTAGAAATGTCCTTCTACCTGGTTAAGTTGAAAAACAGCCTAGGCAGAACTTCGCCCTTCATCTATGCTTTATCAAACACCCTCAACCTTATGCAATTTGTAGTTTGTAATTTGTTATCGATGAATAAAGACCATTATTATTATTATTATTATTATTATTAGATTACTGTTTAATTTGTGTGATTATTTTGTTTAGTTTGATATTTCGAAAATACCGTCTTATGGTTGATTACGATATTCTAGCAAACGGTTAGTTGTATATGAAAAAAATGCAGGAGACCGAATTCTTGGATTTTCTCTTCTTGAACATGAAATTTGGGCTCATTAAAGTGTGGATGCCTCTCCAACTCCCCCAAAACTGGGTATATATGATTTTATTCATTTATTATAGTCACAATTTACAATAATCTTTTCCTTGAGATATTCATATCGAATTTTGAATCACCCTGTATGTATGATTTTCGTAGTTTTCGTAGTTCAAGTCGATTTTTTTGCCGGGTAAAGTAGCAAAAAAAACTTGTGAGGAATTGCAATGAAAAAATTGTATGAATCATAACTGAGTTGTCAAGAACAATTGTTCGGAGCAACTATCAGTTCTCCTCATAGATAACGAAAACGAAAGACGATAGACTAGATCTATTACAGCGACCACAGTGTACTCGAAAATGACAAATTTCTCCCACTTTCTTATATATCTGGAGCTATACAAGATATCAATAGTCATGGTGGCTTAATAAAAAAAATTATCACCTAAGATTTACCACTTGACATTTCAGACTTTACATTCAAGACAGATGGAACATGGAAATACAATTGTTCATGTTATAAAACCATTTGAGACTTTCTATTTAAAATTTATCATTTGAGAAGATGCCTAACCTCCAACTTGAGAAATTATTGTTGAATGGCCATAAATGAAAATAAGATGCGCATGTTTGCTAATGACGTTTTGCGAGTGTCGACAAGTGACACCTCTGTTCTGTGTCAAAGATGATACGTCAGTATTTAGAAAGCTCAAATGATTTTTAAATGTTGAATATTGTTATAACCTAATCCATTATAATGTCTTAAATCTTTTTGAAGTGATGAATGTTGAATGTTGAAATTTTTTATAAAGCCACCTTCAAAGTCCTGTACTTGAGTTATTTTTAAATGCCATTTCGATGTATAAATTTACATATTCTGATAAATTGAGACATATATAGTAAGGTGCTTTCCTAAAATATACCCCTATGGGTGTCCACCACTGCTACTCCATTATTTATTTTTTTTATGGTACACAAAGACCATTGGTGAAGTATTAGTATCAACTTGACTTTAACGATTGTCCCGCATACATCGAGTGGACCTTTGCACTTGCACTGTATACCTATACTGGGTGTGCACGCAAGCACATGTTATATCCGCCTACATGATAATAATTTTTCTGTCATCCGCGATGACCTCGGACCTTCATTTTGACGTATAATTCATGACTTCGTGAACAGGAATGTCATGAGGGCAGCAATCGTAACGATAAATGGGCCGTTTTTACAAGGTGTTTGGAAATTATGAGCGAAAACAACAGTAATTTACGTTACAATGTAGGGAGATGCGAATTCGGTTGGATGGAAAAAAAAAATTGCGAACAGCGTTTGACAATTTAAAAAATTATCTGTAGATTTTCAGTTGGGTATATCGAAGAAAGTGAATTTTCATTTTCTCAATGTTATTTTGAGAAACACTGAAAATACTTCTCCCATAGCAATTTTTTATGTGATTCAACTTGGTGGTATTGATATCTTGTTACTATGTTTCGATGTGTTTGTGGAATCATCACCAACTGCAGGCTCAACTGACGACCTTTTTTTCATTCAGTGGTTTGAATGTGTTTCGACCTAGTTTTTTAGAAGCCTCGAATCAAAAATATCAAGAATAAAAGAAGACAACAACCAAAAACGGAAAATCAAAGAGTCTGCTTGCATTCTCCTGAACGGAGACAATAATATTGCTTCTTGTTCAGTTGATATAGATAGAACTTGGCATCCACTTCTGAAACTTGAATATAAAAATGGAAAATTCGATATCAATTGATGAAAACACCTTGTAACCAGAATTCCTCCGTCTGCCAAATTGTCACTTTTCAGTGTCAAAATCGGAAACATTGAAAAAAGTTTACGAAGAAAAATATTTCAATTGTGTTGAGAACGGGAGCAGATTCGTTCCCGAAACGTCCACCAAGATAAGTAGAGGTTTCATTATTATTAAATATATTTGTATTTCCAAAATTTTTTCAAAAACAAGGTGTCACTGACCAATAGAGAATTTCTCTTTTAGGTATCTAAAGGTTTAATTTCAAGCGCAGCAGTGACTTTTTGGGACAGATCCTAAATCTGTCCTTACTACAAATATATTGCAATAATTTTTAATAACTTCTACTCTATTTTTTAGAAACGAGGAGAGAAAATCCCATTAAAAGCTGAAAAATCATCAATTCCACTTGTTTTGAAGGAAAATGAGTCTCCACATCAACAATATACATTTTGTTTGAATTGGGACTTATAGAACTGATTATTTGAAAAGGATCTAATCATATTACTTAGTATGGTGGGAGAAATATTCATTTTTGAATATGTTTTTTTTCTGTAGCATCATCTACTAATTATCTTGCAAAAATTCAATTCTAGTGTTTTTTCGAGAGTTCTTTCAATTGTAATTCTGAAATAATATTTCACTCAATCAATCGGAGAAGATATGTGTAGATAGGAAAGTAATGTATTTGTTACTAAGGAGTTGCTTGATGATGAACTATGGAACTATGTTTCACTATTCTGTTTGGATTCTGAATGATTGGATACTCCAAAAATACAGAAAAAGTAAAGAATAATTTCTCCCTTCACCATTCATCATTATCTCTTTGTCAATAGTAATTTTTCATTCCGAGACGTGAATGTGAGATTGTTTGATGTTTGATCAATTCGGCACACTCTGTATACATGAGCGAGAAATATTCAACTAAAACGGCATGGTAATCTGCTGTATGGATTGATTTATATGGCACGGGGATTTATTCGAGTTCTTTCATGGTTTTCATGGTGGTAGTGAATAAAGTGGAAATTATTTTTTCGCTTTTCGTTTCATCTATAGTGACAATTACCATAAGTATATTACCCTACCGTACATGTTAAGTACTGAATACTGAATCGTATATCAAACAGGACGTTATTCACATGGAAGCAGAGGTCAAGATTGATGATACAGTGTGACACGAAGGACAACAAAGTCGCAGGATATACATAATCGACAATATCGCTTTTTTGACAACAAACAAATGCTAATTCGTGATACATAGTTGAATAAAGAAATTAAGAGCAAATAAAATGAGTTTGAGGATTGATAGGTTGGTGTAACTTCCGATCAAACAGTATTTTATCAATTTTCGAATTGGTGAATTTGACACAAACCTGAAGAAATTGATTACCAAAAAAAAATATAAATGAAGAAATAAAATTCTTTGATAACTCGCTAGAACACGTGGATTGAATATTTATGTTTTTTTTTCTGAAAATATGGATCGGCAAGTTGGAGAAATGATTTCCCATCATCAAAACAATTCATACAGCTATCAGCTATTATCAACTGTTCTCATATAGATTGTTGTTTGTTTAATTATTGACTCACCAGTATGGGGCATTTTCCTAGATCTGGTTCAATCTGTAAAGAAAAAAAAATTATTGAAATTTTTCATGATCCAATTGATGTTTGTTTTGTCCATCAAATCCGTTGATTGATGATTTTTGATCAATCAACGGTTCAATTGACTCGATTTTCTGTCTCTCTTGATTCTCTGCTTTTTCACTTTTTGCTTGAATTCAGCTCATTCACTCCATACAGTTTTTCTTTCACTTATTATATTTGATAATTTTCATGAATTTCATAATGTTTTTTTGAATGAATGCATCATTATCGTATTTCTATTCTTATCCATAAGAATAATTCGACGAATGATCCTCAAATCAGAGAAAAAAAATTGAAGATGGAATTGAACTTGTGAAATCTATCACTTGTCATTCAATAATGGAAAACCTTGGGTCATACTTCCAGAATCTATTATTCTCGACTTCTCTGATTGACCCCTGCATGGAGAGAGTCGAAGAATGATTTTATGAATTAAATGGTGGATGATAAGCGAGTTCGCCAAAAATTACAAAAAATACGAAAAAATTCAAGTCGTATAAATTGTTCTAAATGAAGTGAACCATTCGCAGTATGGCTCACGACAAGAAACAAATTCGATGAAAATTTTGTGCGTTTCACGCGAACCAGATATCTCAAATGTGGTAAAGCAACAGATTTCTATCGATAATTATAGTGATAAGTTTGGTTGTCAACATGATTTCAGGTCTCTGCGGGGGACATCGTCTCTTCAATAATTAATAATTTATTTTCTGGGAACTGATAGAACATCGAGGCGGGTCTGATGATGACGATCACCGAGTTTTAATGAAGCCACCCAGCAGTCATCAGTACCGTAGATGGAGTCGCATGAAAATCATTATTAGATTCATAAAACCTATTTTTTCACCTCCAACCTCCAACCTATAAGGATTATCGTGTTAGCCAGCGGTAGGATATTGTGAGAGTAGGAGGTTATTGGAGTTCGGTGGTCTAATCATCATGAAAAACTTCACGAGGCAGAGAAGAGTAATAGGTAGAGGTAGAGGTAGAGGTAGAGGTAGAGGTAGAGGTAGAGGTAGAGGTAGAGGTAGAGGTAGAGGTAGAGGTAGAGGTAGAGGTAGAGGTAGAGGTAGAAAGTTTCCTCTACACATTTCAGTATCTCTTGGAGGCGCTATATAGAACGAATAAAAGGAAAGTGGCATTTTTCTGGATCCTCTTATATATCGGAAGCGACTCATTAAATTTTCGATTTGTGGAAATATTTAAATTGACAATTGAAATGTGCAATTCTAATCCCATCCACTGTTTTCTGGATGCCAATAATGATACTGCAAGAAAATACAACCGGCTGATTGCCAAGTTTCGAAAACATTGATTTATCAGATAGATTTGATTTACAAAAACTGTCGATAAAAAGATCACCTACGGCACTGTTGATCTGAAGCAGCCGGTGACTTCGAGGACATTTCAATAATTGAATTATTTATGTGTTGTCTTGCGGCTGACTGTGGAACAGGTAGTGGATCTTTTCACGGAGATTTTCTGTTATGATTGATATTTGATTAGCCGGGCATGATATTGTCGATCTTTCGATTATCGTAGGAAATGTCAGCGATGTCGATAACAGGTTTCCCTTTTCGAGAATCGACGAGCTGCCTGCGACGAGGTCGGCCGGACAGATATCGGTTTGATTAGTTCGGAAAATTAGCTTTTTGTTCTGCGATTGCGTATGCAGGCGGCAACGCAATTTACTTGCGTTTTTTTCGCCTCACTCGTGCTTTGAATTTTATTAGATGAATTTTTATTTTCATCACTAAAATTTTCAATTCGAGTCAAAATCATTAGAACGATCTGAATTTGATGAAAATCACTGTTTGTACGGATACGTTACGATACATTTTTTTTGTTCATATTCGTGCCAAATGGCATATTTATCGTATTTAGCGTTGACATGTCATGAACAAACATGACAATAAAAAAATTCGACAATTGGTGTGTTGATGATAACAGATTTGCGTATATTTTCACTATTAATACCACTAGAGGTCTAATTGAATCCGGTAAATTTTGTCGAGCTCCTGAATATTTCAAAAATTATCCCGAGTCGAAGACGAGGGATAATATTCGGTAAGAAAATTTTACACCAAATGTGTTTCCAACAACATCAGTTTTCGTCTTTATCAAGTTCTTGCAAAACAGAAATAATTAAAATAACAGGGCATGGTAACAGTCACTCCATGAAACCATATCTGCAAATTGACTCGGGCCATTATCAGGATATAATTGACGCAATGAGGTCTGCTTCAACTTCTGCAAAGACAGTCCAAGAATCTCTGAATCAAGAGCAAGCAACTTTGAATCAACCTGCCATAGTATACAATAATTGCGTTTTTAATATAAACATCAATCATAATGGTCCATGAATTTAGAAAACATTTAAGCTTTTTGTTGAAATTAATCAAAATTATTATGCGTGAAAACAAATAAAAATTAGATTGTCAAAAAAATATTCTGTCATTATAAACGTCAAAAAAATTTCCAGTATAATTCGCTGTTGGGTACCCACCAGGAAAAAAAATCCCATAAAATTCATCCGTTGCTATGGTGATCTGACAGAAATACACGTTCTGATTGGTGAAAAATCACATGTGTGGAATCTTTAGCAAAGTAATTCGAAAATATTTCAAATTCTGATTCACACAAAGATTCTAACTTGTCTCCGAAACCTTACTATTTAGGTAAAGGAACATGACACATCATTTGAGAGGGATTTATAGATTGTATTCCACATTACCCGATAATATACAGGCTGATGCATAATTCAAAACAAACTTTCCCACACGAAACCCATACAGGACCTTGGAGTGCCGTTCCAAAAATTCAAATTTTCTATACGAATCAATAAGATCAATAATCAGAGATGGGTGTAGGGAAACGCTATAATATACAGGGTGTCCCTTTTGAAATAACAAAGATGATTTTCATAATGATCAAAAGTCCCAGTCGCTGTATACGTCTAAGGTACCATCGACCATGAGACACCCCGTATAGCAAGTCCGAAGGATACAGAAGTGATCGTGATGAAGAAGTGATGATGCTTTTTTGTCCATGCCCATCGGAGTTTGCGGAGATCGTATGGACAACTTCAAAGAATTCTGTCGAAGAGACCCGATATTTCGATATCGCTCTTATCGCGTAGTTTTTCGTGTCAATCTCGATTTCTCCCGGACATAATTTAAGTACGTAAAAATTCAAATGGGCAGGGTGGAAAAATGGATGCGTGATGGGGGATGCAAATGCCCGGCTAACTACCAGAATAATTTGCCCCGGACACGTTGCGCTTGTGATTTCGATTTACATTAATTTCATATTTTTCAGCGTATAAAGGCCAGTCGATATTTAAATTCACACACAGGTCGTAACTTCTTGGCTGTGTTATTACCGTCACGCTTTTTATGACTACTAATTTTCGTCGAGCCGGGGTCGGAGGGTACTTACAGGGTGGTTCGATAATCAGAAGAATATCAGCGGGAATCGAAGTTTTCGAGTATCAGAATAGAATAGAAATATTGGCCACGATCTATAGCTAAAAGATATATATATATATATATATATATAAAGCGATATATAACTAGGAGAGTTGATCTTTTATTTATGCGAAGAACTGAACTCTATTAATAATCATCTGACATCTATGAGAACAAAGCTATTGAATATAAAATATAAAACTTCCCATCGTTACAGCAATATTTCTTGTTCACGAAAAATCATTTGAAACATGAAGACTTTCATCCTCTACTGCTTCATTCCAAGAAAACTTGAAATGAAAAAGTTGAGCGGTTACCATTATTCGTTTATTTTTTTCTGCTAACACATTCACACTGATTCCTTGATATTCCATGGGACATTAACTCGACTAAGATTCTATCTATATTGGAATGGTTTCGAATTTTTTCTCTCGAAACTCCAATAGTTTATTTCATTCATCATCCTATTTCAGTGTACGTCAATCTTTCTTCGTTTTTGCAATTGAATTATGAAATATCGCATGCAAACATCAGCAAATTTCTGAATGATGATTGGCATGATTGAGTCATTTAGGTTTCATCCACCGAGGATCACATCTTAATTAAACTTTCCGATGTACATTAGTTTTCATTAACACAGGATGATTTTTTCAATCGGGGCAATCTGAGGCTCATCAAAATATTGGGTAGTCAACTACGATCATCAGAAGAAACGAATATTGTACTGACTTTTCATCAAATATTCTTGTACTATGGTATATCCTATAGAATACCTACTAAACATATTATTTTTGGATGGAAGATTGAATCATGGAAATATTTTGCACTAAGATGAGAGACAAACATACTACCATTCTTAGGAGAATGTGTTTTCTAGAGGCTGATGTCTTATAAAAACACTTTGAGCTGAATCTCAATTCAAAAAAATAAACAAAAGCAACGGTTTGAAGACACTTGTGTTGGATAATCAATTCCGATTTTTTTTCAACATGATCGAAGTTGACATTTTAGAAAATACAATGAAAATTCCAGGTCCAAATTCGGAAATGGATAGCCCAAATCGATATAGGAATATTTCGTACATCATTTTCATTCACATATATGGAGAGTCTACAGAAAGTTGCGGTGGTAATTGCTTTGCCAAAAATCTTCGAACAATTATAGATATAAGTCGAAAGAAGAAATTCGAACTTTTCTCACCCATCAAAATGCATCATGAGTATTATTTATGAATGAACGATTAAACTCCACCAAACCAAACCCGAAGCCATCATAATTAGGCGGTAATAACGATTATGCGTGTTTATGCAAATTCCATCCTCATAATTCATGATACTGACACGATATAGGTGAATGTCGGCGATTTACTGATATACAACAATATCTCATTTTTCATTCATTCTTCAAATGTATCTACATAAAAATCACTGTATAGTTAGGCTTATGCAAAAATACAGAAATATATACAGGATATTTCTCGCTGAGAAATAAGGAAAAAGTTCTCAAAATGTTTTCCAAATTTCGTAGATTCCGAGATACATGGTAATCAACATTTCCTCAACAATTTGTTGAGAAACTCTTTTCGAGTTCTTGAAATAATGATTTTTATCTCTGGAACCAAGTGAGAGATGAGAAAATTCATGATACGAAAATGTTATGTTGGATTGCTCATTCATGGACAATATTTCATGTCGAAAAAAAGTCAGAGTTTGTTTTTCACTCTATCAACTGATTCGCGTCCTAAGAAGCTACTGAATTAATTGAACTAATTCTATCTTCCTAATACATGTGAACCTACCAAATTTTAAGGAAAACGAACGAAGGATTCATTCATGAATCAAAGAAAAGCCTGTTTTGACAATTCCTATTTTTTTATCGAGGATTCTATCTTATATTTTCTACAATTATCAATGGAACACGCCTATATATTTTCGCAAACTGAGATTCTTTATCGTTCCTCTATTTTGAAAATAACTTCTTACATGCTCAAAAAAGTTCTCCTCATGATCATTTTGGAAGATATCTGATAATGAATGGAGGTGAGATCCTACAATTGGAAATATTTTTGTTTCAATAAAAAGTCAACGAGGAAAATATCTCGATTATTTTTTTCCACTCATGTCTTTAGGAGAACTTCTCAAAGATCACAGAACATAGTTGTTTGTGAAACTAGTACAAAAACGAGACAACGTCAAGAGTGCAACAAATTCTTTTCCTACGATCGTGCGCAAAGTAGTACGTTTCCTCACGTTTCCGCACTCGAAAATCTCACTGGTGTGGACAATTTATATTCGTTTCAGTTGCTATAGACTATTGTATGCAATATGAGAACTCGTTGCAAGTGTATTCCCTTTTACCTTCCAACTGTATTTTCCGATATTTGCATTTCAGCTTGAAACAAAAAACGAAATTGTAAGTACCTTGTATAATGATGAAAGATTATATTTAATATTGTCAAGCAACAATGAGTGCACTTGTTAACTTTGACATGATGTCAGATTTTCCTCAGTTTGTCAGTACTTTTCTATTCAATCATAAAAAAAGTTCAAAAGCTGTTAAAATGAGCAGTTCTGACGACGAGTTACCAGATTCCATCCTAAAGGCCGCAAACTCTGCAAGTTTAAATTTACTGCCCGCTAAATCTCAACAAAAACATGAGAAACAATATAAACATTTCGAATACTGGTGCCACAACAAAGGGGACAAATAGTACCAAGGAGGAAGTGTTCCTAGCCTATTTTGCAGATTTACGAGAGACATTTCAGCCAAATACTTTATGGAGTAAGTACTCTATGTTGAAAAGTGTTCTTAAAGTCAAAATAAACTTGGATTTGAGTCAATATTTCAAGCTGACAACGTTTTTAAAGAAGCAAAGTGTGGGATACCGACCGAAAAAGTCTAAAATTTTTGACAAATTCATGGAAGAAGCACCTGATCAAATTTATCTTCTTATGAAAGCTCAATCAAGGTTAATTAAAAATTATTCAATAAGTTATAATTTTTTATTTTCGTTGTTATCTGATATGGAGCTCCTAGGAAAAATTTTGTTCCTGACACGTGCGCAAAGTGCTTTTTCCGCACGAACTCCGCTTCGCGTCGTTCGCCTAACTGTATTTGCGTGCGGAAAAGTAACACTTTGCGCACTTGTTAGGAAAATAACTATTTCGCCCGTGTTGCACACAATATTTTCATTGTTTCAAAAGCAATACTCTGCACGATCTTAGGAAAAAATTGTAGATGAATGATCGATCTACGACTAGGACTAGGACTAGGACTTGGACTAACCTGAACGTTCCACTGAGATCAACAACAACAAATCGCCTCTTCCGACTGCCTCGAAGACTTTCCCTAGAGTCCCAACGTGAGACGCGGCGCTCTCTCGGTATCGCCGCGACGTCGGCGTCGACAAATGCGAAGCTGGCCAGGATCAGGACCGCGTGCGGCGTCTTGTCGATCTCGATCACGCGCGGCCTGTCGGACACCTTCGGGCGGCCCTTCCGTGACCGTTGCGGAACCGAAAATGAAGCTGTGGCGGAGGCGATGCTCCCGACGCCCGGCGCGAAGAGGGCGGCGCCCGCCGCACGCCCCCTTTTCAGGGCCGGCCTCGGGGTGGGCGGGTGGTGCTCGGTCGAGGGACGAGGAGAATTCGGTCTTCGGCGTTTTTGTTATTCGGGCAGTAGGACGTTTCACTATGGCGACGGGAGAGTGGAGAGTGAAACGTACGCTTGCAGTGATTGAAGAGTTGGCAGGATGAAGTTTTTCTAGACCGCAATCTTCATTTCTGTCAGCACTTTAACAACAATGAATGAATTTATTTCCATTTGGTATACATTCTAATATTCACAATATTAAAGTAGTTACAGAAAAAGAAAAAAACCATATAACTATAACTGATGATAAAGTTTTCAGGGCTTTTTTTAGACAGCAGTCTCAATTTCTGTCAGCACTTTAACAACAATGAATGAATTTATTTCCATTTGGTATACATTCTAATATTCACAATATTAAAGTAGTTACAGAAAAAGAAAAAAACCATATAACTATAACTGATGATAAAGTTTTTAGGGCTTTTTTTAGAGAGCAGTCTCAATTTCTGTCAGCACTTTAACAACAATAAATGAATTTATTTCCAATTGGTATACATTCTAATATTCACAATATTAAAGTAGTTACAGAAAAAGAAAAAAACCATATAACTATAACTGATGATAAAGTTTTTAGGGCTTTTTTTAGACAGCAGTCTCAATTTCTGTCAGCACTTCAACAACAATGAATGAATTTATTTCCATTTGGTATACATTCTAATATTCACCATATTAAAGTAGTTACAGAAAAAGAAAAAAAACCATATAACTATAACTGATGATAAAGTTTTTAGGGCTTTTTTTAGACAGCAGTCTCAATTTCTGTCAGCACTTTAACAACAATGAATGAATTCATTTCCAATTGGTATACATCCTAATATTCACAACCTTAAAGTAGTTACAGAAAAAGAAAAAAACCATATAACTACAACTGATGATAAAGTTTTTAGGGCTTTTTTTAGACAGCAGTCTCAATTTCTGTCAGCACTTTAACAACAATGAATGAATTCATTTCCAATTGGTATACATCCTAATATTCACAATATTAAAGTAGTTACAGAAAAAGAAAAAAACCATATAACTATAACTGATGATAAAGTTTTTAGGGCTTTTTTTAGACAGCAGTCTCAATTCCTGTCAGCACTTCAACAACAATGAATGAATTTATTTCCAATAGGTATACATCCTAATATTCACAACCTTAAAGTAGTTACAGAAAAAGAAAAAAACCATATAACTACAACTGATAACTAATCTGACACTGCCATGGTGTTTCGGGACTACATATTTTTCTCAACAAGAGTCTATTATATACGTTATGTCTAGATTTGTACTATGTATTAATCAATTTCATATGCGAAGATAGCTTTCATTTGAATTCACGAACGTTATTCGTACCTTTTACTTCCTCTGGCAGTTTGTTATATTCATTTAAACCCTCGTGCAATGATATTTTCATACAGTTCGACAATTTACATCTAGGAAGGTGAAAATTGTTGCTCTGTCTTGTTTCATAATCATGTGCACTATTTCGATATAATATAAATTCCTCAAAGTAGGGTGGCAGCATATCGTTTATAATCTTAAAAATGAATAACATAGATGATCTGTAAAATCTGTCACGAATGGATGCGATGATCTCATTGAAATACTCAATTAGCAGTGTTATCTGTTGAGGAATCTGATCTTTTTATCAGCACGGGCAGATACAATCAAAAATTAACTATGGGATATTGTTCGGGAAAATTCTGATTTTGTAACGCAAAAGAGAATTATTAGAACCATTGCAAACGCATCCCGATCAACATGTGTAGAACATTATTTGAAAATTGAAAAATATAACATTCTGCCTCTACCAAGTCTCGACATTCTGGAAGTTTTGTTGCACGTCCATGATAATAAAGAAGTTTTTATATACACATCAGAAATGATTTTCACAGACCCAGAACGTGTTCATCTCTACGTCTGAACTTGTTTTAGATTTTGGGGTTTTTCAAAATTATAACCAAGGAACAAGGTTTCAAACATAAAATAAAACATCTACTCTTTGAAATCAGCCCCTATACAATCGATGAGTTCATTCTCACCTACTTTTGATACTCCTCGTTTTTCATGGATATATCTGTTATATACTTGTATTTGATTACCGTATTTGATATGTACTGACTTGTTCAATCTCGTTTTGATGGATCAATAAATAATTGAATTGATTTGAAGAATGTAACGATAATTCACCCGGAAATTCCACTGCTCGTATCATCACATATGGTACTTATACAGGGTTGATGACGTAACCCGTTAGTTGAGACTTCGATGTTCCCATCCGAATAAAATCTTGAAAAAAGTGTATCAGTACCCAATCCCTGAATCTGTTTCTAACTCTTTTTTCGAGTTCAATTGGCCCAAAGTTGGTTAGTTCATGAACTGGCCGTTCGTAGACTTGATTTTGTATATCGCCCCATAGATAAAAATCAAGTAGGTTCAGATCCGGTAATCTAGGAGGCCGGCTCCATGGCCAGACAGATATAAATTTTTGTTCATCTCGCTGGCGACTGTTTGGCCTGGCCTCCATTACTCTGTCAATACAATCATGCAATTCAAATTCTCGTAACGATTTTATAAAGAAACCCTTGTCAGTTGAAGCAGAATTCAATCATGTGTTCCATTATTTGAAAAAACGTCTGATTTGGAACAAATGATCTTCGACGAGCTTTAAAAATCTCCAATTGACATTGATATATTTTTGACCATACTATATGGGATTCGGTAGAATTCATAATCTTACTTCAAAGATCGTCATGAATACTGGAGCTGGTAGAGATTTTGAAGATTCAACTCCGAAAGTTCTGCACATAAGCATTTTTATAGATACTAGAACGAAATAAAAATTTTTCGCGAAAATTGTAATAATTCGAAAACGTTCGAAAATTACTTCAGGGACAAAGCATACGATTTTTTCAAAATGATTCGTAGATTCCAAGAACGTAATGAAATACAGGGTGTGTCTATTTCCGGTTCAAAAGGAAGTGCTTCGCCCTTGCCGATATTTCATATCGATTGTTTATGTTGACTCACATTGTTTATGTTGACACTTATGTTCGAAATTTTCAATTTTTTTTTCGTATGGGAACATCGAAAACGGGTTACCTGATGAACCCTGTATTTAGATTGATTACGCCTCCTATAATCTTTCAGAAAATGAATAAATTCACTATATATTTGTTTTTTCATTGAAATTCCTCTGATTATATGATTCCTCTGATTTCCATCTCCTTCTGCTTCGATCCCCAAGGATATTATCCATAAAACAAGCTCAAAAAATACCGAGGATACATTTATTATTTATAACAATGACAACACAATGTGTTGGTACATAAGGTCTCATCTGATGAAATTACTATAAATGCTGGTGTTCCACAAGGATCTGTCTTGGCACCGACTTTGTTCTTGCTCCACATTAACGATTTGTTGGATGTTGTATTGTTATAAACCAGGAGAGAAAATCCCGAAAATCTGTAAAAGACGTACCACCTCTTCGATTAACCTACAGACAATACTCAAAACTTTTGGATTCCTATTTCTTTCTTCTTTTTAAACACTTTCATATCAGTAACGTAATATTCTGTAATCGAAATCGCTGAAATTAACGACGATTTCCTTCCCCTGCGTCGCATTCCCGGATCCGGCCCAAGAAAAATACCGCGTAACGGTGCAGCTCAAAGAGAGGGGAGAGGGGAGGGTTGAGGGCGTCGGGGCGCGTGTGCCACCCTGCTGGCCGATGCGCCATTGGTCGGTGGAAGAGACTGGCGCAGGTTCCATTGGCGCGACGAAGAAGAAAGCGGTCGTCTTGCTCAACAAATGGTGAAAGCCCGTGAACGCTGAGTGAGACTCCTTCATGAACTCACTCTTGTGCGTAGAGTAGAGTATGATCACCTCATTAGAGATAACTATATCGATAATGTCTACTCAGAGTACACGTTCATAAACCTACCGAAATAAATATCGAGTGTCATGAAACGAGGTTATTTTATTTTGAGGTTATCTTTAATGGTTGAACAATCATTGATGTGTTATTATTAGGTGTTATTATTCGTTGATACCTCCGAACAAACCCACTAGAAGGATCACAAAACAAATATTCTGATGCTAACATGAACTCCCAGAATTATCATAATATTAGTACCCAATCGTCGCCAGTGTTGTCATATCCAATCATCAAAAAGTGATAAATAGTCCATAATATTTAAAGTCCTCTATGAATTCATGTAGTTCAATGCACAAATATAATAATAAATTTGGGTCATGACGATTATGAATCAGTTCTGATTAATAGAAGATTGCTACATTATTCTGAGACTTAGCAATTTTACTTTTTTGGGGGCTCGAGGACCAGCACGGGTATCGTGAATACTTTTTGCTCAACGTTGCAACACCGCAATTTGATATTGACGGTCGACGGCGATTATTGCTTTGTTTGGTATCGGTCATTATTTACGTTTTGATTTATCGATATTATTCAACCTGTGTTCAGTTTTGTGTACTCAGAATTCCTCAGAAACTCAGTTTATTCCCTGTTTTGGTGATTTGATATAATGGTGAGACGTTGTAAGGTGTGTTAAAGACAATTTGAACCGGCGATCAGAACACGTCATTTCATAGGTGAGTTACCATTGTCGTATCATTCGAGATTTTAAAGCAATTCCCCAAACGGAATGGATGAAAATGAATTTAAATTGAATTGATTAGATTATATTGATTATACCCATAGGTCAGCTGCGACAGTGTATTGTGGTAAAATATATAGCACTGATAAATGCTTCCTTATTTGTAGTCAAAATATGCGGAGCTGCTGAAAAATCACTGAGAATAATGATGAACTCAATTAATATTTTTGATAAAAAATATAAGGATATTGCTTTACTTCTTGTACACACAACAATGAGAAATCTACCGTTGACTGTTTTTGGAACTAGTCGAACTAATTTGGAGAAATATTTCACTGTAAGACTCCATCATGAGGCAAATAAATTGAAAGATTCAACGAAAGTTAGAGTAAGAAGTATGTTAACAAGAACCATCCTATCTAAAAATCAATAAATTATTTGTGTGATAATCCATGTTTTGAATAAGAAACACTGCTATTTGCTACATCTTCACATGATTCATGATTTTATTGTAGATATAACATTTCGTCATAACACTTGTCAACACATATTCATTATCGAGTTCCATCTATCTACATGAAATGAAATAATCAGACATTAATTTTTACGTCAAAATATATTATTCTGCTCAAGATGAAACCTCCTTCATTTTTGACGATATCGTGAAATGATATAAAAAAGTTTCATCTTCAGATTTGAAAATTACATTCAAATATGCAATCATATCTACTTGCCTTGAAAACGAGTTTTCCACTTTTTTGAAAATTATTTCCACTAGTAGGTACTGAACTTTGAAATCGTAAATATACTTACATGCACTGTCACCGATCGCCAAAGATATAAATGTTCATTATTGAAATTGAACGTTATTCATGATAAAGTATAAGTAGACAAACTGTATACTGAATAGTAAGTATATTGTTTCATATGGCGTTGAGAATTGAACTTTTCTTGTGACGTGGTCATAATGAGTTTATTGATTACAAGCAAGTTACAAAAATCACCATAGGATTGTATGTATTCGAATTTTTCGTAACAATGTGAAGAAAGTATAAAGATGTTCATTTTCCCACCAAGAAATGCTGAAAAGTACCACTGAAATTGTTACGGATTTTCAATTTGGTTCCATCATGAATTAATGATAAATTCGACCCCCTCTGACAACACGGCACTGGTGCTGGGAGAATCAGCTCCTGCTATCCTTGTTTAGACAAAGATAGATACTATAGATGTTGCTTCCAAACAAACTGTATTGCCAGGGCTGTGGATTACTTATCTAGTCTGTTCAATGATCGAAGGTTAATACTGTGCTTGTATAAATATATAATATCTGTATTAGACTCAGATCTGGATAGAAGATATTGAAATATTCACAACATAACCCTCACAACAGCATATTAACATCGTTACTCTGTTACTCAGAGCAAGTTTCTGAGCGATTGTGAGAGTACGTTTGTGATCGATCGCTAGTTCTCGAAGGATTGAATGAATTCAATGAACTACCTATGGATATAAAATCATTAGTATCTTCAGCTTCTTTCATATCATCATTGTCGTGGTATGTTAGAACGCTATGATTTTGGGTACGTTCGCTAGGTATCATACCATCTTGGTGAACAAATCTTATTTCAGTGTTATTTTTCGTTTTATTTTTTTCCTGGTTTATTGTTGCATGAGTGATGAGTATCTGTCAACTATGTTTATTTTTTGATATTTTAGTACTATTGTTACGAGTTTCTGGATCTCTCTCTTGTAAAACTATGAATTGCTTTGGGTATTCGTTCTCAGAAATGAAAAACGCTCGGGCTGGTCGATTTTTATATCGAGGGGAAAATATTTTGCGCATGTTTTCAACTTTTTCACTTCAATCTTCACTTCAACCCTTGAATCTCAAATAGGATAAGGGGTCAAGTGATACCACATTTTGCAGGTAATCGAAATCTCTCTGGCAAAATCATGAATGTGCTTATACAAAATAATTATCTAAACTTGAAGAAATATTTAGCATTTAATATGTATTATATTACAATTATGTAGTATTTCTGAGAAAATGAACCTATCTATCTATCTATCTATCTATCTATCTATCTATCTTACCAACGCTTCCTTGTTTTTGGAATTTAATGCAGTAGTTCTCGAGAAAACACGTTTATGAAAATAATCGGCTAGTGATGGAAAATAACGCTTTTTTTCTCTCTCATCAATATTTCTCATCTTGTAGTCAGAACGATGTTCATCTAAGAAGTGCCTTATGTGTTTTTCTTCAAATCCTGTTCTGATATTTCCGAAAGAGTGAAACTTTTTTGCTCGATATTTGTTTGCCGGCGAATCAGGATTTCGCTGTCATAAGAGAAAAAAAAAACAACTTTGCCGTTGCTCATCACAATTTTCTTGATTCGACTTCTGAGTGTACAACATTTTCCACCTACGACCTGCAATAATACAAATTGCATGACACTCAAAAGCAGGTGACTTCTAATGGACCAATTTCAGAATTTTCGGCACCGTATCCTCGCGTGCCTAAAATTTATTTAATTCCGGCTACCAGAAAAATTTCCGTTTCGTATTTTTGACCCGATCCATCATCACGATATCATCAGAGGTGGAACAACACGGGCAATGGGCTTGCCACTCACGATATCCATTCATCACATGTGAATACAAAAACCAGAGAAAAAAACCGTTATTGAATATAAACTATGATTTCGAAATTATACCGAAAATTGACGCGAGTAGGTTCTTTTGATCTAATATAATTAGACAAAAAAAGCTTCAACTACTCCTTGCAGAATTTTTTTTTCAATGGAAGACGTCCTGGAACATTGAAAAACTCAGTTTTAGGTCCTACAACATCCAGAAAGTACCTCTTCATTCGATTCTCTTGAAATTTGAGATTACTTCCTTTGAGTATAACTTTTTTTTTCATCTGTGGACAACACGAAAGGGAAACCTATAATGTTCGAGGAACATCGTGTTAGCCAGCGGTGGAATTTCGGGAAAGAAGGAAGGTGTTGGAATTTTTCTTGAATGTTTGGAGGTTGTAAGCATCAGGCAAGACTTCACTAGGCAAAGAATTCCATAACATTGCCGTTCTATTGATGAATGATGCTTGGTATAGCGATGTTCGACAGGTCTCGAGCCTGACAGTGTAAACTGAGCTAAATATTTATCGGTTCAGTATGAAAAAATGCCAGAACGCCATTTGCTGATAATAAATAATAATAATTTTCATTTAGATAACATAGCGGCATCCTAAAAAGAAATAGAGAACCCGATTTTGGATACTTAACAAAATTTTATTTTTCACTTTGTAGTATTTTAGATGATACACGGATAACAATAAATTCAATAGGTCACTGATTTGTTCCAAGTAAAATACAATTTTGAGTTTGAGCAAATCGAAATATGAACTTTAGGATCTTGCTCTCGTGGTTAAAAAAATACTGAAACTGACAATCTTCATCATCAATATTATTACCATCATTTTATTATCATAATATCTTTTGTAAACGAACCCCCCCCCCTCTCAAAAAAATCTTGGGAAGGTTTCTTTGAGAAATTAAGAATGACGTTATGAAGTACCATTGTGTTTGAGTTTCAAATGGAAAAATAATCCATCCTGACAGATGAAATATCAACTATTCGGTACCATACTGGATTCACAAAATTAGGAATTTCTTCAAGTGCAATAATTTATGATGTGTTCCGCATTTGAGAATCAAAAGTTGTTGTCATTTCCAGAAAAATCGAAATTTAAAAAAATCTGAATATCCCTCCAGTGAGAATATTTGATGTTCCAATTCATTAAAAATATAGCTCTGAAAATGAAACCGCTCAAACTCAGTTACTGAAATTGTTTGTACGAAAAAATGTCAATCAAATACGAGAATTATCATTGAACCAACCCTGATTTCACTGAATTCAATTCGACGATTTTTTTGGAATTGTATTTACCCGACTGAACCTGCAAGAATAAATGATGTCTACACCCATGGTACAGCCCCGTGGATAGCACGGTCCTGGGGTGCATCTATCGTGTCATTATCGGATCGGACCTTTCAAACAGGTGGAAGATTTCATCCCTGGGTGCCTTGATTTCACGGATTGATACTGGGTGCCCGGTAGATTAGGGCACGCCCCCCATCTTCATTATCGATTTTCATGGGGAAATATTTGTTTAGAGTGTGGCTTTTTATAGTTTAATTTGGGGAGATCTCATCATGGATTTAATTAGTCAGAGAGGAGAAAAAAAAATAGGTTTATATAATGCGAAAAAGACTCAAGACTGTTATCCTTCTACATTGATATCCTGCATTTCTTGACGGATTGCGAGTTGATTTAAATTCAATAGTTGTAATTGAAGCAAATGGTCAGCTTTTTGAAGAATTATTGTGAACTGTCATTTAATTGTTCGTGAAACAAGGTCCAACATGAACAAAAACTTGATTATTCAAAGTCCTAAATATTTTTTGTGAAGTACTATCTACTCAAAACACATTGATTTTTTTATGCCTTGACGGCATTGTTTACTAGACAAAGAATTTTCATTTTGATGTGCCCTGTTACCTCTCAAAATTTATCGGTATCATGTTATTGGAACAGCCTGTACAGGGTGAAGGGTACAGAATTTTGGTGTTTCTTAAAAGTTTGGTGAAAATCCTAAAACTTGCCACCTAAAATTTTATTTAGTTTACAGCATGTTTTTCGAGATTATGGCGGACGCATTATGAGCATTCGCCAAAAGTAGTTCACAAATTTCCTCCGTATTAACGTATTCAGTCCCGAAAGGGAATCTTTAAAGGACGTGTAGCCAAATTTCAGGTCGATGTCGAAGGCGAATCCTTGAAGCCTGCAAGTCCCGTGAAGAAGATTTCTTCATGAGTATTGTTACATGTACTACTCATAAGAGGATCTCTCATCAAGTGCGAAGTAGTTGTCTTGAAGTGTTCATCCTGTGTTAAATATCTGTCGTGTTTTGCCATTGTGGGGTTTCAATTTCTCTCAATTTCCTTGAATTTTCCGAACCAGTTGCACAAATGGAATTCCATCCGGGAAATATACCGCAAACCAGTTTTTCAAGATGACTACAGTAAAATAGATACTATTTTTATGTTTCGCATATTATTTCGCTAATTATTACAACTCTCACAATTTCTTCACTTAGTATTAACTGGAATAGAAGCTTATTTTTTGTAGTCAAAAAAATGATAAGTATTCAATTGATGCAGGGGCCACTGATTTTGCTGCCTATAGACAGGAAAAATGACACTTCTCTGATTTTTCTTTCATGCAAAGGAGAACTATCAACACTAAATGAAAACTCTGTTTAGTACATCAGGTATAACCACATATTCTTGCCATCCAAACAGTATTTCATCGGTATAATAACCAGAAAATTGTTATGGATTCCAAAAAAAAATATCGCGATATGGAGACAATGTTATTGCTTCTTGTTCAGTTGATACAGATGGAACTTGGCACATTCACTTTTCTCAAAACTGAATATGAAAATGGTGAATCATGAACGAACACCCGAAGATTTCTTCAGTCTGACACCTTGTGACTGTTTCAAAAACGACAATCACGAAAATTACGAAGAAACATATTTTCACAATTCAACAGATTCGTTCAGGAAACGTCCTCATAACAATGAGATGAGTAGAAATTTTAATATTCATTGAATATATCTGGCTTCCAAATTTTTCTCGAATAAGGTGTCACTGGCAAATACAGAAGTTCTCTCTTCTTCTTCTTTTTTTTGAAGGTTCAATTTCAAGCGCAGTGACATTTTGAGGCAGAATCTGTCCCTACTACGAATATATTGAGATATTATTCATGTATTTATAAAATATATTGAGTTCATTATAATTTCTGCTTTTAGTCCTTAGAAAGGAAAAGAGAAAATATCGAGAAATCTAGAAAAATGGATATTATTGATGCAAATCTCTCTCAGTGGACACAAAAATATCAAAACGCGACTCGAAAAAAAAAAAATCAACGTTGATCGTGAACTCTCATCTGTTCGAGAGAGGCAGCTGTCTGCGTATCCGCAGCCAGAAAATTCAATCACGACAGGCATCACGTGTCGGCTCGTATGCTAATGCCTTTTGGATTACAGCGTCCGAGTACCCGCTCATTAACACCTTACTCTAGTTACTTATCTGTCTCGAGCGGTCCGAGTACTTGAGACGTAAAAACGATGATCGACAATCCATTTTCGCCGAGGCGGTACGGGAATCGTCCCGACAACGGTCAGTGGTGGAGGCGATTTCATCTGAGCAGGGGGTTACACTCGTATGTTGTATTCGTGCCTCTCTGGAACATCGCAGGAAGGTGGGCGACCTCTGCTTTTTATTTTAGATTTCATAGATCTCTCCATGATCGGTGCTCAACGGAAATTTCGTCTATTGTTCCACCACGAGTGATTTTATTCATTTATTTATAAATATTTATTATTCATATATTTATTTATTTTAGACGATCTCAGGTCGCAACAACCTATTTTTTACAATTTCTTTTGTAGTGAAAATATTTGTATTATCTGTTTTATCACTTACTTATGTATGCATATTTGAATTATATTTATTATATTACAAGCTTTGTCAACAAGTGTGTATGTACTTACGGCAATAAATCATATTTTGAATTGAATTGAATTGAATTGAACACACCAATTCTTCATCAAGATCTAGAGCACTTTGCTCTCTATCGAGCATCATTCATCATTAGAACGGCAAAGTTATGGAATTATTCGTCTAGTGACGTTTTTCCTCATGCAATGAGTTTTTCCTTCCTGCTGTGAAAAGATAAAGAAATAGATGAACACTTTACATGAGAAGCATTTATTGAACACTGATCAAGTCATCAGCTATGTCTGAGATGATTTTTTTCATCGTCATAGCGCATTTTTTAGCTTCTACCGCAGAAAAGTGTACTTTACTGACACCATATAAAAAAAAAAACTTCATGAACAAGTTACTTACAGGCCCTGCAAAGTATCATGGCTGTTGAAGGAGAATCACTATGTTATCCGAATAAAAAGATTTATACTCACGAAAATCTATTATTTTGTTTTGTTTACTGCGACAGGAAAGATTATCATAATTTTCATTTGTTGTATCATCAATGTTCGATAATACAGGAAAGATTATTGCCTAGTACAGCGAAGTTCTTGCCAACAGCAGCGAAGGTCGTTTATTAGTCAATGGAAGTTAATTCTCTTGCAACACAAAAATATTCACTGGAAATCTCGTTGAATATATAGCACGTACAACAAAACTAGGACAAATAATTCATTGGGACTTTTCTCAGTGTAGAATCAGGAAAAAAAAGGCGCAAACCATGAGTCTATGTCACCTCGTATTAAAAATGTATGAGTTCTTTGTTATTTTTTCAAATTTCCAATCGTCTACAAAAGATTAAATAAATATGGATCCGTGACCTGGAAATTTTTGCCGTACTTCACTGCGCGAATCCAGATTATTAATTTGGATGCGTGCAGGCGAATAATAAATTTCGGAGATGCCAGAATACTGATACCGTCCCAATTACAGACATCGTCAGGTGTGCGGTTGTTTTGTGTGTGCGCGCACTCCTGATGATGTACAACGTTTCGTCTAAACGATTCATTCAAATTGATCACGATAATTGTATGAATTATATCTCAATCATCGCTAAAGAGATTACGTACATGAAATATGGTTTTACCAGCCGCGAGTACAAAAGGAAAATGTGATATAGGGATATGACAGGATTTTTCTCCGAGTGGATGGCATATTGAGAATATCTGGAACACATTCTGAGAATTTGAGTCGTCTTCGAGACGAGCATTTATGTCGGATTTTTTTTTACAAAATACTCTGGAAGGGAAGACGAACCAGAGAGCTCGTGATGATTTCACCACCACCTATAAGGAGCTATTATCGATCATTGAACAGACTCGCAACTATAAAAAGTTTAAATACTGTCTGTAAGTTCTTCGAGGAGGTGGTATATTCATTTTTCAGCTTTTAATGGGATTTTCTCTCCTCGTTTCTGAAAAATAGAGTAGAAGTTATTAAAAATTATTGCAATATATTTGTAGTAAGGACAGATTTAGGATCTGTCCCAAAATGTCACTGCGCTTGAAATTAAACCTTTAGATACCTAAAAGAGAAATTCTCTATTGGTCAGTGACACCTTGTTTTTGAAAAAATTTGGAAATACAAATATATTTAATAAGAATAAAACCTCTACTTATCTTGGTGGACGTTTCGGGAACAAATCTGCTCCCGTTCTCAACACAATTGACATATTTTTCTCTTCGTAAACTTTCGACAATGAAAAGTGACTTTTCAGTGTCAAAATCGGAAACATTGAAAGAAGTTTACGAAGAGAAAAATATTTCAATTGTGTTGAGAACGGGAGCAGATTTGTACCCGAAACGTCCACCAAGATAAGTAGAGGTTTCATTATTATTAAATATATTTGTATTTCCAAAATTTTTTCAAAAACAAGGTGTCACTGACCAATAGAGAATTTCTCTTTTAGGTATCTAAAGGTTTAATTTCAACCGCAGTGACATTTTGGGACAGATCCTAAATCTGTCCTTACTACAAATATATTGCAATAATTTTTAATAACTTCTACTCTATTTTTTAGAAACGAGGAGAGAAAATCCCATTAAAAGCTGAAAAATGAATATAAAAAGTTTGTTTAGAAGCAACATCCATAATATCTATTTCGATCTGAACAAGGATAGCACGAGCTGATTCTTTCAACACCAGTGCCGTTTTGTCAAAGGGGGTTGAATTTATTATGAATTCATGATGAAAGCAACTTGAATATCCTTTACGCATTCAGAGGTATTCATCAGCATTTCTTGGTGCGAAAATCTTTTGAAAAAAATGCTTGTAATTATCGACCACGCCGAAAGAAACGTCAATTTATTTTTATCCATTCCATCCATAGTGACAGTGATAGTGACAATTCAGTGGTCGAAGTACTGATTGTTCTCTTCCACTATAAGCTATGAATGAAGAGTGATTTTGACTCAAGAGTATTTTCAGAACTTCAGACAGACCTTCAGAGCATCCATATAATCATAAGTCGAATTCAGAACTATAAATATACAAATAATAATCGAAACTTTCAAAAATATGAAATTGACGAGTCGTAAGTGATGATGAATTTTCATCCCTTCAGCCTCTGTGACTTTCAGATAATATGAGAAGACTGAACCATTCGATATAATTTGATGTTTTCCAACCATAATTTCAGGACTCGAAAAAAAGTTAAGCGACTGATTGCACAACGTCTCCATGTTTTCTACCAAACATGCGCTGCCAAAAATACCCAGTGGCATTTGTGGTAACGTTTTTTTTCCTTCCATCATGCTCGATGTTATGTGGCGTAATGTTGTCGTCGATCTGACCGACCCCTTGTTTCTTACCCCCCTAATTAGGGTCGTAGATAGAGATGCGCGATAGCCTGCCGAAGATAATATAATACGAGCTCGATTAGTCCTTATTTCTTCATTTCTCGTACCTACCGGTCTGCCTTATCTTATCTTCGATCTCTGATGAGCACGAGGCGACCAGTCAAGACACAGAATATTCGGAATGCTCTGACATTCCGAAGTATTGACGTACGTTCGTTAAGGTGGGTTCGCATGCAAAAGGTTTCGAAAGCGCAGACTGGCCGCATCATATGAGCTAACTCTGTCATCACAAGAACGAAAATAAATTCCTACTCTATTGACTATAGGGTTGATAGACTCCACCCCTGTGCAGCGTGGACCTCAAAAACTCCCTCATGAGAAGCGCTGTTTCTTACCCTTTCCAACGAGATTGATATTCAATTGGAATTCTTCGAAAAATATGCCATAATACACTGCCGAACGCTTTTTGAATCACATCACAATGTTCAGATTTGACGAGATCGTCAATTTTTTTTTATCTGTGGACAACACGAAAGGGAAACCTATGATGTTCGAGGAACATCGTGTTAGCCAGCGGTGGAATTTTGGGAGAGTATTAAGGTGTTGGAATTTTTCTTGAATGTTTGGAGGTTGTAAGCATCAGGAAAGCCTTCACCAGGCAAAGAATTCCACAACTTTGCCGTTCTATTGATGAATAATGCTTGGTATAGCGATGTTCGACAGGTCTCGAGCCTGACAGTGTAGGGGTGACCAGCTTGAGCTCGTCTGGTTTGTCTACTAGGAATAGCGCGTGGTGGCATAATAGATGATATCTCCGTTGAGCACCGACCGTGGAAGATCCCATAAAAAAGGCATAGATCGCCGACCTTTCTACGATGATCTAGAGAGGTCAATGATTTGGTGAGTGTTGTATCATCGACTAGGCGAATAGCACTCTTCTGAATTGAATCTAAGAGCTTAAGCGTATGTTTGGGGGCTGAGCTCCAAACATGTGAACAGTACCAGTCCAGGACAGGTCGAATTTGTACTTTGTAGATCATGAGCAGTTGCTGGGATGTGAAGTATCTCTTCGCACGGAAAAGAAAACCGAGTTTTTGTGAAGCAGTCTTCGCAATGGACCTCACATGATCGTCCCATGAGAGAGCACTGTTGGTGGTGACACCCAGCATGGATATTGACGACCTCATAGGAACAGTGGTACCGACCCGACATCATCAAATTGGGCATTGTGTGATCAGCCTTCTTGGTGAACATACAAGCTTGAGTTTTAGTTGCATTGAACTGTACCAAAAACATCCACCTACCATACAGAACATTCGCAAATACTGCGAGACTTCCAAGCGCTACAGAAATTGCTATCGAACCCACTTCACATACCGTTTCAAAAAGTTAAACATTTTCAATATTGAAATAATTTTATCGGAACAAATGATTCTAATCAGGTTCATGCGTAGAAATGCAAGAAAAAGTGTCATTGATTCAAAAACTTTTCTTATTTTTGTACCTTCAGCAAAATATTGTCAGCTCACACAAAAAATTCATTACGTTGAAAAATCTCGATTTTTCACACCCTATCATTTCCGCTAGACCCCAAGTGTGGTGTATCGATGAAATCAGCTCTTCAGTGAGAATTTGAAATAAGAAAGTTGGTATTGGCCACTGTCACATGACACAGTCTATATAATTTAATTTTCTTGAGGAAAATGCATATTCAAAAATACAAATCGACGTGTCCAAGCGTTTTTCCCAACACACCCTCATTTATTCATTGTCGAATTTATTCCATTTGGCTGTTCCACACTGTATAATGATGGATACAGCCCATATCGTATATGCCAGCCATGTTTATGTGAATTACCGTAATGAGTCTATGTGAATTACAATTACCATTTTTTAGCGGTGATCAGTCCAAGAATGTCGCAGGTTGTGGCGAAAGGTTAAATGAAAAAAATTTCAATCTTTTTTCAAATCAAATTTTCATATTAGCTGATAGTATTTGTTATCGTGGGTTTCGGAGATTTTCCAAAGTGATGGTAGGCGTGAGACTGTGAGTTCTGAAGCCATACCCCTCGTTTCCATTCAAAGTTGATGTCACTCGGAATGCCATGACTAGAAGTTGAAATTCTCCGCGTCTTTTGAAACTCATCTCGAGTGTGGGCCTGATGATTTCGAGAGATAACGGAAGGCACCGGGCCAGGACATTAAGGTCCAAATGTGCCGCCTCTCTATCACCCGAACTGTCATTATAAAAAGGTCTGATAGTCTGCCAAACTATTAAATCTGGTCGCTGCTGCTGCAAACTTTACTTTTTCATATTTGCATAATTACTCTTATGGCATTTTGATGTCTCCGTAGCCTGGAATTCGATTCGAATGTGGCCGTAATGGGGTCGTTCTTAATCGTCCGTAATTGGTACATCTGTGTGAGGCTCGCGTGTTGGTACACCTGACGATAATTAGAACGTGAACATATCATCAATTATTGTTTCGATAGCTGCTTCAATCTTCAGCGAATGCGAAATCATCGGTGTTTTATTGATTGAAGAGCATATAAATGAGAAGTATAAAATAAAATAGAATATTCAGATAGATGACTATAATTTCATACTATTCTATTCCGTGCGAAGAGATACTTCACATCCCAGCAACTGCTTATGATCTACAAAGCACAAATTCGACCTGTCCTGGAGTACTGTTCACATGTTTGGAGCTCAGCCCCCAAACATACGCTAAAGCTCTTAGATTCAATTCAGAAGAGAGCTATTCGCCTAGTCGATGACACAACACTCACCAAATCATTGACCTCTCTAGATCATCGTAGAAAGGTCGGCGATCTATGCCTTTTTTATAGGTACTTTCATGGTCGGTGCTCAACGGAGATATCATCTGTTATGCCACCACGCGCGATTCCTAGTAGACAAACCAGACGAGCTCAAGCTAGTCACCCCTACACTGTCAGGCTCGAGACCTGTCGAACATCGCTATACCAAGCATCATTCCTCAATAGAACGGCAAAGTTGTGGAATTCTTTGCCTAGTGAAGTCTTTCCTGATGCTTACAACCTCCAAACTTTCAAGAAAAATTCCAACACCTTCCTTCTTTCTCAAAATTCCACCGCTGGCTAACACGATGTTCCTCGAACATTATAGGTTTCCCTTTCGTGTTGTCCACAGATATAAAAAAAAAAGTTTTTCACATCTGAACAACTCTTACGATATATACAGGGTGTTTCGTAATAAATATGTGGAATGCACTCATAAGGATGAATATATGTCCGAAATCCCCAGTTACAGAGTGTTGAAATTTCAAGATTTCCTTATAGCTGCGGAGGTATCCATCTCGAATTCGGCATGAGGGTTACACGTAGTGCTCACATCATGGGCATGCCAAATGGTCTCGAGAACATACAGAAAATGTTTTTTCTAGAGGTCACAACCCCTTTATTCACTCTGAACACTTTTGTGGTGCACCACTGGGATTCAATGAAACACGGTGCGATCAATTATTCGCTTGGAACCATTTTTTTCTTATAGTTTTTTGTATCTGCGAACGTTATTTGGAGAAAAATGTGGAAAAGAAGGAAGCAGATTAGCTTCTACAATTCATGTGTCCAAGAGCAAGTTTCATGTTCATTGCAGGATTCGTCTCAGAAATGTTTCCCATATTTCTCTCTTCGTAGATGTTTTCATTTTGGTCTTCCTCTAGTTACCTACACTGTAACAGTAACATGCATGATACTAGTAGTAAATAGGCCGACATATGGCCTGTCGCGAGGTCTCTATCTGGCGCATCCCCTCGAGTGACATTGCGGCATTATTCGGTAATAATGGGGTAATTTTTGGCATCAAGTGGATCGGTGTACCGAGACCAGTTCGGGTGGTTGTTGTTTAACGCCGTCACACATTGTTGATCGGTGCAGGAGCAGCTAAGCCGGTGTTGCCGAATCGAGTTTTTGGACTTGACAACAGCGCTCGAGACAGATAAAAGCGCCGCTGAAAAAATTTGCCCCTAGGATCACCTATGGAAACAGCGCTCTCGACATTGGTTCGTCATGGCAGCAAAAGACTCGAAAGTGAAACTCAAGTTGGCTACCGATTATGATAGCTGGAATATCCGAACTTATAACAATTCATGGGCGCACACATTTATTTTCATAAAATTGACATGAGTATTTATTGTCTGTCAAACTATCAAACGGGTCTCTCGGATATTGTAACAAAGTTGTTTCGTCGTGTCGTTTGGGTTGCAACTTCCGAAGGAAACCAACTTACAGGGTGGCCCAAAGAGAACGAAACAAAGTATGCATTTTACAGAGAGATCAAGGAACTGACTAGGAATAAATGAATCTTTATGTAATGTTGGATAGGACAGGATTTAAAACAAAAAAACATAAGAAACTTCTTAGATGAACATCGTTCTAACTACAAAATGAGAAATAGTGATCAAAGGGAAAAAGAGTTACTTTCTATCAATAGCCGATTATTTCCATGCACGTGAACTACTGCATTGAATTCCAAAAACAAGCAAGCTTTGTTGAGAGATTTCGTTCTGTCGTTTGGGTTGCAACTTCCGAAGGAAACCAACATACAGGGTGGCCCAAAGAGAACGTAACAAAGGATGCATTTTACTTGAATGATTCTTTGTGTAATGTTGGATAGGACAGGATTTAAAAAAACACATAGGGCACTTTCTAGATGAACATCGTTCTAATTACGAAATGAGAAATAGTGATCAAGGGGAAGAAAGAGTAACTTTCCATCACTAGCCGATTATTTTCATAAACGAGTTTTCTCGAGAACTACTGCATTGAATTCCAAAAACAAGGTAGCATTGGTAAGAGATTCCGATTATCTTCAAAATGATGTATAACTTGACTCCTCATCACATTTGAGATTCAAGGGTTGGAGCTCACCCCTCCGAGGGGTTTGAAGTGAAAAAGTTGAAAACATGAGCAAAATATTTCTTCCTCGAAATAAGAATCGACCGCTTCGAGCGTTTTTTTTTTCAGAGAACGATAACTATGTCAAATCGGCCTTGCTTCGTTTTCATCGGACCACTCAGTATATTTTTCGCCAGAGGCGGTCGAATTTCAGGTTAGGACACGATTTCGGACTTTGCGATTTAGGCTTATATTTTCGACAGGAGTAATATTTCTATCGCGGTTGGTATATCAAGAATTCATCGTGAATGAATACTTTGATTGATCGTGATTTAGTGGTAGGTACACTTTTTGATAAACCCTCTCTCATCTCATCATCATTCACAAGTAGTGAAACATTCGATGACATTCAATCGAGTCGATAGAGATTTTTCTGTCACGGAAATTTCACATTTCTTACTTACTAACAAGAAGATAAAATACAAGTGCTGTATTTTATCACGAACCAAAAGCTCGAACTAACAGTTTCAGTGTTATATCCACTGAGCTGGCAACCCTGGCAGTAATAGTCACCAGTAAGGATCACCCGCTGAGTGACATATAGGGTGGAGGGAGAAAAAACTAACACAGATGTCAGTCAATCTCGCATCACGAACTGTGCCTTCTATCTCCCTCACCCTCACCTCATATCTGAGATTCAGCACGAAAATGAGTGCTTCAAAGATGAAAGAAATTGAATATTTTGAGACAGGCATGAGGCAGGGAAGAGAATGACATGAATGAGGGTCCGAAATTTAGTCCGAATACCTACATTTTGTGCCATTCCCACTAATAGTGAGACTAATTTTGAGCCGTAGAAAAAGTATAGTATGTAACATTGTTGAATGTTCCTCGCTTCGTCACTTAATACGGCTACAACATTTATCACGTCTTCCTCGCCAGCAACAAATCAGCATTATCGAAGTTGACTCGAGGTCTCGCTAGGGTGACTCTTACTAAATCATTGACGAAAAGTTAGATGGGAAAATGGGGCATTTTCCGCTCGGATTCCTCCCTCGATGATGGCCACATCTGTTGATCCAATATGAGCGGTGCCTGCGGTGTATAAATAAAAGCCATTCATCAGAGGCAATAGGAACCTGATACTTGCGTCTTTATATACGTACGTGTTGTGGTTACGCTTGGTGATTACGATGTAGTGGGGTGTAAATAATCTCGTAACTAGCATGTGATGAATTTACTAGATCGATCGGTTTGATAGACTTGCCAATATGTTTTCAGGCTAGGGAGGTTCTATGATGAATTTCTCTTAGAGGGTTGATATTTGGCTTTCATTGAGTAGATCGCATATCATTATTGTTAACATAACATAATTGACGAGCTTTCTAGAGGAGTCATAGACATGTTTTGTTATTTCCTTTGACCTACAATTTCTTTTGATGTCGTCCTTCGTATCAGTTTCATTCAGTAGCTTATTATTCCAATGTTTCACTTTGTGTTTTTGATTATTATTTTTTCATGTTGAATTAAATGTTGTCCCCTTGAGAGTGTTTGTTGTTTTCAACTCGCTGTAACAAATCACTTACTCATCTTCTACCCTCACAGCATTGAGATTTTCTCACTTCCCACGTTTTCTGGAATTTTTCTGAAATTCTGCAAAATGTGGAAACGTCATAGAAGGAATAAATGAAAAATATATAGTACTTGGGAGATCGATCACCATTCACAAATATGGTGAGTTTAATACAACAACTCTGTCAAGTTTGATTGTCATACCCTTGGCTCTTCTAAAGAATACGTTGACACCCAGTATTTTAAAAAAAAAAACGAGGGGCTGGAATTCGGAAGGTTTTCCAGGAGAAAAAATAGATTTCCGTCGCTCTCACGCATAGTTTTCATATTTCAGATTATCTTCTTCATAGCATGAAAGATATTGCTCGAAAATATCTCCAATTCGTCGAGCAAAAGCGAGACAGATCTGTTTCAGCTCACCAGATGTCATAAGTCGCCCTTGGTTTGCTGACAAATTGGAAATACTCCGTGACAGTATACTGGGTGGCCCAATGAAAACGAAACAAGGATAATTTGACAAAGTTATCGTTCTCAGAAAAAAAAACGCTCGAACCGGTCGATTTTTATTTCGAGGAGGAAATATTTTGCGCATGTTTTCAACTTATTCACTTCATAGGAGGGGTGAGCTCCACTCCTTGAATCTCAAATGGGATAAGTAATTCATCATTTTGAAGGTAATCGAAATCTCTTACCAACGATTCCTTGTTTTTGGAATTCAATGCAGTAGTTCTCGAGAAAACACGTTTATGAAAATAATCGGCTAGTGATGGAAAGTAACGCTTTTCACCCTTTCATCACTATTTCTCATTTTCTAGTTAGAAAGATGTTCAACTAAGAAGTGTCTTATATGTTTTTTCAAATCCTGTCCTTTCCAACATCACATACAGAATGATTTATTCCAATGTCAGTTCCTTGATCTCTCAGTAAAATGCATACCTTGTTTCGTTTTCAATGGGCCACCCTGTATATAAATCTTTTGGGAGCAGATAATACTAATATCATTTCAGCTATTGAATATTCAGGAAAACAAATAACAACTGCTCGGGGGTTGGCACCCCCATTCAGGGGGGTTTAAATTTCCAACAAGAAATCACCCCCTTAATTTTCACGCATTTTTTATATCCACCCCGTAAATAATTGTTTAGGAATCCTCAATCGAATCACAGCTGAATCACCTCGTATGTGAGAACATGTCTCTACTAGATGATGACATATTTAGTACTTGTGTTACAGTTTTTCGACAAACGTGAATAGCAGATTATTTTCGTAATGAGGATCGAGAAATAGAAAGTGTGATTCGGAACATACTGGCACAGGAAATACTTGATTTTCATTAAATTCTTTAAGAGAGCATTTGTAGTCGTACTACGATGGATCTGTGTTGTCACGTATACCGAATTTTTCGGTAGATCTACGAAATGTTCATATTCCCTTTTGAATAGCCATATTATTCAAAAACCTTCCTTATCATAACTACAATGTTATCAGCTCAATACTAAGCTTGAATTCACAGACTAATCCCACTGTATATTGAAACGGCTGCTTACAAACTCACTCCATTATTATACTTCATGTTAATTGGAAATGAATGAAATTTTCTCTACATCGAATACTCTCTGTGAGTTTTTCTAGGAGGTGGTATATTCATTTTTCAGCTTTTTGTGGGATTTTCTCTCCTCGTTTCTGAAAAATAGAGTAGAAGTTATTGAAAATTATTTCAATATATTTGTAGTAAGAACAGATTTTGGATCTGCCCCAAAATGTCACTGCGCTTGAAATTAAACCTTTAGAGACCTAAAAGAGAAATTCTCTATTTGACAGTGACACCTTTTTCCAAGATATATGGAAACATAAATATATTTGATGAAAATACAACTTCTACTCATCTCACAGTGGACGTTTCGGGAACGAATCTGCTCCCGTTCTCAACACAATTAGAAGACTTCTTCGTAAGATTTTTCAATTTTGTTTGGTTTTGACACTGAAAAGTGATAATTTGGCAGACGGAGGAATTCTGGTAACAAGGTGTTTTTTTATCAATTGATATCGAATTTTCCATTTTTATATTCAAGTTTCAGAAGTGGATGCCAAGTTCTATCTATATCAACTGAACAAGAAGCAATATTATTGTCTCCGTTCAGGAGAATGCAAGCAGGCTATTTCAACTGAATCCAGAACCAATTCTAGCTGGATATGTTTTGATACAGTGCTCTCATTTCTCATCATGATATCGTTACGAAAGTGTAATCGGTGGAATCGTCTGGGATAGTCTCGTGAAAAACTGGCAAGGCACATCATCGTATGTTTCTGATGTTCTCATCATATCGAGAGGAATATTTGTAATTGCCCTAAATTTTCTCCATCATTTTGATAGACATAAATGTGAATTAGGAATTGATATTTCGTCAGTTCCTGTTGATTAGAGCCTCGCTAGTGGTGCCTTTGAAAGCGGTTTACATTCCACCATGAGTTGAGGGTCATTTCGCTTCATCTATGTTGATGGTTGAGACTTTACAAGTCAAAATATGCATTTCACGAATTTCAATGAATGTCCTACGGACATCTGCCTTAGTTTCGTTGGCAACACTGGAGAGCCTACGACTCATGCTATTATCAAGTTGCGGAAGTGTTCGTTTGTTGTTAAGTCCAATAGTCTAATTATTGCGTAATATGAGTAGGTAATCGACAAGTGCGCTATACAGCCATATAAGAGTTTTACTTTATAATTATTGTAGAGCTGGGAAATGGACACAATATAATCCCGATAGGCATTTCATGCTTCGTGATTCCGTTCCTGCAAGTTTCTAGTGACATACGGTTTGTCGTATATTACTTTTCCGATTGTGAAACGAAAGAATAATTGTTATGTATGAGATTGTTCAACGAACTGTCTATTTAATTTTCATGTATAATGCAATCATGAATATTCCATATGGAGCCCAATGACTTTACAAGAGTATCTACCAATACAGTATGAAGTGAAAATTAGAATATTTTCTGCAGCGGTCAGGTTTTTTTGGAAGCAACATCTATAGTATCTATCTTTGTCTAAACAAAGATAGCAGGAGCTGATTCTCCCAGTGCTGTGTTGTCAGAGGGGTCGAATTTATTATTAATTCATGATTAAACCGAATTGAAAATCCGTAACAATTTCAGTAGTACTTTTCAACATTTCTTGGTGGGAAAATGAACAATGACAAGACACTGTCGCAGCTGACCTATGGGTATAATCAATATAATCTAATCAATTCAATTTAAATTCATTTTTATCCATTCCATTTGGAAAAATTCTTCAAAATCTCGAATGATACGATAATGGTAACTCACCTATGAAATGACGTGTTTCGATCGCCAGGTTCAAATTGTCTTTTACACACCTCACAACGTCTCACCATTATATCAAATCACCAAAACAGGAAATAAACTGAGTTTCTGAAGAATTCTGAGTACACAAAACTGAACACAAGTTTAATAATATCGATAAATCAAAACGTAAATGATGACAGATACCAAACAAAGCAATAATCGCCGTCGACTGTCAATATCAAATTGCGGTGTTGCAACGTTGAGCAAAAAGTATTCACGATATACCCATGCTGGTCCTCGAGCCCCGAAGAAAGTAAAATTGCTGAGTCTCAGAATAATGTAGCAATCTTCTATTAATCAGAACTGATTCATAATCGTCATGACCCAAATTTATTATTATATTTGGGCATTGAACTACATGAATTCATGAAGGACTTTAAATATTATGGACTATTCATCACTTTTTGATGATTGGATATGACAACACTGGCGACGATTGGGTACTAATATCATGATAATTCTGGGAATTCATGTTAGCATCAGAATATTTGTTTTGTGATCCTTCTAGTGGGTTTGTTGTTCGGAGGTTATCATAGTAATCAATTCCTGGCTGGCCGTTGGATTTTGGGTCTATTTATTCGCTGTATAATGTATATCATGAAGTTAAACATAAAACTATGCACAGGGTTGTATCAACTGTGTAGATCCCCGTCTCCTTCACTCGCACAAGCCCTTCGGGGCTACTGAGGGTTGTTTCAACAACTAAGGAGATGAGTAACAGTAACAATAACAACAAAAAGTTTCATAAGAACTTCTTCGTCAGCTTATATCTCGTATTCTTTCACACCCCAGCAAAGGGGCTTCTGAGAATCGCTTAGGCAATTAAGGAGATGAGTAATAATAACAATAACAAGTGTCATAAGAACTTCTTCATCAGCTTATACCTCGTATGCTTGCACACCTCAGCAACTGCGAGTTCCAAGACCTTCCGAGTGGCAGTAAACGGAGTCTGATCTGATAGAGTGAATATCTATCTATACTGATGTGCGGATGATAGAATACTTCATACCTCGTTCTCCTCTAGAGCATCATCTGATGAGGCCAGACGTGTAAAAGAAAGGAAATTCTGGTAAGAATTTTGAAATTGGATCTGAAAGTGAAGTAGAGATCAATCTTTAGTTCGCATCCTTCCTGAATGAAGTAAAAGGTTTTCTTTTCGTGTTGTCGAAAGATACGCCACTGTTTTTCTATGAAAGCTTGCCTGTTCGACCCCACTATCGTATCTATTTCGTGTCTATAAGTTGTTCTTACACAAAACACTCGACAAATGCCCCAATCTACCGACATCATCGAGGACTTGACAGAACCAATTTGAATAACATACAATAATCTCCTTATTAATGTCCTATACACCGGGTGACCCAATTGGAAAAAAGGTTTTAAAACATGTCTGGAAGCATAAGTTCGTTCTGTATAACCATCAGATGCACAGTAAAAGGTGCAATATTTCAATACAAAAAAACATATTGAACGAAAATGTATTTATCTACATCTGCATTATTGTGTTCAGGTATCGAATATATCCAGATTGAAATGAAATTAAAATGAATCAGCTCAGTTCATATGAAAATGTGTAGAATGTATACTCGTGTCGACTCCTCTCACTTGGATTCGGTAATTTCGGATGATAAATATATCTTTCAGAGTTCTCGAGACCTTTCTAATACGATTTCCTTCGATTTCGTTTACATGAAAGTAAATTATCTCTATCTGATCATGTTTGTTTTTTTTATGGGGTCTTGAGCTCGGAATACTCAGTTTCTCTTAGCTTGGCATCTCTGTGATCCTGTTGCCATACCTGTTGACATATAGTGGTGATTTCGATACGACTGTTCAGAGGATTCACAGAATTTGCTGCATTTTTTTGGTGCTTCACATACTATTTCATTTTCTCTAAAATACCAATGTGTCTTGGTGTCCACAACAACAATAAGACCTTCCTTCTCTAGCTCTCATTTTTTCTCCAAATTGAAAATAATCATCTCTCACGCAGCAGAAAATAACATTAAATCGTTGTGAAAATTTGGGCTTGTGCGATCAGATCAATCTGACCCGATCGGTTCCAAGAAGCTACTGTTATAAAAATCCAGATCCTATCTTGTGCTTCAGATACCGCATAAAGTTTGTCACTTTTCCTCATTCGGTATTCGACGTAAATCATCACGTTCTTATCTGAGCAGATCAGCAATCAGCACGTGGAGCAAGTCGCAATCGCTTTCGGTAGATCTTTCTGATCGTTTCGACAAGTTCTTTTAGATTAGGCTTACATTCCTAGGCGAATTTGCAGGTAGGAAACATGGACGTACTAATCTTGTTTCACTTCACAAACTGTTTTTGGTGTTTTTCTTCAGGCTCCAACTGATTTTCTCACCTTGTTTCTAAAAATAAAAATAGAAGATATAATGATTAATTCAGTATATTTGTATTGGGATCCACCACGAGATGTCAATGCGTTTAGATACCTGGAGGAATTCTTGGATGGACGATATTTGTTTATTTTTATTCTCGTCTGAAATTCCGTTGAAACGCAAACTCAACTTCAAACTCGGAATGAAATGTCGACATTGAAGTTGGAATTCAGTGAAATTTTCTCTTCATGTGGCCCTTCTAAATAAACAAATAAATTTGTACAGTGTGTGTGCGATTTTAAATCGCAACTCTGTTATTTCGAAACCTACGCAAGCGTATAGAATGACCATAAATTAGTTGAGAAAAATTTTCACTAAATTTTGACTTCAATGTGAGAAATTCCTTCATTGATATTGAGAGTTTGAAGTCGGAATTTAATAGAAATGAAGAAAAATCAAATATACACAAATATTCGCCTTTTTACGCTTCCATAGAAACCTGTTGACTGATTTTGGAAAACAAAAATTCTCCAATTATGATTCTCTCATTACGATAGGTTATTGAAGTTGAAGAAAATATTATTATGATCCATAATTCCTTCTCAATAGCAATTAATTTACTTGATAATTATTATTATTATTCAATTCCCCGCAGTTACGGCAATGGTTTAGGGTATCTAACTGACATTCGACAGATGATTGAAAGCACACGATCAAAATGGGATTCACCTGTCCATTTTGGACATTTAATGAAAGTGTAATGAAGAGCATCAGGAAGATCTAGAGATGTGTTTTGTGGGTCGATGACGATGATATAATAGCGGAAACTGCGGATCTTGATCATCAGATGGGAAACTGTTGAGAGACTTTCGACTGAAATTTAGACGAATGTGTTTTCAACAGCTGGAAGCATTCCAAATTATTGATATTTTTCGAATTGTTTGTTAGAAGACATACATGAAGACATACATATGTCTTCCTTTCTTTCTTCCCTTCTATTTACCTCACTTAAATTCTTCACGAATCAGAAAGATGCATAAAAAAACACTTTTTGACCCTATTTTTTCGTTTCGATCAAAACGTTTTATGTGAATTATGTTATGTGAATTGATGTATGTTTTTTAAGATTACCCTGTATGCTTCATGTCAGTGCAACGAGGCCGAGAAGAGAATTTCAGTCATTTTGCATATTCAGTACTCAATACAGAGTGAATTTCAACAAGGATATCAACGCAAATCAAGAATTTGATGAGCTCTTCCCAACAAATATTGAAAAAAGAGTCAATATGCAGCTCATCTCCGGATGTAGATTATATTCCGCTTTATTTTCCAGTCCCTAATGCATATACTGGGTGTATACTGCTAGCAACTTTTTGATGTATATTATCCTGTATGTATCAAATTGTAAGGTAGAGAAAATAATTTCTTAGGACAGTTATCTATCAAAAGTACCTGTGAAATCTAATAATATATAATATAAGTATTATATGTTCATATAATCAAAGAAAACTTGTAAATAACATTCATCTTGGAATTCCGATTACCTGCATATTTTTGTGCTGAAAACTACGTCCACATGAGACTAGATCAGAAAATTGTCCTACCTAGTTCAATTCCGCAGAAATTAAGCGGACATTTACTGATGTTTCATGATAATCTGTTGATAATTTTCGATGATTAAATCATACGTTGGCCACGTAATGATCATCATCATCGAAATGGTCATTATTTGAAATGGAGTGTTGAAAAATTCAAATTGAAAGAAAGTGAATCAGATCGAAGTGAATGGAAGTGCTATATAACCAGTGAACAAAAAACGTGCTCTGCGTTAATGATACCTACATACGAACGATCGACTGATAATTATGCAAATTCGATAAGTTGAGAAGCTATCTTAGTTATGATATATTTTCCGCCTTCAATATTACGTACAGTAAACTCGTATCACCTAGTCGATCGTATGAGTTTCATGATAAATATTTGTTCAAAATTTAGTCTTCAAACCTTTTTTTTATTCCGTATTGATTTTGATATTTTTTTGATCAAAAGTTGTAGGAGTTTCTTTTATGATAATTATCTCATTGTGAAACTCACTAAATCCAATTGTACAGGGTAAAACCGAAAGTTGCTTTTCGACTGTGAAATTCTGAATCTGTGGAGAAATTCAACGAATCAATCACGTATCTTCATGAGCGATTTTGAAATGTATTCTTGTGTTTCCTCAGCAGATATTTTTGCAGAAAAAAAATGCGAAATTTCAAAGGGAACTATGCAACTTACAATAATAGCAAACAATCAAAACATTACATTTCAGTCAAGCATCATTGGTATTCTAGAAAATTCTGGAAATGACAAAATGATTTTGAGAATTGAAAACAAAAGGAGCAACATGAACGAATCAACAAACCGTATAACATCTATTAGAAATTTTTGCGACATGTATATCAGATAATGACTAAGAAAATGACGAAAAATCTAGCAAAATCAAAATTTTAATTCAAGACTGAATGAATAATAGTTTTTTTGTCCTTTGAATTTTGGTATTTCAACTACTTCAACACTTGGAAATTTTTATGGTCATCATATCAATGAGATTTAACTACAACTGCGTTGCTCCTTTTGTCAATGAAATGAAAATAACTTTCTTGCTATGTTTTGCAGTTTTCTTGTTTCTTTCGTAAAGAAACATATACCGGATGGCCCAATGAAAACGAAACATGGCATGCATTTCACAGAGAGATCAAGGAATTTACATTAAAATGAATGATGCTTTATGTGATGTTGGATAGGACAGGATTTAAAAAAATACATAAGGTACTTCTTAGATGAAAATCGTACCAACTACAAAATGAAAAATAGTCCATCATTACGATTTCCTTCGTAACCTTCAAAATGGTGTATCACTTGACCCCTTCTCCCATTCGAGATTCAAGGATTGGAGCTCACCCCTCCGAGGGGTTTGGAGTGAAAAAGTTGAAAACATGCGCAAAATATTTCCCCCTCGAAATAAAAATCGACCGGTGCGAGCGTTCTATGTCAAATCGGCCGTTGTTTCGTTTTCATTGGGCCACCCAGTATATTCTCAGTATTTGAGTGATTATACTGGGAGTGTCAAACATTTGAACATTTTCAAACTGTCACTGTCACTCATCGAATTTATTTTGCGAGACATTTGTTTGATATACTTGCAACTTACTGTTATCGCATTGCTACCAACACAAAATATAGAATTTAATTGCCATTGCCGAAACATTCGCCAGCTTCTGATTGTAATGGCGATTTTCCGAAGATACTTGGCCGATAAAAGCGATACGTTTACCGAACTAATCCATAATCGTAAAACTTTTATGACTAAATAATATACAGGTGCACGAAGATATCCCGAGAAATAAACTAATTTTTTATTTGTCCGGCCTAACGATCCTTGATTAGCTCGGGATCGAAAGTGATGTTTGAGAAATGTCCGAATTATTTTCGGGCAAACATTTGCATTCCCCGCTAGCAGGTGCGCGATTTTTCATCATTTTCGGATTTCGGAGGTGGGCAACGGATTTTTCAAATTTGTGAATGACAGCTGGCGCTTCGGAGAACATTACAATTGACAACGTGTCGATAATGTGCGTTCTCGCCTACTTAATAACGTTGTTTAGATGTTATTCGCTTGTATCTCTACTGTCTTGGTCAGAGGTACAGGTACAGAAGGGACTGAGGGGGCAAATGCCCCCAAGCCAATGTTCGATGTTCAGCTTTTTCACTATAATATCAATATGAAATGTCATGTTTCAGCCTTGATCGAGTGTGACTGTCGTATGGATGAAAATTTGGCTCCTCAAAATATCGGCAATTTAACAGATTATGTTAGAGCTAGATAAAGCAACTTTAAGAATACTTCACAATCTATTCACACACGAATACATACAACATATAACCTTGATGTCATAGAACATAGATAATGTCATATGATATGACATATGACATTGATAGTTGTCGAAATTTTGAAATTCTTTCCTCCGGGTTCACAGCAGTTACGCTACTGATCTTGCGATTTATAATAATTGGCTAAAAGTTATCTAAAGCTGATATTTTATGATTCTTGAGTGCCGAAAGGGTTTTGGCACGTTTAAGAGCTGGTGGAGATAAGAGAAAGGTGCAATTTGGGATGTTCCAAAACATTTCATAATGCTACTAATTTAATTTCGATATAATAATTCTTCGGGGTGTTCAAACTCTTCAGATCCTAAATTATTGCATTGCCAAGTGTTATGTGGAAAAAATATAGCTTCTACAAAAATTATTGGCCTTCGTATGAAACCAATTAGGATCTTTTACATTCATAGTCACTTGTTTTTGAATTAAATCGAACACCTAACTGATAATTGTATTGTCAAAACTCGAAATTTCCAGTGGAACATTTCCGAAATTCATATACCTTGAATATATTGCATGAAGGCATTCAAAAATATCAGAAAGTTTTGAGTGAATAATGGGTTTGCAAAACCCTTACGATATTGGAATATAGACAGATATTATGATCAAAATAAGACAGCTCGTATCTTGAAAACGAATCTTTCATAACCTTCAATTAACGAAAACAATAGAAACTAGCCTAATTGCTGTACCATATTTTCAGTAAGTATTTCATAAATTAACCTCGAATTAATGATAATTCAACAAATTGTTTTTCGTTACTTCCCATGCCTTGATGAATTCCATTGCACATTTCTCAACAATCTCAAGAGACTTAGGTATAGAAAAATACAAGCTATTTGGAAAACTAAAAATGACGAGATGCCGCATGTACAGTGCGTGCAACTTTAAACGGCAATATCCTCTGAATTCAAGTATTATTTATTGTGTTCCAAATAGCTTGGTTCCTTCTATACCTGTACATTGTTTTTCCCTATTATCTTAACCGTCAACTACAGAATAATAGAAATTGAGCAATGCGATGCCTTGCGTCAGATTGATATTCGATTTATTACTATAATTATCGTTGTTGTTATAACCGAAATGGGTTAGCAGGAGCTATCGAAAGTAGATTTCGTAAAATAAAGCCAGCCGACTATACATGATGCATTGTTATGGCGTTCCCTAATTATTTATTGCTGATATAATGAGCTTTCCAAGATGTTCTTAAATGAAGTGTGAAGAATTAGGAAAAACCATTCCTCGAAATAACATATTTCATTGCGATAGAATTTTGTTGGGCTTCTCACGAACAAGATTGCAATTCATTTTTCACTTTTCGAGGTCATGTCCGAAGATTTATACAGGGTGATGCGGTGAAGGCAGTGCAGGTTAACTTGAGTGAGCCACAGAATCATTACATTGAATTCCCTAAAAGGCTCGACAAATAATATTGGATAGAGTCCACAGGATGATGGAACAATATTCTTCAACATCTCCCTATTTATAATGACCACCAATGACCAAAAATTTTTTGGAAGGTCTCAAGAATTTTGCAAGTGTGTGTATACAATTTAGAATGAGTTCATGTATGTTTTACACACTGCGTCCCTATTAAATTTCGTTTTCATAATCTTCCATTCTGGGTGATCTTGATAGATACATGGATTATCACTATTTTTATTGTCTAGAAGAAAAACATCACATAATAATGGAACGAATAATAAAAAAATCAACTGTGTTTCGTTTTAGGAGGACAGTAAAATGGTGATATAATTTCCTGACCTTGAGGTCAATGTCAGTTCAGATTCAAGACAAGGTGACGAAAGCCATATTGCCGGTCGTTCACGATTCTTGAGCCCTCTAGATATCGAATGAGCTCGATGTTATAAATCTCGATCTTGAAAAATACCGCAAGGTTATAAAATTATGTCACTATTCTATATTTTTCCTGAAATGAAACAACCTGCCCTTCTGTCTCGAATTGAACGAACACCCATATACACTGTGTCCACCTGAAAATGATCGATATCTAAATGAAAATCGACGTATATATATATATATATATTTATATATATATATATATATATATATATATATATATATATATATATATATATATATATATATATATATAAATATAAATATATATATATATATATATATATATATATATATATATATATATATATATTCAGGACGGATCTTTCTTGAATTACCATAGATAAGACGGATCTTTCTTGAATTACCATAGATAATGAATCGATGAATTTCTCATTTCACGTGAATATCAACATTCTTTCCGCTATACGAATATTTGAAAGTTGGCAGACAGAATTCCTTATTAGCAACGTTATGGTTCGACGAGGCGATAAGAAAGCAAGTTCATTAGGTGTTTAACAAAATCATAGTTTTATTATTAATTAGTGTCATGCAACCAGATCAATTTAAAATAATATTTCATAGATGAACAATGTCATTATAGTAATTTCGGAATTTTCAAAAATTTTCCTTCGAAAACTCACAACATTGTGACGACAATCTGAAATGTCTTGCTCTCATCTGAAAACGATCTTGAGTGATAAGCAGGATAATTGATCTTTGATATTGTGCTCATAGAACATTTTCTGCAGTGCACTTCCCTGTTGGTTGGAAAGACGTTGAATAACTGATTTCACAAATATATTATAGAGAAGGTTTGCTCACTGATTAGAAGCTCTCAGCTGCCACGGATCCAAATTGGATTGATCGATCTTGATGGAGTCTTGTCCATTTGTAAACGTTCAAAACTCTGCATTTTTTAAACATCTAAACTCTTTTTGGTGATGATTATGTGTGTTCTGTTCGCACACTCACTTCCTATAGAATAGAGATTGAAATCAATCAAAAATTGGTAATTTGAAGAATCGATAATCAAGAGCCTCGATTCGATCAAAGGAAAAAGAGTCTGAATTCAGAAAGTGAGTGTGAATTCCAAAGAAAAATTTACGGAAGCGTAGGAAGGCCAATATTATTTTATTTTTCGCTTGAATTCCGAGTTGCAACTCGGAATATCATATTCAAAACTCCGAGTTGCAGAATTTAGTAATATTCTGAATTTTGAATATAATATTTTATAAAATTCCGAGTTGTGAACCCAGTATAGGTATAATATTTTTCACAATCTGAGAAAGTGGCTTGTCTCCAGTTATTATATGAGATGCAATAGAATGGACCACCCTTATTTATACATGACCCTAACAGGGTCGGATTAAGTAAATTGGGAACTCATATAGACGTATGTAAACAAATATAAATAGTTCAGAACCCGTAAAAAAAACTTACTATTTACTTGCAAGATAGTAGTGAAATTGAACTAGATGATATCTAGTATTGAATAAAATGTAATATATGTATGTTTTCATTAATATATTGTGTATCATTTTGTAGATTCAAGATTTAGATTCAACAGTTTCATCATATTAAAATTACAAACCAAACAATGATACAACAATGTAAACCAATGTAAACCAAAATTTTTTAAAATTCAAATTCCAAGTATTATAATGCACAATGCCCTCCAAATGAATAGCCACAAATTCACGACTTTTGGGTCATATGGAATTTTATATAGGTTTCGGTAGCTGAGGCACTCTCTTAGATCGTGCAAAATACTCTATTTCTATCTGGATATGTCGAGATATAAGCCCATCCGACGCCACTAGTCCTTATAGGACTTTTTCTATAATTGCCAGTTTGAACTGGCAATTAGCACTAATTGTCAGTTTGAACTGGCATTCAACCCTAGTTGCCAGTTTGAACTGGCATTTAACCCTAATTGCCACTTTGAAGTTAGTTTAAACTGGCAATTAGCCATAAATGCCAGTTCAAACTGACAAATAGCCCTAATTGCCAGTTCAAACTGACAATCAGCCTTAATTGTCAGGTTGAACTGGCAATTAGTCACAATCGCCAGTTCAAACTGGCAATTAAAAGAGAAAATTCATGTCCGTTCAGCGCAGTTTGAACTGGCAATTAGGGATAAATGCCAGTTCAAACTTACAATTGGGTCTAATTGCCAGTTTAAACTCGGAATTAGGGATAAATACCAGTATAAACTGGCAATTAGGGATGAATACCAGTTTGAACTGGCAATTAGCCATGATTGTCAGTTCAAACTGACAATTAGTGCTAATTGCCAGTTCAAGCTGGCAATTATAAAAAAAGTCCTTATGTCCGTTCAGCGCTTTCGTAATATAGAACGACCTTGCATCTAGTCGCTCTTGAGAATATCGCGAAACCTGGTGCCTCATCCTTGTGGTCGTCCACGCTCCGGTTACCCTCGATCCTCGCTCCGGTGGACTTCTTACAGCGCGCCACTAGGTTGCGTAACGAGACGAGGATGTGAAATACTGCTCGGTACCTATCCTACCACTCGATACACGCGGCGAACGATATTAGTTGTGCGTGCGTAGAAAGTTATCTTTGCCGCTGGCTAATATATAAGTCGAGCTGGTCGGATGTCAGACACACAGAGAGCCTTCCTACATCCCATAGCAATCATGAAGGCCTTGGTGAGTATGCGAGAGGTTTTTGTGATTTTCGAAAAAACGGAAAATTCAAAAATTCGTTTTTTGGTGTTTTTTTTTTCAACTCGGTCGAGTGGGATTCGCTGTTTGTTAGTGACGAAGTGTCGGTTGATTTGATGTTGTGGTCACCGTATCGGATATATTCCAAAAATAGTGCGAAAGTGTTGATATTCTTCTTTCTATGATGTTTTGATAAATTTACACTCTTTATCATCCCATCGATGTTTTATGATTCAACTTATCAGTGGAGTGATCTGAAAAGTCATAAAAGTAAACAGTTGCGATCAAGTTGAATTAGATATTCGCTACTTTATATAGATATCTTGATTCATCATTTCTCATTATCGTTTGATTTTCTTCATGTTGAATAAATTTGGCTCGGGTTGACCACGATAACAGTTATTTCCGACTGAAATGCAAAAAAAAATATTAATATTCTACAACCTGAAGTCTCTGAAAATGAGAAGTTGTTAGAGAATCCATTTGAAAGTGGAACCATTTTGATTCCATGAGATATCTCAATATTTGTGTCCAGGAAAATGTGAAAATTAGCAAAATCTTGATTTTTATAAATTTCTGTCTCAAAAATTCATATATATTCCTGTCCTTGATAGGACATTGAAATTTTATTCCATATTCTCATATATCGATCCATGACTCTTAAACAACTATGTGTCATTGGTATATATTTTTCAAATATTCTACCTATATAACCCATCATCAGTGGATTTCTTCTAAGTACGGTCCTGATTCATCAGTCTTTTCTAAAGTTTATTACAATTTTCTCCCATTTTGCGACTGTAATTCGAAGTCAAATTGGATAAAAATAATGGAATGGAAACACAATATTATTCATGAAGAAAAACAGATTTTCTTGCTCACTATCTGAAATTTTGCACTGTGTTTCATTGGTTTATACTATGTTCCTCATTCTAAAGCAAAGAAACTGTTGGGAAAATACAACATTTGGTACAAAGTTTGACGAAATTTAATTATCGAAAGGTGAAAAATATTGATGAAGGATTTTCTCAATCGAAACGTTGGAAAATGAGCAATGAGAGGAATTCGATGTCAAATTGGATAAAAATAATGGAATGGAAACACAATAATATTCATGAAGAAAAACAGATTTTCTTGCTCACTATCTGAAATTTTGCACTGTGTTTCATTGGTTTAAACTATGTTCCTCATACTAAAGCAAAGAAACTGTTGAGAAAATACAACATTTGGTACAAAGTTTGACAAAATTTAATTATCGAAAGGTGAAAAATATTGATGAAGGATTTTCTCAATCGAAACGTTGGAAATGAGCAATAGTGACACATTGCAATTCCGGAGATCGAATGCGCACTCCGAATATATGTCGATTGTAATAACTCTGTCAATAAATATCACACAAGGGTGTGCGAAACGTCATTTTGTCTGTACCAAAACCTATAAAACTTTCTGCCATTCTCACATTTTCTGAATATCTCATGAACCACGCAAAATGTATCATAGCCGAGCATTACAAGAAGCAACTTTTTTCTAAGTCAACCGACATTGTATCTCGAAGAATTCAGGGTATAACATTTTTCCTTGGGAAAAAATAGTATTTAAATTTTTTTTTTTTTCGAATTTTCAGGTTGTAGTGAGCGCTGTTTGCTTTTGCATAGCTCTAGCTGCAGAACCCGAAAAGAAATCGGCAACGCAGGAGAGCAAAAAACAGGACAAACGCGGCATCTTCGGCCTTGGTGACCACGGGGGAGGTGATTTCGGAGGCGGAGGCTACGGAGGAGGCTACGGAGGAGGCCACGAAGGAAGCTTCGGAGGAGGCCACGGAGGCGGCTTCATAGGAGGCTTCGGAGGAGGCCACGGAGGCGACGGAGGCTTCGGAGGAGGCCACGGAGGCGACGGCGGCTTTGGAGGAGGCTATGGTGGAAGCTACGGAGGAGGCTATGGGGAAGGCAACCACCATGAATCAGTCAAGACGATCGTCGTGGAAAAGAAGATCCCGACCCCCGTGGAGGTCATCAAACACGTCCCTTACACCGTAGAAAAGAAAGTACCCTACGAGGTTAAAGTATCGGTACCGCAACCCTACACCGTGGAGAAGAAAGTACCGTACCCGGTCAAGGAGTACATCAAAGTGCCCTACTACGTTCCACAACCGTACGAAGTCATCAAGAAAGTACCTTACGAAGTAAAAGTACCGGTACCGAGACCGTACGAAGTCAAAGTACACGTACCTCAACCTTACACAGTCGAAAAGAAGATCCCAGTGCCGGTCAAAGTACCAGTACCACAACCTTACACCGTTTACAAGAAAGTACCTTACCCAGTCAAGGTGGAGGTGCCAGTACCTCAACCCTACACCGTCGAGAAGAAAGTACCCTACGAAGTCAAAGTACCAGTCGACAGACCCTACCACGTGCACGTACCCAAACCATACACTGTGACGGTCGAGAAGCACGTGCCGTACCCTGTGGACAAACCCGTGCCCTACGAGGTGAAAGTACCGGTTGACAGGCCGTACCCCGTCTCGGTACCCAAACCGGTGCCCTACCCGGTCAAGGTTCCGGTACCGCAACCCTACACGGTGGTGAGGAAGGTGCCCGTGGAGGTGCAGAAGCCTGTGCCTGTGCCGGTGAAAGTTCACGTCGACAAACCGTACCCCGTGTACAAGGAGGTGCCGTACCCTGTGGAGAAGGAGGTGCCGTACCCTGTGAAGGTGCCCGTGCACGTGCCTGTGCACGTGCCCAGCCACCACGAGGAGTACAGCGGTGGGGGTTACGGCGGTGGTTACGCAGAAGGTAGTGACGGAGGGTACCACCACTGATTGTTGTTGCATGTGAATGAATTGTTATGTATTGTAATGTTTGTGGAAAAAAAAATCGGTCCAGCTTCGATATGTGTGTTTCATTGTAGTTTCTTTCATGCGAGATAAGGAGGTGTTCAGTATTATCTTGAATCTGTGTTAACTATTGTACTTATCTATTTATCTACTTTTATAATAAACTTTTCCCCATGATTGGTCGTTCATTTTTGGTTAGTGGAAGTAGAAGTTGAGCTGTACGATGCGTTGATCAGGTCGATTGAGCTAAATCAATTTGTTTCCTGTACCTCATGGAAGCCTAAATAGTGTTGATTGGTAGTAAAGTCTAACCAGTTCTTCATGATTGTTGGTAGATGTGAGACTGACTTCAACTGATTGACGCTAACAATCTTAGAACTCAGCCTAGTGTCACAGCTTTCAAAGTAACGTTTATAAAATGGAGTTTGTTTGGACAAAAAAGTCAAAAAGTGCACCATAAGATCCTTGGTTATTCTCCTCCTGGTCCTCATTTGGAAATCCTCGCTGTGCCAAACTGTTCAAAACACCTTCGATATGTGTGTTCCATTGGAATTCCTCTATGATTGGGTATGATGAGGTCGATCTAGCCAAATTAAGTCGATATATATACCATAGAAGCCTAAATAATGTCTTACCAATACATCTCATTCACCAAGATGGGTTTTGAATGTGTAGATTGAGCTAAGCATCGACACACCGTGATTTCAGTAACATCTGTAGTGTGCAATTTTCTGGAATGAACCCAACCATTTATTCAAAAAGTGTACCATCATTCCCTTGTTGATTCCAGATGGCAACTTTGAGAATCTTCAATTTTTGTGAAAATTATCATACGCCAAACTTTGGTGGCAAAAGCCGAAATGATTTCGTCGGTTTTACAAATATTTATCATCTGGTTGAATTTCGAGATTACAGGTGACACCTACAATGTACCACTAGTCTGGCTTTTTGTTGTTGAAGTTCATGCCAAAATACTTCATTATTGTTTTGGTTACGGAATAGTGTGGAATACACATGCTGATTAAGGATGCTGAATACAAGTCAAGTTTCTTTCGTTCCTTTCTTCACATTGTTCATCAGGTAATTTTTCTTGGCAATCCATCCCAAAAACTGACAATTCAACTACGACTAGTCGAATATCAGCAATATTGGATAACTGTAATTCGAGACTTTACTATTAGTCTTTGTTGTTGTTTGTTGCACTCACCATAGTGATGTGTCGTAACACTTTCAAAGTCAAACTCTCGACTGTTCCATATTTGATATGTTACAGTTTGGAAATATAAATGACAAAAATTTTCTTCTCCCATAGGGTTATACAATTGGGGCTGTATTCCCCGAATGAAACCTTCAAACTCAATCCTAGATCATAAATGAAAAAACAGTGATTTTTCGGATTCTAAAATGAAACTTCGTGTTAATTTTTTTTTTTTATCTGTGGACAACACGAAAGGGAAACCTATGATGTTCGAGGAACATCGTGTTAGCCAGCGGTGGAATTTTGGGAGAGTAGGAAGGTGTTGGAATTTTTCTTGAAAGTTTGGAGATTGTAAGCATCAGGAAAGACTTCAATAGGCAAAGAATTCCATAACTTTGCCGTTCTATTGATGAATGATGCTTGGTATAGCGATGTTCGACAGGTCTCGAGCCTGACAGTGTAGGGGTGACCAGCTTGAGCTCGTCTGGTTTGTCTACTAGGAATCGCGCGTGGTGGCATAATAGATGATATCTCCGTTGAGCACCGACCATGAAAGTACCTATAAAAAAGGCATAGATCGCCGACCTTTCTACGATGATCTAGAGAGGTCAATGATTTGGTGAGTGTTGTATCATCGACTAGACGAATAGCTCTCTTCTGAATTGAATCTAAGAGCTTCAGCGTATGTTTGGGGGCTGAGCTCCAAACATGTGAACAGTACTCCAGGACAGGTCGAATTTGTGCTTTGTAGATCATAAGCAGCTGCTGGGTTGTGAAGTATCTCTTCGCACGGAATAAATGACCGAAGATTATCAATATTTACAGGATGTTCAGTAATATCGTTATGAAACTGTGATAATTATTTCGATCTACTTTTACAATCAGTCATTTTTTTATGAGGTGTTTCATAAATGGAAGTTGGTAATTCAGTGCGAATCATATATGTTCTGTTGTCGAAATGAACTGGTTATGTATACATACGAAAGTGTATGTCGCAATATGGAGCTCTGTATAATGTAGTGCAGAGAGTTAGGTACTAATTCATATTAGGTAATGCAGATAAATTTGAATGTCGAGTGAAGGGTGGATTATATACAAATAATATAAATATCTGTTTAAACAGTTAGTCCTGTGTTGATTTTTGATAAACCGATTTATTCCAAAGTGGCAGGGTGACACAATGTTTCTATGAAAACAATATTATATTTTAAATATAAATAATACATGTGAAGCTTCTACAGAATCTAAGAGAAGAACTAGGATTCAAAAATCGAACTTTTATTGTTCACGTTTCATTTAAAAGACAACATCTGATCTTTCGAACAAAATTTGAATTCACTTGAAGAATATATATACAATATGGGAAATAATATTCTCACAAACATTCAATGAAACATTTCAGAGCTTTCATTATTCTGTAGAGACATTTATATTGCCTCTTAGGTGTGACACAACTAAGGTTTTTTTCTTGTTACCGACGATTTAGAAATCATTTTTCTCGGATCTGCATGAGAATGAAATCGACTGGTAAAACAGATGCGCATACACATACGGTATGTTCTCGTTACGTTGCAGTGAAAGTAAGAAGTAACACGATGGCATCTCCATTCATCTGGAACCGTTTTTCCTAACAACATTCATTGGCCAATATGCCGTATGGTAGAGCTTTGTTTCTATCAATTACCTATTATCATCATTATAATCATTATTATTGTTCAGTTTCGAGAAATTATCGATCTCATTCGATCGTTGCTGGCGCAAAAAAAGTACAATGAGTTATTGTATTGTTGAGTGTATTTACAGGGTGATTTCACTGGTTCGATTTTGATGACACGAAAATCAGTTTCAGAGAACAGGAGGTCAGAAATATTGAAAAATGTTTCTCAAATAAGTTAACGTAACGAATCGTATTTTTTCGAATTGAGATTCCTCAATTTCCGTCTTTTTGAATTGTTGAATTCTATTTGGATTTGTATTATTTCATTATTGTAACACAACACAACAGTAAACATTTGAGATGTAACAATTACAATGAAATGATGAAGCATGAAAATATAAATGTATTATAAAAAATCAATACTTATTTCGATTGTTTCGAAAATATCAAGTGTTTTCAGATGTATTACAAAAATTAACATTGAAAAAAGAAAATTATTTTATTTCATAAAAATGTCGAAAAACATCAATTTCAATGCAAGAAATGTTCGAAATGTTCGGCGCGAACGTCTTGCTAATCTGGTATAGAAATGTCTTCTAACGTTACTCAACATTTCAGCATGTTGCCAAGACGTTCGCGGCGAACATTTTGAACATCTCTTGCAAAAGAAATTAATGATTTCTTGTTCTTTCTACATTATTTGTGAAATAAAATAATTTTCTTTTTTTAATGGTAATTTTTGTAATACATCTGAAAACACACAATATCTCCGAAACAGTTGAAGCTAGGTATGGGACATTGTACATGAATTATGTCTAGAATTTTCTGAAGAATCCAAAAAACTAATGATATACAGAAGGTTGTATTTGGAATAAGAAAGTTGGTGTCGGCCATTGTCACATGACACACCCTATAAATTTATTTTTTTTTTTCAAATACGCATCTAAAAATACAAATCGACGTGTCCGAGCGTTTTTCCCACCACGCTCTCATTTATTCGTTATCGAATTCATTCCATTTGGCTGTTCCACACTGTATGATATCATATCTTCGCCTCTAACCGACGATGGAATGAAATATAGGGTGATCCATTCAGAAAAATCGCCTGAGATTCTCTAGGCGTGAAGGCGTGGAATGTGGACCATTCGTACATATTTTTTTTCTCCGGAAATTTTAACGATGTTCCTGACAATAATTAAACTGTCTGTCTGCCCCCCCCCCACCCCTGTATAACGCGACCGAAGTCACAAACTATAACGAAACGTAATGAAAACGAATCGATCCGGCGAATAAAGCGGAAGCTGCCACAAAAGGCAGAACAAAACGACGTACCTAGCGCTCACGGCCGATTTAAAAACCGCTTTTCCAATTAATGCTCAAAAATGGAAAATCCTCCCGAACCGCTGAAACCAGAATGGAACTGTCACAATTACGGTCGCCCAACTCGTCGTTCCACGGAAACCGTGTCCGGCAAAACGAAAACTCCAGCGGCCGATTGGAGGGGAATGAATTTCAATTTACGCGATGCGATTGATAAGAACTTCAGCCGCCACCGCGTGGAGTTCGAGTTTTTTATACGCGAGCGATGGCAATTATGAAATATATACGATGGTTATCATTTTCCGGGGTCGGAAGCTTCAATATTTTGACGCGTGAGTGCTAGCATGTGACCGAAAAGTATCGCCAGTCATCGTCATCAGAAAAAATTAAGACGTCAGTGTGGACGTAGTTAGACCGCAATTGTGCATGTTTTGTACTCATTCTTTACTGTATAAAATCGGCTCTGTGTGAACTTTCACACCATTTCGTCACTTTTCACTAAGAGGTCGTTGTGGTAAATCGGAAAAATTTTTTCATTTCAACACCCGCGCAGGCTAGATTTCGTTATTTAACACCGACTCGTGTTGTTTTAAATCCACGAGTGGTTGAAATAACACCGCAAATTTGGCGCCACCTCAAAGCGTTCTTAGCCCTGATTTTGTGAAATAAAAATGTCTAGCAAAATATCACTATTTTTTCACTAAGAGGTCATTGTGGTAAATCGAAAAAAATTCTTCTTTCAACACCAAGGCAGGCTAGATTTAGTTATTCAACACCGACTCGTGTTGTTTTGAATCCACGAGTGGTTGAAATAACACCGCAAATTTGGCGCCACCTCAAAGCGTTCTTAGTCCTGATTTGGTGAAATAAAAATGTCTAGCAAAATATCACTATTTTTTTCACTAAGAGATCATTGTGGTGAATCGGAAAAATTTCTTCGTTCCAACACCCAGGCAGGCTAGATTTCGTTATTCAACACCGACTCGTGTTGTTTCGAATCCACGAGTGGTTGAAATAACACCGCAAATTTGGCGCCACCTCAAAGCGTTCTTAGTCCTGATTTGGTGAAATGAAAATTTCTAGCAAAATATCACTATTTTTTCACTAAGAGGTCATTGTGGTGAATCGGAAAAAATTTTTCATTTCAACACCCACGCAGGCTAGATTTCGTTATTTAACACCGACTCGTGTTGTTTCGAATCCACGAGTGGTTGAAATAACACCGCAAATTTGGCGCCACCTCAAAGCGTTCTTAGTCCTGATTTGGTGAAATAAAAATGTATAGCAAAATATCACTATTTTTTTTAAAGGATATCGCAATATTCATTGAAATTTCGAAGGGTGAGCTCAGTAAATTTTGTATTTGTGTCGATGCTGATGATCATTTCTCCGGCACAGTATAGAAAAATGATCTTGTTCCAAAAATAGTGTCAAAAATTGAAAATGTCAATTCTTGCCACCGAAACGTTTGGAAATCAAAATTCTTGATGGGTCATAGCCTATTTGAAAAGAATGAGGAGATGATGGTCGAACAATTTTAAGATTCAGGTTTAATGTCTTTATTCATACTGAATGGTACAATAGGTACAAAATAAATAGTGAATAGAAAATATTCCTCAACGACATATTATACCTCTGAGCACTGAATAGCAAACTGAAAGAACTTTGAATAGCGATGATAAATAGAAAAGAAAGAAAAAAAAAATGAAATATTGTAATGATATTCAGAAACTTCATCATTTATGACTTAATGCTAATATAAGTACTAGAAGCACTATAGAATGAAATGAAATGGGTGAAAACTAGGTGACGAGATATATCAATTGATATAGATATCAGTTGCAAATCAATTCTGATCGTTTTGTGATATATTTTGTACTTAAATTGGAGCTGTACCTTCTAGAATAATCTTTCTGAGTACATACTTATAGATTTTGGCTTTGATAGTAGCAGTATTGTGTTTTGAGGCTGAGATTTGGAACCGGAATCTTTTTTTTATCGAGTGAGTGTTCTCACGAAATAAAATTTTTTTAATACAAATATTCTAGAGTTTTTCTCTAAAATCAGCTCATGAAAATACAAAGTGTGCAAATACTATCTTTGATGCATAGTCATGGATTCGATTATTCTGTGTGAAATAGAATTACGCTTCCATACTCTAAATATATCTGGCACAAGAGTTCTGGACCTACTAAATTCGATCTCGCATAGTTAAGCAGGGGTCTCAATGAAAACGAAACATGCATTTCACTGAGAGATCAAGGAACTGACATAAATAATTCTTCATGTAATGTTGGATAGGACAGGATTAAAAAAGAAACACATAAGGCACTTCTCAGATGAACATCGTTCTAACTACGGAATGAGAAATAGTAATGAAAACATGTGCAAAATATTTCCCCCTTGAAATAAAAATCGACTGGTCCGAGCGTTCTTTTTCTGAGAAGGATAACTATGTCGAATCGGCCATGTTTCGTTTTCATTGGGACACCCATTGTATAATTATTTATTGTTTCGTCTTTCTATCAAGAATTATTGGAAGACTGTAAAGTAGACTATAGTAGAGAGTGAGCTCTGCAAACACATGTTTTGTCACGATCTGTAAACCTTAAATCTGAATCTATAGTGCATCTCTATAGTGTATCTCATAATAATATATACGGTTAACGAGATTCCAGTGTTGAGGAAGCTCAAATTCCAACCAGCCTGTATAATCTTCATAACAAAAAAATAGAAAAATCAAAACTTCACGAAAAATTCGCTCCGACATTTTCGTCTCCACAGTATCCCATTAATTTCCGGAGCGAATCCGGGTAGGTTCTGCCCTCGCCTGCATCGTCCCGATAGAAGTCTCCAGAGACGCCTTTGTGGCCCTAAATCACTCATTAAAGCGTCCCGGAGCGACACCCCCACCCCTCGAATCCCACCCCGTGCCCGCCCTCCTCCTCGAAGCGATTAAACTCCCTGGAAGTTCGTGTGGAAGTTCGTTTCAAGGATAATCTTCGACGTCATGCTGCAGTCGTAGATAGCTGGCTATGATCGGCTGTCTCTCGGTATATTCCGGGATGGGTTTGCTTCAGAAATTGATCGGTCACAAGATAATATCACGAAAGTTCCATATTTTTTATTTTTTTTAGACGAGTCCGCATATTCACCACAGCTTACTTGCTTGAGTACATAGCAGTGTCCTTCGTTTTATGATTGTGTCATCAAGTCTATCAACAAATAAACAGTTGACAAATTATATCATCAAATGATATTCGACATAATGCACCAAATCTGGAGTTTTATATCCATCCCTTGGAGGAAGGATGAGAATTGCAAAAAACTATAACTTTTATCAGTCTGATGTTATGGCATGTTTTATTTTGGTTGACAATTCGACAAGGAATAATTCGTTTTTGTTTCTTGGGAACTTTTGCATTACAATTGACTAACTTATAATTGCACGAAAAATTTGTATTTTATCGGGTTAATTTTTGCAATTGCAAACTATTTATTTTGGCAAACACCGCGATAATTATTGATAAACAAAAGAATAAGTGAAAGATCACTAGTTCATTTGTCAACAGTAAAAACACAAGAGCTTTTTTTTATCGGATAAATTTCTATTTGTAACGAAATAATTTTGCCAATCAGTAATTTTACGAGAAAAACTGACATGTCAAATGTCAGTTTTTCGAGCAAAATTACTGATCGAAAAATTTTGAGTTAAAAAGAAATGTATCCTTAAAAGAAAAAGCTCGAGTGTTTTTTGGCAAGATAAATTAACGACTCATGTTGTAATTGTTTAGTATCAATTATCAACAATGCTCAAATAACTGACAGGGCAGACATTAAAATGTCAAAATGACAAAACAGTCGTCTTTAAATGACACATTTTATACAGGAGTTAATTTATCAATAGTAAAAACACGAGAGCTTATTTTTTATCGGATAAATTTCTTTTTGTAACGAAATAATTTTGCCAATCAGTAATTTTACGAGTGCTCGAAAAACTGACATTTGACATGTCAGTTTTTCTCGTAATTTTACGAGTGCTCGAAAAACTGACATTTGACATGTCAGTTTTTCTCGTAATATTACTGATTGGCAAAATTATTTCGTTACAAAAAGAAATTTATCCTTGAAAGGAAAGCTCGAGTATTTTTTTTTGGCAAGATAAATTAACGACTCATGTTGTAATGGTTTAGTATCAATTATCAACAATGCTCAAATAACTGGCAGGGCAGACATTAAAGTGACGTAAGCATACTAGATGTGGACGCTTAAGACGAACAGGCGTTTTTATCGGTGATAAAAAACGATGCACCTTTTTTATCGCTGTCAAAATGACAAAAAAGTCGTCTTTAAATGACACATTTTATACAGGAGTTAATTTATCGTTGTGAAAGTTGCATGACGCTAACTTTTGCCGCTGTCAAACTGACAATTGCACGATATATTTCACGCAATTGCATATGCGAATTTTTCGTGCATCTTTACAAAATCCTTAAACTTCATATTCTCGCAGTTCTTCCTTTGCTAAACTCCACTCAAGCAGATATAATCCATTTCACGAAATTCATGACGATGATTCTCTTGATTATAATATTTCAAAACGCCACCGATCTGGGTCTTTCAGACACCTTCAAATTAATTCAGTTCTAATTCATTCATCTGTCACTTTGAGAGACTGTGTATGTTTATGTGGAACATTGTATGTGTACATCAAAGGATTTTGTGTTTAATTCAGTTAGATGATAGCTTAGTTCCAAGATCAGGTTCAGTGTCGCCCACTGTGATCTGTGATCTCTAAAGTAATGGAAAAAGCAATCAACATCGAGCTCATCCGATATCTAGAGAGCTCAAGAATTGTGAACGACCGGCAATATGGCTTTCGTCACCAGAGGTCAACTGGAGATCTGCTTGCCTATGTGACACATAAGTGGCAGGTGTCAATAGAGAAACATGGGGAGTCTCTGGCTGTAGCCTTGGATATCTCCAAAGCATTTGACCGAGTTTGGCAACAAGGCCTCCTAGCGAAACTTCCGTCATATGGTTTGCCGCCCCAACTGTGTCTTTTACTATCGAGTTTTCTTGCAGATAGATCACTCTACGTGGTGGTAGACGGGGTATCGTCTGATACAATGACTATCAATGCTGGTGTTCCACAAGGCTCTGTCTTGGCACCAACTTCGTTCTTGCTCCACATCAATGATTTGTTGAATGTGACCTCCAGCCCAGTTCATATAGCTTTGCGGATGATAGTACACTTCATTCCGCCTTTTCCTCTTGAGCCCCTATATCATCCAACGAGGCCAGAGGTGCAAGGCGAAGACAGGTTGATGCTTTAAATGAGGATCTGACAAGAATTCTGAAATGGGGATCTGAGAATCTAGAAAGGTCGGCGATCTCTGCCTTTTTTAAAGGTACTTTCACGGTCGGTGCTCAACGGAAATATCATCTATTATGCCACCACGCGCGATTCCTAGTAAACAAACCAGACGAGCTCAAGCTGGTCACCCCTACACTGTCAGGCTCGAGACCTGTCGAACATCGCTATACCAAGCATCATTCATCAATAGAACGGCAAAGTTGTGGAATTCTTTGCCTAGTGAAGTCTTTCCTGATGCTTACAACCTCCAAACTTTCAAGAAAAATTCCAACACCTTCCTTCTCTCCCAAAATTCCACCGCTGGCTAACACGATGTTCCTCGAACGTTATTAGTTTCCCTTTCGTGTTGTCCACAGATAAAAAAAAAAGTATGATTTCATTCAAGACCACCACGCTTCATTCGAACTGAAATCGTTATCTAGCCATCACAAAAACGTACCCATCGATTACAGCGCGCTAACCTCATTTATTTTCATTTTTTTTCAGTTCCGAATCACCAATGGATATTAGGAACGGTTCGTTTGCCGGCGCAAAAAACTCGAAAAAGGTATGTCGATTTCCGAACAATTGCCTAACGACTAGCGCTTGCACCTCTAGGTTATGTTAGTTGATATTCTGTTATGATATACGGCCCGTCGAAAAAGTGGTATCGCATGAGTTATTGTCTAAATGAAAGTAAAAGTATTCCATAGCAGCTGATGCCTTCCACTTCCACCGGAGGATTGAATCGAAGAATTCGCGTTATAATTGATTTGGCACAGGGGCGTAGATTCTATCATCTTGGGTTGACAATTTCACTTGCATGGGCAATAGACCAGTGAAGTCGAAATAATCAACACATATTCTATTGATTTTTACAGATTTTTTGGATTTTCTCTACTCGTTTCTGAAAGTAATAATACACAATTAACGTCGCTACATTTTTTTTCTGTGGGGACATGTAAAGTCTTTGGTGTACAAAACTCCAGTAGAAACAGAGCAAGACTTAATTGGACAAATTACAGCAGGATTTGAAATCATCCAAAACGAGGATCAATTTTTCAGTCAAGTCCGCCGAAATCATGTGCGACGTTTAAATCGGTGTATTCAGGTTGGAGGAGGACATTTTGAAAAATTGTTGTGATGATATCATGTACAAAAGGCAAAAATTAAATGCATCAAATCCCATTTAGGCAATTCATCGTCTTTCAGAATTTCAACGCGTCTTAGGGTGGTGCCATTGTGTCAAATGTTTTCTACTGTTTCACAGAATAGCCTCTATGAGTTCGATCCCATAGTTCTGTAACACCCTGTATACTATACTCAACAACATAGTGTCCAATTATTTTCAATTGAAAGAAACTTCATTGTCAATTACTCGATAATTTCGCAAATCTATTTATTGGTATTGCTCTCGCATTGCAATATGATATCAATGCGGCAAGTCATTATAAACTTTCAGATTCTCAAATGTTGGCAAATGGCAAGAAACTAGGTCTTCATACCGATAACTTTTAGTCGCCATATGGTAATTATTCAAAGTTTTTCACCTACTTTATTAATTACATGATTGATTGGATTGTTATACAGGGATAACACTCTTTCTTGGTACTACAATCGTTGGAACAGATTAATTCTATCGTCTTTTTATTTCGATCGAAGATATCTGGGAAAAACTAAAATTTGCTCGAAGCAATTGTTTTTTTCGACTTTGTTATGATTCATACCATTGAAGTAAGCTCTTTGATTTTGGTAAGTAATATCTTCAACTTTTGTTCATTTTATGAAACGCAATCATCAAATGAATCATCTCTGGAAAATAGGTCGAAATATAGTAATCTGATTGAAGGAACATAATATAAACGATCCACCTTCATATACACACATTTATTCGTTCTTGTTTTCGTCTTTGTGTCAACTCTGCATTCTCAATTACAGTCGCGACAATATATTATCGACAATAAGCACCGGTATTTCGTTTTTTGCCTTAGAGACAATATTTTTTCATCAACTACTTGTTATCGTCGGCTAATACAGTCCCATCAAGAAAAACAAGGGGGTTAGAAAACAAAAGAGCAACAATCGCCCGCATTATTATCATAAAAATATCGGCTAATTCATGTCGAATAATAATTATCGGACATTGAGAACGAACGTCGAATGATGACAGTAAATCGACAAAAAGAAACGATAAATTATGTCACGATTGTATAAGGGTAGGTATAGATCGTCAACATTGGTTGATGCGTCGACAAGTGATATTCGTTAAATAGCTAGTTTTTCCTACTGATCTGAAACTATACATTTATTGAAAGGACAAGCCAAGAATACAAACACAAAGAGATGAATATCCCAACTTTTTAACAGCCATTCTGAAGGATGTTAAAGATGACCGAACAGTTTGCTTCTCATTGTTTCTGCAAAATAGAACCTTGAAATTGTCACTACTGCTATTTGCTGAGAGTGATGTAAGCACAACAATTTGACTGCCATTGATGATTTTGTGAAGGAATACTAGTCCGATCTCCAGTCATTTTTGTGTTGAAGTATTCAAATTCACAACTCTAATATTTGTGCTCTATTCTTTCCCATATTATAGCCACAGTGTTTATTTTGAGTACTCTCCAAGAGAGACTATACGATAGAGTTGTATTCGAGTCCACCTTCTCACGATGAATGATCTTGAACGAACAGGAAAGACCAACATTTTTCGAGCACGAGATGAGGTTTCTGTCAAGTTATCCTTGAAACTAATTTTCGAGTCGAATATTCATATCAAATATCCGATATTGTTGCTCTAGGATAAGTTTGTTTCTTTAAATTGATAAATATAATTCATATCCTCGTCATAGAATCAGCCAGGTATTTTGTTTGTTGCTATGGAAATGTTCCTCGAACACCATAAGTTTCCCTTTCGTGTTGTCCACAGATAAAAAAAAAAGAAAATTGCCGCCTGTCGTCTCAGAGTTTAGTTCCATTCTTGAAATTATTGAGTGACAAGTTGTTGTAATCATCGTCAAGTGTTTCTGGGAAAATATTCTCAGAAGAGTGTCACAGGAAACTAATTAAAAACCATATCTTTCGTATTATACATGGTCGTAAATACCACTGTTGTGAAGGGATTCCATTGAAGGTTTTTTTTGTAGCCTATGATACCTCTATAGTATGAGATGCAGACTATATAAAGACAGTGAAACTGTTTACGAATCGATTAACGATTTAACAGAATTATTATGTATATTATGTATCAATAGAATGGCAAAGTTGTCGAATTCCTTGCCTAGTGAAGTCTTTCCTGATGCTTACAACCTCCAAACTTTCAAGAAGAATTCCAACACCTCCCTTATCTCCCAAAATTCCACCGCTGGCTAACACGATGTTCCTTGAACATCATAGGTTTCCCTTTCGTGTTGTCCACAGATAAAAAAATATATATAATTCGCTTCTTTTGGAGTCACTTCATTCGATATAATTTAGTTCAAGTACTGTTCAATATTTTGAACTCAATGTTTCAACACCCAAGTTCACACCAACCTGTATAATTTTTGTAATAAAGATATTTTTACATCGCTCAAAATTTCCATCGCATTTTGTCGGCAGAGCAGCCAAGGCCAATACTGCGGCGCCCATGGCTTGCATCAGCTGACCGTGAAAAGTTTCACTCGCTCATGGTTTCATAAGACCACACGATGTGTTTTTTTGGGATATGACAATTGTTAGAAATTTTACTGGGTTCGTCTCCATCCACATTATCGTAATTGACCTTTCTTAGTTCAAAAGCACTGATGCCATCCCAATTTTCATCCCCCCTATTTATATTCGAGTAGGTATCCTTGTTAAAATCTAGTTAGTCTGGCTGATATTGGCAAGGTGCTTGCCAAAATAACTCTCACATCGCAATTTCGTTCAATTTTCAAATCATGTTTGTGCCCGTCCCCACTAATTTGACTATATCCTTCAATTATGAAATTATGGTGTTTTTTAATTGCGAAATGATGGACACGACTCTCGGCCACTGCTGCTCGAAATCTTGCAGTGGCCTTCATTTACATGAGGCCTTGTTTGAAAAACAAAAGTATGGTCGTTATTTTGGTCGTGGAAAGCGTTAGTATGTAGATATTCATATCTCCAACTTTGAAATTTTCGCGTCCGATGAATATGTGCATAGAGAAATGTCATAAAAAAAATCTTCGATGGACCCAATTTTTTTTTTTCAGAAACTTTTGAAAATTTCTGTATCTCAAGTTGACGCGTTGTATATTGAAAGATTGAGAATCCAACTAGAATATTCTCGTTTTAGTTAATTTTCCGGTTTCTCCGAAAGTAAAGTCATCATCACAACCACTAAATAATTTACAGGGTGCGCAGCAAGGTGGGTCCAGAAAGTGAATGAGAAACATTTCAAATCTCAATTTTTTCTTCTCGTCTATGAGATTTCCAGACCTAGCACCCTGTATTATGCTCCTTACGTCTCTGTCTGATTATGTAACGGAATCATCCATCGATTTTATTGGTTTTAGATCCGATCTCTAGCAGATCCTTTCTAAATAACGTACTACAGGCAACAATTGATTTTAATCGATAGGCGACGAATTTGATTGCGGTCTGTCTGATTTTTATCGTCACTAATTGATAGTCTTTCAATTAGTTGAAGATGAAGATATGACGAAAGGGTTGAACTCTGAAAGAGCTCTCGATTTCAACAGAGAAGCTCGAGTCTAGCTATTCTTAATAATATACAGGATCTCCAGTAACTGGTGGTCATTGATGATGAAGGATATCTGAGGGAAACAGTTTCCCTATTGATAGACAAGGTTTTGAGGTAACAAGTAGCAACAATTTGGTACAATACAATTGTTAAATACTGTCTGTAAGTTCTTCGAGGAGGTGGTACATTCATTTTTCAGTTTTTGATGGGATTTTCTCTCCTCGTTTCTAAAAAATAGAGTAGAAGTTATTAAAAATTATTGCAATATATTTGTAGTAAGGACAGATTTAGGATCTGTCCCAAAATGTCACTGCGCTTGAAATTAAACCTTTAGATACCTAAAAGAGAAATTCTCTACTGGTCAGTGACACCTTGTTTTTGAAAAAATTTGGAAATACAAATATATTTAATAATAATAAAACCTCTACTTATCTTGGTGGACGTTTCGGGAACGAATCTGCTCCCGTTCTCAACACAATTGAAATATTTTTACATTACATTATCTTATCATTAATTTCGTTTCAATTCGTTCAATTAGGTTTTCCCTATTATTTTCATACCATACAAGGTGTTCCAGAGTTGAGTGTACCCCACCAATGATGAGTCTATCTTCATTACAACTGATGTACATGATTTCTTTCTTATCTTGGCCAAATATTTGTGGAAGTAGTAGAGAAGGTATAGTATTCTTCTCTCTTATACTGGGTGTCATCAGCTCATTGAAGAATAAACTATTATCCCAAGAAGGTTACTTTGTTGTCGAAAACACATTTTCGTGTATTCCCTTCTCAATGCAATCGCGATAACGGGAATGATCATGAAGCGGTTTGCTAATGTGCCATCGAATTGAGAATGGATTGCAGTGTTGCCGCTGTAATGACGGCAACGTGGTAGGTTGCGACCGAAAGTGGCCGTATATATGCGGGATAATGAGATTAGCAAGAATAACGAGAGTGAATGATATTCATTTAAATACGAATGCCAAAATCACCTGGCATTCGCTCGAAGATTTGTAATACTAATAAAACGACGCTCGGTAGGTCCAAGAACAAGTTGACTTCCATCTCCCATCAGTTACTCGTCAATTTGCCGATTTATATCAACAACGTACCGAATATCGTACGAAAATTCTAGGGATTTGCCTAATTAAGACCTCAGCATTTGAAAACTTCTCATGAAAACTCATACAGGTTGTTCAGAAACTAGTGTAAGATTACTCTACAACGGGAATTCTGTCTCAACTCAGTTTTCATCTACTGAAGAGGATTTCTACGCAGAAAGAAAGCGGGTTTTGTTGATACTCTTGAAAAAAACAATTCATGTGATAAAATACGAACCCGAAAAATGAAGAACAATCATCAAAAAATTGTATTTACAGTATACCTTGTGTTAGTAGTAAATTTTATACCGGTGAAACCAGCAGGCCTCTATCAGTAAGAATGAAAGAGCATAAGAACAATGTAAAGAAAAGATATATTGACAAATCAAAATTAGCTCAACATATTCTTACTGAAAATGGACAACATATGGCCGATTGGAGTAATATTAAGATCATAGGAAAAGAAGACAACAACCAAAAACGGAAAATCAAAGAGTCTGCTTGCATTCTCCTGAACGGAGACAATAATATTGCTTCTTGTTCAGTTGATATGGATAGAAATGTGCACCCACTTCTGATAATTGAATATGAAAATGGAAAATTCGATATCAATTAATAAAAAACATCTTGTAACCAGAGTTCCTCCGCCTGCCAAATTGTCACTTTTCAGTGTCAAAACCCACTGCATATTGAGAAAAAAAAAATGCGAAGAAAAATATTTCAATTGTGTTGAGAACGGGAGCAGAGTCGTTCCCGAAACGTCCATTAAGATAAGTGGAAGTTTTATTCTCATTAAATATATTTGTATTTCCAAATTTTTTCAAAAACAAGGTGTCACTGACAAATAGAGAATATCTCTTTTAGGTATCTGAAGGTTTAATTTCAGTGACATTGTGGGGCAGATCACAAAATCTTTCCTCACTACAAATATATTGAAATAGTTTCTACTTTATTTCTTAGAAACGAGGAGAGAAAATCCCACAAAAAGCTGGAAAATGAATGTACCACCTCCTCGAAAAACTTACAGACAATATTTATATCTACTATCGTTTCAAATTCTCAAAAGCAAAAAAGTTGACATCGGTCACGAGTCACACCCTGTTGAATCCTCAATATCTATCTGTCAGTATTTTGAGTGACACGGGAAGCATACAGGGCAATCGTCGGCTGGACCCGATAGATAGACAGATATGCCGTTATAAGGACATGATAGGGGCGGGAATCGAGCAGGCGTCGTTTCTATTCCCGGGCGTCCGCTGGTCGACGGAGATAGCGACGCGCCTCTCGACGTCCGTCGGTCCGTTTTGTCGCCGGATCAATCCGTACGCCTCCTGCGACGGCTGGGAGGAAGTCGACTCGGCCTGAGACCGATATTTTTTCACTACATTATTCAAGGAAATTCTCCAATATTGTATTCTAGGTAGATGATGATGGGAAAATATCTAGACCGATAATGAGAAATCGGTCGAAGCAAAGTCCAAGGGAGGTGAGAGGGGCAGCTCATTTGGATTCTGTTGAGCCAAACATAGTACTAAGTCTCACCGTTCTCAAGTTTTCCGAAAATTTGGTCTTTTTACAAAGCTCTTTCCTCCACATTTCCACCCTGATAATACGCCAATGGGCTTTTAAATCCAGAGTCATTGTCTTCGATAATGCACGAGTGTCCTCATTTGACGACATTTTGGAGGAGACTAGTAAAATCACTTCATGATAGAGCCAAATCCATATCATCGAACCACCAAATTTTCAATGCCGAAATGAACCTTATAAAAGATGTTCTACAACTCAACACTTATCCGAAACATTTCATTGACAAAACAATACACCAAATTGAGAACATACAGAATATACAACAAACACAAAGACAACCAACACTGATAACAAATGTAATCCCATACATTCTCGGAATATCTGAAAAAAAAATTAAACGTGTTGGTGACAAGTTTCGAGTGAAAACAGTGTTCAAGACAGAAAATACAATGAGATCGATTTTGACTCATACAAAACCGAGAAATGAAAAACAGTCATCAAAAAATTGTATATACAGTAAACCATGTGTTTGTGGAAAATATTATACCGGTGAAACCAGCAGGCCTCTATCAGTAAGGATGAAAGAGCATAAGAACAATATAAAGAGAAGATATACTGACAAGTCAAAATTAGCTGAGCATATCCTTACTGAGAATGGACAACATATGGCCGATTGGAGTAATATTAAGATCATAGGAAAGGAAGACAACAACCAAAAACGGATAATCAAAGAGTCTGCTTGCATTCTCCTGAACGGAGACAATAATATTGCTTCTTGTTCAGTTGATATAGATAGAACTTGGCATCCACTTCTGAAACTTGAATATGAAAATGGAAAATTCGATATCAATTAATGAAAACACCTTGTAACCAGAATTCCTCCGTCAGCCAAATTGTCACTTTTCAGTGTCAAAATCGGAAACATCGAAAAAAGTTTACGAAGAAAAATATTTCAATTGTGTTGAGAACGGGAGCAGATTCGTTCCCGAAACGTCCACCAAGATAAGTAGAAGTTTTATTCTTATTAAATATATTTGTATTTCCAAAATTTCTTTCAAAAACAAAGTGTCACCAATAGAGAATTTCTCTTTTAGGTATCTAAAGGTTTAATTTCAAGCGCAGTGACATTTTGGGACAGATCCTAAATCTGTCCTTACTACAAATATATTGCAATAATTTTTAATAACTTCTACTCTATTTTTTAGAAACGAGGAGAGAAAATCCCATCAAAAGCTGAAAAATGAGAGTACTCTTTTGTTCTCCAAGTGTCAAATTCTAATTGACGGAAATAAATTTTACAATCCCCATCACCGATGATCATTAAAATTTCAATACGCTATTTTTCACTCAATCGAACCATTCTAAATTGTACAATCTATAAATTGTACGTTTATTCATTACTATGCATACAAACAACATCATTTAGTTTATCTGAATAGTTTTTTGCTCTAATGAAAAAAACTCAAAGGAGGTTGATGAAAGTGCTATATTCGTCGTTTTTACAAATCTTTTTTACACTAGACTCAGTATGTATGAATTCAAAATAACAAGCTCTTTCAAAATCTGTAAGAATATATAGGGTGTCCCATTTAAATTAAAGAACGGTTGAACCGGGAGTATATAATTAACAAAAAAATGTATTATATCAATAAAAATATATCAGATGCATTTCGTTCCATTGCATTAACCTGCAAATTTGCATAAATATCGTTTTTGTGGCATCAAAATCTAAAGGGTGTTCGGCGGAGCCGTCCTTCTCCCTGGATGTCATCCTCTTGTAGCGGCGTTTTCCACTTGACCGGGTATCGGAGCATTTCTGAGCCGGGGCGTTTGCGGTCGACTTCTGTCCCGGAGGTCGTTTCCCAGGCCCGCGTCCCGGATTAGGCCCTTTCTGGATCCGTTTAGGGGCGTGCGCTACTCTTTATTGGGACAATACTTCGTACAATAACGTTGTGTAATCTGTGCTCTCGCCACTTTTAGATACTAGATATACGGATGGGTTTAATGCGATAACGATATGATGAATTTCCGGTGGCATATTATATTCGAGTGGAAAAATAAGTAGGTGTATGAACATCAGGTCCGAGTATAAATTGTGATTTTGTGAATTGAATGTGTGATTTTTTAGTGAAAAGAATATTAATATAATAGTTGGATATTGTTGTAGTATGTGAACCAACCGAATTTGAAAACAAAATCGAAAAGAGTATTTTTTCGATTTTATGAATTGAAAATAAATCGTTTTTATTGAAGATTTTCGAAAGTATCTTCGGAACAAATTCAAGAGAACTATTTTCTTATTTTTCATCGAGTAGTCTTTAGGAAAACCCCAAAGGAATAGCAAAAAAACTGTCTGTAGGTTAATCGAGCAGGTGGTAAATTAATTTTTCCATTAATTTATTGGGATTTTCTCTCCTCCTTTCTAAAAATAAAAATCGAAATTTATGATCTGTCCCGAAATGTCGCTGCGCTTGAAACTCAACTTTCACATACCTAAAAGAGATTTTTTTCAATTGTCAATGACACCTTTGTTTCTTGGCTCTCTCTAATAAAAACGTTGTGAAAATAAAATAGATTTTTAAAAAATATAAGTAACAGTTTTGAACATTTTCAAACATTTCTGTAATGGCCTCCCCTTAATGCGCAATTCTTTCTCGATCAACTGAGTTTGTATCTTCCAGCTTTTCCGAGATCTCCGTATCATCATGAGATCATAAGTACACTGTATATCATTTTATTTTTGCGATTTCGGCGAGACGGTTTCTACTAACGGTCATCATCACTGTCTGAGGCTAATCACCTCAGGTCGATATTTCTGTGGAAAAATTTCGAGTCAGAAGAAAATCAAAAATTGATAATTCTAAAACATGTGAAAATGATACCTTTACGTTTTTCTGTCGTTGTCACAAAATTGCAAGATGAATCTCGCAGTTAACTCAATTGACAAAATATTCTTGCAATTAAATAAGAAAAAGAGAAAAGTACTATTAACTTGCCGAGATAATGTTCATTTTTCAGCTTTTCATGGGATTTTCTCTCCTCGTTTCTGAAAAATAGAGTAGAAGTTATTAAAAATTATTTCGATATATTTGTAGTGAGGACAGATTTGGGATCTGCTCCAAAATGTCACTGCGCTTGAAATTAAACCTTTAGATACCTAAAAGAGAAATTCTCTATTGGTCAGTGACACCTTGTTTTTGAAAGAATTTTGGAAATACAAATATATTTAATAAGAATAAAACCTCTGCTTATCTTGATGGACGTTTCGGGAACGAATCTGCTCCCGTTCTCAACACAATTGAAATATTTTTCTCTTCGTAAAATTTTTTCAATGTTTTCGGTTTTGACACTGAAAAGTGACAATTTGGTAGACGGAGGAATTATGGTTACAAGGTGTTTTCATTAATTGATATCGAATTTTCCATTTTCATATTCAAGTTTCACAAGTGGGTGCCAAGTTCTATCTACAGGGTGAGTCAAAAATGTGTACCGAGCTTTCTGGGGGTGATAGACCATTGAAAAATAAGTGTAGTTTGATGATTATACTCATGGCCCAAAATGCATATTAAGGGAGATATATCCTTCCAAAGTTGATAAAATTAAAATAATTTCTCCGCATAACTTCTGAACGATGAAAGCCACCCGATTGAAATTTTGTGCATGAATGTATGTTGTCCAAATACATTTTTTCGTCACACTTCCACATTTCTGATATTGATATTGTTATAAAGGGTGTTTTCAGAGGGTGAGTCATGATTTTTTGTAGAAAACTTTTTTCCCTGTATTATTTTCGGTGGAAAAACAGGAGCATTTGATGGAGCGAAGAAAATTACATGAAAAAGGTACTCTTATTCAAATACGAAAAATTGAGCCGTTCGTGAGATATTTGAGTTTTTGTAGTTACATGATATCAGCAGATTGATTTTATTCATCGCGAGATTCATCGGTATAACGATATTTCAGCAGCATTTGCATTTCCGAAGCACTCGCCAAGCATTAGAAGCATATCAGTTTGTTCAGAGAACGAATAACCTGCCATATTTCTTAAAATCTCAGTTGATAATCGCAGTGATAATTGACACAGAAAAACCACACGAACAAATCGACTACAACAATGTTGACTCGAATGTTGATGACATGAACGTCAAAATTGAGAACAAAATTATTCATCATGGCCTGCTAAAATATTGTTACCGATGAATCTCGCGATGAATAAAATCAATCTGCTGATATCATGTAACTACAAAAACTCAAATATCTCACGAACGGCTCAATTTTTTGTATTTGAATAAGAGTACCTTTTCCATGTAATTTTTTTCGCTCCATCGAATGCTCCTGTTTTTTCATCGAAAATAATACAGGGAAAAAAGTTTTCTACAAAAAATCATGACTCACCCTCTGAAAACACCCTTTATAACAATATCAGAAATGTGGAAGTGTGACGAAAAAAATGTATTTTGACAACATACATTCGTGCACAAAATTTCAATCGGGTGGCTTTCATCGTTCAGAAGTTATGCGGAGAAATTATTTTAATTTTATCAACTTTGGAAGGATATATCTCCCTTAATATGCATTTTGGGCCATGAGTATAATCATCAAACTACACTTATTTTTCAATGTTCTATCACCCCCAGAAAGCTCGGTACACATTTTTGGCTCACCCTGTATATCAACCGAGCAAGAAGCAATATTATTGTCTCCGTTCAGGAGAATGCAAGCAGACTCTTTGATTATCCGTTTTTCCGAGATAACGTTATTTTAGAAAATTATTTCGATTCAGACTGGCAGCAGGTGACAGCCAATGTGATTTTCAGTTTGAATACCGAGTTGTAGACAAAGTCGTGTCTCCATAAACGGAAAATTGGCGGCAGCTTGATGCGCCTTATTGACCGAGTGCAAGCAATGTTTCCATCCCGGTCGACCTTGCCTCTATTTTTTGTAATTGGGACACCGGTATAAAAACCCCCGCACCTGCATACGAAGGATAATTTTACCACTATGAAATGCATAAGTTTAATAACTATTTATAAACGTGCTAATTAATGGTCTATGGACGTCTATGGACGCTGCACGGGTCGAGCTCGAGGCACGAGTCGAATCGCAGCAGTTTTCCTTTTTTTTTTCCTGTTTTTTCGGAAAAATTTATTGAATAATTGTTTCAGTCGCGAATCCATGTGGGTTTTGAATAATTCGGATTTATAGGTTTATATTACAGTAGCCGTGTTTCGCATAGATTCTTACAACCGATAAGTGTTCCAGACGTGTATACAAAACACAAGGTGGCTGTCTAGCCTAGATATTATTTAAACACCCTCATCGAACCATTCGACTGAGTGGTGAAGATTGCACTTCTTTGCACACGCCTAAGTGTTTACATTTTGCACCACCGGAAGACGAAATTGATCAATCTTGTGAATTCAGTATTCCATTAGGGAGCAACCAAAATTTTCGTCACTTTAGATCAACCAACTTTCTATTCATTGAAGTCTGTAACTCCATCTTTCTCATGAACTTTCTGAAGCAAATAACGTTTAGCGTGCGGATGACAGTGACGATGACAGATCAATACTATCAATGAAGATCTGGCAAGAATTTTGGAATGGGAACTGAAAATCTAGTAGAATTCAATTCAACAAAAACTCAAGAAATTTGGCTTTCTGTTCCTATTTATGACAATGAATAAGTATTTCATTTTTGTATAAATTGATTTTTCAGCTTTTCGTGGGATTTTCTCTCCTCGTTTCTAAGAAAATAGAGTAGAAGTTATTAAAAATTATTTCAATATATTTGTAGTAAGGACAGCCGCTTAAAGGGGGTACATAAAATTTGTCTTACAATTTTTTTCACAAGCACTAAAAAAATTATTGAAATTAACCCGACATTTTCTACTACCAAAAAAACACTCAGACAGTAATTTATTTGGTTTACCCCATGGTTGTAAGGGGTGGAAAACGCTAACCCTAAAATTTATTTCTGATGTAACTTTTTGTCTTATTATTTGTTTAACATTTAAAAATTCATTTCCGATAGCCTGTTTCATTCCGAACAAAAAATGTGTCTGAATTTTTTGCCCAAAGTAAACCAGTTCGCAGCAAAAAAATATTTTACGAACAACTACAGAGATACATCGTCATAAATGCAACCTGGATTCATTGTTATTTTGTAGTTACTACCTGCATTGAATGATTAAAGTTGTAAAAACGAAACTCATTTATAATTAACAAAACATACAACATGTAGAAATCATTGTAAATGTTCAATGTGTCTACCTTCAAACATTACGCATGCATATGTACCCCCTTCAAGGGGCTGTATCTTAACATGGGATACTCCAATGAAGTTTCTTCTTAAGAAAGATCCTATCTTTTTCTCGATGAGGAATCACACCCTCAAATGTTTCACACTTATTTAGTTTCACCCTGTATATTTGATGATAATTGGTACCAACTGAGTCTGAGACTGAGATTTCCAGTTCAGTTCAAAAGTCAAGTATGGTTTTCGTTGATATCCTGTTGGAACTAGAAGAAGGTAACTCCATAGTGTCACTACATATATTTTGTAATCTTGAACCGAATTATCAATGAAAAATCATCCCCATAGGCGGTTCAATGACTCACAAAAAATGTTACTCAGTGTTACAGAGTGTACTGTACATATACAAAAGTTGCATTCGATTGATGTGACGTGATTTGGGTATTCGACCTGTCGGATTCTACTCGGTAATGGAGGAACAATCACTTGCAAATTCCTTCGAAAAAGGAAACCGAATACCGATTCCGATAACCCAGATGTTCACTATATATCTCAACTCGTACATATGCAGTGTATGCAGGAAAAGGAATTAATTACATAACTTTCACTTTTATTATAACATCGAGCTGGCACCGCTAAACATTGACGAATGGTTCGGAGAAGAGAATACCACTACATGGATTCTTCAACACCTTTGGCAATAAATTTCAACTATACATCTTGATGTTTACATCTGGGTATCGAAAAACGGTGTTTTCCACCACTAGCTGTCATACCATCATTCTCAACTAACGATTTTATTTCATTTGATGGAGTGATAAATACTTATAGTTTCGGGATATAATTTTGGTATCTGCGAAGTAACTAATGATACTTCCAACTCCTGAACACCTCGAAAGAAAACTATGTTGGGTTTTGCAAATTTTTCGATTCAATTCAAATAATAATCCACACAAAATACTTCGACGATATAATGATTAGATATGAAAGCATGATGTGTCATTGAAAAATGTAAAACAAACTCACAAATCGTGAAAAAACATTTTGTGGTATTATGAAACTACGCTGCAAGTGAAACTTTTCTTCGGATTTCCACTTTCAGAACGCTAGAGAGAGGTTCATGAATGATGATTCAACATACGCATGAACAATCGTATGAATTGTAATTCCTCAATTGAGAACTATTTACTGGCGTATGGACATACGAACAATATTGATGTCGTCCTCTTGAGAAGAATTGAAATACTGATAAAGCTCTGGCCAAATTGTCGAATCTTTCGAGAATCTCCTTATTTTCGTCACTGAAGTATCAGTTCCCGCAAAATTCTCCCAAAATCCTCACATAATCAAGATTTCGAACGAAATCCTCTAACCCAAATCCAGGTTCTAAGATCGATTCCACGAGTGAAAAAAAATCCAATTGCAGCATTGAAATCACATTCTTCATCGATCAACTATTCATTATCCAGCGAAAATCCAGAACAAACCATGGAATACAAATATAAAAAAAAAACTTCTTTTAACAGAATTATGTCAGTTGGGGTGTTTTCCTACGTGCTCCTTTGGCTACACTCTCTACAGCAGGGATTTGTTGATGCTCCGGTACATTACTGTCCATCACTTTCAGTGCCTGAAACAATGGAATCGATATCTCTCAACATTCATGATAAAAATATATATATATTATAAAAGTTAAATCTATAACTGTGGAATTCATGGGACATCAACAAATATATTTTTCTGGATAAAGAGTAAAAGGCTTTCTTCTGAACAATATTGTCCTTTTAGGAAACATTTGATCAAGAAAATACTATGATTTCATCTGGCGTTGAGTGTTGAATGAACTGTTGTTGTTGTTGTATAAACTGTAGAATAAACTACAAAAGATTCATGAAAGTCATTTCCCAGAATTATTATTCAGATGGAACACAACATTTGCTCTCAAATGTCAACGATAATATATAATAGTACCTACCATCATCTATAATCCGATATTGGTATGTATATTATTATACCGTTGCAATTTCTTTTGTTCATTGTCATAGGTGTCAAAGAAAAAACAAAAGGGAAACACCTGTTTCCTGCTTTTGTAGCCCACATGAATTAATAAATGGAAAAAACCACGATTATCGCTAATTGTCAATTGCTTTTTCAATGACCATTACTTGCATTCGAATCACTTCAACTTCAATAATCATCATCAATGAATTTACGATTAACTCTGCGAAAAATTATTCTAGAACGGGAAAGTTGCAAGGCCACTGAGCCCCCATCTTCCGTAATTTCGATAATGAGCTCGCTTTTTTTGCTCTCAACAAACAATTCTGTGTTTGTGAGTATGCTGCTACATTGTACACTACTAGTCGCTCACATAAATACATTTATTTCAATAAGAAATTCCCAGAGTAATTGGTATTCATATCGAGAAAATTCGATTAAGTTTTTCCCCTCTATTACGATATCCTTTAGAAAATATCTCAATTGGAAACACTAGCGCCATCTTCACCCGTGAAATGCAACTGAAGTGACGACCGTACTGGCACCTGTTGAATGTTATCGGTACTAATGATCTAGTGGCACGAATAGATGGCGGGTGTATCGCATCATGGAATGACATGATAAAAAATTCAACAGCATGACACTATAAACCGGCTTGGGGACATCGCAGTGAGAGGAAAAATCGCGCCACTGCTACCAATATTTTGAAGAATAATATATAGATGTTCTTGTAATAGAAGCCTATTCATGGCCTGATGATTCGTCCCATTGCTTGCTCTTTCGTAGTTATGATTACTTATTGCAGATCATGGCATAATAATTTGCATTTTCTCCTCAAATATTGTTTAATCATAATTCGGTAATCAAATGGTTGGGTTGGCTACCCCGTTTGCACTCTTTGGGCGTCATCAGGAATTCTCAAGGACGTGTTAAGCACAGCCTTGTTTAATCTCCGATTTTTGCGTGTGAACTTAGTGTTTTTTGGATGACTTCAATAAGTATAACGATGCACAAAATACTGGTGCAGTCACTGATGGTTCTTTGTTTGGTCAAAAACGCTAACGCCATTTTTCACTACATTGGCCTAATAGTTATGAAACTCCCCAGAAGATGGTGACATTTTTACAGATTTCTGTACAAATAGTTGACGTTTTGAGTTTGTAATTATGTAGTTCGATCTAAAATTGAGAAGTAACCTAAATTACTACTTTTGTTTTCATTTTTGTGTTGCCATCTAACGACTGACATCTATCAGTGTTCTTCACATCGTTATAAGGATACTTGTGTTCTATAAATGAAGTTCTCAATTCAACTTCATTATCATAATACAGCAATCATGAAGTAGTTAAAAGTATTATTTTCAAGATGCTAATGGTGTCTATTGGACTTCTGTAGCAATTTGCATTTTTTCATAGAAAATAATTGGAAACCATACAAATACCAAAATATAGGGATAAAACACATTTGAAGGGATATCAAGCATCTAGTGAAAAAAATTGGATGTACCAGGTTGCAGTCCATTCATATTATTGGAAATTTTCATATTTTCAACTTTTTTATACTAGGAAAAGTATGATTTGATTGAATATCTTCCTCATATACTCTTCCAAAGACATTTCGCAATCAGGTGACATTAGGATTGGTGAAGGTTTTGAAAAAAACCGTTTCCGTCTCAGCCCCTGATTTTATTTTTCAACATGTATAAACGTAGGAATTGATCAATCGAAACTCCTTTCACAATCAATCTTAAAAATATCAATACCATATGAATTCAAACCAAACTATGTCAGTTTTCCAATTACCTCTTCAACCTGTTCCTTAGAAAACATATGAAACAGTTCTTTTGGAGTCATGGTCATGACTTCCACATTAGAAGCATTGAGTTTCTCCTCCATGACTTGTTTGAGAATTGTCAAAGCAGCAGTTGTAGCTTCTTCCAATGTCATACTGCGATGGTACACCTCCTGCAAGCTTTGCTGAGCACCTTCTGAGCCAGAACCAATAGCTTTAGCATCAAATTGAACAAATGTACCTACGAAAAAATATTAATCAATTTGAATACCTTTGGAAAACATTCCAAAAAAGTACCTGAGGGATCCATATGATAGAGTTGTGGTCCTTTCTCATCAATACCAGCAAACAAAATGGCTACCCCAAAGGGTCTTGACATGGCTGCACCATCATCATCTGAGTCCCCAAACTGAATAGCCAAGTTTGAGACACCCTGAGCACAAGACTCTACACTCATGTTCTCATTGTATACGAACCAGTGGTTTTGACATTCAACTCTCGCCCTAGAATGTTTATGTTGAAACTTGGACACTCAGTTGGAAAAAAGCCAGTTTACCTGTCTATCATTGTACGTGAATCAGCCATCAGCCCAGACACAGCACACCCAATATGCTTATCAACCTCAACGATTTTTTCTATGGTAGTGGGTTCCATCAGAGGCGACGTGATACGTTTCTCTACAGCTAATACTACTCCCTCGCTGGTGCATATTCCGATAGCTGTTGATCCTAGTTTAATGGCTTCGATGGCATATTCTACTTGGAAGAGACGGCCTTCAGGAGAGAAGGTGTTGACTCCTCGGTCGTATTCGCTTCTTGTGAGAAACATCTTCAGCAACTACTGAAGGGGAAGTTTGGTTAGGTGTGAAATGACAAGGCAGAAATATCGAAATCGAAGAGATTCCGGTGAAGGGATAGTTTGTGTGAATATGCATATGAACTCACTCTTTTCTTTTGATGAAAACGTAATCGTATGAGGGACTGATGATCGGAAAAATCTTCAAAACCGGACAAAAAAACTTTTAACCTGAAGCAATAAAATTATAAATAATTATTGGCTGTCATAGATGATGGAACACTCATTCCATGAACTCAGAACTCATTCGATCAATGGTGGCACTGACAACTGATAGGAAAAGCTGCCAACTGAAATGCAAATATTTGTGTTTATGGTGTATTGCGCCTGTAGACCATCAGAGCATCAGATCGCTTTTAGTCGTAAAAAAATTTGGATGAAACGTCAACAGGATCCTAACCTAAGAATTGACTACAAGAAAATTTCGAAAATGACTACAAATGGCCCATTCCGTTGGACTTATGACCAAATGAGTCAACCGTATATCGATATTGGCCCAGAAATCAAGCTGCAGAAAGGTCACGACTTGAAAATACCATTCAATGATTTTGTACCAGCTCTTAAGGAATTTTTCAAGGTCCACAGACTTGGAAATGGGCAGCTAAAAATGTGTGGTAGTAAAAATAATATGTCACATATTCATTCTGATGATGTTCTTATTGTAGAATCAATGTTACTGAAGATGTCCTTATATTCTTGTCATGTCAGATGAAAAATGTTGTAGAGTCCTACCAAGAAGATTTAAGCAATGCAGAGACATCAGAATTACTGGCAGATCTCTTCTGGAGTCTCAGAAATTATTCTGTCAGCACACAAAACCAAAATAGCATAGTGGAAAAAACAGATATCTTAGTTAGTGTTGGAAATTTATTCAAAGTGATTGAAAAGCAAGAGAAGTTTGTTAAATTCATGTTACAGTTTCTACTGAATCTGATATCTGCAAATAGGACAACTACAAGAAGCATTCATACCCAATTTGTTGGAGTTATCATAAAGTTTCTCATCAAAGGGATTTGTGTATATGAGTGCTCAGCATTAATTTACAATATCTCTTTGTTTGTACCCCTATGTGATGTTGACATTCTAGGAACAATAATTGATTTATATGATAGTGAGGACCAAAATGAATTTCTTTGCTTTTTTGTTGAGGGATGTGTCTCAAAACCTGAATTTTGGAATGTCTTTGAAGATTTGAAAGTTGAGAGTAGGCTGAGGATACTTGAAATCATCAAGAACCAAATTCAAACACAAAATGAAACAAATATACCAGATAGTGGGTTGAATACCATAATACAAAGATTCTTGAAAAGTGGAGAGGCGATTATCCAGACTTACATGGATAATGACTTGAAAGCTTGTGAAATATCTTTCATTCTACAAATACTAGCCTCCATATCTTGCAAAGAACATTATTTGAGTAGATTTCAGAATTCCAAAGATATTCTGATAAATGCTGGAGTATGGTTGATAAATGTGCACAGGCTAGGAAAAGGCTCAGAAAATTGTTTCACACCTGTTCAAAAACTATCAGAGTGTGATTCCATCAATGAAGAGTACTGCCGACATCCTGCTTTTGGATTTAAAGCAGATTTGATCAGACTCATTGGAAATATGTGTTGGAAAAATACTCAATTACAAAATTTGGTGAGTGAAGAAGTCTTTGATGAATGTTTATAGGAGTTTCTTATATTGACTTTGTTCATAGGCTAGAAGTGCTGAAATCCTACCAATAATACTGGACTGTTGTAACATGGACACAAAAAATCCTTGTATCCTTCAAAGATATTTTTTTGTTGCAAATGATTTCCTGAAATCCTGATATAATGAAAATATGTTATGTTCCTTAACATGTTCCTTAGTTATCATTCAATGGTGTGTATTAGCTATCAGAAATCTATGTGAAAACAACCCAGATAATCAGAGGATCATAGCTGGATTGCATCGAAATGGTACTATCAGTACTCAAATCCTTGATGAAATGGGTATAACCTTACACAATAGTGAGGATGGTCAGCTGAAGATTGTGTCTTTGGAGTCATTGAGACAATAAAAATTTGTAGTCAATCACGATATTTTCTTTGATCCATTCCTAAGATTTCAACCACATTTTTTAAATCAATCATACCTAGATAGAATGTAGTCTCAATAGGTTTCTAAGCACAGCAGGTGTTTCTGAACATCAATTGGTACTACTGCTAAGAGATGTCGCTTGGTGTATCATTTACCTCGATCTGAGCATTCACCTTATTGCGAGAATTTGTCTAGAATCCTTGATTGAGCCAAGCATTTGAGTTTCTTCAATGTAGAATGAAATATCGCACGAATTGAATGTTGAAAAATTTTATTGCTGTTGTTACAAAGCATTTATTATATATCTAACTTATATATTAACAAGAATAAATTACTTATGAACTAGTATCAAGGACTATATTATGTAGCTATGCAACATTGGAATGTTTTCGTAATTTCGACTGGAGCTATATTCTAGTTTCTTGTGAGTTGAAATTAAAAATGAATATTGGAAGGTATGTATATCATTCCTGGAAATTCAATGTATAGTCGGTTAGTACCATTTCACGATTTCAGACGTAATTAATGATAATTTTTTGAAATAAAAATGTCTAAAAAATTCACACCGCACTATTTACACGTGTATTCTTCAGTCCTCTCACTACAAGTATCGCAATCGACTTTACAACACCATACGAAATTACACCTGCATTGGAATGTTTTTGTAAACTGGTGCGTGTTGTAACCCCTTCCGCAGCACATCAAGTCGCATCCATCGATACCTGAAACAAAAAAAGTATATAGGTACAGTGTGGTCTCCCTGTGTCTCCCTCTTATTTACTTCTGGACCAAACAAATTAGAATTCTAAGAAAAAAATCAACAGTTGGATGAACTGGTTCGAACGTGTTTTTTTTTTAGTTATCGCAGCTGGATCTGAATTTTCGAGACTATCTTTTTTTTTTATCTGTGGACCTCACGAAAGGGAAACCTATGATGTTCGAGGAACATCGTGTTAGCCGGCGGTGGAATTTTGGGAGAGGAGGAAAGTGTTGGAATTTTTCTTGAAAGTTTGGAGGTTGTAAGCATCAGGAAAAACCTCACTAGGCAAAGAATTCCACAACTTTGCCGTTCTATTGATGAATGATGTTTGGTATAGCGATGTTCGACAGGTCTCGAGCCTGACAATGTAGGAGTGACCAGCTTGAGCTCGTCTGGTTTGTCTACTAGGAATAGCGCGTGGTGGCATAATAGATGATATTTCCGTTGAGCACCGATCGTGAAAGTACCTATAAAAATGACATAGATCGCCGACCTTTCTACGATGATCTAGAGAGGTCAATGATTTGGTGACTGTTGTGTCATCGACTAGGCGAATAGCTCTCTTCTGTATTGAATCTAAGAGCTTCAGCGTATGTTTGGGGGCTGAGCTCCAAACATGTGAACAGTACTCCAGGACAGGTCGAATTTGTGCTTTGTAGATCATGAGCAGTTGCTGGGATGTGAAGTATCTCTTCGCACGGAATAGAAAACCAAGTTTTTGTGAAGCAGTTTTCGCAATGGACCTCACATGATCGTCCCATGAGAGAGCACTGTTGGTGGTGACACCCAGCATGGACATTGACGACTTCATAGGAACAGTTTATACCCGACATCATCAAATTGGGCATTGTGTGATCAGCCTTCTTGGTGAACATACAAGCTTGAGTTTTAGTTGCATTGAACTGTACTAGATTCTCAGATCCCCATTTCAGAATTCTTGTCAGATCCTCATTTAAAGCATCGACCTGTCTTCGCCTTGCACCTCTGGCCTCGTTGGATGATATAGGGGCTCTAGAGGAAAAGGCGGAATGAAGTGTACTATCATCCGCAAAGCTAGGAACTCGGCTGGAGGTCACATTCAACAAATCATTGATGTGGAGCAAGAACAAAGTTGGTGCCAAGACAGAGCCTTGTGGAACACCAGCATTGATCGTCATTGTATCAGACGAGACCCCGTCTACCACCACGTAGAGTGATCTATCTGCAAGAAAACTCGATAGTAAAAGACACAGTTGGGGCGGCAAACCATATGACGGAAGTTTCGCTAGGAGGCCTTGGTGCCAAACTCGGTCAAATGCTTTGGAGATATCCAAGGCTACAGCCAGAGACTCCCCATGTTTCTCTATTGACATCTGCCACTTATGTGTCACATAGGCAAGCAGATCTCCAGTTGAACTCTGGTGACGAAAGCCATATTTCCGGTCGTTCACGATTCTTGAGCTCTCTAGATATCGGATGAGCTCGATGTTGATTACTTTTTCCATTACTTTAGAGATCACAGAAATCGGTCTATAGTTTTTAGGGAGGGTTTTCTTGCCCTTCTTTGGAATCGGTTGGACCCTATAGCTTTCTATTAGCTAGCTATTTATTTTTGCTCCACAATATAACGCCCCAAGCCAATAGGTCCGTAATTCATTTTCCGATGCTGAAAACAACAATCAAATGAAATATGACTGACTCCTCAAGTACTACAAGGTGGTATTAACAATTGCTTTTCCCAACTTCAGAATCTAACATGATAAACGATAAATGGCGTCCTTGTGTCAAATTTCAGGTTCAAACATGCTTTTTGTTCGAAGGAAGGCATTTCAGGTGCTGATATTCCTCAAGTTTGGTTCCATGAGGTAATTTCATCAGAATCTGAGACACAAATTTTACAATTTTACATTTTTAAATGATCCCTAACTTTTTTAAATGAAAGAGTTTGGACTCCAAAAAATACTCATTTCCTAATTCAATTACTTTTGGGATTGAATCCATGAGAAGGCCGGAAAGCATGCCCGAAAAAAGGGTCTGCCAAACCATTTTAGTGAAACGCAGCGCAGCGATTGTCAATTTCGTTCACATCTTCGGCCTGTATGTACTGACCTCTGGAGGTCCTGTTGCACTGCCTGCCGACCGTCCCCAAAGACCCCGCGGCCAGATCCCTCTCGCAATAGTTGGGCGACATCTGCAAATACACCAGCTCGGACTGCTTGGGCTCCCTCTTCACCGGCACCTTGCCCTTGGTCAGCACCAGGTGCTGCCGCTTGGCGCGCGGGCGGTGGCCGCGCCCGCCCACTTGTTGCGCGCGCCCGCCCACTTGTTGCGCGCGCCCGCCCACTTGGGGGGCGGCGCCGGCGGCCACCGGCCGCGCCCTGTAGTACTTTTTCATGAGGATGTCGCCGAGCTGACGAAACGTCGGCAGGGTCTTCCAGCAGGTCTTCATCGTGCAGCTGCCCGACACGCCGTGGCATTTGCATTCGACTATCAGGTTCGATTTGACGGCCTGGAAAGTGGAAAGGAGAATTAGGGCTTTGATCCCAGGAAGGCGATTTTTTCAACATATTTTATAGGAAAAACCTGTATCCCAACTTGGTTAGGAGATATTAGTATGATAATTTAAATAAGTGGAGAGTGCATAAGAGTTGCATCATGTTGTATTCTATACTTTTTCTACGACCACAGATACATTGTCGAAAAGTCTGATGCGCCACATGGTTAACATTGGAATCATCGATTCGTCAGAGAATTTTATTCTTGATTCGAGTCGATGCACTGTAGACATCTCAGATCCATGTCGTCAAATTTCTGTATTTTATTTTACAAGGGAGAACAAACAAATTGGAGTTTTGGCTGATTGTGAAGTAGCATTATTTTGGACAACATCACAAGGACTTCATTCAGAAAAGTTGTTTACAATTGGAAGAAATATTCATATTCGAAATCACAGCCCACTACGCAATACGAAATATTTTCAATTGTTCAATTGTTATAGTAAACAATATGAAAAACTAAAAATGATAGACTTGAGTGACTAATCTTACACTATCAACTCGATTCGAATGAAAATAACTGAAAATGTCGTATGTCTCAATACAATGGCATGGCACTTAAAAATGTATTTACAAAGCCAACAGTCATGTGATTTATCATTGCTGCATCTCTCTCTTATGCTCGTTACAATACCTCTATCTCTCTCTCTTTAAGTTTGACTAGAGATATAGGTTGGCCCAATGAAAACGAACAAGGTCAAAGAACTAACATTGAAATGAATGATTCTTCATGTAATGTTGGATAGGACAGGATTTAAAAATAAAACACATAAAGCACTTGATGAACATCGTTCTAATTTTAAAATGAAAGGGGAAAGAAAGCGTTACTTTCCATCATGCACTAGCCAATTATTTCCATAAACGTGTTTCTCGAGAACTACTGCATTGAATTCGAGAAACAACAAGGGGGTTTGAGTGAAAAAGTTGAGAGCATGCCCGAAATATTGAGCGTATTTCTTTTTTCTTAGACCGATAACTATGTCAAATCGGCCTTGTTTCGTTTTCATTGAGCCACCTAGTATATTTGGTTGGAACAAACCACTTTTTTTACACCAAACACCAACTCATTAGCTTTGTTCGACGGAAAACCGCGTCAACGTTGCAGCGTACTTATAACTGCTCCCACACATCGTGGCGTCCGTGCCCTATAATTTCCGACGCCATTACCGTCTCGCAAAACACCCTCAGCACACACATATTACACCGGCACCTTGTCATTAAGGCTGTAACTCTTTTGCCACACGGTATCCTGAGACCTCTCTGATTACGTGAATCGGGGACGTCATTACGCACTTTGCGAATTGCTGATTGCTAGTCGTTTCGTCCTCGATAGGCACCTTCAGGGCTTCTGCGATCCACGCCGACGATCGGTGTTGCCAGGTCGGGGTTTACATCGACAATGGAAAGTCTGACGAAAAACAACACAGGGTATTTTGATTGAGTTGTATGCACAATAAATCCAATAGACGATTCTTTGAGTCATTTCTAGACTAGAAGTTCATGAAAATCCTTTGTCTTAACGTGCTTAATTTTCAAGAAAATATCTTGAATATCGTCATACCAATTTTGTTTTTTTTTTATCTGTGGACAACACGAAAGGGAAACCTATGATGTTCGAGGAACATCGTGTTAGCCAGCGGTGAAATTTTGGGAGAGTAGGAAGGTGTTGGAATTTTTCTTAAAAGTTTGGAGGTTGTAAGCATCAGGAAAGACTTCACTAGGCAAAGAATTCCACAACTTTGCCGTTCTATTGATGAATGATGCTTGGTATAGCGATGTTCGACAGGTCTCGAGCCTGACAGTGTAGGGGTGACCAGCCTGAGCTCGCCTGGTTTGTCTACTAGGAATCGCACTTGCTGGCATAATAGATGATATTTCCGTTGAGCACCGACCGTGAAAGTACCTATAAAAAAGGCAAAGATCGCCGACCTTTCTACGATGATCTAGAGAGGTCAATGATTTGGTGAGTGTTGTATCATCGACTAGGCGAATAGCTCTCTTCTGAATTGAATCTAAGAGCTTCATCGTATGTTTGGGGGCTGAGCTCCAAACATGTGAATAGTACTCCAGGATAGGTCGAATTTGTGCTTTGTAGATCATAAGCAGCTGCTGGGATGTGAAGTATCTCTTCGCACGGAATAGAAAACGAAGTTTTTGTGAAGCAGTTTTCGCAATGGACCTCACATGATCGTCCCATGAGAGAGCACTGTTGGTGGTGACACCCAGCATGGATATTGACGACTTCATAGGAACAGTGGTACCCGACATCATCAAATTGGGCATTGTGTAATTAGCCTTCTTGGTGAACATACAAGCTTGAGTTTTAGTTGCATTTAGATTCTCAGATCCCCATTTCAGAATTCTAGTCAGATCCTCATTTAAAGCATCAACCTGTCTTCGCCTTGCATCTCTGGCCTCGTTGGATGATATAGGGGCTCTAGAGGAAAAGGCGGATTGAAGTGTACTATCATCTGCAAAGCTATGAACTGGGCTGGAGGTCACATTCAACAAATCATTGATGTGGAGCAAGAACAAAGTTGGTGCCAATGTTTGCAGCATCTTAACGAATTTATTCGACAAAACATTAGTTCCACTGACTTTTTGTAATTTTTATGTATTTTCTAATCTGAAATACGACTTATATTCATTGATTCTCTTCAGTTTTCGGAAACATAAAATCCAATCAATTGCATATCCCTGGACCACACAAGAAACATTGAAGAATAATGGGAATAATCGAAGATTATTCCAAGGTTATTCCAAGGTTATTCCCAGCTTCCAATGAACAAATTGACAGTCGTTTTCAACTTATTTATAAGCTATTTATTCAATTTAACATTCAAGATATTCAAGAAAATCTAATATTTTCAAGATAGTTCAACACAACAAGAATTCATTGCACATACCTAATTAACACCCTGTATATTACTTCTCGACAACAGTATATTCAAAGTATTTGAATTTTTCAAACAAGAACAGTATGAGATTATGTCTAGCTGCAAAACAATAGATCTACTGCCGAATCAATAGACCTGGCAACTGTGCCGATAATATCGTTGATGATAATTTATTGCGGCGTAATTTGCTCGGGATAAAATAACGTATTGTGAGTAATTTTTTCCATGGATATACTTGAGACATGCCCTGCAGTCGGAATTGTCAAGCAGATAAGAAATCATAATAATGTCAGTTCGAATTTGCTTTGAAGGGCTTGCGAGAATTTATGTGGACTTATTTATACTGGAATAAAAGTTGAGATATAGCCTTGATTTATACGTCTATGAATTGTTGGGAAGGTGTAGTCACTTTAGACAAATTACCATATCATTGTAGTTTCAAATATTTCTCGATCGAGTAATTGATATGTGACAAAAAAATCGAGATCAAAAAAAAAGTTCATTATGCACTTGTATCGAGAATACAATATCACTTGACCTATGGTACATTAGTTTGAGGAAGAAGCTATGCAACAACAATGAAACACCTCTGCAAAAAATACAAAATATAATTTCAAAATGGGTACATAATCCTGAATAATTGTTTCCAACAAATATTATCTTCGAGGAAGCAAAAGAAGGCTGACAATAAGAAACCTCTTCAATGAAGTCAGTATTGTACATATTCAAACATTGTCAACAAAGATTTAATATTGTATATTCTCTACTAGATCGAGCTTAAAGAAAGAGGAATTGAAACGACTATAAGAAAGAGACTCAGCGATGAAAAATCACATGACTGTTGGCATTGTTGCAACATCTTGAGGTGTCATGCCATTGTATTGAGAAATACGACATTGTCAGTTATTTTCATTCGAAACGAGTCAATAGTGTGAGATTATTCACTCAAATCAATGGTTTAGCGAAGTTCATTGATCCATAAATGTGTTTCAGTTGTGTTCAAATGTGACTCAGTTTAACTTGTTGTTTGAATATCAAAAATAGTTTTAAAACTTTGTTCGAAATGGTGTTGCTGTCCTGTTCAGCCTATGCTGTACTAATATATTCAAAAATTATCAGAATATCAAATCGAACTTATCGAATTATGTTGAACACATTTAAAATGATACACAGATTGAAGTAGATAATTCTGTTTGCTAGACTTATCATGTTTTTATATCATTATTGATGTACTTATTCTTCTTTATCATCAACATTATAATCATTATTATCATGATTTTCATCATCATTATTAGTAGTAGTAGTATTGTAGAATGAATTCATTCAATTTTTTCTCAAGATTCAAGTTACGACTACTATTTATAAGGAACAAATGAAATATCTTAGTGGATCTCGGAAGAATAATTTTATTTGTTCTTTTTGATAATATAATTCAGTTCATATCTCAGTTAGATAGTAGGTAGGTGCCTCAAGGATCAGTTCTCGGACCCGTGCTTCTTCCCGTCTATGTCAATGATGTTTCTTTAAATTTATACCTCATATGGAAAACATATTCAATTAATATTGTGAAAAAACTTGGGGTATATTTCTTCCGAGAAAAAAAAGAATATTCTTCTTAAAAACCTTTCTAATGATATTTATTACATTCCCAATACACAGATGGAATCTTGAGTGATTCCCGAAGCACAAAAAAAGAATTCCAATGAAGTATCACGAATTTATTCGATCCGAATTTCGACCTTGGTTTTCCCATGGCCGACTGATTTTTTTTCCTCGGCGTGCGTGGCTCTTAATTGACAGGTGCTTGAGTGATGTTCGAGATCGTTAGCTGAATTTCGTTTCTATGCATTCTGCCAGCGGTCACTGGGTGATTTTTTCCGAAAAATCGGTTATTATTTCGAGTCACGATACAGTCGAATAATTGATACTTCGGGCTCAAGAAAGCGTTGCGTGTATTGTTCTCATGAGATTCCGAGTAAGTAGGTATCCATAATTATGAAGAATTCATAGAAATTCCTAAAGTCATACCGGAAAATCCGAGAAAAATCATGAATTTTCTGGGATTTCAGCTGTAGTAATGTGCGATTCATCAATTTTGTCGACAATTCTTAAAACATCATGAAATTCCGTTAATTTTGCAAAACTTAAAACGAAAAGATGAACAAACAAACAAATAACGAAATTTCCTAAGACATGAACTTTCATGAAGTTCATTTTTCAGCTTTTTGTGGGATTTTCTCTCCTCGGTTCTGAAAAATTAAGTAGAAGTTATTAAAAATTATTTCGATATATTTGTAGTAAGGACAGATTTTGTGATCTGCCCCAAAAGGTCACTGCGCTTGAAATTAAACCTTTAGATACCCAAAAGAGAACCTTGTTTTTAAAAAAATTGGAAATTCAAATATATTTAATGAGAATAAAACTTCTACTTATCTTGGTGGACGTTTCGGAAACGAATCTGCTCCCGTTCTCAACACAATTAAAATATTTTTCTCTTCGCAAAATTTTTCAATATGTTGTCGGTTTTGACACTGGAAAGTGATAATTTGGTAGACAACATATTGAAAAATTTTGGGAAGAGAAAAATATAAAATATTCGCAAAATTTTGCGAAAAGAAAAATATTTCAATTGTGTTGAGAACGGGAGCAGATTCGTTCCCGAAACGTCCACCAAGATAAGTAGAGGTTTTATTCTTATTAAATATATTTGAATTTCCAAATTTTTTCAAAAACAAGGTGTCACTGACCAATAGAGAATTTCTCTTTTAGGTATCTGAAGGTTTAATTTCAAGCGCAGTGACATTTTGGGGTAGATCACGAAATCTGTCCTTACTACAAATATATTGAAATAATTTTTGATAACTTCTACTTCATTTTTCAAAAACGAAAACAAAAAGGTGAAAAATGAATGTACCACTTCCTCGAAAAACTTACAGACAGAATATGGAGTTCCTTGGAATTTCATGAAAATTAGTGTATTTACAGCAAATTCTCATCATAATATCTTTTTACCTTCCTTTCGATCTTGTTATTGCACATATTATCAATGTTCCAGGAAATTCTTGAATCGACATAAAATTCCATAAACTTTCATGAAGATTCAGGAAAATTCATAAAAAAAGTCATAAAATTCCGTATAAAATCAAGAAAAATTATGAAAAAAAACCATCGATCTTCAATTTCCCGAAAGACTGGTTCTTTTACCTTCCTTCCGGCCTTGTTGTTGTGCAAATTCATGAGACTCCTCTCGTCCCCCTCCAGCTCCCTGGCGTCCAGGAACTTCCTGGAGAACCTGACGCCGTAGTTGACGTCGACGCTGCAGCCGCCCCACTTCCACCCTGCCGGCGTCGGTTCGCGCGGTTTGGGGCCCGGGTCGCAGCCGCACGCCGAAATGTTGCCCCTCGCGCACGCCGCTGTCACCGAGTAGGCCACGCCTGCGCTGCTTATGGCGTACGTGAAGGCGGCTTCGCGAGAGCCTGCGGAAAAAATCGAAATTTCACGATTTTTTTTAATTTTTTTTTTTTTTACTTTTAAATTTTAATTTAATTTTTTTAATTTAATTTAATTTTTTTAATTCCATGAATTTATATATTTTTTGACATTTCTTGAATTTCATATTTTATATGATTTTTTATTTCAATTCTATGAATTTTCATGAAATTAATTTCATAAATTTCAATGGAATCCTATGAATGAAATTCTATATTCAATGAATTCAATGATATTTTATGGATATGAAAATCACATAATTCTGATATTCGATTACCAACAAACATTCATCGATTTTGACAACGATGTACAAAACACTGGTGCAGTCACTGATGGTGTTTTGACCAAGAGCTTCGATAAAAATTGTTGGAAATTTCTGTCCAAAGTTGAAAAAATTGTTTTAAAATACTATCTTTGGACTCCTTCATATTTTGAGGCATTAAATTTTTAAATAACTCCTTCACATTCAACTTCCGACAAAACTCTACTAGAACTGATATGTGTCTGTCGTTTAGTCAAAGAGTCTTTAACCGTGAATCAGAAAATTACAAACATTAGCTCTACGGGTTTGGGTATGCTAAACTGTGTTCGCGACAGATACTAAAAACTGTACATTATTAATCATTTTGAAAAACGTAACGTAACGTGAAACATAGAAGTTACTGATGGTGTTTTGTTTCGTCAAAAACGTTAACGCCATTTCCCGCTATAATGACCTAATAGTTATGAAACTCCCCAGAAGATGGTGACCATTTTACAGATTTCTGTACAAATAGTTGACGTTTTGAGATTGTAATTATGTAGTTCGATCTAAAATTGAGAAGTAACCTAAATTACTACTTCTGAATCAATGTTTTTATAACACTGATTGTGCAATTATCAATAATACTGATTTTTTTTTCATTTTTGTGTCGCCATCTAACAACTGATACTTGAGTGATTTTCCGCTATAACGAATAAAATGCTGTTATCAAGTAAGCTGTACGTTAGAGTTCTGGTTGAAGAAATTAGATAGGCAAATAGGCAGAATAGCTCCACCAGTGTTCTGTACATATAGTTATTTTGACATTCGGTTACAAACCAACCCCAGATTTAGATTTCAGTTCAGTTTCATGAAACTCCATGATATATTGGGGGTTGTATGGAGGACCAACTTCGTTGAATACCGCCTCCCACATGAACTTTTCCTATTCATTATATCCTATCAATGAAAAATAAAGACAGATTATTATTATTATTATTCACAGTTGTTCATGAACTCGTATGAAATTCTGCAAATATACATTCAATCCCAAAGAAATGCTTCTAGATATGTCTCGTGATTTTTGGGATCCATTTTTTTGATATTTTTGAATCGGTAGCCTCATATTCTAATCAATTCGTGAATAATTCTTATCAACTCAGCTCATTTCAATATCCAATTATCCCCTATGAGTGATATACTGAAGGATCATCAGATTAGTGAAGAACGCGTTTTTCAAAATTGACAAAATCTAATGAAAAATTTTATTTTCATTTATTTTGGAAAGTGAGTATCGTTTCAATAAATCACTAGATATATCTCATAGGGGCTGATTATGTTCAGAACGGAGCCTCAGTTGGAATTGAGGAGAAAAAAATACGATTTTTTTCCTCCAATCGATAACGACGTGGTATGAAACTGTAACGCCACTGCCTAATTGTTGACTCAAATCTGGCTTGGAATCGTCACGAATCTCGTGGGCTGTCGAGGGATGCGAATACGCAAATTAGTAATTCTTCTCTTTCAAGTTGGCCGACACGGCCGAGAGAGGAATTGCCTTGCCCTCGTTTTTATTTATATTATATTAACTTTTAACACATTCGTTCCCACCTCCCGCTTAAATAAACAATTAACCCCGGAGCGGATACGTGTGTTTCATTTTTCATTATGCGCATATCAAAAGGGGGATCTGATCGTGAATTAAACGATGCTGGCACGCCTCGATTCGTCGTGCGGATTATTATTGTTTTTTTGGCGCATTATTTTGCTCGATGCTCGATATAATTATCGTTGTTGTTGGGATGCAAATGACGGCTGTCAGAGTCGGGTTGGGATAGATAACACAACAAGTGTGGAAAGTGACTTATTCCGCACGACTATGAACATTTGAATCATTATTATTGCAAGGTTAAACCGCTGTTCATTGACGTTCATTGAAATTTCACGTAATATGCCACGCAATCCAAGATACAGTAGCCAGAAGAGATCCCGACCGGAGCCTTTCGATAGTACGCCTATGAATTCCGGATATTCAACGTTTTTTCGTTGTTTTTCATTGTCATGAATATGTTTCATATGAGTTCTCTCAATAATATATTGGATTCATAATATCCACAGCGATAAAAATCAGAAGAGGGAGGAGATGATGGTCACATTACCAGACGCATCTCGAATAAGGAACGAAGGTAGTGGATTGAATAATTTTCCGACAGGGACATTTATCAATCATTGCACGCGTGATTTTTTCCAAGATTTCCACACTAGTGAGTATTACTTTCCTGTTACCATAGTGAAATGGGCTACTTTCTGAATGAAAAAACAATGCTGGAAGCGCGGTTTTGTTAGTGCCATTTTGTAATACTTGAGGAGTTTTCAATCAGCCTGTTGTTTCTCATTAATTTTCAATGACTTTTATAAATGCTCAGGAATTTATATTTTTTATATTCTTTTAATTTCGGGGATTCCCATGAATTTCCTGGAATGTTCACTATTTCAAATAATTTTCAATGAGACCTCATAAAATGTCATGAGAAACTCGTAGATCTCTAATTTTCATAATTTTCATTATATTTTCATAACTTCGGGGATTCTCACGAATTTCTTGAAATTTTCACTATTTCTAATAACTTTTAATGAGACCTCATCAAATGTCGTGAGAAACTCATAGATCTCTAATTTTCATAAATTGTCAATGAATGCTCAGGGATTTTCAAAATGTTAATTTTTTTTATAATTTCGGGGATTCTCACGAATTTCCTGAAATTTTCACTATCTCCAATAATTTTCAATGAGACCTCATAAAATGTCATGAGAAACTCATAGATCTCTAATTTTCATAAATTGTCAATGAATGCTCAGAAATTTTTAAAATTTTCACAATATTTTTATAATTTCGGGGATTCTCACGAATTTCCTGAAATTCTCACTATTTTTTATAGTTTTCAATGAGACCTCAAGAAATGTCATGAGAAACTCATAGATCTCTAATTTTCATAAATTGTCAAAGAAAATTTTCATTATATTTTTATAATTCCTGGAATTCCTGGAATTCTCACTATTCCTTATAATTCTCAATGAGACCTCATAAAATGTCATGAGAAACTCATAGATCTCTAATTTTCATAGATTGTCAGGAATTTTTAAAATTTTCATTATATTTTTATAATTTCGGATATTCTCACGAATTTCCTGAAATTGTCACTATTTCTAATGATTCTCAATGAGACCTCATAAAATGTCAAGAGAAACTCAAAGATCTCTAATTTTCATAAATTGTCAATGAAAATTTTCATTATATTTTTATAATTTCGGGGATTCTCACGAATTTCCTGGAGTTTTCACTATTTCTGGAAATTTTCAATCGGACATCATGAAATGTCATGAGAAACTCATAGATCTCTGATTTTCATAAATTGTCAATGAAAATTTTCATATATATTTCGAGGATTCTCACGAATTTCCTGGAATTTCCACTATTTCTAATAATTTTCATGAAACGTCGTCATGAGAAACTCATAGATCTCTAATTCTCATAAATTTCCATACACACGTTCATACTTCGAGAAAGTTATCATTTCCATCAAAATTTAATCGAAATCCATGGGAACCCGATTGGAATCGAGAGGGCTCATATACCGGCCTCCGACTGTCGATTTGGCGCCTCCCACGAGCGCCCAGCAGACACCGCAGTCACTCAAAGAGCACGAAGCCTGAAGATCGCCAATTAATCGGCGGTATCGCGTGACCACGTGTACCCACATTTCACCCATCAGAATCTATGTTCACGTTCTCGCCGCCCACACTCACTTCTCATTCCTGCATCTACCGGAATCTCTCTCCTCGTACGAGATCATAATTGAGGAGTAGAAAAAGTTACGCGGCATACGGAATCTGAGATCTCAGCTGATAGCACGATGATTTACAGCTGGATGTGAGCAGATACTCACCCGGTAGCTATTTCAAAGTTCAGTTTCATCACCTTCAGTGTGAGTCACACCAGATTCTTTCTGGTGCAGTTTCCTCCAAACTGAAAGTGGTCTGTTTTGCATAAATTCTTGACGAAAATTATGAGGTCGTGCTGAATATGCTCACAGGAATATTGGTGAAGCTAAGCAACACTGATGAAATGATCGAGATGAAGCTTCGAGAAACGCTTCAAAGGAAAGCAGACCTCTTGACTCTTTTCGGGATACTTATAACCCCGTATCTACTTTGATCTTTTTGCACGTACGAGATCATATTTGTCACCCGGTGGCTATTTCAAAGTTCAGTATCATCACCTTCAGTGTGAGTCACACCAGATTCTTTCTGGTGCAGTTTCCTCCACACTCAAAGTGGTCTGTTTTGCATAAATTCTTGACGAAAATTATGAGGTCGTGCTGAATATGCTCACAGGAATATTGGTGAAGCTTAGCAACACTGATGAAATGATCGAGATGAAGCTTCGAGAAACGCTTCAAAGGAAATCAGACCTCTTGACTCTTTTCGGGATACTTATAACCCCGTATCTACCTTGATCTTTTTGCACGTACGAGATCATATTTGTCACCCGGTGGCTATTTCAAAGTTCAGTTTTATCACCTTCAGTGTGAGTCACACCAGATTCTTTCTGGTGCAGTTTCCTCCACACTCAAAGTGGTCTGTTTTGCATAAATTCTTGACGAAAATCATGAGGTCGTGCTGAATATGCTCACAGGAATATTGGTGAAGCTTAGCAACACTGATGAAATGATCGAGATGAAGCTTCGAGAAACGCTTCAAAGGAAATCAGACCTCTTGACTCTTTTCGGGATACTTATAACCCCGTATCTACTTTGATCTTTTTGCACGTACGAGATCATATTTGTCACCCGGTGACTATTTCAAAGTTCAGTATCATCACCTTCAGTGTGAGTCACACCAGATTCTTTCTGGTACAGTTTCCTCCACACTCAAAGTGGTCTGTTTTGCATAAATTCTTGACGAAAATTATGAGGTCGTGCTGAATATTGGTGAAGCTTAGCAACACTGATGAAATGATCGAGATGAAGCTTCGAGAAACGCTTCAAAGGAAGGCAGAACCTCCTGACTCCTTTCGAGACTCTTTCGAAACGGTCACGTTCTCGCCTTCCATACTTATAACCCCGTATCTACCTCGACCTTTCTGCACGTACGAGAGTTTTTTTCCATGCACCAACATCAGGAGCACTTATTTCCACAACTTTGCCGTTCTATTGATGAATGATGCTTGATAGAGCAAAGTTCGACAGGTCCCGAGCCTGACAGTGTAGGGGTGACCAGCCTGAGCTCGTCTAGGTCGTCTACCTGGAACAGTGTGTTGTGGAAACCTGGAAAAGATTTCCGATGAGCACCGACCATGGAAGGATCAATAGAAGATCGATGAATGCGTTGCTGTAGAGACCCTGCAGTATCATATCGAACAAGTGAACAGTACTCTAATCATATTGAATCTTGCTTCGGTAACGATATTTTTCCATTCAACTGAATTGATGATCTAGACCAAAGAGGCCAACTACCTGATGAGGTCGACTGATATTCAATGGATTCCACCACACATTGTTGTGTTGTGAACAATGTGACGGCTAGTCAATCGTCTACGGACTTCCTGCGCAGATAGCGGATCTGATTTACCGGCAATGTCAATCACGGCGAAACGCGAGATCTTTCCCGAAATGAAAAAAATAGCATCCAACGTAAACGGTTCGTATCATATGACGCAGAAGGTGGAATTTATGTCCATCCCGATGATTGTCTTGTGGTAAGTGCACACTCATATCGTCGAAGGATATCAGCGGAGGCGTCGGTCGAACTTCACAGTAGAGCATTTCAGATGGGGAAAGAAGATTTCGAAGCTATATCTTGCGGAATACATCATTCATATGGAAATCGTGGATCTAATCGAATCGATATCTCAAAAATCAAGAATCAAACACAAAGACACAACAAGGAAGAACTATCACTAGCAAAGACTAGCCCAGACTATTACAAGCAAAGCTTGAGGTCAATATCATTTTGCCTTCCCTGAGGACATATGGGCATTGATTGACGACACATTTATGGTTACAATAACAGAAAGAACTGGAAGAAATCATGCAGATCTCAGCTATGCTAGGAGGGTTGGTGTACAGACGGGTCCAAGACTGGAACTGGTGCAGGAGCTTTAGCAATCGAAAGACTAGTCTTAGATATCATTGGGGTCATACACTTCCTTTATGCAAGCTGATACACAAAAATTCGATATTCGAAGGATAATAATAGGAGAGTCATGGGGAATGAGAAGATCCATATTTTGCCAGATAGTCGGGCTGAACTTCAGACATTTAGAAGTCAGGCTGGATTGCTGATCAAGCTGATCTGGGTACCTGAGCGCCAGGAAAATTCGCCAGAAGAGTGTCGGAGAGTGACACAGATCCAGATCAGATCACCGAAACGTACAGTATGAAGGTCCGTAGAAGACCTGAATATAGGAAAACCATAAAGGAATTTCAGGAAACAAACACGGTAGAGAATACATCGAGAGGACCATGTTTCGTCCAATTCGACTGGAAATCTGTCATCGCATCCACAATTCACTTCCATAAGATGGCTCCATTGAGATACTCACGTTGAAAAAACTGATAATTCGCTGGAATTTCTCTTCATCGAACGAAGACACCATGATGCATGTCCCATTATCTTTCGCCTGTAATAATTCCGACCAATTACATCGTCGGACTGGCGGTACGCATGCAAATTCGAGGCACAAACATAAATTAGTCTCATTATACTCGGTATTTACTTCGTATCTCTCGTAAGATATGATGCAGCGGATATATACTGTAATATGACCTGTCGAGAGTTAGGCTACCGTAGCCAGTCTAGAGGATATGTGGAGGTTTATTTTCCCTACAAAAAATTACTTTCGAAACTTCTGTGGATGTGAGGTTCACACTCCTTATGTCTTCATATTCTACCAAAATTTCAAAATTTCACTGAAAAACAATGGCGCCACTTTTAGAACAACAGTGTATTTTTCTTCGAGTTCTACTTAAACAGAAATACTATATGTGTCATAAAAATTTGAAACACCCCCTTTTTCTCAAGAATTTACTAAATTTTGAGACTCCGACGTGATATCCCAGTGACCTCCAGCCCAGTTCAAAGCTTTGCGGATGATAGTACACTTCATTCCGCCTTTTCCTCTAGAGCCCCTATATCATCCAACGAGGCCAGAGGTACGAGGCGAAGACAGGTCGATGCTTTAAATGAGGATCTGACAAGAATTCTGAAATGGGGATCTGAGAATCTAGTACAGTTCAATGCAACTAAAACCCAAGCTTGTATGTTCACCAAGAAGGCTGATCACACAATGCCCAATTTGATGATGTCGGGTACCACTGTTCCTATGAAGTCGTCAATATCCATGCTGGGTGTCACCACCAACAGTGCTCTCTCATGGGACGATCATGTGAGGTCCATTGCGAAAACTGCTTCACAAAAACTCGGTTTTCTATTCCGTGCGAAGAGATACTTCACATCCCAGCAACTGCTTATGATCTACAAAGCACAAATTCGACCTGTCCTGGAGTACTGCTCACATGTTTGGAGCTCAACCCCCAAACATACGCTTAAGCTCTTAGATTCAATTCAGAAGAGAGCTATTCGCCTAGTCGATGATACAACACTCACCAAGTCATTGACCTCTCTAGATCATCGTAGAAAGGTCGGCGATCTATGCCTTTTTCATAGGTACTTTCACGGTCGGTGCTCAACGGAAAAATCATCTATTATGCCACCACTCGCGATTCCTGGTAGACAATCTAGACGAGCTCAGGCTGGTCACCCCTACACTGTCAGGCTCGAGACCTGTCGAACATCGCTATACCAAGCATCATTCCTCAATAGAACGGCAAAGTTATGGAATTCTTTGCCTAGTGAAGTCTTACCTGATGCTTACAACCTCCAAACTTTCAAGAGAAATTCCAACACCTTCCTACTCTCCCAAAATTCCACCGCTGGCTAACACGATGTTCCTCTCGAACATTATAGGTTTCCCTTTCGTGTTGTCCACAGATAAAAAAAAAATTGATCGACATTAAGGTCAGCTAGAATCGCAAATGTAGACCATAGCGTAATCGTTTTACTTTCCACTCTGTGTGAGAATCTTTGTGCTTTTGTGATTTTTCATCTGTTGGTCTACTTCTTGAAAAAAACACAGTTTGGCAGGAAATAGTGAAATTATAAGTGAATGGTACATTTTAGTTCATCTCTACTAGTTCCGGAGATAATGGGAGTGGGAAACCCTGTACATGATTTGTATTTTTCAACACTCATGTTGTGATGAAGACATTATTATTATAAATAAATAGTAGGTGGATGGATGGTTGTTGATGTGAATGCAAATGTGCGCAAATGTCGATAATAAATCCTTTGATTGTGCATTGTGGGTTTTTGTAATCCTAAACCAAACTGGTAATTGACATAAATCGGACACCCACTGGTTTCCTCTAGGTTTTTGTTGCTTTACGGGAAAATAATGGTATATCGTTTTACAAGTTTTATAAAACGCTCTTTTAAAGCGCAAATTTTGAGTACGACGGAAAAAAGCACTAGGAAACTGCAGAGACATCCCAGAGTCCACTATAGGTACTCGAGAGAGGATCAAAAAACAAGAAATAATCGATTTTACAGTTCTCAGAAAGATATACACAAACCGAAACGAACTCAAAGTCTCGCGAGCTCTTCGAAAAAGTCCCCCAAAATCTGGTCCCATTGTTCTGTGATCGCGCATATCGATTCAATCGACCATAAATCTGCGACAGCTAATTAAAAAGAGACATTTATACGTCTGCCGCTTTTCAGGATTTGAAGAATTTACAAGTGGCAGAGCATTCACGCACGTTCTCGGGCAAGATGAAGAGGCTACACTGTACAGAATCTTCAGCGACTTTGTCGGGGTGTAATGAAGTTTGCTTTCGACTAAATAGTAGCACATTTTCACGGTCCGAAACGATTTATTCCTATGTTGGTACTATGTTGAACATGAAATCTATAAAAGCGCTGAATGGACATGATTACTTTTTTTTATAATTGCCAGTTTGAACTGGCAATTAGGTCTGATTGTCTATTTGAACTGGCAATTATGGCTAATTGCCAGTTCAAACTGACACATGTCAGTTTAAACTGCAATTAGACCTAATTGTCAGTTCAAACTGGCATTTATCTATACAGGGTGAGTCAAAAATGTGTACCGAGCTTTCTGGGGGTGATAGAACATTGAAAAATAAGTGTAGTTTGATGATTAAACTCATGGCCCAAAATGCATATTGAGGGAGATATATCCTCCCAAAGTTGATAAAATTAAAATAATTTCTCCGCATAACTTCTGAACGATGAAAGCCACCCGATTGAAATTTTGTGCATGAATGTATGTTGTCAAAATACATTTTTTCGTCACACTTCCACATTTCTGATATTGTTATAAAGGGTGTTTTCAGAGGGTGAGTCTTGATTTTTTGTAGAAAATTTTTTTCCCTGTATTATTTTCGGTGAAAAAACAGGAGCATTCGATGGAGCGGAGAAAATTACATGAAAAAGGTACTCTTATTCAAATACAAAAAATTGAGCCGTTCGTGAGATATTTGAGTTTTTGTAGTTACATGATATCAGCAGATTGATTTTATTCATCGCGAGATTCATCGGTATAACGATATTTCAGCAGCATTTGCATTTCCGAAGCACTCGCCAAGCATTAGAAGCATATCAGTTTGTTCAGAGAACGAATAACCTGCCATATTTCTTAAAATCTCAGTTGATAATCGCAGTGATAAATGACACAGAAAAACCACACGAACAAATCGACTACAACAATGTTGACTCGAATGTTGATGACATGAACGTCAAAATTGAGAACAAAATTATTCATCATTGCCTGCTAAAATATTGTTACCAATGAATCTCGCGATGAATAAAATCAATATGCTGATATCATGTAACTACAAAAACTCAAATATCTCACGAACGGCTCAATTTTTTGTATTTGAATAAGAGTACCTTTTTCATGTAATTTTCTTCGATCCATCAAATGTTCCTGTTTTTTCACCGAAAATAATACAGGGAAAAAAGTTTTCTACAAAAAATAATGACTCACCCTCTGAAAACACCCTTTCTAACAATATCAGAAATGTGAAAGTGTGACGAAAAAATGTATTTTGACAACATACATTCATGCACAAAATTTCAATCGGGTGGCTTTCATCGTTCAGAAGTTATGCGGTGAAATTATTTCAATTTTATCAACTTTGGAAGGATATCCCTTAATATGCATTTTGGGCCATGAGTTTAATCATCAAACTACACTTACTTTTCAATGTTCTATCACCCCCAGAAAGCTCGGTACACATTTTCGACTCACCCTGTATATATCTATATATATTTGAACTGACAATTAAGGCTAATTGTCACACCACCACATAAAGTGATCTATCTACGAAAAAACTCGATAGTAAACATAAACATATAATCATAATTTTTCAGCTCTCTCCAACTGAGCTGAAATTTACTGCCATCATCGTACATCTTCATTCTCATGAACTTTCTGAGGAAATGCACCTACTTAACCTTCATGAAACACCCAAAATAATTCTTCATTCATACTCCCACATAAAATAAAATCGAAATTATTTCCATGCCCACTCGATCTTTTCGATCGACTTTGCTAAAGTCATTATTATAATTCGCCGACCATTATCACATAATTTGAATAATGAATATACTCGCTCGCCTTATCTTCCGATCGAACTTGTTTCATTATATCATGCGAGATATCAAGTTCAGGTAGGTGTAGAGATTTTGTTCTGATATTCGGCTGTTTGTCTGATGGTTACTTTTTTCTAGGCTCGAATTCTGGTAACCTCGCATTTTGAAAAGCTGATTTGACTTCACTTTTTTGGCTCGTATTGAAATTATATATCCCATCTCCTGAGATAGAAAAGTGTCATCAGCACAAACAGTTTTCTTCCTCGTTATACTAACTTTTTATGTTCCAGCTATGTAAATCGTTCATTCCTGTCAATAAAGTCTATTATTATTATTAGTTTTTGTAATGCGGATATGCTTGCTTGTCATATTATATAATATCCCATTCTCAACGATTGATTCATGGTCAATAATGAAAATCCAGTTGTTGGACTGAAATAACAGTCTCTCTCAGTAGCACAAGTTGTATGCTGAGGATCGACAAAAATGCTTTTTAGCGAAGTTTTGTGATGCAAAGTGAGGGTAACGCGTACTTGGTCACGCACACATTCAGTTCTCCATCTTGAACTAACCATTTTCTTACTCATTCGAGTAGTACTACTATCAAGTACTTACTATCTATATCAACTGAATAGGAAGCTATATTATTGTCGCCGTTCAGACAACTCCGGTCCGTTCAAGCAGACTTTGATCCCTTTTTTTTTGGTTAGGGTCTTCTCCTATAGTGGGAAATGGCAACTAATATAGTTGTCATTGTTGGTTAGTCTTTGTTGTTGTTGTTGTTGTTCATTGTTGTGGTTGTGGTGTATTCTGTAATCCTTGGCAGTATCTTCGGCAGAGCACGCCCCATAAAATGGAATACCGCTACTTTATATGCACGTCTATTTCCTCTGCGGGCAATGAATATCTACTGGATGTTTTAATTTAACCCTTCACTGATTTACCGCCATCCGAAGTGAGCTTATCTGAATCGGCGTATCCGCATTTTCCTTCGAGAATAAATGATTGTTCGGCTGGCTGACTGCGGATTAAGATAAGCGTTAAATATGACTTGTCAACTGTTTGCGCAAGACGAGAAATCAAGTCGGCACAGTTACTGAGTAACTTGTGCGATTGAATCGATAATTCTTATTGTGGAATCGATGCTTCTGAAATCGGAAATGAGTGAATGTTTGTTTGCACAGGGAAAATAACGTTTGAAAATGTTCCATATTCTGGCGATTACAGATTTCGAAGAATGTCTTGCACGTTATCGGAAAAATAACTGTTTAAATCCTAACCCATCCCATCCCATAAATCCCAAGATAAGGCAGTTTTTGAAAGCTTGATAAAGATAGTCGAAATTTATTTTGATTTTTTTTTTAGATTCAACATCCAGATGTTTCCAATATTCACAATAATAATGTATGGCGATGGTGTTGGCCTGCCTATCATTATAATAGGTATTATCAATTTATATTATGCTTCTTCAAGACTTATTATTACTCGACTTATGATACTATTTATATGTGGGAACATTTCCTGTTTTATTTTATTTAGAATAGGCAATAATAATGATATTAAATAAGAATATAGACAAATAATACATACAATAATAGTTGTGGACGTTTTGGGAACGGATCTGCTTCCGTTTTCAGCACAATTTGCAATGTCTCAGAGACTACCAGTGCAAATATTAGACAGAAAAATATTTTCTTGTGCTGAAATCGGGAACAGATTCGTTTCCGAAACGTCCACATCAAAAAGAATAGTAGACATTTCGATATTCATCAAATATTTTCGTCTTCAATTTTTATCTTTCCTTATTACAAATATATTGAGATAAATTATTCTTATCCATTTCTATTTTTATTTTTCAGACAAAAGGGGAGAAAATTCCAAAAAATCTATGAAAATGATTATAATTTTCATTTCGTTCATTTTATCATCTATTTTAGATCATTTATTGTATTATCCCTAAATCAAACTATCCAAACGTCGACTTTTCGAATAATGAAGTTTCTTTCACTCTAATAGGGTTGAATTCCAAGAAAAAAATCAAAATTTCCGAAGGTAATTGAATTTAAACCGAGTTTTTTCTCCGTGAGCACTTTGAATACCTACACAATGCATAAATCATCAATCACCGAAAAGATTTGTCAAATTCTACCGAATTGAGAGATCAGAACGAACTCGCGAAATCGTTTTGATGCATCACTTGCTGTACGAAGTGATCGAAATGGAAAGTAAGTGGGAAACTCGGTGTGAATTTTTCGGCGACTATGAGTGAAATTAAGTGTTCCCATGCGGCGAAATCTAATGATCATAAATTAAACAGCCCCATTAATTAATAATCTTTTATTGCTTATTACGACCGGCTGGTGTGGGTGAATATATCCTTTCGCGGATGCCATTATTTACGGGTATGGAAGCGATAAATCTCGAAATTCATTAATTGAGGATTTTATTTTTATTACGTGCCCGAGAACGCACCCGTTGTGTTAATGCAAGTCGTTCCTTATAAAAATAATCAGGTGTGTTTGTACAGGGTGACCCGAATTCGCGGACCAACAAGGGAACTCGAAAACCGTTAGAGAAGAAAAAGTTGCGTGCTTATAAGCCCAACAATATGCCGTGAAAAAGTCTTCAACAAGATTTTTGGTTCTTGAGATATTTCATGGGAAAACTCATTTTTGATTTTTTGTCTTCAATCTTCATTGACTTCAAATGCTGTCTGTAGATTAGTACTGACTTTATTTATTTATTTATTTATTCAATTATTTTCTGGTAATTGCCTTCATTACAAGAGTAATAGAAAAAAAGGAAAGCACTTTTTCAAGACCATTTTTTCTTCATAATAATAATACGGTCGTATCGGGTTTTTGGATGCAATGTTTTGTCGTTTGGGGGCCACCGTCCACTTCTTTTTTCAATACAAATCCCTCACTTTTTCCATTCTTTTGGCAACACTTGGTACAACGACATATAACTCTAATGCATTTTTGACGTTATAGTCCTAGAAAACTATCATCAATGGAGACACCAACCATCAGGTAAAAAAAAATGATAAAAAGAAGCCAGTATTGAAGAAAAAAATTGATGGTGGCACTTGAATACGAAACGTTGCATTAAAAATTCAATATAACCGTATTATAATGAATTGAGACACGATAGGCTGCGTGACGTCATGAAAAATATAAAAAAAAAATGTAACGCATCCGTCAAAAACATCACTTCCGTCAATGATCCATATGAAAAACGATGTACAAAAAACTGATGCAGTCACTGATGGTGTTTTGACCAGGAACTTCGATAAACATTGTTGGAAATTTCTGTCCAAAGTTGAAAAAATTGTTTCCAAATACTCTTTTTGGACTCCTTCGTATTTTGAGGCATTAAATTTTTGAATAATTCCTTCACATTCAACTTCCGACAAAACTCTACTAGAACTGATATGTGTCTGTCATTTAGTCAAAGAGTCTTTAACCGTGAATCAGAAAATAACAAACCTTAGCTCTACGAGTTTGGCGATGCTAAACGGTGTTCGCGACAGAAACAAAAACTGTACATTATAAATCATTTCAAAAAACGTAACGTAAAGTGAAACATGGTGTTTTGTTTCGTCAAAAACGCTAACGCCATTTTCTGCTATAATTGCCTAATAGTTATGAAACTCCCCAGAAGATGGTGACATTTTTACAGATTTCTGTACAAATAGTTGACGTTTCGGGCTTGTAATTATGTAGTTCGATCTAAAATTGAGAAGTAACCTAAATTAATACTTCTGAATCAACATTTTCATAACACTGATTGTGCAATTATCAGTAATACTGATTTTGTTTTCATTTTTGTGTCGCCATCTAACAACTGACATTTGAGTGATTTTCCGCTATAACGAATAAAATGCTATTATCAAGTTAGCTGTACGTTAGAGTTCTGGTCGAAGAAATTATAAAGGCAGATAGACAGAATAGCTCCACCAGTGTTCTGTACATCGTTATATAAAAAATAGATTTGATACATTTGGTAAATGCGTGTTAGACACAAACAAGGCTGGTGGTACCGTATGGAGGTTGTTGTACTGATGCTCCCGTCTTTGTGAGGGTAACAAGATATCCAGAAATCAGTACCTGGCTATATTCTTTCATCATCGATGTTCTCACTTTACATCACCGATTTGTTGCACATGACGTATACTTTAACATCTAGTTTTTCCGGTAAACCAAAGCCTACTGCAACACGATTTCCATAAACTAGCTGATTTGACATTATTATTTCACAATAACAAAGGCATACTTATACTTCAAGTCGAATATCATTTGGAGCAGAGGTGGAATGAAGGGAATGGAGGAAGGTATTGAAATTTTCCTGAAAAGTTCAGAGGTCGAAACGAATGATAAGTTCTCGCAATGATATCACGTGGTCGTCCTATGAGAGAGCGCTGTTAACATCGGTATTGACGACTTCGGTGGTACCTGACATCATCATTGTATATGATCCTCCTTCCTGTTGAGAATACAGGGTCGAGTATTTTGTTGCATTGGACGCAACTAGATTTTCAGATCTCCGTCTTGCACCTCTGGCTTCATTCTCAATTCGTTAGCGGACACTAGATGTTGAACTGGTATACTTGTCTCTCTCAAATTGGCAGGCTTACATTAATTAAGTCGAATCATGTCACATTAAATAAATCCGCTGACTGAATGACGTTTATATTGAGTATTTTTCCTCCAGACTCTTCGTTATCTTCACCTGTTATCTCACTGGTAATTGATCGGCAATTATTTATTTTAAATGGATAAATCATATATTACTCCACGATCATTACAACTGGATCGCTTACAAGACAAGTGAAATGACCAGTTTTTTCAAATGAATACTGATATATAAGGAAAACAAGTTTCAACATGATGGGTGCGTAGGATTTTGACTAATGCGGAAAGATTCTTAACAAATGCAGCCGACAGTGTGAGTAGACTAGATGAATTTGCAGAAATCAGCTGGTGTATTCGATATAGTAGAAAGAATCTGGAATATTTTTCGTTCATTTTCGAATCCTTTCTGACCGGTCTATAGATAACGTGTCAAATTGGCTTTGCGGTAGAAAAAAGTTCGATAGTCGTTCGGATAAAATTATTTTATGATTCTCAGAAAGTGAAACAGGATTTCATATAAATTCCACTTTAATGATTAGTCACTGAATTAGAATGTAGCAATTATGAAATCTCTCGAATTCCATGTATATTCTTACCTGAGTTTTAGCAATCACGTGAAAAATTCAACATGGAAATACATCAAATGTTTTCGACATGAATAATTCAACTCAGAATCTACGAACTGCGGTCATCAGCGTGGAATAAGTGTTGTGGTTTCTACAGGAAAAATAGTGCAGGTTATCATTTGGTAGCATGAACTATCACTATTAAATTTCTTACAGTCCAAACGAATCAGAATTCAATTTGTATATCTTGGAACAGAGTTATAAGATGGAATTTGACCAAGAGCTACGATGAAAATTGTTGGAAATTTCTGTCACAAAGTTGAAAAAATTGTTTTCAGATACTCTCTTTGGATTCCTTCGTATTTTGAGGCATTAAATTTTCAAACAACTCTTTCACATTCAACTTCCGACAAAAACTACTAAAACTGATATGTGTCTGTCATTTAGTCAAAGAGTCTTGAACCGTGAACCGTGAATCTACGGGTTTGGTTATGCTAAACTGTGTTCTCGACAGAAACAAAAACTGTACACTAATAATCATTTTGAAAAACGTAACGTAACGTGAAACATAGAAGTCACTGTGTGAAATACTATACAGAGTTCCTGCAGCGTCAAAACTCATGTCTGCATGACTTCCATCGACCTCATTCATAACCCCGACTTTAATTATCATCTTCCTATAAACCGCCTGGTGGTAGTTCTATTATGCTTAGCGTGTTTCAACGCTCTCGGTCAATCGTAAACTAGCACAGATAATGTGTACAACGAAATCACTAGGTATTTACACCGTATCATAATTCCTAGAGGTACTGTTGCCTTTATTATCTTACACTATTTATGATGAAACGGTCGACGGTCCAGAACCACGGGAGAAAAATATTTCAATAAGTCAGCCCCTGTGGCGACTGGTTTCTTTTCGTTCGTACAGGGCGATTTGTAGCAGCCATTACAACATCTCGCATAAGGCTTGGATTGTACCAGATCCAGTTTCTCGGCTAACTTTCAACACTATTCAGCGGTATCACATCTCAGAGAGGTTCACTCAAGAACGTGGAAAAATTCCAGAGCAATCGCAAGTGCAGCCTGCGAAGAAGCACCACTAAACAGTGAACCACATATCCCCTCTGCAGATTTGCGTATTTATAAGTTTCCCCAGAACAGCTTAAGGTTACTCCGGAAAGTTCACACATCTGTTTCATGATCGAGTGGTAACATTTTGAATGGTCACCTAACATGACAACTGACCAAAATTTGAGAAAAATAGGCACATGATGCTGTTTTTTGTATGTTCAGGTCGATGTCCTGGAGCTGGACTGAGCACTTGGAACGGAGTTTAATTGCCCATTAAGTGAGTGCCATCGAGTGTCATTTGAATTTCGTGAAATACTAGTCACTCGAAATTTTTTTTTTCATTTCATTTCATCCATACAGTGAGTGAAAATCTCCAAGAGTGTGTTCAAGAATACATTTGTTCGAGTATACGTTTTGAGTGTGATACAAAATTCTCTTTTACTAATTTTCGTGATCGTGATTTTTCAGCTTTAACGGGTTGTAAATGTCAAAAGTGTGTCTTCCAAAAAGCTTACTTAGTACCATATCATCTTCTTATTACTATGTATATCTGGTGCAATATTGCCCAAAACCATGATTCTTCTGATGCTCATTTTGTTTTCTTCGTTTGCATTTATAGCTCTAAATTGTTCACAATAGAGGATGGAAGCATTGTACTACTTGCTTTTCCACCACCATAGCAAGAACTGCTTCACAAAGAATTGACTATCTGTTCCTTGCAAAAAAAGTACTACATTCCCCATCAGCTGCTCACGATCTACAAAGCGCGAATTCGACCTGTCCTGGAGTACTTATTCATATGTTTGGAACTCAGCTAGATTCTATTCAGTAAATTTAGTAGTTAGTACATGTTGACTCTCAGTATATTTGTTTTGTGTTTCATTTCACTATGTTGAAAAAAGTTGAATTTGAGATTCTGACAATATTGTCAGGAGTAAAGATAAACTTTCGAGAGGTTTATTGTAATTTATCAATCTCCGAAAGTTACAGTACATTCGACTGTTAATTGTACTAGATGAGATGTGGTCGATGGAAAATTGCAGAGAAGAAGGATAAAATTCAACTCTATGGGTTAGTCAGCAAGGTACTTTTCAACAATGTTTCCTATATTTATATGAGTGAGGGCCGGTTGCATAAAGGTTCATCAAGTATTTAACGTCACATTAAATATTTGACGTAACGTTATTTATGGAATTCGGTTGCATAAACATTCATCATATACTTGATGATATGTTAACTTAATCACCTAATTATTTTATGAAAATGCCCGATTAAGTAAAAAAGCAGTTGCACAAAAGCCAATCAACTTTAAACGTCACCTCAAATCGCCTCAATCCTGGCATTAACTTAATCAGTGCTAGATGACTGATTATGTATCCCGTTTTTTTTTTCTAAGATATGGTATCGGACTGTTTGCATTCTATTATATTTTTATATCTGTGAAGGAATGAATTGGATATATGAGTTCCAATCGAAAGATAGGTACCAAATTTTAGATATCATGGTAAACTATACGTATTTTTTAACAATTTCCAGCAGTGTTGTTTTTTTCTGATTCCGGATAGTTTGCCTCCCGTTTCTTCTTCGAGCTATCCATATCAATATACATACTGCCACAGATCTGTTAAACTGCTTCGTCAAATCAAATAATTAAACCTAACCTATAAATGCGCAACGCATCATCATTTACAAGCACGGAACGTGTGGATCCAGCAAATCAGCACTGTTGCCACGCATTTTTCGTCGTTAGTTAACGGAACGATAATCATAACAGACGAGAGTTTTATGCAACGCAAATTGGATTTAACGTAACATCACCGCTAACGCGGCATCAGATAATCACATGATTAATTTTTCTTCATGCAACCGACCCTGTGAATGTTCTTTCTGGAAAATTGTGGATATAAGATATAGGTACAGATATGTGAATGTAGTGTTTGTGGTTGCAGGGCTGGCTCTGATGCTGCACTGAAACATCGTCGCATCATTATTTTTTGATGGCTCTATACTGAGTGTGTTTCCGTGTCGACCATCAAAATTCGAAAAACGTCCTATGCGGACACCTTGTTTGGCAAACTTAACGACCAGTGGGCCGGACGGTAGCGAGCGACTTATCTCGGATGGCTGATCACGTTGTTAGAGGTTATCATGGCCCACGCGATGATGCTCTCTTCTCGAAATATAAATATCTAAGCCGGTTAAATTTCGTGTAATGACGATTGTGAGAAATGTCGAAAACGCCTGAGGCCATTACGTGTCTTCTTGTCCTGACGTCACAATAGTCATCCGAAACTAGGTGACAGATAGGTGTACCCGAAGATATGGTATATGTATCCTCTACTAGATCGAGCTCAAAGAGAGAAACCATAAAAAGAGACATGTGGAGCTCAACAAAGTTTTGGTGGCAAAATATATCCTTGTGGAACACCACCACATAGAGTGATCTTTCTGCCTGATCTATATGACTCATGAATGAGTTGTGGCTTGTGAAAAGCGATGTAAACAAAACAACATAACCTCTGATTGTGTGGTCATGGAACGCATACCTGGATCGCTCTTTTCATTCGCGGTCGAAAACCGTCACACACATCCCAATATCATAAATCAGTTTCATAACTTTGTGCTTTCTACACACTAATCCTGACACATTGAAATTCGAGATGTGTGAAATATTGCTCTGACAGATCAGCGTTACGGATTATCATGTTATCCTATTTATTCCCGGACAGGCAATAAAGTATGGCATTAACTATCATAAACAAGAATTCCGTGGTGTGGTCACTGAGACGCAAAACGCGGTTGTCGGTCCTTTTTCGATGATTTTCTACCTCTTCTCGCTTTTTGTGAGGATGGGAAATGATCGAAAGTACACATTTTGTGAACCATTAGTTTAAAAAAAGCAATTGATATCGCATCAAACTGCTAAGTTCAATTCAATTCAATAAAAAGGTACTCAGGATATAACATTCTGGATTTTCTTGTAAATACTATAATGCTGATCGCAAATTATTCGACGAAATCGCAGCTTTCAAAGATGTGATCAAGCAGCATGATCGAGATTTCTTTGAGATGAATACTTATATAACCAATGGACCGTTATTCTCATAACAGCTGGACCAGACAAATTCATGGAATTCAACAAGACATGCTCTTATAACTTGCAAACACAAAATGCCAATGTTGGAACGGTCTATTCCTCAATGGTCAGAGAAAAGGAACTGACTTTCTGTAGAGCCTGATTCTTTCAACTCAGTATAATTGAATCAATATCAAGTTCTTCGAGGAGGTATTACATTCATTTTTCAGCTTTTCATGGGATTTTCTCTCCTCGTTTCTAAAAAATAGAGAAGTTATTGAAAATTATTGCAATATATTTGTAGTAAGGACAGATTTGGGATCTGCCCCAAAATGTCGCTGCGCTTGAAATTAAACCTTTAGATACCTAAAAGAGAAATTCTCTATTGGTCAGTGACACCTTGTTTTTGAAAAAATTTTGGAAGTACAAATATATTTAATAAGAATAAAACCTCTACTCATCATGGTGGACGTTTCGGGAACGAATCTGCTCCCGTTCTCAACACAATTAAAATATTTTTCTCTTTGTAAAATTTTTCAATGTTTTCGGTTTTGACACTGAAAATCTGACCTTACTACAAATATAATGCAATAATTTTTAATAACCTCTACTCTATTTTTTAGAAACGAGGAGAGAAAATCCCATGAAAAGCTGAAAAATCACTTGTGAAATGTTCGAAAAAACTATCATTGAAGATTCGGAAGTGTTGAACAGTATTTCCGGGAGCAATAAATGAATAACTTGAATTTTTGATAAAAACATCGAGTTTATTTGATTCAGCCCAGCACTTCGATAACTGCCTTGTTATCGAACTTTATGATACTGATCGATTCCGATAGGTATATTTTCTCAAATTGGAGTCAATACTGAATAGTATTTCTTGTGGCGTGAATCCAGGCTGGGAATATGTTTGCCAATTCACCGAGTATTTAATTTTGATTGTCATCACACGGCGCTGCTATGACATATTGGCTATTCATGATTTGTCGTCATTATATCATCTTCATATCATCGAATACATCGAACGTTGAAAGAAAAAGGAACAAGTTGGGATTACCGCTAGGGAATATTCTTGTCTCATGAGATGTTATATTATAAAGGGGCTCTAGAGTAGAATGAAGGCGGTATGAAGTATTCTATCATCCGCCAAGCTACGTACTGGGCAGCAGCTCACGTCCAACAGATCGTTAATGTGAAGTAAAAACAACGTTGGTGCCAAGACAGAGCCTTGTGGAACACCAGCATTGATCGTCATTGTATCAGACCAGACCCAGTCTACAACCACATAAAGTAATATACTAGAGAGGAAACTCGATAGTGAATGATATAGCTGTGGTGGAAAACCATTTGATAAAAGAAAATATAGAATATAGTTATCGATGATAGCGATATTCATGAGGTTTTGGCCTTGTGGATCCAAAGTGTCATTCACTGCAAACATTATGCCAAAAATGTTGCCTCTTCCTGATGGTGATGTAATATTACAGAGCTAGCTGGGCGTGAACTGATTTTTTTTTTCAATTGCGTTGACAAAGGTCCAAAACAAACGGAAACCATTTCGACGCTCGATAAGCACTGATCTTGTTGAGAAAAAACTGATTTCCCAGAGGTAGAGAATGGAAAAATTCAAGTACCTTGTATGACTCATGATTTGGCGATTGGCGGATTTTTCGCAGACGACTCTGATGGCACGACGGTCGCCAAATTAGTTGGGCACTAATAACCACCTCGGAGAGACTGATCGATGACGGCACGTCGAACATAAATCACCGAAAGATAAAAATCCGCATCCATAATTCCACATCGTGGTGGACACGCAAAAAATGATAAGTACCGAAATAAATCCACCGAAACGAGACATTAAGTCACTGCGATGGCAAACGCTCATAATGTCTCGTGTCAGTGTGTTTACATCGATGTTCCTCTGTTTCGAACATGAGTGGCGTGGGTGGCACCACACACAAACGTACACAAACACCTGTAGATTTTCTCGGCGCTGACACATAATATCCGTCGAGAAGGGTAACTCATCTAGGCATGATTTTCTAACTTAATCATTCGTGCTTTGCATTGGGCTCTTTCGTATTTTTGTACCTTGAAGAAGTTCATCGAAGCTGTTCTGTATCTTAGCAATTATTATTGAGGAAACCTGAGATGTAACACGGTGAACTGCGCAGCCTGATTTTCTTCCCTCAATCCTCTCTCTTATTGGTTACACAAAAAACTATAGAACAAATGACAGTTTACACTCCTACTCAACGCGTAGCAGAGTTATGATACGCCAAGATTATTCGCGACTATCGAAAACAAGAAACGGGACAAACTATTATGCAATCAAGTTTTACCATGTTTTACCATGTGATGTCCAAGTCCTCGAGTGTGTACATTTTAAATCAGTAATCAAACAGTTCCTGATCACACAATGCCCAATTTGATGATGTCGGGTACCACTGTTCCTATGAGGTCGTCAATATCCTTGCTGGGTGTCACCACCAACAGTGCTCTCTCATGGGACGATCATGTGAGGTCCATTGCGAAAACTGCTTCACGAAAACTCGGTTTTCTATTCCGTGCGAAGAGATACTTCACATCCCAGCAGCTGCTTATGATCTACAAAGCACAAATTCGACCTGTCCTGGAGTACTGTTCACATGTTTGGAGCTCAGCCCCCAAACATACGCTGAAGCTCTTAGTTTCAATTCAGAAGAGAACTATTCGCCTAGTCGATGATACAACACTCACCAAATCATTGACCTCTCTAGATCATCGTAGAAAGGTCGGCGATCTATGCCCTTTTATAGGTACTTTCACGGTTGGTGCTCAACGGAAATATCATCTATTATGCCACCACGCGCGATTCCTAGTAGACAAACCAGACGAGCTCAAGCTGGTCACTCCTACACTGTCAGGCTCGAGACCTGTCGAACATCGCTATACCAAGCATCATTCCTCAATAGAACGGCAAAGTTATGGAGTTCTTTGCCTAGTGAAGTCTGTCCTGATGCTTACAACCTCCAAACTTTCCAGAAAAATTCCAACACCTTCTTACTCTCCCAAAATTCCACCGCTGGCTAACACGATGTTCCTCGAACATTATAGGTTTCCCTTTCGTGTTGTCCACAGATAAAAAAAAAAGTTCCTAGTAGATAATGCGTTCTACCATTTCAATGAGTTCTTACCAACTGATTTTTCTCAGTTGACCCACTGACTCGTAAGGTATGACTTATTTTATTAATTTGTTAAATCCTACAATGCAAGCGTCATTTTAACAATGTGTACAATTTTATGTTGTTCAATTCATACCTGCGTACTGTATTTGCTGATAAATATTGTATATTTTATATTTACATACTTTTATGTTTCACTGACTTGTCAAAACATTATTGTGTATATATGACCAATAAAGATCTATCTACACCAATCAAACCGTGTCTATCTCCTGCAGACTCTTTACAGCAATAATTATAATAATGAACAATGATTTTACTGCAGGTCTATCTTACTGTACATAACTTAACAAATGGCAGTATTAAATTTCTGCACATGAAAAGTGAAATGACTTTACGACATCTGTTTTAGTTTTCTTCCAAACAATACGAGAGACGTGGATTTTGGCTTTCAACATCTAGAAAGGAGAAATACAAGATCTTCGTATTTGTCTTTTACATTCCACTGATGATTCATACATGTATAAATAAAAAATAAAACCCGTTCAATTCAATCGGCATCTCAAAACTGTATAATGCTTTCCGGAATCAACCAATCTCACAACATAGTCACAAGTGATGAAAGTACTTCATTAAGTTCCCACATCTCGATCAAACCTAAGAGACCAGATACCTAAATTGCATCTTAAAAAAAACGAACAATTTCAACAAAGTCTTCATACATTCCGAAATTAACATATATTTCAATTCCACCAAGAAGAGTTTCGTGTTCTAAAATCTGTCACCTCAGATCACCCATTTTGTGATTGTCTCGAACAGTGAATCCTTCCCTTCTCTTACATCTACAAGGCAGAAAATCTCATCAATCATGTATAGAGTTTTTGAAGCAGAAATATGAAACTTTTGGTTCGCTTTTAAAGTACAAAAATCATTCCTCGCGGACCTCTGATATTCTGTGCCACCAATGAAAACCGTGGCAATCCTCACGTGGGTAGGATAATGATGGATATGGAGCCAGATGCATTACTCCCATAGGGTGATAAGTTATTCATCCCTGGATGGAATCGTTATTCGATATACCTTCCTATAAGTAGATTTTTTCCCAGGCATTATCATGAACTAAAGACGACCCATTAAAATGTGGATTTGGCATCAAGAAAAGACGTTACACAACACAAACTCATTTTATGTACGGAGAGTCAAGTTTTGCATTTTTTTCTGTGAAACTCACTGGGCATATTCGTCACATCTCCATGTTATTTCGACACCACAACCCTGTCAACGCTGATATCATTGAACTGTCGACTTTATTTTCACTCGAATACGTATCATTCTGTATATTTTTTTATGATTGAGAATAATGACAAAATGGTTTCTCGCGAACAGAGCATTTTTTTATGGGCTACAGACGTTCAACAAGTATCGCCAGATCACAAGAAATTGGAGAATCGGCTTCGATATCTTGGGAAAAATCGGGGCTATATTCGACCTTGACGTTCGGAAGAGTGCAAACATAACTAATTCAACATTTCGAATACGGAGGAATAAATATCAATAATTGAGGAGATAATAGGGTATCTATAGTTATAATATTCATCATTTTGCCATCATTTTTCGACAGTGGTTTTCATTTCTTCTCATGCTACCGCACTCTGACCCGTAATAATCACTACGCATCACTTATAGTGTGACATTCCTGGCAGAAAATTGCCACCCCTACACTGTCAGGCTCGAGACCTGTCGAACATCGCTATACCAAGCATCATTCATCAATAGAACGGCAAAGTTGTGGAATTCTTTGCCTAGTGAAGTCTTTCCCGATGCTTACAACCTCCAAACTTTCAAGAAAAATTCCAACACCTTCCTTCTTTCCCAAAATTCCACCGCTGGCTAACACGATGTTCCTCGAACATTAAAGGTTTACCTTTCGTGTTGTCCACAGATAAAAAAAAAAGAAGCGTAAGCTCACCCACAGCTGAAGTATAAACATGGTAATGCTTTTATTACCTCGAGTAGCATTTGATTTTTGAAACCGCAGTGGATATTTTACATTCCCTAGACTCACCAACTACGATCACGTGGCCAAGATTTGAATACGGAGGAATGAATATCAATAATTGAGGAGATAATAGGAGATATATAGTTATAATATTCATCATTTTGCCTCTAAGGCGGCAGTGGTTTTCGTTTCTTGTCATGCTACCGCACTCTGACCCGTAATAATCACTACGCGTCACTTATAACGTGACATTCCTAGCAGAAAATTGTAAGAAGCGTGAGCTCACCCACAGCTGAAGGATAAACATAGTTATACTTTTATTACCTCGAGTAGCATTTGATTTTTAAAAGCGCAGTGTATATTTTACATTCCCTGGACTCACCAACTACGATCACGTGGCCAAGATTTGAATACGGAGGAATAAAAATCAATCATTGAGGAGATAATAGGAGATCTATAGTTATAATATTCATCATTTTGCTATCATTTTTCGGCAGTGGTTTTCGTTTCTTCTCATGCTACCGCACTCTGACCCGTAATAATCACTACGCGTCACTTATAACGTGACATTCCTAGCAGAAAATTGCAAGAAGCGTAAGCTCACCCACAGCTGAAGGATAAACATGGTAATGCTTCGATCACCTCGAGTAGCATTTGATTTTTGAAAGCGCAGTGGATATTTTACATTCCCTGGACTCACCAACTACGATCACGTGGCCAAAGGACGAAGGGTTCTCGATGCCAGTACAGTTCCACCTGTGGTTCCTGAACTGGTACCTGCATTCCTCGGTGGCCAGTCTGATACCGTCGCCTACGGCCACCATGGCATCCGGTGCTGACCTACACATGTCTCTCTGTCGATGGATCAGGCCGGGGCTGTTCGTGCACACCACTTCTGTGCCGAATTCCAGCATTCCCAGTACACCATACGCTATCCTGAAACGAAAAAAATAACATCATCGACAACATCGATGATTTTCCAACAAGGATAAGGCGTTCGCTTGTGATTCCTATGCTCCACTTTGCTGAAAATCCAGTGGTTAGTTGATTATGAGGGAATACTTGGTCAACAGGCGTCAGTTCACGAATTACTTCGTAAGTTGAGAGTCTTACCAAATGTCTCGAAAGATGACCAAGAACTTCCACTTGCTGTATCTCGGGAACAATGGGACTTACATTTCGAGCTTACTTGAGCAAGTCCTGACCAACCTCCAGTTCGTGCGAGGCCTAACCTCACCAGGCCAGATCTTCGCTTTCGTGACGTCTCCTGATGTATTTATGAACCACGGAAAAAGGATTACAGTTAGAAGGGGATATGAAGAGGTGAAATCTGTAGAGAATTTGCTACAAGCCAGCTTTGGAACAACCACCTTCTGAATTCCCTCACCGATTGCAGCGCTTCGAAGGTCGACCAGGGCGTTCCATAGGTCTTTGCACGTTGGTATGTAGAAAGACCGTTCCTTGATGACCAGACAGAAGAGTTTTCTTCAGGACGAGGCACTGAGCTCGAGTGACGGGCTCTATTGATGAACCTTCTATGGCTGAACGAATTTCAATGGAAACACGTTGGCTACCTCTCCTAACATTCAAAGAGCCTGGGGAATTCGATGAGCTAGTCACAATAATTTTTGTAGTGCAATATTTGCGTTCAATTATAGTGCGTAGTGAAAGACCATGCTGAACATCGATCTCTCGTTTGAAAGTGGCATTTGTATCCATTTGCTTTCGGTCGTAACAGTATACGAGAACGAAACATTCCTCTTGATAGGTAATCGACGAACACGGCACTTTGCAGGTTTCTTTAATCGCAACAACATCACATCGTAGATTCCGATCCTGTACCGCAGTGGCACCCATAAAACTTCCATCAATTAAGCTCGGCCGATGAATTCAATCGTAAAGTCCATCAGAACCATCGATTTCACTGTTGCCCGTTATTTCATTGAGGAAAATGGACAGAATGCCTCGAAAACGAGTAGGCGGTAGGCGGCTTTAATGGAAGTAATATAAATGAGATAATCAGCAGTTCCCGTCCTTCCATGCAATTTCCATAGATTATTGATATTACATCTCAGTGACAACTCTGGCTAACACATACTCGAACTTTCGTTCTATTGGTATGGCGATGTTTGACAGGTCTCGAGCCTGGCAATGTAGGGGTGACCAGTCTGAGCTCGTCTGGTTTGTCTTCTAGGAATCGTGCGTGGTGGAATAATCTATATTCATCTATACGAGGAGACATTCTATTCCAGATGGGTCAATGACCTCGTGAGTGTATCACCGACTAGGCGGACAGCAATCTCCTGAATGGACACAGACACAGACACAGACACGATATTTCGCTGTGTAGATCATGAGGATCTGCTGGGGTGTGAAGTAACTCTTCGCAACAGAACTAAAAGCCAAGTTTTTGTGAAGCACAGACGTCAATTCAAACACCCCTGACCTGTCATATTGGCGTGATCCGCCTTTCTGGTGAAGATACGAACTTGAGGTTTCGTTGCATCTACTAGATTCACATTTCGAAGTTCCTGCCAGATCGTCATGTATTTTCTGCTCTCGCTCTTGTTGATGCACAATGACTTCATCCTGTGGTCACACTTCAGATACCTGGTGATGCAAATGCAATGTGAATTATATTATTTTTCTCGATCATCTTATGATTTTCAATGTTTTGTTAGTTTCGTTAGTCTTTGCTATATTTAGAGTACTTTGAATAATGTTTCATAATTCCTGGAAAGATGGAAATGACCTTTGGAGTGAGAGGTGAATGCTCACCTGCAGAGGCAGAAAAATGCCTCGTTACGATCCTGGAATGTCTTATTAGTAACAGATATCTCATGTCAATTAATGCATGTCTACCGAACCGAACAAAGAAGGATGATGTTGAAAGCTGCGTGTGATATTCTCGTTTTGCAACTATAAGTATTCTTCGACTGATGCCGATGGCATTTGTATGCTGGGAAAAATCAGGGTTGTCTTTGAGATTGCCGTCCGAAAATCTCCTTACCTTACTTCTTACCGAGTAGATTATACACTTACACATGAATGTCTTCACTTCTCGTAAACACTTGCGATACTATAGACAACTACTGACAAAGATGGGATTACGGGCATTCCAAAGATGGGCTCAGGTCACGTGTAGAATCTACCGAGTCATCACTTCTTCGGATTCAATTATCTGACGAGAAAGAGCGGCTTCCTAGATCTAGCTGGTGAACCTTGGGAACTCTTTCGGTACACACCTTTCGACACCATCAGCTACTTATCGATCTTCATTTAGATAGAACTCCACGGGACGCGTCACGATGATGTTGTTCACGAAAGGGCATTTTCATAATCGTATTCTGGATTTATCGTTGAATAAAATTGTCTTGTACAATTCATTTCATGACTAAAAACCGCCAGCGTCAGATATTTGCCTTGGAAGACCTACAAAACACGGATAGCGATCATATTTATTCCATCACTTGCCATATGACGTAATATTAATAAGCAACTCTCCTCAAGTCGTGGAGGGGCATTTTTCTGACAAAATATTGTCCCATTTTATGAAATACTAGTTCATAAACACCTAACCACCTATTATTATGATTGGAAGAAGGGTAGAAGTAAGCTCAACATCTATTAACCTCTACTAATCCACTCCAGTTTGATCAAATATCTACTTCTACCAGAGAATATACCTGAATTTACTGTATTTGCCATTTTATTATTCTTTCAATGAATGAATGAGTGTAGAGCAAAGTTCGACAGTTCTCGAGACTGAGAAGACCAGCCAGAGCTTGCAATTATCTATGAAAAAGTGAAAGATCGCCCTCCTTTCTACGATATTCTAGAGGGATGAATGATATGGTGCCTCAGCGTTTGGAAGTGAACTCTTTGCAGGGAACAGGAAGCAGTTTTCGCAATGTACTTCACATGAGAGAGCGCTGTTGGTGATGAACGAGCATGGTTATTGACCATGGAAACAGTGTGATCTGCCTTGCTGATGAAGATACAAGCTTGAATGTTTGTTGAAGAAAAAAATGACGGGCAATGGATAATGCAGATCATTGGTAGACACTTTCTCGTTCCTTTTTGGTAGTGAAAGATATTTTCATCCAATGAACACCAAACAACATGAAAGATAATCCGTGTGCCAAGAGATTTGCTCTTGATTTTTGCTCCTGTGAATGGAGCTGACAACACTGCCTTTGTAGGCTAGCCAGAAGATCTAATCGGTGAATATCAACGGAATTAGTCGAACTGACGATGTGAGAAATCATAAAAGCATCGAGCGCCATAAAAGCGTATGATCTTCCTCAGTCCAACCTATAACTATAAACGTTCCTAGCAATTAAACTACTGAAGTAGAAAAAAATTCTCTGGTATCACGGAAAGCTTTCAACGATTGTATTTCAAGTATTTGTGGCGATCTCCACCGACCTATCCCATGACCTTTCACTAACTTATACGACTATCAATAATTGCTACAATATAACTCTAATGGTATCTTATTGGACATGGGAATTTGCTTCATGAGTTCGATAGAAGAAATTTATTGCGTCGGAGTGAAATGCGTCCGAGATCTCGTTATATAACCGCGAGGTTAGGAATCGCAGGAAGAGAAAATTTCGCCAGCTAGAAGCCCAGACTCAGCTCCTATAGACACAGAAAAACAAGCTGTTCCATTTCTGATGAAAGGAAAATAGATTTAGATACTTTCAATTCTGTTGAGTGACTGGCGTATAATATCAGATATAATTTTGTTTGCTTGCAGGTTTGTATGTTAATATGATATAAAGCAGCAGGTGGTAATTTTCGAATTATGTATGATAAATAAATGTGCAATAAATTCTTCGGAACATATGATTATGATGTGATATGATAATATACATGTGTGGTATAATATGTTCAGCTATCGCATAGTCAATACTTAATTTGTTAACATTGGTATTGCTGTTGAACATGTTACCACTCTCTTGATTTATTGTTTAAATCCGCGAGAATATTCAACTGAGCTGACTTCATCAGTATCACTAGTCATCGTCGTTTTATTCCTGAATTTCCGATGAAATGTTTCTAATAATTGATAAAAGGGGAGGGGGAGGTGAAGGATCCAGTCTTTTCATAAAGAACACTAAGCCTCTGGGAAGCCTCAAAATGATTTTACGAATCTCATAGGACTGGAAAAACTCATAGACTCATAGGAAAAAAAGTTCTCGGAAAAATATGGATATGGAACTGCAAAATTCCCATCACTGTTTTCTCACAACTCTTTTCCACTTGGTCAAATTATGGACTTTAAACAAGAAGTGAAATAACTCATAGATTCTCGTAATTAATAACATCTGAGGTTGGCACGAGGCCTTCGACAGGGATATTGTCATATTATGTGATATCCTGATGAGTGCAAAATACCTATTACTATTTTTTTCCTACGAGCGTGCGGAAAAGTAACTTCTTCGCAGGATTTTTCGTTTTGAAAGTTTTACCTTTCCCCACGATTTTTACTTTTCCGCAGGATTCTTACTTCTACGCAAGATTCTCTCTTCAAAGCACGCTATTTTAATTCAACATTAGTATATTGTAAAATGAGCATGTCATGACAAACATTTCTCATGAGTAGGTATATGGAATTTTGTACTATGAGCGAATTATTTTTATCATAACAGATTCTATCAAAAACGTCGTCATTGAATATACAAATATTGAAAAATAAAACGAAAATTGAACAGTTAGTAATCTCATCGATTTCAAAAAAAAGTAACTTCCCTAGGATTCGAACCACCTTCTTAACCATAAACTAGCGTAGAACGATTGCTCCCTTACTTTGCCGAATCTCCCGGAAAGATAAAATCATGCGGTGAAGTTACTTTTCCGCACTAGTGCTGAAAAGTTACGTTTTCGAACGATTTTTATATTGTTGAAAATGATCTATGTAACTATTCTGTCTTATGTGTCATTTTGTAGCATGATTATAAAATCTTGTGCAATAAAAACCTTTCTCTTTCATAAATAAGATGGACAAGAACACTCGTAGGAAAAACATTGTACCTAACTCTTCTCCACTTTCTGACATTATCGACTCCACCGAAGGAAGAAATCGGTATTTTGTACAAAAAACGTTGATTGAAATAGTACCATACAAGCATCTTCGTACCATATCAGACAATGTAACGGTTACATAACAGCATATTGATATACTTATAAATTCCAAAATTCTATGATGGTCTCAGATTATTCTGAATTACATTTTTTTTTTTAAAATAAGAATTTCCATATCTGGAATCAGCCTAATCGTGAACTCCTACGAGAAAGCGAAATAACTCACAGATTCTCGTAATCCATAACATCTGAGGTCGGCTCAAAGCTTTCGACACGGATATTGTGCCGTCGACAATGAGAAACTGAAGAGTTCTTCAATAGAGAGGTATCGTTTACAACTTAACACTTCTTTGTCCGACTCTGAAGTACCTATTATGAGCGCCTTTCAGGTCGAGAGAAGCTTGCGGTTTTGACGTCGGTCCGCTATTGTCGTTACGAAAAGTGATGTTTCCCTAACGGTTTCTCATTGTCACCGAATATTTGTAGCGGAAAGCGAATAGACGACGTAGTTTGGAAATAATTCACCGAGTATTATTGGAAATATCGGAGACATGTGTCATCTCGGTTGAGTGAAATACCGTGACGAATTACGCCCCGTGAAAAAACCTTGAGTTCGGAAACACCCATGAATGAGAAAGTCGAGATTTGATTGGAAAAACTTGCATTATGCATGCAAATCTCCAACAATTATACCATCCATTTTGCATTCGATTAATGTACACGCCTTCAACAATTGATTCGTGTGGGGATTGGAGTATACACAGTGATAAAACTATTGGCCATTGTTATAATATTTATTTGACTTGGTTCGAGTCATCGATATACGTTGATCACACACTGATACCGGAAGTGCCACGGTAACCACAGGGCTAAATGAGCTATAGCCCTAGGGCGCAAGTCTTTCGGGGGCAGCAATTTTTTCGAATTGATAAATTAACTCCTGTATAAAATGTGTCATTTAGAGACGACTGTTTTGTCATTTTGACAGCGATAAAAAAGAGGTGTATCGTTTTTTATCACCGATAACAACGCCTGTTCCTCTTAAGCGTCCACATCTAGTATGCTTACGTCACTTTAATGTCTGCCCTGTCAGTTATTTGAGCATTGTTGATAATTGATACTAAACCATTACAACATGAGTCGTTAATTTATCAAGGATAAATTTCTTTTTGACTGAAAATTTTTCCATCAGTAATTTTGCTCGAAATACTGACATTTGACAAAATCGCGAGACCGAAGGTCGAGTGTCGTGTCAGTTTTTCTCGTAAAATTACTGATTATTTCGTTACAAAAAGAAATTGATCCGATAAAAAAAAGCTCTTGTGTTTTTACTGTTGATAAATTTATGCGAAACGTGAATGGACGATTTAGAAAATAATTCCATTGAAGAATGTCTTCATTTTAAGCACGTGTATTTATTGGGAATCAAAGAAAATATATCTACTGAGGAAGTAAGTTTAAGGATGTATTTTGGAAATTACCGATAATTTTGCAAGAAATCGTAATATCTAGATAATTGCAAGAGTTCATTTTCCATATTTTCAAAACATTCTAAAATTGGACTTGGACAGTTGATAACGCAAATGAGGTCGTTATGGCTGACACATTTGAATTCCGGAAACCGCTAATTGTTTTGCCGGAGCAAACCGGTCTTGCACTCTAGAAGTCCGAAACCTCATGTCCTGCATGCAAATCACGTTGTTTAATAAACGTCGATGGAAATTGATAACAAATACGCACGATGACGGCTCAATTACCATGGCCCACCTGATCTCAGCGATGGCCCGCGGGGGTTCCGCAAGGTTCGGCGTCGGGGGGTGCGAGGCAAGGGAAGGTGGACCACCCGGTACAATTTCATCGACGGGACGTTTTTCGTGTATCGTGCGGTCTCGGTGTACATAAAATATAATAACAGGGTTGGGATGAAGTAAGGAACAAAGTAAATATCTTTTTAACGAAATAAAGAACGATATTTATGAAAATTTGCAGGTGAGTGCTATGGAAGGAAATGCATCTGATGTACATTTGTTTTGGTAATAATATACTACCAGTTCAACCGAAAATGCCATCAACTTCTTTGATTTGAATGGGACACCCTATATATTTATACAGATTTTGAAAGAGATTGTTATTTTGAATTCATACATACTGAGTTTAGTGTAAAAAAAATTGTAAAAACGAGGAATATAGCACTTTGATAAACCTCTATTGAGTTTTTTGCATTAGAGCACAAAACCATTCAGATAAACTAATTGATGTTGTTTGTATGCATAGTAATAAATAAACCAGTACTCTTTTTTTCCCAAGTGTCAAATTCTAATTGACGGAAATAAATTTTACAATCACCATAACCGATCATCATTAAAATTTCAATACACTCTTTTTCACCTAATCGAACCATTCTGAATTGTACAATTTGTAAATTGTACGTTTATGTATTACTATGCATACAAACAACATCAATTAGTTCATCTAAATAGTTTTTTGCTCGAATGCAAAAAACTCAAAGGAGGTTGATCAAAGTGCTATATGCTGGGCGAGGTATATAATAGCATTCTCACAAGAGTTGTATTTATCATTTTTCCTCTACTTATACTAAAATTACAACAAATTTTAATAGTTCAATTTTTCATTTCCACTGAAGGAGTGTTTCCTGAGCATATTCCAAACAATCTCATAAATCTATTGGCCTGGGAGTCTAGTTGTCAACAAAACTAAAATGAAATGCATCTTGGCCGTCAAAATCTGTCCTCACTACAAATATATTGAAATAATCATTGGAATCTGTATCTTTATTTTCAGAAACGAGGAGGAAAAAATCACAAAAATATGTAAGAAATCACATCATTTGCAATAAAGGTCCACAAGGTCAATAAGAATCCGTTGGCATAGTTTGATGTCTAATATTATTCAATATCAGTCCACCACACTGTTAGTTGCAATCTCGAATTGTGAGAAAGTGGGTAAAAAGATCCTTGTGATTTGATATTATCCCGTGAACAAAATGAAATTGTTGTACTGGAACTCGAAATATCATTTCTCCATCGAAAGGAGTCATCGGATCCATCAATCGGAACAAGTATAGTGGGACACCCGGTATATTTATGATAATTATTCTTCCCGACTCATTCCAACCGTGATTTTCTGCTATTGAATAAAAGTTTTTCATGACTGAAAATTGGGTCAGCGCGATCATAGCACTGACACATACATTGTTTTCATTATCGTTGTTCGATCTGAAAAAAATGGATTTCTCCGATACACAAAGTTGCATATTATCGTTCCTCATTGTTTTTGCTACCACGCAAAGCGCCGATATCATTGATAAACCCATTAGTGTGATTAATGTAGGTATCTTTCAATGACTGCCTGCCTTTGAAACGTATATTATGAGTTTTTTGTTTTTATTATGACCCATATCGATTTCGTCTCTCAGGTTTTATAGTCGTGAGAAATAAATAATGTGGTAGTGCATTGATTATGTGTGTGGTATCGTTTCGATTTGGATTGATTATTACTTCCACGGTTTGAAAATATTCATTAGAATCATATACATGATTATCATGAATCATATTCAAATCGAGGTAAATCAATAAATGTTCGAAAGCTAATCGAAATCCCTATTTGAAAACAGCAGGAAAACAATGATATACCAGAAAAACTTATAACACGTCGTTGTTGCTCAACTTTAGAACTTTTAGAAGTTGAGATTATAAGCGCCATCTGTTGAATTGTGATTCTCGTAGAAATAAGAGAAAACACGTGAATGAAGAAAAAGTTGATCTACTAATAATCTATAATATACTATTTTTCTACGACAACCTCGATAAATATTCATTTTATAACCGTAACTTCAACCATAAACAAGAATATTTTGTAAAGAATTTCATTTTTGCATCGGTTGCTAGGCAAGTAGCTAAGCAACAAATGTGAAATGGAATATTTCGTGTTAGGTTTATAGGTAACGATGTACAGAACACTGGTGGAGCTATTCTGCCTATTTGCCTATCTAATTTCTTCAACTAGAACCCTAACGTACAGCCAACTTGATAACAGCATTTTATTCGTTATAGCGGAAAATCACTCAAATGTCAGTTGTTAGATGGCGACACAAAAATGAAAACTAAATCAGTATCATTTATAATTGCACAATCAGTGTTGTGAAAATGTTGATTCAGAAGTAGTAATTTAGGTTATTTCTAAATTTTAGATCTAACTACATAATTACAATCTCAAAACGTCAACTATTTGTACAGAAATCTGTAAAAATGTCATCATCTTCTGGTGAGTTTCATAATTATTAGGCCATTATAGCGGAAAATGGCGTTAGCGATTTTGTCGAAACAAGAGACTATCAGTGACTGCACCAGTATTTTGTACATCGTTGTCTAGGTTCACTCTAAAATCACGACTACTACGGCTTGTCAAATTATGACGTCCAGCGACAAATTGATGAAATGTCAGCAGACCGTTTCTGTCAAAGTTTTAGTCGGTAACGACTCATTTCATAGTTGTTTTCTATAAAAACTATTGATTAAAGTGGAAACCGATAGTGATATTGACTTAGATTTGACACCTACGAACGTAATAGAAGCAGCTAAGATAACAACACTGAATTTATTACCGGAAACGTCGAATCAAAGTGCTTATAACCTTTTTTGGAATGGAAGGTAGATCAAAAGACAAAATCAATGGCTTATTTTGGCGACTTAGCCAAAAAAATTAAAAGTTCCACTTCGTGGTCATACTTCTCAATGCTAAGAAAGACTCTAAGTATCTATAATGATCTAGATATTGCCAAATATTTGGAACTGAAAGCATTCCTCAAGCGGCAGTCTAACGGCTACAAACGCAAAAAGTCAAAGATCTTTACAGCAAATGATGACATCGATAATGTCATTGAATCTGATAGAAAGCCCATTAGCGGCAAATTCGAAGTAATTAAATATCATCAGTTTATTCCTTTCAAAGTGCTTGCAATTCATGCATGTATTGAACGTGAACGATATGTTGTCATAGAAAAAGTATCGTATGCAACTCGATACAAAATGGCCAATTTGTGCGCATTGCATAATATACAATTTCGATCTAACTTTAAAGGATTCGACCTTCCAGGTCTAGGATTGATTTTTGGTCAACTCATTCTGATAGATCACTATATCTGGAATGATTTGGTATCTGCAAAGAAAGTTATAAATTATCTTCGTCACATTCGATGAACGTATCAAACAGCTCGAGGTAATTAATTAAATGCATTAATTCAAACGATCGACTTTGCATATAACCTGACACATTATCATTATGAATGTATATCGCTACTTATTATGAAAGGTATAAGATTGATAAATCTTATATTGCTAATGCTCGTTAGCGATTTAGATGGGATAAATAGACAGGCCTGCGCAGTAAAGTCACACCTTCAAATTGATAGGAGGTGAAGAACTTTTCACACAGAACGAACAAAACTACCCTGAATCATACTAGGAGTTCATCGATGAATGGACAAAGTGTTTGATGAAGTCAATTCCACCAAAATCCAAAAATTCTTCTGTATATTTTATAACTTGGCAAAGTTGATTCGTGTCGTGGAAAATCTCATAGACGCTGCTTCAATCATAACTGCTAAGCCAACAGATTCAAATCTAAGCCTAAGATTGCTTTTCCAAATTGAACTATCTGATTGAAGTTCTCAACGCCATTATTCAGGGAGTTTATGAAGTATAAACTATCCGAATGCGCCTGACTCATTCTCACAATGAAGATATCAACGAAGGAATACATAAGACAAATTATGATCCTCGAGAAATTAGAAATAACCCGATAAGGAGATATAATTATCATCCGTCAGAATAATCGATGTTTCGAGAGGAATAACATTTCTATAAGTCAAGTGGTTTTGAAGCCGGTATCCTTGTTTTATGAGAGTTCACAAGTTGATGATTCTATCTAGCTGAATGTTTCAGTTATCGTAATGAAAAATGCGAAAATTATATCAACATCATTCATCATTTTTCTATCACCTTTGACAATTCCTGAAGAGCTCCTGAAGAGTTTCACAAAAGTTATTCTGAAGAAGTCACCATTTACAGTCTATATTTTATATCAATACTATACTACATGAATGATGACACAAAACTTAACAAAATTTTAGAAATCAATTCTGAAAGCAACCAATGATTTCCTGGTTATGACGCAGCTCAGTAACTTATGTGTTTTTTTGAAATTGATCAAAAAATGAAGGAGTTACAGGGGTGGTTGTATTGACCAGCCTAGGGAAGTTAGATGATATCATTCTTGACGTGTTATTAGTTTTTCCTGAAAATCATTATTTCAAATTTATTTTCAAGGGTTGATAGTTTTCTTTGAAATACTAATATTCCTGAGACTAATTTCATTGAACATGTCTACATCTCAGCCATAAATTTATTGATTAAAAGCTGTAGTCACTGTCATATTACCAAAATTAAAGACGTCGTTAACTTTCCATATAAGTCCACTGAAATTTATTTGAAGTCCCACACTATGTCAATACGGTTTCCCTGACGAAATGCATCTTTAATTAAGAAAAAATCAACGATTTTACGTCGGATGAATCATTTTTATGAATATGATAATCCACCAGTTTATCGAGATAAGATAATTAAAAATATGCCATTTAGTGGGTGGAACACTCGATATATCGGATTCGATGATATTCATGAATAAGTCAGTAAAGTTCACATCAGATATGACGTCAGTTTCATTCAAGAAACATTATCAGTATTTCATTCAACAGAAGCATAAATTATCTTCTCAATGTACAGGGTGTGAACGATTAAGTGCATGAAATGTGAAAGGCTAAGAAGTGATTCCTCTTTTAATATCAGCTGATCAGGATTTTGACACGAGGAAAAAATTATTCGCTCCTTTACCTAAATATTTTCCGCATTTAGTTAGTCACACTGTATATTCATACAACTTTTGTCTCCTATTATAAGCTCTGGATAATCATATTCTATCAGCCGACGTATTTTTGAGATTTGATAGAATAAATTAAATCATTGCATGTATTTTCTATACCTACCCATTATTTATTGTCTTTTCAGGTACAAAGTAGAATTTTTTTGGTGCAGGATTTTCATTATCTAGGAATTCTGACACCTCATCTCATAATTCTGAGAAACCAATTGAGATTCATGAGTTTCAAATGAATTATTTTTGTTGTTCCGGTGTACCGAAATGATCAATGTTCAGAAAACAAACGTACAAAATTTCAATGTAATAATAAATTCAATCAATCGCGGATAATCTATCGATATTTTATTTACTGCTCCAACACTCTGTATCTCGAAAATTGAGTAGATGAGGAGCGGATGGTGTCCAGACGAATTCCTCGTCCATTTCCAAATCATCGGATCGATTGCGATTTCGGATCTGACTTTCTCCACATCACTGAAGGAAAACATCGCGAACGTAAAAAACCAAGCTAGCTCTCCTGCACTCGAATCAGTCTCTGCGGCGAGATCTAGTGCAAGATTAGATCACCCAGAGTTATTTGCAAAGGCAGAAAGTGTATACCCACTGCGGCGAGTTCTACTTGTCTTCATATTTTTGCCTTCGGGTGGACATTCTGTATTCATACTCTCCAGTGTTCCCCGGAGACATCGGTATTTATTCCGGTAAAAAATTGTATACTTCATTACGAAGGCAGAGAATGCCTCACACGTCATTTTACAGGGTGTTCAGTGAGGTGAGACCAAAGATGAGGTATTATAACAGGGTTGGGATAAAGTATATGAAACCAAGTAAATATCTTTTAAGCAAAATGCATCTGATGTACATGTTTTTGTTGATAATATACCTCCGGTTTAACCGGAAATGCCATCAACATCTTTAATTCAAATGAGACACCCTATATAGATTTTGAAAGAGCTTGTTATTTTGAATTCATACTTACTGAGTTTAGTGTAAAAAAATTGTAAAAACGAGGGATATAGCACTTTAATCAACCTCTTTTGAGTTGTTTACGGTAGAGCGAAAAACTGTTCAGATAAACTAATTGATGTTGTTTGTAAGCAAAGTAATGAATAAACGTACAATTTACAAATTGTACAATTCATAATGGTTCAATTACGTGAAATAGAGTGTATTGAAATTTTAATGATGATCGGTTATGGTGATTGTAGAATTTATTTCCGTCAACTAGAATTCAGTATGTATGAATTCGAAATAACAAGCTCTTTCAAAATCTGTAAGAATATATAGGGTGTCCCATTTAAGATGAAGAAGTTATATTGATCACAAAAAATGTACATCAGATTCATTTTGTTCCATTGCAATTACCTGCAAATTTTCATGAATATAGTTTGTTTCGTTTGAAAGATATTTACTTGGTTTCATACTTTATCCCAACCCTGTATATTCTCTACTAGATAGAGCTTGGAGAGAAAGGAATTGACTATGAAAAAAAAATTCCATTCCAAGTAAAATAGCATTTTCGAGAAACTTATCCTCTCATCACGAAACTATTGAAAATTTCAAAGTTACTTTAGGGAGAACTAGGTAAAATTACAGTACTTTATCCTTACAGACACAAAGGAAGATATACTGTGGCAGATCTATCTGTACCACTTCTAAATCATTCTATCAAGACTCATCCTTCTCTATCAAGTAATGAGGAAATCGTAGGAGGCTGCAAAGGGTATTGTTTCCTAGTTATAATAATTATTCTTGTAATATATCATCGCCTCCGATAGGCGGAATCAAATGAGACGCAAAATATGACACACTCCTGTTCAGCATGATAATTAACAATATAAATTGAGACGTATCTTCGCCAATAAATATCAACGATATTTCATTTGATCGTTTCAATATTTTGTGCATTCTTCCTCAATGAGATTATGAAAAGTAATAATTCATTACAATCGATATTTCACATTTGTTTTCCTTGTGACATATTAATTTTGCTATTCTACTTGATTATTTAATTTTGTATGCATTTTCGCTTTGATAATAGTGAATTTGCTTCTTTAATTATTTGCACTACGAGACGAAGAATTTTAATTGGAAATAGGTTTTTTACGATTATATTATATGAACTGAGATGTGTCTTCGTCAATATTAATCGACTAAATATTGCATTTGATTATTTCTTATGCATTCTCTATATGAAAAGTAGTAATGAGATTCGATATATCACATATTCCAAATGGCGGAATTAATTTTCTGAAAGAAAGACATATTGGAGAATGTTGATTGAAAAAAGTAAATAACTTTTTGGAATACTTGCATTATCAACATCATTAAAATTCGTTAGGTAACATTACAAAACTCTCAGCTTCTTTTTTATGTTCAGTTTGTCATTCCATTGAGTCAAATGATGCAGTTAACATAATCCGCTGAGATAAAATAAATTCTATTAATTCCTAGATATTTTAATGGAACTGAGGAAATAGTCTGATAATCTGTAAACAGGGTGTCCCACAATTCTCTTGACAAGAAATATCTATATCGAAAAGTCCTTCTGATGAATTCCATGAATAACGATAATTTCATAAGTATACGTCACTCCTAACTTATTCTCTTTGAATTGCACCTCAATTTGCTTTCAGAACTGATATATTACGTTAGCTACCACTAGTGTCGTCATCAATGTTGTTACAATTACAAGTAATATAGATGGCAATCATGGGACACCTGTACGACATCATGTTGCTAATTATTGGCCACACACATATATTCTCAAATACAATATTGAATACACTATAAAGATACAAACAGAATACTGCAATATCATAATTGTATACAGGGTGTCCCATAAACATACCGACAAACTTCAAGGGATGGTAGAGGACATCAAAATAAACATTTTTGCTCGATAAACATAAGTCCGGAAACTCTTCGTTTTCGAGATACAGGGTGTTAAATTATATTAAAAAATAGTATCGGTCTTAAAATTGGTATCTGTGGAATTTTATTGTAAAAAAAATGTTTGTTCTCAACATCAAACGTAGTTGAATCAAAAAATGGAAACAAAAGTCAGTGGTGTTCAACTAAACTGAGAGTTAATTTAGTTATTTTTATTTTATTTAAAACATTTTATTGCTTCAGCACCCTTTATTTGTCGGTATGTTTTGGATACTCTATCCAAGATTTTAAAAATTTTGAATATTTTCCAATTAAATACAAAACAAAAAAAGATTGAAAGTCATCAATAATAATAAATGATTAGTAAAAAAAAGTTATTGGAAGTTTTATTAGTTTTTCAATATTCCAATAAACGCATTGGTAAAATGTAAGGTATAATTTTCAATCATTAAATTTTTTTTTTCATAGATGTGAGAGACATGGTTTTTATTTTTTTTTTCTTCAAAACGTAGATACGGAAAAATTTCGAGGGACAAAAAATTTGCAGTTTTAGTTGTTCATTAAAAAAAATTATCATAATTACAAAAAATCTACTGGGCGATATTTTTTTTGTGCAAAAACTATCCGACATAGCCCGTGGGCACGCCCCTGAAATTATTGGGCAAATTCTTATAGCTCCAAAAGATACCTTATAAATGTATCAATGATCTGTAAAAATTTCATCGAATTCGACCAAATCGTTTTTGAAATGAAAATGAAAAATCGATTTTTTAAAAAAACACCCTGTATCTCGAAAACGAAGAGTTTCCGGACTTATGTTCATTGAGTAAAAATGTTCATTTTAATGTCCTCTACCATCCCTTAGAGTTTGTCGGTATGTTTATGGGACACCCTGTATTCTATCGGTCTAAAGATGAAAAAGATCTGGAGAAAAACCTGTAAAAATGACGATGTGTTGAAGCTCTAGGTAAATGGTTTCTGAGATGATATTGATTTCAGAGAGACGATTTTGTGAAAGTATCATGTTGAAAAATCGAAAAAAAAATGCTGATGCATAGTTTCAGGATGTCGCCTTCAAGATTTCGATTCATCGATCGATGAATTTCGAAAGATATTCTCTTTGTGTGAAATCCTCGGATGGAACGTTGGTCGAAGCAATAGATGTAAACGAGCTGCGGGTATTACAATTAGCCTGGCATCTTAATGAACTTTTCAGGTAAAAAACGAGCCAGTTCAGTAAATTGAATGCGCTCGCGGCTCGACTATAAATCATAATACAATCTCAACAATCTGTTAAAGAAGCCATCCAGATTAGTTCACGTCCGGTGCGTGTCTCATTTGTTTCTATGACTTACAGATGACGATTTTTCACTTTCCGTCATATCAATCGAAATAAATATATAAAAATCAATTGCTGTGCATTAGAGTATATACAGGGTGTCCCATGAACATACCGACAAACTTTAAGGGATGGTAGAGGACATCGAAATAAACATTTTTGCTCGATGAACATAAGTCCGGAAACTCTTCGTTTTCGAGATACAGGGTGTTTAATTTTTTTTTAAAAAATCGATTTTTTATTAATATCGTAAAAACAATTTGGTCGAATTCAATGAAATTTTCACAGATCATTGATACATTTATAAGGTATTTTCAAGAGCTATTAGAATTCGCCCAATAATTTCAGGGGCGTGCTCATGGGCTATGTCGGATAGTTTTTGCACAAAAAAAATATTGCCCAGTAGATTTTTTGTAATTAAGATTTTTTTTTTTAATGAACAACTGAAAATGCAACTTTTTTGTCCTCTGAAATTTTTCCGTATCTAGCTTCGTTTCGAAGAAAAAAATAAAAACCATATCTCTTACATCTATGAAAAAAAAATTAAATGCTTCAAAACTAATGAAACTTCCAATAACTTTTTTCACTGATCATTAATTATTATCAATGACTTTCAATCATTTTTTGTTTTGTATTTAATTAGAAAATATTCGTAATTTTCAATATCTTGGAAAGAGTATCCAAAACATACCGACAAATAAAGGGTGCTAAGGCAAGACCGATTTGGGTATTTTTATAGTTTGGTTTATCTCAAGACAGCGGTGGTTTAAAAAAACAGAATCAGGAAACCCCAAAGGAGCAGCTGAAAAATAGAAATTTTCTTATTCAGCATGGGAATTGAATTGAACTTTGGATTACTTTCAATAGATGGCGTTCGTTTGACAGCTTTGTTAGCAATGCATAACCGTTATTGATTCCGTGCAATTCGACTGTCATCCTCAAGCAAATATGAACTGCTAGAGTAATCAATCATAAGTAATGTGAAAATTTCTCATTCATCACGACATACGTATCGACTATATCTGTATGTCATACTCATAGTTTCTGACAGAGATAACAACACTCTTGTATGAACAAAACTGGCAAGAAGCGTTGTTGGAATTAACATGAGAAGAAGAAAATTCACCTGCCAAATACCTAGGCAGGATAATTACGTCATGTGAGTTGACTTTCAAAATGAATGGTGTCGTTACATGATGTTTTTATATCATTACATGAATGCAAAGGTGGTTTCAGTTGGAAATTCGATAGGTTTGTCTTGACAGCAGTTGAAAAATACCTGATCTGTTTGCAATTTCATTCACGAAGAATGCCTATTGAGTTTTTTACATTCAGTTCTTCTATCGATAGAAATTCGACATGATTCATCAAGAATTATTGTTATCATCTCGATTTTCACTCAGGATATACAATATACATTATTTTTGGAAACATTTTATTCAAATTTTCCGTCACATCACATGTCAACTACTTGTTGGTATCGCATTTCAATAGGAAATGTGATAACCATATACAAAGATCCTCAATGTTAGGAGCTCAATCTACAGAAAGATACCTCAATTATTCTCCACAATTTATTACCTATTCCGTGAATGGGGTATAGCTATTCCGTAGTTTTCGATGGGGTGAAATTCTTTTGTTTTACGTTGGGCCACTGTCAAATACGATTGCCCTTTTTATTTCCTTCGATAGGTTTGTCTTGACAGCAGTTGAAAAATACCTGATCTGTTTGCAATTTCATTCACGAAGAATGCCTATTGAGTTTTTTACATTCAGTTCTTCTATCGATAGAAATTCGACATGATTCATCAAGAATTATTGTTATCATCTCGATTTTCACTCAGGATATACAATATACATTATTTTTGGAAACATTTTATTCAAATTTTCCGTCACATCACATGTCAACTACTTGTTGGTATCGCATTTCAATAGGAAATGTGATAACCATATACAAAGATCCTCAATGTTAGGAGCTCAATCTACAGAAAGATACCTCAATTATTCTCCACAATTTATTACCTATTCCGTGAATGGGGTATAGCTATTCCGTAGTTTTCGATGGGGTGAAATTCTTTTGTTTTACGTTGGGCCACTGTCAAATACGATTGCCCTTTTTATTTCCTCGTTTCGATGGGCTAGATAAGGGTATCACCAAGGGTGAGTGGCTAATGGGGAATCACACCCTCGGACACCATAAATTAGTTGTCTGAACCAGTGGTGGCGGTCGCATCACATCGAAAATACAAGAGCTGAAAAAGTTATTTATACATACAATATTCGAGAGAAAATAAGAGATCATAATCAAAATTGACGATATTTTTGTGATAATTAAGATTTTTTTACCTATGTAGCTCCTGTGTGGAAAATCAAGCTTCCAAATAACCTCAAACTTCTGTAAGTAATCAATTGAAATATATTCAATTGTGTTGAGAACGGGAGCAGATTCGTTCCCGAAACGTCCACCAAGATAAGTAGAGGTTTTATTATTATTAAATATATTTGTATTTCAAAAACAAGGTGTCACTGACCAATACAGAATTTCTCTTTTAGGTATCTGAAGGTTTAATTTCAAGCGCAGTGACATTTTGGGACAGATCCTAAATCTGTCCTTACTACAAATATATTGCAATAATTTTTAATAACTTCTACTCTATTTTTTAGAAACGAGGAGAGAAAATCCCATCAAAAGCTGAAAAATGAAATATATTCAACTTATTTCTCAACTCTCACATGATATCACTACAGAAATACGGGGTGTAACTTGTTGATTCCAGGGGGTGTCATATTTCAAGAGAAAAAGTTTATATAAACGTGTGTCCTAACTTCCGAGTAACGAGGTGTCAAAGTAGTACTATAAAAAAGGTTTTTTTTATCAATAACTCAAAAGTCCTCACGCTGATTATGATGAAATTAGGTATGTTCGTAACCTCCCATTTCTACGCCACTGTTTAGCCATAATTACAAATAATATGAAACTCAGTGAAAACAGTAGCGTACAATTTTTATTAACGTAAATATCAAACAGGTTACCCTCTGCGACACTACTGGAAACAAAATTCAAAATCTTATTTCATGACAGGAAGCATCGTGTTTCAAATAAAACACACACAGAGTTTAATCAAAATCGGACAAAGAAATTTGGAGTAATTCATGAAAAACCGATTTTTCACTAAACTTCATTAACTATCAAAAGTTTTTTCCATAAAATATGACAAGGAATCATCACCTGGAATAAATGACATCATTTAAGTTACACACTGTATACATATTTTTCCACTAATTCTTCACTGAGCTTGTCCCATCCTGTATAAAAATGTTACTTTTTATGATATGGTGCATCATCTTTAATGCATTTCTCTCGATTTATGAGATTTGTGGAATGAATATATCGTCAAACATGTCCAACAATTTCCAACAAAAAGACCCAGCTCGCCTCTGAGAACAACTGGTTCTCATGCCTCTATGGATGGAATGTCTTGATGCCATACTTATTTATCTCCTGAAAATAAAAATCCGAGTATTGTCCGATCCAGTTATGAGTTTTTTCGGACCCGATTTATAGTGCGAAGCGACTGAAAGTGACCACAACCAAAGACATTTGTCTTTTGGGCAGTTCTGGCTTCGATACGAAGATTTGTGCTCCTACGGGCTGTTGTTTGATGAGAGGACTACACATTTTTTTTATTCATCACCAGTCTTATTATTCGTTTATAATGTTTTGGATACGATTACTGTAAACACTCATGTCGGTTGCTCAGGTGAACGAATAACCGTTCATCTGAGGGTTGTTGAGTGATTTTAAAAGAATCACTCAATATGATTATATGAAAACCTCACAGGGGTTGTCAACTTTCGACAGCATTCATCACTCAAATGGTAATTGCGTGTGCGATAAATGTATCTACCTTTTCCGTATCAAGCTTATCGATTGATAAATACTGTCTGTATTAGGATCTCCTTGTCAAAATTTATCACGATTTCTTTTAGATATAATAAAACCTTTATCAGGAAATAGTGAAAGTTTCATTAGAAATACTGCTCATTTCTTGGAGAAACTAAATAACATCCATCTCGATACAGATGATATTTCAGTAAGTTTCGATGTAGTGAGTTTATTTACTAATGTTCCTATAGAAAAAACTTTAAAAATAGTGAAAAAGAAACTGGAAGATGATGAAAAACTCATTGAAAGAACTAAGCTGAGTGTAGAAGGCATTTTAGAATTTTTGGAACTATGTCTCAAAACAACTTACTTTCAATTAGATCATGATTTTTATCAACAAAATTTTGGTATGGCCATGGGTTCACCATTATCTCCTATTCTAAGTAATATATTCATGGAAGATTTTGAAGAGAATATTGTGAAAAAATTCAGTAAACAACCAAAGACTTGGTGGAGATATGTGGATGATATTTTCATTATTTGGCCACATAACCGTATGGAACTAGATAATTTTCTAAATTATATAAACAATATCGAACCAACAATCAAATTCATTTTAGAAATCGAATGTAATAATCAATTACCATTCTTAGATGTCCTCATTAAAAAATCAGATAACAATTTGATAACAAGTGTATATCGTAAAAATACACACACCGACAGATGCCTCAATTTTCAATCGAATCATCATACAAGTATAAAGAAAGGAATAATCAAATCACTTCATGATAGAGCCAAATCCATATCATCGAACCACCAAATTTTCAATGCCGAAATGAACCATATAAAAGATGTTCTACAACTCAACACTTATCCGAAACATTTCATTGACAAAACAATACACCAAATTGAGAACAGACAGAATATACAACAAACACAAAGACAACCAACACTGATAACAAATGTAATCCCATACATTCCCGGAATATCTGAAAAAATTAAACGTGTTGGTGACAAGTTTCGAGTGAAAACAGTGTTCAAGACAGAAAATACAATGAGATCGATTTTGACTCATACAAAACCGAGAAATGAAAAACAGTCATCAAAAAATTGTATATACAGTATACCATGTGTTTGTGGAAAATATTATACCGGTGAAACCAGCAAGCCTCTATCAGTAAGGATGAAAGAGCATAAGAACAATATAAAGAGAAGATATACTGACAAGTCAAAATTAGCTGAGCATATCCTTACTGAGAATGGACAACATATGGCCGATTGGAGTAATATTAAGATCATAGGAAAAGAAGACAACAACCAAAAACGGAAAATCAAAGAGTCTGCTTGCATTCTCCTGAACGGAGACAATAATATTGCTTCTTGTTCAGTTGATATAGATAGAACTTGGCATCCACTTCTGAAACTTGAATATGAAAATGGAAAATTCGATATCAATTAATGAAAACACCTTGTAACCAGAATTCCTACATCTGCCAAATTGTCACTTTTCAGTGTCAAAATCGGAAACATCGAAAAAAGTTTACGAAGAAAAATATTTCAATTGTGTTGAGAACGGAAGCAGATTCGTTCCCGAAACGTCCACCAAGATAAGTAGAGGTTTTATTATTATTAAATATATTTGTATTTCCAAATTTTTTTCAAAAACAAGGTGTCACTGACCAATAGAGAATTTCTCTTTTAGGTATCTAAAGGTTTAATTTCAAGCGCAGTGGCATTTTGGGACAGATCCTAAATCTGTCCTTACTACAAATATATTGCAATAATTTTTAATAACTTCTACTCTATTTTTTAGAAACGAGGAGAGAAAATCCCATAAAAAACTGAAAAATGAAAAATTATCGATTGATCCCTTACATGCCAGTCAGGCAATAACTGTTTACAGGTATTGCTTGTTCCATAACCTAAGTGGAGTGGAGACCACTTCTGGAATGGACTTACTAGCTTCGTTGATCAAAAGCCCAAAAACTCCTTCAAGTAAGGCAGTCTTGCTCTGCCAGAAATGCTTCGGCGACAGGTGATAGACGATTTTTTTTTATCTGTGGACAACACGAAAGGGAACCCTATAATGTTCGAGGAACATCGTGTTAGCCAGCGGTGGAATTTTGGGAGAGAAGGAAGGTGTTGGAGTTTCTCTTGAAAGTTTGGAGGTTGTAAGCATCAGGAAAGACTTCACTTATATGAAATATATTTGAAAAATACAGATGTCGGATTTTCAACCGCCAAACTCTATAAATCTTTCATCATAGAAAAACTAACGGTTTGTTCTGAAACCGATGGTACAAAATTCAAATTTGATATTCATTAAATCGACACCGATATTCACTCATCTGTAATAATTCATCAGATCATTATGCATATACAATACAAACAAATCGTGAGTGTTTATTTATTTTTTCAAGTGCCAAATGGGATTACGCTCGAGATATACGATTCAATTATGATTTGTGAATATCTTTGCTGGATAGTATAATATTCTTTGATTTCATTTCGAGCCTGTAGCATGAGAAACTAGTTTTTTCTTAATCCGTTGTTATACTATTCAAAGAACTGTCTATTATAATTAAAGCCAATGACTACGAAATTTATGGCGTAAACTAATTAATCTTTCTGATCATTCGTATCGAATTATAGGAGTTTGGTTTTACCTAGTGAAACATGTAGCAGCAGGTAAATTTTCCACTCGAATTGAATATACAGGAGGAACGTTATCAATAATAACACTTTTTGACCCCGTGTTTGACAATATAAAAATTGCAAGCTGGTACATGTTATTTTGTATCAGACATTATTCACAAATTACTTGATTTTACGATGAAATGTCGAAATCTGTTCGAACTTTGGTTGAATGAAGTTGTATTTTATGTAGTATCATCCAAATCACTCACAAAAATTACAAATCTACTGATCTCAATTACCACTGAAATCGGACGAATCGTTACTCGATCATGTGCACCACCCTGTATCCCGAAAACGAAGCGTTTCTGGGAACATGTCAATATGAACTACCTCGTGAACTATACATTGCTATTTTGATGATAGGAATTCGATCCTTTGAAGATCATGTATAATTTTGGAGGGCCCAGTATATTCGAAAGTGTAATTGAATATCGGTCAACCACTAACAACTCATAATCATAAGTATCAACTTCCCAAAATTGGCAGACATTTATCGAAATGCATGCATATTTAATTCTGAAATATTATCAACGAATATTGTCCCACAGTACGATGTTGCTGCAAATTATCTTTGGGTTCAAAGGAATCATTTTAATGCTAATGAAGACAGATCATCGAGTTTTTTTATTATCCTGAAAAGCTTTATCGTCATATACGTGTTTCTCCAAAATAATGTAAAGTGAAGAGAGACCTTCGCACTTATTTCTTCGAAAAAAATCAAAATTGTCTCAGAGCCTCCAAAATCGATACGAGGGTACCTAACGCCCTTTTTAACATCCTACCTCGAGAATTTCTCTCTATTAATAACAGAAAAAAAGTTATGGAGTTTCTTCTCTTTCGGGAATATAATTGACCGTTCAGGAAGCAAAAAAATGCTGAAAAACTCGGCAACTAAGAGATATAAAGATGAATTGGCTCCAGATTCGAGATCAGGATGACAGAAACACATCGTGTACCTAATTTCAGGCGATTCTATGCCTTAGCCAAAATCGAAAAGAAAATGAAGGTACTTCAACCCCTTTGCTCTTTTTCGAAAAAAATCAAAATTGTCTCGGAGTCTCCAAAATCGATTTGAGGGTACCTAACGCACTTGTTCACATCCCACCTCGAGGACTTCTCTCTATTAACAACTGAAAAAAAGTTTTGGAGTTTTTTCTCTTTCTGGAATCTCATGGACCATTGTAAATTGTCACACTGTATAAAGAACGTTCCGGACATAGCAATACGGTCAGCACTTGGGAAAGCCAACCTGTATAATTATATGAATCATCGAAACCTCCCATTTCGCCATACAAATTGGTTGTTGACTGGTGAAAAAGTCAAGTCAAACGTGTGTTCGAAATATTTCAACGATAACCACAGACACACCGATGTGATAGAGCTGAAACCTCCACAGTTAATTACTGACCAGCGGTCGTTATCGTCTCGATTTAGAGGAAGAGACCAGTTTGCGAAATCGAGTTCTCAAGTCCTGAACAGCACTTTTTATAAATAGAATTATTCGCAACTTCATATTCAAACATGGACAAACTCTCTCGATGAATTTGTTCTTCGACTTGTTAACGATGTCGTTTGATTTTTGTCTGCGATAAAGAATAGATCAGTTCGGCTATTCGATCTCCCAAACTTCATGTCATGAGCAGAAATAAGGAAAAATTATTGAATGAACATGGGTAGTATGTCAAAATTGATCTCTTCTAATTTATCGTTGAAAGTAGAAATTGAACAAAATTCACTAAAATTAAATGCAGTCCATTCAAACATAGTTTTGGAGAAGGCTGATAGAACTGAAACCAATAGACAAAAAAAACTACTGATCAGATCAAAATCTGAAATTTTCAAGAATACGCATTAGAATGTTAACCAAAGAATCGATAATATTTTTTTTATTTTTCATACGGCTTCCTCGAATGAGACTTCTGAAGATAGTATTTCCTAAATATTTCTGAAACCCTATGTCGGGTACCACTGTTCTTATGAGGTCGTCAATATCCATGCTGGATGTCACCACCAACAGCGCTTTCTCATGGGACGATCATGTGAGGTCCATTGCGAAAACTGCTTCACGAAAACTTGGTTTTCTATTCCGTGCGAAGAGATACTTCACATCCCAGCAACTGCTTATGATCTACAAAGCACAAATTCGACCTGCCCTGGATTACTGTTCACATGTTTGGAGCTCAGACCCCAAACATACGCTTAAGCTCTTAGATTCAATTCAGAAGAGAGCTATTCGCCTAGTCGATGACACAACACTCACCAAATCATTGGCCTCTCTAGATCATCGTAGAAAGGTCGGCGATCTATGCCTTTTTTATAGGTACTTTCATGGTCGGTGCTCAACGGAGATATCATCTATTATGCCACCACGCGCTATTCCTAGTAGACAAACCAGACGAGCTCAAGCTGGTCACCCCTACACTGTCAGGCTCGAGACCTGCCGAACATCGCTATACCAAGCATCATTCCTCAATAGAACGGCAAAGTTGTGGAATTCTTTGCCTAGTGAAGTCTTGCCTGATGCTTACAACCTCCAAACTTTCAAGAAAAATTCCAACACCTTCCTTCTCTCCCAAAACTCCACCGCTGGCTAACACGATGTTCCTCGAACATCATAGGTTTCCCTTTCGTGTTGTCCACAGATAAAAAAAAACAACAGACTAGTAAGAGGTCGACGAAATATATAGTGAACATTTCATGTTTATTTTGTATCAATATGCAAACCATAGATCATGAGGCTAGTTTGAATTTTGGTAGTGGATTGTTTGGTGTGTATGCAAAACAACATTTTGAGCTGAGTTTTCCCATAGCAGTCAAAGAAACCTACCTATAAAAGAATGGCTTTTTATTAGAAACTGCTCGACAAGAGAATATCCTAAGTCATTCCGTCTGCTATTAACTATCTTAGCAGGTAGTGCTTTCAACAATATCATAAATAGTCCTAACAGCGTTATCTTAAGAGAACGCACTTAATAGACTCGATTTCTTTCCATCTGCGGGGGAGGAGAGGAGGTCAGATACGATCGAGAAGCATAGAATAATAACAGTGCGGGTCCCTCGATCGGGTTATTCGCCCCCTAACTTTGGTCATTCATAAAACGATTCTGTGTTTCGAGGAAACGATAATTCATACTATATATCTAAATTACAATGATATGTAGGTGCGTACACTATTTATATAGGGGGTTTCCGAAATTGGGCGATAACTGAAGTGGGTGATGGAAGACGAAAAATTGAAACGAGATCAAGGATTACATTTTTGTCGAAAAATAAATATTTTGGGGGAGAATGAATTAAGCTTTCCTAACTCTTGTTTACCGCTGAGCAAAGGTTGACGATCGAATCGGCCAAGTCAAACGCACCAGAAGTACCAGTGACAGGTCCGCAATATTCACACTATAATCACGTAATAGATATTTACGTTAATAGTCCGGTAAGTACACTTTTACAGTACGAGTGAGATGTTTATATGATATGAATTTCGAAACGAGTACTGTAAAAGTTTACCGGACGTGTGACGTATAACATTTTATTTCATACTGCTAAAAAACAAAAATGAACAGTGAAAAATAAAATATTTATCTTTGTTGAAGTGCTACAACAAAAATATGGGAATGTATCAGCAAGTAGCAACACCCTAATAAATAATTCATCCAATGGAGCTCCTGGTATCCATATTCATGGGAACGAAAATTTAACGGTTAATATTAACATTAGCAATAAGTAATTTCTGTGTATTGTTTTGCTGTTGAATTTTAAATAAATGTATTCATGCTTTTGACGCATAACTGAGTTTTCAATATTTACAATCCGGTGAAATTTCATTACGGGATAGTAGCACGTAATGAAATATTACGTGCGCCTATCCTGTAAAAGTCTATTTTCCGGATTGAAATCAGGTACGTAAAGGTATGTTCTATGACGCAGTATGAAATAAAATATTGAAGGACTCTTGAATTGAAATTGAAATCTGCGAACTAATAGCCTTCTTGATGTTTTTTTGTTTTCTGTAGAGTTTACGATCACGTTTTATGTTGAAGCACTCTTGAATCTAATTTGAATCTGCGAAAGGATAATTCTTTCCATTGATTTTATTGTTTGATTCCAAAACAGGAAACAATCTCAGTTCATTTAGTGAGTCCGTAGGCTACTACTTACTCTTAAAGTTCTGAGGAGTTTTCGTGACGTTTCATGTTGTATTTCAATGCCATCTTTAGATTTTACGAACTAGTACTATAAAGCAGTATTTTTCCACCTGAAACTAGGAGGTGAAACAGAATTTCCATGATCAATATGGAGCTGATGATATACGTAGGATGATGGAAGATATTTTTATAATGTGTCCATCATGAAGATGTTTCCTTCGAAAAGTGAAATCGACACCATGAGAGAACAAAATGGCATTTTTCTTCTTGCATCTATATTGTATAGTTGCAACATTGATTGGCAAACCATGTTGATGGTATTTATATACCTGTTACCTCACCCATTGTGCATTGACAGGCAATTGATTTATCTGCGTTTGTAACTTACAACCCGACAGAGAATAAGATACGTTCGATTACTTCTCCAAAGTTTTCATTGTTGTCTTCTTCAGCATTCATATTTATTGGAACTGTGTACTTGAATGATTCTCATCATTGACGTTCGAATAATTCAAGAATGTATTTTCCTACTTTGAGAGTCCAGGAAACTAATTATGTCCCCCTGATGAATATAATCAGGCATTTCGTAGATTCATTCGTTTTGTCAGATATATTGTCACACTCGTTTTCTAGGAGCTCTCTTCATTTCGTTGCCAACAAATTGTCTTATAAAACTCGTATGAGATCCATCAATTGCAACAGACAAGATTTCGATTTCTTTATTCCTTGCTTAAAACGTATTGCAGATTTTCATTCGTGACACACCAAGTGTTCATCGGCCATGAGAAAATGAATGGAAAATCTGGTGTCTCCGATGGAATTCAATACAAAATTTCGAGCTTGCGTAGCAATAATTTTGCGCAACATCAAACTCATCATACATCACTGGATTCTGAAGAAATATCTACCTGAGAAGCGATTTAATTGCAAAAAATACAGTAGCTATCATAAGGGAGAGAAAACTTAGTTCCACTTCACAGTACTTGAGAAGTCATTTCATTTGCTTTTTTGTTTTTCAAAATCTGACAAAAATATTTGAGCTCTCATTTGAAACCTCCTATTACATGCCCATAACTTTTGTTTGATATGTTCAACCTTTTTTCTGTTTACATCATTGGAATCTGCAGGAAAGAGTAATATCCTGAATTATGAGGGAAAATTAACCGTAAATGACAAAGTTGAGGGTTGGTGAAGACCCTGATACGTACTCCAGATTAAACGAGAGATTCAATAAGATGTTATCAAAACTTTCAATGGCGAATCAGTTGTTATAGAAAATATATACATGCAAAACAATGTGGTAATTAAAGCGTGCAATGTTTATACATAATTAGAACCCCGAAGTCAGCCTCAAAGTAAAATTGTTTTAAAACGTTTAGTTAGGTGTACATATTTGACAATCTCAGTGTTTGTTCAATATTACATCAAATACAATGTAAATATTTGGATAATTTTGTACACGATCGAAAACTATCATGATTTTCAAATTTACTAGCCGTATGCATTGTATAAACACACCTTGATAGTCATTGTGCAATAACGAATCATTCATGAAAATACGGTGAAAGAATATTATGGCTCAATTATTCGGTGATGCAGTGTTGAGGATGTACCTTATAAAGTGCATTATAAATTTCATCAATTTTATTATGTTATTATACAACCTATTACGTGTACCTTTATGGTTCGTAAAATAAGTTGAAATTGCCAATGGAAATCCATTAGACAGTTCATATGTAATGAGATAGTGCGTGCTATGTCGTTTTCGATAATATGAATTGATGGGTGTTGGGGAATTTTCGCATTTCACAATGATAATTATTTTTTATGTTGCGAGTGGTTTTCAAACCAATGCAGGAGTTGCTGAAATTATTTTAGTTTGATTGGAAAAATTATGAGAAATGTACAAACAAAACAAACGATGGAAAGCTCTTCCTTAGTATCAAACTCTCTTATGTAATTTTCGTAATTTTCTAAAATAGTATGTCAAGAGATTGTAAGTTGCGGATCTCATATAGAGATATAGAAATTTGGTCAGGGCGGGTTCAATTTGGAAACAGAGAAGTCATTCAGAAGATATTTGGTTTTTGATATATCTTAGAAAATGAAAATCTTTCAATTGAAGTCAATGAAAATTAAAAACGGAAAATCAAAAAATTCAAACACCAAGAATCTTGACATTTTGAATTCGATTGAAAATGGCGGAGATATGGTCGATTGTTCAACCAAACCAACCCAACAAAAAAAAATCATTCCAATTGACAACCTTTCCCAATAAATTGGAAATTTCTCAATTTTTATTTGAAATACTTGAAACCGGAAAATTTAATATCAGAAAATCTCAATCTTAAATTTGCTATTCAGTTTATAATTTTGAAATTTTCTTTGCTCTGCAAATTATCGAAAGTTAACGATTATTTTCATCGATTTATTTTTCGTTTTTTATAATCATCAATGAAAGTTGAATGATTTCAAATTCAGAACTTCATGATGAAATAATCAGTTTTCAATCCATTGTTCCATCGAAACCTCAAAACATTGAGCAGTTTGTCGAGGGGGATTTTCATAACTTTATTTGAAAAATTTACCATATCGATTATCGATCAGATTTGAAATACTTGAAAAAAGGTGCTGAACTTTCATTTATATTATGAAAAAACATGTTTTCTTGCTTCATTACGATGGTCTGAATTTTGGATTTCATGTCACCCGGTGTATAATTTTTTTCGTTGGATATCTCGAAAACGGGTAGGCGCATGAAGACTTTTTCAAGGTTTTCCCAAAGTGCAATTGTTTTTTTTTTAATTTAAAATTTTCCAGACAATGAGCTTCAATTTCATTGCACTTTTTCATCATTGTTTTAAATTTTTTAACTACGAGAATTTTTTTTAAAATATGAAGATTCTATAGAGAAGGGTTAAGAATCGTTCAACTCAATGCGAATATACAAAATTCAATCATTTTCCAGCTTTTTGTGGGATTTCCTCTCCTAGTTTCTAAAAAATAGAGTAGAAGTTATTAAAAATTATTTCAATATATTTGTGTCCTTACTACAGAGAAAATCCCACAAAAAACTGGAAAATAAATGAGCCACCTCCTCCAAAAACTTACAGACAGTATTTATACAAAATTCAAGTTTATCGAAAACCATCTTAGTTAATTCTGATAATAAAGTTTCTGTGATCCCGATGTTGAGTATTCAATTCGGGACGCTCGAATAATTTTTCATTTTATTTTTCGTAACTTTTTTATTTTTGATTTTCCATTACCTTGCAGACCACAGCGAAAAAATCCACACTAGGAATGCCAACCTGCCCTTTATGATCCGGCTAAGGTACATGCTGGTTCACGAGCCAAAATCCCTTCTCCGATTCACAAAACATCACTAAAAACCACTTCACACACGACAACTGTCAAGCCATGACGAGATAGATAGAGCCAAGAGAAAAAACATCCCACACACCTCAAATCTCGAATTTCCGACTGTTTGTCGTGCAATAAACCATGTTTGCCTACCTAACGACACCTTGAGCACCTAATTAATTTCCCGATCGTTTAGCCGGTCGAAGTTTTCTTCCGACCAGTCGAACTTTCGCGGATGTCCGGCCGTCATGCCAAGTCATGGGCCAAGGTGCTTGGTCAAGTGATGCTGTGTTTTGATGAGAACCTCACCTGCTCACCGTACCTGGGATGCCAGCCAATGGGAGCGGGATGCGCTTCCCCCCCCCTCCAACTTCCCAGCGTGCTGTAATTATTGTGACTGATCTATTGTGGTGGTCGGATTGAGGTAGAGTCGGACTCTATTTATCTTGGATTGATGAATCTCGCGATGAATAAAATCAATCTGCTGATATCATGTAACTACAAAAACTCAAATATCTCACGAACGGCTCAATTTTTTGTATTCGAATAAGAGTACCTTTTTCATGTAATTTTCTTCGCTCCATCGAATGCTCCTGTTTTTTCACCGAAAATAATACAGGGAAAAAAGTTTTCTACAAAAAATCATGACTCACCCTCTGAAAACACCCTTTATAACAATATCAGAAATGTGGAAGTGTGACGAAAAAATGTATTTTGACAACATACATTCATGCACAAAATTTCAATCGGGTGGCTTTCATCGTTCAGAAGTTATGCGGAGAAATTATTTTAATTTTATCAACTTTGGAAGGATATATCTCCCTTAATATGCATTTGGGGCCATGAGTTTAATCATCAAACTACACTTATTTTTCAATGTGCTATCACCCCCAGAAAGCTCGGTACACATTTTTGACTCACCCTGTATTTGTGATCTGTCCCAAAATGCCACTGCGCTTGATAATTAACCTTCAGATACTTAATAGAGAAGTTCACCATTTGTCAGTGACCTCTTGTTTTTCCAAAAAAATTGTAAATACAAATAGATATATTTCTAATAAAAACAAAACTTCTATTCATCTTTGTGAACGTATCGGTAACGAATCTGCTCCTGTTTTCAACACAATTCATATATATTTTCAGTTCTACAATTTCAACACTAAATCACAAATCTGTCCTTACTACAAAATATGCAGAAATAATTATAAGAACTCAATTAATTTTATTCTTATTCAGCTCATGATATCACAGTTCGGGGGGAAGTAATCTGCCGTAGAAGTAATAGAAAATGTTATTTGATATCAATGATACACATCCATATTTTTGGCGTTTGTAGAAAAAAATTTGTTTGCAACTCATGCGCAAAATACTTCGATGATCTCAACTATTTGTTGATCTATTTTCGATTAACAAAATACCATTTTCTGCACTAGATCCAAAAATAGTTTTTCGACACTAACGAGAATTTGTCATAGTGAAAAAAAATTTGGGAACCAGGTGATTATGAAAATGGTAAATTGCAACAGTGTTTTATGTCACAGTCTACGACTTTTGACAAAACACAAAAATCTGCTGCAATGAATTCTTGTTTGATATCAATGGTTGCTGGTTTCACTCGATTTTGGCTGTGTAATACTGGTGTACCACAGGGTTCTTCTTTGAGACCCATATCATTTTCACTTCATCCTTTTGTTTAGATTTCTTGAGATTCTTGAGAGGTATTGATGCAATAACGTTGTGAGACGTCGTTGATTAAATCTCACAAAAATTAAAATTTTGAGTGCAGTTACCATCTTTTGCATTTGAATGCTCAAAAAAACTCAAAAAAATAATGAAATTCCATAACCTCAAAGCATTATATTGAAAGCCATTGATTCATTTAGAGGGAACCAAGTTTCTCCTTCTTGCCATTGATGGTGAGATGAGTATCTTGTAACCTTTTTTTTTTCGAATCATGAGGAATCTTCCAAATCTTAGTGTCAGAGTACCTACACCAGGAATCTTCGAAAGAATGCTTGAAAAGTCATGAAATCCATTCAACCTGACGTCTTACGATTTTTATGATTTCGTTAAATATGTTTCACTATCGTTGTTATATAGTGTCATGTAAGTTTTAGATATTGGGGATATTGGTGAATTTCGGAGAGAGATTTAATCTTCGAAACCCCCTCAAGTGCTTTCCTGATCCAGCCAAACCTGTTCATTGATTGGTGTAAATAGAATAATTCATTCAGAATGATAAATCTTGTTCCAGAACTAGTGGTTTTTCCTTGCTTCTTGGGAGTTGTACTTCCAAGGCATTGTTTTTCTCCACATTTCTCAAATTCTGTGCGCAACATAGGCATGGCATGGGAAACATTCGCATTTTGCATTTGCAAAAAGGTCTTCCATATCCTGACCAATTAATCGTGTCTTTAATCAGTGAAATTACGCAACCGAGTTATTTATGACGAATGTTTGCAATGAAGTTATGAATTTAATAGTTACAAAGTTACGTGGCACGAGATAGGTATCGAAAATTTATGATCAATGATAAATCTCTTGCGATAATTCATGTCTAGGTTGGTACTTTGGAATGGGAAAAAATCACAGCTCGTTTTCCATGATTAATGTACGTAGAAGTGAATGTCATTAGAACGACTTAGAATATTGGATTCTGATTCAAAATATTGGTATTTCCTACTACTTTTCAATGTCACCATCAAAAAGTTCATTCAAAAAACCATCAGAAGGTAATCAGTAATTAGCAGAGAATTTCTGCATTTTGAGAACTTGTTTTTGTTGTCAATAAATTCAATAATTCGGCTAAATATTTCTTCAAATCGATTCTGAAACCAAATTCGATGATGTTGGTGCCAGATCGGTTCATATAAGACATGAAATCAAGGAAGGATCAAGGTATACCTTTCAGAAACACTCTGTATATAGCTGAACAAATGAATACCTATGGACCAATGAGAATTACAATGAATTAGTATCATTTCCGCTGTTAACAAATAAACGGAACTACAGGCAATTTCTTTTCATTCGGTCAGATTCCAGCAACTATAATAATGATGCGTTTTTCGGTGTAAATCATTTCGATGATTAGATGTTTTTCGTTGAATCCTTCGTACATGGTTATCACGCTTCCGTTCTCCACATTGCTACACGCCAAATGTCCAATGGAAAAAAGATTTTACTGGTTTTTTGGTGGACAACTTATTCGATTGTGTCTCCTTCACGTACCTGGGATGACTTGGGAAAATGACCGTCTCAAATTACTAGATGCGACCCTTGAATCCTTAGAGATTGTGTATAGCTGTTGATAAATATATTTTTTTGTTTCCTGACATAACCGAAAATGTCGTAGAAAAAGTATAGTATAGTCACTCTAGACACTCGGTTATTGTACACTCGCTCTACTCCAATTCATTTGTATATATTCCGATGAGATTTATAAGGGTGGAAATTTTCCATTTTAATACATTCTGGAACATTCCAGAACAGTCTAGAATATTCTAGAACAATTAAGAACACTCTAGAATGATGTGAAACATTCTAGAACATTCTCTTGAACATTCTGGAGACTCAACACACAACAATGTTCTGTCAATTTTTGACTTTTGCTGTGAACATCTGACATAATATATGAAAGGTGTCAATTGTTACAAGTCATACTTTCTGATCACCTAAAAATTAGTTTTGTTTTCTCATTGTGACTGGTCGTAGAAAAAATAGTGCAAGTAGAGTATGTCACATAGTATTCTTCACTGGTCAAATCAATAGCAATTTTATATTTTTCTCCATTCTAAATGTTTTCATCATGAATAGATGTTTACGTGAAAATTCTGTAGAGTTGGATGGCATGAATGTTTCAAGTCAAGAGATTTTGATGAATGAACCCACCCTATCATAAATTCTACGTTTATTTGAGAAAGATATGAAACAACCACAATGCCGTATTTGTCGAGACAATAATGCATTTCAAACAAGAAACAGTTATATTGAGTCCCACATCCTCCATTCATCATGAGATTTCTATCAGTTATGTTGTTTTTTGGGTTGTCATTCCTCATTAGGAATATTTTACTGCTGAAATTTATGCAAGCAAAATTACTGAAAATAGTAGATATTTTCGTATAATCGATATTCTGAGAGATAATAAAATAAATTGCTCATTTCGATCTATCATAATGAAGCAATCGTAGTTTAGTTATTTTTAGTTTCAGGTGTCTGTGAGATATGTCTTCCGGTATACCTAGTGTTGATTGGGAACTGCACCTAAAAAATAAAAAAAAGCAGCACGATTTTCTAGCAATTCTTTGTGAATACCAAGGACGATAGCCATAAATTCAAGGTTCATGTAATTACGCAGGTGCAAATATATTGCTCTAAATACACTGTTCATCCAGTGAAATGTCCCATCGAAGTCAATTTCGTGATAAATGAGATATCTTAGGTGTTACTTGAACTTTCCTGCAAACATTGATTGAATATTTTAATTGCACATAATCTCTGGAATTGTTGAGCAGTGTTATTGGAATTCTAGCTGATAATTCATCTAACAAAGGTAATTAACTCTGAATAGGAACATCTGGTGATAGATGCAGTCGATCATTATCCGAAGGTGATTATTTATGCTTGTCAATGGAATGAATTGCATCTTCCTATTACTAGCTCGGTAATTGGCTTTCTTTCAGGATTGTCAATGTAACGAAAATGTCACTTACATCCCGAGGGCAAAAAATCAGGATTAGCTGATACATCCCTGAACAGAGCAATTGCTAAGGATTACATCGTTAATAAGGTCTGAATACGTAAACTTTTCTCACGATTCATATATTTTTTTTCGATGAAAACTTCTGACAACACGAAAGAAAAACCTAAAGTTTTTTTGTGGAATTTTGGGATGATGAAATTATTGTTATTATTTATACTCACCACATCCAGAGTAGTCGAATTCCCATCTTCTTTCATTTCAAGGCATCCAGTACATTCAATTTACTATTACAATTTCGTTACCCATATGATGCTTCAGATCAGATGGAGAATTTCTTCATTGGATTCTTCTCAGTCTGCTTAACTCAGCTTATGTCACGGTAGATCATCATTCCAAATAACTATGAATTTATTTTTGTTTTGATATGAAGTAATCGCAACCGAAATGTATGAAATTGAATTCTCGTGATTGTAAATACAAAGTGAAACACTGATGTTATTTTCTCCAAGTAATATCTCAAAGTTTTAAAGAACTTGAAATCGAATTCCAATTTCGACATGAAATCTTTTAGTTTGGTCAAGGTTTTCACTTCCGAACTAAACTCGAATTTTTATCTTTCCATCATCAAAAAATGTCAAAATTTCTTTCCAAATATGTCGAATTGTCTCTCAATAACTTCGATTCCGAAATAAAGATTCACAATAGAGTTCCGACTATCGTTTCAGTTTTGTTAGAGATTCTGAATCTCATCAGGTTCTAAATTCGTAATGAGAAGTTTTCGAAACTTTGATTCAAATTTGGTTTAGACTTTTACACCAGCAAATGCAACGATGTCGCTTTCATTGATTTGTTTGGATATTCTCAATTTTACAATTATTTCTCGAGATGAATAATCAGGTTATCCTTATGAAGATCCGGAATACAGGGTGTTCCATTTGGGAATATGAGCTACAGCTCCATTTGTTCATAATGCTCAGTTTTTTCATGAAACTTTTCCATTTATCAAGATTTCCACATTCAACTCCGAATTTCGAAAGAAAATTTCAACGTTGAACGTGGGATTCAGAATTTGAATTAGAAGTTTGAACGAATAATTTGAATCAACATTCAAGAAAGTCTTTTCATTTGGAACGTCTACATTCCTTGTTTGAATTAAGAACTCTGTTATACAAGGTTTTCACAAATTTAAGTCACTTCTTGGTAATATTGTTTGTTTCTAATGAAAAACTTCCTCATCTCTGATCTCTGTCAACTGCTATAAAAAAACTGACAACCACACTTATGACTTTTGATATTATCGAAATTTGAGGAAGACAATTTCATTGGTCGATCACTTCATATCAATAATCTTGAATAATTCTGATAGCCATCAGATGACAAACTTTTCGTATCGAAATAATGACAATTTTTCGACCCGTGTTCGGTATTTTTTCGCGCCCGGTGAATTTCATGACATCATTTCCGACGCGAGTGGAGTTGATCCGGCGGAATCGGAAGGAAAACTGGTGGAACTCCTGTCCAAAATTACACCTGATGCTGCCGTTTGGTCCCACATGAAAACCAGGATGTCATAAATCTCGCAGAGTACGCAGGCTTATCAACCCTCCTGCTCGGAGAAATACACAGTGGCGGCGAAAATTCAACGGATGTTTGAGGGGGAAAACATTAGAGATATTTTTTCATGGATAAAAACCAAACATATGATATGACATATTCTCTACGAGATCTAGCTTAGAGAGAGAGAGAGGAATCGAAACGAAGATAAGGAAAAGAAAAAGCTATCGAATTGTTTGGATGTGCTGTAAAGATACAGGGTGTGAAAAATCGAGATTTTTCAAAGTAATGATTTTTTTTTGTGGAAACTATGCATTATTGGTCGAAACGACTCACATGTCTCTATCTTGATTTTCGATATACTATCTATTGACATTTCTTTGGGACAGATACAGGATGATCAATTTTCTGAATTCTGCACCACCCTATATTTGTTTCGATCAAATGACAGTAGTTAGTAAATCAAAAGTTGAGACAGGGACATGTGAGCCGTTTTGACCAATAATTAATAGTTTCGACGCAAAAAAATCCTCAAGTTGAAAAATCTCGATTTTTCACCCCCTTTATCTCTGTAATCATTTCCGCTAGACCCCAAATGTGGTATATCGATGAAATCAGCTCTTCAGTGAGAATTTAAAAATGGAATGAAATACAGGGTGTTCCATTTGAAATAAGAAAGTTGGTATCGCCATCAGTAACAAAATTTTCACGCGACAGAATAATTTATCAAAAAAGAGTAGGGAGTAGGAGGTGTAGACGAACTTTACATGTAGACGGCAACCTTCTCAATTAGTCCTAGAAATATTATTTTTTGTACTAGAGAAGGAAGTAACTGAGTATCTTATCACGTCGCGCCACTGTTATCCTGATCATCCGGTGCAACCGAATGTTGTCTTCCATTTTATCTCATTAATCTAACATTAAACAAAGTAATTGCGTTTTCATATCAAACTTGGTAGTGAATGTTGTGAAACCTCAGACCATAGAATACCCGAACTCATTATCATCCATTCAAATCTCTCCCTTCATTAATAAATAAAATTGTATATTCGCAGCATCACCAAGTTCTCAGTTCACCGATGGTTTCCTTCATTGAATTTAAAAATACAAGAAGACCTCTACAAAACCCTGAGTAGGTATCAATAAGGAAAGAATTTTTTGACATCTCCTTAAATCATCGTTTATAACCTAGTTTTAACATAGTAGTCCTAGACGTCCTGTATAATGAAGGCAAAAGTATTCTGGACAATTTTCAGGATGATATCGACTATTCGAATATGCTCACTATTTTTTCCTACGACCGGTAAGATCACCAAGTACCAGCGGGAAGATTTCCAGTTGAAATATCATGGCATTCATTTATCACTACAAGCGTGCGTTTTTTAAATATTTCCACATTAGTGCGTTTAACTTTCGACTTTCCTGTTATCATAGTGAAGTGGGCTATACTTTCTGAATAACAAAACAATGTTTGATAGGTGGCCGTAGGAAAAATATATTCCACATCTGCAGAATATCAAATTCCATGAGAGTGGAAAATCTAAAGGCGAATGTATTGCAAATTAGCAAAGATATCGTTTGGATTACCACACTGGGGGAACAGAATATCTGCGGTAATAATGGACAATGTTGAATGTGACGACATTTCTGATGGTCTGAAATTGGAGACGTTCCCGTAGGTAGGTAGCAGTTTCTAACAAGCTCTGTCTAACCGACTTCGTGTATTTCCGTGTTTCTGTGTAATTCGAGAGCACACAGATATGAAATACGACAAATGATATTGATTTCTCACCGACACATGCAGGATAGTGTTACTTATCGCCAGGGCTGGATCTTCGCATGAAATGGAACGAATATGTGGGAAATCTTTTGAATAGGACGCAACAAAATTATATAGTGTGGAACAGCCAAATGGAATAAATTCGACAACAAATAAATGAGGGTGTGTTGGGCAAAACGCTTGGACACGTCGATTTGTATTTTTGAATACGCATTTTTTTCAAAAAAAATAAATTATATAGAGTGTGTCATGTAACAGTGGCCAATACCAACTTTCTTATTTCAAATGTAACACTCTGTATTCCATTGCATTGTTAAATTCTCACTGAAGAGCTGATTTCATCGATACACCACACTAGCGGAAATGATCACAGAGATATAGGGTGTGAAAAATCGAGATTTTTCAATGTTTTTGTGTCGAAACTATGCAATATTGGTCAAAACGGCCCTGTCTCAACTTTTGATTTACTAACTACTGTCATTTGATTGAAACAAATATAGGGAGGTGCAAAATTCAGAAAATTAATCATCCTGTATCTGTCCCGAAGAAATGTCAGTAGATAGTATATAGAAAATTGAGATAGAGACATGTGAGTCGTTTCGACCAATAATGCATAGTTTCCACACAAAAAATTCATTACATTGAAAAATCTCGATATTTCACACCCTATATCTCTGTAAACATTTCATCTGTATAGATATTGAGATTATTGATCTCTTCAGTTCTCATTTACAAAAAAATGAAGCAATTCAACTGAAAACTAAGTATGTATGTATCAGTAATAATGTATTTTGCTTATAGAAATACCGAATACATATGGCTTGTACAGCAAAGTAAATTCTTTTTGAAACAGTTATCTGATATTCAATAAATAGGTACATATTTTGCATTTTAATTAGTACAAGCTTGATGCAATTCTGTGATCCGTCCACTAAGTGACTGAAATCATTTTTATTTAAGGCTGCAATGTTAATAGTTAAATCGGTAGTTGATTTTCAATATTCATACTCTGAATCTCTAGAAAATGCACTTTTTTATTCTTACTAAACTTAAAATATAAAAATGTTACAAGCTTCTTTTCGTATGTCATTTTGTGGTGTTATAGTTTGTTTCTGTTATCGTTCACGAAGAAATATAATATGAAAAAGATCGTTCATCATCACAAGACCGAAAATATTTTTTCGTGACTGCATGAGAATTTGTAACATGCGCACAGAAAAATCTTTGTTTCCAGACCTCTAGTCAAATATATGCACCTTCGATCATCCATCAGTAAATAAAGAAAAATCTACTAGCAAATGATTGCTCTTATTTGTTACGAGTATGAAGCCTCAGTTTTCCATTGAAATTTCGACAGTTCATGTAATTTTTCCTGAACCGGAAGTTTTGAAAATTATTTTTAGACGAAAGAAGATATGAATGAATCAATCACTTATGCTTATGAATCTACATTAAAAAGTTCCGTGATGATGTTCCATGTCAGAACAGTATCACGATTCAGATGAAAATCGTGTCAATTTCTTTTTTCATGATCAATTCAGTCTTTCAGCGATATCGCCATCTGCTGAACAGAGGCTGAACTATCTAACCACTCGAGGTATTGTACTTCCCAATCAACGCAGTAACCTGTAACAACATTTGAATTTTTTCCTTAGATGGCGCTACTATTTCCATCAGATATTTTTAGCGACATCTAGCGTAGAGTAGCCGAAGTTATGTCGGGGAAATGAGATTGAAACCAGGAAGGCAACTATCGGAACAAAACAGAATCGGCTGAACCACATTGTTAAAATAGGAGGAATTCAAAATAGCCATATTATTTTTGTGTTTATTGCATTTAATATGATAAATCACTTTTATTTACATAAGAAAGAGCTCAAAAAGCATACAGTTCACAAGTAGTCCTGCGCATTATGCAAAAAACTCATGTCCAATCACAAACGATTTCGAATGAAGTGGACCATTATAACATATTCCAACCTACATTCTGGAATAATATGAATAATGTATGGAAGTCACTTGTTATATGTTTCCAGCCACAATCAAAAAATGAACCTACACACCCAATGACAAAGACCAACAAAATAAAATGTATATACAGAGTGTAATAAATTCGATTATTTGCATGGGGATCTCGGAAACAAGAGAGATACAACGAAGACCAAATGGAAGCAAAATTGGGTGATCAGCCCAATAAAGACAGTAGAAAATTAAAACGAAATTTCCAATTTTCCGTATTCAAACTCTATAATCTGAGTTTGGGAAAATTTCTCTTCTTACGCAATCTTACCTCCACTTAAACTTTGCTGTTTCATCCACAGCTCCCAAAATCTCCATGCATATGATAAAAGTTGTAACAGCCTGTATATCTTTGTCAGTACATGGGTTAATTGGTCTTTCCGTCACCCTGTATAGTACACACACACACACACACATTTGGTCAAAATTCACTGAATATTTTTTTACAATATGTTGAGAAATGCAATATAGCTCTGATGTAAATAAAGAAGTAGCATTTTTTCAATAAAAAGAAAAATCTCTGCTGTTTTTGAAACATTACAGGAAAAAAATTGTGTATAATAATAATTGATAAAATTATAGGAGATATTCCAAAGTTGCCTACCTCAATCAAGAATTTACTTCAAATAAATGAATAGATTCACAACTTATCCTAGATGATGATTAGATTTTTTGGAGTCAGAAGTTTCAAGACAATAAAATAAATAAATACTGCTCATCAACTGAAATGTACCGATATCTAAAATTTGTAACTTCCGAATGACACAAGAACAATTTTCTGTTCGATTTACAAAAAAAAAAAATGGTAGCTCAAATACCACAGGGTGAGGAATAATAGTGTACAAAAATGTCTCCCGTTTGCAGAAATTTTGAATTGATCTACATAATTTAAAGAGTAGGATTGATGATTGTGCACTGATACGTTTCAACTGTTGAGCAGTTTAGATTTGAATATAGTTATGTATGTTCAGTAACAATAATTGAACGGACAAAGTGATCTAGAAAACTTGTGGATATCCCCATTAAAATTTCATATTTGAACTGCCAATAAGATGACGCATCTACTTGTCAACAGTAGATAATCAAGTACCTATATACACTCTGAAACATATTACAGTGTTTCGGGAAACTTCGTACTGAAGCTCATCACTAAAAAATCTCTGCCTCACTCGCGGGAAAAGTAAAGCTCTGAATTTTCACGAAATCATAGTGTTAATGTATAGGCGAACACACATTTCTTAAAACTATTAAAATCATATTGATATAAAACATAGTCTTATGGTATTCAATAATAAATAATGAGTAAATGTAATGAACATATGGTTAAATCATGTTATTTTATAGGTCAGATCGGAATTTTCGTTTCTTTAGCTGAATTTTGAGTCACAAAAAAATATAAAAAATTAAGCGCATTCAAAAAGTTTTCGAACCAGTGCTGCTTATATCTATGAATGAGTTCCGCGACAAATTGCATCCTATTTATATCCCAATGAACAATATTTTGAAGTGCCTGAAAATTGAGAACCTGCATTGACCATAAAACACTAAATTTAGCATTCATAATCAATAGAAATTATGCATTTGTATTTCTGGGATATTTAAAAATAAATCTCAAGTATGAAAATGATAAAAATCACTTTGCTAGTTAAATGCTGTTGATATTCATTGTGTATTGCCTTCATCAGTGGAGACCTCATTTTGTGGCAAAAAGAAAATTCCGATTGAACCCTGCCACTACAACAGTAACAAGTTATCAACATGAATGAAAAACTGGTATTTTACTACTGTATTTATCAGAAAACTAAATGTCGGCTGGTTTCAAATCAATAAAATCATGTGACAAATCAAATTTTATCATCAGTTGAAGTGTGATAAGGATATTTATTATCTATCGGGCATTTATTTCAATGAGATTGATAAAAACGGAGTCCAGGTCTGCTGGAAAAACTATCATACCATCAAAAAGTAATAAATAGGAAAATGTTACATTTTTGTCGTCAAAATGAAAGATAATTTCAGCAAATGTTGTATTTTTAATGTGCATATTTATTCAATCACATTTTTTCGAATTTTTGTATATTTTGAAAAGTTACCTTTTTTAAATTTGAGAAGAAATATAGTTTCTGTTCATAAAAAATATAAAACTTTGGTAAATACTTTTGTACTGAAGAATTGAATGCAAAAGTTAAAATTCATGCCAAATAAATTTTCGAGGAAATGGAATTTCAACAAGAGATTTTTATCAAACATCATGGAAATCAAATGCCCAACGAAATCTTCACAACTCCTAAACATATTGAATTTTCCAATCGAACACCATCCATCCAACAACTTGTATATCAAAATAGTAATGAGCGAGGCTTTCTGTAGACACTGAAAGATATGGTAGGACTTACTTAAGACTTAGGCGTAAGTGAGGGCTAACCTAAAAGCCAACAGTTCCCCTGTACAAGACTGACACAGCTGTTTCGGCACTCTCAGATGTATATTCATCCATTTGACATAAAGTTGAATAGTTGGCAAAAAAATATGTAAAAAATATAGAAACATATATGAAAAATCTCCTTGTATCAGTTATATGATTTTTTTAAGGTTCTTGAGCAGTCAAATTCATGAAATTCTCGGATTTTTTCGATTTGGCTAGCATATTCTAGACAAAATCGAAGAATTTCCGGTGACATGGACATGAACTATAAGAAAGCCAGAGAAGCTTTTCTATGGATTGATAACCCAAGCACAGCAGATGAGAAATAGTTTTTTGAATTTATCTTGTGTTTTGGAATACTTCTGATTTCAAAGTTATCAATCGTGTGATAATTTTTGTGATTTTTCTAAAGCTATATGAATGAAATTATGCTATTTTTGTAAAAGGCTGGTACAAAGTAAAGACTTGTGAACAAAAATCAGTATAGGCTATATCTTTCCAACTTCCTTGCATAAATTCGAGCTCTAAAGTCATCTCAATAGGTTTTGCTCTGCTATCTAACCACTCGTGTTGAAGGATTTTCGTGAATGAAAGGACGATTATCACCTAGTTGTGCCAAAACGGCTATGCCAGTCCAACATACGCCGCACAACAAAAAAATCACTAGGTCACAGTGGCGACACTGTTCCCGCAAGGCAACAGCACCAGCTGCTGATCCGTCTCGCTACACTGCAGTCATTTTGCCCTGACGTTTTTCTTCTTTTTCCTCTTGAAGAAACCGCAACACTTGGTCTCGTCCACCACCTCGACATCATGGTGTTGCGCTATGGGGGTGTTACTGTGCCCCGCCGTGGGATCGTCAGCGTTCAACTCCCCATTCGTTGAGCTGACCACTTGCACCGACCCGTGTCTGTCTGCAGGCGTTAAATTCTGCTTAGTGGCCTCGGGCCAAACGTGCGTTTTATTCGTTTTGGCGATCCCCCTGTAGGGGGACTCTACTACTTCATGCGTGTTACTCGGTAGAGTCCCTACGGGAGTAGTCATCGTTTTCCCTGACCAATCAAACTCGATCACATCTTCCATGTAGCCCTTCTTGTTACTGAGGTTGATGAAGAGGTTGCGCAGGTATTCATAGTCGGGCGTTTCGAAAAAGTCCAGTCTTCTCACGTAGCGCAAGTAGGTAGCCAGCTCTTCGGGATGTCCCTCGCACAAGACATCTATAGGAGTAGCTCTCTTGGTATCGCCTATCTTCTGGTAACGCTCCTTCAAGGTGTCTGCTTTGAGCCCTTGCCAAGGCAATGAGCCTCGCAGGAAATACATGAACATGTGTCCTAAGGCTTCTAAATCGTCCCTTCGCGACTGTTCTTTGCCTAGATGGGTGTTTATCGACATGTACCTAGCTGTGCCAGTTAGAGATTTGTGTTCTCTGTAAGGTATGTGCTTATTCGTCTCCACCTCTATGTATTCTTTAGCCAAACCAAAATCTATTATGTGTATGACTTTCTCTCGTTTGGTACTGCTGCGGCCTATGAGGAAATTCTCTGGTTTCACATCTCTGTATATAAGGTGTTTAGAATGAACGTATTCGATTCGATGCAACAGCTGGATAGCAATCATTATGACAGTCTTTAAGGTGAATTTTCGATCGCACATATCGAACAAGTCTTCCAAACTGGGGCCTAGCAGTTCCATGACCAAGGCATTGTACTTGCCACAGGGACCGAAATAATACACGTCCGGTATGCCTTCGTGGCTGCCTAGGAGCTTATAGAAACGGTATTCTAAGTGCAGCTGAGGCGCTTTGGATTTCATGGCTTCCATTTTGATAGCTACGTGTTCGTTATTGTACAGGTTTTTGCCCAGACGGAGTTCGCCGAAATTTCCGCAGCCAATTTTTTTGCCTACGCGGAAATTGGGGCCCACCATGAGGACCCCTGAGTTGGAATTGACGTTGTGCCTGGTGCTGTGGGTGTCGGCAGTGCCGTGACGTTTTGCATTTTTCGTTTTTGGATCCATCTTATCCATGGCGTGATTTTGAATGCGGGTATGATAGTGGTTTAGATTTACGGGTTAGTAAGTTGCAAGTGTGCCTGACTTCATCACATTTTATCACAGCATTAGGTGCTATTTCGAAAAGAAAATGGTTTTGGTTGTGTAGCAGTCTGGTGAGTAGTTTATCTGCAAAGGAAAATCAAGATCACCTTGATATTGACATGGCTGAGATAACAATAATCATTACTTATTCAAATTCATGAAACGTAATGATAAACAATTTGTTAGATAAGAAACAATGACTGATAATTTGATAGGACAGAGATAAGGAGAAACTGAACCAATCACTGATAGTATGTTATATTATTTATGAAAAAATTGCAACACACTGACCATAGGACAAGTACTGTCTACTTGCACAAATCCATAGGAGTACTACAAACTACGATGATTTAGTGATCAGTAGAACATTTTAGCATCATTCACAAGTGCAAAAATGACCGAAAAAACTGGTCATTCTATTGCACCTGAGATTTCTGATTCTCTTTTGAATAGATAATTGAATGGTTTCACATACCTCATCAATAAATCTCTCATATACACCCTAGCCAAAGGAGATCCTCATTTGTGTATTGGAGGATAGAGATCTGCAAGGCAAGGGAGCATTGATAAAAAATTCGATAAGCTGGCAATTGAAGAAAATTTTAATAAGTAATCGTACATACCAAATTATTGTACTACTGTAGATCTCAGAAAACCATAATTCCTAAGGTATTTTAGTTGTCCTCCATAGACTATTTGTGCAACCAACGAATAATCACTAATCAAAAGCTAATCTACACAACAGACACATCGAGCTACCTAACACTTGATAGAATATACATTATTAAAATGCACTTGAACGTTTAGAATAACTTCATATTGTACGCTTTGTTTTGTAATACTAAAAATCTGTGTGACACCACCTTATCTGTATAACCTACAAATTTGACACACAGAAATTCTTTGATGGTGAGAGGTCAGCTGACAGGCTCTGACAGGAATCGACTTGTCAGACATTCAGAAGTGTTGCCAACATCAATTTCGTTTTGCGCTGCTTCGTTTGATTGGTTGGAAACTGAAAACAGTAAAGTAGACCGCTTTTCTTTGACGCAATCAACGATTATTTGAATGGGGTTGGTTCAAAACGTTTCATTCATAAATAAACTCTATGCGTGATGTATCCATGAATTTATTGGATTATATACAAGGAATGCAACCTATTCATAATAACCCAAAAATTCTATTGTATCTAGAGACATGGAATAAAACACACCATATTTGTGAAATAGGTACTGATTCAATTGGAATATAATATCAATTATCTACGAAAAATAATAAAACACTTTTACAGAGATTTAACCTGTTCTGTCCCAAATTTCGAGATTACAGGTGATGCAGTTTCACTCTAAACCAAATCAAATTCCATAGTCCAACACTACTATCATATCATGGCCTTTTCTTAGGCAATGACCCAAAGGCAGATATCACAGTACTTTTAGTACCAGTGGAACTAGTAGTCAATGAAGGTTGGACCCAACCTGCTGGTTTCATATTTGAATTTGACATGCTTCCACCTCCAGGTTGATCCCATTTGCTTTTTCTCTTCTTATCATCATCACTCTTCTTTGTCCCAGAAACAAACTCTACTTTGGATTTACGATCTTTTTCTCTCTTATCCATTTCAGTTTTCTGGACCTTGGCAAGTTCTTCATAGTAGGACTCTTTGTTCCATTTCTGAGGATCATACATAGCAGGCGGGTAGTTTGTACCTGGAAGTCAGTCTTTTTAATGATGCATATAATGTTTGTGCATTTGATATTTCAACTAATAGTGCCAAACAAGATTTGAAAACTGAAGGAGTCACTCACCCATTTCATTCAAATCACAGAACTGTATAAGTTTCTCATATATACTAGGATTCCTGAAATCCTTCCTCTTCTGTATAACTGCATTCATGTCCAGTTGTTGATTAACCATTTTCTCATACAACTTCGTGATTTTATCTTGAAGCTCTATTGAACAATGCCCTGGCGGATCAGCAGGAATGGTTATGCCATCATCCGTGGCTGCTTCCATATCTTCAGACTTACTATCGACATACATTATCATTTCGTTGGGCACTGACTCTGATTCATCGTCCTCATCAGATGCGATAGTGTCGTCATGATAGGAAACTAATTTCTTCAGCCTAGAAGTAACTCTAACCACCGTAGGAGTGGCTGGTGGAGAGGTCGGTGTGGATTTGTTGTCGGAGGCAGAATTACTGGGTGACTTCATTTGGGTATCTTCACCGTTTTCGTTGTGTTCATCGTTTTCATCTTCCTCTCCTTCAGAGTCTGTGTATGTGGCTGTCAATGATGCTAGGGCCGAACTCATCGTGAAAAAACAGAAGTTTTCTCAGAACCCTGAAAATTGATTATATTTTTAAAATTACAATTCAAGTTTCCACCAAAACACATGGAAAACGTCAACTTTCCATCGACCGTCAATGTCAATTGTCAGCAATGTCGTTTTCGTCTTTTTTGTAGCTGTGGTCCACAGCCAATATCTTCTTCTTCTTTCTTTGAATGGCTGAGTTAGCTGTTTCGACTTCTCCTCTACGAATGTTCTACTGGGAAATTGGGGATGAGATAAATTATTATTAAAATGGAAATCTCTTTTTTAACGAAGCAGATCAAACGTTGCCATGGATACAAACAAATTGAATATTCAATCGTCTGTTGAATGTTTTATGCACCCGGCCTTATGGCTTTATAATATCAATACTGACAATGGCTTTTCTCGAGCTTCGTAAAAATAATTTTTCATACTTTTTTCTCCCTCTCTTCACCTCACCTCTTCATAATTTACGTTATTTTTCATGTCAGAAAACCGAAGCGAAAATGTTACGTCAGTTACCAAGTTACCGCCTCCTTCACAAAACAATCCATTAGGACGACGTCAGTGGTTTCCTCGATATTTTATTCAGTTTTCCACGGCGAGTCAGTCAAAATTCTGCTAGAATTTCCACACCCGGAATCTTGCCAATGTTGTCGGATAAAAGTAGGACGTTAGCGGAAATAGATGTACCTATAATTCCATATATCTGTATAAGCTCTGATCATATACAAATACAACTTTTAGTTCAAATCATCATATTTTCCACCGTCTGAACGTTAGATTTCTTTTGAAAAAATGAAAAATTATTATTCAAATTCTTATCATAGATGAAAAATCATGTATAAAAAATTGCATTTGCCACAGTGCAATTGTCAGTTTGACAGCGACAAAAGTTAGCTGCAACTTTCACAGCGACAATAGTGCTAGTGGCTTTACCACTAGGGGTGTTGGTTGCCCAAAATAAATAGTTTCACAGGTTTGTCAACAACTTATTGAATTTCGAAGCAATAACAATGAGTCGATTCGGTGAGTTTACGAACGTTGAAATCAGTCAAATTGTTGATACCTGTGTGCCTACTATATACACTTGCGTCGCAATCGCATCAATCTGTCGACAATTTTCTTGCCGAACTATACTCGATGTTTATATTGATCAGGTGAATTCAAAACTGTTTCCTTTAGCAATTTGACTCCACCTTCGGTTTCGCTTTTCAAATAGTTGGCAGTTTATTTCGTCTGATTGGTTGGCAGGCAACAGTTTCTCATTAAACAGCCCAAATGTACCCGATGAAATACAAAAACCTCTCGTTTGTTTGTTTGATAAGAAAATAAGTATCGCCTCCATCTAGAATTTGTTCATTTATAATTATTACATGCGAAATCATATCACGCCTTTTTTTAATTGGGAAAAACATTGACATACAAGTATCCGTCAACGGATACATAAGCGTCAACCAGTACATATTATGTACCGGTTGAGGCCATTTCCCTCGGTTGTTACTTATTTCCGGAAATCCAGTAGCCGAAAAAAAAATCCCTTCCTCTTCCTCTAGTGAGCATAATTGATGTTCCGAATTTCATAAATGTATTCGAAACATGTTTTTTCCGTACTTTCCGAGAATTATCAAATTGCCGGCAACGCCGCCAGCCTCTACGCCGCTGTCTACGCGTATCTCCGTGGGTGCGAGCCTCGCACCTCTATCGCGCAGGCGCTCCGTATTCGCGCAGCATCGAGCGAACGTGCGTGTTTTGTGGCGGACGACGACTTAGATCTGTCAAACGCGAAGCGCAGCCTACTAGTGAAAAAACCGCCTTTAAAATTCGACAGTGTGTGCGATCGCAGTGCGTAATCCAAGTTGGCGATGAGTTTCGCGATGAGGCCCTGCTAGATCGGCGAAGGAAGCGGGCAGCGGCGATCGGCGTGTGGGTGCAGTGTTCGTTCTTAGGGGGTTGGAATAAACGGCCGTCGCGACGTTTTGCGCGGAGGGCAAGTGCAGGATGGGGTGCACGTCGTCGGCGGAGGAGCGCGCCGCCCTCGCCAGGAGCAAGCAGATCGAGAAGAACCTGAAGGAGGACGGCATCCAGGCGGCCAAGGACATCAAGCTGCTGCTGTTGGGTGAGTTCGGGGACGGTCGGCGGGGGTCGGGCGCCGTCGGCGGCGGTTGGGGTTCGATATCGGCGGTCTGGGAGCGGGTCTCGGCATGCGCGACGCCCTTTTTCTCGATGGTTTTCGCCTCTACGATGGATAGGGGTGTCTCGTATGTTGGCATGGACTTTTCACAGGTTTTCTTCGATTTTTCGTTCAATCAGAAAATCCTATTTGGTCTCGTTACCTTGATAACCCCAATATTTTCAGGAAACTTTCATACTCTGGGGTGTCCTGGGCGAAATAGATGAATGATTTTTTTTTGTCAAATTGTTGACTTATGATGACAGTTGATATTTCGCTTCGATGCCAATAGTGGAATTTCACCTTTCATAGGTTTTAAACGAAACTACCTATATTATGTAAACCGAGATGTAAACAAAAACAATGAAACTTGCAAAACAACATTTTATTGCAATGTGCGCATATTAGGTATATAATTCAGTCCAATTATTCCATTATCTACCTATATCATTCTTTGCACTTTTTTTCGAAATAAATTCTTGTTTTTTTTTTCATCTGATATTAATTTCGACCGCAAGAACACGATTTTCACAATGAAAAAATTTTTCGAGATAATACCAGGAAAAATTGTGAAAATTTGCCTTCTTTCTTCGGCCCGTTTTGGGTAAACAGCATAGCCAATCGGCGTTCATAAAGTCAAAAGGAAGGAAAAACATTTGCTAGATAACTACTCAAATAGGTACTCTGTACTTTCTCTTATATTAGCAATTCCTGAATAATTCCTATAATTTTCATCATTACACATTTCATTGAATTATTACTTTTGTAAAGATCGTAGAATTCGTTAGAATCTTTCCAATAGAACACCCTGTATATTTTTCAATATACGAAAACATTACTATTCGCTATACCATACCATATAATCAGTGATTCTTCCGATATTTCATCAAAATTCTACCTAGTTCTTGATATTTCTCTCATCATTTCTATGGAAGCGCATGCGCATATGTTCATTGTTTTTATCTTATTCCTACTTCTAAGAAGCATTTTTTTCAGTTTTGAGCTGCCGCTTTAGCCGGAAGCAATATTGACTCAGTTATTTTTTGGTATAAGTATATTGATTGAATAGATAATTTCATTACGGAAAAAACAAACTATGAATTTCCATTGTGCAAAACAATCTCTAAAATAATAATAGTAATGTCTCGAGAAATGTATATCCTGTCAAGAAGTTATTTGCAAAAATAAACGTTCATTTTTTGTGTGTTTGTTTCTTCACTTGATATGTATAAAATATGACGTAGGTACCTTACTCACAATGACAAGCTATTTCATTCTTGTTGTTTTCTGCGAATCAAAAATTCACCCGATTTCACCACATTCATATCAGAGTTCATATCTTTGCTCATTTATCCTTTTCACCACTCAAGATCGACGCCAATGATGAACGTAACGTAGAACATTAGGTATATCGACATCGATCACATTTCACCGGATTTTATAGATCATCCTGTACAATAGTCATTGTTTCACAATAATTAGGGAGATAATTAGCTAGTTGAAAATTGTAAATATGGAAACTGAATTTTATCTGTCGAGTGTCATCGATATGCGTGATCTAGCCACAGTGATCTAGCATCACTTGTAGGGGGGACGGCGCATAGTTGCCACATTGACTTAGTTCGAAATCTCGATTATGTCGAGAATAGGATGACTGGAATTTTTCAGTATTGCATTTTGGTATGAGAGAAAAAAAAATATTCCAAACCGTCAAATCAAATCAGTGATTGAAAGTGTTATCTTTAATTCAAGTTTTATCAAAGGATGTTTAGAGTTGGAATAAAAGAAATGTAATAAAATGTGTTTGGGTATCTCGTTGGGATTAAAAAAATTCATTTTTCGTAATGAAGGGATTAATATAATATCATGAGAACTATGTGCAAGACGAGGTGCAAGACTATGTCGCTCTATTTACAGAACATGATAAAAAGAGAAAACAAAAATATATGCATTGCATATTACCCGAAGGCTTATTAATTGAAATTGAAAGATTTCAATGAATCAAATATATCTCCAAGATCCTCGAATATTTTGAGTCTCAGAGAAGAGAAATATTACCAATTGAGTCCTTTCAAGACTTCGAAAGTCCTCAAGAAATTTTCCAACATCGGCAACACCGGCAGGGACCCCACCGTCATCATCATAACCGTAACAATACGGAACGGAACACATGCGAGTTGCTGGGGGGGGACAGGGTGTGACGAAAAGTATCCCATTTTATTATCTATCTGTTCCCAACAAACAACAGCAAGATAGTAGCGAGCTGTGGCTCTGTTGCGAGGTTTATCGAGAGTTGAATGACGTAATTGATCGCACTGACGCATATCTTTTGTCTTGGTTTTGTTGGGAATTATCAGAAATCAGAAGACACCGGTAGCTGTCACGGGACAATAGGAAACGATTGTGATTACAGATAAAAATAATTTTTAAAAGTTCGATTAAAGTCAAGTGTGTTGTGCCGGTGTTTTTTCTCAAATACCGGTATTGATTTTCGATGTGATATCAGTGTATCAGTGATATAATCTTTCGAGTGTAATGGAACTGTGACATCGTGAATCTAGGTAGATTTCAATCACTCGAACTTGACAACGCCTTTTTTTGCACAGAAATTCGCCAAAGTTCTGTTTGTTTTGATAGTGACAGGTACTGTCTGGTTTATTGACCATATTACGCGAGATAGGTATACCTACTTGATTTTTTTCTATTCAGCTAAACAGATGCTTCCAGGGTTACGCCCAAATGGTGTTCAACCCATCGTTTGTCATATTCTTACATCGACTTTGAGACCGACATCGAGAAATAACGAACAATATCAGCACCCCCCTACTTACCGAACTGGATCATTCCTAAAAAAAACTCGCTTCAGATCAGTGCAGGAAGATAATCAATAAATATCTCTCTTAATATTCCATTTTTCCTTCTCTCCTTCATCCTCATATCTCTCTTTTTTCTTTCCTTGCAACTTTTCTGTCTGAATTTCCCATGTTTTTTTTCTTCTGTCATTTCTGTCTCTCTCTCTCAACCCCCCCATACTACATAATATGCTCAAACTTGCCGACAATTTTAATCATCGTATTGTACTTGAATGGTACTGTTCAAGCACCAAATTCCGATTTAGAGGAGGCACAGGCTTAGAAAATGACCGTGAAAGATGATCAACTTGAACTTGATTATGCTCATGTATGATTCTGTGGCCCGCAGATATACAGTGTGGAACAGCTAAATGGAATAAATTCGACAATGAGTAAATGATGGTGTAATGGGACAAACGCTTGGACACGCTTTGAATACGCATTTTTTTCAAAGAAATTGAATAACATAGAGTGTGTCATGTGACAGTGGCCAATACCAACTTTCTTATTTCAAATGGAACACCCTGTATTTCATTCCATTTTTGAATTCTCATTGAAGAGCTGATTTCATCGATACACCACACTTGGGGTCTAGCGGCAATGATTACAGAGATATATGGTGGGAAAAATCGAGATTTCTCAACTTTGTGATTTTTTGTTTCGAAACTATTCATCATTGGTCAAAACGGCCCCGTCTCAAACTTTTGATTTGCTACCTCCTGTCATTTGATTTAAACAAATATAGGGCGGTGCAGAATTCAGAAAATTGAGCATCCTGTATCTGTCCCAAAGAAATGTCAGTAGATAGTATATCGAAAATTAAGATAGAGACATGTAAATCGTTTCGACCAATAATGCATAGTTTCGACACAAAAAAATCCTCGAGTTGAAAAATCTCGATTTTTCACACCCTATATTTCTGTAATCATTTCCGCTAGACCCCAAGTGTGGTGTATCGATTTAATCAGCTCATCAGGGAGAATTCAAAAATGGAATGAAATACAAGGTGTTCCATTTGAAATAGGAAAGTTGGTATTGGCCACTGTCACATGAAAAACTCAAAATTGTATTCAAAAATACAAATCGACGTGTCCAAGCGTTTCTCCCAACACACCCTCATTTATTTGTTGTCGAATTTATTCCATTTGACTGTTCCACACTGTATAACCTGACTTTAGGACGACTGTAGGATATTCGTGAAGATTAGATTTTCGATGGTTTGTTGAGGAAAACATTCTTTTATTCTTGCACTTTCAAGACTATGAAAATGCAAATAAATAATTATAGAAACATGATAATAATAATTGTGTATTCACTTTCACATTACTTCATCAACCATTTCTTATCGTTTATGCACAGTTGTTTATTTTTTTGTAGGTCCTATTTGTCTGTCTATGTATTGATTTGATGCTATTTTTCTCACTGCATAATATGAGCGTGTACTGACTCGGAAGTCTTGCAGGAAAAATAATGTGCTGTTCTGAAATTTTCTAATTTTGCGTTACTATATATCATTATTAAGATTGTCACTTGGTTTTTCATGTTCATTGGTGAATTTTCTCGTATATTGTACGGTATTTCATGTTCCTACCGAGGAATGAATAAATGAAATTAAAAATAGTAAATCGGCCTTTAGGATTCTCATTATCCTTTGAGTAAGTAGTTGAAATCTGCCTAGGTTCACGCGACTGACGACCAGCGCACGAAAACCGAAAAAAAAAAGAAAAAATTGTGACCGTGTTTTCCTAAAACTCCTCCAAAACGTCGTGCATAGAGACGTGCGCCATGGGGTGCACAATTTCCGCGGAGCAAAGGGCGGCCATCGCCAGGACCAAGGAAATAGACGAGAAAATCAAACAGGAGAGGCAGAGGGCCAGGAGAGACGTCAAATTGCTTTTACTAGGTAGATAATAACTCGGACTAATAACCATACCCGATCCTAGTACATTATACGCTAGGCTGGGCGTGAAGTAGCACTTTAGCGCCCGCGGACAACTTCACATCATCAATGAGGCGCTAAAGTGAATTTCACTTTCGCATCAATAGAAATCGATAATCCGATGGTTTCAGTTGATGCTGATTAATTAGAAAACAGGCAATAAGTACACTTCTCAGTGTAGCTCTTATTTTTATTTACAACCATATGTGTAATGCTGTCATTATTAACGTCATTGAAGGTTGGGCAGTGTCACATGACACACCTCAATTTCCCAACCTCACTTCCCGCCCTTATTTCCCGCCCTCATTTCCCGCGAATTTAATATCCGACTCTATCTGACATTTATTGACTTTATCTGACATTTATTTATATTGGTGACAGTTGTATACCCCGTAGTCTCGGTAAAAATACTTGATAATTCTGAGAAAACCGCGTTCTTGGTAATTTGTCGTCAAATGTAATATTTTAGGTATTTTCAGAACAAAACAGAAATTCATTAATTTCAATTGACATGATGGTTGTACATGAAATAGTTTACAAACCTCGTTGGGAAGTTTCATTCCTGTATCGGTTAACTAACTAACCTCGACGACAGGAATGAATCTCTTTCCACCTCGGTGTGTGATATACTATTTACATTTAGTTCCGTTGCACTTTTAAACTTTGTCGTGTTGGTATATTTTATTTTTATTTACTTGGCTATAAACTCAATTTCTCATCCTCAGCTGCTTTGTATTGATTTCTTGTGGAGTACAACAATTCATACATTCTCCGTCACTAATGGAATTCATTTCAAAATCACTAATTAATTATCTGTGATTACGTGAAGTGACAGTAAATATGACTAGCCTATTCACTCCTATTAGATCAATTGACGTTGACGTTGATTCCATCACTTCTTGATTTATTGTATTTCCGTGCAGAAGGAATTGCCTTATACTTCTTATACTTGGAGTTGAAAAAAAGTGGCATCTCTTCGCCTTCCTAATTTCCAGTATTCTCAATTTTAATGTATTCCTCTGAATGAAATCGGTTTGATAGATAATCCAACAACTAGTAGCTTGCAATGCAAATACATCAGGAAATACTCATCGTTTCTTTACTTTACATACATTTTAATGAACCATTTCTAATTTCGATCATTGATCACCATCAATGTCTGTATTGATTTGTTCCATTAATATCTGTAGTTTTTACATCCATTCATAACGTTCTGGTTGTGATGATTTTTCTAAAAATAAACGTATTCCTAGTATAAATTACGGTCCAAGTTATTTTACTTGTCATTCTTGTCATAATAACCACAGCCTTCTGTTGCTCGCTGGTGGTCGCTAGGACAGTAAAAATGTGTCATCAGTAACATTTGCTAAACAAACATCGAAACAAAAACAAGATAAGATTGAATATCCTAACAGCTTCGAATCATTCATTGGAACCCGCGAGTCGACCATTCCGTAATACCAGTGGCGTACGTAGTTATTTTTCAAGATTTTTTTTATCTGTTGACAACACGAAAGCGAAACCTATAATGTTTCCGTTGCTGGTCAGGAGGAAATTTTGAGATTACAACAATATGCTGGTCGAATCAAACATGTATTTCTCACACTATTGATTTCTTCTTCGTTTTCCCGTATACGTTCTCATAGATAAAATACTCTTAATCAATGATGTACTTTTATGGGTCTACACCAAGGGGGAAACAACTACAAGTAGAACCCTTTGGGCACTAATTTTATCATTTTGAGTATTTCTGATAGTTAATCTATGCTGATAGTAGATTACACTATTTATAATGATATCAATTAAAAAATTTGCGAATTATTTAGTTTTTTTTTGAAAATCAATGATATTCAATATGGACCATTTGATGTGGGATGAAATATATGGGAAGAGAATGCAGATGCATTTGCCAATGTTGTGGAACATATTGAAGAAAATTATATATTTTGAAATTTGTTTTTTTTTCAATCTGTTTCCAATTTATTATATTGTAGCGACAGTGATAGGTATCGAGTTGATGAAGATAGATTATTCATTGACCTGTGTCAAGGATTTATCCGATTTCACATGTTTTTGATCAAAACTTTTACCTATTTTTCGTATTTTCATTAAATTCTATAGTACTTTTTTGCATAAAAAAATGGTTCTAAGAATTGGTAGCCATGTCTTCTTCAATGATAGTTCGGGAATCAAAATATGTGGATTATGGATATGGCTTTAGGTAGAGAAAATACTTCATGCAATTCGAATTTGTCTCGAATTTGTGATTGGTCAGGTTGAGTCAGATTAATTGATAGAAGTATCGACCCGAAATAAATAAATGAGATTGTGACTGAGTAACCCGATTCACATCTCATGATTCATCGAGTATTTCGTTCTTGTTTACTCACCATTAGCATCACAGCTGTTCAGGTGGAAATAACATAATAGAATTTTCAAGGTTGAATGCGCCGAATGATAGAAAGATAATCGATGTCTACAGGTTGTTGTTGAAATATTCATCCATAGAAGCGAAGTGCTTGAAAAGTGAAAAAGCAAACATTCATTTCTGTCTGCTTTTTTATATCGAATTTGGAAATTCATCAGAAGACTTGTTGAATGTATTTAACATTTTACTTTTTGCCCGATTCGTTGTTCACAAAGTTTATCGCGGAAATTTCTTGTGAGTAAATATCTCTCTTCATATAAATATCTTGAACCATTTCTTATACAAAATTTAATCGCTAAGGTATAATCGGACGATATAAATGTTTGCTGCCAAGTAATTGTCATTACTTTACATAAAAAACTGTCTAACATTAGTAGAAAATGAAGATATTCATAACCACGATACTATAGAAAAAACTAATGTGAGATTACCAAAACCACAATGAGCTCAATTTTTAGTTTTCCGCTAGGTTTTTCTTGAACATCCTTGTTGAAAAGGTCGTCCTGCACACACAGGAAATCTGTGTTGGGATATTATATAGTATTTTAGTCGAATCGACAGAATTAGGTGAAAATGTTGACAAGTAAGAGTAGTTGGTGATTCACTCTACATCACGTAGATTTTTGAACGCCCTGTATTTCGAATGTTCAGATAACAATATGCGTTCCTGGGTACTGACCATGTCAGTGAATAGATTGGAAAACAGTTATAGCACAATCAATATATAGTCGTATTAACCTGTATAACCTGTATAAGGCATTGTTCAATTAGTACGACAACCGAGCAATACTGGATGATCAGCACGATATAGGTGTGTATACAGGGTGTATCTCAACCAAGTAGGGTTTATCAAAATTGATCTTGGAATATCTGAGAGGGATTAGCGTTTCTTAACATTTGCCTTGAAGGCCTTGCATATATGTTCATTTTCTTTTTTTTTTGCATTACACTCATCGTACGTGATGGTTTCAATTTGAATTCTTGTATACCGGGTATCATTTTCACCAAAAACCACCTCTTGTTTTTTTTCCTTTTCATAGTTTGAAGTCGTTTTGAAAAAATGAGCTAGTGATATTTTAGAATGATTTTTCATTTTTCATGCTATTTTCCTGGAAGATTTAATTTTCAGGCACTTTTCTTTTAGATCCTTTTATTACGAAATATTTTTGGACTGCTTTGCACTGCACTGCACTTCTCGGTACTTCACAGCAAGACATGTTTGAGAAAAACACATTTCAGGTACTGACGTATACTGCAAAGGAGAAATGGACATTCCATGCGAGTTATACACTACACTTTTTCTACGGCTATAACATATAATAGCGAAATGATGTCACGAAGGGAATGACTTGAACATCAAATGCACCTAGGGAAATGTAATTGAAGAAATACAGTTTTATTAAAAGTAGTGTACCCGTAAAAAATTCCTATTCATTAGTGGTTGTATATTGAGTTCGTATACAGTATCGCACATGTAGTTGTTCCGAATGTAGCGAAATATAACATGAATGACGTAAAACCAGCCTTACATAAATATACAAGATGTCTGATCGTTGTTTAGTTTTAGTTTTAGAAATAATCGGCAGTGGAAATAAATGTTTGATGTTCTGAATTGGAAAAAATGAATCGATTCTGTTTTCATTTGAGCAGACTGGAAGACGGCAGTTCACTCTAAATTCAAGAAATACGTAAATTTCCATTTTTTCCATGATATTAATTTCAGAACATCTTGTGGCACCTCTAGGAGTGGTTTTTCGAATTTCATTACAATTACTTGCCAATTTGAGTGCCAAATTAGATTATAGCCGTTGTATAAATAATTTTGTGCTTGATATCTGTCGATAGGTACATCCTCCGGAATATCATTCTATATTTTTAGATCTTCCTTGTTGAACCTGCGAAACAGGTCAGTCTGATTGAATGAATCCAATTTGAGGTAACATCAATTGAACTTTAAAAATCTTTGACCTCACGTTAACTACTGCTTCAATAAATAAATCTTGTGAAGAATAATAACAGAGATACGTTTATACAGAAATGTGAATGGCAAATAGCCTTGAAATCGCTTGACATGTAATGGGTGTTCTTTGTTGAGCTGTCTGATATTATGAAAAAACAGTGGTAGATTACTAGCAGGAAATATGCATACAAGAAAAATAGAAATAAAAAAATAGAAAATAATTTCCATTGACAGTTCTCCAGATCTTTGACAATTTACAAAATAATTTTTACATTTTCCTTGAAATCTGAAAGGTTTGTTCCTGATAACAAACTACCTCGCAAAATACTTCCTCTGATGCTATCAGCATTCATTTGATTATTCCAGTAATGTCTTAACAACTAAGCTAAAAAAAAACTAAAAAATTGTAAATGCGACTTTGTATGAAGAATTTATTAGTATTTTTCACTTTGTTATTGCACAAAAAAGATGGCTTTTTTGAACAATATGAATGAACATAAACATTATTTATTTCATTATGGTTATTACTATTATTCAAAAAATTGTGAATTCCTGGAGAATCGAAGAAATGTTTTTCCATTCAGTAATTGACTCTGCAATTAATAGAAATTGTTATCCTTCTTTTTGAAAACCAGAGAATTATACTCTGAACAATATTCTATTGTTTCGCAAGGAATGTACCATTTTATTTTTCAATAGTAATAATAACAAAAACACTTTTTTATACGAAATGAATGATGAATATTGTGCATTGATCTTTCATTTCTTTTAGGGAGTCTCGAAATTTGAATATTTTCCAAATCTTGTGAAAAAAAAACGGTTTTCAATTGAAGCTAAAGTCGTATTCGGTAAGAAAATTTCACACCGAAATATTATCAAAAAAAATATTAGGATAATGACGATATTTGATGGCATTGACGTTCACCTATAAACGTCGAAAAATATCCAGGAGGAAAAAAATTCCCGAGATTTGTTTAGTTGCTATGATAAAGATACAAAAAATAAGTTTTTGATTGGTCGAAAATGTTCGGTGTGAAATCTTCAGTCTAAATTGGTGTTTGTTATACAGTGTGGAACAGCCAACAAGTAAATGAGGGTGTGTTGGGAAAAACGCTTGGACACGTCGATTTGTATTCTTGAATACGCATTTCTTGTCAAAAAAATATTTCAAATGGAACACCCTGTATTTCATTCCATTGTTAAATTCTCACTGAAGAGCTGATTTCATCGATACAACACATTTGGGGTCTAGCGGAAATGATTACAGAGATATAGGGTGGGAAAAATCGAGATTTTTCAACGTAATGAATTTTTGTGTCGAAACTATGCATTATTGGTCGAAACGACTTGTCTCTATCTTGATTTTCGATCTACGGACATTTCTCTGGGACAGATACAGGATGATCAATTTTCTGAATTCTGCACCACCCTATATTTGTTTCAATCGAATGACAGTAGGTAGTAAATCAAAAGTTAAGACAGGGACATGTGAGCCGTTTTGACCAATAATGAATAGTTTCGACACAAAAAAATCCTCAAGTTGAAAATTATCGATTTTTCACACCCTTTATCTCCGTATCATTTCCGCTAGTGTGGTGTATCGATGAAATCAGCTCTTCAGTGAGAATTCAAAAATGGAATGAGATACAGGATGTTCCATTTGGAATAAGAAAGTTGGTATTGGCCACTGTCACATGACACACTCTATTTAATTCATTTTAAAAATGCGTATTCAAAAATACAAATCGACGTGTCCAAGCGTTTCTCCCAACACACCCTCATTTAATTGTTGTCGAATTTATTCCATTCGGCTGTTCCACACTGTATGTATTTTCTTCTCGACTCCGGTTGGCATTTCCATAGTTCTATGACGTCGGTTCGCATTCCTCTCCGGAGATTTTATTACAAAACGAATGACCCGATCTCGACATCCATTAAAAGGTTCGCCATGGTACGAGACACAGATGCCTCCTTTATTAGATTAGTGTGTTCTGTTCCAGATTCTGTTTGGTCGCAAACTACTTAACACAACTCCATGTTGGCAAACAGAGTTTAATGTGATTGCTTGTACGATGACGATAATAATAATGATTGGTTTGTTAGCAGGAAGTCGAGTATTTACCTAACCTTCATGAAAAAAAAAGTGATTTTCTACTACTAGAATGCCAATAGGCGCAAGCACATTCACATCGCTGAAACATCTACTGATCACAAATTCCAAATCTGTTAATTTTTCAGCTGTCGAATGTGAAATCGTTGGAACTTTTCAGTTCCATTGTGTCTCTTGAGCTGAGTCATTTTTTCAGACATTTCTGGTTTTTCCTGACATGAATAGCTTCAGTAATATACGAGCTCTCAAACTCGATATCTAGTGTACGAACAACTGGAATTTACTGAAACTTTTTCGAATTCCTTCTTTAGACCTCCTTGAAATTTTTTAGATTTCTTTGATATTCCTTGGATTCCCTTGGAACTTTTTAAATGTTCTTGGAATTCTTTGAACATCCTCGGAACTTTTTAGACTTCCTTAGAATTTTTTAGACAAGGAATTTCTTAGAAGTAGAACGAGAATTCTATAGAAGAAGAACGCGGTTTCTGATACAAAAAAAACTTTCTGATGAAACTGGAATTCTTCGGAATTCCCTATAATTCTTTGAAATCCCTTAGAATTCATTTTCATATCTTAGAATTCTTCGAAATTTTGGAATTCCTTCTTTAGACCTCCTTGAATTTTTTCAGAATTCTTTGAACATCCTCGGAATTCTTTAGACTTCCTTAGAATTTTTCAGACAAGGAATTCCTTAGAAGTAGAAAGCGAATTCTATAGAAGAAGAACGCGGTTTCTGATCTAAAAACAACTGGAATTCCTCGGAACTGTTTGAAATCCGTTGGAATTTCTGATGCACAAACTGGAATTCTTTGGAATTCCCTAAAATTGTTTGAAATCCCTTAGAATTCATTGGAATTTCCTAGAATTCTTTGAAATTCCGTAGAATTCATTGGAATTTCTTAGAATTCTTTAGATTTCTTGGGTAAAACGTGGTATCAATCTGGTTTACAAACAAATGGAATTTTTCAAGATTCGTTGGAGTTCCTCTAAGTTTTTTGGAATTCCTTCTTTAGACCTCCTTGAAATTTTTTAGAATTCTATGAACATCCTCGGAATTCTTTAGACTTCTTTGAACATCCTCGGAATTCTTTAGACTTCCTTAGAATTTTTTAGACAAGGAATTCCTTAGAGGTAGAACGCGAATTCTATAGAAGAAGAACGCGGTTTCTGATCTAAAAACAACTTTAATTCCTCGGAACTGTGTGAAATTCTTCGAAATTTCTGATGCACAAACTGGAATTCTTTGGAATTCCCTATAATTCTTTGAAATCCCTTAGAATTCATTGGAATTTCCTAGAATTCTTTGAAATTCCGTAGAATTCATTGGAATTTCTTAGAATTCTTTGGATTTATTGGGTAAAACGTGGTATCAATCTGGTTTATAAACAACTGGAATTTTTCAAGATTCGTTGGAGTTCCTCTAAGTTTTTTGGAATTCCTTGGAATCCTTTGAAATTTCTTAGCTAAACCAATGTGTTATTATGGTCTTCAAACAACTTGGATGTCTTTATGAATCTATATATATATATATAATATATAAATCTGGTCTACAAACAACTGGAATTCTTTGGATTTCTTTAAAATTCTTTGAAGTTCCTCTGAATTCTTTGGAATTCCTTGGAATTCTGTGAAATTTATTGGGTAAAACCAGTGTATTTCTGGTCTCCAAACAGTTTCGATTTCTCAGGAAATCTTTAGGAACTCCCCTCATTTGGAGGGTGCCAAAAATTTTTTTTTTTTTTTTTTTTTTTTTATCTGTGGACAACACGAAAGGGAAACCTATGATGTTCGAGGAACATCGTGTTAGCCAGCGGTGGAATTTTGGGAAAGAAGGAAGGTGTTGGAATTTTTCTTGAATGTTTGGAGGTTGTAAGCATCAGGAAAGACTTCACTAGGCAAAGAATTCCACAACTTGCCGTTCTATTGATGAATGATGCTTGGTATAGCGATGTTCGACAGGTCTCGAGCCTGACAGTGTAGGGGTGACCAGCTTGAGCTCGTCTGGTTTGTCTACTAGGAATCGCGCGTGGTGGCATAATAGATGATATTTCCGTTGAGCACCGACCGTGGAAGTACCTATAAAAAAGGCAGAGATCGCCGACCTTTCTACGATGATCTAGAGAGGTCAATGATTTGGTGAGTGTTGTGTCATCGACTAGGCGAATAGCTCTCTTCTGAATTGAATCTAAGAGCTTAAGCGTATGTTTGGGGGCTGAGCTCCAAACATGTGAGCAGTACTCCAGGACAGGTCGAATTTGTGCTTTGTAGATCATAAGCAGTTGCTGGGATGTGAAGTATCTCTTCGCACGGAAAAGAAAACCGAGTTTTTGTGAAGCAGTTTTCGCAATGGACCTCACATGATCGTCCCATGAGAGAGCACTGTTGGTGGTGACACCCAGCAAGGATATTGACGACCTCATAGGAATAGTGGTACCCGACATCATCAAATTGGGCATTGTGTGATCAGCCTTCTTGGTGAACATACAAGCTTGAGTTTTAGTTGCATTGAACTGTACTAGATTCTCAGATCCCCATTTCAGAATTCTTGTCAGATCCTCATTTAAAGCATCAACCTGTCTTCGCCTTGCACCTCTGGCCTCATTGGATGATGTAGGGGCTCTAGAGGAAAAGGCGGAATGAAGTGTACTATCATCCGCAAAGCTATGAACTGGGCTGGAGGTCACATTCAACAAATCATTGATGTGGAGCAAAAACAAAGTTGGTGCCAAGACAGAGCCTTGTGGAACACCAGCATTGATCGTCATTGTAATTTTCAGGGAATTCCCGAAATTTCTTGGAATTCTCAAGAAATCCTTGGGTAAACCGCTGTAGAATTCTTTGGTATTTTCTGGAACTCCCTGGAATTCTGTGGAACTCCGTGATATTCCGTCGAAATCCTTTCAAACTTGTAAGTTTGTTGTCACAATTTCGATCGCGGTTCACCCTTGCAAACGAAATTTTCTAAATTTTCACATTTTCATGAATGTATCAGAAACCACGGGAACTGTGGCAACGCCTTGAAGGCAACTTCAACCGACATCGTACTCGGGCCGCTTCGGAGATAACAAATAGTGTGCGCACCTAAACCAGCCACCCTGTATATGCCTCTCGACTCTGAACATTCGGAATCGTTCTGAAACATACCTCCTTCCAATTATCTGAATTATTTTGCGTTTCATGTTGCCGACCGGAGAAAAAAATCGGGCAGAGACACGCGAGCTCGGAAACAGTTGAAAGATGAAGCGTGACTCCGTCGCGGCAAACGTGACTGGACTGCGAGCGGCTGTCTACTTTTTTCGCACGCCCAGCGGCAGAAAGGGATGTGCCCTGTCAACGCGAACATTATTTTTGTCAGGAATGTGATTATTTATCGGGGCGCCGGTTTTTCCCTATATTTTCGCCACATACTCACAGAGATTATCCGGAAATTTAACAAAAAAAAATGTGGAGATTCCTTGAAATTCTATGGAACTCCTTGGTATGATTCTTTAGTCTACAAGCAACTACCTATAATTCCTTGGAATTCTTAGGAATTCCAAATAATTCTTTGTGAAATTGAAGTATCCCTTCGAATTCCTTTGGAATCTTTGTAATAACTTGAAATTCTTTGTAATTACCTGGAATTCTTTGTAATTGACTCTTTACTCCTTGAAATTTTCATGAATCCTTTGAAAAATCTTGAAATTCTTTAGAGTTTCTGGGAATTTCTTGGGTATGATTCTTCAGTCTACAAGCAACTACCTAGAATTCCCTGGATTTCCATGGAATTCTTAGAAATTCCAAATATTTCTTTGTGAAATTGTAGTATCCCTTCGAATTCCTTTGGAATCTTTGTAATATCTTGAAATTCTTTGTAATTACCTGGAATTTTTTGTAATTGACTCTTTACTCATTGAAATTTTCATGAATCCTTTGAAAAATCTTGAGATTCTTTAGAGTTTCTGGGAATTTCTTGGGTATGATTCTTCAGTCTACAAGCAACTACCTAGAATTCCCTGGATTTCCATGGAATTCTTAGGAATTCCAAATAATTCTTTGTAAAATTGAAGTATCTCTACGAATTCCTTTGGAATCTTTGTAATATCTTGAAATTCTTTGTAATTACCTGGAATTTTTTGTAATTGACTCTTTACTCATTGAAATTTTCATGAATCCTTTGAAAAATCTTGAAATTCTTTAGAGTTTCTGGGAATTTCTTGGGTATGATTCTTCAGTCTACAAGCAACTACCTAGAATTCCCTGGATTTCCATGGAATTCTTAGGAATTCCAAATAATTCTTTGTAAAACTGAAGTATCTCTTCGAATTCCTTTGGAATCTTTGTAATATCTTGAAATCCTTTGTAATTACCTGAAATTCTTTGTAATTAACTCCTAACTCCTTGGAATTTTTATGAATCCTTTAAAGCTTCTTGAAATATTGTTGGAATTTTTTGGGTAAACCGCAGTATGATTTTATAGTGTACAAACAACTAGAATTCCTTCGATTTCCATGAGATTCTTAGGAATTCCAAATAATTTCTTGAAATTTCTAGTGAAATTGAAGTATAATCAATATTATTTTGACCGCAGATTCCAACCTGGATTCTGGTGTGAAAAAAACCAGAAGATATTCAGAATCTTTGTAAGATCTTCCAGGGTAAACTGTGCTGATCTAAAAACAACTGAAATTACTTGGATTTTTTTTCAAAATCCTGGAGTCCTTTGGAATTCTTTGAGCAACAGTCTCATATTTTTGAAAATATTCATAATTTTATGTCAAAATGCGGAAAAATTTATCCAGTATTGAATTTCAACACGTCGTTGTGTTGTATTCTATTCCATACAGGGTGGTCTAATGAAAACGAAACAAGGTATGCATTTTACTCAGAGATCAAGGAAATGACATGAAAATAAATGATTCTTCATGTAATGTTGGATAGGACAGGATTAAAAAGAAAACACATAAGGCACTTCTTAGATGAACATCGTTCTAACTACAAAATGAGAAATAGTGATGAAAGGGAAGAAAGCGTTACTTTCCATTACTAGCCGATTATTTTCATTTCATTATTTTCTCGAGAACTACTGCATTGAATTCCAAAAACGAGGAAGCGTTCGTAAGAGATTTCGATTACCTTCAAAATGATATATCACTTGACCTCTTATACCATTTGAGATTCAAGGGTTGGAGCTCACTCCTCCGAGTGGTTTGAAGTGAAAAAGTTGAAAACATGCGCAAAATATTTCCCCTCGAAATAAAAATCGACCGGTTCGAGCTCTTTTTTTTCGGCCTTGTTTCGTTTTCATTGAGCCACCCAGTATATAAGAAGAGCTTCCTTTTCTGATTCATCCACTTGTCTTCAATCAGAAATGACAGGACCCGTTGCCATTTCTCTTAGATCCTATTCAGAAGAGATCTATTCGCCTAGTCGGTGGTTCTACAATCACGAATCCTTCGACCTTTTCAGAACATCCCATTCAGGTAGACGATCTCTACATTTTCCTATAGATATCTCCATGGTCAGATCTTCTTGAATAAAACGGCAAATTTGTGGAATTGGACGAAAAAAATCTCCATACTCTCCTCTTTCCCCAACATTTTACAGCTTGCTCTCATGATGTTCCACGTGGTGTCAAATGTGTTTCAAAGTAGGTATTCTTCAAAGGCTTTTTCTGGAAACATTTTCGTCTGTACTGTTGGATGTCTATTATTATAAAAGGATGATGGTCTGTTTCTCTTATCAACTAACTCTGTAATGAATGTATGGATGCTTTTATATTTAGTTCGCTTTCAGAACAGGAACTAGCCACTTAACTAGACTGGAGGGAATGCCGCAAAATGATTATTTGTTTGCTGTTTTCATCTGTTAAATTTCATGTCATGGCTGCGGAAGCCTGAATAGAGCCGGAAATATATTTCTCCCTCAAATGTATCGAATATATGAACATTTTCAAATCGAAAACAACGAAATGAAATGCTGTCGCCCAGTATTTTTCTTCAGCCCATTTTAATTGCCTTGAAGTTCCCTATTCAACCGTTTCCAATTGGCAAATAGAGAACTGCTAGAAAAATATGATAATGTGGAAAATATACAGGGTGACATTTGAAATTGAAAAAATTCGGGTTACTTCCGGTCGAACTGTAAAAAAAATGTAATTGCGAAAAGCACTGCTTACGTAGATATCTTCTGTGAATTTCACCTGGTATACAGTGTGATCTGTAGTTTGATCTGATTTGCAGATCTATTCCATTGAATACAAAACGATTTCAACAACTATTTTGTCTTTTTTTCCATATTAAGAATTTGTAGGAAATCAAAATATCACGTATCTATTCCCTGAACAATGATTATTGTCATTTTCTTAAATATAAGTAGGCGTTGACGTCACGTCAGTCGGTTTGTTTGCTCAATTCGTTTAAATAAACATAATAATAGGAAATATTGGGTTATATGAATGAATGACACAGCTGTGGAATGAATAATATATACACAAAAATATCGTTTTTATACCGGTAATAGTACAAAACTGCTATTTCTCAACTGTTTTTGGTTGAAAAATAGCATTCATTTCCTTACCCGATAAATATTAAAATTAGTTAGTTGATGTTGAACATATCGTAACTGATAAATGAGGTGTTAGATTGTAGAAATACATTTGTATATTGTATATATTGTATATTTGTATTTGAAATATTCCAGAAATTTCTGTGACTGTAAATCGGGCATCTGTAAGTTTGTTGTCATAATTCCTCAAAAGAATAATGCGAGGAATAAAGTTATAATAAAAATAATTCCTCTATGCCTGTATTACAGTTGTAGAAGAAGAATAGTGTACAACTCGATCGTACTGCTTATTTTACACTTCAGTATGATTTTATCACTCATGCGAATGACTATCATGCAGTGCACGTACAATATGTACATGGAGAATTTTCGAATTGTGCTTATTTTTGAAATGTTTTTTTTTTGTTTCAGGTGCTGGCGAATCGGGAAAAAGCACCATAGTCAAACAAATGAAGTGAGTACAGTATATCTATACCTATTGAGCTGCGAATTCGTTTGATTCAAATTGATTATCATCGATTCAGTATTTGTATAACATTTAAATATGTGACTGAGATGATAGGTAATATTTATCCACCCTGTATATATTCCATATACAGATTGTAGTAGTATTTAGACTAATGTTGATGGCGTTTGAAATAAAAATGAACAGTTTCGATATTGAAATATCGAATTTTTAAATTCGAATGGAATTTGACGAATTTGAAGTACACTTGATGTAATTTGAAATAGAATTGATGATTTGGAAAAAAAACACTTGAAACCCTTCTCAATTCAATTGACTAATTAAAAATACAATTGACACGTTTTGAAACACATTCTGAAATACAATTGGAAAAAGATGACTAGAATAGTGTTTAACAATATTTATGTATCTATCCAAAATTTTGACTATGGACTATCATCGATTGCTCGATAATATCATTTGCTATGTTGATGTACGAAATGCCTATCTGATAAGGAACGAACTAGGTGAATGTAGCTGCCATTTATTATGTTCTATAAACGGGTAAATATTGATATTAGATTATCAACCGAGTAATCAAACCGAAAATGATATATTTTCAGCTATACTATAGGTACTGATTTATTTTGCTAATTAATCATGATATATACACAAAAATCATTTTTTATCGATAAATACATGCACTGATTGGCGTTGCAAACGACAATAAAACTTGAATATAATTTGTACTCTTACTGCTGTATTGGTGACATTATTGTTTTAACCGGTTTCAACTAATTTGTGGAAAATAACAATGCACATACTTCAATTATATTTTCTCCGTTTTGGCATTATAATAGCTTCATTAATGCACACTTTTTCGTGTTATAATAATCGGAAGTGATCAGAAAACTCAGGCCACTGATGAAAATATCTGTTTCGCAATTTAACCACCAATAATGATATTTTACTCAGATCGAAAGAATTCAAACCTCGATTGAAACTCAAAACTATATCTACCGCTAACTCTTTTGGTGGAAAAAAATGCGTATTATGTATTGATAAAAACAAAGAAAAGTGTATAAAACAATGAAAATTATGAGAGCAATGTGTATTGCATAATCTTGGTATTACAATTTTTTCGCTGCGTCTGCAAAACACTCACGTTTGTGTTATTATATGCTAGTTAACAATCGAACTGTATCTTTTTGCCCATTCCTTCGAAATGATAATTGTTTCGATCATCACACAAGATGGTTCAAGCCTAGAATCGACGAAAACATCACGTCGTAACATGTGAAAAAAACAAACAGCGGTAATTTCTGAGTGCATAAATCCTGACAAATGGGGTGGTGGAATTAGACCGATTCAATTACTCATTTAATTATTGACACGATCATCTTGTTGCGCAAAACACAGGATGTGTGGGAGGTTGAGGATCAGGATCTCGTTGACGTCACGCAGTGTTGTTACCATATTCCGAAGAAGGGTCCGATCAGAATTCGTCCGATGCGAAGACAATCGATAGATTCAACGGTCTGTTTGCTGAAGGTCCCGATGATTTGAAACGAATTTGGAGGTTACGAACATCGAAAATGATACGGAAAAATTTGGTCCTTACTGTTTACTAACGTATACGATTTCAACAGTGAATGACGATTATACCTCATAAGATGACAGGACAATCGAGTGAAATTGATATTTCTCGATAGTTTTCTCAATTGATCACTGTCACGCAGTTTAAACATTCGTCGTATTGAATTTGATTTTCGAATACTTGTAGATAAAGTTTAGTATTGAACTCACACCTAATGGCTACTACCCAAACTCACCTTTGGCTCTGCCTGTCATTATATCATGACATGATGACATCTCACAAAAAGTCAAGATATACAAGATAGAAGAAGTATGAATACACACTTCACAACTCCATAAGAATGAATTATCACACACCCATGAGTTCTCTAGTATTTATATATATATTTCTACGATGACTAAATTATTTGAACAATAATACATTCATTTTTCAGCTTTTAATGGGATTTTCTCTCCTCGTTTCTAAAAAATAGAGTAGAAGTTATTAAAAATTATTGCAATATATTTGTAGTAAGGACAGATTTAGGATCTGTCCCAAAATGTCACTGCGCTTGAAATTAAACCTTTAGATACCTAAAAGAGAAATTCTCTATTGGTCAGTGACACCTTGTTTTTGAAAAAACTTGGAAAATACAAATATATTTAATAAGAATAAAACCTCTACTTATCTTGGTGGACGTTTCGGGAACGAATCTGCTCCCGTTCTCACACAATTGAAATATTTTTCTCTTCGAAAGAATAATACATGCATAATGTATCGCAGATGTTTTTTATCGGTAATAATGATTCAAATTCCATAGTAGTGTCATATGTCAAATGTCACATCCTGGCCAACTTCTATTCCACCAAATATATGTCATAACAAAAAATTCAAAAATATTTTTCTTGTCGTCTATAGACGCAAAGAACAATGAAATACAATTTCCATCTGTCGAATACTTTTATCAACTTGTGGAAAATATTTCGTACTAAATGAATTTCTTCAATTTTAAACGTCGTCTTAGAGCTATCATTTTTCTCAGTAAATTGTGCTATCTGTGGCAACACTGTAGAAGCTTCACGACTCGAATGTCGAGCAAAAATGGGGCGTAACTGGTATAGCCTTCGACACGTCGGACGTACGTTCGACGTACGTCGTAGATCGATGGGCAAATGCTAGCGTTCTATAATCAATACTTGAGAATAGTGTGGGAAAATTTGCGTAGGAAATGTTTTCCGACGGGGGTGTACTCACCTATCGAATTTCCGACTGAAACCACCTTTGCAATGATGTTCTCATACAAAAGCATCATGAAATGGCATTATTCGTTTTAGAATTTTGAATTCAAATGACAGCACTATCTGAAAAACCTATTTTCTAGATTATCTAGATACTGCAAAGAGCGGATGACTTTTATCAATGCTGCCAAATTACCTGAACAAAAAAATTGCACGAGTTCACACATGAAACATCAAATAGTTCTATTCATTTTGCTATGAATGATGAATATTAATGATTGATAAAGAAATGTACAACTTTTGTATTCAATATTTTTGTCTAATGCGAAAAACTTTATAAATGAACACAATGGTGTTATTTTGCAACAATTTTCCACTTACCCGGTATGTCGTTGAAAATCGAATTCTACGCGTTTTCTAATCGAACGAATAATTGAATACATTTCTCAGAATTTTATGTTATCTAAACATGCTTGCGCATAATATAACAATCAGTCAAAACAAAAATTCGGAGCTGCATTCCAAAAATGTTGCTTCGGAAAATTCAACGCATTCAGTTCAAACACCGATATAGTAATGTCCTTATTCATTTATTTAGTTTTTTAGTATCCATGATACATACCGAAAAAGAACATATCTGAGAATTGCACACTTGGATTACAAAATTGCGTAAAAAAATTGAAGTACCATTTTCCTCATAGGAATTTTGATATGTTTAAGGATGTGTTCATCATTCTAGAATGCTCAGTTTGAAACTCAGTTTGGAATGAATCTGTTATGAATTTTGGCACTGCTCCCATTTATTCATACACAAGTCAAAAGCTAGCCACGCCTTTATTTTTGGAAAGAGGGAACTGTCAATTGTTTATTCACTATATTGCAAATTTGTCATGAATTGTATAACATTGAGGATATTAAACCAGTAGCCTCATTGCGTTAAATTGACAGGATTAGTTGTGTTGATATTTTACTTTTGGTTTATACGGAAATCTCTTACGGTATTTCTGATGAAACACCCTGTATTTCGTCTCTATACCCATGTAAATTATCATTGTTCATAATATGTAGTTACTCGTTAATGAATATCAAAGGTTTAATGAATCAATCACTATTCCCTTGACCACTGAATAATTTACAGGGTGTGAACCAATCAAAAATGAAAATATCAATATTTGTTCCATCCATCAATTCTACTTTGAAAATATTTACTAGGTATTAAGTACATTTTTCTCTTCCCAAAACTCATAACTTGGAAGATATTTCATGATATATTATTACCTGAATAACTGGATTTTTTTTTATTTTGGAGATAGAATATGTTCGAGAATATGTTACATGAAATGGAATCAAAATTATGAAAGTAATCTTGAAACACTGGTGAAGTCACTGATCGTGTTTTTGTTTCGTCAAAAACGCTAACGCTATTATCCGCTATAATGGCCTAATAGTTATGAAGCTCCCCAGAAGATGGTGACATTTTTACAGATTTCTGTACAAATAGTTGACGTTTTGAGATTGTAATTATGTAGTTCGATCTAAAATTGAGAAGTAACCTGAATTACTACTTCTGAATCTGAAACATTTTTACAACACTGATTGTGCAATTATCAATAATACTGATGTTGTTTTTATTTTTGTGTCGCCATCTAACAACTGACATTTGAGTGATTTTCCGCTATAACGAATAAAATGCTGTTATCAAGTTGGCTGTACGTTAGGGTTCTATTTGAAGAAATTAGATAGGCAGAAAAGCTCAACCAGTGTTCTATACATCGTTATAATAACATTGAAAACGTCTTTGACATCCTTCACCCTAGTCATCCTCATCCACCCAAATTTTAACGGTCCCTGAGAAGTGGTACGGAGCCCACAATAAAAAGGTCCCGGTTATTGGACGTTGTGTGGCTGATTTGCTATTTTATTTTTTTGCAGAATTATCCATGAAAGTGGATTCACCCCAGAAGACCACAAGCAATATCGGCCGGTAGTTTACAGCAATACCATTCAATCCTTGGTAGCCATTTTGAGGTCGATGCCAAATCTCGGAATTAGTTATGGGAACAACGAGAGGGAGGTTAGTTCGAATTTGTCAATCAACAATTACATCCACACCAGAAAGTGTAACTGGGAATTGAGATGAGTAAATTTCATTTCAGAAGATTTAACTTGGATTTATAAGTTACACTAAGCAATACGAGAACAGCAAATTGTTCGTTCGAAATAGTAACGTTTTCAAGTCTGTAATGCAAGGTGCATTTTCAGCACCATTCTAGGTGGTTTTTAGTTCATGAATTTCATCTCACCTATCTGAATTACATTTAATGTTCTCTGAATTGAAATTTATCATTATCAATTACAATTATTGAAAAAAAGTGTAGGGTGGAAAGTGACTGATTTGAAATACATGTTTATTTTGCTACTATATGAATTTATCCAATAATATCAAACAAAGATGCTTCATATTTAGTATATTTATCGCTTTGGTTCATTATTGCAAGAAAAAGTCATGTTCAATGTAATCATAAATCATAAGAAACCGAGATTAAATGTCACATATCGTGTGGGATAATAAAATAAAATTCTTTATCCGCGATAAAACGTGAAACGATGTTTATTATATTTCCGAGAAATGGACTTATTTCAAGTTTTATCAATGGCAACATATCACCTTATGATGTCGAGTTTGTTGAAACAGGAAAGTAAATGATTAGGGGAAACTCTGAAAGAAAACGTCTTTTTCTAACATTGATATTGAACGCATTTATTTATTACCATTTTCATTTTACGACAGCAAGTCACCTTTTAATGTTGAGCTTGTTAAAACATGGAAGAAATCATGTTTTTGTATCATCAATATATGAAGGGTTATTTGGTTGATTATAAAATCTAATGAGAGAAGAAACAGTGGAGGAAGTTTTCCGTTAACTTTTTTTCTACAGACCCAGAATTTAAAAAACAAAAACAAAAGAACAGACAACAGAACTTGAGATATTTCGAAGCTTGAGCCAATATTTTCTTGGGCTCAAACTTATAGCAATTCAAATTGAAAAAATACAGTGGCATGACATAATTTTTCACAATATTATTGGTACTAGGACAGCACTAATTGAACATAATTATGCTAATTGAATCAAATTATTCTCGAGTTTGTCTTTTTCGAGATATAATATGATTTCCTGCATGTTGAAATTCACGGATTTTTACTCTGGAAAAAGGTCAAAACGAACTATTTCGAAACCTATAATGTTCGAGGAACATCGTGTTAGCCAGCGGTGGATTTTTGGGAGAGAAGGAAGGTGTTGGAATTTCTCTTGAATTTTGGAGGTTGTAAGCATCAGGGCGAAGACTTCAATTTGTATGACTATAACCAACGATAAATCAGTTTCGTTATTTGCACTAGTAAGACTATAATTTGCATTTCAGATTGACGGAAAAATGGTCTTCGACGTCATCCAACGGATGGAGGACACAGAGCCCTTCTCTGAGGAACTGTTGGCGGCGATGAAAAGGTTATGGGTGGATTCGGGTGTGCAAGAATGTTTCGGTCGATCCAACGAGTACCAGCTCAACGATTCCGCCAAATAGTAAGGTTTTCCTCTAGTCGAACAGATAATTCCATCGGCTTTCATATGATGTGTCACTTGACCTATTTTGAAACATGAAATTTCGAAGTTGATACTGCTCGAAATTTGTTTATCATAGTTGGATAGAGGATTGAAATAGCTTCGAAATGAGGTGTCACTTGGCTATGCCAAGTAACTGAAGTTGAACAGTTGATTACGATCAACTATCAACTGATGAATTCAATGTTTCAAAAGTAGTCGTGTGACCCCTCATTCGAAAGGTATTTTCTTCATCTATGCAATGGGGCCCATTCTCACGAGAAGTGTTGATTCTGACAACCAAGCCCTATATAAAACATAGTGATATACAGTTCCTCATCAGCTCAGTAATGTTGATATTCAACATCACATAGGAGATTTTTCATCCACTCTATCTCGCTGAAAGATAAAAATCGATCTACATAGCAGAGCGTCTGTAGAGGAATGACATCTGTTGTTTTAGTTTTTGTCGAATGGAAATTAATAGGATGTAGAGGCGTGGGGTTTGGTTATGCGGGGTAATTAAAGCCCTGATTGAATTTTCGTGACGAATAATAGTTTGACGTAGAGGATGATGGAAGTGATGGAAATTAGTATTGTAAACATACATCGCTAAAAACATTCAGTCAGTCGGCAATTAGCCTCAATGTGTACAGGGTCTCCACAAATTTTGACATCCCCTTTTTCTCCATGATTGTGTATTGTGATTTTCCATTTTTTTGTCACTTATCGTCCAAAGATAGATATAGAATTTAGCAAACGGAATTTTGCCGTAGTTCCAAAATATATCAAATTTATATTAGTTGAAATAATCAAAGACATTTCGGAAAAAGATTGAACACTAGGAAAGCGAGTTGATGAGGTTTCAAAATGATCGTGCAAACCCTGTACATTACTGTACTGATTGAAATATCTGGATGGGCAAAATTTGGCAATGTTATCAAAATCAAAATACTGATTTTGATATTGATATTTTCCAAAACACTCATAATTACTATAGAGGAAACACTTTTTGCTCTTCTTATTTTTCCCAAGTCCTAATCCTTTTCAATTATAGGGGAATGTTGAAAATGATGTTGAATTTGTTCTCGATGCTACTGATATCCACAGGGCGTTATTAAAAACTTGATCAAATCCGATATCAATGTTGCACTGTGTAATCGACTAAAGAATAAATCGGATGAACATTTCGGAAAAAATTGTGATAAACTCACGTTTATTTCTTTCGCCAGTATATATTTTCAATGATGTCTGTTTATATCCTGCGCTATTTTCGTACCTGATAGGAATACTGCATTTTTATCGTTCTTGATGATATTGAGATAACAGTTTTGTGAATACATTCTGACCACTATTCATTGCCAAACCCTTCACCGTTTACATTTTCCCGCACTATTTAGATATAAATCGAAAAAAGTTTGTTGACCTCTCAGTGGTGAAGCGGATCAATAAGCATGTTCTTATCATCAGACATAATAAAGAGATAATATTTCGTTGATTCATGAAGTGTGGTTTTTTCTTTGCAGCTTCTTAGATGACTTAGACCGGCTAGGTGCAAAAGACTATCAACCCACAGAACAAGATATACTGAGGACTCGAGTGAAAACCACGGGTATCGTGGAAGTACACTTCTCTTTCAAAAATCTCAACTTCAAGTGAGTAATTTGTTGTTTATCTACCGAGTGAGTAAAATGAATACTTTACTCACTTGTTGCATACAATATTTTTTCTGCTTAGATCACCTCTGACATTAGTTTTGAAACTTTTCTCATGAAACTTCCAAAACCTACATATTGATCTGTATCAGTTTCTGGAAAAAACACATGATTCTATTTTGATTCTCATTGTTGCAAGGATTGAATGTGAAATTTGCATATTCTGTGTTGCTTGCAACAAAAAGATAATTGAAAAATGAAGATAACCTAATATTCACTAATTCATAAAATTTCATCAAACGATGGTGTCATTTAATCTAGTAGAGAGTAAATATGGTCTGAAAAGTTCAACTATTTCGAATGAGACATCCTGTATGTTATTATTTTCCTCGAATATTATTCGATTTGAATATGAGTTTATCAATAATTGTCTATACCTATCTTCTTTAGTTACTGAGTGATTGGAATAACAAGTACCCAATGGTTGTTTATCATATTGATATTCATATTATTATGAAGTCAACTTCAGGAAACTTTCGATGGAACACAAAATGAATAATAACGCCTTGATTTGCAAAGTAATGAGTTTTTTGTTTGGATTTATATCAGGCCAAGCCATGAACACAATTGGGGTTTCATATTATCATTTACATAATACCGAATTTCTCAGTAAACTGATGAAAATAGATAGGTACAGATAATCTTCGATAAGTTTGTACTGAAATCAAATACTATTTTGAAAAATAAGTGGTCTTATTTAATACAGTTGCATTTTCAATACTATGACATTATCAAGATGGCCTCGCTTTAAAAATTATCCTGTGTAATTGACAATAAATGTCATACATAGTGAAATAAAATAAACGCTTTGGAAGTTTCAATGGCACAATCATTTCATTTTTAGAAACGAGCAGAGAAAAACCCCAATAATCTAGAGAAATTATTTTGATGAACTTCAGACCAAGCATACGATTAACAATTCGGAAATTAGCTGTGAGATTTTTAATTTCCTTTTCTTATATCTGTTAGGTTTTTTGAAATTTTCATTTCGGACAGCCTGTATACAATGCTGAGAAATTTTCAGAAATTCTTAGTGAATATTCTGAGCATACTGGAGGTTATGACATAATTTTCATAAATTAGTTTTTTTGTCGACTAATTTGCATATTGTGACCTTTTTTGTTTTCTTCTCAGATTATTCGATGTTGGTGGCCAAAGGTCGGAAAGGAAAAAATGGATACACTGTTTCGAGGACGTTACGGCGATCATTTTCTGCGTAGCTATGAGCGAATACGATCAAGTCTTACATGAAGACGAAACGACGGTAGGAGAGAAACAGAAAAATAAAAAAACGACACCCTGAACTTATTTTTTTTTTCTAGAACCGGATGCAGGAAAGTTTGAAACTTTTCGACTCGATCTGCAACAATAAATGGTTCACGGATACGTCAATCATCCTCTTCCTCAACAAGAAAGATTTGTTCGAGGAGAAAATTCGGAAGTCGCCCCTGACGATATGTTTCCCGGAATATGCAGGTACTATTTCGATTCATCCTGTACTTTTCCTTGTAGTATCATCATTGGAGTTTAATAGACATTAAAGAGGTTTTTTCGATTTTTCCTGTATGTACCCTAGGTTTTATATGTTATATATATATTGGTTGATCTGATTTGAGGAGATCATCACAACAACCTTACACTCATTTCTTCTTCCTGAAATTGCTCTAACTTTCCCTGTCTCCGTCGAATTTTCCAAAATCTATGGAACTTCCCAAAATTTCGCAGATACCCTCTAACTTTCCTAGGCTTTCGAAAATTTTTCAAATTCATCTAATTTTCTTTCATTTCCTCAGACTTTCTCTAATTTTAAAAACTTTTTCGAATTCTCCCTAACGGCTTCACGACTTCGAACTTCTCCTGACTTCCCAGAGAACTTGGAGACTCTGAGATCCTGAAGACTCTGAAGAACTTGATGGGGATTCCTTGATCTTCCCTAAACTATCTCAGATTTCTTCTTATTCTCGAAACTTCCCCAAGATTCCTCAAATTTCCTCAAACTCTTCCTCATTGCCTAGAACTTTCTCTATTTTTCCGAAAATTCCTCACACTTTCTCGAATTCTATCGTACTTCTATTTATTTCGATATAATCCTCCTGAATTCCTAGAGAACATCTTGAAACTTCCCGTTCATTGAACTTTCCTTGACTTCCCAGAACTTTCATCACAAACTTTTTTGGATATCCCGGCAGTTCCTTAAATTTCATGAATCCTCTGTTATTCCCAAACTCTACCGAACTTCCCAAACCTTACTGAACTTCCAAAAATTGGCCTTACCAAACTTTGCCGAACTTTCATCACAAACTTGTTCGGATTTCCTGGCACTTCCTTAAATTTTAATGAATCCTTTGTTATTCCCAAACTGTACCAAACTTTGCCGAACTTCTAAAAATTTGTCTCACTCACCAAACGTTGCCGAACTTCTAAGAATTCGCCTCACTCACCAAACTTTGTCGAACTTTCATTACTAACTTGTTCGGATTTCCCGGCACTTCCTTAAATTTGATGAATCCTTCGTTATTTACCAACTTTACCGAACTTTCCAAATTTAGCCGAACTTCCAAGAATGGGCCTTACTCACCAAACTTTGCCGAACTTCTTAAAATTTGCCAAACTTGTCAAAATTTGTCTTATTTTTCAAACTTTGCCGAACTTCCCAAACTTTGCCGAACTTCCCATACTTTGCCGAACTGCCCAAATTTTGCCAAACTTCCTAAACTCAGTCGAACATTCAAACGGTCTCACGCCAGCATCATTACAGGTGCGCAGGAGTACGGCGAAGCAGCGGCGTACATCCAGGCGCAGTTCGAGGCGAAGAACAAGTCGACCACCAAGGAGATCTACTGTCACATGACGTGCGCCACCGACACGCACAACATCCAGTTCGTCTTCGACGCCGTCACGGACGTCATCATCGCCAACAATTTGCGCAACTGCGGCCTCTACTAATCGGAAGGAATTCGAGGCTGTCTTTGTTTCATCCTTATTTTCTCTCTCTCTCTTTCTCTGTCTCTCACTCGAGTGCGAGTACGCACACCGCGACGTTTCGATGAATTCGTCTTTTTTTTTGAGCGTTTGAGAAACTGCGCTGGTTTATTGTTAGAGCTGTGCGAGTGATTCTTCGCGCCATTTGTCATGTTTTCGCTCTGAAACGGCATCTTCGGGACTGAAGAGGGCGCAATAACTGATTAGCAGAGACAATAAATTCGTCTTGTTTACACAATGATTTCCACGATACACTTTACAACCCTGAGGCATGGGCAGTAAAGATTTTCATTCGTCTGCAGGAAATCCTGCTGCAAACTTTGAAAATATCGTGTATATCAGAAAATCGTTATGATTTAGCTGAATATCTTGAAAAAACTAGATTTTATATCTTAGTTCATGTACCGAAATCCGATGGAATTCAATTTGTGGGAAAATTGCTTGAAACCCAAGATACAAAAAAAAAATCAAAAATGATCTCACTCAGTGGTGTGAATTTCAAAATGAAACTAACTGAACATTGTTTCAGTTCACTCTAAACCAATTAGTAATCTCTGAATAAATCTGTTCAGCACTTTGAACCAAGTACAATTGTGGCAAAATAATTTCAGCTGACAAAATGCCATCTGAATGCTCTTTGGCATTTTTTGGCAATCATTTTCAATTGGTTTTTAATCCACATCCACTTGTCTGTATGTCTATCAAATCTTCTTCTGATGCCGAATATCCTTGATATTCATTAAAATTTTGTGATGTGGATTTTAGTACCGAAAATATTTTGGTATTCTAACAGGAATTAATTTACATCATGAAAAAGGAATTACCAAACATCATTTGTATTGTTTACCACCATTTTAAGAATTTTCATGCCAAAAACTGTATTTTTCAAAATTTTCTGATTTATATTGTGCTGTTTCTAGAGTGAATCATTTGTCCTCGTTGAGACATACTCTGTAAATTAATAAGAAGTGCGAGACATCGATAGAATGTGAGCGAGAACATGCCAGGCACCTTTTCGTGAAGATTCACCCTGTGCAGGATGTTCAATTAGAACTATTGCTTCCTGTAGCTCTATTTTCAAAGACGAGAGAATAATTTTTGTTTTGAATTGGCAAAAATTTCAATGCTATGCCATACAGATGGTTCTCGACCTGTCCTGGAAAGTTTCTGATTATGTCTGATTTATCTCGAAGATAAATAAGCTACATCGGGAAATATCGTTCATTTCCGATGAACAGAACTGTACCAAAGTTGAGTGAGACGATGTGTTCTTTATTTGTTATGACATGAAAACATGAGTTGATAAATAATAATCATCAAAACCAATAAGGAAGTAGCTTTGTGCTTGATAATACGATGAAGGATTTTCATAACTGAAGTTCTTTCCACTGCTTCGATAGATTTTTTATCGGAGGAATTGCACAGTATATTGAAGGAGTCGCACAATTTATGCCCAAAAACAATTTTTTTTGCATATAACATACACCACAAGAAGAGAAAAACGACAAGATAAAATTGACACTGCTAGATGCATGGTACATATTGTTTTCTTCATAGTCGACAATAAAGGTTCTTTATATTGATGCACACACAAAACAAAGCGAACGAAAAAATACGAATTTTGAAAGGAAACTATGCAAACAGAGAAGGTTAACATACATTTCATTGCAACATTATACCATAAAACTATACAATATCGAAAATTGTAGTGTTCCTTGCTAAAATGCTCAATTGGGTTGAGAGATCAAAATTGAGAATCATATACGTTATTGTTTCGTTGAATTTCTCCACAGAGTGTTCAGAATATTGTGGCGAATCACAACTTCACCGTTTCAACGTGTCTTACATTGTAATTTTTTTCGATATCGAGATCTGATGATGGTCAAGATGGTACAAACTCACGAAAAAAATCTTAAGATCTAGACAAACTATAAAAAGTTAGTCAGGGCACAGTTACATGGATGATATCTAAGTACATTGCATACAAATGCACTAAAGATATAATTGAAGCAATTATCAAAATTCATTGATTGACAAATGATACAGGCTCAGAAGAAAATGAGTCAGACAGGCCAGAAATACTTCTCTTGTGGATATGAAGAAATTTATTATGTTGATATATATCTAACAGTGTCAGTTTCATACAGGGTAATTAAAATTCGACTCCTACTATTGGGATCTTGGATACTACAGAAGATACAACAAAGTTTCGCAATTTAATGCATATTAATGCCGTTTTGAGTACTTTTTGGAGATTTCCGAAAAAGTTGATCATTTCGCCAACTAACGTAGCATTAGTTTCACTTTTTGAGTGGGTAGGTTTTTGCTGAATTCATATAGTAAATAAACTTCAGTAACTCACAAATTTAGTAACTTCAGTAACTTCAAACGGCGAGTTTTCTTCCATCCTATGTCCTAACCTTACCACTAATTTTCAAATAATCAACTTTAACAATTTCTACATCTTTGAAATCAGAAAGAAAAGTAGTATTTTCTTTCTCTGCGAAAAAACATGACGATAACAAGAGAAAATTAAGTTGAAACATGAAACGTCGGGTGGTCCATCTGAAAGCATCACGTTCCTGGTGAAAAGTGAAAATACCTATGTTTTTAGCTTCAGTCCGTATCGTTCAATAACGCCAGAAAAAAATTGAAACGAATTTTCATTCTTTGCCGGAAATCTCCGTGTCGGAGAAACCAATTTTTTCCATCACTAGATTGGGAAATTTTGCCCTAATTCAAACTTTGTCGAATCTCCTGTAGTTCCCGCGATCCCAATATTTGAGCCCGAATTTGAATTACCCTGTTTCCTTGTTACCAGGTGTTTTTTTTTCATTGTCACAAAAAGTCCTATGAGAATAGTTTTATTTCTCGTTCAAATGAATTTGTGCCATTAGAGAGATTGCATTTATCGATGTATTAGAATTTTTGTAAGTTATTCGTTTTCTTTAGAGATTATTTGTAAGTCTAAGTAATGTTATTTATGTTTATATTATTTTATGAGATGAAACAACATTCTCTTGCTTTAGCAAAATTGAGTTACCGAATATTTGTTTAAATGGATATGTATGTATATTGAACAGAACCAAAAATTTATAAGTACTATACTGTCAGCTCAAAGAACATCAATTCAATTTTTTTGGATGGGAGATGAAAAATATAAGAATCAAGTGATTACAATATCAAGTTATTTGATTCGGCCTTTCGAGGAATAATATTTTCGTCTACAATTAATTATTCTCATCATTAATTATTATTCTTATTATAAAGCCTAATTGTGTGTGATTTTTAGCCTACTGTAAAACGGCGTGGCTTGTAGTTATACAGTACAGTAAAAATGTTCACGAGTCAGGAAAACTAAGGACCTTTATAATAGATAAAAATATAATTAAACAATACATTTAATGTGTACATAAAAAAAGTATATGGCGCTTTACAGTTGAAAAAGTAGCTTCATTACATTTCGTAGAGTAGCGTTCGCATTTTTTTATTTCGACCATCGTAATTTACACTTTACACATGCATTTTTGAGTGATACATTCCCAAAATATTTTGTATCTCTTTTGAACTTTTTGTATTCACCGGACATAATAGCAGATACGGCAGTGGCCATATTTTTTTCTCTCATGGAATCATCGGATCATAATCATCCATTTGACGTGACATTTTATCCACGAAAATTAACATAAACTACTACATTTGACAAAACCTAATTCTGTCCGATCACCTGCTGGAAGTTTGACTGGCATCGCTCCTGCGCAAATGAAGAGACAACGCATCAAAAGGAACTTGAAGAATGTAGTGTGGTGGACACATACATGGGAAATTACGAAGGCATATAACATGCGATATTTTTTTCTAAAGTCCGTGTTGCATTCCTGAATTATTAGCACTAATTTGGATTTGTAAAGCAATATTTTCGAGTTATAAAACGATATTAAGCGATTGTCTATTGTAGCAAGTTTAATTTAATACTGATTTAGGGTTCTAACATTAAATCACCTATAATTTCTATAATTTAAAGTTGTAACACAAAACCGAAAATAACTAATTTCGAGTTGTCATACGATATTCAAACACGTAATTAGCATTATTTTGGGTTGTAACACTAAATTTGCTATCATTTCGACTTGCTATACGATATTAGTACTTATTTTGAGTTGAAACACAAGATGAGCATTAATTTCAAGTTGCTACAATAATTTCAGGTTCCTGTTAGCATTCATTGCTAGATTACCCTTGAAATTAGCATTCATCTCGAGATTTGATACAAAATTAGCTCTAATTTCGAGTCAGCTCAGGAAGAATATTTCATGGTTATTGTACAGCTTCGTAGCAAACATAATTGCCATATTTTTTCGATTACTAGAAAATCTGGTAAAGTTGGTTTCATTACTTCACAAAATTCACGACTTTCGTGTGGTTCATGATTATCCATGCGTATGATGGACACAGAATGTGAAATCAATATAAGAATATAACTAGTGTTTCTTCATTGAATTTACTGGTATGTTCGACTAGAAAAGATAGCGTTAGATTGTGATGCTGATCAAATGACCAATAAAGCTGTGGACAGTTTTAGAATCAATCTAGGAAAACCAAATTCATTCAGTTTTCAGATTATATATAATGTTCATGTAAAATACAATTAGTATCGACACAAGCGTATCAGAAACGTAGAATTCCTTAATGTTACAAGTTACGACATGTGTGTTATGAACTATCGGGTGGTCTATATAAAATGGCACATTTTTCAAACAGTCATAATACTAAGACGATTTGACACACTATAATTGTTTCCACTGTTGATAACAGAAAACAAAAGCCAAAATTCGTCTTGATGCTCGAAAATCCTCAACAAAAATTGAGTACTCAACATATGGAAACTGTTAATAAGCTATGTTTTTTGTGAAATCTGCTGTTGGCAATCTCAAAATTGGAAATGTTTGAAAAGTGTCTGATTTTAGATCACTCTGTATATTGTCCAGGCCTTACTGAGTATTCTTGAAGAGACTCGTCTCGACGTTTTGTGATGTGTACTTTATGTTAATTTAATTTTCTAATAAAATCAAGTCTGTTGTGTATAAAAATAGAATTGTAAGTATTTAATGTTTGGTAGATTATATATTTATTTTCTAGTCAATATTATTTTCTAATCGTATCTTTGGCATTTCAACATTTTGTTTTGTAATTCGTTTCGACAAATAGAAGTGGACGATGAGACATTACCTATCGTTTTTTGATCTCTCGGAAGTACACAGAGTATGTAGACTAAAGGTGTATTCCACATCTATGCAGATAGAGAAAAGTAGTCCAAACTGGACAATATTTCGATGTGAGCCAAAATTGATTTTCCTCTCAAATTACGCTATGGTATTACTTGGCTCACACAGACCACTTTACATTTTTCATAAGGATTTGATTGTTCCGCTTGAAATTCTACAGGGTGTTTCATTCGAGAGTGATAGTCATGCTACGCACATTTCGATAGTTTTCAGTGATTGAATTGGTTGTCATACTCGAATCATCCTGTACAGTTCATGACATCCAATAGGCAGAGAGAAAATTTCCAACAAAATTATTGACTTTGTGGGAGTTTTCACTGTCTATCCCAGGCTTTTTTTGTTCGTGTTTACGTCTTCTGAAACAAAATCCGTTCTTTTCCTCATTTGTCTCATATCTACTTGCTCACTTTTTTTTAAATTGTCTAACAAGAAAATTGTTGAGTAGATAGTCTGAAAATAATTCAATTATCAATAGTCACAGACATTTGGACAATTCTTTGATGAATTTTGAGGAAGATGACAATGATGCTAGCGATGCTGTAACATTTTTTCTTTCTCAGAATCTTTCGATTATTCTACACTTGCATATTTAATAAAATACTATCTGTTACCCTAAGTATGTTGGTATGATATGAATAACACCATTGGTTATTTTGAGATAGGTACCAAGATAGAATACACACAGTGAATGGTATACATGTTTTCCAAATATCAGTAAATGTAACATTCTGAGCAGAGTTTATTGTTACTCTCATATTGTATGTTTGTTTCTCTGTGATGTGAATACGATGAATAAATTTTACCCATTTCGAAAATGACTATTTCAACTTGTTCCGAAAAATAATCCTACACACATTATCAGCGATTTAGGTTCTCAATTTTTCTCCTTAAAAATAGCTCATTTCTCTGAAAACTCTCATGGATACGAACTAACTGACTGTAGAATCGTGTTTAGCTCGTGTGTAGTAGTTTAGAGCAATCAATATTTCGGCTGTTTTTTTTTTTTGTTTCTTGAGAACTGGAAAAGTGCAGTTTTCGACTTCATATTGGTGTTCAGCATGTCGAAAATCGACTTTTCCGTAGTAGAAATCGTATTGCCTGATGTGAAATAGAATCACAGCTCTGTATTCGTTGGGAATAAATAACAATTTTTGACAACATTTCGTGACAATTTTTTTGTAGACTCGAAAGTATTGCAAAATCGATGAAGGGTTTTGAAAGGCCTTGTTGTCTTATTCCTCATAGAGTTGTTTAATGTTTAGAGGTACTGTTGTGAACGGAAAACTGATAAATAAATACTAAATTCAACTATATATACATAATTTTCGAAATCAACTAATGTGAGAATCGGTGTTGACATCTTCCGGCACATTGACATCATCGCGAGATCGATTTCTCACCATGGGATATTTCACCTGACCTGAAAAAAAATTTATAGATACCGGATCATTTTTCTCTGAAGGGCGACACACATTTACTGCGTTCAACGCTCAATCAAGCACAAATTGAAAATGTGTTCTAGTTTGAGATATCGAAAAAGTTGAATCTTGAAGGTTTTCAGTAGCATTTCGTTTTGATTTGAAGTCGTAGAAAAAGTATAATATGGAACACGCTACACTCTTTTAGACGTTCATAACACTTATTGTATAATATGCTATTGATGATTTTATCATGAAGAAAAACAAAAATTGTACTGATAAACAATTATTGGTCGGAGAATGTCAAAATTTGAGTGTAACGTGATTTGAACTCATCCAAGGCTTGAAAATGATACAAGAAGACATTTGTGTCATTGAATTTTTTCCACAGAATATTAGGACAGAATGCAAATTTCGATATCATCTTGTATACCACAAAATTCGTAGAGAAAAGTGGCAAAACCAATATTACATAAGAATTATCAAAAGAACTTCGATATCGACAAATGCACAAAGAGTCCGATTTTTTTTGACAAGAGTGTATATTTAGTCTTACCAGCAAAACTCAAGAAAGTTGGCAGGAAGACGAGACCGTGTAGAGCACCAATTACAACTATTCCCATGTACATCCGGAAATAGAAAATCTTGAAAATTTGCGAATTCGCAAACGCCAACACAATGATGCCAGAAAATTTCGTTAAAGTAATGCCGCTGATCACCTGAAAGAAAAACAACATCTAGTCCAAGAAGATCCCACTATTATAATAAATTAAGTCACACAAGAGACAACACGACAAAAACCATAGTGAGATCCTGATGAAAAATTTGAAAAACTAAACAACTGCAGAACAAGCATTAAGAGCTTCATCAAGTACTAAATACTTCTAGGCATCGAAAAAATGTGCAAAATTCACCAAGCAAACCTTGTTAACATAGTTTCTTTGCTTTCATTATATGTTACAGAATTCATTTTTCTATCGCAAACAAAAAGTGAAGCAAACGCAAATGAAAAATTCAAAAAACCAATACTCTACCACGAAACATTACCGAACAAGCTTTGGGAGCTTGAGCTAGACACATTAATGGAACTGGAAACATTTTTCTGATATGTTATATTCTTACCGACTGCGCCATTTCAAATGAATAACACTATTGTAACCAGGTTGTTAGCAAACTAGCATACCTTGTATATTCTTAGTGAAATGCGAATGTAGCATTCGAAAAAATGAACCTTTCTTCACATCTGATAAAATGGGAAACAATTTCATTATGTTCCCTCTTTACAGTATCCTACCGACTGCGCCACTTCATGTTATTCATCCTCTATACTTAATTCTTACCTTGATACCAGTATTTTCCAAAGAATCTGTTGCTCTTCCGAGAGAATCCTCTCTCTTCGAATTTTCGAATGAATGCACGACGTGTCCGCAAAACTCCACAGCAATCCCGACATTCTGAAATCGAACAACGCAAGTCACCGCACCCCGTATATACAGCACGTCCACTCACCATCACGAGATTGACCAAGGAAATGGCGTTGAGAGAGATATCCCACAGCCACATCAAACCCATCATATTCGTCGTGATCATCACCACAGTGGCAGTTATGGACAGAGACGAAAAAAAGCTGAATCCGGTGAGAAGGAACGTCGTGAGGAAAACGCACAGTATAGAGTACCCCAAGGAACTCAATGTGTCCCGCCATATGGTCAGGTACTGCTCGAAGTATACGTAAAACACGCTGGAGATGAAAAAAGGCATCAGTATGTTCTTTAAATCGTGTTCTAATTGTACTAGTTCACCATATGTGAACTGTGAAATTGCAATAGGACGTTATGAATCGAAATTATTATTTGAACTACAAATTTTCATCGAAGTTCAACTGGAATTCATTAGATTTCATGTCATAGAAAAAACTCACCTGTACGGATATATTTCGACGCCAGTCACGTTTAAGGTTCTCGTCAAATTTTGAGCTATGTATCTGGCGTATCTGAGTGCTTCAATGTAATCCGAAGATGATTTCATTATGGTGTGGTAGGACATTATGTTTGATGACAAAATTTCGGTGATTCCTTCATCATTGGACACGTAGTTCATTCCCTAGAATCGAAAATTCCGAAAAATCTAGATATCAACAGCCATTCATTGATCATAATGAAAGATTCTTTGCATATGATACAAAGTTCTTCGAAGGAGTCTATCAATCCAATAAACAGTTCTTTGAAAGAAAGGTCGCCAAATAGAATGAAAGATGATAAACAGTTCAATGAGAAGGCATTGGAATACAAATATTTGACTGGCATAACCATTTTTTCAAATAAAATGAAGAGTTCCTTGATAAGAACGTGAAATTATTAGTAATGAAAGGTCATCGAATCAAAAAACAGAATAAAATAAAGAGTTCAATGAATACAACAAGAAATTATTAGGAACGGAATTCCATAGGGATCAGATTTTTTTCAAAGCGGTTCTCTGAATATAATGAAAAGTTCATTGAAAAAAACAAGTTTTTGGAAAGGGAAAAATATCTCTCAAGTTGATTGAATGTAACAAGGCGTTCTTTGAATAAATATACAAATGGAATGAAGAGTCCTTTTAGTTTAGTTTATTTAGTCCAAGTTAATTCAATAGGATAATGATTTTTTCAGTTAGAATAAATAGTTTTCTGAATGGAATAAAAAGTTCATTGCATGATACAAGACGTCGTTTGAATGATGAAAAAAGCCGATTGGTTGAACTTACCCCTGCATACGCCGCATGTCCACCCTTGGCGCAACTTGGATTCGGATTGTCGTTCAAGAAATGCGGCAGATACAATCGGTAGTAGTCGTATTCGGTAATATTTTTGGTGTGTTTCATCAGGGCGTAGTTGCACGGACTGCATTTGTCAGAGCTATAGGTGTGAGGGCAAAAGTATTCGTTGTCGTTGAAATATTTGCAACACCCGTCTGTTTTCGACCAATCCTTGAAGTCGTCCAACCAAGAGTTGGCTTGGATTGATAAGTAGGTTCTGCAAACCAAAAAGTATCGATAATGTCAATCATGTCGTTCGGAAAAAAAAGGAAATTCGTATCGACATGTAAAATCATGTAAGTGTGAAAAAACGATATTTACAACAAATATCTTACATGTTTTGTTTCAATGCCGCCATATATAGTTGTGTGCTGACAGAATGAGGAGAACACTCTGAACTGCCACATAACTTGTTCGATATCTCTGTATCAAAATAGTCCAATTTACCTTTTGTCACCCAGTAGACAGGTGGACCTATCCTCAGCAAGTCTTTCATGAACTGAAAGAATAAAAATTGAAACAAAATACTCTCAGAATACCAGAGCAAAAAAGTAACTTTTCTCTGGTTTGAGGTTGATCAATAAAAGAGAATTCTATCTGTGCTCTCACTTAACAATTGATTACGTTTCCTCTCATTCAATATTTGTCTTTGTTCTCAGTTCATTATATATTGATAATATCTTCCCTCAGTTGGTGATCTTAGCTCCAAATCAATAATATTTGCCATCACTCATTAATATTTCCTTTCTGTTAATAAAATCTTCTGTCAGTTGATAATCATTAATATGATCTTCACTATAGGTTACTAATTTTCATTCTCAGTTGATAATATCTCTTTTTCGTCAATATATTTGTTATCAGTTGCTCTCAGTTATAATGTTTGCTTTCAGTTACCTACTTGGAAATACTTCAACACGTGGCTGTTCTCTGGCATCGACAGTTCTTGGTCTAAACCTAATTCTATTTTAGGTGCGAGCATTATCGAAGCACAAAATGTGAAAGTGAAGAACACCAAAATGAAGATTCTGACAGGAAACCTAGAACAAAAGTTCAAGAGTAGACATTTAGTAGACATGACTTGCTTCAACTTCTTACTTCAACTTACTTCATTACCACAGGGGTATAATATTGCTGCCAAAATTTCTGCAGGAAACCACAACTGTCTATTTCTTCATCATCTTTTGAATATTTCACTTTCAAGCAGCAGAGCACATCCAGTCTGTTTTTCTGCAAAGAAAGAGATGTAAGTGCATGAACTTGTATCAACTGGTTGTTGAGGGTTTCAAAAAATAAAAAACTCGTCCACCTGTTTCATTTCGAAACTCGTTCAAGTTCAAATGGTAGGAGAAAACTCACAAGTTTTTTTCTGTAATCTTGTATTCATTTCAATTATTCACCAAAATGGTTCATTGTTATGTTCAACTTGAAAATGCCTGATCATTTTTCCTGAAGATGCACCTTTTTGAACAAACCTCGGAATAAACACTGCCCGACAAATCTTATTTATCGGGTGGATCAATTGATTTTAGTAATTATTATATTAACCGTCTATCGAAGCTCTTCATCAGTTCAACAATAAGTACAATCGCCCATCACTAAACCTAATAATAATGATATATTATGAGACGAGAATAAACAACACTTATCGATTTACCTCGTATCGTTGATCGTCCATAGCCAGCAACGCCACGAAGGCGGTTATCTGGAAGAGGAAATCGAAAAATACCGCTACGGTGGAGTATATAGCGAAAGTATGTACAGCAGGCATCGAAGATAAAGCACCTTAAAATCAAAATCTGAATTAGCACATCGTTAACGAGAGAAACCCATTAAACTCACCTATTCCAAAGCAAAATATTTCGGAAGAACTGGTGAGAAGCATGCTGGGACCAATTTTAGCCATAGTTTCTCCCACATTTTCCGCTACCGACTTATTTTTATCCCTAAAAAAATCAAATTACGCCATGTATTCAATCATATTTGAAAAATATTCGTATATATAACGTATTATTAGAAAACTATCATGCTATCTGTCATACGTCAAATGTCACCTGATATACATCTCTTGTCAGCTGTCATGAGTCAAATATCATTTGTCATATGTCACATGTCATTTCATAATTGGACTAGAAGTCATTAGATGGCTCTTACCTAGTTTTCTCTTGGTGCGTTTGTACTATGAGGAAGATGTTATCGACTCCGACAGCAAGTACCAAGAATGGTATAACTTCGATGGTCAACATAGTGGTGGTCAGGCCGCAATACCCGCATATTCCTATGGAACATCCGACGGAGCCGAAGACTATTATTATACCTCCGAAACCCAGGAAGAATTTCGATTCGTACTAGAATGACAAAGTAAAAAATACCTTGTTAAAGATGAATCATTGACATGAATCACGTAAGTCTTGAGCTCAATGTTTCAAATTTTGGAAATTTGTAGCGGTGAGAACGAATCAAATCATTTCGCGTCAAACTTTTGATTCACAATGCTAAAGCTAAAGGACCAGGAATTCGAAGGTTAGGTCTAGCTCTGAATTTCATTTCAATTGCCTTGCACCTTATTTAAAAATCGTAGGAAGTACTTCAAGAGAAACGTTTTATGTCAGGAAGCTAGCTTGGGTGATGATTATTACACTGTGTGTGCAATCTTGCAAAAAACTGTATCACCGAATACAACTTACGAAAAAACGTCGCCAATTCGTTATTTTTCCCAAAGCCAACGTGATGTACACGAACATGACGGTGTAACTCAACACTATGGTGAGGGCAGTTGATTCGGACAAATTTTGGATTTCGTCTTCGATTGATCTTTCTGCGCTGTATGCAATGTCCATGAAAGGGGGCATCTCGTGATTGTTATAATGTTTCAGGACAGATATAAACCTGAAAAAATAATAAAATATCTCAACTCGAAACACTCATGATCATTATTATTTCAAGATATACAAGACATTTTGGCTATTTATGGCTATTTTTCTGATCTATAGAATATGTGATTAGTATCACCTGGTACAATGATTTTCATTATTGATTAAAATTGTCGCGATCTCATCATGAAGCTGTAGCGAATTTTTTAATTTCCTATTGATTGTCTTCATCATCCAAGAAACATTGATGTTTTTAACAGGGTGTACATATATATACATAAATGAAACATTTCAAAGAGAGAGAGGAAGAAATAAATAAATAATTGCTCACAACTGAAAAAATAATCTTCAAGGTACAACCAAGTTCTAACACATCTATGTCAAGTATAAGTATCCAGATAAAAGATAATATTGACACATTTCAAATGTTGTGATCAAGTATTTCTTGAGATGAGTTTTGACTCTTCTTGAATCGTGTACATTTTTGAACTCTTTTATTTAGCAACAAAACAATATGCTAAATGCTGTCTTCATTGATGGTCACAGGAAAAAACATTTGCTTGTTCCTGAACATCAGTGAAAATCTAGAATTCCACAAACGTTCCAAAAATTTAATAATACAATACTCTTTGTTCTGATACGTACTCATAAATTTATACGGTGGAAAATAATTAAACAGTGAATAAAGTAACAATAAAACTTTGGATACACTCTCAAAAAGCGTTTTATAAATTTATAGGATTTTTTTTTCATCTTTGGATTCAAAATATCCGATCTTGATTCTCATGAAAAAAGAGGATATCGCCTGTATCGTCCCTTTTCCTGATAAACTCAAAATTCATCACAAGTTAGAGCCATGATAATCACGAAATTAGAATCCATGAAAAATTGATCCACTTCTTTCAATGCTTTCCAGATTTGTTCTACACTCACTTTTTCTCCCACTCTCTGGTGCCCGTCAGCTCACTCTTGTCCACGTAATTCGACGTCAGAAAAGTGAGACTGACGCCTGTGGCGTCCAGGAAATTGGCGCTTTCCGAACCCCCGCCGGTCGCAACGCTCGGTATAATCGGGCCCCCGTACGGAGCTAGACAGTTGATCGTGTAGGGAGCCCTGCAACGAAAAAAAAACCTCAGGAAATTGTTACATACCATTTTATTCTACCATCTGGAATTACTAATCTAATTATGTAATTAGTTATTGAGCAAATGAATGATTGAATTAATGGGTACTTACTGCAAACAACCGATGATATTCTCGTAAGATTGAGTGGAGTTTTCATTGAACTTGGATATGTTGTTGCCGAAGAGTCCCAACAGAGATATTACCGTACACTCGTCGATGTTAGCTGGTCCGGAATAGATTGTGCGCATTGGGGCGAAACAAAAACTCTCCAAGCCCTTTTTGACCACTTTTTTTTCCTCATCTCTCGTCTCGATCGTTATCTACAACCAAATGTTCACACCATATTAGATATTGGTGAGATCCAAAGTATTATTCTTTGATTTGCACTATTTTTAACTATTTCTGAACTAATTGAAATGTTATTTTTTTATATTTATTATTTTTACAATTTTTTTTTAAATATTTTTTTCAAATATTTTTGCTTATTCTAAATAATGGAAGACTTTTAGGATGAATGAAGACTCATTTATGTTTATTCATTTGTATTCTTCTTCATCTGTTGAAAAAAAAATATATCATGATTTTTCCGATTTTATTTCTCCTTCACAAACGCTTGATGACCGAAAAATGAATCATCAAGGGGGATCGAAAAAATTGCAAAATGAGAAATTGCAGATGAGAAAAAATATGGTCCCAGGGGATTTCGAGGGTGAGTGTTTTTTTGCAATTTTCCTGACCCCCTTGATGATCCATTTTTTGGTCGTCAAGCGTTTTTGAAGAAGAAATGAAATCGGAAAAATCATGCTATATTTTTTTGTCAACAGAAAAAAATACGAATAAATAAATATACATGAGTCCTCATTGATCCTAAGAGTTTTCCAAATTATATACATCTCTTTAATTCCCTAACAGACAACTGACGAACTTACATTTTCGATGATTTCCTGGAGTTTGAACACTTCGTTCAGAAATGTTCCATTGAAAGCAGGCCCCAATATCACATCACCTCCGTAGCTGGGCGAGAATTTGATCTGAAACAAATGAAAAACGCCATGAAAAATATGTATAGAGTGACTCATTTGAAAGCGGGGTACACCTCTGCATAATTATAGCACTGTGCGCACAAACCAAACAATAAATGAAATTTTAAGAACGGCTTTTGACTCTTGAATTTAATTTTTTCACCATCCACATACCGAATCGATACCGACTGTCTTGATGAAAATCTGGTTGGTCCTGTAGAAAGGTCCAAAGTTCGTGTCGAAATAGTCCTTTTCCAATCGGCTTTGGCTCTTCGGGGAAGCCCACAATTCTACAGGATCCGTAGTGACGTGTAAGAAGGCGATTCCAGAGGACAACACCATCATAATTATGACGCACATCCCCAAAACTTTGAATTTCTCTTCGGCCATGGCTTGAAAGAAATCATCCGAAGTTTAAAATTTCACGAGAAAAAAAATCCATCACTAACCATAAAATCAAAGTAATTATTTAGTTTTCAACTTGAAAAATATTAACTACAAAATTTGATTTTCTACGATAAAAAAGTACATTCAATTCAATTGGAAAATAATTAGAATTTTTTATTTTTTTTCACGATGAAAACCCCTTTTCGCAGATTTTATTACCTATAAAAATTAAAAAGTTATAGGACCTGTTACTTTAGGATATGTCACCCGGTAAGTAGTTTTGACAGTTACCTAATCGATAAAGAATTGTAAGAATGACTCTGGAATGACTTTAACTTTCTCCAAAAATATTTCGAATTGAATCTTGCATAGTCATTACAAAATACGTCAAGGTTTGGCAAAAAAAAATGAATTGGAATATTTTGAAGACATGAACAAGTTGGATCATTTCAATATTTTTTTCAAGACCGCAAAAAGGTAATAATATTGATAATCATGTGCAGAAAATGAAGGTATAATGCTGCCAAACCAACCAATCTAATTTCCGAAGAATGTGAAGACTGTGATACGACTTACTTTGTCCCATTACGCAAAAACAATCTTCCAGGATGCGATGGATTCTTTCATTGTTATTTTTTATCTTCTCAATGTGTTTCTCTGAAACAAAAAGTTTTGCACTATCAAAACATGGATAATTGTATAAAGTTCGTAGAATTTTGAAATAATTGATAATTGTTATTGTGTGACTTGTTTGTACCACCCAGTTGTACACTTATCAGCTTCTAGTGATTTAAATCCTCTCAGTTCTGAACAAAAGGTTATTCACGTGCATTTTCACTTCTTAAAACCGAATATGGAAATGGTAAATTGAAGATCGATCGATAAATAAACACCTAGTAGCTAGAATTGCCCTGTTTAGTGTCAAAAGACGAAGCAGTCGAACGAATACAAAGGAAAACATTCTCTCCCCTGTGTTAAGAACGGGAGCAGATTCGTTCCCGAAACGTCCACCACTAAGATAAGTAGAAATTTCGACATTTGTTGAATATATTTGTCTGGAGAGTTGTTTCGCCATCTCTAGAATCTCAAGAAAAGGCCAATTTTGCCAACAGTCAGCTGATCACTGCTGGTTGTCTCTCTGTTTTCATTGGTTTGATTCGTCCGCTTTTCTCTATAGGTGCGAACTAGGGTCAATTTGAAATTTGTTCATCATTCAATCACTTACCTATGAAATGATATATTCTGATCTTTTTTTGAATCTATCAGTACAGGCTGAACAAGATTACACCATCTTGGACAAATTTTTAAAATCCTTCCTTGATTTGATAGGCTGAACCGGGTGAATCAAATAAGGATTATTTACCAATTATTTACCAAACAAGTGACACTGATTCTCTTTGTTCCAACACATTCATATGGATCAATGAATATCAGCTCGATTCGAATGAAAATAACTGAAAATGTCGTATTTCTCAATACAATGGCATGACACATCAAAATGTTGTGACAATGCCAACAGTCATGTGATTCTCCATCGCATGGTCATTTCAATTCCTCCCTCTCTCTCAAAGTTCGATCTAGTAGAGAATATATGTAAAATCTCTGGTACTAACCCACTTTTCTGCTACAAAGTCCGATACCGCGAGAGCCGTCGATCATTTTCCTGCACAAAACGATCGTCGTCACGCTACACAGGACCAACGCCATCAGGAGGCACACTAGGACGAAGGACCACAATTCGAACAGGCCAAACAACAGTTGACCGTCCGCGTGAAGAGAACCGTAGGCGTTAGCCGAACAACTCGAGGGACAGTCCATGCAGGCGCAAGGCTGTTTACCGGGCTAGAAAAAAATTAATTGAATTAATTAATTTCCCTAGGGGGAGTACCTGAACCTCGCCTGGGACAGTATAATTATTTATTATAAAAATTGTTATCTTTCATATCTTGTTGTCCAATAAAGACATTATTATTATTATTATTATTATTATTATTATTATTATTTATTTATTTAATGCGGTACAGGCTGATCGAACTCAAGTCGGCACTATTGCTAACTTCTTCATTATTGAAGATACGAGGTCGCTTGCATTGGAGAACCATAGTATTTTTTCCGCTGATAACCGTAGTGCTAACAGAAAAACAATTGATTATCTCGTTTTCGATTTATTCGAAAGAATATATCGTTTACAATGGGCCGATTTCAATTTCAATTGATTGCCAACTCCATCGGGAAAATAAATGATTATTATTAAATAACGTGTATATATGATTCATATGGAACAGCAATCATCAAGAAATTAAATTGTCATGTTTCATCATCATGAATCATATATTTCCTTACTGAAAATTCAGTTTTCGTGTTTTCAACTCCGTCCTGACAGAATATATGAAACTACAAATCTTGAATTCATATGAAGAAATTAAATAAATTATTTAACCTTTAAGAAGGTATAGATCAACAGTTAGTTCTGAAATATTCTATTCCAAAATGCATTTCATTATCTAATTTTGTGTTTTCATCAATGGCTGACAAAGTGAAATATTTGTAAAATACTGTCAGTATTTTTTTCGGAATGAAATATTTGTAGTTCTCCAAATAGATATCAAATACTATGATTGAGTGAATAAGACTGAATGATTACGATTCAATGAGAGAATAAACTGAACTGAACTGAGGATTAAAAATTAAAGTGGCACAACGTAATGTTTAACAATCCTTCTTTATAGTCGGAACTTTAGGTAGTTTTTCTGTACTCACATAAGCCTGATTGCAAGGCACGACTATTCGATTTATCGCATACACATCTGAGTCATTCACCAGATTATAAGTGACTTTGAATGGAGTGAACGGGTTTTTCTCCGGATCTGTCGCATATTCATACCATCTGGAAAAACAGTCAACCAATAAATCGAGTTTTCTTTCACAAATGACAACTCGGAATAGTCATGAATAACATGAACTAAAAGATAATAAATACATAGTTCCTTACTTAAATAGTTATCCTAATATTTATATAGAAAATTAACTAGGAATATTCTATTGATATGAATTGAAAGGTGTGGATTAATTCAAAACAAACATTAAAAGATATCAAACTCGAATACACTTACATGAAGGTATTCAGAAATAAGTCACAATAACTTTTCATAAGTCTCATCAATTCACATCTGAACATGAACTGTGATTTATTACATATGGTAAATTATTGAATGGGTCAAAACATTTGAAGAACAAAGAGTTCAAGCTGGTTTTTCTATTTGTTCTGGATATATATGAAATTTTACTATTTCTTGTGAAGGAAAAATAATAAAGTGTTGAAAATATGAAGGCACTAGATTTTTGTAAATGAATATCATATTGAAATAAAACAGTATTTGGGAAACAGATAGCCATTCCAAAACACCCAACATAGTATCGATATCCCTTCTGCATTTCAAAATTCTTCTCATGCCACGTTTCTGGTGTATTCCAAGTGTGACACCTTCAGATTTTGAAGACAGAGGCATACTAAATGGTAAGGCATATTTCAGAAATTTTCCGCAGTTGGGATTTTTTTTGAGAAAATTTGTACCACGAAAAAATAATTCATGCTCTGGGGAGGTGATCAGTGGAAACCTCACCTGAGAGGGGTACACCAAGTCGCTCCGTAGTGTCCACAAGCACTGGAAATAACCGACCCACCTGAAGAGGGCATCGTAACGTCTTTGCAAGACTCGTAGGTCTCGTTCAACATTTTCTCGTTTATGTTGACTTTGATCTCTTTGATATATACTGCAAACGGAATAGATTACATTTGGCAAACAACGCTTGACAGAGGTGATTTGATGAATAATTATCATGTGCTACAGCTTCCAAAATACGAGGCGTTAAAAATGAAAATTAAAAAAAAATGTTTCTTTGAGACTCAAGGTTGAAACACTGTTCAATATTGGCACTTCGCCTATTCAGTCACAACTTTGTTGTTATAACCTAAAAATGAATCTTTGACTGACTGAATAATGTCCCATTATTATTATCATCATCATTATTATTATATGTTTGTTTCTTCGAAATCTCCAAGTTTTCGAATTTCCTGTACCAACAACAAAGCTCGATTTCGATATATTCTAAAGTTCAAGTGTCTAATATTATATTTTGATTGTATCTTATGACCCCAAGAAACATTGTTGTTTTCAATAACGATACATGAACAAATGAATAATACACAAAAGTAACAAATACATGGAAAATAATAGTGCAAATAGTTATGGAAAATCATCTAATATAAGTATTCAAATGCTCAAAGTCTCTTGAGCAGAGGTTTCCTTGTATATTTTTCAGTTTATTCACTAATGAGTTTTTCAGAATTATTCCAGTATGAAGAATTGATTTTTTAGCAATATTGGACGATTCACTATAAGCAAATTTGGATATCGTATTTCAAGAGTATGTATTGTATTGATTGCTATACAATTTTTACAAAATATCATGAATCAACACCTTTCATTTTGGAAAGTCACAAATCAAGTGTCGTCGGTTGAATTTCGAAATGCTCCTAATTAGTTGTATGGTGAAATTACCAAAAAAAATCACGTAAAAATTTTTAATTGAAAAAAATCAACAATATAATCTCATGACACTTTTACCTTTGGAAGTAGTTTTATTCGAATCAATTTCGTAGCTATTCGTGAATTCCTTCTGATTCGGAGAACAAGTGAACATACAGTAGAAATTCAAAAAGTTGGTGTAACAGCTGTCGCATCGCTGATAAGGGGAGGCGTTGGAAAAACCATCTCCCATCCGCAAAATCTGTTCCACATCGCAGCACAATAATTCGGGTTCTGAAAACCGTACACAATATTATATCATATATTCAACGAGACAGGATGAAATGAACGTTCCTTACGAGTTATACACTGTACTTTTTCTACGGTTATAATATTTATATTTAATTTCAGATGAGACACTGAATTATTCGGTTAATACATTTTTCGTTTTTCCTGCTTCTGATACTTATTGGTAATTTTCAAACAAGGAAAAGGTTCATTTGGCCTCATTTGCAGGGTACAACTGGTAAATAAATGTTCTGGTTTTACCTTGTATCGTTCTAATGGATATCAGAAACAGTTATCGAATTAGTTATGGAGTGTTTTTCGCAAGTTTTGTAATTATTTCCTAGTAAGAGGAATACAACTGAGCGGCAGGATATCTGAATAACAAGAAATAAATATTTTTGAGGCTTTATTTTGACATTTTCAGAGCATTGTAGCGAAGTGCTGGAGAAGTTTCACACTGTTAGGTGATTCGATGAAATCACCATCTTCAAGCGTTTGTCAGAGTTATGTGGATATTTCTCATTATTCAATCATAAAATTCAATGGGGTTTCATATTTTTTCTTTTTTTGGTAATTTTTATTTATTTCTTGTGAATGAATGGATGTCATCATCAATTTCATTAGTCTAGTAATCGTAAACTCACCGCCATTGTCATCGATGTAAAAAGGACAGTGGGACTTGAGAATATCCACAGCCTTATCATAATCAGTCGTCGTTTTGTTCAACGGTTGAGGATCGATTCCATCAAGAATTTCGAGGCAGTATTGGGAGTGCCCCTGAGGATCTTCATTGCATACGCCGTAAAATTTGCATTTTCCGTTGGCTTTGGCAACAACGAATACGAGGACGATCCAAATGGAAACTGAAAAAAATAAGGATTAATTTTCAGAAACCGATTTGGAAAAAGGAGATTTTTATCTATTCGTGTATTGTCGAAAATCGTAGAAAAATAATTCAAATTTGAATTTCGGGTGAACAGAGTTGGTTCCTTCTTTCCTATTAATTTTCCTGCCTATTAACAGACAGCATTGAAAAAATTATAAGACAGCACCGTAAAATCGTTGGTACGCCACTTATTTTTTGTTTATTTTTTTTTATTGGGTTTACAACACGAAAGGGAACCCTATAATGTTCGAGGAACATCGTGTTAGCCAGAGGTGGAATTTTGGGAGAGAAGGAAGGTGTTGGAATTTTTCTTGAAAGTTTGGTGGTTGTACTTGCATGAAATACAAATTTTCCTTTCTCAAAATATTTTTATATGAAATAGACCCATTATAGTCCGTTCTGAGAGTGACAAAAAATAGTTCACCACCTTTTCGGTTCTTCATGCTCAATTCACTATAAATATTTTCTACTCACTTTTCAAGTTGTCCATTCCTCATACAAGCCACCGATTTCCCTTCAAACTTTCGACCTACTAATTAACCATGTATAATAAAAATAACACATGCGGACACAATCTGATATCTGATTCATTTATCATCGACTCTCGAGACTACACCTGATAATGTTTTCTCAGGTGTACAGTCTAAGTACATATAGAAGCTGGAATCGAAATAACCACATAATAATATTCAAATTCGTCCTATCAGCGAGGCAATAACAATAAGAAAATATTTCGAGATCAATCAGGTGTGAAAATACCAGTGGAAGAAATACTGAGAAAATATTATTGTAGATATGAAACTTATGGTCCATGAAACCACAGTAAATTCGATTAATGGAGAGGGAATGTCAAAAATCAACGCTTGGAAATATCAAATATGGGTATAATAAACAGATATATCTGTATATTCCATTTTAACAAACAGTTATTCCATATTAGTTTTGTAGATATTGAAAAAAAAAATCGAACCCAAACATTGACGTTTATGCAATGAAAATATCATCATCAGTACAAATCTATATAACACTAGCAGAGATCAAGAAACAACAAAATAATTTTCGAATATTGCCAAAATTCTTCAAGTTTTGGTATTCATAATCGCATCTCTACTCATTCATAAATGAAACACCCTGCGAGGGAAGATATTCCTAATCAAATCGTTATCACTTCAATTGTAACAATAAACAAGATAAAAAATGATTGAATCAGAGATAAAAAGTATTAGTGGAACACGTTTTGAAGTTTCGATTTCTCAGATGTACGTCAGATTGATAAGCGAATACATCTTAAATTACTAATCTAGGGAAATAATTCATGGCAAGACAGATTTAGTTCGCTTTTTCCTGAAACCGGACCTGCATCATGTTGTTTTCATTTGCTTTTGCTGGTGGTGGTGGTCAAAGATCGAATTAATAATGATACCTAGTATGATCATTCTCATTGTGGAATGTGGTCACTTCATATATTACACTCCATAGTCCGATTCTAATATCTGCGTATATAGAAATATTCATGACTTTTGAGGTGGTAAAATATGGGGTAAGTATTGAGGAATAATCCAAGACAGCGAAAGTCAACATCGTATAAATTTTGCCCAAGAGATTATCCTCGGGCGCACAGTGTTGCCACTATATAGTCATATGTGTTATCTCTTCCGCCAGTTCGGACTTTCTTCAAAAATTTCGAATATTTCTCGAGACATTCCAAAAAAAAAACAGCCCATTCGCAATATATTGGACAACAGATCGAAACATCGGGAGTTTAGATTCAATGATCACTTCAGATAGAGCAAAATCAACAAACCAATTATTGACCAACGTATTTGATGCTTGGCAATGCCTCAAACCACGTCATTATAAGTATATGGACAGGTCCGTCTCAGCCAATCAGATGTCAAATGGGGCTGGATATCAAAAAAATGCTCCATTGAGTTCTAATAATGCGATTGTATTTTCATAATATAGATTGTGTTCCATTAATATAGTTAAAAAGTCCAAGGGTAGATCAGTTCTCAAAAACTTTTTTCCAAACTTTGAAAAACTTCTCAATTCCTTGACATTTGGTAGATTTTTTTGCAATAGTTATAATAGTGATAATGAAAATTTTGAACGAATAAAATTAACGAACAAAATAATTCATTGTAAGATTTCATTTACTCGGTTCGAGAGCGTACAGAGATATATCTATCATTTTCATTCGCGAAAAATTCACGATACGAAAAAGTTGTATTCTGAATTGCTCAATCTTGAAAAAATATTTCACCACGCATAAAAACCGTAACGTCACATTTTTATATTATCACCTGAATCGCTCTCTAGGTATTTTCTATTTTCTTATTTTTCAGCGAGGAATCGATCATTGGATTGTTTTTTTAAATATCAATGAAAACCCCTGTGTATCAAATTTTTTTCAGACGATACAAGTACATTCATGAAGATTCTACTTTCACGGACTACCAAAAGTCGTTCTACGAACAGAACGGATACATAGTGATAGAAAACAACGTTGGCTATGACTTGTTGGATAGAATTCAGTATGTATTCTACCCACGCTGATCATGATTCATTATATCAATATCATTCAAATATTTCAGCCAGAGATTCATTGACATCTGTGAGAATAAAACGGATAATTACAGCGTCCAAGTCATCAAAGATAAAGTTTTGAAGGAAAGAGGCCAATCAGGACAATTTGTCGTCAACAAAGTAAGTTTCCTTCTGATGTGAGATGTTAAAAAACTTGATAAAACTCCGTCAAGCTCGTGTGCTTGGGATTTTGAAAGAAATCAACGAATTTTCTACGGTTATTATCATTGGGGAAAATAGTGGGAACAGTCTGCATCTTATTGTTTCTAATTCAGTGGCGCTTCTTTACAAGTTTCACTTCGGAGAAATTCCGCAGACTCACTCGGATTGTCAGATAGAGAATAATGAAGGTAGAAAATGGTGGAAGGTAAGAAAATCGGTTTTGTTTCAGCTTCAAGATTACTTATACGATCCCGTTTTATGGAAATATGCAATCGACAGAAATGTGGTCGATGTTGTGGAACAAATTATCGGACCGAATATAACAGCAATGCATTCAATGTTGATCAACAAACCGCCAGATAGTGACCCAGATATCTCCAAACACCCACTACATCAGGTAATGAAGCAATCAATTGGGGCGAAGAGAGAAAATGGCTGAAGATTCTTGTTGTTCTTGGAAGGAATTCTAACAGACAACTGTATTTCAGGACCTTCATTATTTTCCATTTCGTCCGCCAGACAAAATCGTAGCTTCTTGGACAGCTATGGAAGAGGTCAACGAACAGAATGGTTGTCTTTTCGTAGTACCAGGGTCGCACAAATCCGGCCAACTCCTGAAACATGAATACCCCAAGGTCTCTCAACTTTTCTCATCTTTATATACAGCAAAACATTGCCCCGCTTCTACATGGCTGTGAAATTATTAATTTTTGAGCTATATGGTTCACTATGAAAAATGTGTTCTCAAATATTCAATGATACATATAGAGTGTCACATTTGAAAACAAATCAGTCATTAATTTTCACATTTAATTGTAACTCAAAAGTTAAATAGGCTTTAAAGTCATGCAAAAGTATAACAAATGAAAATATAGTAAAATGGAAATACCGACTATAAATAATTTTCAGGGACAAAAGAACACTCTGTACCACGGAATTCAAGGAATGGATCATCTCCCGAGAGTAAATGTGTTGATGAAGAAAGGGGACACGGTATTTTTTCATCCACTATTGTTCCATGGATCAGGACCAAACTTCACAAAGGTGAAATCTTTTTATGGATGAATCAAGTCAAAATCATCACGTGATAGATTCCAAATTGAAGTTTTTTGTATCGTTTTAGGGATTCAGAAAGGCGATATCTTGCCACTATGCATCCTCAGATTGTTATTACATAGACGTCGCTAACACAGTCCAGGAAAATGTAGCTAAAGAAGTAGAAGAGATCGCTAAGAAGAAAGGAGTCAAGTTAAGTTATCAGGTGAGGTCAACAACAATGATTAACAAAATTAAAAGAGTTTTCTGCAGATTTACTGTAATACAAAGTATTTCTTTCTTGAACATGAGAATTTGCATTTTTATTTCAATCAAGTTTTATTGATTTCCCTACTAATTCAATTAATTTTTGTAGGATGTCTTCAGGTTGAAAAGTAGATTGGTCAGAGGAACACCAGGGAATCTGCAAATATTGGAAAGTCACCTGTGATTATTGACCATAAATGTTAATATAGGTAAAAAAATAATTTCATTTCTGATGTGATTATATTTGATGTTGATATGGTGGTATCTAATATATAATATTATTTTTACCCAGTTTTTCATTTCGTGAATAACATGAAATACATTTTTTTATGTATTTCATTGAAATTCATTGAATATTTTCATGTTATCAAATTTATGGTATTTGATGATAAAAAATATTACTGGGTCTGATAAAAAATATTACTTTGATATTTGCATATATGATACGCTTCGAATTTCAGTAACAATTGTGTGAAACAAAAACGAGTTACACAGAGGTCAGAAGGACAGAAAAGGGTATTTTGGCTTTGAAGGAACAACATTTATTTTTTTCATTTCCTAGCAGAACGTGAAGCAGAAATGTTCAATAGAAAATTAATATAGAAGAAAGCGTACATACAGTCTATGTATGTACGGTGGTGAAGCATAGATTTTGGAATTTTTCCTCCTTGAGCCACTGCTGCATGTTTTTCAGGAGCCATCTTCACGTTACTTTACCTACGTGAAGTTAGCCGCTCAAGCTGACTGCTCGTTAATTTATGAACACTTCCGCCCGACCAGTGGCGTGCTTTTATTTTTCGTCATCGAGCCTCAAGGAAATATAACCAAATTGATCTGAGCTCTGTGTTTAATCCATTTCTAAGCGAAACTAAATCAAAGATATTGGGATGGAAATCTGCAATTTGAGTTGCATATTAGTATTATATGTACAATAGAAGTTTGAAGAGTTTCACCTCTTTGGTTTCACTCTCCACTCACCCACAGGTAACAGGAAGTATAACATATATCCCATATGTGAGAACAACAGCAAGGCACCTCTGAACAATTAGGCTTTCCCAAATACAATTTTCTTCGAGCATCTTCCACCTTCAAAATCATCACACAGCTGAGCTGTAACAGTAAACAAAAAACACAACCTCAAAATTCAAAACTCGACGGGAAATCTGACATAACCTCGAAAACCAAGTTCTGAATTCATGGATTTTTTTTTAGGTCGCCTGGTCTCAGCAGTGTCGAAGATTTTCATGAGTACCAGTTGAATGTTATTGAAGGAAATGGAAAACGAAACCGGTGTCACAAATTCGACAAAAAACATGGGGGCCTTACGGTTGAAGCATTTGAAAGATGTGGTTTACAAAAATAAATATTTTCCTGATGAATGCCTTGGAAGAAAATCACAACTTATCAGAAAAATAATGAGGGAAGAAAGAAAACGTTTGAAAATAATTGGTGACATAGAATCTGAAGAAGAAAATGCAATTGCAGATCGAGAGTGCGAAAATATATTGAAAGAAAAGAAAATCAACCTATTTTATGATTATAATACAATAGGAAGGAGGAAGACCAAGAAGGAAGAAATCTTTCAAGGACTTCCTAAAATCAATAAAAACAATATGAGCAAGTTTCTATCTCGACTTAGAAATGATAAAAAAGTTACTAGCAGGGAGAAATCACTCAAGTTATGTTTAGATCATATGCATTCTTCTGTAAAACCTTTCTGGACGTCACCTTCCAGTATCATGAGAGCTGTTAAACACTGCCTTCTGACTAGAAATTGGAATAACTTGACACATCTCATCTTATTTCTGATAAGTCTACCATCAGATAGATATAAACCTTTGATAAGACATGTATGTATCAACTGTTTTTTAAATGGATATTTTTCACAATAATAGTGTTTTTTGCAGTTATGCCAAATAGTTGATAAATGTCATCCTGTAGTTCTAGAAAATGAACTACAAGGGCAACTGACTTTGGTGCATCAAGCAAATAGGGGTCCAAATAAAGGGAGTACAACTGTGATCGAGCCTGAGCAAATTAATATGTAGTAATACTTTTGTATATTAAGTGACATTTGTCAAAGGAATATGGAGTTTTTTCATCTCAAAATTTATAGATGAAATTTTTAAATTAAATCTTCTAATGTACCAAAACACATTTATTAACAAAGCTATTCTAGATACATTATGGTTTCTTCGCCATCAACTTTTTTCTCAGTTCCATTTTTCAAAACAAACTCTCTTTTAACTTGTGCAAATAGTATGTCAGTCAACAAGAAAATCTGAGCAATAGCAAATGCTAAAGTAACACCAAAGTAAAAGTTAGCATTTGCAGAATTACAATATATCCATAAGTACCATACAATAGGTGCTAAAGAAGCAGAAATCAGCATTATGACACCAACTAAGAACCCTTGTTGACTACATCTGAATAAGTGTATGAAACAAGGCAATAAACTTAGTACAAAGCCAACATCACCAACACTAGGATACGATTTGAAGATAGATATCAAAGTGAGAACAGCAACATTCAGTAAAAATGGTTGTTTCCTAAATTTGATAGCCAATGGAATGAGATATAAAACCGATGCATTTATTTGAAATGCAAAAATGAACAGTTCTCTGAAATGGTCAAACATTTCAGTGAAGAAGTACCAGAACAGTCCTATATTCGGCTGTAAATCTGGAACTGTCAAAATGCAACCATACACATTCTTAAAGTAACCGAAATCTTTGCCATAGTTTGTGCACATCACAACAATCAATACTGAAACTGATATAAATGTTTTCACATTCACTAGAGCTTTCACAATACTTTTATGAACATTTTTAAAGTACAAAAAACTTGGAATGACAAGCACAAGTGGATACAATGATATTGAACAACATATTGCAAGGGATATGCCACAAATGATTGGTATTCCATGTACCATAGAACACAACATCACTGATAAAAATAAGTTGTGGAACACTGTTGTTGAATAGCCTATGCAACACAGTACTGTGAAAGGATTGAAGAGGTAGGTGAGCAGAACATAGTATGGAGCCAAAAATATTGTGTTGGGTTTTAAAAAATAAGAGACTGCATCTTTTGCATAACTATGTCGATGTATTTTCTCTTCTTTATATGACTCCTCGACATATTTCTTAGCCGAGAAGTACAATATTACCCCAACGAGAACATCCAGAGTAGCAAACAAAAATTCAATCCTTCCTTGGAAGAGCACCAACAAGTTCTTGTACATATACAGTGAAAAAGGAGTCTCATGAAGCAGGTCTCCACTGTAGGGATCAATATTTTTCGACAATAAATATAGGCCCTCCGAGACTCTTTTCCAAGAGTTCAGAGGGGTTGAAACCTCTACATGATTTGCTATGACGGACTGGTACTTCGAAAAACTGAGGCAGCATCTTATAACGGCTCCTACGAGGCAAGTCGTGATGATTCGCAATGTAGAGGCACGTTTACCTTCTTCGTCAACTTGGGTTTTCACAGACATTTTCTCATAATTGGGTGAATATTATACTGAAATATAACTTCACCTTCCACTTCTAGGAATTGACAGATGTTCACTGAGGTGAAATTCATTCTTCTTCTCAGTTTTTCAATACGAATGTATTATTAGTTGCATACTTAAAAAAATGGTCCGAAAAAGGCACATTAAAGTGAGCATAGCGGTCGAAGCCAGCTACTGCATATCCAGTAGCGTTCCACATATTTTCTTCGAGTAGTTTGCTAGTAAACCGCTCTTGAAATTGGATGCATTGCTTTTCGTTGTTTACATTAAAAAAATTCTTCACCACTTCAACAGTCTACAATTGCCGTTGTGAAAATCGATAAAAAATAAGATCACAAAACGAATATTTCTCCATGAGGACAAATATTTGATAAACTATCGATAATTCATTATTTTTCGATGAATATCACATGGAAATTTTGGAATCAGTAAATATAGTATACAAAATATCTACATTACCATATTGTTCACATCAATCGATAAGCAGCAGGCACCCATAGGCGTAGCTAGAAGGCGCTTGGGGTGCTTACATGGTAAATCTTTTTGGAATAATTAAAAGAGGTTCTGATTATTCATACTTTTTTATGGAATACAAAGAATGCACCAGATTTTGAGGTTGTATTACTTTCAGAGGTTAATGATGGCCACACCCAGTTCAAGCGGGCAGTATATTTGGAAGATGAATTCCCAAAAAGTGTTCATATTATAATTTTCATGTTCATCATAATTCATCATCTCCCAAAATATTTTTTTTTTCGACAAAAGTGGTATCATTTGTTTAGGTTTTGTTGCACCTATTCTATTTATCGCTCCAATTTCGGAAACACATTGTATTATATACAATATAAAGAGCTACACATGCTCAAAAGAAGATAAAATGCCTATTCAATCTGAATTCACTCGAAACAAGTCGTGACAATGTTGACAATTCAATTAGTGTTTACCTTAATGTTAGTTTCAAAATTGTACAAAAGGGGTCACCTACTACGTGGTTGTCCAAGTTCACTCGGTTTTGTTAAACATGCAAATGTTGATATGTAATAAGTGAAAGAATAAGAATAGAAAATTCATTCGAAAAATATTTGTGAACTCACTTCTCCCTCCGAATAAGGTATAGCAGCACTCCCAAATTTGAGTGCCTAGTACGCCTATGGAGCCTACTCATATAATAGCATATTTTCATTCTTCTCAAAAGAATAGCTGGAATGTGTTTATTTCGAGAACAAAATGACTATTTCCAGCAGGAATCTCTACCATCCCGTCTGTGAATATCAATTGTAGTCACGTTTGCGTCGACTCAAAGATCAGATCTATTTTCCCGTGATCTGCTCTCGGTCCTTTCAGTGGGACGCTGAAATGCAGCAGGACTGTTGCAGGAATATTTTCCCGCGAAAACATCCGCTGATACTGCAGACGGGCTGTTCTCAATTTATTGTTCAATGAGGCGCACTAGTTTGTGCGATTTGTCCGTTTTTCAGTGACCAGGTAATGCCAGAAATATGAATCCTCGTAGAAGTTGGTGCTGGTTAGTTTTTGGAATTCTCCTTTTGCAACGAGGTATGCTGTTTTTGATTTGATAATACTAAACGAGGTGTCTCGAAAATAGAGTGCAATGCGACTACTGAATATTTCAAGTTTGCAATTCGAAAATGTGAACGAAAGTAGCAAAAAATCAACAGGACCGACCTAGGGTATTTTTAGTCGTAACTTTTTTGTGTGCTATCTTTTCGCAATTTCGTCGAAGATTATGAAAATGTAGAGTTCTATATATGAAAGAAGTAATCTTGTTCAACATCGATAAAATGCATAATTTTGGAGTGAAATCAATATGAAAATTTGGTTACCGTATGAAAAGGAAGGCGTATTGAGAAGTTTGAAAAACTGTTGAAAAAAACTATGTGAAAACTCAAAATCACCTATCTTTTGGCTCAAAAGCCGCTGGTGAAGTATTGCACACTATTTATACCTGGAATAACCATTTTTTTTCTGAAAAAACCTGATAGTTTCTGTAATTTAGTGCATGTCACAATATTTTTGAATTCACTCTATTCGAAATTGATGCATTATGTCAAATTTAACTATGACCGCCATTTCTATTTGTGAAATCATATTCTGCTGACCCGATTTCATCAGTTTTTCATTCCAAACTACCTTACTTACGAATTAGCAGTAAAATAGTATAATAAAATGAATATGCATAGACAATACGTCTAGAATTTAAATAGCCCTGTATACAAGGAAATCATGCTCTTCCTTTATATACATATTCCGTATACCACGATAAGCGTTTCCAAGACAAATTCCAGATTCCAGAAAGCTTACACGTTCAATGGACCATGTTGTCTTTGGTTAATAACAATACATCGCCATTCACCTACCAATCAATATTCTCGTGATTGACAAGTTCGATTTGTCGTTGTCACTCAAAAATCTAACCCCAACTCACATCCTCATGCCATCTGACAACTTCACGATGAATGTAAATTAAATAGTATGTCTCAACATGAAAACCATGATCGACAACAATACATCCTTTGACAGTACATCCCAATATCCGGAACCCTCATCAAATTCATTTCTATCAATCCTAGACGACAAGAACAGAGTCATAGATTCGCTGAAAACGCAGCTGAAGAACCAAAAAATGCAAATATTGTACTACATGAGGAAAGACCTGAGCTATTCGAAGCTGATTAAGCTATCAGAAACCTGCACCAACGGCATGATCGAAGAAAACATCCCAGTTGTGTTGGCCATGGACAGCTTCAAGAGAAAAAACGGATTCAGCACAAACATGCTAAATCTGTACGAACACATGAGATACCTAGATGAAAAACTGATTCTTGCTTTGCGAGGCCAAGAATTCATATTGAAAAAACTAGTGGGTAAGCTTTGTAAACTCCTGAAGAAATCCAATGGTGATATGCAGCTGCAGATACAAATTAGCAAGATAATCGGTAATGATAGTTGCTTAGATCTCTTCCAAAGTCTCATTGAAGCTACCTTGGGCTTGAAAACAAAACTTGAAGCTTTCCGCCTGACTTGCAATCGCTTGATTCTAGTCGAAGATGAAAGAAACTGTATAGCAGAGCAAGTCCTCACTCTGCCAGTCGATCAAAGAACAAACTACAATTTTCTAGTGGGAATAAAATTGCAGAATAGTCAGCTGGAGAAGCAAGTTAGCTCTATTGAGCAACACCAAGAGCTGCGAAAGACTGAAATAAGCGACCTCAGTGATATCGAGAAGAAGTTATTTGAGCTTCAACACCAAATGAGTTCTTCTTTCGTCGAGAACAACGAACTTCCTAGCGTTGAGGACTTGGTGGAAAACCTCAGTTCCGAAGCTGAGCACTTGCTGAGCATGACCAACAAGTATAAGGAGAAATATAGATCAGAAGTAAGCAAAATGAGGAGTACTAACATCCTTTACCTGAATAAAATCCTCTACTTCATAAAATCAGTTATTGAAGATGAAGCTAGCGATGAAACGAAACTATTCTCAGCCAAACAGCAACCAGCTATCTTGACTCAAATCAGAGCAGCCATCATCGAAGCTAAAGCTAAACTCAACGAGAAACTCAACAGAACGAAATCTGAAAACGAAACTTTGAGGGTCAAGCTGAAGAAAGCTTTGCTAGACAAGAACGAAATTAAATTTGCGTTCAGTCAGCTGCAAAGAGACTTTGACAGTTTAAGAAGCGAATATTCAGAAGAAGTCGCGAGTTTGAAGCTGGAACGCGACGAATACAAGTCCCAGGTTGAAGATTTAGCATCGTTGAGAGAAGTGTACACCAAAATTGCAGATAAACCCCCACGCTTTTCAGATAAAGAGAATCAGTTGCGCGCTAGAAATTTCCGTTTGGAGAAGAGGTTGAAGCTGATGAAGACTATTATAGAAAAACAGAACAAGGAAATTGTGCTTCAGTGTGACTTCATAGATAACTTGAAAGAATACAACATAAGGAAGTGGAGGAAACATGCTGTTCTTGGAACCTCCAATGACATCTGCAAGTCCTTGGACAATATCGGAGTCAAAGACGAAAATAGCGATGAGGTTTTGATGAATCGAGAATCCTATAGCTGGACTGATTCAAGGAGAAGTTGTGTGAGCAATCTGGAAAATAGTTCGTCCATGAGCTACAAGTTCTATTCGGAGGCCGAAAATGTGACGAAGAAAATCATAAGGACATTCATACGAGATGATGAAAGTGGGGAGATTAGCATGTCTTCTTTCGCTTTGCAGATCAATCGAAGCCTTAGGAACAAAGAAAAGAGAAGGTCCCATGAAGATAATGTAAACAACGATGAATTGATCGAGAATATTTCTCAAGAAGGAGAAGCGGAATGTTTCCAGTCAGTGAGAGAAGAATATAGTAGGAATGTGGATCCAAAACCCATCACGGTTTTGGCTATTGGCAATAATATGACGAGCTCTTCATCAGATGAAAACTCGTATCATTATTTGTAACATTTTTTCATGAATGTACAGCTTTGTTAATAAATATCAGTTACACAAGCTTCAATTTGGATGCATTTGTTATTAGGTTGGCAACCAATCAACTTGCCACTTCTTTCGATCGATTTCAAAGTTTTTTGTGAAGCAGAGCTGTGTTGGTGGTGATACCAAACATGGATATTGACGACACATTGGGCACTGTGTAAAATGCCTTCTTGGTGAAGATGCACGCTTGTGCTTTGTTTCACATTAAAATATACTAGATTTTCTGATTCCTATTTCGAAATCGAAAGGAGGGATCTTCGATAGTGTTAGCTAATCCATTTCACCAGCCACCCATTCTTCAAATGACAATACTCAACCCCAACCTTGAATCCGTTATCAAAGCTTCTATCTATCTATTTATAATCATCTATCCATCCGGCGTCATTTATATCAAATAAATACCGAGTGTCTGGAACATGTATATAGCTGAATAGTTTCACTGATCTTTTTCAGTTTCCTGTACGAGAGTTCGAAGAAGTAACTTGTTATCATCGACCACCCCCACACCAGATGAGGACGATGATGACTGGGATGATCAGGATTCCTCTGAAATCGACGACGACGGGAAAATATACAAAAACCCCAGAAATTCCCCTTCCACACTGTGTCCCAGAGACGAGGAGCAAGCCGCATTACTGGTAAGGATATTCACATGTCATAATCATTTTGAAATTTGATATCTCTGGGTTGATTCAAGGATCATTTGAAGCGCCATTGTAACATTGTCAGTTATTTAATTCTAATAATTATCATTCAATGCATGAGTGTAGTGTAAGGTATTGTAACGATTATATTGATCATACTGTACACATAAAACAGGAAAGCTATTTATTTATGATGTTATGTTACGATTTGTTCACGTATCGTGGCAAATTAGTGGGTTAAAATTCTCCTAGTTTTTACAACTATCATAATTATAACGTTCATCTTTGGAATGATCTTTAGAGGATTCAAAATCAGCCAAAATGTACTACTATCAGTTTTTGAAATGTTGGGTATTCAGAATTATACTGGCGAAATTCGTAAGATATTCTCATTGTCATTGATTGCAGGGTCAAAAATGCTTGAGGAAATGCTCGTCAGACGAAGACTGTAAAAGCAAGAAGAAGAAGTGCCTTTGTGACGGATCTTGTGGTTTCTCATGCATAAAGCCAGGTATTCAACGATAATCTTTGTCTAGTTCACGTGCCTGAAGGATCGATATCCGGGTGACACAGAAGATGTGTGATTTTTTATTAGCTCATTGCCTCAAATTGTATTCAATTATGATTCACAAAGGTCCTATCGACTGTTCGATTGAACAATGTCAATATGATCTTGCTTAATAGGCTTGATCAGATAGAAAAGAACATTGTGTTTTTTTGGATCGTAGACATTTACCTGAAAATTTCCAGGAAATAATTCGATTTAGGATATTGAGAAGAAACACAATCGAAGGTAAATGATGTTCTAATATGCCTTTTCTATCATAAGAATGCTAATCATTGGTTTTCAACTAATATTGCTCCCAATATACTCAACTCACTACCCCGAGAAATTAGAAATGATCCGACAAGGAAAATCTTTTAGAAAAAGACAGAGTTGTATATTGGTAAACATACAAATATTCCACTGAAATATCCGCATAGACCTCATCTCATTTCTGCTTTCCTACTATTCAAATCCCGATTCCGTCTTCGAAATGGAATTTGAATTCTCGTCTGCTCATACGATTTGCATCACGATTCATACTGCATACATCATTGCATTACTATGCTCTCCTGATACTAATATGAGAATTATTTTGTCTTCGTAAAAGAATCAAAACTTGTGCTCAAACATGGAGACTGGTATTGAGAACCCCTCAGACGAATCTGCTCTCCTCATCCTTATTTCTCGATTCAGTGTTAGAAATGTAGTTCAAGAAGTTTCGTTCGGTTGAATCAGTATGCAGTACTGAGTCAAGCTAACGGTATACCTCAAGGCTCCATACCGAGGCCCCTCCGAAACTCCTGCCGCATATATTTTGCGTTTCAGACCGCGAATGCCCCGAACCGGAGCCGATAGCTTACGGATCTGTGACGGCTAGCGGGAAACTGTTCGGAGCCAGAGCCACCTATACCTGCCAGCACGGCTACCACGTGGTGGGACTGCAGAGCAGGACTTGTCGAGCCGACGGCCAATGGGCTGGCAGTGCGCCTGCGTGCAAACAAAACAGTAAGTTGGACGCACTGATTTTATTAGTGTATTATGCGCTGTGGATATTCGATATCTCAAGAAACTATAATTATTTGATATTCATAATTCATCACCCAGAGAGCCGATTGGTTACTTGAGAAATCAAATATATATTTAATTATTTGACTCACATAATTAATTGTTCAGACATAGATTCAGAGACATGAGAGCAATTTTTATTGCGAAATTCGGGTTCCTGAGGTCAAAATACGTAGTTATAAAAAAAAATTCGAAAATAATCTCATCGCTTGATAAGTGCAAAATTACCGAAAACATATAGCTTTCTGCCATTTGCTTTTGATGATTATTCACTAGTTTTCGATAAATAATTAAAAATAGAAGTGAGATATATCGTAATAGTAAGCCACAGTAAATTCAGCGAGATCAGACGTTAGTTTAACAATGTACTCCTATTTTGAACAAAGAACTAGAAGATATAATCAAGATATGACTAATGTCATTTAGATCCAATGATTATGGGAAGTCTTCATTGCTATGATGGATGATTATGTATCTACTGGACATGTCAAATTATTTTTGTTGTGTTTCTCTCATTCTTGAAATGTCACGAATAACGGGATATCGCTAGGGATAACTCAGAGCAAGCAAGAGAAAATTGAAACATTTCTATGAAAGATCTATTCATAGATATTGAATGTTTGATGGACACTAGGAAGGGGAAAAATCAACCAATTTGTCCAACTCAACCAATCAACAAATTCCAGTTTATTGTCTACAACCACCTTCTATCGACCACGCTAGACACAACGCCCTAGCAGAACAAACCACTTTCGATTTGGACGCCACCCTCCAGTACTACTGCCACAACGGGTACGTAACCAACGGTTTTCCAAGAGCCAAATGTTTAGCCATCGAGGGACAGGCTTCTTGGTACGGACCCGACATATCTTGTGAACGTAAGTCCACCAATAGCCCATGTCTGTTCTGGGTCGTTTCCCATAATCCCCACGAGAAAATCTAAGGTCCGACGTAATTTTCCAACCACATCTGATGTTATAGCTCGATCTTGCGGGGCTCCAACAGACATACCTCACGGTTGGCATGCAGGAGAATGCTACACCTACGGCTGCACCATCACCTATCACTGCGCAGAGGCTTACGAGCTGGTGGGTAAGAAGGAAAGGTTCTGCCAAGCGGACGGCAGTTGGTCCCCGAAGGATCTGTCGTCTTGTGTTCGTAAGTAGCCATGGAAGTGCGATCACTGCTACACAGCCCTCTCTGTCTCATGAGCCATAGTAAGAGAGAACTGGCAACATAGTCCATGGCATGGAAGATGAAGAAGGCTGTGCCGCTTTCTATGTATGCCTATCGAGCGTGGCGTATTGTGATAACGTTTTTCTTTATCGGTCGTTGTTGTGTAGTCGTTACAGCAGTGCAGTGTCCACCACCGGAAAATCCGAGACACGGAAAGGCGATTTACACTTCTTGCAGCTACAATTCAGTAGTCAGCTACGAATGCAAGTATGGCTATACCTTGGTGGGAGAGAGCACCAGGAGATGTGGAGCGGACAAAAAGTGGACGGGATCACAACCAACGTGCAAAGGTACTCTTTCTGATTTTGACAAATGATGTGACAATTTTCGAAGCCACGCTAATATTGCTTCCAGAGATAAATTGTGGTCATCCTGGACGACTCTGGAACGGCTGGCTGGAAAATATAGAAGCTGGAACAGGTCTAGGCGCCTCGATAATCTTCAGGTGCCACGAAGGAATGTTGCTCGAAGGTAACACATCCACCGTTTGCCAGATCGACGGTAAATGGCGGTATCCCCTCCCAAAATGTCTAGGTACAGTTCATATCCCATCAAAAAATTACAATACGCTTCAATTATCATTTTCACAGCTCCTTGTGTGGTGCCACACGTTACCCAAGGCAGAGTAATACTCCTGGGGAGCAACGAAACAGCTATCACTTCTACGGTGGTACAAAACGGTTCGGAACTTTCAGTGGAATGTGACATGAACTACGAGTTCTTGGCTAGCTTATCGCACGTCACTTGTAATAATGGAACATGGACTTTCATACCCAAATGTGAACCAGCGAGGTGAATAATTGATCTATAGTGATTTTCCAGAGTTGACGATGGAAATTTCAGATGCAAGCTGCTGCCCAAGGCACCAAGGAACGGGATGGTGCTAGCACCAAAGATGGAGCATGGTATGAAGTCAAGGTTCAGGTGTAAGGATGGGTACCAACTGAAGGGTGAGGAACTAATGGAGTGTTCCTTCGGAAACTGGACCGGAGATCCTCCAAAATGCGAAGAAGGTAGTTCCCACCAACAGTTTCCAATTGATCAAAACATGCAGCAGCTTTATCACTGTTGCAGGACATAAAGATCTCAAGCATACATGGGACCCTAACAAGCATGAGTTGTATTTAACTGACTGATCTCTCTTGTGATAGAGCTGTGTAGAATGTTGTCAACTGGGTTCCAGAACGACTTCTTATCAATATCTATTCCTTTTCAGTATATTGTCCATATCCAGGCGCTGTGGAAAACGGTAAAATTCTCTTGGTAGGAAACATGGGACTGTACGATTACAGACCTTACGTGAGAAAAGTAACAAACAACAAGCAAATCATGTATGACTGCGATAAAGGCTATGTACTTGCTGAAGGACCACCTGGTGCCACTTGTATCGGAGGGAGTTGGAGTCCTAAGCAGCTTCCTAAGTATAAAACATGTTGATTATCGATATTACGATCTACTACACTCGACTACTTCTATTCAGGTGTCTACTGGGTCAACATCCTAGGATCAGATGGAACAGAAGAAAGAGAGCCGCTATTATGGAGAGATACAAAAGAGGTTTCATACGACATCATAAATTGATATTCAGCAACAGGCATAAGCGGCATACCCACAACTACTTGCACCACCTCGAAGTTGAAGGACAACCGTCTCTACTACATGAAATACCTCTGTCCTCCAGAATTGCCAACGCTTTGGAACGACATAACCTCAAACGGAAGAAGAGAGGTCTAAAGGGTGAGTATGAGGAGTCCACTCTAGAAAGGTAATCAATCGTAGTTCGGACCTTGTTATCATTATTACATGAGGCGAAGAGGCGTCAGCGTATCACAACCACTGAATGATTACCTTTTCCTCCTCGACGTTGCTAGTCACTGTTATTCTAGGAGGCGGGGGGAGCAGGGCACTGGGAACCAGCCACAAATCATCGAGTTCGTCCCTGAACCTCAGAAGAAACAACAAACAAAAGACTTTCGACGCCGAAGAGGAAATCCAGACCGTGGAAGTGCTCGAGCCCAAGTCCAAGGCACCGAAACCCAAGAACAAAAGTCCTTGCGAACCTCTGTCCGACGAGCCTTACGTTAACATCGAGGTCGTCAAATTCGGCAAAGATCCCAATAATACTTCTAGCTCAGGTACCGCAGTCAAAATCGCTTGCGGCAAAGGCTACGGCTTGAATATGCCGGAAAACAAGACGGCAAAGTGCGTCAGAGGAAAATGGAAGCCTGTCAAACCAGACTGTCTCATATGTGAGTATTGCATGACCATTTTGTATTGAATGCATTCCGAATAGGTGTTGGGTCTCGGAAACTTAACGTATCACAATTTTTTCGCTCCAGAACACAACTCCAGACGAGAACTTGTCTCAGAGGCACAGCCTTCTCTATCTCACGAGCCATGTCACGTCACAAGGCAAGCTATCACTTGTCATATGACTCACGATGTGTGAACATGAGCGATTCAATTTCTTTCAGACACAACTTCTGCTCATTACCGACACTTTCAATGATATTTCACATGAATCACATTGATTCTTTAATACTATGCGACCAAATTGATCGAAATGAGAACAAAACGGAGTAAACAAACATGGATAATGGATTCATGTCATGGGTCCACTATTCAGTTGTTTTGTCAAACTAAAAAGGCCGAAAACATTTGACTTCCAGCCGATGGCGATATATAAACCTGTGTCAACTCAGGCAGATTGAATTTGGTTGCAATGTGTGTGTCACACGAAAACTCCAAATTGTGAATGATTTCAGTACCAGAATTTTGTATATCTAAATTTCCAAATAACGACCAGCCGGCACGATTCGTTATTATTCGGGGACCCATTGATGTTGCCCTCTTTCAGTACCCTGCTATGTCCCTGTCACTCCCCACGGTATCTTCACCCTTTCCAAGGCCGATCAATCCGCCCTCAAGCACGACCCAGAGCTCGACGTGGACTTTGACCTTGACCGACCTCTGAACGACACGGTCGACATTGAGAACGGCCAAGCGGTCGAGTTCGCTTGCGAGGAAGGGTATTCCGTGCAAGGGCCGAGTAACTTGAGGTGTTGGCATGGCGATTGGGCGGTCACCAGTTTCCCTGAATGCTCCCCAGGTACGTTTCTTCCGGCCTCTAAATGTTGCTCGCAAACTCTACAACCAGCCAGGAAGAAAATGGACCTGGCGAGCCTGCTTGGGCAGTATGATCGACTAGTGCGAGTACGCTGTTGCCGAAGCCATCTTTTTCCTGGCTTGTAGTGTCGGCTGTGGCTCAATCTGATTCCGTGTTCCAGCCCCTTGCCAGCTGCCGAAGATACCTCACGGTCTGTACACTTCGGGGTATAGAGCCGGTCTGACCATAGCTAACGGTTCTAGCGTCTCCTATCAATGCGATATCGATTCTACCAAGACATACGAGATAGACTGCCTGCTGGGCGAACTGGACCCCAGTCACCCTAGCTGTAGCCCCGGTGGAGATTCGAGTGGAAGACAGTCGCAGTACTTGGGAGGAAGCGACATAGTCAAGGGAGGAGACATGACGGTCGTACAGTACGGGCATTCGGGTGGCAACCCTTGTGGACCACCAGCCAAGTGAGTTAAGAGTCACCACGTTGAAGCCATTTCGATATCAAGTGGTGTCTTTCAGAGTGCGTGGTTCTCTGATCTACAGAAACGGTGAGCCGGTGGTAGACGAAGATAACACTTTTCCAGACGGCAGTGAGGTGTCTTTCAATTGCATAGAGAGCATCATGGGCGAGAAAACCACATGGAGAATCAGTTGCGAAGACGGCAGCTGGATAGGGCGGTCTCTGAATTGCGGTCAGTACTAATTGTAGAGTGTACAAGCCTGGGGATGACTTTCATCCTTTCAGATTCGGACGATATGATGGCGTCGCAAGTTCTGAACAACAACAGTACTTGCATATTCAGGAACCAGGAACCGAATGTCATTTCGTTTTATAATGACCAGCAGATTCGCGAAGACGTGGTGGAGTTCCCAGCTGGTGCAGTGCTAGTCAGCAGATGTGTCGATATCGGGAAATTCGCCATGATAGGTATGATAATATATAAACCACTGATCCACCCTTGCATGATCGTCCTGAGAGGAGCATTTTGAAACAAAGATAAAGGACAACTGATGTACAAAGACAGGTTTACTTTTATGAACGACCTGAATGTTGAGCGTGGCCTCTGTCTCGTTTGCTTTCAATTTGGCCCAATAATATATATAAACGACGATAAACTTTTGCCTTTCCCTCTCCACAGCTCGATGTAGCATAAACTATATTTGACACTTGGTTAATCGTGCTCCGTATGCTTGTAGGACCAAACCAAAGGAGATGCATGGGTGGAGAATGGGACGGCGTCAAACCAGCTTGTTTCGGTCTCAACCAAGCCAATGACTACTCCATGGAGAAGCCACCAACCATCCTCTTCAGACATCAACTCGGTCCGATCGCGCAGTCCAACGAAGGCAAACTGATCGTTTATCCAGGAACGGTCTTGCATATGGAATGTCTATGGATCAGAAGGTTCGGCAACCCCAAATGGACAGTCAGCCACGACTACAGGTGGGTCAGCTCGATACAGAAATCAGTGGCCGATGCTCATTCATATTCTCCTCCAGAAAATATCCGGAAGGATGGGCTACTGACTCCGGACGAGATTCCCAGCTCGAGTATAGACTGTCGATATTCCATGCATCGAAAGATGATTCTGGACTGTTCACTTGCGTGACCCCAGCTAGGTATACCCATGCGGTGGAGATCGAGGTGAAAGGTGGGTGAGACTCTTTCTGGAGGAGGTTGTGGACAAGGAGCAAGATCTGGTTTTTTGTTCCAGCCGTTCACTGTCCGGTGGTGCCTCAACGCAGAGGTCTAACAGTCAACACCCAAAGCACCAAGATGAACACTAGGCTGAAGTTCTCCTGCATCAACGGTAATGCTCTGATAGGTGCCCCCGAGGTGGTGTGCCTCCCTTCGGGCAATTGGAGCTCCCCCTTCCCGATCTGCGAAAGTGAGTAGTTCTTTTCTAGGCACTTAATGCTCTGGCTTTACGAAAGCTTTGTAGGTGTGGAATGCGGCGAAGTAGGAGGCAATTTGGGAGCCCACCTCAAAGTGCTTGTAGTGTCTAGAGAAGTAGGAGGCAGGGCTATTTTCAGCTGCGATTCTGGCTTCGGGCTGAGAGGGTCTACGGAAACCGTGTGCCAGGCGAGCGGAGATTGGGCTACGCCATTTCCTAGATGCGAAGGTTAGTGTTGAGATTTTTACAGATGAACGATTACGGATGAAGGCTCCATTGAGGATATGGTAAGCAATGAGGGTAGCTTCGACTAGTATGATTCACCTTTCATTCATTCATTAATAGAGGGAGATATTAACAGAACAACGTCAACAAAAGCTCGGTGAATAGTTGAGAGGGGGTGGAACAGCTAGTACCAGTTATTGAACTAATGGTTTAGGACACACTTTATTGAACTGCGGCTTTGCCTGATACCAAAGACTTTCTCTGCTGCATGCTCAGATGGTTATTCATCAACATTCTGATGACTTTGTATGTCTTTGTGTTTCCAGAAGTCCATTGTGACCCACCTGCTGCACCTGAGAACGGGTATATCCAGGGAAATGGCCCGTACAAAGCCGGTGACGTCATCCAATTCAACTGCAATCCGGACTATATGATGGAGGGACAGCCGATAATGGCGTGTCAAGAGAACTCCAGGTGGTCAGGAAAGCTTCCGAAATGTAAGGAAATAGCTTTTCGTTTGGGTAGGAAGTAAAGTGCTAGTTTTCACTCAATAAAACGCCAAACAATCAAAAAATAAAAATAGTGTTCTCAAATATAGTATTTAACAAAGTTTTTGATGAATTTTCATCCAGTCAACTTCAGTGACAGTTTTCCAGTTCAAAGTACTGGGATAATACAATATAATGAGAATATAAAAAAAATACATCCATGTGAAAATTCATTCAATATTCACTTCCCAGAGAGAGAGAAGAACATTTCCTTCCCGAAGATAGATAGGAAAGGTGAATTTTCAGAGATTGTGTCAGAAGAATACACTTTAAATTTTCTACGATAATGTGGATGATATCACCTTCGTCTTGCGAATGAAATGAAATTTTTCGTGTTATGCTTGTTTATTACGACTATTATTCAGATTGAGTCATTAAAAACCGAGTCATGAAGTTGTTATCATCGAATTGTTTTTAGGAAACGAGCTTATGATGACATCACGAATTGAAATTACAATGAAAAGATCATAATCATTGCTCAATATTTTATAATCCTTTTTGTGGAACACAGGGTGGTCAACTACTCCTCGGATTCAGAGTATTGGTAAAACGAATCTATATTCCACAAGTATACAAGTTGTTTTCGAAAGTTATGTATTTTTCATCAGAGGATATAAAACTTATTCAAATAGAATAATAAAACAATATATGGAATTAGATGACGGTCTCGTTACAGACTATAAAGAGATAATATAATTGGAAGAATATTTATCCTTGTGATATTTCAGTATAAGCCCGATATCTATCGAGTCGATATGTGTAAAAAATACTGTGACTGATTTTCTGAAAATTTATAACCGGGGATTTCCAAAGAGCTCGTTTGAGATGAAATATTTTTAGTTTTCAGTCGCCCTATACAGGATGTTTTCGCATTTTCAGCGATAATTCAAATGTGTTGTATTATGAGACATGATGTCACAATAAACAAAAAAAAATTCTGCGATCACAATTTATCGAAATATCGAAGATTTCCTTAGTGGTGGTTCGATTCAATAGCACAAAGAACTAACTTTCTGCTGAAATTGGATCCACTCTAGCACTGTTTCCAGTTTATTAATATTATTATTTGAGATTATTAAATGAGGACAGATGATTTGAGTTCGCAGCAGGTGTTCAAAATTTTCGTCAAACTATCGATGTAGTAAAGATTCGAATGCACCCTGTATATAGTCATAAGACTTTCCGCCAAATTGAAATGACTGAAATGGACCACATTTCTGTTTGGATTCCGCATGTTACGATCGAATAAGGTGTATTCTTTGATTTTTTTTTGTTATGTCATCTTCTATTACCCGCTTCATCAATCGCTCCGATTTCGGAAACACCCTGTATATTATTGCAGTTTCAGAATCTACGATGTTTTTTTCCAAAAATTCCATCAAAAACAGTCCAAAGTGCTGAATTTTCGCGTGATTTCAGTTTTTTCGAAACCACCTCTCGACCACCCTGTATAATTTCGATATTTTTTGATTTCGACATAGGTCTGCAGGCATGTTCCTATCCGGGGACGACGATAAGCGGTCGAATGTCTTCCGTCAAATTTTTCTACAAGATCGGCGAAAATATCACCTTCACTTGCGAGGAGGGACTTCAACTGAAAGGGGCGGCGATGCTGAAATGCCTGAAAAACGGGAAATGGTCCAACGCCATTCCGACTTGCGTAGGCGACAGCGCAGAAAAAAAATGAATGTCAACCTCGAAATTCGAGATAAAAATGAGAAACACAATTTTCATCACTTTCGTCAAAAAATTTCGTTCTCACATACATTGATGTTCGATTTCTTCATATATTCCCATAACGCCCTGTGGATATCAGTAGCTTTATGTTTTCTCAATATAAGATTAATTTCTTTCGCTAGGGTAAAAAAAATGAGATTGTGTTAATGAACCTGTTTTGGATTATAAGATCATATGATGATCACACACAGTGATTATAAAGTGATCATATAATTATTTAATTTCATGAAGTGGTTACCCCCTCGTGCTATCTGGTAGTTTTGCGAGAATCTCAAATTTTCCTGAGCCGTTCACATATCAATTCCGTATTACTTCGTCCATAATATATTATAGTCAAACTTCTTTGCTCAATCCGCAGATACCGCCTTTCTTCATGGAAACGTGTCACTCATATTAGCTTAGTATGAAAGTTTTATAAGGAGTGTTATCATCATAATGTGTAACCAGGTACCTACAGGGTGTCTGAAATATCTCGAAAACAATACCAAATATTCCAAAACTGGGAAATGTTGATACAACATCTCAATATAGCTGCTCATGTATGACAGTCATTGTTATTGAAAAGTCAACTATTTCAATTGAGACCGAGAGATTTGATTTGATTTTGATTGAGTATATTATTATTTCATTCGGAATGTCATTCGATTCGAGAATATAGCTTCACCAATAATTGTCTGGTTGTTAGTGACTGAGTTATTCGAAATGATGACTACGAATGGCAGTTTATCATTTCGATATAATTAATGTATCGATATTCATATTATTAGCAAGTTAACTTTATGAAACTTCAAATGAGACTTGAAATCGATAATTACAACATAGTTTCCGAAATAATGAGTTTTTTTTCTTGGATTGATTAGCTCAGGCCAGAAAAGAAAATCATTTCATTCACAATTCAGAACTTCATAAAATGTTTCATTCGATGGCGAATATCTGAAAAATGAACAGAACTAGCTATATATTATTGTACACCAAATATACTTAGGACTTCAAGAGCAATTCGAGTATCGATTAATGTGCGAAAAAAAATCATTATTATTAATTAACTTCTTCAATTGAAGTTTTCACGTATCTGATATAGTTTTCGCCATAAGAAAATAGATAATCCCATTTTGGACACCCTGTGTAGTATCATAGCACATTGCCAGTCGAAGCACATATTTTGCGATGAAAACTTCGAATATATGTCATAAGCATCGAGGATGTTAGAATAACAGTTTTAATATTATTTATATTAGTATCATGAAATGTGTCAATTTAAATCGTCCAAATAAATGAAGTATATCAAAAGTATATCTATGTAGGTGGTAGTAAAAATATTGTTATCAAAGTTTCATTGAGATTATGATCGATATCTGTTATCTTCACCCTGAAATGTGGATCGTGTTAGAATTATAGTATTAATGTAGATAATCTAGGTCTACAACTGATAATGACTGAAAGTCGTAGCTATTATTATGGAGAACAGCTCACCCTGTACAATACCTGTAGGAAGTATATACCAACAGTCTTGACTAAATAAACAACAATATCATTTTTCACAATACTTTAGTGTTTCAATCAACAAATTCCGTTCTACTCCATGTTCAATGGATTGAAATACAGGGTGATAATATTATGGAAGCATCTGGAGAAAGATAAGACATATCATTTTGATCTTTGTGAGTGCTTTATAAGTGTATAGTGTAGAACATATTTAGTGTGGAAAGTGACAAATATTTCGCACAAGCCGTGTAGCGGCGAGTTATGTACACTATTTTTCCTACGACCCTGAATATTTGAATCATTATTATTCCAATTTTTACCCACTGCCCGTTGTCATTCATTGAAATCTCATGAAATATAACGATATTCAGAGTTATTCAAAGTATATTTTTCAGTTCTTAGTTCAGAATTTGCCAATTTCTAACCAACCTGACTGCCTAGCAATTAAACAGGTATTAATAAAATTTATCACTTCAGCACTTATTCTGCCCAGTCTCTTCCTTATTCTCGAAATGCACCCCTCAAAACCAGTCACCTGTCATAAAATGCCGATTTGAATTGCCCTCGTCTGTCTGAATGAGGTTGTAGAATACTGAGATTTTACAAATGGAACGGAGAGTAAACAAAATGTAATCCTCGGCTTCTACCCAAAGACGGTCCCGTGATGAATCTCTAGAAGGGCATTATTTGAACATGGAAAATATACGTTATCGATTATATTTCGAAATTATTATTCGAATTATCAAAGTTCCAAGCATGTTTTGTGCCTCATTATTTCTATTTTGTTGATTTTCACGATGCATGAAAGGAGATCAGTCGATTTACTGTCGTGTTCCGGAGGGGTAGTAACCCCCTCTAGACCCCTTAGAATCGCCTTTGCTTCTACCTCTTTTAATTCCTCATAGTTTGATAAAGATATACTGCGAATTTGGCAACCCACCATAGGAAGAGTGAATTCTCCCTACCTGTGTGAAAGTTTTCATAGTCAATGCACCCCCATATAAAGCACTGTTCTCGAGGGCGGTACGAATAAGGCAGGACCGGCTTCTAGAACTTCATCGCCCTCTACGACTAAAGTCAGTCATAAAAAATTCATTTAAATGAGCCAAAAACGGCTAGATAGTGCTAACTTCTTTCTGAAGGCAGAACGAAAAAGTTGTACCAGGGTGTCACTGACAAAAAAAATTTCCCTTCTAGGTACCTGAAGGTTAAATTCCAGGTCATATATCTGTCCTTGTCACAAATATATTGTAAAATAATTATTATTATAGGTACTTGATGTCGAATTTATTCATTCCATCATTTTTAAACCCGGAAAACCACCCTAACTGTAAGTAGCCATCAATGTTGTTTTCTGTAAAGTGTTCGAAGTGTTTTATTTTCAAAGATTGTTATTTTGAATAATTCATTTTGTTTTTATCAAAACCCACATTTTAGAATATCATTTTAATATTTATGCTCTTGTTTCTATACTTCAGTGTCCTGAAGATGAAACAATAAAGTTTCGAAACGTCGACAATTTAACGATTAGTTTTCTTCAACATTTCGACCGAATTCCCGCTAATCAACAGCAGAAATAATTATTTTAATTTCAATTTTCAATATAAGAAGAAAATCCACCTAAAACTGAAAAATTAATATCATTAGTACATCGATTTTTAAGGGAATTTCAGAGGAAAATAGAATTTTTGCGACACTAAACTAGCTGGCACTGCAAAACGATGTGTTGAATAAAAATAAGTTTGATCAAAAAAAGATGGCAAATCTGGCGACGGGCCGATTTCAGCCCGACCCGGTCCTGGGAACGGGCTCTTCGGGCCTCCCGATGACTAATCCGTCCTATAGTAGGCGGCTGTGGCTTGCAACACCCGGTGTGCATTGTAATACCGTACATTATATTTTTGTTTACCTGTGCGCGCACAGACATAACCTAGAACTCGACAGAGGCTCACCTGAAATAGGTAGGTGGCTTATTGTTTCCACTGATTTTCAGAGCGTCAGCGTCGCGCTTCATTTGTCCCGCGGACCAGGCCGCTAGATCGACACGACCAAAACAACGCGTTTCGAAAATTACCGGATGCGAAAATGAGTCAAGCACTTTTTGGAGTCTCGACAGTGATTGCAAGTGTGTGTGATTGTTCGAAGTGGTGAAAAAAAAAAAAAGTTTCTAGTGGTGAAAAAAAAATGAGAAAATGTGTGACGGCGCTACTATAGATACTGTAGACGGAAGTGCCATTCGCAAGGATGAATTCGAAGGCTCGCCTAGGAGACCTTTCATTAGGGTGAGTTTCATAGGAATTGCGGTATTCAGATATGTATGATATGTAGACATCATTTAATACGAGAGTTGATGAATGAGAGTTTCGTAGTGTACTTTTGCTACGACTTCAAAACACTTATGGTCACGACTCGTTTGAACTTATAAACTTATAAACGAAAAAATCTGAAATTTGAATTGTTCAATATTCTGACTTCGGAACGGTATATACAGCGCAGCGAAAACATATTAATTTTGATCACCAGTAAACAACCCTTATTTTCATGAAAGTTTCATTAGAGGAGTGTTCAGAAATGAAAACAATATTCAGATTCGTATTTGTAGCCACCTATATGTATCAAAAGTAATGATGTTTAGAAAACACATTCCCCATAAAGTGCACAAAGTGTGAAAATTATAAAAAAAATCCTTGCAGTTTTCATGAAATATCTACGATATGAAACCTCTCTGGCCAATGACAATACTGTATCACTCTAACTACTTGAGAAACATTTTGAGTCATTTTTTCGTAGCTGAAATGTTTGGAAACGTTTTTTCCTTCAAAGCATTCAGGAGGTACCTACTGGGTGGCCAATGAAAACGAAACAAGGCCGATTTGACATAGTTATCGTTCTCAGAAAAATAAAACGCTCGAACCGGCCGATTTTTATTTCGAGGAGGAAATTTTTTGGGCATTTTTTCATCTTTTTCACTTCAAACCCCTCGGAGGGGTGAGCACCAACCCTTGAATCTCAAATGGGATAAGGGTTCAAGTGATACATCATTTTGAAGGCAATCGAAATCTCTTACCAACGCTTTCTTGTTTTTGGAATTCAATGCAGTAGTTCTCGAGAAAAGACGTTTATGAGAATGATCGGCTTGTGCATGATGGAAAGTAAGGCTTTTTTTCCTTTCATCACAAGTGCCTTATGTGTTTCAAATCCTCTTCTATCCAACATTACATTAAGAATCATTTATTTTGAAGTCATAGTTCCTTGATCTCTCAGAAAAATGCATACCTTGGTTCCTTTTTCATTGGACCACTCTGTATTATTCTATATACTCTATCGAAAATACGTCTCCAGGCATGAATCAAGAAAGTTCTCGATAACAAGGATATTAGATTATCCCATAGACTTATGTCTATAGATTATCCAAACTTATTCCGAGACTCACTTATTCTATCTATAAACAAGTTTTCGGTGTCATTATGAGAAAAACGTGACGACAAATTAGCTTTTCGGTATATCGACATTGAGTTATTCCAAAATTCCTCATTTTTACATTTTTGTCGTAATATATTCGAAACTAGACAGGTATAATCATTTTCTGAAGATTCATTGTAATTGTATTTCTGTCACGTAAGTAAATGTCTCAATGTAATTTTGAATTTTAAGCAATCATAAATTTCAGTTCGGGTGAATATCACGGTAAAATACAAGGTGGAAATATGAATTCCGCTCTGTCCGTTCATATTCTACTATAATCAATAATGAATATTTTTTTATGAAATCTGGAAAGGAGTCATGAAAAAATAGCTGATACTTAATAATACAAATAACAGTCTGGCAAGAATTTTGAAATTTCGAAATCGTACGATCTCGAAACATTCAAGAAAAAATACAATATCTCTTTCTCCTCTCTCAACACGGAATTCGTTCATTTTCTGATGATACCAAAATCGCCAATTGCAATAATTACTTTAAAAAAACTCAGAGAGAGAGTTATTCGGTTCTACCTAACCGAGTTTTTTTTCAATTTCCCATATGCAATGCAATTCATGAAATACGATAACTCACGCTCAGATCATCAACAACTTGAGAAGCAATGCGCTGCTCGAGGCATTCCTTTGCGGTATTCAACTGTGCTTTTGGGTTTCCACAGCGTGTATTTCCAAGTTTTTACGATGCTCTATGTTGCGGTTATGGTTTCATTCCAATTATTCTGCGCCAGCTGTAATTTTCAACACACACGATTATTATCAGTGGTATTGGTGGAGCGTAAGCCTGAAAAAGTTATTCACACAATCATTGTTATTAGTCCAATCGTTTTTTCCTGCATGAACGCTCGGTATAGCTAGGTACTGCTGGTGGTACAGTTATTTCTAAGCACTCCTGATAAGTAGCGTATTTTTATCAATGTTCTTATTCTAGCGAAAGAACCATATAATTAACAGTCATAACTATCACAATTAATAATAATATAATAATAATATTTATTAACTTCAGGTACAATATAAAATTTAGACATAGTAATATAAAATTTAGACATAGTAAAAGGTAAGTTAATAAACTGAAAAGTCACGTAAACTGTTTCCAGTTTGTGTGTGAGAATCACGATCAGTAATTTAGAAATCACGTAACAAGAAATATAATAAAATACAAAATTCATATTTAGCACTAGATATATAATTACATACACTTATATTGGTTACATCACCAATATATATAAAAGGACAGTTTGTTGTCTAATAAAAAATACAAGTATAATAAAGGACACAATACATTGAAAATCAAGGAAATATACATGATATACCGAGTGACACAGAATCATGAACACTTTTCGACATTTGCAACATCAAATATGCTTGAGAGGAGACTTTTCGACGTTCTCAGAAAAGTAAGTAATTCATTCAGTTAATATGACAGAGCACAATAGGAAATGATCACTCGAAAATATAATCGAGTAGCATAAACGTAATACCAGTTAAAAACATAATATAGTAGCTGGGGATACAAATTCGAAGAGAAGAAGCAAGCTTGTGATGCGGCATCATCGGTCTCATTATATGGATACAATTCGTTGCATGGAAATGTAAATAGAGTAGTTCATCCAGAGCAAACATGTGTGGTCATGAAATGTTCTCTAGTATAGCATTCAATCAATCAAAACTATTCTTCATGAGAATTTCCAATTTTGGCACAATTTTGTTTGATACTGGTAATATTCTTCAATTCAGAGGTTAATATGAAGGTAGTAAGAAAGCATTTCAACTTGGAACACCTTGGATATTATAATATGTTTGAAAAAATGGAGTTTCGAGTGAAAAAACTTTGTGGTTCACCTTTTTGGCACATATTTCTAACCATAATTACCTTCTCTATCGGAATAACACTTCTAGATTCTAGATTCGAGATCGAGACAAAGTCAACCATTGGGAAGTCTTTAAAAATGCCATGACATACAAAAAGTTCCGTTTGAAAATTGTGAGTTGATGTCATTTCCGAGAAAACCGGAAGTGGAAAAAATCTGAACTCGTCAAAGAGTGCCTTCGAGTAAGCATACTTGATGATCCGAATTTCAGAAACATAGCTATAAACACATAGGAGATAATATTATTAACGTCCTGTGCATCTAGAATGTTGTCTCTGATTTATTCCAGTTTTCAAAATTACGATAGTCAAGTCTAGTTCGAGTTGATAAGGCAGCAAAATAAACATCGTTATCTTCAACCATCTGATGTATTTCATGAGTCATTAAAAATCGGCATTCAATTTCGATGATAAGCAGGTACCTTATGTATTCTTATTCATCATGGATGATGATCTATACAGGTGAATTCGTCAGTATCGAATTCGCATGGCAAGTAAATCTTACCTTGCAAAAGGTCATGTACTTCTAGTTTTTCTCATATGTTTGTTTATAAAACTAAGAGCTTTAAAGTACATTTTTTGTCACAAGGTTAGGGGAATACCACAAAAAACACGACGTTAATTGTTGTTGGATTCAAAGTCAAACTTAGTAACAATCTGTAACAACAAGACTTGGAAAAAAAATTATATACCTACTCCAAACCCACATTATTTTAACATACCGATTGTTTTGAAGCATAATTGGGCCACCATGTATATCAAAAAATACATGTACAAATAAGGCGTATTATCAAAAAGGAGCAAATTAATTCTTCAATGTTCCTAAGATAGAGTGGGAAGTCTATGCAAAACGTCAATGGCATGGATAGTTTTGAAACATTCGAAACTACGAGTAAAGGAGACGGGGATCTACAGTTTATACAAGTGGAACCCAAACCAGTGTGAGTTACTTTATGTAAAATAATGTTTTATTGAAATTAGCTGGTATTATAAGGTGACTTGACTGAATTGGACGTTTTGATTGGTTGGAAATCATACGAAGAAAATAGTCTCTGATATGTAGAACATCCTGGTATTAACGATAATACATACTGATTGATTAAGCGAAGACCCTGTATTGGCGACAATTACGATATTATTGTCTTCGAAACAACGAGGATTTCATCATTAATTACTGATTTTGCTAATCGCGAATAACTTCTGTAGGCCGATAAGCTTAGCAAATATGGCTATTGTGACCATGAATATTGAGAATTGGAGTGGGCAGACACCTGACATGAAAAAAAAACTTCGGGAGTGATTATCGAATATATGATTCTGGCATGAATAATTCAGTTCATATCATTTTACAATCATTTCTTTCAACATCGTAAAATGACTAGGAACTTTTTTGTCGTGCCCGATCTGCCCATATTAGAATGCAAATCATGAACTTCACCTTCATCTCAATCTCAATGGGGAATTGGAATTGGGGTCTCATTAGTTTATCGAAAACATAATTCAGAAGCACAAATAAAAAAAATCTATAATGAATCTGGTCTATGAATAATAATCCACATGGGATTCTTGAACTCTACTGCTTACATATTCATTTCCTTGTTTGGTTTTATGTCAATGGCGAAGCTTGAATTTGCACGCGTTATTTCAATATGGTAACACCGATTTGGATGATCCGCTTCGCTTTCAAAAACTGAGTGTGGATTTATGCAGCCACATTTAACAATTATCGAGTAACATTTATCAATTGGGAATAAGCATGTAACAAGTAGTGAATCACTGTTTATGCAGATCAAATTAACTTGTAGAAATGAATGATACGTATAGACCTCCGAACAACAAACCCACTAGAAGGATCACAAAACAAATATTCTGATGTTAACATGAATTCCCAGAATTATCATAATATTAGTACCCAATCGTCGCCAGTGTTGTCATATCCAATCATCAAAAAGTGATGAATAGTCCATAATATTTAAAGTCCTTTACGAATTCATGTAGTTCGATGCACAAATATAATAATGAATTTGGGTCATGACGATTATGAATCAGTTCTGATTCATAGAAGATTGCTACATTATTCTGAGACTTAGCAATTTTACTTTCTTGGGGGCTCGAGGACCAGCATGGGTATCGTGAATACTTTTTGCTCAACGTTGCAACACCGCAATTTGATATTGACAGTCGACGGCGATTATTGTTTTGTTTGGTATCTGTCATTATTTACGTTTTGATTTATCGATATTATTCAACTTGTGTTCAGTTTTGTGTACTCAGAATTCATCAGAAACTCAGTTTATTTCCTGTTTTGGTGATTTGATATAATGGTGAGACGTTGTGAGGTGTGTTAAAGACAATTTGAACCGGCGATCAAAACACGTCATTTCATAGGTGAGTTACCATTGTCGTATCATTCGAGATTTTGAAGCATTTTCCCAAATGGAATGGATAAAAATGAATTTAAATTGAATTGATTAGATTATATTGATTATACCCATAGGTCAGCTGCGACAGTGTCTTGTGGTAATATATGTAGCACTGATAAATGCTTCCTTATTTGTAATCAATATATGCGAAGCTGCTGAAAAATCACTGAGAATAATGATGAACTCAATTAATATTTTTGATAAAAAATATAAGGATATTTCTATACTTCTTGTACACACAACAATGTTCAATGATCGAAGGTATAGACGCACAAGTCAATCTCAAACCTTCAGTATCCTCATTTTCTTTAACGTAAATCACAGGAAATGACGAACGAGATCGACTCAGCATAGCATCATCCAGATATGTTTTATAAAATGATTTTCTACCCTAAAAGAATCTAACCTATGGAAAGTAAGGTTAGATTCGTCATCTCTCAGACAAGGTCTGACCAATCACATGGTTTCTCTACTAGTCTTAGCCCAAGTCGAAAAACTGGTCGGCTGAATTGTCAAACAAGATGTTGGCCATATTTGTCTAGGGACACCATAATAATTTCCTTCTCTGTATAAAATGCTTGAGAAGATATTTTTAATCAACAAATTCAATATTTTCTCATAAAAATCTGTGGTTATCTGTCAGTGACTGAAATACATTGTGCAACTCCTGATTTGGTACATCATCATCTATCGACTATTGTATAGTTAGAAGTAATCTTGTCATAGGTAGAATTCATCATGATTTCAATAAATAATTATCGATTCACCAAAGTCGTTACTCAACAATAGGATATTCTGACCTTACCTTATAAGTTTTCAACGTGCCGCCAGGACTTTGAGCATAAGTGTTTGGTTACGAATTTAATTATGTATCATGAAAAGAAACCCTAAAAAATAGTATTTCCTTTGGCCTTTGGCTCGACAGCCATATGCCAATAATCAATTCATGAAATGTTGAAATACACACCACTTGCATACATTTACAGGGCGCTACTATACGATAGATATTTAGTGAGTCTTCTTCAATGTCATCAACTACAAAGGAAAATTATTTACCCGTCGTGAAAATCCAGTTTTCCTACGACCACCTATAAAAAACCAGCTTTTTCAGAATTGTTTTTTTATTTAGAAAGTAATAGTCCATTTCACTGAACCGTGAAACGCCCTAGTGTGGAAATATTTGAAAAACGCACGATTGCAGTAGTTGCTGAATTTAATGATAATTTACCCGGAAATGTCACTGCTGGTACTGGTATCATCGTACATTCTTGATAATGAATCAACTACATCATTCATTTCAAATAAAAAAAATACTCAAGAAGCATTATCATTCATGGCAAGAACAAACAACACAGTTGACGTTTACTCAGTTGAGTGAAGTTGGTTACCAAAGATGTCAGCTGGAATATCCGAAGGTTACCGAACTTATAACATTTCATAGGCGCACACATTTATTTCCATGGAATTGACGCAGGTATTGTCTCTCAAACTATCGAAAGGGTCTCCGCTCGGGTATTCTCGTTCCTGACTGCTGTATTTTGGGTTGTGTGGTGAAGTTTCAATGAATGACGATGTACAGGGGGTGAAACTCCGAATGTTAATGATTCAAATATTTATAGACGTAGGAAAAATAGTGCACATAACTCTTTGGAAAGTGTATTTCATGCACTTGCAGCTACACGGCTCGTTCTAAGTGTCTACCCGTGCGAAAAATGTCACTTTCCACACCAGTTATGTCCCATTTTCAAGCCTGGAAGTACAAACACATTCATTTCATATTGGATGATTCTTGAAAAAATGTCTGCCTGGCTATGAGTCACCAACAGCTGTGTTCATCGATCATGTATGAACCATCGATTGTCTTCATTCTAACAATACATTTCTAATCGGAAGAACGTACACAGAGTATTGAATATTTATTTGAAAAGAACATTTGAATGAGTTACAAAAGTCTTTGTTAAACATATGAATCGTGCAAATGACATTTTCGTTGGGAATTGAAGAAAGAGGTTGACAACATCATTGTCTATTCAACATGTCCATGTGTTCGCGTTATTCACTCATTGTTCGATTTTCCATTTGGTATAAGTAACGGATGATGATGAAGTTGTATAATTCCAAAAACTTGACCTTCCAACGTTTTAAATCGACATTTCAGAATTGAATTATTCCATACTTTAGATTTAGAACTCTTCGGAGTCGAAAGATTATTTTTTTTACGAATACGAACCACATCCAGCCGTGGTTGGGGAAAGCGGTCGGTCGAGTAGCCAAGGCCAATATTACGGCGCCCATGGCTCGCATCAGCTATCCGCGATACTTTTGTGTTTTGATCACTGTATTGATGCGAGTGTTATTGTTTGACAAACAAAACTACATTTACAATTGTGAAATATGATTTTCGTTACTCTAATACGAAAATTCGAATTGATTTGTTGTTGGGTATCTTGTCTACTATTGATTTTACATCATCATTGCCATCTTCCAATTATTAAGTTGAGATTGATGGAAACGCGATTGTAATATCCTGAATCGAATATTTTGAAAATTCTCAGTTAACTGCCAACGATCCGAAGAAAAGTTTCATTTCCATCATGGTTTCATGAAACCACACAGTGTGTGTTTGATTATGACTTTCGTACGAAAGCGCTGATTTTTTTTTTTATAATTGCTAGTTCAAACTGGCAATAATTGGGTCTTATTTTCGGAGATATCCAGGGTGAGTAATTCTTAAACAAATCACTTTGTGTTCTTGTGGAATTCAATAACTGACCAACAATCCATACTGCATTTCTCAGTTCAAATGACTTATCAACAATCTGTGCGTTCAATTTGAACCGAGTTTTACGGAATGCAAAATATCAGGCTACTACCAGCGGAATGCACTACCGTGTGTTACATAAACGCCAACCTTGAAAAAATAACATCAATAATGTCACCAATTGTTGAACTAGAAAGTGGATTGGCTTGTTTCCATCGATTCCATGGTGATTTTGTTCTCCGATTGCCAATTATTATTAACAACTGTTAACGATTTATTCACGACTTAGTATCTCCAGTGATAATAATTTGCGATAAATTGTTGAAAATTTAATAGGATATTTGGAGAGAAATTGATTTCGACAATAGCTATTTGGCTGATAAAATCTCCTGTTCATAGAATCAAATTTAAGGTCATATTTGGAGAGATATAGATTGACTGTCGACTCCAGCACTAATTACTATGTATTTCTACAATAATAAATTCGAAATGGGCACTTTCTTCTGATCTAGCTCTGTTAGAGATTCAAGATTCACCTTTCAAGAGAATTTTGAAGATGAGCATTTTTAAAGATACTAGTGCAAAATTACTGTTGGGACGCCTTATACGATTTTTTTCGAAATAATACGTTGGTTTCAAAAATATACTAAAATACAGGGTGTCCCATCCAAAATAAGGATGTTTGTGTCCGCTTCTGGTTCAACCGGAAGTGCCTACCCCTCTGGCGATATTTCACATCGATTTTTTCTGTTGACTTATGTGACGTTCCAAATTTTCAAGCTTCTCTTCGAACGGGAACATCGAAAACTTCTAACCAACGGGTTGCGTGATGAACCCTGTATTTTTCAAACCCAAGAACGATCCATGATTTGACAACTAATTTCGAACCCGGAATGACAGAACAAAGAAGTACCGCACCCATCAATATCTTTTTGAAGAACACCTTTGTGATATGTATTTCGAAGCACCTTTAGATCCATCGTGAATAGTAATCTAAATCGCAAATGGGTTCAACTCAACATTGACCTTGAGACTTTTGATACTGTTCAACTCGTCACCAATTACCAACAGGTGCGTCAGCCTAATTGAACCCGAAAAAAAGGAGGAAACAATGTATAGGTATATACCGGGTGGCCCAATGAAACAGAAACAAGGCTGATTTGACATAGTTATCGTTCTCAGAAAAATAAAACGCTCGAACCGGTTGATTTTTTTTTTCGAGGGGGAAATATTTTGCACACGTTTTCAACTATTTCACTTCAAACCCCTCGGAGGGGTTAGCTCCAACCCTTGAATCTCAAATGGGATAAGGGATCGAGTGCTACACCATTTTGAAGGTGATCGAAATCTCTTACCAAAGCTTCCTTGTTTTTCGAATTCAATGCAGTAGTTCTCGAGAAAACACGTCCATGAAAATATTCGGCTAGTGATGGAAAGTAACGCTTTTTTCCTTATGTGTTTTTTTTAATCCTGTCCTATCCAACATAACATAAAGAATCATTTATTTCAATGTCAGTTCTTTGATCACTCAGTAAAATGCATACCTTATTTCGTTTTCATTGGGCCACCCTGTATACAAGGAGGAAGCAGAATTTTAAATAGTTCATTTAGGTAGTTCTCACAAGGTGAACATTAAAATATTTTAACAATCAGTGGATAAGTGAATTCAGAGCACCTTTTTTTCATTTCAGCAGAACACATAGAATTATAAGTCTATGGTGGAACTCATTGGAAAAAGCCAAAGTTTGTATATCCATGCATAAATTTTGTCAAATTCCGAGTGAAAAAATACGTGCTCCTTATCGTCAAATAAAAATCTCTCATTATCTTACAAATATACACATCCTACCGACTGCGCCAATTTAAATAAATACTGAAAATCACCATAAACACTCTGATGACGTGAGGTCAAGTTGGTCTCCACTTCCAATTCTATATATATCCTATCTATATTCTGGAATACCCTCTTCATTCAAACCAATGGGTCGCTCGTAAGTATAGTTTTGTTTGTATGCAAACATCATACCTATAGGTATATGTATACACACCAATATTTCACAAAAAAATATAATCACAGCGGAAAATATTGCTATCTATTGCACCTGCCATCAGTTCATCGAACACCGAGAATGATAGCATGTTATCAATATTCATGAAGGTTGAAAGTGTGTGTAAAGGGTATAGGCCTGAGGCCTGAACAAACATAAATCACATAATGTTTGTATAGAAAACTAAAGGTCTCTCACTGTGAATTGAGAATTATGTGATACCTTTGATGCATAATCAACTGCTAGATTTATGCTAGTTTCATTCCACACCCACACTATTTATTATAAACGATTTTCATGTGACCAACAGATCTCTGTGGATTGTTCATTTTTTGAATAATAATGATTGTGTCGATGTCCATGTCCATGAGTCCCAGGGCTTCGTAACATTCGTAACGTGCGCGTTAAACACTATACTTTTACTACGGCTAAAACAAATGATATTCAAAGATTGAACGTGATGTTCGAAGCAGCTCGGGAATCAATGACATTTTTGTCAACAGAGTTATCAGCAGTAGTATTCATTCACATTGTTGACCTCATTGTTTCATCAGGATAAAAAATGAGACTGGAGACATACAATGTATCACATTGTTTTATCATGAGTTTTCAGTTGTATCCGTGAGGAAAATTTATATTTTCAGTGTGACTGTGACACCCGGTATTGGCAGATGCGACTGCGATGATAAAACAGGACCGACGATGTATTTATTCAAAGTAATGCTGTTTCGAACTTCGAACGGCTTCCTGTTCCTGTTATGGCCGCGGTTCATACCTATCTAGCCATCATTTTCTGCACTAGATGTATGTAGATCATGCAAATGGCCGTCATTATTTCAACTACGGTCGCATGTGACTTGATGGACCGTCAACAAACGGTTGTTTTCATCATTCATTACCCTGCGATTAGTAATTACTGAAGGTCACTTGTCATTGGCATGGGAAGTTCGTACATACAAGAACAGTCCTTGAGGTGGGACTAGATTTTTCTCGATTTTCATTTTGTCGTTCTGTCGTTTCATGTTTGGTTTTGGTCAGTTGTTATTATCATCATAACGCACTTGGTGCAGATATCAACTATTATGGTAGAAAGTTTTGTAGAAGTATTCCATGAATTTGCTTAAAGGCATAAGACGAGGTTGACTGAGGTTGATTTATTATTTTCTCCGCTGTGATTCCATAATAATGTTGATCGTGGTTTATGGATATAATATCCTATACATACTTATTCTTGCGACTCACTGAAATGCTTCTGGCAAGGTGTCTTTGTTTGAAATGTACTGAAAAGCGAAATCGGGAATATTTCAGATAACACTATCATATTGACAATCACTGATAGCCCTTTATATGAATCTCTCATAACATCTTCGAAATCCGTCTCTGTAATATATATAGGAGATGATCTGCATACTTCAAGAAAAAGTTGAATTAATATTTGGAACTTCTGGGTCTATTCGAAATCTAAATTTGATGTAATAAAAATAAATAATATAGTCCATTCGAAAAACACACATACATAGTATTTCAAAATTATTGATATTTTTAAATTTCCATCATTTCCTCTGGAGCCAGTCGTGAAATATAACGCATGACGCATGAGGGAAATCCTGTATATACCTGATGCTCGTAGGTTATTTATTCCAATGATTATTGTTTCTGTGAAAGATCTACAGAGAAAACACAAATGCGTTTCATCGAATTTCTATCGAGACATTATTAGAAAACTCAAGGGGATAATGAAAACTATCAATAACTCTGGATATAATGGACGCTGATAAATATATTCGAATCAATTGGACCCTTCACGACGAGTATATATGTACTGGGCGTCCCAAAACTCACTGACAGGTATCGTAGATGACAGAATATCGAAATATGACCTCGTCGAGTAGATTTTGTGGAAAATCGGCTTCTTTGATCAGTTTCCGAGTGCCACGTCAAAGAACAAGAACATTCTAAGATCTTTTTTCTCTATTGATCACAATCCAAAATGAAATTGTTAGTGCCATACTTTACATTATTCAAAAATTCAATTCAAAGAAAAACAAAATTCAAAGAAAAACAAGTATACTATAAAACAAAGAGTATGCAACCACCGTATACTACCCTATTTGGTCATCAGGAAAATATGTATCTTCAGGCAATTCGATGTCGGATTCCAAATCCGAAGAGATTTTCGACCTATCCTGCCTCCTAGGAGTTTCAGAATCCTTACCTCGATAATTTCCAAAGATACAGGTGTGCTGCCATTAAAAGTACACACTGTACATATCGAGTCAGCTCCTTGTGAAGGATCCTGTACCAACTTACAGACGGTTATTACTTCCAACAATTATTCATGAGAGACGGGTAAAAATGGCCATGACTATACAGCCGTGCCCAAAGTAGAAACCAGTGAAAGTAACCCTTCAAATCGAAAAGTTCATTTCATTCTCGTTATGAAGAAAGTTTGATTGATAATGTAAGGTCCCGAGCAGTGCCGGACTCGAAAAGTGAATTCCATGTTCATTTTTCACAATTAAGTATCTACAATGAATTCAACTGACGATTCTTTGAGTATTGAATTTTAGGACAAAAATTTCATATAAACGATAAATATATTACGGTCTAACTTCCTTCGTATAAATTTCGTTGACTGAAAATTGATGGTAATTTCTTCATTTTCGATTGGGTTCATGTCATTTTTGAATTATTCCAACTACAATTTCTCTAATTTTCATGTCTTTTGTGAAGGCGTATCTAGTGAAAATACGAAAAATCATATGAACTCAAATTGAAGTATTACCACTTGCATTGCACTCTCCGACAAACCACCCAGTATCTGAGATAATTACTTACTTGTCGCCTTACAATCTGAATGGAACTTTGTACAGATCACGACGAATATTTTTTTAATTGGTTGGGTTGTAGACCGTGAAATAAGTGTTAAATAATATTCAACTACGCAAGGAGAAAAGTATCAGATTAAAATTTTATTTCTATCCGTCGTAAGAATTGCTCGAATAGAATTTGACATAATACCAATCATTTCAGTCGGTTAGATGATCAACTGATTGGATCGTGGGTTATTTCAGAATAATATTCCATCATGTAAAAACCCAGAATTGTATTGATAAATTTTACATTGATGATTCATGTTGTCGAAACCGAAGAAACTAATTGAAAATATGCTGTCGTTCGGAAAACCAAATCTAGGCCTCCCTCAGAAAAATGGAACACCCTGTACAACAGGACTCATTTCCACTAGGTACAGATCGAAGTAACTCGACAACGTGGTAAGAAAAAAATCCACTCACTTTCTCAACGAAGGCATGGAAAAACTTGTCGATATTGCAGGACCCTGTATAACCGAGTTATAACCGAGTGTCCTTGACGTAGGATGAAGTACAATAGCATGCGAAACATCAGGAAATGCCTGAAGGAATACCAACAAGGAAGAAGTCAATGATGCATCACATCTATTCTCATGCAATGATTTATCGGTATGATTATGTGCAGACATGTATTTTGTTCGTGTGTGATTAGGAAGGCGGCCATGAAGTTTAGAACGAATATTGAATTGTATTTTTGTCGATGGAAATCAAATACAGGGTGGCTGCACACCCTTGATCACATGTTAATCGATTTTTCGATACGTATGTGGTTGGGTTGCATCACACCGAGTTTTTTATCTAGTATAAAGTATCTATTATCTATTATCCAAGCCTTCAGTATCACTTATTGTCAGAAATAATCGAATAAATATACACTTATAGCGACTGATAGGGACCTAATTTCGGATGGCTTACAGAAAGCTATTTCGGAATCATATTGAAGTATGTGAATGATATTTTGGGACACCGTGTAAGGTGATTTGTCGTCTGGAACTATAACGGACCTGCCTCCTTCAAACTCAATAATATTGCTTCACAAAAGTTTTTTTTTTGTCATTTTGAAAATCTATTTCAATGAATGAGATATTTTGAAGAAAATAAATATGAAACAATAAGTGATGTATTATCATTATGAGTGGGCATAATAAAACACAAGACATAACATCCTCAGCAATATTTCTACATACGGAAAGATTTCTTGGTGGTCTTTTCATTTGAGTCAGTGGGTGAAACTAGGAATAATAAAGATTCAATTATTTATGGTCGTAGAAAAAATATTGTACATAACTCGTGCGTAGTATGTCACTTTCCACACTAGTTGCGTTTTATACTATTTCACACTAATTCGGCTTTGAAGACACGATGCCATCTCAATAGAAAACGGTAATACTTGGTAATCGAGCAACATTTCCGACTATCTAACATAAAAAAACTTGTCAGATCGACATAGGTAACCGTTAGTCGCCAAAGATCGAATCGAATGCAATATTTTCAAGAGATAACATGACACATGTACTTGTAGTTACAAGCCACACAGGTTTGATGAGTGAGATCGAGGCAAAAAGTAGCTCCTTGCAATCAACAGAGGCGTATCCATCATAGTTTCTAACTACAAAATACTGAAATCCGCCAATGCTATGTTGAACACCAATCAGAGCTAGTGACGTCACTTTTGAGTAAACCAAGAAACAATCGACTGGTTCTCTGCGATTTTATTCACGATTGGAGTTTGTTTATCCGAATATCAAATCAAAAGTGAAATAACGCGAGTCATAGAACAAGGATTTCCTAAGGAAATCAGTGCTAATTTGCCTAAAATCGATGTGTGGATGTTGAAAGAGTTTTGAGCATTGAATAACGACTTTTCTTCAGCAGAATTTAGAAATGTCGAAAGTTCCATGTAAGTACATCAGGAATAATAATATAATAATGTTATACACCCGGTTTTCATGCGGATCTGTGACACCGTTCCCATCAAATGATATTCTATATGATTCTTCATATCATCATCATCATATTTGGCACCTGGAATATCAATTAAGACAACATTGGTGAAACTTAGACCTGAAACAAGATAAATACTATTTTAGAATCTACAAATTGAATTGAATACTCAAGTCGAAATGAACTTCATAAAAATAAAGGGGAGAACTAGGTCATATTGCTGTTGACTCTCGCCTTGCAAGTTTGAGCCACTTGTCTCGTATTTTTTTCATTCTTGGAACGAAGACAAATAACTTATCAGTAGTTTTAATTGATGTGTTATCACGCTGAAAGACCGCGCATCACTAGTACACTTTGGAATTCATAATTAATAACACAAAATAATTTTATGATCCAACGAGCGTCTAAGGAACGTCTAGTGTTTATGTTTCGTTTACTCAACCGTGACGTCACTAGAGACGCCATGACACTGATAAGCATTTTGGTGTGAATTTTCAATCTGAAAAGTGAAATGTATGTTTTACTGTATGTTTTCATCTTCAGAGATATGTAATTTATTGTAAAACATTATAGGATAGATTTTTAAAATTCGGTTATTATGCCTGTTAGCCCTCTTTAAGCATGCCAAACTGTGAAACAATATGGTCGTATCAGCGATTGACCATGAATAATGAAATTTTCGACTATAGATGTCGATTCGTTTTGAAATTTGATACGAAAGTGGAAAACACAAAAACCGACCACATCTATCGTCAAGCATTCGGAATTACATCGCGAATTCGTACCAACCGATGGGAATTGTGTAATGGATTGGTCAACGTAGTTACATCGAACGCGATGGCTGTGAAATAAATACCTCCGGAAGCAATTTCCAACCGGACAGGAAATTGGCATCTCGCAGTCATAACAAGGTTGACGATTCGACCAGCAAAAGGAACACAGTGGATAGCAGAGAATGCGTTCGATGAAAGTTGTTTGTAGCTAATTGGCTTCATAAAGTCTAATTGGACTTCGATTGACAAGAAATAACATTCCCAAAAAAATATATAAATAAGTGATAGGTGAGAACTTTGAACGATTGGCGTCAATCAAGGTAAGGTTTAAAGATCGCGCTGACCGCTACATATTGATATTGAACAAAAGTATCAAGGGTGAATAGATTATATATTCAAGGACTCCCACTGCTCGAGATGAAGGTCATCAACATTTACCTGAAAAATAGTGGGTACCTAAGTGCTCTGTTTATGCTCTGTTTTTGTGTTCGTTCCCTTAAGATTCATGTTCCTATTTTTTGATAACACAAAACTCCTTTGTATTTTTCCAAAAAAGAGAATAACGTGCTCGCAAAAAGTCTCAGTTTCAGGTGATGGAAAAGATACTCGAAGAGTAAATCTTAATTCAGTTCACTTCATCGTATACATCTTGTAGAACCCGGACCATTTTTTTCTTTGTCGCGTGTTCCAGGTTCCATGTTGGAAATCATCAGTCAACATGACTTGCTGAATAGCGCATATAAAGGTACCCTTTGTTCTAGCGATATTTATGAGAAACGCAAAACTGTGATTGTGTGAACTCATTTCTGCGTTCCTAGCCCGAAAAGACAATAGCTGAGAGCACTATTTACGGTTATCTTCGAGGATCAACAAGTCGTTTGCTCGAATAGAATTATTCTTGAATTTTTCTTGACAATGGCGGCTTCATGGGGGGATTTTAACAACCATATTTGGAATAGGCTCTTTTGACCTCAGATAATACATCTGGAATCATTAAATATGATGTGTTTCGCTTCGAGTTAACAACATTTCCTTGATATCCAAAATTGATCACACAAAGCAAACTGGAATCTGTTGAAAGCGATCAGAGAAATCTCTGAAGCATCTCTTCCGTGCACACTTGCCTAAGTGGCAGGTAACAATCAATAAACATGGGGTGTCTTCGGAGCTTGGCACCAAGAACTTCCGTCATATGGTTTGCCACTCCAACTATATCGTTCAATATCGATTTCCACTCTTTGTGGTAGTAGACGAAGTCTCATCTATGATGTCTATCAATGCTGGTGTTCCACAAGGATCTGTCTTGGCACCGACTTTGTTCTTGCTCCACATCAGCAATCTGTTGAATGCAACAAAAACTCAAGCTAAAATCTCCACCAGGAAGGCAGATCACACAATGCCCTGTGTACGGCCTATATTTCTCAAAATATATCCAGTCTCTACACAAAGCTGAGTAGTGTATCACACAATGTCATAACTAAATGTATCGTCAAAAGTGGATGACCACATTCTCCTTCCATGCATATCTGTCCATTGTTAATATTCTTGTTATTGTTACTCATCTCCTCAGTTGCCGAAACAACCATCAAAAGCCCCGAAGGGCTTGTGCGAGTGAAGGAGACGGGGATCTACAGTTTATACACGTGGAATCCAAACCACTGTGGCATTTAGGATAGTTCTATGTGGAACTTATGATATACATTGTACAGCGCATAAAAAAACCCAAATCCAACGGCCAGCCAGGAATCGAACCCACGATATGAGACCAATTTTATGATGTATTTGAGCTTGCAGTGTCCAGTAAGCAAGCCTACTATCACTCTGAGTTCTATTATCTCGACCCTATCCTGTTGCTTCCTATTACTGACAAAACTGTTCAAACTGACAATCCCTAATTGCCAGTTTAAACTAGCAATTAGACCTAATTGTCAGTTCAAACTGGCATTTATCCGTATTTGCCAGTTTAAACTGGCATTTATCCCTAATTGCCAGACTGAAGTGGCAAGTAGCCCTAATTGCCAGTTCAAACTGGCAATTATAAAAAAAAACGTATCATCATGTTCGTTCAGGTCTGATTGCCAGTTTAAAACTGGCAATCAGGGCTAATTGCCAGTTTAAAACTGGCAATCAGGGCTAATTGCCAGTTTGTACTGGCAATTATGGCTAATTGTCAGTTTGAACTGGCAATTAGGGCTAATTGCCAGTTTCAACTGGCAATTAGGGATAAATGGCAGTTTGAACTGACAATTATGGCCGATTGTCACTTTGAACTGGCAATTAGGGCTAATTGCCAGTTTCAACTGGCAATTAGGGATAAATGGCAGTTTGAACTGACAATTATGGCCGATTGTCACTTTGAACTGGCAATTAGGGCTAATTGCCAGTTTGAACTGGCATTTATGGCTGATTGCCAGTTCAAAAAAAGTCATCATGTCCGTTAAGCGCTCTCGTAGAACTGGCAATTAGGGCTAATTGCCAGTTTGAACTCGCATCCATGGCTAATTGAGTTAAAACTGACAATTAGTGCTAATTGTCAGTTCAAACTGACAATTACAAAAGCAACTTTTTTGTTGTTATTTTTGTAAATTCATTTCAGTTGAAAAGACTACACCTAGATTAGACTAGACCGGTGTTAGATAATTTATAGTTTACGTGATGTTCCCCAGCCGTTGGTCCGCTACTGATTTCACCTACAATGACTCCTCGCACCAGATCCGTTCTCATATTAGAATATCGAGCGGGAATCGCGTGTTTTTATTTGCATTTTTCAAGATGTTCCGAGATAGTTACACGACCAAAAACAATCTGCCGTGTTTTTCAATGGAAAATTGATGGAACGTTATTCATGTTCGTCTCGAGAATTATTGTTCAATCTCCGGAACAAAAAACCGACTCCACTAATCACCAGCGGAGCCAATAAGCATATCCTCTCGTTCTATGATGGATAAATATGCGTCCGGATGGGCAAAAAGTCCGGAGCTCGTGCTCGTAAATAAATGCGCGATGAACAAAAAAGAGCCAGTCTCTTGCCGAGGTTGGATTACAGTAATAAAGGGTAATAAGTTTTGTATATGATGAGATATGCATGGTAAACAAGAATCATTAGGTGGAGGTGGTTGTTTGTATGCTCGTGGGGCCAATCATTACATTTTTTGTTTATCTGTGGACAACACGAAAGGGAAACCTATGATGTTCGAGGAACATCGTGTTAGACAGCGGTGGAATTTTGGGAGAGTAGGAAGGTGTTGGAATTTTTCTTGACAGTTTGGAGGTTGTAAGCATCAGGAAAGACTTCACTAGGCAAATAATTCCATAACTTTGCCGTTCTATTGAGGAATGATGCTTGGTATAGCGATGTTCGACAGGTCTCCAGCCTGACAGTGTAGGAGTGACCAGCTTGAGCTCGTCTGGTTTGTCTACTAGGAATCGCGCGTGGTGGCATAATAGATGATATTTCCGTTGAGCACCGACCGTGAAAGTACCTATAAAAAAGGCAAAGATCGCCGACCTTTCAACGATGATCTAGAGAGGTCAATGATTTGGTGAGTGTCGTGTCATCGACTAGGCGAGTAGCTCTCTTCTGAATTGGGGGCTGAGCTCCAAACATGTGAACAGTACTCCAGGACAGGAGAGAATGAAGAAGACAGTGTAGTATTTGAAATAAAAACAGTGAAATATCGATTTTACTACGTCTATTGAATACTGTATCAATATTTTGGGTGCTATAGTACCAGGGGGAAAAATTTGGGGGGGCGGCTTGCGCGAACCCCCCTTTTTTCCGTTTCAACAGCACGAAAGGAAATTCTATAATGTCCGTGGAACATTGTATTTGTAAGAATCAGGAGAGACTTCATGAATTATCTATATGGATTATCAGCCTGAACTCCTTTAGTTTTCCGACTAGGAATCGCTCAAGGTGATTAACCTAACCTAACCTGATAAAAATATAAAATTCATCAAAAGTCATAACAATAACATAATGGTTCCAACAAAAAATTACATATTTTTTTTTTGTAATTGCATAGTAAAATTGCTTCAAATTCGAATAAGTCTAGCTCGCAGGATTTGCTTCAATGAAAGCAAGAATGCCAATAGTAACTTGGTTATATCAAAGTGTAATTCCACTTTTTCGTCATAACTTTATATTCATCCTTATATATAATATGTTTTAGGTTTACACTCCACAAAGCCTTGTTTTTTATCATTTACTTATATGATACGATAGCATGCATAATTTCAAATTTTTTTAATCTATTTTAATTTTCTCAATAAATTTGAATTAAATAGTTCTTCATATTGAAACTATAGGTTAGCATTATTTCCGCTACGTTACCCCTAGCAATGTTTATATTGCAATAAATGTATCTGAAACAATAAATGTTGCAATATCATGAGAGCACCTTGAGTGAGCTTCACAAAATTCAACTAATTTTAATTCAGTCGCTCATAAAAAAACACGAATTCAAAATTTTCTTGAGAGCAATTCGACAAATTCTTCTCCGATCCTTCACTATGACTATAGAAATCTTATGTCAAATGACAGATTGTCATATTTGATGACTACTCGAAATGAATATGCAATAAAATGTAAGGACGTGCGTATTCTTCTTGGTTTAAAATTCGATATTGAATATTTTATGAACGATTATAAATATACAAAACTAGAAGAGAAAAATCCATGAAATCCATCTTTTCTGTATTTTTCAACATTTTAATATTTTATTCATGTCGCTCGAGGTCAGTGATTTCAATTTGATTTCGTAACCCACTAAAATAGAGATTCTCTTATCTTCCATAATTTTTTTGTTGGAACATGCCCTCGATACCGTATGATAAAGCCATATTATGGCAGCCTGATTTTTTATCGCTATTTTGAGGCTTCAGCGATGAATTATTAGTATTACAGCGGTGCGTGTCAAGGTAAGCACTTAGGGAGATTGGATAAGACCGAAGGAATGTTTCGTAAGTAGTTCATATCTATTTGATGACAAATATTTGGGAGAGACGTGAGGAAACAATGGTGAAAGATAATAGGGTTCTCGAGTTCAGTCTGATTTATATAAGGTAGTGCTCAAGTAAATTGTCGCGAAGTTAAGCAATGATAATAGACAATAATAGATAATAATAATAGGATTGATTCTTGAACAAATGATGGGATATCAAAACATCTTTATCATGCATTTTTCAAATTATTTCAAATTAAAACATGGGTCTCGTGATAATAACTGTCTAATTTTTAAAAATTTCCTCACTTTTTCACTGGTGTTGATGAAGCAGGAGCGTCAAATATTCATCAATGATATACTCAATCGCAAAATTCTAGAATTTCGTAGAAATTTTTCAATTCAACATCCAGAAGTAATTTTCAGTAGAATATCCTGGAAAATATTGAAAAAAAACTCATGAAATCTACAGAAAACGACTATTTACCTAATTGCCACAATACTCAATTATTTTTAATTATACTCATTAGAACATGATGCTGAATCACATTACATAATGCTAGAGGTGACTTAGGAGAATCCGAAAACATGCAAATAACTTTCTATAGGTAGAGCTAGACAATCAAAATTGCCCATTCGGGGAAAGTAATTATTTATTACTGTACTTTTCCCTCTGAAAAGTGATAGCTGCCGACGATCCCAAATTGTCGTTAAGAATAACAATGGTTGAAGATGCATGTTCAATAGAACAAAGGTGCATAGACGAACACTATCGGCGCCATCGAAAGAAAATTGTTGACTCCTCTCTTGACGTTCAATGATAATATCAATAATAATATCAATATCAATCTGTTCTTCAAGATCATCAACATGATATAGGATACATTTTACCATACAAAAAATGGAAGCTGCAAAAAATCACAACAATGGCACAATTCATTTTCCAGCTTTTTATGGGATTTTCTCTGCTCGTTTCTAAAAAAATAGAGTAGAAGTTATTGGAAATTATTTCAATATATTTGTAGTAAGGACAGATTTTGTGATTTGCCCCTAAATGTCACTGCGCTTGAAATTAAACCTTTAGATACCTAAAAGAGAAATTCTCTATTTGTCAGTGACACCTTGTTTTTGAAAAAGTCTGGATATACAAATATATTTATAAGAATAAAACCTCTACTTATCTTGGTGGACGTTTCGGGAACGAATCTGCTCCCGTTCTCAACACAATTAAAATATTTTTCTCTTCGCAAAATTTTTGAATATGTTGTCGGTTTTGACACTGAAAAGTGACAAACAACTGACTTCACTAACTTCTGCATTGCGTTCATTACATCTCTCAATGGAGCATTTACCATATTTTGGCAATAAATGATTTTGATTCATTGCCCTACAACTCATTTCAGCAACGAAATCATCTAACACAGTTCCACAGGATCTCAATTAGTTTACTCACGCAAAATATTTTAGTTCATGGAGGTTTAGGTTCATTAGAAACATACCTTTAGACTAGAGATGAGTATTGTTAAATATCGGATATAACTATTATAACTACTATGAAATTCAACTCGAAGAAACAAACCTCACAATTTCAAAAATTCTTTTCATTTTGTTAATTACACTTCATTTTCAGTTTTTGTCAGTGAGATACCTGGATTCAAACCCTAAAAGGCCAGGCGTCATACAGAGGATATTCTGTTAGTACCCATTATTGTAAATAATACCACCGAACATATAGGTGATAATACTTTTCACGAATATAATCTTTATATTTCGGGTATAACCCAGCAAGACGTGAGGAGAAGAGAATCGAGAATCTTCACGGTATCACTAATCAGATTCGAGGAATGAATTTCTACTGTACTTATTGTTAAAGACAGAACAGGGATCGTTTCAGACGGAAGATCTATCCAGACAGCACTATATTTTTTAAGAAATAATTTCTTGTCCAGGAATAAAAAGAGCTGGTCTCGTATGAACACGGGACTGTTACGTTATGCTATGCCTCTTGGGACAACACAACAAAAAATTATCTAAACAGGCACGAAATAAATGTCACGTTTTTCCTTCGAGGAAAACGTGCATCGAACGTTTCCTTTCTACAAAATAGTCTCCGTGTGCATCATATCAATCGCATTGGCGATATTCTTCGATTTCGGAATGTTTGTAGAAAACGGTAATGTTGGTATTGAAATGAGTACTCTCCTCACAAACGTGAATAATAATACGAGCAATACCAGAACGGGTATGTAGATGCCTATTCCTAAGGCTATGCCGACAAAGAACGGGTTAGTGACCCTGCTTGAGAGAAGAGAAAGCAGGCTAACCTGATCTTGACCGAAATCAGAATCTTGAGGTCGGAGGTTGCTCATATTAAAATCTCAAAATCAATATTGAGTCGAGCCATTGAGATTTGCTTAAAAAGGTGAATCACGGCACAATTTTTCCGTGTTATAATTGTGCAATGTTACCCCGAAAGAAAACTCATCTACATTAGAAATCTCATGAAAATTGCGATTAAGTGCTGACTATAACACTCAGGGATTTCGGCAACACTGATGAAATGATCGAAACTTCAAAATGGCTACCGCGGTGTCAGTGTGAAAACATACAGATTTGCTTTTAAGGAATTATCTCGATTGGTTATGAAAGAAAGATGCATCACTCATTGTACGAATGAAATTGAATCCGTTGTGTCCAAATATGTGGTATTGGACAAATAAGTTTAGTGTATGAACAGAATAAACTATGATGGGTTTGATGTGCGACTGACAGTTCAGTAACACCAATTTCAAGGAAATAAAGTATCACTTTCATAGAGATCGATATTTAGATGAGCATTAGACGCGAAATAGAAAAAAAAAATACATGTTATATTGTAGGGTTTAATATATATATATATATATACAGGGTGAGTCAAAAATGTGTACCGAGCTTTCTGGGGGTGATAGAACATTGAAAAATAAGTGTAGTTTGATGATTAAACTCATGGCCCAAAATGCATATTAAGGGAGATATATCGTTCCAAAGTTGATAAAATTAAAATAATTTTTCCGCATAACTTCTGAACGATGAAAGCCACCTGATTGAAATTTTGTGCATGAATGTATGTTGTCAAAATACATTTTTTCGTCGCACTTCCACATTTCTGATATTGTTATAAAGGGTGTTTTCAGAGGGTGAGTCGTGATTTTTTGTAGAAAACTATTTTCCCTGTATTATTTTCGGTGAAAAAACAGGAGCATTCGATGGAGCGAAGAAAATTACATGGAAAAGGTACTCTTATTCAAATACAAAAAATTGAGCCGTTCGTGAGATATTTGAGTTTTTGTAGTTACATGATATCAGCAGATTGATATTATTCATCGCGAGATTCATCGGTAACAATATTTTAGCAGGCCATGATGAATAATTTTGTTCTCAATTTTGACGTTCATGTCATCAACATTCGAGTCAACATTGTTGTAGTCGATTTGTTCGTGTGGTTTTTCTGTGTCATTTATCACTGCGATTATCAACTGAGATTTTAAGAATTATGGCAGGTTATTCGTTCTCTGAACAAACTGATATGCTTCTAATGCTTGGCGAGTGCTTCGGAAATGCAAATGCTGCTGAAATATCGTTATACCGATGAATCTCGCGATGAATAAAATCAATCTGCTGATATCATGTAACTACAAAAACTCAAATATCTCAGGAACGGTTCAATTTTTTGTATTTGAATAAGAGTACCTTTTTCATGTATATTTCTTCGCTCCATCGAATGCTCCTGTTTTTGCACCGAAAATAATATAGGGAAAAAAGTTTTCTACAAAAAATCATGACTCACCCTCTGAAAACACCCTTTATAACAATATCAGAAATGTGGAAGTGTGACGAAAAAATGTATTTTGACAACGTACATTCATGCACAGAATTTCAATCGGGTGGCTTTCATCGTTCAGAAGTTATGCGGAGAAATTATTTTAATTTTATCACTTTGGAAGGATATATCTCCCTTAATATGCATTTTGGGGCATGAGTTTAATCATCACACTACACTTATTTTTCAATGGTCTATCACCCCCAGAAAGCTCGGTACACATTTTTGACTCACCCTGTATATATAAATAGGAGATATAGGTGATATAGGTAGTGTGATTCACCTAAGAATGCAAATAAAAAAATGGTGTACTAGTATGGCATCAGAGAAAGTGCCTGCAAAATTTCGTGGCAATCGGAGTGAATTTATGGATTTTTCTTCAGAGTGAAAACCCAAAGATGAACCATCTGGGAATTGTTGGAAATATATCAGAGATACCAAATATTATATAATATACATGGTGACCCATTCCAAATACTCAAGCTGCACCGAACTTTCTACTAGAAATATTTTAGCTAGGTAGAGGGTAGATTCACTCATGCATACTGTCAAATTTTCTAAACGATCTGTCTTCTATTGGAGATAATCCCTGTGTTGAAGGTATATCGATCTGTTGAAAATACGTTTTTCAAAAAGATTGGGATGTGAAAAAATTAAACTATGGCATGCAGAACTGATAACACTTCCATTTGTAGTTATATTCCATCACCTATACGTGTTCGTCGTATCTCTACAATAACACAACATAACACATCTTGTTTCATATGCATGCAATTGAAATTATCCTTGCACATGTCGTCAACATGGAAATGATATACTGGGTGGCCCAATGAAAACGAAACAAGGCCGATTTGACATAGTTATCGTTCTCAGAAAAAAAAAACACTCGAACCGTTCTATTTTTATTCCGAGAGGGAAATATTTTGCGCATGGTTTCAACTTTTTCACTTCAAACCCCTCGGAGGGGTGAGCTCCAACCCTTGAATCTCAAATGGAATAAGGGGTCTTGTGATACATCATTTTGAAGGTAATCGAAATCTCTTATCAACGCTTCCTTGTTTTCGGAAATCAATGCAGTAGTTCTCGAGAAAACACGTTTATGAAAATAATCGGCTAGCAGTGATGGACAGTAACGCATTTTTCCCTTTCATCGATATCTCTCATTTTGTAGTTAGAACGATGTTCATCTAAGAAGTGTCTTATGTGTTTTTTTTTTATCCTGTCCTATCCAACATTACATATAGAATTATTGATTTCGATGTCACTTCCTTGATCTCTCAGTGAAATGAATACCTTGTTTCGTTTTCATCGGGCCACCCAGCGGTTGGCCTCCATGAGTCAGTTTTTGGAAATACTTCAGAAGAATGAAATAGATTATTCGTCTGAGAAAAATATTATCCGGACATGAATCACGAGGTGGGGAACTTCCTTGCTCAAAATGAAGGCTGAAACTCTCTATGAAAACAAATGGACCATATAGTGTTGAATTATTTCGTGAAATATTTTGTTTGCCATTCGATATTCTCACATGTATAGTGGATAAGCAGGTTGCAATATACATTTTTTCTCCTCTTTCCTTAATTCTTTTTCACCACGATGTTTTGATACCTATACAACAACAACGTTTTTACGAAACGTTTTCAGGAAGCCTCTGTGTTTTGCTATTCATAAAGATATCTGAAGTGCAAAATGAGTTCTTGTTACTTTTCACTGTTGTCATCTATCTCAAAAAGATTTTTGTATCTTTCGATAACATGAGAGGAGAGCCTATAATGTTCGTGTCGCTGAACTCCAAACGAGTAAACAGTACTGTATAGGTCAGGTCGAATCTAAGAGTGTGACACAGTCCTCGACGAAAACCTTATTCCTCCACATGGCAATAGTGTCGATAATACCAATGATCGAAATATTCGAGAATTGGTTCTGCCTACATTTCGCAATGCATGATAAAATCCTTCCGATTCAATATTCCCTTTTGGTGATGTTAAGCTGGCCTTATATCTGGTATCAATAGTTGTCCTAACGAGTCTGATTACCGTTTATGAAATTGATCGTTAATGATCTCTATTAACGACCAATTTCTCTATCAATGCATGATTGTGTGAAATCAGTATTTTGATGAGAGAAATGGATATCAATCAAGATTTACATTACATTAATTTTCCAGCTTTTTGTGGGATTTTCTCTCATCGTTTCTTAAAAATGAAGTAGAAGTTATTGAAAATTATTTCAATATATTTGTAGTGAGGACAGATTTTGTGATCTGCCCCAAAATGTCACTGCGCTTGAAATTAAACCTTTAGATACCTGAAAGAGAAATTCTCTATTTGTCAGTGACACCTTGGTTTTGGAAAATTTGGAAATACAGATATATTTAATAAGAATAAAACCTCTACTTATCTTGGTGGACGTTTCGGGAAGGAATCTGCTCCCGTTCTCAACACAAAGTAGAACAATTTTCTTTGCAAAATTATCAGTTGGTTTTCACACTGAAAAGTGACAATTTGGCAGACGGAGGAATTCTGGTTACAAGGTGTTTTCATTAATTGATATTGAATTTTCCATTTTCATATTCAATTTTCAGAAGTGGGTGCCAAGTTCTATCTATATCAACTGAACAAGAAGCAATATTATTGTCTCCGTTCAGGAGAATGCAAGCCGACCCTTCGATTTTCCGTTTTTGGTTGTTGTCTTCTTTTCCTATGATCTTAATATTACCCCAATCGGCCATATGTTGTCCATTTTCAGTAAGGATATGCTCAGCTAATTTCGATTTGTCAGTATATCTTTTCTCTTTATTGTTCTTATGCTCTCTCATCCTTACTGATAGAGGCCTGCTGGTTTCACCGGTATAATATTTTCCACAAACACATGGTATACTGTAAATACAAATTTTTGATGATTGTTCTTCATTTTTCGGTTTTGTATGAGTCAAAATCGATCTCATTGTATTTTCTGTCTTGAACACTGTCTTTGTGTTTGTTGTATATTCTTTCTGTTCTCAATTTGGTGTATTGTTTTATCAATGAAATGTTTGGGATAAGTGTTGAGTTGTAGAATTTTTACATGTTCAACCAGCTTGTAGAACGTTTCGGTAATTCTCGTTGATCTAGTTTCTATCAGAATGAAGTGTTTTGCATTTAAAGTTTCGACAAATTTAGTTTCCGTTATTTGGAGATCTCCGGTGACGAAAGCCATATTGCCGGTCGTTCGAGCAAGATTCGAGTGCACCGCACCTGTTGCCATCTTCGAACACGTGTGTGAGTTTTCCTCCCACCTGTCGCCGGATCCGTTCTCTCTCTTCTCTTGGCGAAGAATGAAGATTCGCCGCTCGCCAACCTCATTTCTCCGTGGAAAGTACCGTTGGCGGTGCCTCTCTCAGTTTCGACGGCGCTGCCACTCGAATATCGGCAAGCGTTTTCGTTTTTCTCTAGTTTCCAACGTTTATTTTTCTTTTTGTCGGTTTCCAGATCGAACGAAATACGCGCATAGTGATATCTGTCATCGCGGGCACGTGGTGGTTGACAGTTTGAGGTTTCGGGTTGGGGGTTCGTGCGGATGGATGATAAAAAAGGTGAATTGCAGGAACTTTGAGGTGGGGATATTCTGGACGGATACTTGGCAGGAGATTCAGTCCCTATCAATATACAGGGTGAGTCAAAAATGTGTACCGAGCTTTCTGGGGGTGATAGAACATTGAAGAATGAGTGTAGTTTGATGATTAAACTCATGGCCCAAAATGCATATTAAGGGAGATATATCCTACCAAAGTTGATAAAATTTAAATAATTTCTCCGCATAACTTCTGAACGATGAAAGCCACCTGATTGAAATTTTGTGCATGAATGTATGTTGTCAAAATACATTTTTTCGTCACACTTTCACATTTCTGATATTGTTATAAAGGGTGTTTTCAGAGGGTGAGTCATAATTTTTGTAGAAAACTTTTTTCCCTGTATTATTTTCGGTGAAAAAACAGGAGCATTCGATGGAGCGAAGAAAATTACATGGAAAAGGTACTCTTATTCAAATACAAAAAATTGAGCCGTTCGTGAGATATTTGAGTTTTTGTAGTTACATGATATCAGCAGATTGATTTTATTCATCGCGAGATTCATCGGTAACAATATTTTAGCAGGCCATGATGAATAATTTTGTTCTCAATTTTGACGTTCAACATTGTTGTAGTCGATTTGTTCGTGTGTTTTTTCTGTGTCATTTATCACTGCGATTATCAACTGAGATTTTAAGAAATATGGCAGATTATTCGTTCTCTGAACGAACTGATATGCTTCTAATGCTTGGCGAGTGCTTCGGAAATGCAAATGCTGCTGAAATATCGTTATAACGATGAATCTCGCGATGAATAAAATCAATCTGCTGATATCATGTAACTACAAAAACTCAAATATCTCACGAACGGCTCAATTTTTTGTATTTGAATTAGAGTACCTTTTTCATGTATATTTCTTCGCTCCATCGAATGCTCCTGTTTTTTCACCGAAAATAATACAGGGAAAAAAGTTTTCTACAAAAAAATCATGACTCACCCTCTGAAAACACCCTTTATAACAATATCAGAAATGTGGAAGTGTGACGAAAAAATGTATTTTGACAACATACATTCATGCACAAAATTTCAATCGGGTGGCTTTCATCGTTCAGAAGTTATGCGGAGAAATTATTTTAATTTTATCAACTTTGAAAGGATTTATCTCCCTCAATATGCATTTTGGGCCATGAGTTTAATCATCAAACTACACTCTTTTTTCAATGTTCTATCACCCCCAGAAAGCTCGGTACACATTTTTGACTCACCCTGTATACTTTTTCAAGTTATTCATTCAAAATGTTCATTTAACTCCCAAGCAATTAAGTTTTTCCGAAATACTGATAGAACAATCGATTTACGTTCTCAGGATTCCTTTAGAATATCCCGAAAATCTAGTTTCACACGCAGGCAGAATACTTGAAAAGAGTTTTCAATTACAAAATAAATAAACACTAATAACTGAATGACTCTGTACAAAACTTAATTCATTGGAGTATATTGTTTTTCCAAGTATCTGTGATAAAATCTCCAATTATATCTGTCATGGTGGACACGTGGTGGTTGACAGTTCACGTCAAATCATACGGGAGGTTTTCGGGTTTTCATTTCAATATTTCGGACGTTCTGGTAGACCGTTTGAGAAAATTTTAGAGTTTCAATTCGGATCCATTTTTTCATTTTGAGCGTTCATGTAATATCCAAACAATTCAGTTTTTCCGAAAAACTTTGGGGTGCGCAACAGATGTGTTGAAATATATTTCTTTTTAGAAGTAGTAGTCCATTTTCGATGGGTTTCGGATTACATTTTCTGGATTTATACAGAATTTCCCAAAAACCCATCAATTTCATGGCCATAGCCAGTATCCAACATTGAAGACAAAATTAGTGTAATTCAAAATTACTTCATGACGAATTACCTTCTAACTTTAGATCGAATTCATGAGGAGCATTTCCCGTGATCAGAGACCATGAATTCGAAGGTGAAAAAATCCATTGCGATATCTATAAAATATTCAGTTTCGTAAAATTCTACCTTCAGCAAAAGTATTTATGTTCATGCAAATAAACATAAATAAATAATGATCTATTATGCTTCCGTTGGAATATCTTTTTTATCGACTTATTTAATCTGATTTGTTTGTATCCGATATCAATATCAACATTCTGTGACCCAAAATATTTCTGAAAAACTTGATAAAAAGTATTTTTCGAACCTTTAGAATTTTGCGAATTCCACGACTCTTGGCGAATTCCCTTGGTAGTCTCAACGAATTTTAGGCGTCTCTTAATTTTAAAAAAATTCAGTTCTCACAAATCTTGCATGATTTCAAAAACCATGAAATGATTTCCATCTATAACGAATCATTGTAAATGGAACCTATAGTTTTTACTGATCCAGGTGATATCTGAAAAATCTTCTCCTTATACTGAAGGAAAATGAACTCCTTCAGTTCTTAGTAGAAATCTTGAGTAAGAACTTTTTGAAAATCCTCTGAATCTATCTTAATCACAAAATATCTGAAGGTTATGAGACCCAACGAATTTCGAAAGTTCCCAATAATTTTGTGAGACTTTTTAGTATCTTGTACACAAAAATCTTTTCCATAGTATAAAATCTCAATTTATCAATACAGAAAATTTGAAAACTCCGGGAAATCTTCTTCTTATACACCAAAAAAATGACTACTAAAATTTTGTGAAATTCCTCATGTATCAAACTTCATTAAACCGAGACAATCTCCTCAATCCAATCTCATGCGATCGAAAAGCAAATACATTATACAGAGTGTGTGATCCGGCCGGTAATTATCATCCTCCCATCATCCTCGTAAAAGTATACGTCCATTATATCCACTTAATTGAATTTAATTGTGTAGTGCCGGTCGTTATATGGTTGGAAATGAGATAACAAATGTTCGCCATTATAAATCGCACTAGAGGATCTACGAATAAGAGATCGGATTCGGAAAAGCTGAAGATCTATTCGAAAAAAACGCCAAGATGCTGTTTTTGCCTGATATATCCATACCGCAGGTAAGAGAAAAAATAGAAATAAATAAACGTACAATTCTGTACGATTGAGAATGGTTCAATCAAGTGAAAAATAATGTATTGAAATTTCAATGATTTTAATAGTTTTCTGCTCTAGTGCAAAAAACTCAAAGGAGGTTGATTCAGGTGCTATATTCCTCGTTTTTACTAATTTTTTCACACTAAACTCAGTATGCATGAATTCAAATAACAAGCTCTTTCAAAATCTGTGAAAATATATAGGGTGTCCCATTTGAATTGAAGAAGTTGGTGGCATTTCCGGTTGAACCGGAAGACTTTGTCTTATAACGTCGTTTTATGGGGAAACTCTGTAAACAGTTACAGTTACAGAATTCGAATAATTCGAACTATGTTTAAACTACCTTCAAGGGAGTCATATAGGCCCTTCTTCATTTTTTACGAAATTTTAACATTCCCATGCTTGTATGTTTTCAAATGCTTATTGTATTTCAAAGAAAACTTTCCCAAATTCAAAACAAATTGACACTACCACAACTATCCTACTAGAAATGGTAATCTTCTACATACCGAAACATAACAAAACGAAATTTGAACGATCTCCCACCTACCAGGGTATCATATTCTACAATCACTTGCCTGAATCAATAAGAAAGCTGGACACAAATGTGTTCAAACGCAGAGTGAAGTCATTATTAACTTCCAGAGGTTATTATAGCATCGAGGAGTTCATGTCGGACTATAACTTCGATGAATTTGTTTGATGAAGAATTTTAATGTTTTATATTTATTTTCTTTCATTTTTTTCGTAACCTTAATGTATATTTGTATCAATCAAGTTGTAATTCATGTTCCCTGTATATGCTCTGTACTACACGAGCTGTCCAATACATTTTTTGTAATGTCTGAATGGATCAATAAATTATTATTATTATATTATCAACAAAAAAATGTATATCAGATGCATTTCGTTCAATTGCACTCACCTGCAAATATTCATAAATATCGTTTTTTTCGTTTAAAAGATATTTACTTGGTTCCGAACTTTATCCCAACCCTGTATACGTTAATGAGGTTCAGTGTTTGTCGAGTTCTAGAGAAGAAAATCAAGAACTGCATCATGACCACTATGAAAAATTTGTTGGTCTTATTTCACTGGTGAATTACGGAAAAATTACAAAACATGAGTCACAAACCTAAAGTTTTTTTTTTATCTGTGGACAACACGAAAGGGAAACCTTTAATGTTCGAGGAACATCGTGTTAGCCAGCGGTGGAATTTTGAGAGAGTAAGAAGGTGTTGGAATTTTTCTTGAAAGTTTGGAGGTTGTAAGCATCAGGAAAGACTTCACTAGGCAAAGAATTCCACAACTTTGCCGTTCTATTAAGGAATGATGCTTGGTTTAGCGATGTTCGACAGGCCTCGAGCCTGATAGTGTAGGGGTGACCAGCCTGAGCTCGTCTGGTTTGTCTACTAGGAATCGCACGTGGTGGCATAATAGATGCTATTTCCGTTGAGCACCGACCGTGATCAATCAATCAAGTCTGTTTTAACCACTTCTCGATGTATCATTTGTTAAATTCATCAGCTCACAAAAGTTGATATTCATATATTATTTATATATATATTTATTCTAACGACGCTTCTAGCCACTTTTTTTCATACAAGAGTACTGTTATCTCTGTCAGAAACTATGAGTATGACACACAGATATAGTCGAAACGTATGTCGTGATAAATGAGGAATTTTCGCATTGCTTTCGATTGATTACTGTAGCAGTTTATCTTCGCTTGAATGGCACGGATTTTGACGTCATCTGTCAGTTTTCTGCTGGTATGAAAACCGCGAGTTTCAATGATTATTGCCCATTGTAACTTTCGAGCGGGCAGGCTATTTTTCGACATAAAGTAAATAGTCTCAAGAAAGTCGTGAGATTGCCTCAGCGATCGGAACAATAATTATAATCATCATAGTCCTGAGTTTGCTGATGTTCTGTGCCCGCAAAGGTAACGCCGGACCGCCAAAGGCATCCGATTTTTCCGGAGCGTGCGTGCTGCACATCTTATTTTCCAATTAACTCTGTACATGAATTATTTATCGGAGGATGCCAACATTTCCTGTTCTCCTCTAATTGGGAATTGATGACGGGACAAGAAGAACGACTTGGTAGCAATGAAACGGTGTACAAGGTGGTTGCGTCCGATTTCGCGTCAGAGAAAACTGTTTCTTCAGAAAATAAAAATCGAGATGAATTTTTGATTATCTTCACTACAGCACGCCCCTGAAATTTTCTGTGACCATCGCAATAATGCAAAAGGTTATAAGATTTTTCGAAAATGATGACCATGAGTTCATTATTTCCAGTTTCATCGTTTCAAAATGGCGGTGATGGTCGATTATTCTAACAAACAAACTTTCGACAAATATTTTCATCTTAAGCTAAGCATATCACTCATTTCAGAACAATATTGAGCGATATACATTTTTCGATGTTAGTAGAACAAGTTTGGTTTGCGACTCGTGCGCGAAATACTTCGATGCTAGATAGAAAACTAGCTATTATTCCCGAAATATTTCACGCTAGTTTGCGCGACGAAAATTTGGTATGTCCCTGACCAACAACGATTTCTCTTTCTACAGAAACCACAACAAAAACTTTGTCCCGTTATAACAATGTTGTTTGCTTGCGATTGCCTTGCAAGCATCTCATCGATCAAGTGAACCTGTATTATACCGGTGGATATCATTCAGCTCCACTCTAGTGACATTTCAGAAAATAAATATACTTCTATTTTTGTAACGGTACGGATAGGTTTCGTTTGAAATATGGGAATTCCTTTATGCATGTTCAGTGTCGGGCAACAGATATTTTTGGTGACATACATCATACATCTCGTGAAATTTTTTTGTCTTGAAGTTTCGCATCACATTAATAAATTATTAGTCTACCTGACCTCACCACACTGAAAGAATTATCATGGTCCGGTGAAGTATGGTTCTATAACGCGTCTGTGCAACAAATCTCGACAAGCTAGTCAGATCTTCCATATATCTTGGTTTTTCTTCAATCTCCTCAGAAACCTCAGTTTCGACCCTTGTTTGGATCAGATCAAGTTAGGATAGGTTAGTTCAGCTTATATCGCAGACAGACCTCTTGCATGGGACGATCATGTGCAAAGATTTACTTGACACCTCAGCAGTTTTTCATGATCTACATAGCGCCAATTTAACCTTTCAAGGGTCAAGGAAATTTTGAGATCTGGCATTACTGTTCCAATATTATCCCGAAACAAATGATCCGGATACGCCTTTGGAGATTCTTTCGTCCAACATATTTATTCTTGGATATCCTCCGAGAGATAAAAATAAAATCCACTGGATCGTTGACATCTCTGGCGAGACAATAGATAATTCTTCAGAATCTTGTCGCCTCTATGAAGCATAGAAAGAATTATGTCTATGTAGATAAGAAATTTTTCTCTGTCTCGAGATATACTGGCTAGCTAACCAACAGGGCTATGAAGTTCTCACTTCTTGAGCACCTCCCGTATCTTGGTTACTTTTCAACCTATCAAGATGGGAACGTGCCCTTATATAAATTTTGATGACAGGACAGCTAGGACCACAGCCTTCCCTATCTCACTAGCCACGGTGAGAGAGAATCGGCAACAATGTTTAGCCGGTCTCGCAAAGGGATTCGATCGGTTCTTATTGACAAGTGGATACTGATGAAAGAGTCGATACACAAGCAGAAGTCTAGAAGTAAATAAAAATAGTGCAAAATGAAAATGTACAAGTGAGGTGTTGAACTTGATAACCATTATTCAACGTTTCCAAAAACAAATAGTAGTTATCGTGTGACAGGCTGTAAATAAGTTCGAGGAATATCGTGTCACTTTTGTACATGAGGAGTTACGGTAGATAAAAATTGAACACCGTCTGGAATATTTCGAAATTGTTCGAAGTAGGATCGATGCTCACCAACGTTTATTTATCTCGTTTGAAATCGCGTGGGGTCAGATGAGCCCCGATAAGTGTGTTAATGGAATGAGGATTCTTCGCCGAAAAAGCATAGAGACGAATGGACTGGTTTTCGAAGAAGACGAGGACACAGTATATTTATTATCTCAGGAGGGCTCGCCGCTTTCCGAACAAAAATGCAGAATATAATCGCCGGAGGTTATAGGCCGTCTGTTGAACCGGAACTGTCGATTCGCCGGATTCTCCGTTCGAGAATGAAACGGCGTGGCATCAGCATGGATTGGATGGGACTTGAGAAAAACTTCGATCAGAACTTGACGCCAATTTTGCCGAAATTAATTAGAATGCGTTATCAAGTTGTGAGGTCCTTGGCATAGATATACGCAAACTACGAATTTGCGTCGAGGTTGGGGATTTCTTTGAAAAATTGGAATTCATTCCATGTTTGCATCACATGATTCTTGCCGTGCACCGTGAGACAAAAATATTAGGGATCATTTTCAAATGTAATCAAATTTCCTATCACTTTTATTCCCAACTTTCTCCTGTATGATACATGTATTAGATAGATAGATTCTTTATTTCAGTAAGATCATAATGTAAAAAGTCATAATGTAGGTATAAACACATATAAACATAAACAAATAATGTAAGCAGACAAGTATACAAAAAATTCAATAAGACGACTGGAGCCTGGCTAACTAAAATTATGAAACTCTTGGATACTATAAAAACAGTTCATCACCAAGAAGTCTTTAGGACTTTTCCTAAGAACATTCGAATTATTTTCATCTCGAATAGGTCGTGGCAGTTTATTGAGAAACTGGAATGTTGGAATTTTTCTTGAAAGTTTGGAGGTTGTAAGCATCAGGAAAGACTTCACTAGGCAAAGAATTCCACAACTTTGCCTTGCTTTGTATAGCGATGTTCGACAGGTTTCGAGCCTGACAGTGTAGGTGTGACCAGCCTGAGCTCGTCTGGTTTGTCTACTAGGAATCGCACGTGGTGGCATAATAGATGCTATTTCCGTTGAGCACCGATCGTGAAAGTACCTATAAAAAAGGCAAAGATCGCCGACCTCTCTACGATGATTTAGAGAGGACAATGATTTGGTGAGTGTAGTATCATCGACTAGGCGAATAGCTCTCTTCTGAATTGAATCTAAGAGCTTTAGCGTATGTTTGGGGGCTGAGCTCCAAACATGTGAACAGTACTCCAGGACAGGTCGACTTTGTGCTTTGTAGATCATAAGCAGCTGCTGGGATGTGAAGTATCTCTTCGCACGGAATAGAAAACCAAGTTTTTGTGAAGCAGTTTTCGCAATGGACACATGATCGTCCCATGAGAGAGCACTGTTGGTGGTGACACCCAGCATGGATATTGACGACCTCATAGGAACAGTGGTACCCGACATCATCAAATTGGGCATTGTGTGATCAGCCTTTTTGGTGAACATACAAGCTTGAGTTTCAATTGCATTGAACTGTACTAGATTCTCAGATCCCCATTTCAGAATTCTTGTCAGATCCTCATTTAAAGCATCGACCTGTCTTCGCCTTGCACCTCTGGCCTCATTGGATGATATAGGGGCTCTAGAGGAAAAGGATGAATGAAGTGTACTATCATCCGCAAAGCTACTGGGCTGGAGGTCACATTCAACAAATCATCGATGTGGAGCAAGAACAAAGTTAGTGCATTTTTCATAGAATGACGTTCTATGATTTGGGATGCTCAACAGATTACGTTGCATGGTTTGATAGCTATGGTTATCAGAATTCATAGAAAAACTGTTGAAGTTTCATATGTTGAATTCATAACGCACAAAACTTTATCCAATATGGTGAGAACTGATTTTACGAAGGAAAATGTAAATTGGTCCTATATCATTTTGTTATGCATGGGTATTCTTCCAGTGGTTTATGAATTATAATCGAAATATCTGACATTTTTGGAAAAGCTTCCACATACACGAAAGGTTCTCATTTCATAAGATGAGATGAGTTTTTGCGGGCGCCTGTGTGCATAAATAACTATTATGTTTGCTTACCGTTCCAAATCTCATTGCACATCCAGTTAATAGGTACAAAGCTGTATATCGAATATTTTTCTGAATTTAGAAACCCATCAGATCAATTATCATACTCACGCGTTACGTTTACATTTATCAGACAGTATTCAGAGCGTTTCATTAAAAGATTATTCTCTCCTAATTACTATATCAACAATGAAGAAAATCATCAAATCGCAACTCAATTCCTCTACGGTATGTAGAGAGAGATTGTCGATATGTTAATCCAGTTGCTCGCAATATCATAAATATACAGGGTGACAATTGGAAATGCTCAATGGCTATATCTCAGGTGCGGTTCAAGCAAAACTTGCTGAACTGATAAACCCACTAACCAATACAGAATTTATCTTATTTTTCTGAAGGTTAGTTTCCAAGCTCATTGACATTTTGGGACAGATCATAAATATTATATAATGAAATAATTATTTCAAAAAATCTGTTAAAAGATACAATTATCAATTAAATATAAATCAAACAATTAAGCTGTCGATGAATGGTTCCTACTGGTAATACAGGGTGATTCAGAGGTGTATAAAAATTGTGACATTCAATGAACTATATAACCGTACACCACCACAAACATTATACGAATAGCAACCCTCTGAATGCGATAAGTCAATGTAAAGTTGAAGATATCTTGATTCGTTCATAATGTACAGATAGTAATTTTTGAAACTACACAACTTTCACTTAAAACATGTTTCAAGATATCTCGTTTTATTCCTCAGGTAGGTATAGCCATGAAGAGTTTTGGAATTGTCACCCTGTATTTGGTATTCCGAATCAGCTTCTGAGTGAAAAAATATTTGGAACAGAAAATAAGTGATGAGAGACGAGTTCGTGTCAAAAAACCACCTAATCCGGATGTAGATTATGTAGAATCAAAATACTTACGTTCATTGCGAAAGTGTGACGAGTTTTTCGAAATCTGTCTGCAATACAGGAAGAAATATGACTTTTTCTGTGCATTGCTAGCCGATCTTACTTCACCAATAGAATGTTTGATGCAACAAACCGACTGATAATTAAGCCAAGTATGTTATAATTTTTTTTACAATTCAATGATGAAAATAATTTTTGACACCTCACCTTTTTCTGCAATTCGATAATGATGCTAATTTCCAGCTACTCAATCTGTATACAGGGTTGGGATGATGTATGGAACCATACAAATGTACAATTCAAAAATTGTACAATTTAGAATGGTTCAATTAAGTGAAAAAGACCGCATTGAAATTTTAATGATGATCGGTCATGATGATTGTAAAATTTATTTCCGTCAATTAGAATTTGACACTTGAAAACGAAAGAGTACTCGTTTATTCATTACTATGCATAAAAAGAACATCAATTAGTTTATCTGAATAGTTTTTCGCTCTAATGCAAAAACTCAAAGGAGGCTGATTAAAGTGCTATATTCCTCGTTTTTACAATTTTTTTTACACTAAACTCAGTATGTATGAATTGAAAATAACAAGCTATTTCAAAATCTGTAAAAATATATAGGGTGTCCTATTCAATTTGAATAAGTTGATGACATTTCTGGTTGAACCGGAAGTATATTATCAACAAAAATATGTACATCAGATGCATTTCGTTCCATTGCACTCACCTGCAAATTTTCATGAATATCGTTCATTTCGTTGGAAAGATATTCACTTGGTTCCAAACTTTATCCCAACCCTGTATATTTGAGTGCTCGATCCGATTATTGAAGTTGTCCGTGAACAAGTTCACTGTCACGATGTCACAAAACAACAAATAATCATTCCGCTAATGCAAGTGTTTCAGTTTAATGGAGGGATTCTGATTACTATCCATTCATTTACAAACAAACGAAAAAAAAAAAGCTGACACACACCTACTTAGAAAATGCCGCAATCATCGCAAAGAAAACAACGCCTACTTATAGCCCAGCAACTAGTTGTAGCAGTGTAGAAATAAAATCAAATAAAATAAATATACTGTTAGGAGTCGTAAATTATAGCTGTTTCACATTGATATAGGTCTTGTATGTAATGAAATAATATCCACAATGCATCTGTCTTGATTTCAATGATGAGGAATAGTCCAGGAACTTATGAAGCTAAAGATCTTCTGGCCGACACCTGATAGGTAAAGTCATCACTATGTGATCTATACTTGGCAACGTTGCGTCTATTCCCTTCCTCTATCCGTAATATCCTCTATTATTTTTTCACGAAAACTTGTAACGACATCTCAGCGATATTTCAACAACCATATCAATATATATCAATATATATCAATGTATATCAATATAATATAGTTCAAATTCCAATCTTTCAAGTATAATTCCTAGTATTCCGATGTTTCTCGAGAAGAGAAATGTGTTGTCAAAAGATGAATCAACAAGAAAAACTCTCGAAGCAGTTCCAGAATGAAATATCGAAGGCCACCGACTATTTGAATAGGTTTGAATTTTGAGTATTTTGACAGCAAAAAGAAGTGGGTTAGTTCTCTTAATGAGTTAATTGAATTGACAGATACTACATTTTCAATGATAACTAGAATAATGACTTTATTCAGGGTGATCAAGAATTCGATGTAAATATTCCAAAGACGTATTGTCAGGAACGAAATAAGACTTTCTATCCAAATGAACATAAGTCCTAAAATGCACCCCCTTTCAGTGGCTGTAGCTCGGAGAGGGTGCATTTAATAACACAGAAAAAGTCTTATTTCGATACCATCAATACGTTCTTGGAATATTTACATCGAATTTTGAATCACCCTTGCGAAAATTGCTAACCAGCAGTTCGAGATTATATTAAAAATGAATAAAGCATTGAAATTGAACGAAGGAAAATTCCAGTATTCCGTGGGAACGTAATTGTAGTGTAGAGGAAATTAATTGTAGGGTAGAATTTTTTGTTACAAGTTGTACGATAAATTCTTAGATTATACGTGGTGCACAGCTCCTGGACTATATCGACTGCCGAGCATATCTCAACAAGAACTGTACTTTGCATAGTTACATTTATCGATGATTTGTCAAGCAAGCTCAGTCTTCGGCAAGAAATGCCCATCAAACACCATGAAAGAAACATTTCCTATCACGTTGTTGTCGTTCTTCTCGAAAAAAACTGTGCCGTAGCTGTCACGTGTCGAATCTACGTGCGATGTTGCGCGAAAAATGCTGAAGTGGGTGCAGAGGCAGAGTTTCAGGAGTCCGAATAAAAGAGACAAGGATAGTGTGGTGGTGCCGGTGAGGACAGAGGTTGCTTTCGTTGCATTTAAAGAAATTCTATATTTTCGTTTTCTGATACTCGGAGGAAACTACATTACGTAACTAAAGTTGTAAATTACATATTACGCACGAAGTATTTACAGCTCGAGTTGTGTACTGTTCTTTTTCTACGACCACAAATACAGTCAGTGTCGAAAAGTTCGCGCCATATGGTCGACATTCATATAATCGATTCGTCAGGAAATTTAATATGATGCATTGTGGAAAACTTACACTTATATCGTCGAATTTCATATAAATTTCATAGCGTGAATTACTCCTGGATATCTTGTGATACTATATAAGTGAAGAGCTACTTCGAATAAAAAATCGTAAAAATGTCGTGGTAATTTTTTGGAAATGCATGTTCCACTTCCACCTGAAATCATCAAACTGTTTCACAAAAACTTGGTTTTCTATTCCGTGCGAAGAGATACTTCACATCCCAGCAACTTCTTATGATCTACAAAGCACAAATTCGACCTTTCCTGGAGTTCTGTTCACATGTTTAGAGCTCAGCCCCCAAACATACGCTAAAGCTCTTAGATTCAATTCAGAAGAGAGCTATTCGCCTAGTCGATGATACAACACTCACCGAATCATTGACCCATCTAGATCGTCGTAGAAAGGTCGGCGATCTCTGCCTTTTTTATAGATACTTTCACGGTCGGTGCTCAACGGAAATATCATCTATTATGCCAGCACGTGCGATTCCTAGTAGACAAACCAGACGAGCTCAAGCTGGTCACACCTACACTGTCAGGCTCGAGACCTGTCGAACATCGCTATACCAAGCATCATTCATCAATTGAACGGCAAAGTTGTGGAATTCTTTTCCTAGTGAAGTCTTTCCTGATGCTTACAACCTCCAAACTTTCAAGAAAAATTCCAACACCTTCCTTCCCTCCCAAAATTCCACCGCTGGCTAACACGATGTTCCTCGAACATCATAGGTTTCCCTTTCGTGTTGTCCACAGATAAAAAAAAATCTATATTTCTCCTCAACGAATCTCTCTTGTCGTTCCAGGGTTCGGACCCCCGAGTGGCGACATGCCGCGGCAAGCTTCAGAACCGCCGGTCGAAGCTGAACCAGGAGATAAACAAGGAGCTGCGGCTTCGCGCCGGCGCCGAAAACCTCTTCAAGGCCACCACCAACAAGAAACTGCGCGAGACGGTCGCAGTCGAGCTCAGCTTCGTCAACTCCAATTTGCAGCTGCTCAAGGAGCAGCTGGCCGAGATGAACTCCTCGGTGGAGCTGTACCAGAGCGACAGGTGAGCAAACTGTGTTGATACTTCAGCGTTTTTACTTACGTTTATATATGAATTTGATGCCCTGTATATGTTGTTAATGAAAAAAAAAGAGATATATGTCAAAAAATGATAACTCAGAGGACAAGTCATTAAAACGTTTTGAGACGAAAAATACAGTTCATTGCCGATATTTCGATTGAAAAGTGAACAGAAATGGTGCTAAGCCTTCAATGGAATGGGCCTAGGTGCTGCTTCATCTCAGCAATATTTTGTCTTGAACCATTTGTATCAACGCTATTTGGATCCACTTTCATTTTGTATTTGGTTCCAAAGCGAGTTTATTCGCTGATTCAGTCACACTATAGAACTGAGGCAAAAAAGTATTGAGGCCAAATAGCACCAAAAACGTCTTTGTCTTCTATCTTAGAAAATATTTCACGCGCTGGAGTCAAATATTGTTATTGCACAAAAGCACTATTGGGGAAAAAAGCGCCAAGGCAAAAAACACCCATTGTCTCGGCTCTCGTCCCAGCTGATGCAAAAAACGTGCTGTGTCTTGGTGCTAGTTGATTTAGCGCTGTTTCACGAGAAATTTTCACCAAAACATCTCCATCAAAGCCATTTTGTCTCAACCATGAACTCGTCTCAATGCTACTCTGATTGATTTTTAATTCGTCTTCGTTCCACTTCGCCATGGCACACTTCGATTAAAATGCTAGTTGGTTTGAGCACTATTTGCTATCATTTTTATGAATTCATGTATATAAAGGAACTTTGGAATTTCACAATTTGAAAAACTGACCCCGAAGCTTCGCCCATCAATTCCTTGATGATTATTGCTTCGAAACACTCCAATATGGTCGATCCTAAACTCATCGGGTGCGTGAGAAATCCATAATTGGACGAGATCTTCATCAGCTGATCGAAATCTGCAGAAACAGTTCTACAATTAACGGTTTCTCGATCATATCATACCGATTTCCGTTCACAAGGAAATGAAACCAAGCATCGGTGGTCATTCACTATGGAGACTATCGTAAAACTGACCTTGAATGCAAATATTTGCTTTGAATTAATAAGATAACGGTTATTACAGAGTTTATTGATTATGGATCATTTCGAAACGTTCAGGATTCCAATTTGTTATATTCACTGCCACGATCATAGACTTATTATACTCACGAATAATGCCAAATCACACCAAAGCTGGCAAAGGATATTCAAGATATTTTCGAGAAGACAAAACAAGTTAGGACACATGTTTGTTTCATCTTGAAATCATCCAAAGATTCGTATGTTAAATTAATTGTACATACTCAACACGCTGCATATTTGACACAAAAAAGAGGATGTGACTGAAACAAAATAGTACATTTTCCGTGATGAGGGTACAACAACGAGAACAATATTTCCCTTTCTTTGTCTCTCCCAAAATTCCACCGCTGGCTAACATTATAGGTTTCCCTTTCGTATTGTCAACAGATGAAAACAATCACAAAGTTCGTGTGACAAAACAGTGTTCACCCGTGGATTATCCTTCCACTTGCTGCGCTTCTCGCGTGTTAAATAAACTCATGGTTTTTATGATGTGCATGCATATACGTGCACTAGATGAGACGAGATGTATAACCTTGATAAAGAAGATTCGTTTTACGGTACCAGCGGTAATATTAACATATTTCCGCTCGAATAGCCCTGGGACTCGGTTTGAACTGACCTACATCTGCATCTCTCGGCATCTCATTTTGTCTATTCCGTTGGTCCTCGAGATTAATACAGAGTTATCGCGAGAATAGTTTCGAATCCACCTCGATCGTGGTACCATCGATGCATTTATTCGTTTATAACAACTCGTCTTAGACTTTGATAACCGAAATGCGACCTAACATTGTTCAGATAATGAAACTTTCACAGCAACGTTATAGAATCTGTTCTTGATGATGACCAAACATTATTATTCATAATAAATTCTGTGGTTGGAAGTAAATCCGCAGATTCATTAGAGTGTAGGCACTGTGGCAACGCTGCGCCATTGTAACCAATGGGGAAGTAGGAAATCTGCGTCGACAGCTGGACCGTAGTGCGCTTCCTCTGTAGTTTTATGTTCTATCCCTGTCGCAATAAACATTCGGCGAAAGAAAGATTGGTGTCTTGTAAACATGGAAATGCAGAATAAATGGAGGGGCGTTTTGCGAATATTTCTGAACCTGTCTTGAATTATCAGCAGGGACATCCTGCTGAAATCAGATTTTTTCGAAATCGATGTTCAGATTTCGCACAGCTAGTTCGCTGAAGCTGCAAAAGCATTGGAAGTAGTAGGGCGTTTTGAAAATAGGCCTGAACTTGTTTCGGAATCTGGACCCTCACAAATAACTTTTTCTAATTTTCATCATCTTTCTCAGCACGGACGCGGTGATTCCCATGATCCCTCTCGGCCTCAAAGAGACGAAAGAGATCGACTTTCGCGACCCCTTCAAGGACTTCATCCTCGAGCACTTCAGCGAGGACGCTCAGCGTCACGACGACGCCATCTCCGACTTCATGGACACCAGGCAGGCCATCCGCACGCCGCTGCGTGACGTCAGTGGCGCCGCTCTGCTCTTTCGCTACTACAACCAGCTGTATTTCGTCGAGAGGCGGTTCTTCCCGCCGGACAGATCGCTCGGTATCTATTTCGAGTGGTTCGACTCGTTGACAGGTGACGTGATTCATGGCAAAAGTGCATCTGTGAGATCACTAATTATTCATTCGTTTCAGGCGTGCCATCTTGTCAGAGGACGGTCGCTTTCGAAAAAGCCTGCGTTCTGTTCAACATAGGAGCCATTTATACGCAAATCGGTGCCAAACAGGACAGGCTGACCACGAAAGGTCTGGACGCCGCCGTAGACAACTTCCTGAGAGCCGCAGGGACCTTTAGATACATCAACGAGAACTTCACGAACGCCCCTTCGATGGACCTGGGTCCCACCATGTTGGAAATGTTCGTGCAACTGATGCTGGTGAGCGGTTTACTTCTCCCTCATCCTCACACTTATCGTCACCATTACTGTCACTCTCAATCTCACCCTTACCCTTACTCTTACTCTTACCATTTTTATTGCCCTCGCTCTGACCCTTACTGTAACCTTTACTGTTACCCGTCCCCACTGTCGCTCTTACTCTTATCTTAACCCTTACTGTTTTCCTCGCCCTATCCTTATCCTTACTCAAACAATTACCTTCTTTCTAACTCTACCTACGACTCTTATCCCTGCTCTTGCCCTCACTCTCATTTCACCTCATCTTCAATCTCACTCCTTACTCTTATCCTTACTCTTACCTTCCACTGCTACCCTTATTCTTATCCCTACTACCACGCTCTCTCTTACCTTCACCACCGATAGCTTATCCTTACCGTCACACTTACTACATACGTTATCCTAACTAAATTAAATTCATCTCTGATATTTACCCTCACTCTTACTTCTAGTCTTACCCTTAAGTTTATCCTCACTCTTGCATACATTATCCTAACTAAATTGAATTCACTTCTGGTATGAAGCCTTACTCATACTCTCAGCCTTACTCTTACCCTTACCTCTTACTAACCTCACCCTCAGACTTGCCCTAACCTTTACTCTCACCCTTATCCCTACTGTCTCCCTTACCTTAATCCCTTACCGTCACACCTCACACTCACCCTCAATGCATTATGCTTACCGTCCCATTTACTACTTGAACTTTACTCTTCTCCTTACCTCTCACTTACCTTAACCTCAGTCTTGTCCTAACTTTTGCCCTTACTCTCACTCTGACCTTTACTCTCACCCTTATCCCTTCTGTCTCCCTTACCTTACTTCCTTACCATCACCTTACACTCACCCTCAATGCATTATCTACACCGTCCCACTTACTACTTGAACTTTACTCTTATTCTTACCACATTGAATTCACCCTTGCCGTATCATAGATATAATTATGATCATCAACAATTTCTCTTTTAAATTTCGTGATTTTTTTTCAGGCTCAAGCCAGAGAATGTCTTCTCGAAAAATTGCAATTGCAATCGAGAGAAAACCGTTCGGTGGACATCTGTTTGGATCTGTCTCAGGAGGCGGCCCATTTAGCAGACTGCTACGGAGATGTCAACCAACTGATCACCCACGATACCGTCAAAGATTATGTACCCTATAGTTGGACCTCGCTGATACAGGTGCGATATTTTTTTCACATATCCACTGCCGAGGAAAGATGTTGATGTTTTATAAATTGCTCATGAAGGTTAATCATCATTTCATTCGAAATGGACATTTTTCATTCGAAAAATATCATTTTTATAAGCTTGAATTACAGTTTCATCGAAAAGCTGCAACTCTGAATTCATTATGCCTCCTACCATCTCCATAATTGAATCTGTTGATGTACAAGAAATCAATACAGAACTAACAGTCCTTCAATTTGTAATCCATGAATTCCTCTTTGTAGGTAAAGAGGGAATACTATACAGCGGTAGCGCACAACTTCGTTGCTTCCGGAGTTTTACACAAGGAAGCTGAAAGGATGTCGGAGGAAACCAAGGATACGTTGCTGTATCTCCATGTGGACCCTGAACCAGCGCAGTTAGATATCAGGTTACCCAAAGATTCCGCAGAAAGAAGATTACTTGGTAAGAGTCTCGAGTTTGCGTGCATGATCAATGCAGACACGGAAAACCTTGCAACAGAAATGTTTCACCAACATCCCAATATTTCTACTTCTCGCAGAAGAAATTCGCTCTATATACAATATTGAAACTCTTTCTCATTCATCCATGAGCTGAAACTTTCTAGAATTAATTTACAGTTGTCAGTCGTCAATTTGAAATTCAAATGCTGAAACATCCTATCGTAGAAAAATATCGTGTTTAACATGGACACATGGTGCAACAAATATACACTTTCAGCACTAGTGACACGAGTAACTTTCAGGCAGGGCACATCTGCGAGAATCTCTAGTCGTATACGAAGAGTGCCAGAGGCTACACAGGATGTGCAGGGAGCTCAGAGGAAAGCATGCTCTAACGTCTGTCTTAAGGAACGCTCACAAGATGGCGTTAAACGCATACTCTGCCACGGAAACGGAAGACGACTTCAGCGACCTGTTGAATCCTCCCCATGTTCAAGGTAAAACCTGCCAAGAGTTGGGGTTCTTTTTACAATACATTCACCTTGCTAGCATTCTTTCATTCGACGTATTGATTAAATTCAGCGAATTTTTCTTCTTCAGGAAATTGACATAATGTTAAACCAGGGCCTACTCTATCTCACCGGGCCGCAGTCTATCCCCTCCATCTAGTAGGTTGAGTTTTCACATCAATTCGTATTGGTCCCTTTATGATTGAAAGGCTATAGCTAGTTTGCTACAAAAATTAGAAACATATTCATACTCGAGAAAATCTGTTTTCTACAAATTCTCACTCTTCATTTCTTCCTAACTAAAACCGTCGGGTTTTACATGAAACACATCAACTGGTTATTGATAACAGACTGAGGGAACCGCCAGACTATATTGCCAAGTCTCTCAAACCATGGCTCGTGAGATAGAGAAGGCTGTGGGTTGGTAAAAAATTTCCATGGTAAACATGCGGATTTTTTTCAGCTGCCACCAAGTTCCAGTTGTCCCTAACTCCACCGGATTTCGCCCAGTATCGCGTCAGTGACCTATTCAAAAGTCTAGGACCGTTAGCGATATTTTCGGCGAAAAGGCATTGGACTGCCCCCAGACTGGTCCAGTTACAAAGAGGAAAGACCACCGAAGGTTTCGGGTTTTCTCTCAGAGGAGATGCTCCCGTGATTGTTGCCGCAGTGGATCAACATTCTTTAGCAGAGGTGATATAACTTGGTTGTTTTTCTACATGTCAAAACGCAATCGTAGCGTCATTCTAGCCATCAATCGCTAACGTTCATATGTTCTTGTACATTTCCTCTGATCTCGAACTAGTTATTGAAAAAATGTTTTTGAATATAGTGTTTTGCCGCATTTGTGGATCTCATGTTCATATTTAGAGTACTATCACTCTTCAGAAATTTTATGGCATGACAAATACTGTCTGTAAGTTAATCGAGGAGGTGATATATCAATGTGTCTAGTTTTCGTGGGATTTTCTCTCGACGTTTCTGGAAATAAAATAGAAATTATAAGCTCAAATGTCTCAATATATTCGAAGTGAGGACAGATGTAGATCTGCCACAAAATGTTACTGCGCTTGAAATTGAACCATCAAGAGAAATTTTCTATTTGTCGGTGATACCATGTGTTTAGAAGACAAATATATTTAACAAATATCAAAATTTCTACTTATCTTGATGTAGAGACGTTTTGGGAACGAATTCGCTCTCGTTTTCAACACAATGACTAAATAATATTACTCTTCGTAAAGTTGGAACGTTCGTATCTTTGACACTAAACAGTGACAGTTGTCAGACAAAAACATTTTTGAATACTGGGTGTGTTTTTTTCTGTTAATTGATCTTAAATTTACCATTTTCATAATCAGCTTCGAGAAGTGAACGCCAATTGGTTTGTTTTTTTGTTGTTGTTATCTTCTTTTTCTATGATCTCAATATCATTATTCAGGCACTTAAACCCTGATGGTCAGATGATATGGATTTAGCTCTGTCATGGAGCGATTTGATTATAACTTCTACTTCATTTTTCAGAAACGAAACGCAATCACACAAAATCAAGAGAAATGCATGTATAGAATGTCGTTAAATATGTCCGTTTTCTATTTTACAGTTCGGTGGAATCAAAGAAGGTGACTTCATTGTAGCTGTAGGCGAGAAGGATGTCAAATGGTCATCGCATGATGAAGTCGTTTCTCTGATCAAAAATTCCGGAGAAACTTTGAGCTTGAAGCTTGTGACACCAATGGACCGAAACTATCTTAAGGTGAGTCAACTATCGAATAGATCTCGCAACAATTCTAAAAGTGTTGATCATTCTATAGAGGTAAAGCTGGGAATAACCTATTAAATTTTCCAATTTCAAAACAACATTAAGTAGTCAAAGATCAAATTCGACCATTTCAGACATGCACTGAAAGTATACAAGAGTCTTTTTATGAGGTCTTTTCCGTGGGATTTTCGATATCTCGAAATAAATATATATTTGACATTTTTTTATTTTTGTTTTTTCAATTGTTGTATAATTTCATGATTTATACAGGGTGAGTCAAAAATGTGTACCGAGCTTTCTGGGGGTGATAGAACATTGAAAAATAAGTGTAGTTTGATGATTAAACTCATGGCCCAAAATGCATATTAAGGGAGATATATCCTTCCAAAGTTGATGAAATTAAAATAATTTCTCCGCATAACTTCTGAACGATGAAAGCCACCCGATTGAAATTTTGTGCATGAATGTATGTTGTCAAAATACATTTTTTCGTCACACTTCCACATTTCTGATATTGTTATAAAGGGTGTTTTCAGAGGGTGAGTCATGATTTTTCGTAGAAAACTTTTTCCCCTGTATCATTTTCGGTGAAAAAACAGGAGCATTCGATGGAGCGAAGAAAATTACATGGAAAAAGTACTCTTATCCAAATACAAAAATTAGAGCCGTTCGTGAGATATTTGAGTTTTTGTAGTTACATGATATCAGCAGATTGATTTTATTCTTCGCGAGATTCATCGGTATAACGATATTTTAGCAGGCCATGATGAATAATTTTGTTCTCAATTTTGACGTTCATGTCATCAACATTCGAGTCAACATTGTTGTAGTCGATTTGTTAGTGTGGTTTTTCTGTGTCATTTATCACTGCGATTATCAACTGAGATTTTAAGAAATATGGCAGGTTATTCGTTCTCTGAACAAACTGATATGCTTCTAATGCTTGGCGAGTGCTTCGAAAAGGCAAATGCTGCTGAAATATCGTTATACCGATGAATCTCGCGATGAATAAAATCAATCTGCTGATATCATGTAAGTACAAAAACTCAAATATCTCACGAACGGCTCAATTTTTTGTATTTGTATAAGAGTACCTTTTTCATGTAATTTTCTTCGCTCCATCGAATGCTCCTGTTTTTTTACCGAAAATAATACAGGGAAAAAAGTTTTCTACAAAAAATCACGACTCACCCTCTGAAAACACCCTTTATAACAATATCAGAAATGTGGAAGTGCGACGAAAAAATGTATTTTGACAACATACATTCATGCACAAAATTTCAATCGGGTGGCTTTCATCGTTCAGAAGTTATGCGGAGAAATTATTAAAGTTTAATCATCAAACTACACTTATTTTTCAATGTTCTATCACCCCCAGAAAGCTCGGTACACATTTTTGACTCACCCTGTATAAATATCTTGTCATGAATTTTTATTAGTTCCATCTATTTATATTTATATTTCTCAAACTAACATAGTTTTTTCATATTTTTTCGGGTTTACGCTTATATTTTTGATCACTTTGGAAAATTTCGAAAAATAATGCATGCAAATGTTCTATATTCTTATGTATCTATATTTCTTGTTACAAATGAAACATTATATCAGCAAATGTTCTATTCTGACATGCATTGTTGCATTCAGAACAACAAAGTTCAGGAAGTTTTTGCCCAGTGAAGTCTTTTCTGATGGTCTCGACCTTTCGAGCGAAATTTCAATACCTACCTTTTCCACCGCTCACTAGCACGATGTTCTTCGAACATCAAAGGATTTCCTTTCATGCTGTAATAGTTATTTTCTTCCTCATCTCACCGCATTTTGCTGTTACAGCCTGTCAAAACGAATAACAACAAAGGATCGGTTTCCACCCACAGCAGTTCTTCTGGGATATCCAGCGGCATGTCAAGTCCTTCGGGATCCATGGCTCAACACAACAAAAAGACGAATTGGAACCCCTTCAAGAGGCACTCGTCCTCTAGAGAAGGGAAGGACTTCTACGAAAATATCATATTGAGATGAGAACCTAGACTAGATCAATAAAACTACACCTTTTCCAATTGTAATTCAGATATTTGAAGTTGTATTTCGCAGAAAATATGAAATATTATAATTCAGATTGGTAGAATTGGAATCAGAAACTTCAACTTTCTTTTAGACTATCAAACTGTATTTTCCAAAGCGTATCATGTAAGGTAACGTAAGATTCACAATTTTGCATGCTTCTCTAATATTTCCTCACTCTTATTCAAATCACACTGAATTATAATTAATGCTTTGTGAATTATAATCGACTGGACTGTTCTAAACAATTCACTAAACTGAACTTACTGAGTTGCATTCATTACAATTACAATAAAAATTAACCTCCTTGAATTGCAATTGAATTTTCTGAAGTACAAAAAAAGTGTAGTGGAGATTTTTTGTGTCATCGATATTCTCATGTTGTAAATATATAAATGTCCATATAAGAGTAACTGTTTTCAGAGTAGATGCATATTTTTCAATACCTATTTGTAGTTAGTGTTGGCTATGTAGCGATAGTCAAAGTACTGAGATGATATTTATAAATATTTATGTATATAATTAAGATTATGCTAGATATGAATTATCTTTCTTAAATAATCATTAATAATATCGATCTGTTTTTTTGTTGTCCATCGTTTCTTCCTAGTGAACCAGTCGAATACATGTACCTTATTGTTATCAAACAATAACAGTCATAGTTGAGGTTAAGATTTATTTGTGTTGTTAAGCGTTCATATTCTATTGTAATAAAAATATTTTATTCCTCTACAGTAGCTTTTTTGCTTATCAACTCCCGACTTTGTTTCGCGTATAAAATTCCTGTTTTCACGGCACATTCGAGAGAAAAAAAATCAACACTCTCAAGTGCCATTAAAGAACCACTCGATACAAAAATAACTATTTCAATTTCAATCGTGCGGATATTACAACGAACGAAAATAATTCCCTGGTCGTCCGCAGGCGCCGCCACTGTCCCAGCGTCGCCTTTGACGTCACGACGGGCGCTTGCTCTATCCGACCGCCGCGACGATCGATTTTCCGTTATTATGTGCTCGACGTATTGCCCAGCATGCAGAACGAGACACACTCGAAAATCGCGTCTATATTTAATGTCCTCCGATCGAACACCCTGTGGGGCTAGCGCGACGTGAAAGAAGCGACGAGGGTTAAAGTCGACATAGTGATGGGCAGACGGGGTGGAGTGGTAGTGACATAGAAGTGTGCGTTCAGGGTACGGTATGATGTCGAATTTAATGAGGAACACCAAACACTAAATCGAAGTGTTATTCCGTTAAAAGTGTCTGCTGGTATCGAGTAGCTAATCACGAATTGACGGTATATCAAAGAAAATAATGTCGAATCTACTCCGTTGACTAACACCAAACACTTAAACGAAGAGGGATCGTATTAAAGAATCTCAGTTGACGCGGTATATCGATATCAACGAAAAGTATATTGAATCTGCTGCGTTGAATGACAAATACCAAATACTTAATCGAGAAGATATTCAATTTAAAGTGTCTGAGGATATCAGTAGCTTATCACAAATCGCTGGAATAGAAAAGTATGTCAAGAATATACTGCGTTGAATGAGGAAAACTAAACACTAAATCGAGAAGTAATGCTTTAAAAGTGTCTGCGGACATCAATACCTGATCACAAATTGACGGCATTTGAAAGAAGAGTTATTGAATTGAAAATACTTAATCGAACAGTTATTTATTTAAAAGTGTCTGCAGATATCAGTAGCTAATCACAAATCGCTGGAATAGAAAAGAAAAGTATTTCAAGTATATACTGCGTTGAATGAGGAAAACTAAACATTAAATCGGGAAGTAATGCTTTAAAAGTGTCTGTGGACATCAATACCTGATCACAAATTGACGGCATATGAAAGAAAAGTATATTGAATTGAAAATACTTAATCGAACTGTTATTTAATCAAAAGTGTTTAATCACGAATCGCTGGAATAGAAAAGAAAAGTATTTCAAGTATATACTGCGTTGAATGAGGAAAACTAAACACTAAATCGGGAAGTAATGCTTTAAAAGTGTCTGTGGACATCAATACCTGATCACAAATTGACGGCATATGAAAGAAAAGTATATTGAATTGAAAATACTTAATCGAACTGTTATTTAATCAAAAGTGTTTAATCACGAATCGCTGGAATAGGAAAGAAAAGTATTTCAAGTATATACTGCGTTGAATGAGGAAAACTAAACACTAAATCGGGAAGTAATGCTTTAAAAGTGTCTGTGGACATCAATACCTGATCACAAATTGACGGCATATGAAAGAAAAGTATATTGAATTGAAAATACTTAATCGAACTGTTATTTAATCAAAAGTGTTTAATCACGAATCGCTGGAATAGGAAAGAAAAGTATTTCAAGTATATACTGCGTTGAATGAGGAAAACTAAACACTAAATCGGGAAGTAATGCTTTAAAAGTGTCTGTGGACATCAATACCTGATCACAAATTGACGGCATATGAAAGAAAAGTATATTGAATTGAAAATACTTAATCGAACTGTTATTCAATCAAAAGTGTTTAATCACGAATCGCTGGAATAGGAAAGAAAAGTATTTCAAGTATATACTGCGTTGAATGAGGAAAACTAAACACTAAATCGGGAAGTAATGCTTTAAAAGTGTCTGTGGACATCAATACCTGATCACAAATTGACGGCATATGAAAGAAAAGTATATTGAATTGAAAATACTTAATCGAACTGTTATTTAATCAAAAGTGTTTAATCACGAATCGCTGGAATAGGAAAGAAAAGTATTTCAAGTATATACTGCGTTGAATGAGGAAAACTAAACACTAAATCGGGAAGTAATGCTTTAAAAGTGTCTGTGGACATCAATACCTGATCACAAATTGACGGCATATGAAAGAAAAGTATATTGAATTGAAAATACTTAATCGAACTGTTATTTAATCAAAAGTGTTTAATCACGAATCGCTGGAATAGGAAAGAAAAGTATTTCAAGTATATACTGCGTTGAATGAGGAAAACTAAACACTAAATCGGGAAGTAATGCTTTAAAAGTGTCTGTGGACATCAATACCTGATCACAAATTGACGGCATATGAAAGAAAAGTATATTGAATTGAAATACTTAATCGAACTGTTATTTAATCAAAAGTGTTTAATCACGAATCGCTGGAATAGGAAAGAAAAGTATTTCAAGTATATACTGCGTTGAATGAGGAAAACTAAACACTAAATCGGGAAGTAATGCTTTAAAAGTGTCTGTGGACATCAATACCTGATCACAAATTGACGGCATATGAAAGAAAAGTATATTGAATTGAAAATACTTAATCGAACTGTTATTCAATCAAAAGTGTTCAATCACGAATCGCTGGAATAAGAAAGAAAAGTATTTCAAGTATATACTGCGTTGAATGAGGAAAACTAAACACTAAATCGGGAAGTAATGCTTTAAAAGTGTCTGTGGACATCAATACCTGATCACAAATTGACGGCATATGAAAGAAAAGTATATTGAATTGAAAATACTTAATCGAACTGTTATTTAATCAAAAGTGTTTAATCACGAATCGCTGGAATAGAAAAGAAAAGTATTTCAAGTATATACTGCGTTGAATGAGGAAAACTAAACACTAAATCGGGAAGTAATGCTTTAAAAGTGTCTGTGGACATCAATACCTGATCACAAATTGACGGCATATGAAAGAAAAGTATATTGAATTGAAAATACTTAATCGAACTGTTATTTAATCAAAAGTGTTTAATCACGAATCGCTGGAATAGGAAAGAAAAGTATTTCAAGTATATACTGCGTTGAATGAGGAAAACTAAACACTAAATCGGGAAGTAATGCTTTAAAAGTGTCTGTGGACATCAATACCTGATCACAAATTGACGGCATATGAAAGAAAAGTATATTGAATTGAAAATACTTAATCGAACTGTTATTTAATCAAAAGTGTTTAATCACGAATCGCTGGAATAGGAAAGAAAAGTATTTCAAGTATATACTGCGTTGAATGAGGAAAACTAAACACTAAATCGGGAAGTAATGCTTTAAAAGTGTCTGTGGACATCAATACCTGATCACAAATTGACGGCATATGAAAGAAAAGTATATTGAATTGAAAATACTTAATCGAACTGTTATTTAATCAAAAGTGTTTAATCACGATTCGCTGGAATAGGAAAGAAAAGTATTTCAAGTATATACTGCGTAGAATGAGGAAAACTAAACACTGAATCGGGAAGTAATGCTTTAAAAGTGTCTGTGGACATCAATACCTGATCACAAATTGACGGCATATGAAAGAAAAGTATATTGAATTGAAAATACTTAATCGAACTGTTATTTAATCAAAAGTGTTTAATCACGAATCGCTGGAATAGGAAAGAAAAGTATTTCAAGTATATACTGCGTTGAATGAGGAAAACTAAACACTAAATCGGGAAGTAATGCTTTAAAAGTGTCTGTGGACATCAATACCTGATCACAAATTGACGGCATATGAAAGAAAAGTATATTGAATTGAAAATACTTAATCGAACTGTTATTCAATCAAAAGTGTTCAATCACGAATCGCTGGAATAGGAAAGAAAAGTATTTCAAGTATATACTGCGTTGAATGAGGAAAACTAAACACTAAATCGGGAAGTAATGCTTTAAAAGTGTCTGTGGACATCAATACCTGATCACAAATTGACGGCATATGAAAGAAAAGTATATTGAATTGAAAATACTTAATCGAACTGTTATTCAATCAAAAGTGTTCAATCACGAATCGCTGGAATAGGAAAGAAAAGTATTTCAAGTATATACTGCGTTGAATGAGGAAAACTAAACACTAAATCGGGAAGTAATGCTTTAAAAGTGTCTGTGGACATCAATACCTGATCACAAATTGACGGCATATGAAAGAAAAGTATATTGAATTGAAAATACTTAATCGAACTGTTATTTAATCAAAAGTGTTCAATCACGAATCGCTGGAATAGAAAAGAAAAGTATTTCAAGTATATACTGCGTTGAATGAGGAAAACTAAACACTAAATCGGGAAGTAATGCTTTAAAAGTGTCTGTGAACATCAATACCTGATCACAAATTGTCGGCATATAAAAAAAGGACGTCGAATCTACTTCGTTGAATGAGGAATACCAAACACTTAATCGACGATAAAAGTATCAATCAAGATTTCATCTAAACTGAACACTAAATTCGATAATCAATTTCTGCATATGTGTCGATAAAGTGCCGTCAAATCATCTCCAATTTAGGAATTCCTCATGGTAGTGTGATCGGGCCATATGATTTTCCATTAATACCGGAGCAAAATTTGAGGCTAGCCTGAGAGTTCGCGCTGTAAATAGATATTTTGTTATAGAATACAAGTTGAGATGGAAGTGTTAGAATCGATATGAAATAGAGACTGACGAAAAAAACAACAGTAGATCAAAATGGGCAACTCATGCAGCAGTGGTCAGGCTCATAAGGACAAAGACAGCATGTCCCAAAGATCTGAAGAGTAAGTATCAGCATCACAAAGCATCATCACAGCATCTGATATGATTTTTTTCACTTCGAGAAATTTTAATGTATTTATTTTGTATTAAAATTTACACCACAGCACATATCAAGACACCATAGACACATATAAAGAATGTTTTTCAATTATTATTATTATTATTATTATTATTATTATTACTAAAATAGTGCACTTATTGTAATAGTGTAATTATTATTATAATTATTACTAAAATAGTGCACTATTTTCATAGAAATGAGTAGCTTGCTTACCTTTAGAGGGGACCTAAATTAAGTAAATAAAATTCATCTAGATCGTACTCAGGATCCTGAAAACAAGTTATTACGATTTTGTTGAATTTTATGTAGAGCGGTTTTTTTGCTAGTCAGATAATATGGAAAAATTCTATGACTGCCACATTATCAAATCTATGGATAATATTTTTTTCGTGGCAGCCAAATTGTCATTGCATATAAATATATAGGTTATAAATATCCGGTGATTAGCTGACACTCAATAATTCACAGTTTTCCTGACATCTTTATTATATCATAAGATATCGAAAAATATCTTGGAACGAATGCGCTCAGATATTTCCGAAATATTTATTTCCTCTGGTAACTTGGCTTAGTTGAGTGTTTACCAGTTAAAAATATATTTATTTAATACACACGAACACTTGCGAAATATCAAATAGTATCAAATATTTGTTGAGACAAATAAGTCTTTTAATTTCTGGGATTTGAATTGTTCAGCATGAGAAATAATATCAATTGTTTGATCATCAGATAGTACAAATATTTCATATAATTTTTGAGCTATCAAATGTTCAGTACGGAAATCAATATCGACTGATTGCTTTTGTAGATTTTGCAATGTTAATATAGACACATCAATTCAGCAAATGAGATGAGTATTTTTTTTTTCATATTCAAAGTGGAATAATAATTATAATTGATTACCTTGTGACGAAATCGAATGAAAAAAGTTCTACGGTTATCTGGATGGTGATATTGAAAAAATGCAATGATAAGATAAGAGAATATTGAATAACTTCATCATGGGTGACTATACAGGGCTATACATTGGATTCTTAAATTCATTTTTGTTTGGTTGAAGTTGTATGAATCCACCTTGAAAAAATAATATATAATACTCCAACCAATCTGCCAATTGAAAATCAGTTCATCTTATATTCCTAATAATATTTCTAAGTGGTTTCTCAATTTTGAGGTAGTTTCTGCACAAACTGCATTTATATCTTCTACGAAATACGAAATCTCTCATTTCAACAATATGTTTTTGAAAACAAAAAAAATATTCGATTCACATCCATATGTGTAATGCTGTCATTATTAACGTCATTGAAGGTTGGGAAGTGTCACATAACACACCTCAATTTCCCAACCTCACTTCTCGCCCTAATTTCCCGCCCTTATTTTCCGCCCTCATTTCCCGCGAATTTAATATCCCTCTATCTGACATTTATTGACTTCATCTGACATTCATTTATATTGGTGACAATTGTACACCCCGTATGGTAATTTGTCATTCAGAACGAAACAGAAATTTATTATTAATTTTAAAATTTTGAAATATGATGGTTGTAAATAGAATATTATACAATCCTCGGTAGGAAGTTTCTTACGTCATTGATGACTTCATGTTTCTCGAAGCAATATAATTCGTTATTTTTTTTTAAATTGATAGAAGAATAAAAATGTTAGAGACTTATAATATCGCTCTCATCTGTATCAAACTGTATCTATAGAATCAAAGATGTGAAAGTCGATCGTTGAATGATACTTTATGAATAGCCTGTTAGATATTTATATTGTCTTTTCTCAGTATCACCGCCAAGGAAAATATTTGCTTTCCTCTTCTTTCTGTAGTTGAGTCCCCTATATAAATCGAAACTTTCCCGGAATAGAACAGGGATATCACAATAGAAAGCTCTCAATAGAACAGGATTAAAAAATATCAGGATATTTATATCAATATCAAAATATTTGAATATTGTTTTTTTCTAAGAATATTCTGAAGAAAAATCAGGCTTTACAATATTTTTGTGTCATTTTCAAATCCCGACCGAGGTACAAAATACACTTTTCGTAAACTTGTAATAGACGACATTTGTTGTAAGAAAAAAATAGGTGAAATCCAACAACCAACCAACAACCCTCGATATATTCCTATGAACGGAATAAAAAATCAAAAAACCATTTCGATTTGTTACGATAAATCAAAACATCACACCAGACGTGAAATAACCCAATTTTGTACCGCAAAAGAAATGAAAATACGAAGACAAAATAATGCGTCATATCATCAAATCGAGCACCTGCAATTCATTCGTCCCGGAAATCTGCAAACATGGGGGTGAGCTCTGACGTCATAACCAGTCTCGATGACGTCAACTCCGGTCCCGGAAAAGTGCCAACTTCTCCTTCCCCACTTCACAGATAACTCGTCCTTGACACGGAAAATCGTATGACGGCAATGTGATTCGCCACTCTAATCCATCTACAGGGTGTCCGAACAGTCTTCGATATCTTCTCATTGAGATTCTGATGTTCTCGCTAATCGATAAATATCCCTGTAAGATATATTTTGAAATTATTCTGGTTCATACAGGGCGTTCACAAAGAGAGTATTGATTTCAAGGTGTAGCAAACTCATTGAAAATTGCATCTCCCGAAGTAATTACCATTATTCTGAGATATTTTATAAACGTGTTTGGATGTCATTGTCAAGAAAATTTTCGAGGAAGCTAATAAATGCCTGCAAATGAATAATATGAATTTATTTTCACCCACTTCACCCGTTCATCAATAGAACGGCAATGTTGTGGAATTCTTTGGCTAGTGAAGTCTTTCCTGATGCTTACAATCTCCAAACTTTCAAGAAAAATTCCAACGCCTTCCTTCTCTCCCGAAATTCCACCGCTGGCTAACACGATGTTCCTCGAACATTAAAGATTTCCCTTTCGTGTTGTCCACAGATGAAAAAAAAAACTTGATACATCGGCATTTCCATTGTGTTGAAGTTTAAAACGCTATAACATTTTTATCTCCGATTTTAGGGTACTATAAGTTGGAATCAGATGGAAGCGTGTTGAATATGACATCATGCAATCGCTGTGAAAATATACTGGGTGATCCATTCGAGAATACCGAGATATTGAACATTTCACAAAAGTCGAGAAATCCCGTGTATAAAAAAATAATCGGCTTCGATTCATGGTAATAACCATCTTGGAGGTCTTTACAAATATTTTGGAGAGAATCTCGCTCCAATATCTCTAACTGTAAGCTATGCGGTTTCGAATAGGGGTACTTTTTCTCCATTTAAGACCCGTAAAAGGGAAATAGTTAAAGATAGACCCTCATGTGATATATTGTTGCCATCAGGATGAGGAGGTCTCTTTCAAAAAAATCATCAAGTGTGTCCCATTTGAAATTTAGGTTTGGCGTAGCACTCTGTTTGTGAACATACTGTATGAATCAAAATAATTTTAAAATATACCTACGAGGGGTATATATCTAATAGCGAGTACCGCATTTCGATATTTGGACACCCTATATAGAAGTACTACAGATTATCTCTCAAATTATTTGGATTCAAATTCAAAACACCTGGTTTTACACTTCAGTTTCAAATTCACTAAATGTTCCCTGATTCTAGTTTTGATTCACTTCTTTGTGTGCCCAAAATACTGATAAGCGTAAAGAAAACATCAGGTATACGTAATAAAAAAAAAATGAAGATTCTAGAGATAACGATAATATTTCGAAAATTCTATGAAGACCGAAAATATTGCGGAACCCTCACAAAACAATATATGAAATTTAATAATGATACACACATGTATGTAAATACATGTATGTAAATACATGTATGTAAATACATGTATGTAAATACATGCATGTAAATACATGTATGTAAATACATGTATGATAAATACATGTATATTTTGCCTCAATCAATTTTCGTCAGCTTCAGTTAATCGTAAGTCACACATTTTCAATCGAAAACTCACCGGAATTTCTGTTTCTCAGATCGGGCAGCTACCAGATCCGCACCAGTTTACCCTCGGAGAAGCAGCAAACGCTGCTGAACCATATCACGCCCCATTCGGGGGTGATCCTGGAGCCGAGCACGGCGGGGGGTAAGCCCCAAATGCAGGGGGCTTCGGCTAGTACGGCCAGCACCCTGGAAAAGAAGCAAGGTTTGACGAAGGTGTTGAAAGGAGCGGCGTTTGCGGGAATATCTAACGTTTCAGGTAACTTTGGCTATCATTAGGAATCAGTTATTTATATCAGGCTTACGCACAATCGAAAGTTCACCACGTTACGTCGACCCAAACTTTACAACTTTCCACCTACCTCGTAAATTAATCGACCGAACTTCACACTCGGAAGTCGAATCGAGTGAAAATGACAAACGATATCATATTTCCCAATGCAATGCATAGCGTGGGGCAGAATATTTTGCTAACAATCAGCTGATACTTTATCGTTGTCTCTCTTTCTTATGGTAGTTTCAATATACCTCCTCTCTTACGTTCGATCTAGTAGTACATATAATATCATAATATGTTTGGCTACAACACAAGCTTGCTTCGGTGCCCACAAATCGATTAGTAATCATTCAACTCGGGTTTTCTGTTTCTCATCACAATTATTCGCAATCAAAACGTCATTCATCATTTTACAGTTTGTTCAATATTTATGTGAAACGTCGAAATAAACATCACGCAAGTGAGAGTCATAGGTGCCCAGCTTGTGAAAATCTACAAAATCGTGTTGTTATGAGTTCAGCAGACCAAGAGATTACTTTATTATTATTATTATTATTATTATTTCTTGAGACTATCGATTATTATTCCACTTCCTGTTCGCAGATTCGGTCTCTCTGAGTTCTCCGCCTGGCAATCAAAGCCCCAAGGAATTCGAGAAATTATTCGATGGCGACTTGCCAAGCGAAGTCGGCAATCTGTCCGAGAATCTCCAACACCTGATGATGGGAAGGATTTCGCAAGCCAAAACAGCGCTGAGGAGCAAGAAAATCGTCATATATGTATGTGCAGCAGACTCTCAAGGTAAATCCTCAAGTGATATCACGATACCAAGAAGAGTACATTTCATTGAGGATGGACAATTCAAAATCGTATTTTCCGCAGACGTCCATCAATTTGGGTAATTCAGATTGACTGCAAACTGCTCGATAATTTTGTATATCGTTTGCGATAATTTGCGAGATGAAAGATACAAGTTTTCATTGAAGGCCATTCGTTCTTTCAACCGACCGACGTTATTTCAGATTGTAACGTAGAAAAGGGGGCTTTGCACAACACCATCTACCCAGAACTGAGAGCCTCTTGTAGATCCTCGGGCTACGAGTTACACATCGTCGATCTGCACTGGAAAACCCTGTTGGAAAAGCAACAGGACCACGAGTTTCCAGAGTTGTGTATCGGAGAGCTCGCTAGACAAATTGAAGTTGCCTATATCATACCAGTTTTATTCCTGAACAATTCTTTGGGAACGCAACTCCTTCCCATAACCATAGAAAGTACAGACTTCAAAATGGCGATGGAGAGTGCAGAGAATCAGTCCGCTCAAGGACTCCTGTCCAAATGGTAATCGCAAATATCACAGTCTCCTCTATCTCCCCTCCCAAGCCATGATGAAAGGCACCACTCGAACTTCACCGCATTCTATTGTTCACTCCATATCAATGAAGAAATCCAAATTTTTGATCTATCAGATTATCGAATGAGTTGGAAAAATGTAATCATCAATCTGATCTCTGTCACTTTTGAATCTTTCTAGAATATTTTTCAACAGAGTGGCCACCTACTCAATTCCATATCATAAAGAAGAATCCATATCAAGTCTTCGATTTCAACTCATCACCACATAGTTCAATAAATGAATAAACTCTAAAGGACCGTTGGACTCACAATTCTCGCTCGCGACTATATAATTCCCAATACCCAAACAACTCATCGATGACAATGCCGAATTTCGTTGTTCCAGGTACATGTTAGATAGCGATGCGCAGCCGCCGTGTTACAGGCTGAGGCCAATTTCTTGTCACATTCCAGGCTTCAAAGAGTCTCCCTTAGAGGACAGGGAGAAGGCATTTGCCGAATGGGCCATAGAAATAGATAGAATGTTAGCGGTACTGATAACAGTGTTCTCGCAAGAACTGAGAGACACGTATCTAACCACAGTTGTTGAACAGGTAGGCAGTTTCAGAACAATCTCTCAGACCATTTATTATCAACTTCATCTTCATGTTTCTGTTATTCAATTGCAGGAAGTTCACAACACAGTTTTCATGAGCCAAGAATTGGCTAAACGTTGTATATGGTTAAACAGGGTTTTCACTCCAGTGGCTAAAACTCCAGAAAATATGACTCCTGGAGAAGCTGAAGCACAGAGAAGACTGAATATTTTACAAAAGGACTTGAAGGTGAGCGATGTCAATCCAATTAAGATGGAGAACAATCAAAAATCTATTGATTCCAGAACCAATTGACTGAAAAACACATAGTGAGGATACCAGTGAAATACGTGGAGGGTGGACTCGACCTTGAAATTTCTGAACATGAAGAATACATAGCTAATGTCAATCACCACCTGAAAAAGCACCTTAGCGAAATGATAACAGCTATTATAGAAGAACATAAGAGTAAAACCATGATGAAACCTAGTTATGGAATAGAATCTAGCCTATTCGAAGAGTTGAATCAGCAGACGAACTTTTGTCAGAAGGCCGCTCAATGTAATATAAACAGGGAAAAAACTATCAATGATATCAAAACGTTAGACATCGTAACACTTCCCAAACACGAAACTAACCTAACCTCTTTTCAGGTACATACTGGGCGACAGTTCGTCTCCTCTAGTAGTGTATGGTCCTGGAGGTTGTGGGAAAACTACGCTGCTAGCAAGAGTAGCCCAATGTTGCCACCAATGGTTACCAGAGGCTTTCCTCATCACTAGGTTTATAGGAATCAGTGCACAATCAGCAACAATAGAACAACTACTAAGTTCAATATCAAACCAATGTTCAATCCTCAAGTACGGTCATAAATATTACTGTTCTCACGTAAGTACTGTGAAAGTTCCCTTAACTCTCCATTACGTCGCTATATTTCGTTATTCAGAACATAGAGACTTACCAAAAGGCCTTACCAAGCCTCTTGACCACTAGCAGCCATCAAAGACAACTCATAATCCTGCTGGACGGTTTGGACCAAATTAAACCCTATAGCTCGAAAAATATAGACTGGTTGCCAATCACCCTACCAGACAACATCAAACTGGTCATTTCTGTGTCCGAACCAAGCGAGATGTACCTGAAGATGAGCGAGAAGTTGAACGAAGACAATTTCATCAAGCTACCGCTATTGGGTCAGTCCGAAGCCAAGGGTATACTGATGTCCAGTGTCATGCAGTACAACCACAGTGTCAATTCGAATATTCAAGACTGCGTGCTGAAGTCCGCTCAAGAGTGTACCATACCTTTATACTCCAAAGTAAGTCACAGCACAATAGTTGGTATTATTTCTTGGATGAACGATACATCACAGTTTATATCAGAGAATGTCCTTTGATATTCGTCCAAATTATATGAAGTTTGATACCTACAATCAATTGGAATGTATCCGTGTAACGTTACATCACACTTTTTGGCTGGTTTTGACCAACTCTTGTGTACAGGTTCTAGCTTGGCAAACCTCTTGGTGGGTGGACAAAGAACACGAAATCGTACCCAAGGGAAACGTAACCGATCAGATCAATCTGATGCTAGAAGAGCTGGAGTCTATCATAGGAGTCACGCAAGTTCAACATGCCCTGGCAATTCTGGTCAACACCAAACACGGCATCACCGATTCCGAGATGATAGATCTCCTGGCTTTCGACGAGAGCTTCCACTCCAGCGCAACGTACAGTGAGTGTAGAGGTCTTCTGGACCCTGCATCAATGTGACTTTGTCTTGTCGTGTTTCCAGTTACTTGGGCTCCGGCATGTTTGATTTGGTCGAGGTTGAACAAGCATCTGACACCTTTCATGCACTGGACTCTCACTGGCGGAGTTCTTGGATTCCAATGGAAGGACAGTGTTCTGAAGCAGGCAGTCGCAGACAGGTACGAGGATCAGAAGAGATGGGCCAATCAGATGCTTCACGATTATTACGACGTGAGTAGATGGTATTCGATTCAATGTGAAGACTGACAACTATGTCTCCAGGGTAAATGGTGGCGGAACAAATGTTATGACCTTCGAGGTCGCCTAGTCCAGCAAGATAATATTTTGGGAAAATGGTATGCTTTTCGTGTGTATGAGTTTTGTTTTTTGAGGATTATTTTGTATATATTTTCATTGTTTTCATTTTTGCATGTAAATATTTCGTTAATAAAGCTTTCAACCTTGACTTTTATCATTTTTTGTTTTCCACTTCGGTAGCTTTTATTCCAATGTATCGAAGGGAACTTCATTGGAACATTATCAGTAAGTACCTACTCATTTTCATTATGTATCTACACAGGATTCAAACTCTTCAAAAGTCTAAGAAATGCTATTCGTTTCAGTTACAATCGGAGGAAGCTAGATGAGCTGCCATTTCAACATTTCCAGCTCCATGGCGATTTGGAGGAATCCAAATATCTCTCAGACATATCCTGGATATACGACAAAGTTTGTGGTTCCAACTGCTATCAAATTCTAGAAGACATGAATCTCCATCCTCGGATCGAAAACCAGTTCACCTTAGTACTCAAAGACTTTATTGAAACGCACGCCAGTGTTCTTAACTATGACGGGAAACAGTTCTATTCGCATTTGTACAGATATCTGAGTGACAAAGTTAGTAATGGTGTTGAGAAGAGTGACTCCAAACTATCTCTAGTATATAATATTACGAAGAATCCTCCTGTGTTATCTCTCATTCCCATCGGTAGTACCGACATCGAGAAAAGGGAAGACTTTCCTGAAAAAGTTAGGCAAGACAAGGCTTTCGACGTTGTGGTGAGACTACCAAAAACTGATCAGTTCATTGTTACAATTTCTACAGAAAAAGGAGAGCTATGTGTTTGGGATATAATAAAGTGAGTGAAAACGTTCGCTATGCAATAGTAGAGTGTTCAACGACCACGAGTATGAGGTCTTCAGCTCAAACCGTACGCTGCAAATCATGCGAGAGAGTTGTGCACTGTACTTTTCCTACTGCTTCAATATTTAATAGCGAAATGATCAAGAAAGAAATGAATTTAATAGTTTCTGAATTTGATGCGATGGCCTCTGCGAATCTGTGGAGGATTCTAAGGCTCTTCTATATTTTTCTTTTCAATTCTGGAATAAAACTGACACATTACCTTACGCGACTTTGCCAAAACACATCAAACCGTTTCACTCCGAATCCATCAAAAACGTGAACAATCGGAATTATGGAATGGGACCAAATCTCTTTGAAAACTAAAGCTATGTTTCGATAAGTTTCGATAAGAATATTTTCCATGTTACATTCATTGCAAAGTGCTATAGATTTTGAGCAACAAACGAACACCTGCAAATATTGTGACATTTTGATGAACGTTTTCTTTTTTCTAGTTGCCAGGCGATAAGAGTACTTCGTGGTATACCGAACCCGATAAATCTCATCCCTATAGACGAATACAAGTGCATCATTTTATGCAAAAGGGAGCTAAGGACGTTCGACTTGAATACCGGCACTTTTTTGACCAAACTGAAGGGCGTGATGAACCAAAAAATGCCGTATTATGGACTTCACGACCAATCCCATCTAGTAGCGTTGAGCAGAAACCGAATGTACATAAATCTAATGAACTTAGAAACAGGTAGGTGAGGGCTGCATAACATTTTCGTAGTGACTATTTTATGTTCACCCTCATCACTATTGGGTGGGGAATGTCGTGAAAGCGTTGTTTCGTGTTCGTTGGTGTTTGACATTTTCTCTCAAGTCAGACTTGTTGCAGGTGATTGCGTTACCACATTCAAGGCTGGTGAAGACAGATTCCTGAATTCACTGCTAGTTTCTGGAGATGGAAGGTAATTTAACTTGGGGATATTAGGATCACAACAAAAATCACAAAAAGATAAAAAAAAATCGAACTTACAAGTTACGAAAAAAATTACGCGTGCTCAGAACTTGGCCGGAAGTTGCGGCATAACTATAGTCCGGTCAATAATGTAGCAACATCAGTTGGTATACCTATCTATTATTCTAAAAAATGAACCGAGACTCCAAATTGTTCTGAATTAATAATTACATCGCTACTATAATCGCAACTAAGCCTTCGATCATTTATGTCTCATACACAAAAAAGAGATATTCTACTAGCCTACGAAACAGTTTCAGAGTTGGCACGCATCTGTTGAACGCAGCTAATTTATTGCCATATTTTAAGCACGTGTTTTCGGTATTTCACTCAGATTCAATTACCATAATATACTTCTATCATCTATTTTCAGGATTCTAGTGTGCGGTGATGAAACTCAAAAGCCTTTTCCCCTATTAGTATGGAATTTGCAAAATCGCAAATTATTGTACGACCTCAGGATTCCCCATCATCACTTCATTACTGCTTTATCAGCTATCACTCATGAAGGTAAAGTATATATTCATTGTTCAGTATCATTTAGCAATCAGTTTTGAATCAATGATTTGGATTTGGATTTGATGTGGAAATCATTAGAATTCATTATTTTTTTCTACATCATTACTATTGTGATGTATGAAAAGTCCGCATAAATTTTTTTCATTTTTTTTTTCATCATCTACTTAGTAGCCTTTCTCAGAACCTTTTCAGTTTTTTTTTTATCTGTGGACAACACGAAAGGGAAACCTATGATGTTCGAGGAACATCGTGTTAGCCCGCGGTGGAATTTTGGGAGAGTAGGAAGGTGTTGGAATTTTTCTTGAAAGTTTGGAGGTTGTAAGCATCAGGAAAGACTTCACTAGGCAAAGAATTCCATAACTTTGCCGTTCTATTGATGAATGATGCTTGGTATAGCGATGTTCGACAGGTCTCGAGCCTGACAGTGTAGGGGTGACCAGCTATATATACCTACTGAAATATTATATCACGAATTATCAGAAGAATCTAACTGTTATGATTTTGTGAATTTTGAAAAACGCAATTTGTATCAAACTACCAGTAATGTGGCTCATGATAATAATAATCATGAATAATAAAGATTATTATTTGCAGGTAATTATGTTTGTTGCGTCTGTTACGAGATAGCCGAACCAAATCCGAATTTCATTGTTGTCTATGATTTGCAAAGCGGCACGTTATTCAAGAAATGGAAGCCCTTTTGCAATACGGTTTCCATAGAAATAAGCTCTCAAGGTGGCTGTGTCATATCAGGTCTCGAAGACGCCAGATTGCTCGTCTGGGACCTTGTTACTGGTAAGAAACTTTGTGTTTATGAAACCTGATGAGTTGGTAGTCAGTTTTGCTCATTGTCGATAGATCGAGGAAGGAAAATTTTGTTTAATGTTCATGTTCATAATTTCGAGTTATGTTTTGATTATCTTTTTTTTAAACGATCCGACTCGAATATCTATTGAAATATTTATATTTTGTCGATTTTCATTTCGTGAGGGACAATGTCTTAGTTTCATATCATTAGCGTCAATTTACACCCCTCCCCTACATCCTCTTCATTATCATTACCATTTTTTCGAATCATGATCTTATTCATTTTTCAGCTTTTAATGGGATTTTCTCTCCTCGTTTCTAAAAAATAGAGTAGAAGTTATTGAAAATTATTTCATTATATATTTGTAGTAAGGACAGATTTTGTGATCTGCCCCAAAATGTCACTGCTTGAAATTAAACCTTTAGATACCTAAAAGAGAAATTCTCTATTGGTCAGTGACACCTTGTTTTTGAAAAAAATTGGAAATACAAATATATTTAATAAGAATAAAACCTCTACTTATCTTGGTGGACGTTTCGGGAACGAATCTGCTCACGTTCTCAACACAATTGAAATATTTTTCTCTTCATAAACTTTTTTCAATGTTTCCGATTTTGACACTGAAAAGTGACAAGTGACACTGAAAAGTGACAAGGTGTTTTCATTAATTGATATCGAATTTTCCATTTTCACATTCAAAAACAAGGTGTCACTGACCAATAGAGAATTTCTCTTTTAGGTATCTAAAGGTTTAATTTCAAGCGCAGTGACATTTTGGGACAGATCCTAAATCTGTCCTTACTACAAATATATTCCAATAATTTTTAATAACTTCTACTCTATTTTTTAGAAACGAGGAGAGAAAATCCCATTAAAAGCTGAAAAATGAATATACCACCTCCTCGAAGAACTTACAGACATGATCTTATCATTGAACGATATCTTTATTTTCCTCCAGCTTTCCAACGATATCTTTATTTTCTGTTTTGGTGAGATATTTTTGAAAAGTAGTAATTCCAAAAATCAATATGAGAAATTTGTGGAATCAAGCTCGGTATTGAATGAGAAGTGTGAGGCACTCATGATAATAACAAAATAGGAGAGCTTGGACAACATTTGCGTCCTTGTATGTGTATTCTTGTATTCTTCATAATTTCAGATTTTGACAATTATGGTAAACATGTTTCTTTCGACATATATCGAAATTTTCGTGAGTGCCAGTGAAACAGTTTCCCTTAGTTTTCGTTTCTTTTTTCTTCCTCGAAACTATTTCTACATATATTTTGCTGGTGAATTTTTGATTCGATACTTCTCTCTGAAATGATGGCTTGACTGTTGTGTCAACATTCTTAGCATCGTATTTTTCAGAATAAGTGACTCTTAAAATCAAAAGTGGCAGCTTTGACAAATGTCAAAAACATTCTCTTTCACAAATTGAATCCCTAAAAAAATTACTAATTCCGACAGCTCCAATTAGATGACCGTAAGTAACATTGATTTATGGAAATCAGTAGTTTTCAAGCGCCCATATCCAAAAAACTTACAAACTCAAATACTGACATCTTCAGACGAAGAAGTAAGTCTTGGATCCCAGTCCGAGTAGGCAATTTCACTTATCTTCTCAAGCAAAACTTCAACGCTCGAGTTGACTCCCAAAATGTACTATTAATAATAGTGAAAGTTTTTCTCAAATCTGCAAATCTTCTGGACGTTTCACAGGGAACTGCCGTTGGTCACTGAGCGGTCACACTGCGCCAGTTTCCTCCCTGTTGCTGGATCCTACAGGGGCCTTGTGTCTTTCCAGGGATTCGGAATGTAGAGATAGATCGATTCGAATTTGGGATTTAGATAAAGGTACGTGTTTTTCGAACAAACCAATTTTTCACAATTCTCGACGAAATATCCTAGAGCCTACGAGATATTTTTGGCATCTAGGTACTTAATCCATTACGCAAATCTATTTTTATCAACACAGTAGTTGTCAAATTTTCACATCTTCATGTTTGATTGTGATACTTTCATGGCCATCTACGATAGCTAACTCAGCGCGTCTGTGTTGTCAGTCATCTTGTCTGTTCAAGTAGAGTGGGTCTGTGGTCGGGTTCAAGATTTCATAGAGCGAATTTCATTCTAGGCGATTTGGTAGCTGTATATACTCCCGAAGCCAAAATCGCTGCTTGTGAAATAACCTCGAACGGCCAACTGGTCGTTCTATCTTTAGAAGGGTGTAAATCCTTGGTTACTTTGCAACTCAAAGGTCCAAATCACAGCGAGCTTCCTGCTAGCGAAATCTACGGAGATGAAGACAAAACAGGAAAGGTTTTCAACCTGCAGGACTGTTGCTGACCAGAATAATAATCAACGGTACATAGCAGGGCTATTATATTCGATAGTATTGTGCTATAAACGAGCTTTTAGACAGCGCAGTGATTTGTGATGTTGTACCCCAACATTATTGAATGGTAAAATATAAATATTTTTATTATAGAAGCCTCATCCGAATGCTGACATAATTTTTTTGATCACTCACAGTTTAATATTCGTGGTAGGTTATGACAGGTACTCTATTTTCTTCTCAAATAGGTATTTGATATTATTTAATCGGTAATCGAGAATGTTGGGTTGGGATGCAACATCATCAGAAATGGACAGGACAGATACAGCGCAATCATAGACTTATTTTTAATAACTCAGATCAGTTACCGACTACTCATTTCAGTCTGAGCGCAACCCTGTCGAATTTAATAATCCTGAGAACATAGATCGTAACATGTAGCGGCAAATTAATACATAACCTCTTCTCTATTGCCTTTGACACTTTTGACACTCGTTGATCTGCCCTTATGAATGTAAAATCCTTATTATGAGTGATTGTTACGATAGTTGTACGGTGAAATATTGTCCAAAAGTATCAGTTACTAATTCAATTAAGTATAGTGTGATCTGTGCTGGTTTCAGGTCCAGTAGGTTTTAAAATATTCATAGAGATTCACTCCTCCAGTGGCAGGAATTGACTATCTACCTGTATTGTCTCGAAAGAAAATATAAAAAATGTCTGTGCTGGTTACAGATGAATTTTATTTTCCAACATACAATGTTAATCAAAGCATGATTTGTGCAATGTCAGGTGATGAACAGTTGACTGTTGAATACAACTTTTGATGAGTAGCAGCCCCGAGAGATTTCATTTTCGGATTGCAGAGGGGAAAATAATAACTGCTCATGGATTTTCCAAGCTGAACTTTTCAATTTTTTCCTCAATTCGGGTAATAAAAGTATTTCCATTCAAATTGAAATACTCACCAAACTGCCATTGGCAAAATTGATATTTTGCCAATTTTTATTTTCTTATTCTGATAACATGTAACGTAAAATCAAGTGGCATCAGATTTTCTAAAAATAGTGTTATTGAAACAATACAGCAACTCCGTATATTTTGGCATACTTGGGTAGTTCAAATATTAACCTGCATCTCATCTGAGACGAAGTAAATTTCAAAATTTGAAAAGTGTCATTTTGATTTCCTCCAAAATTCATGTGTATCTTTTTTCGCCCACCTTATTGTAGTCTATGGCATCAACTATAATTCTCAATGAGTCAAAGTTGGAGTCGCGAAGATTTCAAACATCATACACGGTAATTCATGTGTGTCACCTGATATTGAAAGTCATTTCTTGTGAAAATATGTGTATGTACATTTCATAATCACATATTGAATTTTATTTGGGGAATTCACCTGAACATTTGACAAGAACGTGTTCAGGAGAACATTATATTCTGAATGAATACATCTGTTATCTTGTTTGATGTATTTTATTGAAGCCCATCTGGTATGTGGAACAAAATGTTATCAATATTGGTTACTTGGTTGAACATCATCAATATATTATATTTGTATGTCGTGATTCTCGTGAAAAATAAAGATGAAATGAATGCAACTGTGGTTTATCTATCTAACTGTTGAGATAGTATTTTAGTTGAACGCGAAGAAAATCGATAGAATTCCGGAAATTATTAAAAATATAATAACGAATCTATATGTAAACATTTGAAATACAGCACAGAACTCATATTTCATATTGTATTCTGTGCTCAGAGAAATGATAATCTGGAATGAAGTAATGTCAGAGAAGAATATAATGATGTGAAAGCAGCTGACAAAGATGGCAGCTAAAATTTTCTAGGTGGTCATAACGTCCATGGGCGTGAAGACACGAATTTCTTGGGCTTAAAAATTACTTGCTGAAATTCTTCTCGAAATGTTGGTATCTAATTGAATCATAGGAAACATATCCACCCTCAAATGAATGATATTCTAAACGAGAAACAAATTCACTGTTATTTGTTGTCATTGTTGTCTAAATGGAGCGGAAATTTGGAAACTGGCGTGGAAAAAGTAGGCAAAAATAATTTCCATTCAGTAAAATTCCAACATTATATTCCGAAAATTACCGAATCTCATTTTTTTACCACGAGTTCTCACCATTGTAGTTTCGCCTGTACATGGAAAATCTGACATAAAATAATCATACAGCAGCTGCAAGTGAGTCATCGGAGATGACAAACGATTAAACAGGTTATGAATCACCGTAACTGAACCTATAAATACTCGTCATTACTCACTTCAGACTCCAGTACTTGAGGAGGTGCGCATTGAGAAGGTCGATCGCTGTATTAAATACATAACATCGAAATCGGTCGTAATTCAAAAAAAGTTGACTGAAATGAATTCTTTGAATTATTTGTGCTGAACAACGAGTGTCTGTGCAGTTGTGGACAGTGTTTTATTGTAAACTATTTGTGAAATCAGTGATTGTGCCTTACTACAATAGGTGCTCCATAGCCCCAGAAAACTAGCGAGTACTGTTATCAATATTGTTTTCTATCTACGTCTTGTGAAAGGTACAAAGTAGGTTGAATTGGGGAAAAATTTTTCAGCTCACTATAATAGTGAAAGATAATCACGATGACATTTTTTGGTTATCAAAATTCTCCCGTTAAATACTTTTCCGAATATAAAATCAAAGTATGAAACTATATGGCATATTCTCAATCTACATAATAAAGCATTAATTTTTTTGATTTCACGTTTCGAAGTTTTGGGCCAGTATCAACTTATTTTTCAAGAGTGCATGAATACTCTTTCAAATTTTCCCCATTTCCCAAAAGTAGGTGCAAGTAATTTCCATTTAGTAAAATTCAAACATTATATTCCGAAAATTATAAAATCTCATTTTTTTTTCTTCTACCACGAGTTCCCACCATACATGGAAAATCTCACATAAAATAATCATACAGCAGCTGCAAGTGAGTCATCGGAGATGACAAAAGATTAAACAGGTTATGAATCACCCTAATTGAACCTATAAATACTCGTCGTTACTCACTTCAGACTTCAGTACAAGCGGAGGTGCGCATTGAGAAGGTCGATCGCTGTATTAAATACAAAACATCGAAAATCGGTATTATTTAAAAAAATGTTGACTGAAGTGAATTCTTTGAATAATTTGTGCTGAACAACGAGTGTCTGTGCATTTGTGGACAGTGTTTCATTGTGACCTATTTGTGAAATCAGTGATTGTGCCTTACTACAATAGATGCTCCATAGCCGCCAGAAAACAAGTGAGTACTGTTATTAATATTGTTTTCGATCTGCGTCTTGTAAGAGGTAAAAGTAGGTTGAATTGAAAATTTTTCAGCTCATTCTAATAGTGAAAGATGATCACGATGACATTTTTTGGTCATCAAAATTCTTTCGTTAAATACTTTTCCGAATATAATTCAAAAAATAAAACTATATTTCTCAATCTACATAATATATCATCCAATTTTTTGATTTCAAGTTTTGGGCCAATATCAACTCATTTTTCGAAAGTACATGAGTACTTTTTCGAATTTTCACCATTTTCAATATTGAAATTGATTGAAGTTTTCATCTTCAATATTGAAAATGAAATTCTTGACAAAAATGTCTACAACGGAGATCAGGGACTTTGCAAATCATTTAAATGATCATGACATGACTACAGGAAGTATTACGAAAGTCATAAAAAATAAAGGGCACACTAATCATGAGAACTTTTTGTCAAAAATTCAAAAATACTTCGGCAAATGTCATATTTTGACATGTCAATTTTTTTTCACTGAAAAGCTGTAAATCATGAGACATATATCTATATATATACATATAAATATATCATGTGGGATATATCCTTTCCATTTCATGTGATTCAGGATTCAAGAAAAGTTATGATGATCCTTCTGAAAAGTTTCAAAATACAAAGGAATGTATTGTTAGCTATCATTCCTCGGATCGGTGAATCGGAAAGAGTGAATTTTTTGTTCCAACTCTGAAATCATGTTCAATAACAATGATCTGATGATCAGAATTCGAAAATACGCTGGATAATTATGTCTACCCAGCTCAAAGTAATTTCCTCCATTCGATCTGGAAGTTTGCACGCATTTCTCATCTTCAATAACTTCTTAATCATTACGTAGTTTATGCTTGTACAGTTTCAACAGGTGAGAAGGAATGGTCGACTTTTTCCCGCACGATAACACGACAGGTACCCTTACGAGGGGAGTGTATCGGCTTTGATGTCAGTAATTCCTCCCTAAAAAAGAGGTTGTCATCGTACAAAAGTCAGGTATGAACAGTGTTTGTCGTTTGTTCTAAAAGAGAACATGTTCAGGGGAGATTGTTGCCGAAAGGATATCAAAGACCCTTATTTCCTTACCGTTGTAAATCGCTGATTCAACAAACATATCATAACGATATGATTCCTGTGTCAATTTGAGATACATCTCGATACGAAATACGTGAGATATATCCTTGTCATTCCATGTGATTCAGGGTTCGAGAAGGAGATATGATAATTATGATGAAAGAACTTCGAGGAACATCATTTATAGGATACCTAATTCTCAATAATTACAGAATAATGGAATGTTAACTATCACTTCTCGAATCGATAAATCGAGAATTGTGAATTCGTCCTTCCAATAGTCTGATCGCAATTCGAAAACACGCTGGATAATTATGTCAACCTAACTCAGGGCAATTTCAATCCGGAAATTCACACGCATTTCTCATCTTCAATAACTCCTTAATCATTACGTAGTTTATGCTTGTACAGTTTCAACAGGTGAGAAGGAACGGTCGACTTTTTCCCGCACGATAACACGACAGGTACCCTTACGAGGGGAGTGTATCGGCTTTGATGTCAGTAATTCCTCCCTAAAAAAGAGGTTGTCATCGTACAAAAGTCAGGTATAAACAGTGTTTGTCGTTTGTTCTAAAAGAGAACATGTTCAGGGGAGATTGTTGCCGAAAGGATATCAAAGACCCTTATTTCCTTACCGTTGTAAATCGCTGATTCAACAAACATATCAGAACGATATGATTCCTGTGTCAATTTGAGATACATCTCGATACGAAATACGTGAGATATATCCTTGTCATTCCATGTGATTCAGGGTTCGAGAAGGAGATATGATAATTCTAATGAAAAAATTTCGAGAAACATCATTTATAGTATACCTTCTTCTCAATAATTACAGAATAATGTAATGTTAACTATCACTTCTCGAATCGATGAATCGAGAATTGTAAATTCGTCCTTCCAACTCTGGAATCATCTTCAATAACACTAGTCTGATCGCAATTCGAAAACACGCTGGATATTTATGTCAACCTAACTCAGGGCAATTTCAATCCGGAAATTCACACGCATTTCTCATCTTCAATAACTCCTTAATCAATACGTAGTTTATGCTTGTACAGTTTCAACAGGTGAGAAGGAACGGTCGACTTTTTCCCGCACGATAACACGACAGGTACCCTTACGAGGGGAGTGTATCGGCTTTGATGTCAGTAATTCCTCCCTAAAAAAGAGGTTGTCATCGTACAAAAGTCAGGTATGAACAGTGTTTGTCGTTTGTTCTAAAAGAGAACATGTTCAGGGGAGATTGTTGCCGAAAGGATATCAAAGACCCTTATTTCCTTACCGTTGTAAATCGCTGATTCAACAAACATATCAGAACGATATGATTTCTGTGTCAATTTGAGATACATCTCGATACGAAATACGTGAGATATATCCTTGTCATTCCATGTGATTCAGGGTTCGAGAAGAAGATATGATAATTATGATGAAAAAACTTCGAGAAACATCATTTATAGGATACCTAATTCTCAATAATTACAGAATAATGTAATGTTAACTATCACTTCTCGAATCGATGAATCGAGAATTGTAAATTCGTCCTTCCAATAGTCTGATCGCAATTCGAAAACACGCTGGATAATTATGTCAACCTAACTCAGGGCAATTTCAATCCGGAAATTCACACGCATTTCTCATCTTCAATAACTCCTTAATCATTACGTAGTTTATGCTTGTACAGTTTCAACAGGTGAGAAGGAACGGTCGACTTTTTCCCGCACGATAACACGACAGGTACCCTTACGAGGGGAGTGTATCGGCTTTGATGTCAGTAATTCCTCCCTAAAAAAGAGGTTGTCATCGTACAAAAGTCAGGTATAAACAGTGTTTGTCGTTTGTTCTAAAAGAGAACATGTTCAGGGGAGATTGTTGCCGAAAGGATATCAAAGACCCTTATTTCCTTACCGTTGTAAATCGCTGATTCAACAAACATATCATAACGATATGATTTCTGTGTCAATTTGAGATACATCTCGATACGAAATACGTGAGATATATCCTTGTCATTCCATGTGATTCAGGGTTCGAGAAGGAGATATGATAATTCTAATGAAAAAATTTCGAGAAACATCATTTATAGTATACCTTCTTCTCAATAATTACAGAATAATGTAATGTTAACTATCACTTCTCGAATCGATGAATCGAGAATTGTAAATTCGTCCTTCCAACTCTGGAATCATCTTCAATAACAATAGTCTGATCGCAATTCGAAAACACGCTGGATAATTATGTCAACCTAACTCAGGGCAATTTCAATCCGGAAATTCGCACGCATTTCTCATCTTCAATAACTTCTTAATCAATACGTAGTTTATGCTTGTACAGTTTCAACAGGTGAGAAGGAACGGTCGACTTTTTCCCGCACGATAACACGACAGGTACCCTTACGAGGGGAGTGTATCGGCTTTGATGTCAGTAATTCCTCCCTAAAAAAGAGGTTGTCATCGTACAAAAGTCAGGTATGAACAGTGTTTGTCGTTTGTTCTAAAAGAGAACATGTTCAGGGGAGATTGTTGCCGAAAGGATATCAAAGACCCTTATTTCCTTACCGTTGTGAATCGCTGATTCAACAAACATATCAGAACGATATGATCTCTGTGTCAATTTGAGATACATCTCGATACGAAATACGTGAGATATATCCTTGTCATTCCATGTGATTCAGGGTTCGAGAAGAAGATATGATAATTATGATGAAAAAACTTCGAGAAACATCATTTATAGGATACCTTATTCTCAATAATTACAGAATAATGTAATGTTAACTATCACTTCTCGAATCGATGAATCGAGAATTGTAAATTCGTCCTTCCAATAGAGTGATCGCAAGTCGAAAACACGCTGGATAATTATGTCAACCTAACTCAGGGCAATTTAAATTCGGAAATTCACACGCATTTCTCATCTTCAATAACTCCTTAATCATTACGTAGTTTATGCTTGTACAGTTTCAACAGGTGAGAAGGAACGGTCGACTTTTTCCCGCACGATAACACGACAGGTACCCTTACGAGGGGAGTGTATCGGCTTTGATGTCAGTAATTCCTCCCTAAAAAAGAGGTTGTCATCGTACAAAAGTCAGGTATGAACAGTGTTTGTCGTTTGTTCTAAAAGAGAACATGTTCAGGGGAGATTGTTGCCGAAAGGATATCGAAGACCCTTATTTCCTTACCGTTGTAAATCGCTGATTCAACAAACATATCATAACGATATGATTTCTGTGTCAATTTGAGATACATCTCGATACGAAATACGTGAGATATATCCTTGTCATTCCATGTGATTCAGGGTTCGAGAAGAAGATATGATAATTATGATGAAAAAACTTCCAGAAACATCATTTATAGGATACCTTATTCTCAATAATTACAGAATAATGTAATGTTAACTATCACTTCTCGAATCGATGAATCGAGAATTGTAAATTCGTCCTTCCAATAGAGTGATCGTAATTCGAAAACACGCTGGATAATTATGTCAACCTAACTCAGGGCAATTTCAATCCGGAAATTCACACGCATTTCTCATCTTCAATAACTCCTTGATCATTACGTAGTTTATGCTTGTACAGTTTCAACAGGTGAGGAGGAACGGTCGACTTTTTCCCGCACGATAACACGACAGGTACCCTTACGAGGGGAGTGTATCGGCTTTGATGTCAGTAATTCCTCCCTAAAAAAGAGGTTGTCATCGTACAAAAGTCAGGTATAAACAGTGTCTGTCGTTTGTTCTAAAAGAGAACATGTTCAGGGGAGATTGTTGCCGAAAGGATATCAAAGACCCTCATTTCCTTACCGTTGTAAATCGCTGATTCAACAAACATATCAGAACGATATGATCTCTGTGTCAATTTGAGATACATCTCGATACGAAATACGTGAGATATATCCTTGTCATTCCATGTGATTCAGGGTTCGAGAAGAAGATATGATAATTCTAATGAAAAAACTTCGAGAAACATCATTTATAGGATACCTTCTTCTCAATAATTACAAAATAATGTAATGTTAACTCACTTCTCGAATCGATGAATCGGGAATTGTAAATTCGTCCTTCCAACTCTGGAATCATCTTCAATAACAATAGTCTGATCGCAATTCGAAAACACGCTGGATAATTATGTCAACCTAACTCAGGGCAATTTCAATCCGGAAATTCGCACGCATTTCTCATCTTCAATAACTTCTTAATCAATACGTAGTTTATGCTTGTACAGTTTCAACAGGTGAGAAGGAACGGTCGACTTTTTCCCGCACGATAACACGACAGGTACCCTTACGAGGGGAGTGTATCGGCTTTGATGTCAGTAATTCCTCCCTAAAAAAGAGGTTGTCATCGTACAAAAGTCAGGTATGAACAGTGTTTGTCGTTTGTTCTAAAAGAGAACATGTTCAGGGGAGATTGTTGCCGAAAGGATATCGAAGACCCTTATTTCCTTACCGTTGTAAATCGCTGATTCAACAAACATATCAGAACGATATGATTTCTGTGTCAATTTGAGATACATCTCGATACGAAATACGTGAGATATATCCTTGTCATTCCATGTGATTCAGGGTTCGAGAAGAAGATATGATAATTATGATGAAAAAACTTCGAGAAACATCATTTATAGGATACCTTATTCTCAATAATCACAGAATAATGTAATGTTAACTATCACTTCTCGAATCGATGAATCGAGAATTGTAAATTCGTCCTTCCAATAGAGTGATCGCAATTCGAAAACACGCTGGATAATTATGTCAACCTAACTCAGGGCAATTTCAATCCGGAAATTCACACGCATTTCTCATCTTCAATAACTCCTTAATCATTACGTAGATTATGCTTGTACAGTTTCAACAGGTGAGAAGGAACGGTCGACTTTTTCCCGCACGATAACACGACAGGTACCCTTACGAGGGGAGTGTATCGGCTTTGATGTCAGTGATTCCTCCCTAAAAAAGAGGTTGTCATCGTACAAAGGTCAGGTATGAACAGTGTTTGTCGTTTGTTCTAAAAGAGAACATGTTCAGGGGAGATTGTTGCCGAAAGGATATCAAAGACCCTTATTTCCTTACCGTTGTAAATCGCTGATTCAACAAACATATCATAACGATATGATTTCTGTGTCAATTTGAGATACATCTCGATACGAAATACGTGAGATATATCCTTGTCATTCCATGTGATTCAGGGTTCGAGAAGGAGATATGATAATTCTAATGAAAAAATTTCGAGAAACATCATTTATAGTATACCTTCTTCTCAATGATTACAGAATAATGTAATGTTAACTATCACTTCTCGAATCGATGAATCGAGAATTGTAAATTCGTCCTTCCAACTCTGGAATCATCTTCAATAACAATAGTCTGATCGCAATTCGAAAACACGCTGGATAATTATGTCAACCTAACTCAGGGCAATTTCAATCCGGAAATTCACACGCATTTCTCATCCTAAATAACTCCTTGATCATTACGTAGTTTATGCTTGTACAGTTTCAACAGGTGAGAAGGAACGGTCGACTTTTTCCCGCACGATACCACGACAGGTACCCTTACGAGGGGAGTGTATCGGCTTTGATGTCAGTAATTCCTCCCTAAAAAAGAGGTTGTCATCGTACAAAAGTCAGGTATGAACAGTGTTTGTCGTTTGTTCTAAAAGAGAACATGTTCAGGGGAGATTGTTGCCGAAAGGATATCAAAGACCCTTATTTCCTTACCGTTGTAAATCGCTGATTCAACAAACATATCAGAACGATATGATTTCTGTGTCAATTTGAGATACATCTCGATACGAAATACGTGAGATATATCCTTGTCATTCCATGTGATTCAGGGTTCGAGAAGAAGATATGATAATTATGATGAAAAAACTTCGAGAAACATCATTTATAGGATACCTAATTCTCAATAATTACAGAATAATGTAATGTTAACTATCACTTCTCGAATCGATGAATCGGGAATTGTAAATTCGTCCTTCCAACTCTGGAATCATCTTCAATAACAATAGTCTGATCGCAATTCGAAAACACGCTGGATAATTATGTCAACTTAACTCAGGGCAATTTCAATCCGGAAATTCGCACGCATTTCTCATCTTCAATAACTTCTTAATCAATACGTAGTTTATGCTTGTACAGTTTCAACAGGTGAAAAGGAACGGTCGACTTTTTTCCGCACGATAACACGACAGGTACCCTTACGAGGGGAGTGTATCGGCTTTGATGTCAGTAATTCCTCCCTAAAAAAGAGGTTGTCATCGTACAAAAGTCAGGTATGAACAGTGTTTGTCGTTTGTTCTAAAAGAGAACATGTTCAGGGGAGATTGTTGCCGAAAGGATATCAAAGACCCTCATTTCCTTACCGTTGTGAATCGCTGATTCAACAAACATATAAGAACGATATGATCTGTGTCAATTTGAGATACATCTCGATACGAAATACGTGAGATATTTCCTTGTCATTCCATGTGATTCAGGGTTCGAGAAGAAGATATGATAATTCTAATGAAAAAACTTCGAGAAACATCATTTATAGGATACCTTCTTCTCAATAATTACAAAATAATGTAATGTTAACTATCACTTCTCGAATCGATGAATCGGGAATTGTAAATTCGTCCTTCCAACTCTGGAATCATCTTCAATAACAATAGTCTGATCGCAATTCGAAAACACGCTGGATAATTATGTCAACCTAACTCAGGGCAATTTCAATCCGGAAATTCGCACGCATTTCTCATCTTCAATAACTTCTTAATCAATACGTAGTTTATGCTTGTACAGTTTCAACAGGTGAGAAGGAACGGTCGACTTTTTCCCGCACGATAACACGACAGGTACCCTTACGAGGGGAGTGTATCGGCTTTGATGTCAGTAATTCCTCCCTAAAAAAGAGGTTGTCATCGTACAAAGGTCAGGTATGAACAGTGTTTGTCGTTTGTTCTAAAAGAGAACATGTTCAGGGGAGATTGTTGCCGAAAGGATATCAAAGACCCTTATTTCCTTACCGTTGTAAATCGCTGATTCAACAAACATATCATAACGATATGATCTCTGTGTCAATTTGAGATACATCTCGATACAAAATACGTGAAATATATCCTTGTCATTCCATGTGATTCAGGGTTCGAGAAGGAGATATGATGATTCTAATGAAAAAATTTCGAGAAACATCATTTATAGTATACCTTCTTCTCAATAATCACAGAATAATGTAATGTTAACTATCACTTCTCGAATCGATGAATCGAGAATTGTAAATTCGTCCTTCCAACTCTGGAATCATCTTCAATAACAATAGTCTGATCGCAATTCGAAAACACGCTGGATAATTATGTCAACCTAACTCAGGGCAATTTCAATCCGGAAATTCGCACGCATTTCTCATCTTCAATAACTTCTTAATCAATACGTAGTTTATGCTTGTACAGTTTCAACAGGTGAAAAGGAACGGTCGACTTTTTTCCGCACGATAACACGACAGGTACCCTTACGAGGGGAGTGTATCGGCTTTGATGTCAGTAATTCCTCCCTAAAAAAGAGGTTGTCATCGTACAAAAGTCAGGTATGAACAGTGTTTGTCGTTTGTTCTAAAAGAGAACATGTTCAGGGGAGATTGTTGCCGAAAGGATATCAAAGACCCTTATTTCCTTACCGTTGTGAATCGCTGATTCAACAAACATATCATAACGATATGATTTCTGTGTCAATTTGAGATATATCTCGATACGAAATACGTGAGATATATCCTTGTCATTCCATGTGATTCAGGGTTCGAGAAGAAGATATGATAATTATGATGAAAAAACTTCGAGAAACATCATATATAGGATACCTAATTCTCAATAATTACAGGATAATGTTAACTATAACTTCTCGAATCAATGAATCGGGAATTGTAAATTCGTCCTTCCAACTCTGGAATCATCTCCAATAACAATAGTCTGATCGCAATTCGAAAACACGCTGGATAATTATGTCAACCTAACTCAGGGCAATTTCAATCCGGAAATTCACACGCATTTCTCATCCTAAATAACTCCTTGATCATTACGTAGTTTATGCTTGTACAGTCTCAACAGGTGAGAAGGAACGGTCGACTTTTTCCCGCACGATACCACGACAGGTACCCTTACGAGGGGAGTGTATCGGCTTTGATGTCAGTAATTCCTCCCTAAAAAAGAGGTTGTCATCGTACAAAAGTCAGGTATAAACAGTGTCTGTCGTTTGTTCTAAAAGAGAACATGTTCAGGGGAGATTGTTGCCGAAAGGATATCAAAGACCCTCATTTCCTTACCGTTGTAAATCGCTGATTCAACAAACATATCAGAACGATATGATCTCTGTGTCAATTTGAGATACATCTCGATACGAAATACGTGAGATATATCCTTGTCATTCCATGTGATTCAGGGTTCGAGAAGAAGATATGATAATTCTAATGAAAAAACTTCGAGAAACATCATTTATAGGATACCTTCTTCTCAATACTTACAAAATAATGTAATGTTAACTCACTTCTCGAATCGATGAATCGGGAATTGTAAATTCGTCCTTCCAACTCTGGAATCATCTTCAATAACAATAGTCTGATCGCAATTCGAAAACACGCTGGATAATTATGTCAACCTAACTCAGGGCAATTTCAATCCGGAAATTCGCACGCATTTCTCATCTTCAATAACTTCTTAATCAATACGTAGTTTATGCTTGTACAGTTTCAACAGGTGAAAAGGAACGGTCGACTTTTTCCCGCACGATAACACGACAGGTACCCTTACGAGGGGAGTGTATCGGCTTTGATGTCAGTAATTCCTCCCTAAAAAAGAGGTTGTCATCGTACAAAAGTCAGGTATAAACAGTGTTTGTCGTTTGTTCTAAAAGAGAACATGTTCAGGGGAGATTGTTGCCGAAAGGATATCAAAGACCCTTATTTCCTTACCGTTGTAAATCGCTGATTCAACAAACATATCAGAATTTGAGATACATCTCGATACGAAATACGTGAGATATATCCTTATCATTCCATGTGATTCAGGGTTCGAGAAGAAGATATGATAATTCTAATGAAAAAACTTCGAGAAACATCATTTATAGGATACCTTCTTCTCAATAATTACAAAATAATGTAATGTTAACTATCACTTCTCGAATCGATGAATCGGGAATTGTAAATTCGTCCTTCCAACTCTGGAATCATCTTCAATAACAATAGTCTGATCGCAATTCGAAAACACGCTGGATAATTATGTCAACCCAACTCAGGGCAATTTCAATCCGGAAATTCGCACGCATTTCTCATCTTCAATAACTTCTTAATCAATACGTAGTTGATGCTTGTACAGTTTCAACAGGTGAGAAGAAACGGTCGACTTTTTCCCGCACGATAACACGACAGGTACCCTTACGAGGGGAGTGTATCGGCTTTGATGTCAGTAATTCCTCCCTAAAAAAGAGGTTGTCATCGTACAAAAGTCAGGTATAAACAGTGTTTGTCGTTTGTTCTAAAAGAGAACATGTTCAGGGGAGATTGTTGCCGAAAGGATATCAAAGACCCTTATTTCCTTACCGTTGTAAATCGCTGATTCAACAAACATATCAGAATTTGAGATACATCTCGATACGAAATACGTGAGATATATCCTTGTCATTCCATGTGATTCAGGGTTCGAGAAGAAGATATGATAATTCTAATGAAAAAACTTCGAGAAACATCATTTATAGGATACCTTCTTCTCAATAATTACAAAATAATGTAATATTAACTATCACTTCTCGAATCGATGAATCGGGAATTGTAAATTCGTCCTTCCAACTCTGGAATCATCTTCAATAACAATAGTCTGATCGCAATTCGAAAACACGCTGGATAATTATGTCAACCTAACTCAGGGCAATTTCAATCCGGAAATTCGCACGCATTTCTCATCTTCAATAACTTCTTAATCAATACGTAGTTTATGCTTGTACAGTTTCAACAGGTGAAAAGGAACGGTCGACTTTTTCCCGCACGATAACACGACAGGTACCCTTACGAGGGGAGTGTATCGGCTTTGATGTCAGTAATTCCTCCCTAAAAAAGAGGTTGTCATCGTACAAAAGTCAGGTATAAACAGTGTTTGTCGTTTGTTCTAAAAGAGAACATGTTCAGGGGAGATTGTTGCCGAAAGGCTATCAAAGACCCGTAATTTCTTCACGATTTTCTATCCACACTCTTGCGGGTTGGCAACACGGGGCGCGTGTGGACTACCACACTAGGAAATGCGGATTTCATGAAATATTTCACTTCACAGTGGGAATTAAGCTCAACAAGCGGTAGATTTCTAAAGGAAGGGAAATGCTTTGAGGGGAGAGAGGAGGCCTTTCGCAGAGATGAGGTGATGGGCCTCATCTTCGTCTTCCTATTGAGGAATGCGGATATTTGATGTAAGATGAACTGAGGTCAGGATAAGGCCTTTCTGTGGGACAATAGGGCTCATGGCGAAACACCCACTTTAAAAAACGTTAACGCGCCGATGCAATACCTCATAGGTGGTGTGGAAATTTGCAAATTGAAATAAAGCTGGTGACCCGATAATGTCTTATGGGGTATCAGGGGGATCTAGCATAGATATCAATATATATATAGATAAATACTCACATTCTAGGCGTGCTAACTCCGTATGGAACAGATTTACTTTTTGAGGGATTTTCGAGGGTGTATATGTTTCCTATGATGGATACCCACAGTTTGAGGGAAATTTCAGTGTGCTAGCCCCGTGCTTACGCCTTCGAAATGCACTTTTTCGACATGAATATCATATGTATTAATTATGCATCAGGATCTTATCAGTTTCTAATTATTATTTTAAATTACATAAAACGGTCTAATCAAATAGTGTCCTACTATCAATACGCTATTTCCTTCGTCATTTACCATAAAAACTATCTGAATTATGCAAATATTTTTCTTATTTATATGGAAATTGATGTCTCGACGCCCATGGACGGCATGCCGACCTCAAAAATTTTAGCTGCTATCTTTGTCAGCCATTTTCACACCGGTCTATTGATCATCCCTAAGTCGTCCAAAAAAAGTAGGAGAATTAGTTAAGTTACATTCGGAATGTTGATTAGTTCCATACAGAATACATGCTGATTTCTTTCAATAGTTTTAAACTAACCATTCGTTTCAACCTTACTAGAAATTAGACAAAAATCATAAATAAGCTGGTTCTCTGTTTGGCGGACTTCAGTCATAATGGCTTTAATGATGTACTTAAATATGGAAAATGATTATGATCAATCCCCTGAATATTCTCATAGTAGAAAGAAAATGAAAATGATGTTACCGATCAAAACAAAACGTGGGGTGATTCCTCAGCAAATAGAAGAAGAAATGGGTAAGAATTTCATTCAATTCAAATTATAGGGAACTTCTCATTCAAATATCTTCGTTTCAGAATCTGATGTTGAATCGGAAATTCATGACAATGATCAGGAGAGTGCTGAACTGAATATGGAAGTAGACAGTGATATGGATAATGTCTCACTAGATGGCTCAGAAATGGATTCATCTGAACCAATTTCATCCACCAAGTTACTTGTTACTAGAAATGAGGCTTTGAGACAGAAAAAAATTCACATAGGAACATTGTGTTCGGGGCTACTTGAGAACCCTGAAGAAAAAATCACAAATTTGAGAACTTTAATGATCATCATGGATGAAGAGGCTGAAGAAATTTTTGTTACTGTTAGAAAACTAGTCATAGTTTCACTTTGTGAGGTTTTCAAAGATATTCTACCCTCCTATGAAATAAAGAAAATCGAAAGTGATGGTGTTAGGTGTAAGTGAACAGTTATAGTAAAATATTTGCATGACTTCAATTATGTTTCAGTGAAGAAGGATACTTTAAATCTCCAGAAATTTGAGGAAAATTTGTTACTGTACTACAGAAAGTTTCTACAGAAACTGGAAAAATTTGGCTATCTGCTGATGAAAAAAAGAGGGGACACAAGAATGAGATCGAATGTTAGTTAATATACGAAGCAATAGGTATTTTGTTCAAACAAGATTTTTATTTCAGGATGAAATCTCAATAGGTATTATTGCTGTGAATGCTATGTGTGATCTTTTAGTTTCTCACCCATACTTCAATTTTTCACAAAACATTGCTCAAGCACTTGTCCCTTTTTTGAATAACCCCAACAAAGCAGTGAGAGATTCTGTTAAGACATCTATAAAAACAATATTCAAAGAAGATAAGAAAGAAGAAATCACTCTGAAGGTGGGTAAGACAGAAATGGATGGCGATATGATTCATTCAATGCATTTTATTTCAGATATTGAGAATAATCAACCAATATTTGAAAAATCATTCTCAAAATGTTCACACAGATTTGTTAGAGGTATTACTAGTGCTGAATCTGAAAGATGTGAACCTAGATCAAGAGAAAGAATTAGGTATTAAAGAGAAAAAACTGCAGGCACACAAATCAAGAATTTTGCATCTATCCAAAAAGGAACGCAAGGTACTTTGAACAAAAAAAGAATACAATCATGAAATATACATTGTATTTTTCAGCGGCAATCAAAGCTCAAAGAAGTAGATAAAGAAATGATGGAAACAAAAGCAGAGGAAAATAAACAAATGAAATATAAGAACTTAACAGAGGTCACAAAAATTGTGTTCAATATTTATTTCAGAATTTTGAAAACGTCCAGCAATACCAAAGTACTTGGAGTATGTTTAGAAGGATTAGCAAAGTGAGTTTATTGGAGGGCTTACAGTTGATAAACCGGCAAATCTAAATTGATCGGAAGTATATTTCCCATTTTTTGTGGAGAAAATAACTGAATTTGTGTTGAAATATTCATGACAATATTAGGTATTCATTTGTATCATTACCTTTTTAATCCAATGTCCAAATCCACATGTCCAAATTGCACAGTTTTTCACATAGCACTAAAATATAACCAATATCGGAAATATTCAAAATGGCATGATGATGGATCAAACTCATTCCTGTTTGCACCACTGAACTCAAGACCAATAGGAATGATTTTAGCTATGGCGGCAAATTCAAATAGCATATATCGGCGATATATTCATGGCATCAAAGGACCTTGATAACTTTGTTAAATTGTTAAGGGAACGCCACCCTACATGAATTGAAATAATTCAAAATGTAAAATCCAAATGAAACAAACTTTTACAAGACCTCTCTGGACGTCTTGTGAACTAACTTAGTAGATATCAGGTACATAAACATGATTTGTCTGTACTTTTTGTATCATTTGATGTATTTGAGAACAAGAAAAACATTGAAACAAAACTAATCAGAAGTTAAATGTGCATTTTTGGATTAGTCTGAAATAAGCTGGCGATCATTGCAGCGTAGGCACAGACTGAAAAATATCAGGAGATGCAATGTCAGAACTTTTGATCAATTCTTGATTCTCTCGAATTTCGAATGAAACGTTAACATATACAAGTATATAGTTCAAAAACATGGTATGGCATGGCCTGGAGATGCGAATTCGTCTCCTCGCGTGTCATGATTCTCGTGTTGTCAGTAACGAAGACAATTATCAAAGCCTACAGTTTGCACTTTCCAAATCAATTTTGAAATGTTTCGATCACTTCTACAATCTTGAATCCGATCTCTCGAAGTTGCTTCAATGTTCAAACATTTGTGAATAAAGTATCATATCCCGAACTTCCAGATATGCCCATTGCTTGAACCTAGAATTCTACGTGGACATCGTGAACGTCCTGGACAAATTGCTGAAAGAAGAGTGGCTAAGCTACCGCGACAAACTGCACTGCATACAAACTGTCTTCGCCATTTTGAGCGGCCAAGGCGAGGCCCTCAACCTTGACCCTTTGCGCTTCTACAACGCCCTGTACAAAGACCTGCTGTGGACGAACGCCGCGTCGAAATATTCGAACCACATACCGATCCTGTTGAAAACTATGTCGGACGCGCTGCTCAAGAGGCGCAAGAAGATCACCAACAGGAGGACGTTGGGCTTCGTAAAGCGGTTGGCGACCTTGAGCCTACAGGTGAGGTTAACGTAACCCCGTTTTTTTATGAGGAAGTTTCGTTCGAATTATTTTCCCATGGAATGGGTTTGCTAAATAGTACCACCTTGCGGTCTAAAATGAATGTTGAAATGTTCAAAATTAATTTCGTTATTTAATGGGGAAAATTATGACGTGTGTAACATGAACATAGCTGCCAATTTAGGTTATATATTGATTACTATAATGTTCATTTTATTCTATTCTGGCCAGTTTTGTTCGTACAAGGATACTGTTATCTCTGTCAGGAACTATGAGTACGACATACAAATATTTTCGAAACGTATGTCGTGATGAATGAGGAATTTTCGCATTACTTTTGATCGATTGCTCTAGCAGTGGCACGGATTTTGACGTCACCAGATCTGTTCGTTTTCTGCGTTGGAATGCTAGAAAGCTAGTTTGTGTGAGCACTATCAAATGAATAAATATCTTTTTGTGCTCGATATGCCCATTAACGAAAAAACTACCATGATTAGTGCAAAATTGAAAAAGTTATTTTAGATGGAAATTTGAACAGGAACGTATGAGCAACGATGTACAAAACACTGGTGCAGTCACTGATTGTGTTTTGTTTCGTCAAAAACGCTAAGGCCATTTTCCGCTATAATGGCCTAATAGTTATGAAACTCCCCAGAAGATGGTGACATTTTTACAGATTTCTGTACAAATAGTTGACGTTTTGAGATTGTAATGATGTAGTTCGATCGAAAATTGAGAAGTAACCTAAATAACTACTTCTGAATCAACATTTTTATAACACTGATTGTGCAATTATCAATAATACTGATTTTGTTTTCATTTTCGTGTCGCCAACTAACAACTGACATTTGAGTGATTTTCCGCTATAACGTATAAAATGCTGTTATCAAGTTAGCTGTTCGTTAGACATCTGGTTGAAGAAATTAGATAGGCAAAAAGGCAGAATAGCTGCATCAGTGTACATGGTTGTATGAGCGAGTCACTTTCATTATGAAATTTGATGTCAAAACCCGTTACAGGTGACGCACGACAGCGCCTTGGGCTTTCTAGGCCTCGTAAGATCGATAATGCAGCACAACAGATCGATGGACATCCTGCTGGACTTCGATTCTTCGGTCGGCGAGGGTAAATTCCGCCCCGAACTGGACGACCCCGAATACTCGAACGCCTCCAGTACGGGGCTGTACGAAATGTTGCTGTTGAGGAAACACTACAACCCGATAGTCGGCAAGTTCGCCACTAATATCGCCGCAGGGGTGCCTGCCTCGGGGGAGGGAAGTTTGCCCGGAGATTACGCCAAATGGTGAGCATAATGGGCAATTTTGGCGATGGGTTTTTTCCAAAAATTTTGTGGTGATTTTTTCAATGGAAATGTCACGAGTAATCAGTCAGAAATGACTGGTATGAGATTATTCTTGAATTCACAAATGATTCGAGAAATTATTTAATTACAAAAATGGTGAATTTCACAAAAAAAATTAACAATGAATAAAACAATGTAATAAAATCCTTAAAAACGTTGAATTCATCTTCTTCAGCATCCTTGATGGAGATTGTTGATTCACTTTATTTCCTATGGAAGTCTATCATTATCATCTATACACCAATGTTTTTCATTTCGTCAAAATGCTAATGGCATTTTCTGCTTTATGGCATAATAGTTATGGAACCTCCCAGAAGATGGCGACATTGTTGCAGATTTCTGTACTAGTAGTTGGTGTTTTGAGATTGTAATTATGTAGTTTGAGATCATCAATTGAGTAACTTGACTAATAAACTGACATCACTACTTCTGAACTCTTCATGATTTTTTGTGTCGCCATACTACGGTTCACATTCGATTTTAAGCTATAGTGAATAAATTGCTATCATCAAGTATCAGAATCCTATGGCTCGGTTCAGAATTTTCATTCCCGAGAATAATAGCAATCACTAGGCTAAACCTTTGATATTTTTTTTTTTTTTTTTTAGTACAGCAGAACAACTTTATGAAAATTTCGATATGTCAGAGATGGCATTCAATCCTCCCGTCAAAATCCCCAAAAAGGAGCAGCCCAAATCCAGACCGAAAAGGTTCCAATTTGCAGACAGTTCATTCGAGGAAGAGTGTAGGAATATAGTCAGAAAGAAGGCAAAGCAAACAGATTTTTTCTGGGTGGACAATAATTTTTGTACAACGTAATTTGTGATAATTTACCGAAGTGTTTTATTTTTTTGAATAAATTACAAATAAATGTTTTTTGGAGTTTCATTGATGAGAAGTTTTCATTAAAAAAAAAAGGATCCGTATCGAGAAATATTCATGAGTTATGTACTTAGTCATCATTAGTTTGCTGTCCGTGGAAGAAAAAAAATAGGTTAGCCTTCGATAATAGACGATCATTAGGATTTTTAGAATGAATATTGTACGGATCCATTTGTTAGATTTACACAAAGTAGTTAATCTGTAATTGAAACACAAAATATGTGAAAAATATTTATTTTCAATGTAACTACGAAATATTCAATACAATATTTTCAAAAATCGAAACGAAAAGTTGAAACAAATGTTAAACAAACATTTTCACATGTACAGGATGTGCCACCGAAGACTAGCCAGGAATTCGAGGGTGGACATATATTTTCAATTTATATATACAGGGTGTTTTGGATATGAGATGAAGATATCAATTTTGATTTCAGTGTCTCATAAGACTGGCCGTTTTGTTATCGAGAATAGTCGGATTTCTTCGTTATTTATGACATTTTCGTATAATCATGTAGAAAGCTTGTGAAATCCTTTGATTTCATCAAGTAACCTTGATATTTGAATCAATAATGCAATGTAGTTGATAGTTCAACCAGACATAGATTTTTTTTGTGAACTAAAATTTTACAAAGTAATTTAAATCATTTGTTTGTCCATATACTGAGCGATGAGATATAATCATGAATAAAATAATATAATGCATATGAAAGTATGCAATAAAAATTGAGTTGTAAGTTCAGTTTTAGTTTAGAAAGATATAAAACATACAGAGGCATTCTACTCAAAAAGAATCAATCAAGCAAAACCATGAATCAAATCTAGTTTAGATTTCGTCGTTATGAAATTACCTACATAGAAAGCTCGTATAGACCACACAACTAATGAAATTGGACGCAGGCGTTTTTGACTGCTTCTTCTGACTAAAAGTTCAAAATTTCTTCAAAATTCCTGCGATGAATTAGATGTTGGCACAGATAAAAGTTCTGTGATTACTAACAAGTTCCTTTTTATTTTCAACCAAATTGACATTAACAAATAGAATTTTTTAATGTGTGGAATCCTGACATTGACAATTCTGAAGTTGTAATATCGAATTGAAATATTTCTTGTGAAAAGTTTATGAACAAGAAATTTTTGAGTCATTTTTGTTAAATTACGAAAAGATGAGATGAATGAGTAGCAATTTTTTTCGAACTAGAAAAACGCTGCAAAATCATCAATGGTTATTGTGAATTTTGTATATATACGAAATATGAAAAAGTATGTAGGTGAGTAATATGAAGGAAATGTTTAGGGTGATAAATATCATCTCTCATTTCATTTTATCGTAGATAATAATTATTTCGTATAAAAAATGATAGTGAATATTACGAAAGATCGATGAATAGGAATGATCAAAAAGGTCCATTCTGAGGCATCTTTGATCACCCCAAAATACGCTGGATCGGTATGTATCAGGCGCTACATGGTAAACTTACCAACTGATAGCTTTCACCACCCTTTATGCCATCACTTCAATTTTTAGCCGTGTGCCAGCGACTTCGTCCGTTATCCGAATATCTTTTCAGTTGTTTCGGTTGCAGACATTTCGAACATGAAATGAGATAAAATATGTTGATTTCAAGCAAAATTCACGAGAAAAAAAATGCGCCAGTCACAATCAATAATCATTGTATGAATTACATCGATCTGATACCAAAAATTGAAACGAGTACGAGATTGAATTGATTCATTTTCCACTGGAAATATAAGAGAAGCATTGGGTGTTTCACGAGAAAAAAATGCGCCAGTCACAATCAATAATCATTGTATGAATTACATCGATCTGATACCAAAAATTGAAACGAGTACGGGATTGAATTGATTCATTTTCCACTGGAAATATAAGAGAAGCATTAGGTGTTTCAATAGTATTGTAATAAGACAGGAAATCAAAGTTCAAAACAAAAAAAGGCTTTCAGCAAATTCTGAAAAACCTTCATTTTATATCGTAATATGGCAAATTGGGCCAAAATAATAATAAGAACGCAGGGAACGCAGAAAATTTTTTTGTCTTCAAAGCAAAGCAAAATACGAATGAATTTTTATGACATAATTTTTCGACAAACCCACAAAACGAATCAAATTTATCTTGAGAAAAATTAAGATCCGTCTCTTTTGGAAAATTTTACCTTTCGTTTCACGAAAAGTTCAATCTACAGGTCTCTGAGAATAAATCAGAACAACTATATCCTATTTTTCCAACATTAATACCCTTGATTTTTCACAACAATAATAAAATATCCTGTAGATAAGCAGTATGATGATTATATTATTTTTACTCAGTTATTTGGGTATTTGTAGGCAGGTTGCTCGACATTATTCTTCTCAAGAATGGTGTAGACATAGATTAATTTGTATGTGGTCACCGACTCCTCTATCTCACAAGCCGTGAGAAAGAAAATTGGCAACAGTGCCCGGCGCTTAAACTTTGTTTACTCCATGCCAAAGTTCGATGCCTGAGGTTGATTTTTCAGTTTTCTATATTTTATAGGATGTTCAAAAATCAAGTCTGTCAATAATTCGATAGATGGAAAGGTTAAAAGACGGTGATTTTTGCTTGTGTTTTACAGGACGATCATATGATTAGGAACGCCTATTGTCGTACGACGTTGCCAATCTCTCACCAAAGCTTTGGAGATAGAGAAAGGGCTGTGTGTGATGATTATCTATACGAAAATAGTGAAATGATTTCAGTCGAATACTACAGACACAAATCATAATTCACTTCTGATGCAAATATCATCATCAAATATTTTCACCAATGAGAATAAGCCAACTAATTTTTATCAAACAACGAATAGGCAATTATTGTGATAACGATGGAGCGAATAGAAAATCTAATAATCAAATGCTAACCTGAAACAGATGCTAGGGAACATCTAGAAGCAACAACTAACTAAAAGATGACAGCTGGACCTGATCTGAAACAAGTAATCAAAAGGTCAGATTACTTGTCCAAAAACGCACTCAAAATGGTATAGCGGTAATCGAGAATTTTCCCAATGAAAATCATATAAACAGTGAACCAAAGGAATATCAATATCACTCATGAGAAGAATTCACATGAAATTTCAACAATAGTGCTTCAAATGTACAAAAAAGTCCATAGCCATCAAAATAATACAGTCATGACAAAAATAATCAAAATAATTTTCTTACCTTTTCGAATATTTTCGAACTGATTCAAGAAAGTTCAAGTACTCTGGAAATTAATTTGGTGAGCAAAAAAAACAAAGACTTCCAATTATACTATTTTTTCTTCATATGGACAAAAACTCTTTGAAACTCTTTGAAAATTGAAGCTGAATAGAGCAAGGGCCTGGAATGTTGGTTAAAAACGTTGAATTCTTCATAATGACTGAACTTTCCAGAATCTGTTCACATGAATACCTCATACCCATAATGTCACACACAGAAGTATACCATCTCAATATCGGCAGGATAAAATCAATATTTTCAGCATTTACATCACCCACGATAATTCAATAGTCGATGAAAAATAATATATGTATATCTTTTTTGTGGTTTATAGAGCAGAAATATATAAAATGAAAATCAATTCCATAAAATATCAGCACGATAGAATAATATATGGCGAGAAACCATGAAGAGAATGTATAATATGAAATAATACGATACTGCTAGCATCTTTGAAGTTCTCCATATCCTTGCACTGCAAAATATAAATCATTGCACCAGTAGAGTCATTTTCTACTTCAGATGAAAGTCATGAAATATATCGTATGAATCACCATTTCATTCAACAGCATAATATAATGTTTTTGCACCATAATGTCACCCTCAATATTCGTGCACAGAAATAATAAATATCAACCACATCAATCGATTCAATCAACAGTATAAAGGAAATTGTGTATGCACAGTAATAATGAACGGTATCAACTTCATAAATCACTCAACACCACATGATATGTGAAAATAATGTTCGTGCACAGAAATTTACTCAGAAATGTTTGTGCACAAAAATGATGAACGGTAATAACGTCATAGAATCAACCGATAGCATGAAATATTTGTGTACAGAAATAATGAATGATAACAACGTCGTAGTTTCAATCAACAGCAAAATTGTGGTTGTGCACAATAATAATGTTAATAATGGTATCAACATAAATCAATTTATGTTGAATGGAAGTTAAACCGAGAATAAGTATTAATGGAAGTCTCAGATATAGAGATATATAGAACCAGATATATGTACAGGCACCGAAAGAGAATTATTGAATCACATAAATATGAAAACGCATTTCAACTATCAACATTGAAGTGACTTCAGTTGAAATTCGAAATATCATCCTCTGGGGCGTTTGGATATATTTTCTCAGCATCCAACATCAACGTGAACTGCTTTGGGACTTTGAGTAGACCACATCCTAGAATCTAATAGCTGAAATTTGTAGGTATATAGCGTAAATTAAATGTCACCTTAGAGTATTGGATAATATGATTTGAAAAAAAAAATGATTTCTCTTATTCCTTCGTGTTCATTAATACTGAGAATTCAAGGGTAGATTTTCTGCAAAAAATGAGGTTCAACAGAAAATTGAATTAGTTATACCAAAAAAACAAATGATGTTAAATAAAATAACTCATAGTTGATCAGAAATCAGAATTATTTTCTATTTTTATGCAAAGAAAGAACGCTTGAATTTTTTTTCACAATATTAATGAAACACCCACACTATACAGGGTGGCCCAATGGAAACGAGACAAGGTATGTATTTTAGAGAGAGATCAAGGAACTGACATTAAAGTAAATGATTCTTTATGTAATGTTGGATAGGACAGGATTTAAAAGAAATACACATAAGGCACTTCTTAGATGAACTTCGTTCTAACTACAAAATGAGAAATAGTGATGAAAGGGAAAAAAGCGTTACTTTCCATCACTAGCCGATTATTTTCATAGACGTGTTTTCTAGAGAACTACTGTATTGAATTCCAAAAACAAGGAAGCGTTGGTAAGAGATTTCGATTACCTTCAAAATAATGTATCACTTCACCCCTTATCCCGTTCGAGATTCAAGGGTTGGAGCTCACCCATCCGAGGGGTTTGAAGTGAAAAAGTTGAAAAGATTGCGCGAAATATTTCTTCCTCGAAATGAAAATCGACCGGTTCGAGCGTTTTGTTTTTCTGAGAACGATAACTATGTCAAATCGGCCTTGTTTCGTTTTCATTGGGCAACCCAGTATGTAGAGTAGTGTTTACAGACGTCATTTTCGATTATAGGGTGATATGTATGATATTTGCATCGCCTTGTAGATCCATTTCAGTGATGTCAATAAAAATGTTATAACATGAATCCGATACTATCGTACGAAATATTTTTCGATAAAAATGTGATGAAAGAATAAAGAGCCACTGGTTGTTCTTGGACTGCAACATATAAATCACAGAATTTAAAACTTCGTATAATGTCGAATTGATACATCAGCAGTAATTCATATAGACGCAAGGTTCCGAAATTATAGAAAATATGTGACCTCATGAAATGCCATTTTCGTTATTTACATCATAGATATAAATACATTTCCGGAATGAATGAATTCTAAAGATGAACAAACACAGATAAATCATCAATAATACTCTGAGAATCAATTATAATAATTCATATGGTATAGATAGCATGATTCATGAAAATACCAGTAACAATAAAATTTCATTATTTGTCAAATATCGATCGAGGAATAAGAAAATCAGTCAGGTAATATTCCACTTCCACCAATAACATCAGCAAAATCGTTCAATACTCGAAATCATTATAGCACCAATCAATCAAACTGTCATAGTTTGGTTGAGAACTCAGAAGAAAAAATGTACTATTATCAAGTACCTGGTCGGTCAGCCAGTCAGTTCATCATGATCTAAAATCAATAATAATTGTGTGTAAATCGCGAAATGAAACGAGAAAGATTATTCATCTGGAAGGACTGTCGACAGCGCCCCCTAGCGGGTAGAAACGGTAGCAGCTCATTGGGTTGACAAGTCAAACGCAGGTCACTAGATTCGTAATAATATCCATAGTCATTGGACCGACGAAATTTCAATGCATGAAAATACCGAAAATATCAAATGAAATGTGATTTGCAATTTTTCCAGATATTGGAATTACTCTCCATCTGCTCATGATCCTCATCTCGGAACAATCAGAGTTGGCCATTTATTTTTCTTTCAAACGGCTATTTTGGATAGTAGATAGCTTTTTTTCTATACCAGGAGAGACCAAAATGAAATCCACCATGACTGAATATTCAATGAAAAAATCTATGATCACGGTCGAACGGTTGTTTTTCAAAATTTATTGTTGTATTAGACAGACTGTATATAACAAAACCATATTAGTTTTATAAACTTTGAGCCCCATAGTCTTTTCTGAGTTGATTATTTCATTGTTTCGTTCTACTTACTGCGGTTAGTTTAAAAAATATTGATTTTCTTTGCCACATAAAAATTCATCATATCGATATAATTTATAATATGATCAAAGCTCAAATTTCAGGAAAATATCAATTCCTAACTTATTTGACGCGTCCTCCTTCTATCAATGACGTAATAGGTAAGTAAACTACCGATGTCACACAGCGCAAATAGTCGATATACAACGTTGTCGTTTTCGTAACTTGATATTCAAGAATTTAGCAATCAGATGAATGCCTCCACTTATGAATATTATTATATGATATTAGTAGGAAATAGACAGGACCCTGTATGCCGACATCCCAAAATAATCGTGTAGGATTGTCAAAATACTTTTTCATGAGAAAACTGAGACATCGTTTTTTTTTTCCACAAATCGCATATTTTTACGAGTTTGTAACCCGACAAACACAATTTTATCCACATACAACTTAAAACCGTTATGAAGACATTCTCAGAGTTTAGTAGTTTTCATTTTGATCTCCTCTCGTAACATAACATACATCTCAATCGGGATATACCATACCTGTAGGTGAAGAGGATCTGCAAACGAAAAACAACAAACACCAGAAGTATTATGTCATGTTTAATATTTTTACACCTTCCAGCAGTCAAACCGCTTTACAAACGAGAAAAATTACATTAAAAGAGATGACGGTACTGGCGACAACTAGAACAGATCCTTTCTCAATCATCGAGTTTCATTCATCGAGTTTCATCGACAAATCACGAAAATTGTTCCGAAACAGCGATAGCCATCGTTTTGGCGGAACAAACTTTGTGAATCACGCTCGAAGGAAACACTGGACTCGGTTTCATTCGAGCCATAATCATAGAAATTATACACAAACTTAGAACGCTCATTTATAGAAATACGATAGGGCCAAAATTACACACTAAAGGTACATGCACTTCTAGAGTTTACAAATTGAACATATCAAAAAAATCATATGAGAGATATAACTATAGTTCGGATCATCACGTCATAGCTCCACCCTGTGCCCACCAAAGAATCTCAATCGGTCGACAAAATGATCAAATCTGAAGTAAAATAACTCTTGAATTTCTCAGCCAATTCCAATTCGGATTCTACACAGAGATGTTTGCAGAAGTGTTTAATTGTAATATGACGATCAGGTTATCGATCACTATTAATCGCTTCGATTTTGAGATATTATGGAATTTCCATTAACAATTCGCATGATTTGTGGTGAAAATTATAAAAAATCGAAGATTACATAGTTATTTCACAGATTAAATGCTCAGAACGAAAAACTGCTGAGTTATCATACTCAACTCTTCAGACCCTGCAACTCATTATGTACGAAGGATTCAATATTTTCTTTTCAAGAGAATTTGGGAGACTGTCTCTGACTACACCAAATCTCTTCGCTCACAGAAAAAACTTAGAAGTGCAACACTAGTCATCAATCAATTTTGAACAGCATTCTAGTTTGATATACAAGGTAATTCTTAAATAGGTGATGAAAATTTGTGAGCATATAGAACGAGTAAAAAATACCAAAATCTTTCAGTAGTAGATGTTTTTCTAGTGAATTTCCATTTTGACACATCAAAATATAGTCGAGACCATTTTTTCGACATCCACATTAGAGGGGCGCACCGAAAAAAAAATCACTCTTGTTTTCGTCATTTTTTATTCGCTCTATATGCTTCCAAATTTAAGAATGACCTTACATAATTTCTATGGTTTGTACTCGATTTCATCATCTCTCATATCGAATGTACCCTACAAATTATTCAAAAACACCCATACTTCGTAACTACATACTAGAAATATTGAGAAAAAACTAGATAAGGGTTAGACGACTCCAATAAAAAAAAAGTCGTAGCTCATGTACATGAATATATACTCGCAAAAATCATATACAGTGGGACATGTGAAACAGTAAAAACCTAATCAATACTGTGATCAAATCAATTTTATTGGAACCACTTTTCCTCTATAGAAAAATGCAATTGAACAAAAACAAAAATCTTAATCTCTAGTAAATCTATTAGGTGGATTTAATTTTTGCGCAGCCTTTTTCTATGCCGGACAACAGGAGAACCGCAGTGTGTAAGTGCTTACAACTAGGAAGGATGGTATTTAAAACATTCTTAATGACTAAGAAATCATTCTCCTGGCGGGTCATAGTCGAGAATATCGGCCACATTTAAAATCTGCAAATATATAAATCGGGTATTTCGCTGCGGTAACGGCATCTGGAAAAAAATGGCGGTCTGTCCACACAAAACAACCCGAACGATCGAATATTCATTGAAAAACATATTTCGTTGTATAGCAAAAAAATTAAGCCTGAGATATTCCTATATTTCTGACTTCCCTCGTACAAGATGTAGGCAACAGTGGGATGATGCATACTGAACATACACAAGGTGTTCCAGAATTTGGGGTCTATTACCTGGATTATTCATTTATTTATTGATACTGCGATTAAAATATAATCGTTTTGACTGAAATTTCTGCGGAAATTGAAAAATATTGTATTAGTATTCACTGAAATGATGATTCCTCACCTAATTTTTTACGGATGTATTTGTGGACAGAACACCTTTAAAAAAATTATTGACACTACATAGAAAACAATGAATATTGTATCAGGAAGCTCCTGAAATAAACAAAACCGAAATACGAGAAACAATACCGAGAAAAATATTACGGAAAAAATCACCCCAAAAACACCGTCGAGCATAATAGTTACAATAAAAATAATAAAATTGTTTTCCAAATAGGTAATCAATGAAACGAGAAAATAATGAAAGTACAAAGGGAAACGGAATCGGACTCACTTTGCTGGTTATGTTTAGTTGTCTCCGTTACCGGCGCCCCCTTGGCCGTAGCCGTAAGAGGGGAAACCGTAACCCCCTTGTGAAACGCCTCCTGGAACTGGGGCTGCTTGCCCTTGTCCTCCATAATAACCTAGAGAAATCATTAACGTTAACGAATCTCTCGAGTGTGAATTCAATTTTAAATTCAAAAAATCAATTGACATTCTCAAAATCCCGAAAATAATTTGAGTTAAACCCTAAAACTACCATAAGGAAATCGAGGCTTCCAACTCAGGCTTTGATCAAATTAAAACAAAGACTAAAGTCAGAATCATTTCGAATTCCTAGTTGAAAACATTCGTTAAATCAAAACATATAAAGTAAAAGAATGGAGTTTAGACTTCTGATCAAGTCAAGATTGAAAAATCGGCATTTTGTCAGCGTTTTTTTCAAATTTTGAGTTGAAATTTTGCTCCAGGAATTTAAATCAATTTTGAGTTTCATTTTGATTTCAAAATTAGTAGGAGAAAGTAGGGATTTTGATCGAGTCAGCGTTAAAACAGGAAATTTTGTAAAATTCCGTGTCCAATACCAGAGGAGTCAAAATTGATTCAGCTCATAGCTGAGCCAAAGTTCAATTGAAATTCAGAGTGAGTTTCGTAGAATTTAGAGTCCAAAGTTTTAGGTTTCTAGAATACAAAGTTCAAAGTTGGAGATTTAACGTCGAGTAACCATTTCGATCAGAGTTCAAAGTCACAATTTTTCTATCTGAGATAAATTTGGCCCAGTCTGGATTTCTGTGAATTTTGAATTGAAAATGAAATTTTCGAAGACAAATTATTGAATTACCTGAAGCTGGTGCTGAATATCCACCGTACGCTTGCTGTTGCGGTTGTTGGTATCCTGTAGGAGCTCCTGGCGGAGCAGCAGATACGGACGCTGCTTGTGGAGTCTTAAATTGAAAAAAAAATGATAAAAAATCACTTGCAATAAAAAGACTTTCTAGCAGAGTTGTACGGATCTTATTTCCAGTCGAGTTATAATGGGTAATTTCAAATTTCCATAGGAATTTTTTGTCAAAATTCCGACATTATTACTCGGAATTTCACATCCAGAATTACCAGTTATCAGTCGGAATTTCAAACTTAGTTAGAATTATATACCAATATATCCTTATGACAGGAATGAATTTTGAATGAATTCTGACTTTACCTTGGAAGTTTGAAATTCTGGTTCACATCTAGTTAGTTACAACTAGATAAGAATTCTCATTCAAATTCTCATTAAAATTCCGACTCATTTCTCGTAAGTTTAAAATTCCGACATATATCTAGTTATGACTAGAAGTTACAAACTCAAATCTGGGCAATTTCAAATTCGTTAAAGACGGGTTCAAACAAGGAATTTTAAACTTCAGAGTTATAAGGCGTGATTTTGACTCAGGATTTTGATGTAATATCAGACTTATGAACTCGGAATTTCAGAACGAGATTAATCTTTTCAATATCCGGGGCTCCGTTAAAATCACACATGTCACAAACTGAGATTGTTTTATTCCCTTTTTTCCCACAGAAACCTGTGTCAGAATTCCAATATTTCCAAATTTCTTCAACTTCCCTCCCTCGAAATCACCCTTCATCCCTCACCACTCTCTTTTCGCGTTCCCCGCTCACCTTGTTCTTCATCTGCGCCTCTATCGCCTCGGCCTCCTTGGGCTTGCCGATGCTGCGGTAGTACACGGCCCACTGCGGGCTGTAGTCCGGCTGCGCGGCGACCGAGGGCGCCGCGACGTCGGCGCCCACCGCTGCCACCGCCGCGGGCGGCGCCGTCTGCGGCGCGCCGCCTCCCATCGTCGGATTGGCCGTCTTCACCTTCGCCTGCTGCTCGATCATCTCCGCCTCGCGGTGCAAGCCTAACCAGACGACGATGGTATTAGGATTGTTCGCATAATAATAATTGTAATAATTATAATAATATTCCTATATATCATCATTAGAATTCACAAAAGTTGCGTTTATGATGAAAAAACGTCAAAATTACCTTTTTGTACAACTGTCAAATAAACTTGACATTTCTGCATCTCTATTGATGCGTAAATATTTACTTTTTTTCACTGCCTAAATAATTCACAAAATAAACTTGAAATATAACTTTTTGAAGGATTCAGTTTCAACAGAGAGAATTATTAATTGATTATTGATCATAAAACAATTTCATTTATTGGATAATAAAGTTTGAACAATTTCTTCTAACATAAATTCCTGAAGATGTTACTACTAGAACGTTAAATATTTTATTTTAATTTGTTTGGAAGATGGACAAATCAATAATTTGTTAGAAATCTCAATTTCCATTCCATTCACATTTGTACAAAAAATGTTGATTGTGATTCTATCTTGCATATGAAGAATTCAAATATCTAGACACAGACCTTAGAATTATCAAAGGAATTAAAGTTTGTCTTAGTGTACTATTTTCTCGAGAATTCTCGATGTAGTAATATTCAAAATTTCATAATTTCTAGTGTGCAGCGTCGTTATCAAACAATGATTAGAAGTTGAGGTAGAAAATCAACAATACTGATTTCTTCTCATCAGTGTTCTGAGCAAATATTTTGAGGCTGATTTTGTATCTCTTACTTCAGTTATATTTTCAATTCATTCGGCAGTAAGTTGTTAAAAGGGTTCTCTATTGTCAAAAATTGTCAATTTTTTACCGATATTTCAATTGTGTGTTGCATTGAATTCAACAAAATTCGACTTTCATATTCTCAATTCGCTCTTGGTAAAATGAATAAAGCAACAAATTCTGAGTTCATTAATGAAACCAAATTCAATAAATCTTCAGATTTGTATGAATTTGCAGTTGGTTAGATAAAATTGAAAACAAATTGAAAAACATTGATGTGTTTATTCCTCAAGTGGCTTCAAACTTCGTAGGATGACATTTCAGATTTCGAATAAAATTTCAATTCAAATCAGATACAATTCTCTCGAATAATAATAGAAATAATAGAAAATAAATGAAATTAGACAAAAAAAAATGACTCACCCATAGATCTGTAATATTCCGCCCATTGCATGGAGTAGTCGGGCTGGCCGGTGGACGGGTTGACCTGCACCTGGCCGGGCGGCGCCTGCGAGCCGCCCGCGTCGCCCGCCTGCTGGCCGCCCCACTGCTGCTGCTGCGGCTGGTAGCCGCCGCCGCCGCCCGCCGGCACGCCCCAGCTGTTCTGCGGGTTGTAGCCCTGCGGCGCCATGCCGGGATACGCCTGCGAAAATCGACACCATTCTTATCTTCGATTTTTCAGAAAAATTTATTCTCCACTATTCCATTCACGTTCGCAAGAATCAACCAAAATAGTTCATTTTCATGGTATTTACTGTAGTACAGCAATATTTTTCATTCACGAAAAATTATCGATGTTGATCAACCGAAGCAAAGCCGAATTGAACAACACGTGACCAACGAACAAATATTTTTTCACATTCAACAAACCTATCTGATGAATATATCAGACAGGCAGACAATATGCAGAAAAATGCTTTACTCCGACTATGTCATGAATAATAATAGGCAAGTCAACTGATCTTGAATCTTAGACTTCATTCACTCTTTCAACTAGTTGAAGATATAAATTTATTTTTGCATCCATCAGAATATCAAAATCGTTAAATATCGGAGCTTATTTCAAACGAGACCATAAACGCCCGCAAACATCGACCCATTCTGGATTCGTCAATTCTGTAGTGACGTCGACTGTTCAGCTCTCTCCTTATTGGTTTATAACAATCCATCTTCATTCGAGCCTAGTTCAGTGCATGACATCGTGACGTCAGAGCTATGCGCGGCAAATTTCTGCCGGTTTGAAAGTTTTTGTGGCTTTATTAGTAATTTTCAGACATAAGAATAGATAAAAAAATTCTAAAAAAATTATAAATTGAATAGACTACAAGCGAAGATTCTGATTCCATCATAAAAAAATAGTCCACTCGCCAATTGATTGATTGGAAAGTTAACAAAACATTATGAATTTTCAACTCCTGAGATTTGCATCAATCAACATCTTTTTTTTTTCTATCCTTATTATCGTATATATAGAGGTGAAAAAAAAATGTGGGGTCCTAATACCAGGTGGATGGTTGATGATTTCGACCAACACCAACGATGCGATGTTCCCCTTTTATTTAGCACCGATTCGACCTACTCGCATATGAGAAAATATGAGTAGGAGATACCATAGTGCAAGAAATAACAAGGATACAAAATCTGCTCAAACGTTTCCCATAAACTATCAATGTGATTTCATTCTACTGTCATAATTGTAACAAACTCATTATTGCATACAATTATTGATTTGGATTTCAATGATACACCATGTAATAATCAAGAGTCACATAGTATGGGATATGTTTAATTTATTTCTAGCAGGTGTATTTCATAATCAAAACCGCATGATGTAAAAGCCAATTGTCATCTGATTTAAAAACATGCAAGAAAACTCAAGATACCATTAAATAAATTATGTCAATCGATGCGCGAATATGAGCAATTCGAGAACAGCGGGAGGTTAAGTAAACTTCACAGTGCGAGGGTGGTAAAATACACTTTACCGTCCGATAGAGCCGAAAATGATAAAAACGAATACAGGTGACTTACGGTAGGCATGCTACTCGACATTTGCTGACCGCCACCGCCGCTCATCTGCACGAAGTTCAGTTGCATCTGCACCTTATCGCTGACGATCCTCTTGGCCGTTTCGATCTGATCCGGATCCCCTTTGATGGTGAATATTTTCTCCGTAGCGTTCGGATTTGTGTTCTGTCGCCTGTCGAGTTCGCAGTACGCGCCCGACTGTTGGTTGATTTGTTTAATGGTCTCGCCGCCTGGAATCATAAATACCACTAATTTTCGGGAAAAAAGAGTATCGTCATCTTCATGTTCGACAGGTAGCCCCATTCACAGAACAGGAAAAAGGATAAAAGAAAAAAAACTTAGGCACTGCATATTTAATAGGTATCACAATTTCTGGAAGCTAATCTCAGGACATTAAAATTCAATTTTTCCGATTCTACGTCGAGCCTCTATATCGCTTGTTATAAATTGTGGGGCCTTGATACCAGGTGGATGGTTAATGATTTCGACCAACACCAACGATGCGATGTTCCCCTTTTATTTAGCACCGATTCGACCTACTCGCATATGGGAAAATATGAGTAGGAGATACCATAGTGCAAGAAATTAATAGGATGCAAAATCTAATCCAATGGTTTCCGCAATTGTAACAACAAACTCGTTGTATAAAAAAAAAAGTTTGAATTTCGTAGACCACAATTATATCTAAAATTAGCCCATTTACAAACAGTAACTTGGGAAAAATAAATATGAATTTATTCAAACTCACCCCTGCCGATGATGACCCCGCACTTGGTCGCCGGCACCGTGAACGACACGACGTCCTGTCCGCCGCCCTGGTGGCCGCCGCCGCGACGGTCCTCCCACTGCCCGCCGCCGCCAAAGTCGCCGCCGCCGTTGCGGCCGTTCCGGTCGAAACGGTCGCCGCCGCCGTGGTGGCCGCCGCGGCCGCGCCCGCCGCCGTGCCCGCCGCGGCCGCCGCCGCGTCCGCCGCCTCCGTCGCCGTCGCGCTGCAGCACGCTGTCGATCAGCTCGTCGATGCGCTGGCGGGCCTGCCGAACAGAGATGTGAATTTATTTTTTTTTCTCATCTTATCATGTTCCATTTCAATATTCAAATATTTCCATATTATAATATTTCAATATTTTCTTATTTCAATTTTAATATTTCGATATTCAAGAAATTCTCACGATTTTACATCATATAATGCTCTACCTGCCGATATTGAGAATATGAATATGTTTTGTTGCAAGAAAGTAATGAAGAAATATCTCCAGAGTACTTGTTTCTATACTATCTCGGAAAATACTCATTCTCCGTAAATCCTAGGTTGAATTAAATACTAAGTAAACTAGAGAGTCTCTGCTTGTTATCAACCAATGCAATGATTGAATCTCCATGAATGAATGAAATTGATGATGATGAAAACTCCATTTCTCGCAAAGGTTTCAACTAATGTATCCCAGTAAAAACTGATATGACCTAGTACAAACTGCTTTTAATAAAATTCGCTCGGGAATTATAGTTTTTACTAAAATCATAGACAATTCAAGATTTGACTATGTAATATTAGATTTGTCTAATGTAAAGAATAGAAATAGTAATGAGAATTTTTTTTGTGGAACAAAATAGTAAAAAAATAATTATTGAAATAATCAAAAACCTCGTATAAAAAATTATGCAACATTGGAGAAAATGCATGTGTTAATTTTTGCATTGATCGACAATAGTTTCTTTCATTTTTGATCACCTGGTGATATGTGTATTATTATCACATTCAAAACACCATTGTTGGCGAAAACTATTCCAAAACAACTATTTTTATGACCTGATTATCTTCAGTATTTAAGGTTTATAATTATATGTCGATAGCCACCTGCAGCAGTTACCAACCACTTCAAACATGAAAATTGCAGTGAATTGCCATTCAAAAAAGAGAGATTATGCAAACATGTAGTTCAAGAAAATAGTTTCATCAGTATTATTTGAAACTTAATGTACAAGAAAAAATTTACTTGAACACTGATGTAGCAAGGTGTCTGAACAGTATAACTAAGGTCTGTTACACTATAATTCTCCTTGCAAAAATCAATTTTTTTCAAGACAATTGTTCAATTGTCTCAATTTAGTTGAATACTTGACATAGTACAACTTCTTTGTCAATAATTCAGTAGTTCACAAGCAAAAATCAGTTTCCAAACAAAAATCGTAACATAAATCGTGTATATGTACAAGTATGTGTGTGTTCATTTATATAAACAGCAACAAGAAACTTACCATTTCAACAGCTTTAGGGTTTCCAGACAAGAAACACCTTCTATCGCCGGGACCTTCATCTCTAGCTTGTTGGAACTGAACCTTGGCGCCAGTTTCTGCTTGAATTTTCTTAATCATGTCTCCTCCTTTACCAATTACTACACCAACTGCTGGTCTAGGCACCAAAACCTAAAACAAGGCACTAATATGATTCACAATACAAAATAATACAAGACCAACTTCAAAAATTTTCTTCAAATCTACTAAACATCACTATTTTTCTGATATAATGAGCATTCACCTCCATAGAGTCTCCGCCGCCGCCACCACCAAAATCGTTGAAACCATCGTTGCCTCTTCCATCATTCCTGCCACCTCTACCACCGCCGCCTCCGCCGCGGCCAAAGTTCTTCATCTCTTTTTCAGCGATCAAATCGTAAACCAATTGTTTGGCATATTCCACCTAAAATGCAAAATAATCAGTCCTGTTTTCACAAAATACACACACAAACTCAACTTACAAAAATATCACATATGAATTTATAGAATTTCAATAATAAACGTCTTTCTCTATTTTGGCACATTGATAGTCACATTATTATTGCACGATTTTTTTTATAATAATGAGACAATTACTAATTGATACACGATTTTTAGGTGTTGATGAGATAATTGCTAGTTCAAATATGGTAACTCTTGCTACTTGAAATCTATGTTGAACAAAGCAGAAAGTGGAGAAAAATCCTAAAAAATGAACCAATTCATGCTGCAAAATCATTGAAATGATCAAATAATTATATGTAAGAAACAAAAATGATGGCAATGACCATCAACAGATAAATTTTCAATTGAAGTACTATTGAAGAAATATGAATACATAGGCAGGTACTCATATAGTTCATACTTGAGACCTCAGTTGAAACTAACAACAAAGCAATAATAGTTCATTGAAAGTTCCTGAACCCAAACTATGGGATAAATGAAAATAATTACAAAATAGGTATCTGTAGAATCTGCTAATATTGTTCATTAATAGTACAACTCTACAGATTTTGAAAGAATGCATTCATCGAAATTTGAGAAATATTATGCAAAGAATTTAGACAAATTTCTCTCAACTGTCAGAATCGGATCAATTCTGCCAGTCTAATTATTTCACCGACAACAATCGTTACAGAAGGCAATTCAAGCACTCGTCCGTTCGGAAATTCGATTCTACTCAGCTCATTTCCGACTTTCACACTCGTGATAGAATATATTGCCTTCTCCAACTTACGTTTGAGTATACTATTTTTTCCGTGGATTGATAATATTGTTCATAAAAACAATATAGATAGTGTTCTACTTTAGAATGAGTTAAACAAGAAAATACATCTTATTGTTACTGATTATTATTTATGAATCAAAAGTAATCAAGAGTCATCAACGCGATTTTCACCTTCTGGGGATCCCCGCTGATCATCAACGGCTTCTCGTGCTCCTGATTCGGCCCGTCCTGGATGACCACCATCTTGGCGCCGCTCTTCTCCTGCAGCTGCTTGATCGTCTCGCCGCCCTTGCCGATGATCAGGCCGACCTTCGGCCCCGGTATCATGATCTCCTGCGTGTTGCGCCCGCCGCCGCCACCCGGTCCGCCGCCCATGTTGCCTGAGAAATGCCGAAAAACGTCAGTTATTCGGCCGAGAACGTGGAAAAAGGGCGTGGCGCCTCCGGGACCGCCTGGTCATCGATAAAGTGGGCGTGGCGCTATCGGGACAGCCTACGCGACGCGAAAGTTGGCGTGGCTCATCGGTTACCGTCCACTACATTGTGTGAGTGGGCGTGGCCGCATGTAGGGTGCGGATCGTAACATTGTGAGAAATGTACATTGGATCCCCCATAAGTTTTTCAATAACCAAGAAGAATTTAAACAGAACTAACGTAAACTTCGGAATTTTTTCAACTGAATACTTTTCAGAATGTAGCATAATATATCGTCATATAAAATGAACTGTCTTGGAACATAATTTATTTTTCCATAGTTTATTTGCTGAATTGTTCAATTATGAATATTTTTGTCGCGTAACTGAGCTGAAGTAAGCGTGGCAAAGGTGTAGGGTATGCCTTGTCAGAGACTTCCCCAACCTCTCAAAATTGTGAAAATTCACGAACCCTCATCATGTGGGCATGGGCTGAAAAATGCGCTGTAGCCATTTCCTTATCAGATTATGCATTAAACATTTTTTTAGAAAAAGAATATGAACTGAAGAACCTAAAATAAATTTCAGATTACTTCATGAATTTTGACAATGCAGGAAAACACTGTATAATGAATTTAAATGAAAATTCTTGAAATTTAGAAAATTTCAGATGTGAGGAATTATTCAGAATCTACTTTGAAAATCAAAGATTTTTGAGATATCTGCTAGTTCGTGGGAAAAAGAGAATGTGAACAGAATAAAACTATTATGCGGAATTTCATTGGTTACTCTTCAGATTGAGGGACATTAAATATTTGCGATTACAACCACATTATCTTTGACGAAAATACTTTCAAAACAAATATTTTCCTCACTAGATAACTTTCAATGGACATTAATTATTGGTAACATCTTGAGATTAGATTAGCAAATTCTGAGTAACCAGCAAAATAAAATAGGGAGAGATTATGTAGATATGTAGTTTGAGGAAATAGTAACATTAGTATTTGAAACTATACATAGATAAATGAATTTTACACAAACAATGATATAGCAAGGTGTCTGAACAGAATAACTGAGGTGTTTTATACTGTAATTCTCCTTGCAAAAATCAATGAAATCATTTAATTCTCGTTGAAGCGTGGAATTTTTCATTGACTGAGAATTTCAAGCATATACTTATACAGGGTGGTCCAGGTTGAGGTAGCAATAATTCAAAATGCAAAATATGATTTTTCCCGAGAATAATTCGACCACCGACCTGCGAAATGGCCCATCGGCGGGCCGGACATGTCGGGGGGGCCGTCCTCGCCCGCCCCCCGCTGCCTGATGATGTTCGTGATGATCTCCTTGGCGCGGTCGATCGCCTCGCGGCTGCCCGACAGCGTGCACACGCGGTCCGGCATGCCCATCGAGTCGGGCGCCAGCTGGATCTTGCACCCGGTGTCGGTCTGCAGCCGTTGGATCTGCTCGCCGCCACGGCCGATTACTGAACAAGACGAAACGGTGAGTGTTCTGATAGTTCGATGTCAGTCATTTTCGTCGTTTTATTCACCCAATTATATTAATTTTTTATTAAAAAAAAAAAAATAATTTTTTTCATGTATTCAATATTTAATTATTTATTCATTATTCAAACAGAAAATGAAAACACCTTGTAACCATAATTCCTCTGTCTACCAAATTGTCACTTTTCAGTGTCAAAATCGAAAACATTGAAAAATTTTACAAAGAGAAAAATATTTCAATTGTGTAGAAAACGGGAGCAGATTCGTTCCCGAAACGTCCACCAAGATAAGTAGAAATTTTATTCTTATTAAATATATTTGTATTTCCGAATTTTTCAAAAACAAGGTGTCACTGACCAATAGAGAATTTCTCTTTTAGGTATCTAAAGGTTTAATTTCAAGCGCAGTGACATTTTGGGACAGATCCCAAATCTGTCCTTACTACAAATATATCGCAATAATTTTTAATAACTTCTACTCTATTTTTTAGAAACGAGGAGAGAAAATCCCATGAAAAGCTGAAAAATGAATGTACCACCTCCTCGAAAAACTTACAGACAGTATTTAGTGATATTGTAGTCAGGGTGAATATGTATTTTTTTAAAATACTGTAAAAAATGTCGTTTGATAATACCCTAAACAAATTTCTGGTATAATCTTAGTCTTATTACAGAACCCAACATATAGTTCCCGGATTTTTTCATATGGTTTGAGAATCACCAAATAAAATTATATATAACACCCAAGTCCTTCATCACCCTTACTCAAACCTCTGCTTGCATTATATAATCAAATATAATCATGTCTCTTAGCTTTGTTATCAACATAACATTTTCATTGTGCCTGCTTAAAATCAGTGAATATAACATCAACTTCTGACTCACCCTCCAGTATTTTGTATACTGTACAACCAAAGCTGAATATATTTGTACTGATGTTTCCATAACAAACTCCTATGGCTGAGAAGATATACTATTTGAAATAATTTGCAATTGTTTCTCTTATCTTTATGAGGGTGAATATTTATAGTACCTCAATTGAAAAGAACATTAATTTTTTAAATGAAGGTGTGGCTTAATAACTCGTAACCCCTTTACTGTGCCACTGCAATTTTCATTGGATGAAATCATATATCCATGATTTATTGAGTGGCTGTTTAATTATTGTAGAAAATCTATTTCATCAATCAACTCTCACTTGGAATGTTGTTGAAATGATAACATAGACTATGAGTGATGAAACAAAAGTTAGTGAACTTACTTAGTCCAACCATTTTATCAGGTATCTTTATGTCTTCATTCATTCCACCCATTCCTGGATTCTGCGGGGGCCTACCCAAAGGGGGAGGTCCTTGACTGTTCTGGGGTCCAAGTGAACCAGGACCTTTTTTCGCATCCGGCTCGGACTCAAAACCTAATAATCATATTAATAATGGAAAAGTCGACCTTGAGAATATCTTACCCGAACCGTCTTCAAGTGGTCTTTTCGACCGGCTGTCTCCTGGAGTAGTGCCTGGATTTATTTTGGCTGCGATCTGGAATAATGGAGTGCGGAAGTGAGACATCATTCGAAAAAAAGTTGTGAATTCGGTAAACAGGACAGCGAGAGAAAGTTATGGCGTGTTTGGTTTGCCGCTTGTTTGAGAGATTCCTTACCTGCTTAGCGCGTTGTAAGGCTGCAGCAAATGCTGAAGACTGATTGAAATTTTGTGGTGGCGGAGCTACCGCAGAATAATCACTCATTTTTTAAAACATCAACGAATATATAAACACACAACTTAAAATATTTTTTCCAGTCAAATGTAAAATGGAGTCCAACAACGCGTTCCACAAAGCCATAGAAGAAAGAACAAGGGACACCTAGAAGTAGAAAGACCACAAACATCATGGAGTTCATAGAGCACAAAATATGTTTTCAGATTATCAGATGACAGATCCAGGGGTGTACCGAGTTCTCATTTTTGAGTGTAACACACTCCACAGAATATCCTTTCAACAGAGATAAGTTAACCCATTTTATAGAAGTTCGTATATATATATATATATATATATATATATATATATATATATATATATATATATATATATGTGTATAATTCAATATGATTATGTATCAAACCGCTATTAAATTGATTCACATGTACGACAAAGTCCGGTTTTGTAGTTCGGTAGAGTCGTTTAATTCCTTCCTCCCGCCTTCAAAGGCAACTCCTGGCAGAGATAAGTTACGAGACGTTAACTCATCTCACGGGCCGTTGATTCATCTCTTTTCCTGGCATGTGATAATCTGTCAAGTCAAAAGTATGATTATGACATTTTGTTTTTAATGATCGTTCTGATCGTTGTGTTTTAGTTTGAACAGAAGTTGTAGATAGGTTGCTTAGTATTTTTTTATATAATTCGACTGAGGTAAAATTACAATTAATGAATTGAAATATAATAATTCATTTGATCCTTAGATCTCTTCAAGAATGGCAGATAAAGAACAAGAGAAACTTCAAGATATAGTAACTGACCAGGAAAGAGAAATAGCTCAAAATGTTGTTTGTGAATTCAAAAAGTGAGGAAAAAGTATAATCTACGGACCATAGACATTTATGAATAGCACAATTCATTACATTAGGATCAGATTACATATATTTGTATCACTTGCCCACATATGTGTGTATTTGGTGCAATTACAATCTTGCACACTGATAAAAATGCCAATGATACACTCACCATATTATTTCAACGTTAATAACAGAATATTTTGTATTTCAGGAGGAATTATACAGCTTGTCTACAAAGTATCAATAAACTAGAGAATAGAAATAATGACTTGAAAGTAATTCATAACAAAGCAGTCTTGGAATTTTACAAAAATGATTGCAAGAAAACTGATCTCCTTCAAAAAAATCTCACCACAATCTGTAATCAGGTAATCATTTGTTATCATTGTGAGAGTTATAATCTAAATAATGTTCATTAGTTTCAGATCAAATCTGAGAAAATGGATGATCTAGATCATAGCATTATTTTATTCAACCAAGCCATAATTCTATACCACCAACGACAGTACACTGCTGCGCAAAGAATAATGGATAGGGTGTACAAATTTATTGAACCAATGGGTAGCCACATATCCAAATAATGAAATTGACTCTTATTGAATTATTTTTCCAGAGGAATCTCTTGCTAAGCAAGTTAGTCTCCTAGCAATAGAGCTGCAACTTTGTCTGCGACAACCTGATAAAGCTTTAACCCTGATAAATTATCTAGAGAATAATTTGATGTATGGAGGATCCATCCCATTGAAGGGTTTGGACAAAATGGGAAGAGAAAGAAAAGTGAGAAATTAGCAATCAATATGTTTTTTTATTGCTACAATGTTTGTGGTTTCAGATCCAACTTCCTCCTCCTAAGCCTCTACCTGAAGAGTTTGCGAAGAAGTTGCTCAAATATAAAATCAGGTGCTATGTGATGAACCACTCACTGAAAACTGCTGCTAAAGAGGTTCAAGTACTCCTCAAAGACAAGTCGGTGAGTAGCTAATCTGATGATATGGTAGGTGAGGAGCTCTTTTTATTGTTGCCTGATAATTGCATTAATATTATGATATATGTTGCCACTGCTTGAAAAACCTGCAACAGAACTGAACATTGCAAAATCTGAATAATTCTGAGGATATTTCATGAATCAGATCATCTGTCAGTGTATTAACTTCGAAGAGCAGATAACATATTTCAGAGTTTTTCTATCAACAATATCAAGAGTTCCATTAGTTGGTCTGAATCAAGATTAGTTGAAGAATTATAGGGATGATTCTATTTCAGTACCTAGCCAGTTGATGTTTTTATTGAAAACATCATCACTCTCTATCTCAAAAACCATATCTTTGAAATGTTCTTATATATTCAGCACAAATCTACCATTGAATTGTTCGATGCCCTGTATATCAAATATTGCTATGGAGTTGAAATGCATGTCTGCTCTTATTCCAGAGAAAAAAATAGTTTTAGTTTCGATTCTAAATTCGTATATTAGTAGTTCTATTCTCGGAGATATTTCCTTTTTGTGAAATACTCACCATGAAAAGTAATTTATGATTGATGGCGAAAAAACCAGCTGCATTAAATTCCGGCTTTTCATTTGCTACTTGCAAAGCAAAAGTGTCTATTACTTCATCCAAATCTGGGTCATCTGTGTCTATGTTGTACAGGAGTTTGCCTGTTTTATTGGCCTGAAACACAATTAGTACAAATAATTGTATGCACTCACAGTCTCCCAGAATGCAGTTGTTGATAGTTTGCCACTAGGATCAAACAGACCTGTTAGTACAATAGCTTTGTTTCTAGTAACAGTTCTGTGTTCGCGGATGACAACGATTCGATTCCGGATTGATTCGGAATCGGTCCTAGCGGTTTTAGGATATTTGCGAGGACGGAGAGTTCGATTCTGTTGCTCATGCGCAATATCGGTCGATATCGTCGTCACCTAGTGAGTAATTATTCATAGTTCAAAATGTATTCAGTTTAAAAATGAATCGAATACATAAAATGAACTGTTTGATATCAACCTGCTTCGGTATCACTCATTTTTCAGTGGTCAAAACACACAAAAACACGGTTATGTTAGAAGACTTATCTGACAGGTCTAAGTTCTTCAGTTCTGAAATCGTTCGCGGTAAAATATAATCCTGAACCAGTTGATAACTAGGCATGCGCTTTACGACAATCCTGAATTGATTCTGACCTGGTTCGGAATCGGTTCAAAATGAGATCCGCGAACAAAGCTATTATAATACTCAAAATCATGCAAGATAATTTAGTTCTTGAAATGAATTATGATTCTGCACATTCTGTTGTCTACACAAATTTGATTTTCAACAGAGAAGTGATAGATGTCAGATTCCAGCTGTGCGAGAGTAGAACTATTCCAGTGTTGCCATGACAGCCTAACTCCTGGCTTGTATTGTGGTTGTTGCTCACCTCATCTGAAGTACGCTGACATATATGACAGAGGGTGACAGTAGTGGTGATGAAGCAAGTGGCTCTTATGGTACCACCGAATACCTTGAGCCACTCCAACTCTGATGCTAATAATATGTAGTACATCCCTATTACCACTTGCGCAAAGGTGATCAGAAGTAATGAAACGATGTTGATGCCAAACATTCGGTTGAAATTCTCTATGGCTCCCATCAAACTTGCGTGCATTTTAGCAAATTCGTCAATTAGTAGCATTGTATTCACCGGCTTTTTAGCGCTATTAAGATAGTTGATATCCAAAGTGGTCCTCGACAGGTTTTGAATTTCCTGGTTGATGAAGAGCAATCTTTGCTTGATCAAGTAAATGTAGGATGACATTTGAATGGATAAAACTAAATTCAGTGCTAGGGTAAAATCATATGACAGGCAGCAACTGATAGCAGTTTTCAAATTTGAGGGTGATATATGTGCATTTTGGCAAACAAAAGCTGCAAGGAACTCTATTATCAATATGACAGCAAGGATCATTATAAATTGGGCAATGGGCGTGTAGATCGAGTTTCCGTTGAGGTTCTTGAACATAACCTCAATGTCGTTGAGATTCCTGAGTAAATGGATGTGGTTCTTTTGGAAGAATATGGGAGTAAGCAAAGAGGTGGCTGTGAAAATTGCATACGCAATGCAGTTAATACTGTCCGTCGTTTTCATCAATAGTTTTCTTTCTTTTGGATAGAATAGTCGTTCGAAACACAAACAGCTCACAATAGAATAGAAGACTAAAATGATTGCAGTGTACATGTATCTGTGCTTTGAAAGTTGCATACGATTCTTGGTATGGACAACTGTTGAGAGACCGAATATTTTGGTTATTTTGAATAGCGGGCTAAAATTCTGGTGAAATTCTTTCAACAAAGTCATTGTTACTGGATGGAATGAACTAGTGCCTATTTTCGCGTCAATCAAGATTGAATGAACTATAGCGATGAAAGCATGTTTTAACTGGTAATCCGCCTCCTATTAATATTCAATCCAATGTAGGTGTGTCTCATCAGCTGAAAGTGTTTGCTACTCATTCAGGATGTACCGATAAGCAAGATTTTCAATCTTCTGCTAATACATTTTCTGTACTAATCTATTTAATTGGTTGTAGAGGGATATTCCCATAGTCGTACTAAAGTACTCATGAAGCGACAGTTAACAATCTGCTCCTTCGATATAGGATCAATCTTTTTGCATCAGAATTATAATCTGTCCTAATTAATTTCGCCATGTTCAAACATGTTGACAAAAAATTTTAATTGAGCGTGTTTTTCTAACAGCTATTTTTTATGCTTTTGTAACAATAAAATTACTTACCTGTACTGATTTTTTGCTCATGGTATACTGGTGATACCTAATTAATTTCAGATGAACATATGTTGGAAATGACTTTTAATTGAGCGTTTTCTTTGAGAATAATATTTTTTTATGCTTTTGTAACTAAAATTGAGAGGAATATTCAATAAAATGGATATATGTTTCATTCATTCCATTTGATATTCATGGATTTTGAGAAGCGTTTTGTGGAAACTAACATGTTGTAGTGATTTTGCTCATGGTATATAATAATTATAATATCCATTCATACTATTCAGATAGCGAAAATTGAGTTTCTAATTCTCCAAATACTTAGTGCGTTCAAAAAATTCTAATCAAATCTGAAGAAGTATTTTCTCACTCTAAACAAAATATAAAAATACCTCTCTTTCAAAATGAAAATAAAATGCTCACCTCATTAACTGTGGAATTGCAGCAATGACACAAAAGAATTGTATTCGCCAAATAGAAAACAAATCTTAGCAAATTATCCAAATGATTGACCGATATACTGTACTGTCCGATGGGTAGATGGTAAACTCCGATAACCAAATGCCAAAAGGCTATGAAGAAAACTGCCAAAAAGTCGGTACCAAACGAATCCGACACCGAATCCATCAATCCAATCAAGTCGTGGTGGATGTTACTCAACTCGTTGAGTACAAATATGGTGTTGGGACTCTTATTTGAAAAACCTCCGGAGTATCCGGATGTTAGTTGTTGTACTTTTCCATTGACCAGACTGAGCCTAGTTTTGATGAGGCAAATGTAGGTAGACAATTGGACACTGAACGCGCTCAAAGTCACCATAGGGAATAGTTGGGTGATATGACACGTCGTCGCATCTATAAAGTTCCTTGTCGGGTACAGGATGACACATGTAGAGACAATCATTACCAGTCCGGTCGATTCAGCTAGAGCAATTTGGATTAGTAGTTTTTTCATTTCATCGTAATTTCTGTTGCCGAAAAGGTCTTCATACCTGCTTTCCAGGCTTTCCATTCGATTGGTTAGGTTCACGTGTGTTTTGCGACACACTATGCCTGTTAGTAAAGTCGTAGCGATGAAGGTCCCATCGAATATCATCGCCAGAGAGCTTGTTGTTCTCACGAGTCCGATTTCGTTGCCGACTGTTTTCGAGATATTTTCGTTTAGTAACTTTGCTGAGAATGCTGCACAGGCTAAATATACGGTCAAAAAGATTGCGTTGTAGATGCATCCGAATGTGGAAACGGAGGTGACTTCACCGAGTGAATACGTCGAAATCCCGGTGTTTTTGCCGAACAACAGAATTTTGTGGAAGAACCTCGCGAAAGAAGCAGACTTGGCCATCGTCATTGTGGTTGAATAGTCAAACAACTATAAATGTATCGATTTTATGAGATAATGGAACCCCAATGATATTTTCTTGACAGCGCATATGCTTATTGTATTAGTTCGTTTCCCATCGATTACATAAATTAAAATTAAATTTTCAAGTAATATCAAGTGTTTATTCATGCATATTTATTTCTCATATTCAACCATGAAAAATTCAGAATTCAAATTAACACTCACTTTTGTATTTGAAATTCATGGTTCAAGACTTGTGACTTGAAACTGCTGTATAAATCAATTTCCAGTGTCCTTCGATCGATCTGATGTATTTTTTCAATTTCAGAATATCGATGCTATGTTTCTGGCTGCAAACGTAGAATACCTCAAAGGGAACCACAAAGAAGCTGTTAAAATTTTGACAGCAATACCAGCTGACTGTTTATGTCACAGGTGAGTTCAATCTTCTTTCAACAAGACAACTTGTCACTTGTCCTAGATAGCTCTCTACAACATTCTGATGAATTAATCTTCCCTTTGTATGTCAAATGTCAATTACTTGTCGATTGAAATTTATGTTGTGCCTTTGATTTATTTTGTAGCACAAGTGGTGAATCATCGACAGTTTTGTTCTACAGTAATATGGGGGTAATACATCATGCCCTTGGAAAACCAAATTTAGCTTGTCACTATTTCCAAATGGCTTTAAAAGAGGATTTAAAAAATACACGGAACTGTGGTACCAAGAAGGAGAATAGTGAGTGAACTGACAGTTGTTGTTTAGGTCTATGTTTAAATGAAGTTTCTAGGCGAACAACCTCTGTACTGTTTGGGCAGTACGAAATACCACGAGCTGATGTACAATCTTGGCATTTCCTTGCTTCACGCCGGGAAACCGACGCAAGCCTTCGACTGTCTCATCATAGCCGTTCGCAGGTATCACAGGAATTCCAGATTGTGGATGAGGTTGGCCGAATGTTGCATTATGATCCATAAAGAGGTAGGTATCTCCATCTACAGCTGCCTCTACTAAGAACAAGTCTGGAAGTAAAAACGGCGTCACCACAAATCAGTTAGGTTAAATCCCCAGTGTTCACAAGTTTCATTAATTTGTCGAGAATATCAAAGAATGATGCGAGAATAATTTATTTGAAGTTCTACATAATACATAATAATACAGATCTATATTTAAAAAAAAAAAGTAAGAAACAAAAATTGAAGAAAAAAGATATTTTGATACTAACCTCATTGAGGTACTTAAAAAATAACTTATAAGAGTAACTGTATAACCTTAATATCAATACAATTTTAGGATTTGCCTATTTACTAGTGCACCTAAGTGAATGAACACTTGTATTGTGCATTTGAACAGATTTTGTAGCTACAAATAATTATTTCTGAGCCAAAGTTGATGGATGAAACTCCAATAAATTCCAGTGATATAACTACTACTGTATATATATGTATAATTATAGGTGAACTAATTACTGATCGATATTGATATCAAAGGAATTATATTTCATGTTTCTGCACCATAAAATAGGATTTTTGAATGTTCAACCAATGACAGCTGTGAGAGGAATGAGAAGGAATAGAGAGAAATGAGAGGAATACATGACTGTCCATTGACTCAGTTCAGTGTCATACTCAGCGAGGGCGCTGCACACCTCTGCGAATAGTGTTTTCATTTTTTCTTTCTGTTATTTGACGCTTTTTTGCGTAATTAGGGTTATGTATACTGTGCCACTGTCAGTACTGTTACTGGTCTCTTTCGATTATTTCAGTTATTTGAGTTAGCCTGTATATGCTGAAATGATTTTGTGAATTATGAAAGATGTGATAGCACAGCCTCGTAATTTCCTTCATCACTCATCCAGCATCATTTCACCTTGTTTAATCATTTCCTGTAAATGTATAGAATCAGTTGTGATATCACTCCTGTTGGAAAACCACTCAATTTCTCGAAGGTTGATGAATTTATAAGAGTATATTGTGAAAGTATGCTATGAGTTCTTACCCTATTCAATGAGATGAAGATAATTTTTCTCTTGAGATATTGTTTCATGCTTGTCATCAAAAGAGGTTAGTTATTTTTTTAATGCACGCATGCATTTCTGAACATTTCAAATATTCGACATGCCAGGAAAAAGCCGAGAGTAGGATTACGCCAGTGCTTGACTGAATGAATTGTTTTGCAGACCAACGAAATTGACTTTGAGAAACAGAAAAACCTCATAGCCGACATAGTCGGCAGCAGGGAAAAGCAGCGAATAGTCCTAACCACTAATCTATCGAAAGACAAAAAGTACAGCTCTGACAGCCAATCCTACGCCGTACCTGTCCCCACCCTCGAATTCGCCTCGCTCTGCCTCCGCAACGCCTCCCTGCTCATCCCATCCGAAACGACCACGCCTCCCGTTCCGGTCTTCCTCATAACGGGCGTGGCTCCTCCGCCCCCGCCCCCTTGTCCGGGCCCCTCCCCCTCAAGTCCGATGGATATGGATGGCGTGGCCGCGCTGAGGAACAGTATATTAGCTGCGAGCGCCTACGTCGCTCTCTGTTTGGGGGACTACGTGCTGGGGTTGGAGTATGCCAAGGAGCTTTTGGAGCAGCCGCAGTTGTCGGGGTTGCATAAGTAAGTATCGATTGAGACCGACATTGCCATACAATAATTTCATATGGAATATCGTGAATTTACAAATGGTTAGAACATTAAGAGTCAATGGAATGATGAAAAATAACCTGTAGATTAGAATTCGATAGATTGGAAGTTCCCAATCAAAAGTGCCATTTCATTTATAGTATCATCTGTCTCCTCATATCTCTGGGGTACGGGGTAATTATGAATTTATCAATTCTTCGTTGATACAGAATTTCAGCTTCTGATTTATGATACTGTGTTCAGAAAATAGTTCTCATGAACTTTTTTCAAAAACACCTAGCTTTAAAAATACAAGGTGTCAAAGTGTCCGATGAAAACAGTTTGTTTTTCAATATTGTATCTCGAAAACTACGGATCTTTGGTAAAAACTTTTCGAAAATTATTTTCATGTTTTTCAGCAAGAAATCCACCCATAGATTTCATTTCATAGATTCACTTTTCAGGTTGCTGGCTCATATGTATGCTGCTGAAGCCTTAGTATTGTTGGACAAGATTTCAGACGCGCTGGATTTCTTGAATCCCGAGAACATCACAGATATATCGTTTGAATTATCGAATAAAGACATAGTCGAAGATAAAGTAGTGAGAACCAATCCACCTTTCAGTGAGTCAGGCAGTTTCAATCTTCTTTTCAAGTATATTTTATAATTTGAATCACTCGTAGGATGGTTCCCGAATAATCTGCAAACAGTTCATGCGGTGATGCAGTACAATATTGCTGTAGTAAAGACGATTCGAGGACAGCTAGACCAAGCAACTAGTATTTTGCGACAACTTTGGCAGCAGAGAAGCCAGACATGTAGAGTACCAACTCATATATTCATGTTATTTCTGTACATCGAATTGCAATTAGGTGAGCTTATGTCATTGACACCAGCCAAGTTTGCGTTCTTTCTTACTTCGTCTAAATAGCAATTATTCGTTTATTAATGGAAAAACTTTTCACTTTTTTTTTTCAGGACACACAGATGGAGCCAAAAACTTGATTAGACATTATCCATTTCAACAGAGAATAGCTGGATTACATATCAGTTCGAATGAAAGTTTATAAACTATCGATCTACAGTTATATTAATAATAAAAGTTCATCGATATGTATTTTTTTTCTTTCGCGATGGGCGTTCATGGCCGCATCGGACCACCTAGAAATTTAGTTGAAGTCACTTTAGAGTACATGACGTCCTTGAAGAGAAGGATTCACCAATAAAAATCTATCCTTCAGCACAATCAGCGTGCATACACACATATGTACGCTAGAGCAATAAAAAAGAAACATTATCAATTTTCGTAAAAACAATTCCCACTAAGGGTCTCAAAGCACTGAAAATGCTTTGTGTTATCTTAGACTGCTCCATATTCCCAAGTGAAAAAAATCTGTCTAAAATTGGGTACTGTACACATTATTTCAGCTTTTCATATATCAAAACCTCAAACGTATAAATCATCGATGGTTCACTCAAGAGGGGGTCCTTCAAATTATGATCAAACCATAAAGGAAATCGAGCGCTACGCTACGACGGTCGTTCATTGAAGCTTGTGATTGTATCGACACGCTATAGTTGATCTCTGTCAGTCTGAGTTCTATGATTGACATTCAATAATTTTGTTCTGTGTTTTCCGTTTCTGTCTGTTGTCATCTTTCAATCAAGTGGGAGGGGATCATTTTGTGATAGAAAGAAAACACAGTGGTTCGCTTGCAGTAATGGTGGACGAGGTCGACGATTTCAGTTAAATTATGGAGTTGAATAACAGTTTCTTCGAGTAATCAAAATATTCATGAGATAAACATCGTCGTGAGTGTAGCGCGTCAATTACACAGTGCAGTTCTGTTCGAATCTTTTCCGGCCGTTTGCGAGTTTTTACGAAGGAGGCCAAATTATGTGGTGGCTGTAAACAATACAAATCTTCCTCTAATGCTGACACGAAGACTCAATTGCAAGTAGTGATATCAGGTGGTGGTGTCGCTATGAATATTATGGAAGGAGCGATGGAACGGGAATCGGGGGCACTTGGCGGACTTTTCCATCAAATTATTCAGGATATGAAGGCAAGTTCTGAATTGATTATTATAGGGGTGAATGGGTTCATTGAGAGCTAGTTTGCATCTCAAATTATACAGCAGGGGAGCCTCGCTCGTAAATATCCTACCTCAAGTAATAAAATTGTTAGCTTCCCACTATCTAGTATAAGTAGATATCTCCTTATTTATGTTTCAGTCGATAAATTAAGTTGTCCGCTCATGATAGATGCATGAGCTACAATAATATCAATTTAGTTTCTAAGTACTATCTGACTGGCTGATATTTCTGTTTAAACAATCGATTGAAATTGCGAAATATCAAAATGTTATGTCGAGTGTTATGTAGGTAAAAATACTTTAATGATAGGCAGGTGGATATCGTGATAAATCTTCATTTCATCTCCACATGATTTTTTGTAAAATTGTATCTAGTTGAAACACTGCTGCAATAAACTGAATTTCTTTTATAATACCTAGATTCAATATTACACTGAACTCGATCAAGACTTCTTTGTGAATGGCCCTGTATGCAGGTTTTAGAAAGGGGGACGTTCTTCTCGGCATCAGAACCGCGAACCAGATACCAGATGTTCTTGTAAATGGATACATTAGCAGAAACAAGATATGCTCTCTAGAAATTTCTGCACGGCTATCTTGACAGTCGACGAAAAATTGCCGCCCACAATATTTTCTTCCTCCGGTATATGGCGAACGGCGTGAGCGTCAAGTGGGAATAAATTAGTTTCACCTTTTGCGATCTGAGATTTATTGGCGAAAAAGTATAGCGTCCGTCCTTAAACCTATTCAAATCTAGGTGCAGGTAGATTTAATCTTCTCAAGGAGACAACAAATCTTCAGTCCAACCATAACCATCAATTCTCTAGATCATCATCTCAATCTATAAATTATTGTTGAAATAGTTGAAAATAATTATGATATACCTCGGGATATACCTGAACTATGTTAATTTCCACCTGACTAAATTCTGATGTGTCAAAAAGTAGGAAGTGATTTAAATTTCGCTATGATACATACTGATGTCGGAAAATACTTTGTTTTACGTGCAATTCTTCGTTTATATCGGCCGATAAAGAGTATCTTTGTTTCGATAATTATATCGAGGTGATTCAACTGTTTCCAAGATGCCCCGGTAGATTAAAACGTGCTATTTATTATAGGCGATTATCTTTCAAGTTTCTGCATAACCATACTAGGAAAATTGATAGGAACTGTTTGTCCGATTATGTGTATTTGGACTGAATCGAGGTCCAAAATTAACTCTGAAATCAGTCCAGGAATATGAATTGTGAATTGTTTTCGACAAATATACTTAAGGTATATCAAGATTGAATTACAGCACATTCATGCTTTGTTTATTTTTCATTCCATGAGAATAATAGGTAGGTATTGGTTTACTCGTCATTTCGCCTTGAACTAGAAAAATAAGTCATGCAAAATGTATACCGTCTGGTATGACATCAATTTCAATCAATCATCAAGTTGGTAGGTATGCATTATCTCGAGGATTATCTATTATAATCTTCTTTGAAATCATTTTCGCGTTAACCAACTCACGTTACCTAACTAATATTGTTTATAAGTAATGTAATAATTGAATTATTATTGATATTTGTTCACACCTATAATCCTGCTCAACTTGTATAGCGTGAACAAATGGATTTATTCTGTGGCAAAATATGAATTTTCTTGTGAATGCGTGACCTAATTGAGTTGTGAAAATGACACTATACTCTCTTGTAAAATAATAAGTGATTTCATCGATTTTGAAAAAGGAATTTCATAAGTAATTTTGAAGTAGTTCGAATTTTTTTCTGGTTTGTTTCATCCATCGATTTATTGAATTGTCACAAATTGTTTATTTCCCCCGCCCTGTATGGCAATTTACATGTTAATTATCATAGAATCGCTTGTAATTGGGTGTAAAAAGCTGTCTTGCGGCATATTTAGTTTGATGACAATATGGTGGACCAAGTTTTTCATGTATCTTTAGAAACACACTTGTCTCACTTCCTGTTTCGAGAAAAGGGAAACGAAGACACAGAAAGGTCTAAAATTAATGGCGTGCTCAGTGGCGTGCCGGACGGGAGGAGCCAGAAACGGAATTGGTATGAAAAAATCGAGGTTATGTGGAATGAAAAAAATAACAATTCAAAACTCTGCAATGAATCAGTTGGGTCTGAGATCCAATAGAGCTTTCCGAAGTTATTGCGAACTTTCTAGAATATTGAGGAATTGAGGTATCAATATTCGTGAGATTTTCCGAATATTTCCAAATTTGTTCAAGAATTGGGATCGATTTTAAGAAAAAAAAGGCAAAATTTTATGTTTTTTTCTTTTAAGATTCGTTTGAGTTTTTTAGGGATTCCTTTATTATTCCCAACAGTTCTCAAAGATGAACAGGCATTAACATTCGTGAAATTGTTCGAAAATTCACCAGAAATTGTGATATTTTTGTGGAAGAACAGAGTTTGAAGAGGGTGACACCTCAAAGAGGGCCATTTTGTACATCAGATTGTTAGAGCGAGACACTCCTTGATTTTGCTGTTATTTCGGAGAATTCTTATATTATACCTACACATAATAATCATCATCAGATGACCCATAATAGTTGTTAATATTCACAAGGTTGAGAGGTTGGGATCGATTTTGGGAAAAAAAAGCAAAATTTTATGTTTTGTTCTTTTAAGATTTGTTAAAGTTTTTTTTAGGATTCCTTTAGTATTCGCAACAGTTCTCAAAGATGAACAGGCATTAACATTCGTGAGATTGTTCGAAAATTCACCAGAAATTGTGATATTTTTGTGGAAGAACAGAGTTTGAAGAGGGTGACACCTCAAAGAGGGCCATTTTGTACATCAGATTGTTAGAGCGAGACACTCCTTGATTTTGCTGTTATTTCGGAGAATTCTTATATTATACCTACACATAATAATCATCATCAGATGACCCATAATAGTTGTTAATATTCACAAGGTTGGGAGGTTGGGATCGATTTTGGGAAAAAAAGCAAAATTTTATGTTTTGTTCTTTTAAGATTTGTTAAAGTTTTTTTTAGGATTCCTTTAGTATTCGCAACAGTTCTCAAAGATGAACAGGCATTAACATTCGTGAGATTGTTCGAAAATTCACCAGAAATTGAGATATCTTTGTGGAAGAACAGAGTTTGAGGATTTTGCTGTTATTTCGGAAAATTCATATATTATACCTACACATAATAATCATCATCAGATGACCCATAATAGTTGTTAATATTTACAAGGTTGAGAAGTAACAGTCGATGATAAATCTAATCGAAACTAATTCACACGAAATTATTTTCAGAGTTTGATAAACTTTGTGGTAGAGCAATGTGCTGTTCCAAAAATATCTTTGGAATATAGAAGTCCGTATTATAGTGCTGAAATTACTCATATTCTAGCCACCGATTATAGCTTTGTATATCGATTGGTGTCGAAATCATCGAGTTTATGACTGCAACAGCCATCTGGATTCGATTTTATATTCGTTTTATGCTGGTTCTGACTCTCCAAAGTTTAAGCACAACAGTGCAAGTTATAACTATGTCGACGCAATCTTTGCATGATGCGTTTCGCAAAAAAATGTTCTCTAATATATGCCTGAAAAAAACGAAGACAACGGAAACTGTGTTTTTCAATTATCTTGAGACATTCTTGATTGGAAGTGAGTATAGTGTAAAACAATTGAGATTTTTCTTTTCTGCAAATATTTTTTCAATGAGATGGACCACCCAGTATACGTTTGTTTCTGGGTAGATGGCAACGTTGAAAAAAAGGCGGTCGTTACACAAATATGTCACAAAGAATGGAGTTGCGAATCTATCTTTTTGTAGAATTTTGTTTTTGATTCAGCTGGAAAAATCACAAAGAACTGGAAGGAATCCCAGCGCGGATTACCCATCAAAAAAAGTATATCTGAGTTCCAACTCTTGTTATGAAGCGAAACTTCCCTGTAAGATGGTACGTAATGGTGTTACATAAATTCCCACAATTATCGATTATGCTTCCGACCGTTCTCTACACGTTCATGTTTATTCAAGAATGTCCATAAATTCTCGATGAATTCCCTTATTGATTGATTGATGATCTTTCTTGGATACCTTTCATCCTGAGAATGAGATTTTGTGTGGGGATTTCACAGCTGCTCTTGTTGCCTTTTTGGTAAAGAATCGTACATCTGTCTGGACCATCTTGCACTGCAAAGTATTCTGTACTTAAACTGCACATATCATCAATTAATCCAAAACTCATTGGCCCTTATTCTTATGTATAGTTTCAGCATACCTCGCTTTTATTTTCATGAGAATAACATTTTAATTAGTACTGTCTGTTTATTAAGGAAAAACTTTCGATGGAGCCAAGAGCAACCCAGTTCTACCTGGATATTTTTTGTGCTATTTTCATAAATTCATTCAATAATTATTTAGGGAAATTTCTGTGAAATAATTAGACTAACAGAAATGCTTCGTTTCTGAGAGTTGACCAAGACTATTAAGAATAATACATGAACCGAGACATCAACGAAATCAGAATGAAAATCACTGTTTTTCAAGTTCAGAGTACAAACTTTGTCGTATCCTTCGATCATTGAACAGACTAGATAAGTAATCCACAGCCCTGGCAATACAGTTTGTTTGGAAGCAACATCTATAGTATCTATCTTTGTCTAAACAAGGATAGCAGGAGCTGATTCTCCCAGCACCAGTGCCGTGTTGTCAGAGGGGGTCGAATTTATTATTAATTCATGATGAAACCGAATTGAAAATCCGTAACAATTTCAGTAGTACTTTTCAGCATTTCTTGGTGGGAAAATGAACAATGACAAGACACTGTCGCAGCTGACCTATGGGTATAATCAATATAATCTAATCAAATCAATTTAAATACATTTTTATCCATTCCATTTGGGAAAATGCTTCAAAATTTCGAATGATACGACAATGCTAACTCACCTATGAAATGACGTGTTTTGATCGCCAGTTCAAATTGTCTTTAACACACCTCACAACGTCTCACCATTATATCAAATCACCAAAACAGGAAATAAACTGAGTTTCTGAGGAATTCTGAGTACACAAAACTGAACACAAGTTGAATAATATCGATAAATCAAAACGTAAATAATGACAGATACCAAACAAAGCAATAATCGCCGTCGACTGTCAATATCAAAGGGCGGTGTTGCAACGTTGAGCAAAAAGTATTCACGATACCCATGCTGGTCCTCGAGCCCCCAAGAAAGTAAAATTGCTGAGTCTCAGAATAATGTAGCAATCTTGTATTAATCAGAACTGATTCATAATCGTCATGACCCAAATTTATTATTATATTTGTGCATTGAACTACATGAATTCATAAAGGACTTTAAATATTATGGACTATTCATCACTTTTTGATGATTGGATATGACAACACTGGCGACGATTGGGTACTAATATTATGATAATTCTGGGAATTCATGTTAACATCAGAATATTTGTTTTGTGATCCTTCTAGTGGGTTTGTTGTTCGGAGGTCGTATCTCCTGTAGTTTCCGAGATCCCAATGGTGCGGGTTGAATTTGAATTATCCTGTATACAGTGCATTCCTCTGAAAACTGTCCACCTTAAATATCTTTCAAACTCATAAATTTTGATTTTCCTGAATTTTTTTACCGACTGTTCTGATATTTAGGTTCGTCAGCTGATGATTGAAAATTCGAGAACCACATGTCATTTGAATCCACCGTTATGAACGGAATCAGAACAAATGTCTTACACGAAATTACAGCCCATACGGTGTGAATATAAACAATACACGTCCGCAAAGAATCAAAGACCTGACCTAGTGCCAATACCAATACTGATGATGGACCTGGACACTAATATCGTATGTAAATATATTCCGATCAAAAACCGCTTTGCTGGCTGAACCACAAATTGAATTACGAATAGGTGAAGTGAAATACTCTGTTGATGGCTCATAAATTTGTTGGTTTATGAATGACAGGAGCATCTGGTGTTCGCTCTGAATAAAAAAACGTGGCCTTGATCTTGTTCATTCAGAGAGACTTTTATAGTCTCACCATGATGCGGAGTTTATGCTAATTAAAGAGGTAAATAAAAAATCTTAATTCCGTTTAAGTTTTATATTATATATACACTTATTTTTTCTAGTCTCAGAAAAAAATTTTCAAAATTCTGCAAACCTTAAAAGTTATATATTTTCTAATCAATTCAGTCTTGGGGCAAAGTTTTTTTTTTTATATTATCTATAGTTGTATCATTTTTCAATTGAGTATCCCAATTTGATATTTGATATTTTTTCATTTTATTGTTCGTAGTTTATAGTTTTTTAGTTAGGGAACCCAATTTGGTATATGAACTTGTATTGAATTTTATTTTTTGCACAGGCTGTATTGAAAATCAATGCTGTACACAAACCTTTTCAATAAGCGGTAGGATATACTTGTACTTCAAATATGCTCAATTATAAATCTATAATAATAATAATAGTAAAAATTAGCTTAAAATTATAGCTGAAAAAAAAATGTGAAAGTACAAGGTGGTAGGTAGTGCTAAAGATTTACGAAAATGGTATGGAACTCGGTATGGAAAACTCGAGGGAAAACTATTCCTATCAATGTGGTTGAATGAAACTCATTTCCGTGCAATGAAGGCATCGAAAATTCTGATTCATATTCTCTCGATCTGAAGCAACTGGAAAACCTATGCCTACTTGACAGTTTTAGGGAGATAAGGGGTCGATTGTTTACGTTTTTTCTGAACACTGTTTATATTCGGATACAAATAACGCCATATGTGTCAGCAATAAGCTTCAAGACAGCCGTTAGTCACTCAGAATCAATAAATTCTTATATTTTTAACTTGAGTTTGATGATTTCTTAGAAGGAGGTGACGATTTTTTCGGAATTTTCAGAAAGCTATCGGTGATTTGGTCGATAATTTTCTTCCTTGAATTTGAAAATATCAATTTGAAATTTATGTAAATATCAAAATATATGAAATTTGAAGAGCTTGTACTTTGTCATTATGGCGGGATATTGATAATAATAATAATTTTGATTATTATTCCCAAGAAACAACTCACTCCAAGTTCTGTTGGCATTAAAGATTCAATTTCAGTAAGCGAAAACAAATGTAAATGTACATTGCTATTTTTTACTTTTCAGAATCAAAAAGTCATTCAACTCTCCAATTGAAACTGATGGAAAATAATGGAAGACAAACAAGTGAACATGAACAAGATTATCCCAAATGCGATCGATTGTTTTTCGAAATCTTGAAGTCACGGTGAAATCTCATCCATACTGGAAGTTTTCAATGAATTTTCCATGATAATGATTGATTTTTGATAAATCGCCGCGAAATTCTCTTCTTTTGATGAATATTCCATGATATACATTGCTGGCAAAAACAAAAAACTTCCATGTCGACAATAATTTTGAATTGTTCACTAAAATATTCATTCAGTGTGATATAAATATCTCGAAGAGCAACTGCCACAAGGTTTTCAAGAGTTTTGATACAAAATTAGGTTCATTCCGAGGTGAATTTCGATTGCTATGTTATTATTAACATTTTTTTAGAAACGTCAAATTATCAATTCGACGCTATCATTTTACAGTTGAAAAAATTCCATCCAAACGATCACCCCGAAATTATTGAAATGCACAAGCGAATATGGTTGGGTGAGAGACCTTTAAAGTTTAAATTGTGCAAACTGAGCGAGCAACAATAATCGAATACGGCCCTGGTTGCAGACAGACTTACCGTTATATAACAGACTTGCAATCGATGATAAAAAAAAGCTGTCGGTGTGTGGAGAAGCATCGAAGAGAATTGGCTAATCGGCACGAATACGATGTGTTTTTTTTTTTTTGTTTTTGTGGGTCCGAACTGCCTGACCTACTAACGCCGATCAAATGCGACGATACGTCATTATTGTATATTTATTACTCAAATGGTTATGTAACGACCTTAATTTTTGTAATTTTGTAATTTTTAGTGGCCAACGATAGTTCTCGAAAAATCTCAAATCTGGTGTAAATTACACTGGACGACAGAATTGAACTTTTTCTCATAGTAATTCTTGTACCCCCATAAAGTTATCAGAACCACTTGCAAAAAAATCGATGAAACCTATTCCAATAATTGTCGAATGATTGTCGAGAATTTGTCGTGAAAGAAAAAAATTGTCGCGCTCTTAGTTTTTTTTATATGGGGTGGCTCTGCTAACTTAATATTAAGTTAGCAGTGCCACTCACGAATAAACGTCAAAAATCATCACAATTGTTATGAATAATTGTTGAGTAATTGTCGAAGTCCATCTGACATAAAAAAACCGCAAAAAATCCATTCCTTATAGCATATATATACCTTTTTATGGAATTTCCTGGTTTCTAGGGAAATTTCGCATTTTTGGCAACAGCGTATTTGTATAATATTTCTTTTCCTTCGTCCGTCTCATAAATGACAAATATAAAGTTGTTTAAGAAGCTTCCTATCTTCCACAAGAAGAAAAACTATGTATTGATTCTGAATAATAAAAATATTCACAATAATCTGCCTACGTAATTTTGTTGATTTATTATTTTTTCAATAAGAAATTATCTGAACAATTGTTAAATGACCAAAAAGTATTTGTCGTGGGGTGTTTGAATTTGCTGAAGCAGAAAAACTGCGTGTGATTGGTAAAATTCCATTATTTTATTCTCTTAGCAGAATCTACGCACTGTATGATGATACATTTCGGTCGTTCGACAATTGTTCAGTTCATTTGTGAATGAAAAAATTAATAATTAACCAAGTTAAGTGGGTATATTACTGAGAAATCGGAATATTTCTATCATTCGCTCCTGAAGACCTGGAGGTTCCACGACAAATTTGTTTTGGTCATTGGACAATAAGTTGATGAATTTCTGCACCAAAAAATGATAATAAATCATCATACAGTGAGTAGATACTGCTAAGAGAATAAAATAATGGAATTTTACCAATCACACGCAGTTTTTCTGCTTCAGCAAATTCAAACACCCCACGACAAATACTTTTTGGTCATTGAACAATTGTTCAGAGAATTTCTTATTGAAAAAGTAACAAATCAACAAAATTACGTAGGCAGATTATTGTGATAATGGAATATCTTTATTATTCAGAATTGATACATCGTTTTTTTTCTTGTGGAAGATAAGAAGCTTCTTAAACAACTTTATATTTGTCATTTATGAGACGGACGAAGGAAAAGAAATATTATACAAATACGCTCTTGCCAAAAATGCGAAATTTCCCTAGAAACCAGGAAATTCCATAAAAAGGTATATATATGCTATAAGGAATGGATTTTTTGCGGTTTTTTTACGTCAGATGGACTTCGACAATTACTCGACAATCATTCATAACAATTGTGATGATTTTTGACGTTTATTCGTGAGTGGCACTGCTAACTTAATATTAAGTTAGCAGAGCCACCCCATATAAAAAAAACTAAGAGCGCGACAATTTTTTTTCTTTCACGGCAAATTCTCGACAATTATTCGACAATTATTGCAATAGGTTTCATCGATTTTTTTGCAAGTGGTTCTGCTAACTTTATAGGGGTAATTCTTGCAATGATTTCAAATTTCATTTTAAAAAATCTAATGAGAATCTCATCCTGCGATCCTGGACTATATATTTGCGAGATGAAATTGTGTTTTTTACGCTTACCTGCATGTAGAAAATTTAGTGAATGTCGAAAATCATAGTTGCAAATGAATTATTATTAACATCATTATTATTTTATTCTGCTGTATTTTACGTGAGGATTATAGGCATCATGATTTATATTCGAGTTTTATTGTCATCGGGCGAATGATCTCTGGATGGAAATAAAATGAGAAAAAAATATTGAACGATAATTTGTATTTATCGCGTGTATCAATTTTTTTTTCAGAATGGGATGCCGTTATGGGAGGACCTTATCACCAAAGCAACCAAACTGCACTCTTCTCTCAAGTAAGTTCTATTCGTTTTTTACCGAGTGTCTGGATATGCTTCGAAAAAAGTCCGAATGAATGATAAAAATCTCATTCTCGTTGACAATCCCTTGAGTAGCACTATATAATGAAATATCAAATAATATGATAAAACTCATTCACAGTAACTGAGAACTATTATTATTATTCATTATTTTTTATTGATTATTATCATTTGGTCGCAGTTCCGTAATCTCCGGGTCCGAAAAAGGGGTGGTGATTTTTTTCAGATTTTTCAAAAGATAATTAGGAATTTTGAATTTTCGTAGGTTCGATAATGCGGTAAATATGTATCTTGTATTTTCAGACTTGAACGAAATTTTTTATTTTCTGGTTGAATCAATAATGGAAATCGAACGGCGAATCCGATCGTGTGTCGGAAAATTTCGTACGACTCGCCGTTTTAGAGATATCGAGCTCCAAATTCGAAAGTTTGCGTTTTTAACCAGAAAACGCGCACTGACGTCAAATATCCGCTATAAATTCGAAGAAAAGCGTCAAATCAAGAAGCGATTTGTCTTCCATGTATAAAATTGTCTGAGAAATCGATTGGCGGTTCGATCGAGTTTGTAGGACTAACCGTTCCGCAGGTGTGAAGCTCCAAAGTTCAATTTATGCGTTTTCAGTCTATGAAAGTGATTAGGAGCGAGATTACTCCGTTATCTTCACGAATTATTATTTTCTGATCGCAGTTCCGTAATCTCCGGGTCCGAAAAAGGGGCAGTGATTTTTTTCAGATTTTTAAAAAAAATTATCAGGAATGTCGAAAAGCTCGAATTTCATTCGCAGATTTTCGTGACGACTATTATACGTCTTCCCCAATAGAAAATACAACTTGAGCTTCTAATCAATCAAGAATTATTCTTCTACTAGACGTACTTGTGTATCAAATCAGAGCCGTTTGATGAGTTGCAAGGTCACGTCGCATCAAAAATCTCTTCATGGCGCATTACTCGACATGAATAGCTTCCATTTATAATATTCAATCGCATAGGCTAGTTTGAACATGAAAAACACCATGGCAAAATACGTTTGCCGTTGAAGGAAAGCTCCTGTCCCTGTTTATTATGCAATTAGATAATCGAACTAATATAATAACATGGGCATATTTACATTGATGACGTAATAGTGGGCTAGTGTCGAAAAATTTGAATATCAAGGTGTAGTTTATTGCAAATTAGTATTACAATCTTTGTTCTGTGGGTTTGATTGTATTTCAATTTGCATCCGATGTTCAGACTTCGGACTACAGGGTGTTACAAAATCACATAGCTTTCCTGTTGTAAAAGTTGACCTTGTTCAAATCCTTGATTGAAGAAAGGAAACTAGGGAATCTACCAAGGAAAAAGGGAAACTAGGAAATCAATGATGAATTCAAATTGAAAACGGATTTATCATTTTGTCTCTGTGATGTTTTCAGCCTTGAACTTCGTTCGAGCGAAGTAATCACATTCTGATCCTTGATTTTCTGTTTATAGGGCGACAATCTTGGCGGTCACAGCCTACTTGGATGCTTTCCAAAAAATCGCAGACTCGGCTACTAACGCTAGAGGTATGTATCATTATTGTTATTGTTAATGCTTGCTTTGATGTCCCTTATCACCCCTTAAAGTTTGTCGGATTTTTTTTGGACATCCTGTATAGAAAGAGAGAAACATCAACTGTTTGTATACAATTAAGTAGGTACATGATACCATATTTTCAAAAATGCACATTCCCAGTCGTTTCATGTCAAAAATAATCTCATTTGTTTTGTCATAATTTTCTTATAGTTTTTGGAATTGTGAAACATCCACTTCCAATTTGGGAATCCAATATTGGAAAATGATGAATTCCTTGCGAAAAAGTGAACATATAGTTCTTATTAACGACTCGAGGGTATTAAAGTTCCGAAGTAAAAAAAGATTGTTCTGACAAAACTCTATATTTTCGAGGACCTTGAAATTGTGTAGATTTATCCGCATTTTTCAAAAATATGAATGCCATGTTTAGAGTCATGCGAATATCGAAAGCAAAAACTGACTATCGCCATTGCACAAAAAATCGATTAACCCACATTCGCACCCCTTGTGCAAGCCTTTACACCACGATCGCTAGGTCATTGCACCCTTACGACTCTCATAGTTTTTTTTTATATAGTTTCCCGGAATAGATCGTTTCCTTTCTCACCGAAACGCGAGGCAATCTTTTCGATGCTCATTCCGATTTCCGTTGACGGATTTCCTTCGATACCGTGAAATAGACTGTGCGCCAACTGAGATGGTCCATACAAATTGAATAAACATCAAACAGCTGAAATTTGCGTTGAAATATACTGATCGGGAGAAAAATACTGAAAGGTTGTCGATCAAAAAATGTTGATGCATAAACTGGGCTCATTTGCTGAGGTTACGATGAGTAATTTACCTTGGTTGCTATGGTAACATCAAGGTCGAGTAATTTACATTTGGTTCAATGGTTCCCTGAAGTGATTTGGCTCGATTGCTATATCTACATCGAAGTCGCGTAAATTGGCTTAGTTGCTATGGTTACAACGAATTCAATTCAGATTCTTGTTGCTGTGCTCACGTAATCAGTTGGCCTTGGTTGCTATGGCTACGTCAAGGTCAACAAGTTTGGTAGGATTACTATGGTAACGTCATGAAAGCCATGAAGTAATTCGATTTGGTTGCTATGGTACATCAAGTTCAAGTAACTTAGATTTTTTTGCTATGGTTAAATCAAGTAGAGTATTTTTCTTGGTGGCTATGGCAACGTCAAGGTCAACGTCAAAGGATCTTGATTTGACTGTTATGGTAAGTCGGCTTGGTTGCTATGGTTACATTGAATAATTATTCTACTCCCACATTTCTGAGAAGTGACGAAAACTGTATGATACTTTTGAGTGTCAGCTTTTTTCGTCGAAAACTCAAAACCTGAAACATTAACGAAATGACAGTCACAGCTGACTGCGATTGAAATCTGTTTTATTGAAGATGAAGCGATGTCATACAGAGAAAGATAAAATAAATAGTGAATGAATGAGCGATCTGTCCAAAACTGTCAACCTCAACGGTGCAAAACGGTACTGCTTTGATGACTGATGGCCGAAACGAGATTCGCCCAAGCCACGGGCGCGTGCGCAAATCCTATACCGTGAGTCACAGCCAGAGGTGCGTGCGCGACGGCAACAGGTGCGTGTGCGACAACAACAGGTCCGTGCGCGACGGCAACAGGTGCGTGCGCGACGGCAACAGGTCCGTGCGCGACGACAACAGGTCCGTGCGCGACGGCAACAGGTGCATGTGCGACGGTTACAGATGCCGCTACGGTTCGCGGATGGGTCAGCGGTTCTCTACGTACTGCTGCGTTGAAGCCGTTGATGGAGTCTGCGGTGTAATCTACAGTGCGTCTGCTGCCGTCGGGTTCCACCAGGCTGTAGCTGCCTTTGACTACGTCACCGTCGCGCACCTCTTGTTGACTTTTCATGTCACCTGTAGAGTCATCCTGAGACAAGAGAAAAAAAAAACCGTTTTATATTCGTAGTGAATCTGAAGAGGCCCTATATGTTCAGTTAATTATAGAAGAAGAAAAGGAGGAAATTATTGTGTATGTAATATCAAATGTATATAATTATGGAAAATATGGAAAATGTATATATATATTTATAGTGATATTGTACACTTTTCTCTTTGATTTCATGACTTCAAGGACACTTTTTGACGTGTACAGAATTTTTTTAGAGTTTCGGTTTTTCCACTTCTCCAAATGAAACACCCTGTATATTATCACATTTTTTGAAAACTCAATAATATGGATGAGTTGCCTATCGATGGTACTCTGGTTTGAAATGTTTCGGTTTACTTTTTTGGCACCTATTTTCAACCACAATTTTTTTTTTATTGAAATATCGCTAGTGTAGTGTAGCATGGTTTCGGGCATTTCGAATAATTTTGGGGCGTTATCAAAATATCAACTATCGGGTATCAATGGATTCACAAAATTATGGAGTCATCGAAAATGTAATGATATACAGGGTGTTCCGTTCGAAAATCGAGAGTTGATGATATTTCCGCGAGAGGTTATCAACTCGCCTATACTGTTTTGCTTACCTGAACTCCGTATTCGAACTTGTATTGCGGGTTTTCACTTGGCAGCGTAGTTATCGACGCGTGAGGAATCAACAGCGGTTTACAGTGACCGATCACGGCTAGCGCGCTCACCAGAACGATCTATGAAAAATGCAAAAAAAAATCAATACATCGCAAGCCCGGCGAAAGCGGTTGTTTTTCAACCATCGTTCTTCGAGCATGATGACGATTGGTATCGGGAGTCGCCAATAGCGCGGTTAGCTGTGATAGGGTGCATTACGCATTTCAACTTTTTTATTCGAGATTGAAAGTATGTCATGTGACCCCTCGTTTTGAAGGTCTTGTCATTGCCTATCCAATGGTGCCAAGTGACGAATGTATATAGGAAAGTTTTTGTCTTGTTTCTGTCAGTTCAATGGTTCGAAGAGGAAAATTGGTCGTACGACACCTCGTTGAATCAGTCTGTTCAATTATTCACGTTTAGGAAAACCGTATGGGGTGCGTCTCAACTTTCTTATTCGAGGTGGAAAATATGTCATGTGACCCCTCGTTCGAAGGGTCTTTTTATCGTCTATACAATGGTGCAGAGTGGCAAATATATACACGAGTTTTGTTTGTTGTATTTCTGTCAACTCGGTTATTTGAAGAGGCAATTGGTCGTTACGACCCCTCGTTGAATAGGTCTTTTTATGGTCTATCTGATGGCACAAAATTGTATGTCGAATAATGTCATTCTGTGTAAACGATGTAATGTTTTTGATCATGGGGTGTATATGCGAATTGCAGTTGTGAGATTATGAATTATTGAATATAAAATAAGGTCAAAAACCATGCGATGTTTCAACGTAAAGGATTCACATTATGGTTATGAAACGTGACGAATGAAATGAATTTTTTTTTGCAAGCTCCAGCAAAGCCGAACAGTTAGCTTGTAATATTTCACGCTTTTCGGACCGGCAGAAGTGAGATAAGAAAACCACCTGTACGCACACCGAGATAGGAAACTCACCTCGACAAACATGTTTTTTTTTTATACACGCAGGTTTATCGCGAAGTTCTTGTGTTGCACCACTTGGTAGGACTGTCCTGCTAATGTCACCTCGGTACATATTTATAGTACTGCATTTCTGTTGCGTAATTTCTTTCTTACCGTACTGCCCCTTCGAGAAAAATCTGGATTTTTTTCGGATGCAAATATGGGTGGATTTTTCGCGACGTGCTTGAGAAGTGGGCATGTTGGGAAATTAGAAGTGGCAGTAGATTAATTGATAACATTTGTTTTGCATATTGTTTTTCGATCCTTTACAGAATGATGGATGGGGTGGTTCAAATTGGGTTTTAATTAGGATTTGTTTGGACTTTGCTCACTGTTCGAATGTATGAGAGGCGAGTGCGGTAATGTAACGAGTAAAAATTATGTATATATTCGATATACAGGGTGGTCCAAGGAAAACGAAACAAGGTATGCATTTTACTGAGAGATCAAGGAACTGACATTAAAATAAATGATTCTTTATGTTATGTTGGATAGGACAGGAATTCAAAAAAAACACACTAGGCACTTTCTAGATAAACATCGTTCCAACTACAAAATAAGAAATAGTGATCAAGGGGAAAAAGAGTTAATTTCCATCACTAGCCGATTATTTTCATAAACGAGTTTTCTAGAGAACTACTGCATTGAATTTCAAGAACAAGGAAGCGTTGGTGAGAGATTTCGATTACCTTCAAAATGATGTATCACTTGACCCCTTATCTCATTCGAGATTCAAGGGTTGGAGCTCACCCCTCCGAGGGGTTTGAAGTGGAAATGTTGAAAACATGCGCGAAATATTTCCCCCTCGAAATTAAAATCGACCGGTTCGAACGTTTTTTTTTCTGAGAACGATAACTATGTCAAATCGGCCTTGTTTCGTTTTTTCGTTTTCTCCCAGTGTAGTAGAAAAGAAAAATAGTATGATGACATATTTTTGACCTTGAACTAATCAAGATAAGTAATATGTTTCGTTTCCATTGGGCCACCCAGTATATTCACCCAATCATACTGCAATCAAGTCAGCCAATCGATGCTAAGCCTCGAACAAAACCTGATGGCTAAATCAAACCCATGTCATTCGAATGTACTATACAGGGTAGCCAAAGAAAAAGGGTAAAACAAAGTCATTACGACTATTGATGTACCCTATTGTCATTTTTTCATGTTTTTTTGTGTTTCTTCTCTAAAATATATGGCTCTGCTTGTTGTACATCTGGCCACCCTGTATCATGTATTTTTCGAGCCAGTTCTTCAGATGACCTCGAACGTATTGGATACTTAATACAACAACAGTGATCCGACATAGATGTCCGACGTTGATATATCACCCTGTATGACATTAAATCATAGTGATATAATTCAGCGAATCCAGTTACGTTTATCAATGACAACGTTCGATATTATTAATGGTTTCGAGCAACCTACATATCGGTAGATACGAATCTATTACGGAAAAAATCGAGTCATTTGTGTCGGTGATTTGTTTATTACACGGTTTGTCGTGATCGATATCTATTTCATTTTGTTTTTCCAGTGGAATGCGTGAACAGAACCTATTCGCTATACACTTGTCAGTGCCGTTCGTGTTCGTATATGATTGAACATGAGATAAGGGGATATCTTTGAGACATATCGAGGTTGAAATGGCGATTTAATGCAGTTTCACTCTGGACCAGTTTTTTTTTTGGCTGGTATACGCCTTCGGGGCTCCTTTGTCTAGCGATAAATGTCATTTTCCCGAACGCGTGGCAGAAAAATCATTCGAAAGACCATAATATGAAAATGAATTTTCAGGAAGAGCTTGACCAGGTCCAAGCTCGTTGTGAAGTTCTACATTTTTTTTTTAATACTTGATACAAGTGAAATGCCTTAGTTTATTTCAAACACTGATTCGCAATCTGTGGCTTTTGCAAATATTGAAAACGTCACCATGCATCAAAAAGCGTTTTTTTTTCAACCCGCCGTACGCCACTTGTAGAGCTCAATGAATGAAATTTTACAGAGTGATAAAAAATAGAGGCAATAATGAATTCTCAATTTCTAACTGCGACATCCAGTATATTTTGGACACTGATGAATCTTCAGTTCAACCGTCTCATTTCGATTTGGAGAATATCATACTTTCAAGAAGAATTCCAACACATTCCTTCTCTCCCAAAATTACACCGCTGGCTAACACGATGTTCCTCGAACATTATAGGTTTCATTTTCGTGTTATCCGCACAGATAAAAAAAAATGGCGTATTTCCTCGAATGGGATCAATCCACGAATTTTCTTTCCTCTCGTTTCCCGCGATTTTCCGAAGATAAACAGTAATTTCTGGGTATCCGGCGGAGGCCCTGTGCGTGACAGGTAGCGATATTCGATGGCGAATTCGGGGTAGAAAAGGGGCAAATTCGTCCGGAACAAAAGCCTTGAGCCGGAAATCCCTCGGCTCGGGAAAATTATGCCTCATAACCTTTCCGGGAAAGTGGTATCCGTCAATAAAGTTTCTGGAATGTTGATCTGCGAACGTAGTCGATATATGAATTCAGGTTATTTGAGAATAATATATTCACATATACTCGGTCGTATCAACTATTTTATAAATACTGGGGATCTTGTTACAAAAATAATTTCAATAAAATATCAGAAATGTATAGAGAATTATTGGAAGTACTATACTGTACAACCAATCTACTGATTAAAATAATAAACACGTTTTCTTCAGATGAACTGTGTAAACAGAAACATAAATGGAAAATTTGGCGTTTGATAGGAATTCCAATTCAATGAATATCAGGACGTTTCATTACAGAATACTAAACAAAATACTAGATAAAATACTTGATAAAATATCAGCATTATATTAGAAAAAAGTAAAAGTGAATAACGAACACGTATTCTTTGAATGCACTGTAGGAAACAGAAACTTTGAAAATATCATATAATATTATGAATAAAAAATTGAGGCCTGATATTACTTTCAATTAGAAATTGTGAAATTCATAATCACGAAACCTAACAAAATAGTTTATTCCACTTTGACGCTGCTAGCCTGAAAAATACTGAATGGTGTGAACGTAATTTTCACAAAATTTTGCGACGAAAAGTGTTTTAATTTGGCACTAACTTGGCACCCACTTCTAAAAATTGAATATAAAAGTGGAAAATTTAATATTAATTATTGAAAACACCTCGTAACCAGAATTCCCCCGTCTGCCAAATTGTCACTTTTCAGTGTCAAAACCGACAGCATATTGAAAAAATTTGCAAAGAGAAAACTATTTTAATTGTGCTGAGAACGGGAGCAGATTCGTTCCCAAAACGTCCACTGAGATGAGTAGATTCAATATATTTGTATTTCCAAATTTTCAAGAACGAATAGAGAATTTCTCTTTTAGGTATCTAAAGGTTTAATTTTAAGCGCAGTGACATTTTGAGGCAGATCACAAATATATCAAAATAATTTTCAATAACTTCTACTCCATTCTTCAGAGAAACGAGGAGAGAAAATCCCACAAAAAGCCGAAAAATTAAGTAATTTTCATATTGTCACTGAAAGTTTCTACCGTAAGAATGAAAGCAACATGAGCATTCCGTTTATTTTTTGTTTCTTCCAAGGCATTGTGGGAAAGATCGTAAATTTGTTTCACGTCACTCTTCATCACGTGCATGTTCAACATCTTAGAACGACATCAAGAAGTGTAAAACCGGGAACATAAAACATACCTGATATTACGAGAGATAAGTCATCGTCTCTCAGGAGCTTTGTGACAAATGATGAACGTGTGTATAAAATTTAGAGGGTAGAAATTAGTCAGGAAACTTTTCCGATACAGAAAATAAGCATAGAAATGTAGAGAAAATGATATTTTTCGCGTATCGAAATAGCACATTGATTTTTATGCTGTGTATCTGAATTTTCATCTTCAGATTCATACGACGAAGAGAATACAAATTTACTGACCTACTCTTGAGTAATACCAATGAGTTTTTTATCATCAGCTATTTTTGGAAAAAACGACTTCTGTTTTAATCCCAATTGGTTGAATAAAAATTCCGCCATATTCGTGAGAGTGATGGAATTTTATCAAGTGTACCTTCCTTGTAGGAAATGAGATAAAACTACTTACTTTCTATTAGCGTAGAAGTTTTGGATGTAAGAGCAACGTATCAACATAATTTTCGAAAAAAAAAACATTCATTCAGCTCAATAATTTATAGTAAATTTACTTCTGATCATCTTTCTGAATTGATGCAGAGGCAGATAAAAGATATCGAAATGATAATTGTCTGATTTCGCTGATATTCGATTCTAAGTTAAACAATGAATCATTGGAATATCCTCCGAACAACAAACCAACTAGAAGGATCACAAAACAAATATTCTGAAGCTAACATGAATTCAAAGAATTATCATAATATTAGTACCCAATCGTCGCCAGTGTTGTCATATCCAATCATCAAAAAGTGATAAATAGTCCATAATATTTGAAGTCCTTTATGAATTCATGTAGTTCAATGCATAAATATAATAATAAATTTGGGTCATGACGATTATGAATCAGTTCTGATTAATACAAGATTGCTACATTATTCTGAGACTTAGCAATTTTACTTCCTTGGGGGCTCGAGGACCAGCATGGGTATCATGAATACGTTTTGCTCAACGTTGCAACACCGCCATTTGATATTGACAGTCGACGGCGATTATTGCTTTGTTTGGTATCTGTCATTATTTACGTTTCTATTTATCGATATTATTCAACTTGTGTTCAGTTTTGTGTACTCAGAATTCATCAGGAACTCAGTTTATTTCCTGTTTTGGTGATTTGATATAATGGTGAGACGTTGTGAGGTGTGTTAAAGACAATTTGAACTGGCGATCAAAACACGTCATTTCATAGGTGAGTTACCATTGTCGTATCATTCGAGATTTTGAAGCATTTTCCCAAATGGAATGGATAAAAATGAATTTAAATTGAATTGATTAGATTATATTGATTATAGCCATAGGTCAGCTGCTACAGTGTCTCGTCATTGTTCATTTTCCCACCAAGAAATGCTGAAAAGTACTACTGAAATTGTTACGGATTTTCAATTTGGTTCCATCATGAATTAATGATAAATTCGACCCCCTCTGACAACACGGCACTGGTGCTGGGAGAATCAGCTCCTGCTATCCTTGTTTAGAAAAAGATAGATACTATAGATGTTGCTTCCAAACAAACTGTATTGCCAGGGGTGTGGATTACTTATCTAGTCTGTTCAATGATCGAAGGGAATATCTAACAACATATAATTTATTAAATTATAGAAATTTCATTAGCCACATTCCGAAATTTCCTTCTGTCTCATCATTATTGAGTTCGAGCTTTGATTCCAACCACGCTGTACCGTATTTCCTCGCGATGGTCGTCATCACGTTTTAGATGAACAACTGCAGAAGGGCCGTTGAACTTGCGAGAAGTTTTTTCTCGTTACAGAGACTACCTATCCACCTTGCCGGTGTTTCGAAATGGCGATTTTCTTTATTGAAATGCCTCAGTTCACTCGAAATATGTATTCAGTAAATTCCATTCAAACGAGGCATTTTTATTTTTCATTTGATGGAGAAGTTCCCTGTCTTCTGATGTATCATTTTTGGTCTGATTCTTCTGAAAACCGATTATTTCAAAAGTCACCGGATCCAATATACTGGCTGTGCCTTCGGAAAATTCACCAAAATTTCCTTCTTGGTACTCCAAAAACTGTGCTGTGTCACTGAAACATTTTCATCTCATCATTTCGCAAGATCCCCGATTGTATCTAATCTCCGTTCGTCGTAGCCGTCATTTTTTCGTCAGGAAATTGGCTATTCCTTTTTGTCAGTCCCCCTATGAAATCATCAACACGTTGTTTCACGCCAATTTCCTTTTCCCATGACCGCTTTTTCTGATGTATATTTTGTGCTTCCGCCACCGTGAAACCTTGCACATCCTGTGGATAAGGAGGATTTCATGTTGTGTCAACGTAGATATCACAAAGATGAACATAAATTCAGGAAAATGAATTCACGAGGATTTTTATTCAAATCAACAAGCGGCAACTCTGTATTGACGTGTAGAGTATCGTGAGTCACCCTGTATTTTCGTATTCCCTATTAAAATAACTGAATTCTCCAAAATTGAAAGAATGGAGAGGCAGTATTTATTTATGTTTCACCCTGTATGATAAGCCGTCGAATACAAAAAAAAAATGGATTGAACGGAGACAACAAGAAACATTGAAGATAACTTTTATGGATCCAAGCGTCAAAAATGCACTCGAGTTTTATGTCGTAGTATTGAGGTTTGCCATTAATGTAAAAAAAATCAAATACAGGTCCGTCTTAAGAGAAAAAAGTCGATGGTGTCTCCCGAAGAACAAAAAATTAAAAAATGGTTTTTCGAAAATATCTCAGACACCAAAAATTTTTCAATGAGCAATTTTTCAATGAGCATCAATTTTCTTCGTGATGTTCAACTAGTTTGTGTTTACATAAATCATATCTACAGGGAAAATTACAACAGGGTGAATTCGGAAAAAACCAACCGTAAATGAAAAATATTAAGAGGGTTCAAACACAACGCACCAAAATAGGATATAACGATCTGCTCATGTGATTCAACTGGCATCGAGGTTGCAAAGATGTCATAAATTTCGCCGTATAAAAAAAATTAACGACGACCCATTTTAGTTCCTAGCCGTAATAAAAACTCTGTGTACCATCTTTCATCACCTATACAGTTATGCAATTCAGTAGCACGATTTTATTCGTTGCTTCCTGTCATCATCTGCGAATAATCGCAGATCTAGATATACGGGGGGCGAACAAGATTTTTCGTCCCAACGAAGCGTTGATAGTAACTTGACTTGGTGTCTCCTATATTGAACTGCGAACAATAATGGGTTCAATTTCAACTCACAATTTCTGTGCTATTTTTCGATGATGGTCCTAGTAGCTTTCGTGAAATATTCTCAAACCCTGACTATTTTTTGTCTAGCAGAAGTAGTTCAATCAAAGAAGCTCCGAAACATTTTTCTTGAATTATTTTTCCAGCATGCGATAAATTTCCAATTATCCCAATTATTCCAAGTTCCTCTGGCCCTTTCCAAACCTTTTCATCAAATAAATATAGCACGGAAATACATAATTTCATGAGAATTTTTTTTTTCTACGAAAATTAGTTTAGTCAAGTAAGATCGAAAATGTCATTTATTTATAAATGCATATAAAATCCTTCAGGCTCTCTCCAACCCTTGTATTTTCAGGAATGAGTAATGAAAATACGAAAATATATAATGCCCTGGTAATTTTCATTAATATATTTATTTCAGTCAGGAGAGCTCGAAAACGAGGTTTTTCAATCTCCGAGTATCTCTTATCACATAATCATGAGATGAAATCATATATCTTCACGACTATGAAATACTACATATGTTATCTATCGACGAATCAAGGCCATTATTCCGATGCCGGGGATGTTATTCAATACTTTGACGACCAATCGTAACCCTGATGCTGCCAATTTCAAAAGTAGGTTCTTCTCCAGAAAAAATGTGCGAAAATTCAAAATTCACCTTCTTTCTTTGGTCACATTGTGAACAACATCTTCATTATAGAGTCGAGGTTTCAAAAAGGAGGAAATCATCCTCGGAGAAATTGCCTTGAACTTTTCGAACGGCCCTTTTGGCATATAATAGAGAAAAAATCACATCGAACGGGAGAGAGTCGAGTGCTCCTCCTCAATTTTTGCTAGGAAAATGCCGGCGATGTAGGTCGACTAGAAAAGGGCTATCGATAGGAAAACCTTTTGTATGGAAGGTCGCGAGGATTTAAATTTAAAATTTCTTTTAAGTCTTTGATTGGATCTCAGAATTCTAACAAACTATCTCAGATCTCTCGAATGGTAGTTTAGAATTATAAGAAAGACGTTTATCGACAGTCTCAGAAAAATATCAATTGATTAGTGGCATATTTGCCAGGCTCAGTTGGAGTGTATCCAAGGATAGTTGTTAAAAGTCGGTAGTTCAAATAACATATTCCTCGATAACTGTCTAAGCTTTCGAGTACAAACACAAAATTAATGATGCGACGTCAGTATGTCTTATTGTTAACAAGTTGAATTGGCCATCAATCAAAATTGATTATGCTTGATGGTACTGAACGTCCTCAAATATGTTAATGCCCCATAATTGATTTTATCATCGACTGACGGTCGTCCGATGTATTATGGCTGTTAATCAATATACATAATAGGAATGAAATGAGAGAAAAAAATTGTTTTTGATTTGAACCCATGACCTCTGGTTCTGCGATCAAACATAGTTTGAGTCAGGATTCCAAAGATGTACAGTGAGTGCTGAAAATTCGCGCCATACGAAAAATATTTTAGAATCATCGGAAAATTTTATGGGTGGAAATTCAATGTATAGTGAGTATACTCCAATTATTGTTGATTTTTGTTACAGGAGCAACAAGAGATATCGGTACGGCATTAACAAGAATATGTTTGAGGCATAAGGCAGTCGAGGCAAGAGTCAAAAATTTCACCAGGTATATTCTATTATAGTCAATTTCATCACTACATTGGATCTATGTGTCACATCTCATCTATATATCATACTTACAGGGTGGTTCTTTGAGGTTCCAGCGATCTCGTTAACGTTGTGTTTTCATCAAAGCCTTACATATATTCTTCCACTCCACAGCAATGATGACGACACCAAAAAAACCACACTGTTTACATCCACCCTCAGTAGAAAGAAAAATTCGAAATATTTCTCTTTCAAACTTTAGTACTCGACGAGATCATCAAGAAAAAAAAGGTCAAAAAGATAGAATGTGGTATCATATCTATACTATTTTACATTCTGTGTTTTCTGACATGACCTATATCATTGTAATGATCTATTGGTTCAATAAAATATTTTTTCTATTCTAAATTGTATATTTTCAAAGCGAATTTTTTTTGGCTATTTTTTATTTCCTCTTCGAAGTATTCATTGTAAACCCTCTGTATATCAAAATGTTTTTGGAGCATTCTAGCATATGATCTAATGTTTTTTATCGAAACTCTGACTTTTATCCCCCTCTTGTTATATTATATTTTCGTGAAATAGTGAACTCCCTATATAGCAAAATTGTTTCTCGAGCGTGAGAGAAATTGATGTAAAGCTAGTTCCCAAAAAGTTCCCTGATGTATTTTCTAAAATACGAGGGTGGATACACTTGAAGCGGGTCATACTGTGCAATCCAACATTTTCTTGTTTTCCAGCGTTATAATGGAATGTTTGATACTACCACTGCAAGATAAATTGGAGGAATGGAAAAAGTCCGTTGTGAACTTGGACAAAGACCATGCAAAAGGTAACCTAACCTAACCTATACAGTGATCAACCCATTCATAAAGTCATATTATCTAATACTGATATCCCTAATGTATGGCTTATTTAAAAAAAAAAACAATTCATAGAAATGACGATTTAATTTTTTTTATTTCCAATCATTGGTTAACTGAGCAAGAGTCAATGACCTATAATAAAAATAATACGATACTTTTTTTCTGGCTACAAATTTCAATTTAAAAAATTCAAAGTTGTGAGGTACAGAGTACAAGTTTTTTCTGAAAACATTTCCATTCTCCATTGATTAAAAATATATTCTCAAAAATATAAGTTATCGTCGAAAACGTCATTTAATGGAGAATGTCAGTAATTTCAATGTCACTGATGTCAAGTGTCACTTTCAATTCTATGAATTCTGTGTTATCTTCTTCTTGTAATTTTTGTTGTTGTCAATTTTTATAAAGTCTACAACATCTCAGTAATTTGAACGAATGCTGTAGTAATCATATCATTGTGTACGATGATTGTACAGCATGGACCGAAACTATCGTCTGACAAATCGATAAATTCATTCTTCTTCTTATTTTCCGATCGTAGATTACAAAAGGGCGCGAACCGAGCTGAAGAAGCGGTCGACGGACACGCTGAGGTTGCAGAAGAAGATGAGGAAGGGCGCCGGCGGGGATTTGCAGAAGCGATTCGAGTGCGGCCTCCAGGACGTCACGGAGCGCCGACAGCTGCTGGAGGAGACCGCCAAGCACGCCGTCAGGGCGGCGCTGGTCGAAGAGCGAGGGCGGTTTTGCTCTTTCGTCGGATTCCTCAAGCCCGTCGTGGTCGGTATTTTCTTTATTCCACCCCCAGTAAACCTCTCTTTAATACATTCACTGCATTTCCTTCTCGGAAATCAAAATGTGCATGTGCAGGTGCTTCAAAAAAGAGCAATTCGATATATTTACAAAGCCAAACCTCGCGACTCATGTAGGCCATTGTTCAAAGAAAATAAAATTTTGACAGTGATATCTTTGTTTATATTAGAGACCGTATGCTTGGTGAGGAAACACTTCACCAAATTGGACAGAGCTCAGTCCAATTATTCCACACGCCACAGCATTAATAGTTTGAAACTGCCGATACCCAGCACGTCTTTAGTGAGAGATTCCTTGTATTACAATGGTGTTAAAATGTATAACCACTTGCCAAACCATGTTAGGGGTGCATTAATAGATATTGAAATATTCAGGAAAACTGTCAAAGAACTACTGAAGCTCAGACCATATTACAGCCTTAAAGAATTCTACGACCTAATATATGGGTATGCTGATTAAAATTCTTGTGATTACTTCATTCTAATTAGGTTTGCTTATACAGGGTGAGTCAAAAATGTGTACCGAGCTTTCTAGGGGTGATAGACCATTGAAAAATAAGTGTAGTTTGATGATCAAACTCATGGCCCAAAATGCATATTGAGGGAGATATATCCTTCCAAAGTTGATAAAATTAAAATAATTTCTCCGCATAACTTCTGAACGATGGAAGCCACCCGATTGAAATTTTGTGCATGAATGTATGTTGTCAAAATACATTTTCTCGTCACACTTCCACATTTCTGATATTGTTATAAAGGGTGTTTTCAGAGGGTGAGTCATGATTTTTTGTAGAAAACTTTTTTCCCTGTATTATTTTCGGTGCAAAAACAGGAGCATTCGATGGAGCGAAGAAATATACATGAAAAAGGTACTCTTATTCGAATACAAAAAATTGAGCCGTTCGTGAGATATTTGAGTTTTTGTAGTTACACGATATCAGCAGATTGATTTTATTCATCGCGAGATTCATCGGTATAACGATATTTCAGCAGAATTTGCATTTCCGAAGCACTCGCCAAGCATTAGAAGCATATCAGTTTGTTCAGAGAACGAATAACCTGCCATATTTCTTAAAATCTCAGTTGATAATCGCAGTGATAAATGACACAGAAAAACCACACGAACAAATCGACTACAACAATGTTGACTCGAATGTTGATGACATGAACGTCAAAATTGAGAACAAAATTATTCATCATGGCCTGCTAAAATATCGTTATACCGATGAATCTCGCGATGAATAAAATCAATCTGCTGATATCATGTAACTACAAAAACTCAAATATCTCACGAACGGCTCAATTTTTTGTATTTGAATAAGAGTACCTTTTTCATGTAATTTTCTTCGCTCCATCGAATGCTCCTGTTTTTTCACCGAAAATAATACAGGGAAAAAAGTTTTCTACAAAAAATCATGACTCACCCTCTGAAAACACCCTTTATAACAATATCAGAAATATGGAAGTGTGACGAAAAAATGTACGAGTATTTTGACTACATACATTCATGCACAAAATTTCAATCGGGTGGCTTTCATCGTTCAGAAGTTATGCGGAGAAATTATTTTAATTTTATCAACTTTGGAAGGATATACATATCTCCCTTGATATGCATTTTGGGCCATGAGTTTAATCATCAAACTACACTTATTTTTCAATGGTCTATCACCCCCAGAAAGCTCGGTACACATTTTTGACTCACCCTGTATACTCTTTACTGACTTCATGCTTTGTCGACAAGAAGAAACTCTTTCATGACAATAAAGTATATTTATCATTATTATTATTATTATTATTAAAAAGAATAAATGAACTTGTCGCTGCAGGACGAAGAAGTGGCCATGCTGACGGAGATCGGGCACCTGCAGGAGGCGCTCCAGCAGCTGGAGAAGCACTCGGCCGAGCCGGCGGCGCTGCCGCCGGCCTCCGAGCAGGTGATCGCCGACCTGAAGGCCGGCGAGGGCGGGTGGCCGGCGCTGCGGTCGCCGCCGTCGTCGCCGTCGAGCCTCGGCTCGAGGAAGAGCTCCATGTGCTCGATCAGCTCGATTAACAGCTCGAGCTCCAGCAGCTCGAAGAGTCTCCGGTCGGCGGGGCAGCCCTGGCAGCGGTCTCTCTCGCAGGTGGGTAACGGCCTGACAGGGCGGAAAAAATACTAGTCCGTAGTCGAAGATATCATATTATGCTCCGAACAACAAACCCACTAGAAGGATCACAAAACAAATATTCTGATGCTAACATGGATTCCCAGAATTATCATAATATTAGTACCCAATCGTCGCCAGTGTTGTAATATCCAATCATCAAAAAGTGATAAATAGTCCATAATATTTAGAGTCCTTCATGAATTCATGTAGTTCGATGCACAAATATAATAATGAATTTGGGTCATGACGATTATGAATCAGTTCTGATTAATACAAGATTGCTACATTATTCTGAGACTTAGCAATTTTACTTCCTTGGGGGCTCAAGGACCAGCATGGGTATATCGTGAATACTTTTTGCTCAACGTTGCAACACCGCAATCTGATATTGACAGTCGACGGCGATTATTGCTTTGTTTGGTATCTGTCATTATTTACGTTTCGATTTATCGATATTATTCAACTTGTGTTCAGTTTTGTGTACTCAGAATTCCTCAGAAACTCAGTTTATTTCCTGTTTTGGTGATTTGATGTAATGGTGAGACGTTGTGAGGTGTGTTAGAAAATTTGAACTGGCGATCAAAACACGTCATTTCATAGGTGAGTTACCATTGTCGTATCATTCGAGATTTTGAAGCATTTTCCCAAATGGAATGGATAAAAATGAATTTAAATTGAATTGATTAGATTATATTGATTATACCCATAGGTCAGCTGCGACAGTGTCTCGTCATTGTTCATTTTCCCACCAAGAAATGCTGAAAAGTACTACTGAAATTGTTACGGATTTTCAATTTGATTCCATCATGAATTAATGATAAATTCGACCCCCTCTGACAACACGGCACTGGTGCTCCTCACCTCACCTATGAAATGATATATTCCGATGTTTTTTGAATCTATTAGTACAGTCTTAGGCTGAACAGGACAATACCACGTCGAACAAAGTTTCAAAATCCTTTCTTGACCAACTAGGATTAATTACCAATTTTTAATATTCAAACGACAAGTGAATCTCTTCATTTCAACACACTTGTGGATCAATAAACTTTGCTGAACGATAGATTTGAGTGAATAATCTTACACTATCAACTATTAAATTAACTGAAAATGTCGTATTTCTCAATACAATGGCAGGGCACATAAAAATGTTTTGCCTACAGTCAGCTGATTTTTGATTGCTGCATCTCTTTCTTATGATCGTTTCAATTCCTGGCTCTCTCTAAGCTCAATCTAGTAGTGACTATATAATATCATATCTTTGTCCGTAGTACAGAGTCCTGATTTTCTTGAAATTTGAATTTCTCTGAAACACCATAACTTAATCTTGTTTTTTTCTTACCAAAACATAGAGAATATATAATTTATACTACTTTTTTGCTTTCCCTTCAATTTCGAAACTTGTTCGAAATACATCATGTGAATACATGCATAGTTTCAATACGAGTGTATATTTATTTTATTTTCCAATGTATTTTTGAGCATGACAAATATTTTGTTTTCGTTTAATTTTTATGTTTTCTTTTCCGTTTTCTTTTATGTTTGGTAAACAGCCAGTAGGTCGTAGTGGTACAATGCGTGTTAGATCTGTGTCCAGTCAAGATTCTGGCTTCACTTCCCAAGACACTTTATATCCGAGACCACCTTCTTCTTTTAGTGTTGCACAGGTAAGAAAATATTTAGGGAAAACACCTGCACAGTAAGTCCGTTTGGTTTCGAAAGTAGGATTGATTGATAATAATTCAATAAATTGCCTTCTTCTTTGAAAAATAATATTCATTTTTGGTTTCAAGAATGACATTTTGAATTTGAAAAATCATTTGAATGTATAATGATCTTTCACTTTTGATATTATTATAATTGGTTTTAAATTTGATACTTCGTTTATTCGTCTATTTATTTCTTAATATGTATATGATCGCATATATCATGCTTATATAATATGATGTATGTTTAGATTCAATGAAATTCGATATTTTCGTTATCAAGTTACATGATCATAGACAAGTTTCTAACTTATTCGATCTTGAATTTGATTATCATTATTTATTGACTCATTGTATTTGTTATTCCACAATAAAAATGAAATTTAGAAAAACTGACTTACTATATGAACTGTTTGAAAGCATGATTATTTTTTGTGACTAGCAAGCGTCGTACAATTTTGAAAGATGATTGAAAACTTGCTTAGAAAATGAACCATATTATTTGTGATGATTTTTGCTCGTATTGTTTGATTTTCAGTTTCCATTCATTATACTCCTTGTTGAATTCTGAAGCAATCTGATATCCCAACTAATCCAATGAAAAAACGTTTGGAGAATTTTGAAAAGTTCCTAATCTTTGGAATTCTTCTGGGTTTCGACAAGTTCTTGATTCGTAGATGATGTGTTATTTCAGGTGTCGAATATGTCTGAGCACAGCAACAACAGTAGCAGCTCCAGTACACCCTGTACACCTTTTCCTGTCAGCGTGGCACCTACTACTACCGCCACCTGGCCGAATTTGCAAGAAACCATGCAGTTTGAGCGAGCCGCTTCGGCTATCATCGGTGACAGGCCACACACGATATCGTCAGGTGAATAATAATGGTCGAATAGTGGTTTCAAACGCTTTGAAAGTTTGAAAAATTTCAACAAAGAACTGAAAAAAAAAACTTTTTCCCATATTCATATCATCTCACATCATAACTTGATGCATATTCAAGTCTCAAGAAGAAAGTTACTTTTTATTGGTCGGTCAAGAATTTTCCAAAAAAATTCGAAAAAAAAAACTGAAAATATACTTTATTTCGTTGATTTTTCTTCCATATCATGCAATTCTTCCATCATGGACAATTCATGCATATTTAACAATCTCAAGATGAAAGATTATATATTACATCATTTCATACCAATCAGTTCAAATTATTAATTCATGTATCGAATCAAATAATTGAACATATATTATTTAATAAAAAAAAAAATCAAATTCAAATCTCGAAGAACTTCTTTGAGATCTGCATCGATTTCAGCTATTTTTTGATCAAGTAGTAGAAGTTTTCATCATAGGACTTTTCATGAATTCAATGCCATACAGGGTATAACGGAAAGTTTCCTCACTCTAATAATCTGCCCAATCTGAGGATACTGAAGCCATTTCTAACATTTCCCCAATATCTTCTTTCAGAAAAAAAAAGATACGAATTTTCCAATCACACAACGCATATTATCTTTTATTAATGAATTTTGTCATTTTGTCGGTTTCAGCTTACGAGAAAGGTCACCAGAGACCGCCGTTGACCGTTTACACATTCCAAGCTCCAGACCAAAGTATTTCTCAACCGGCGAGTCCTGTCACTTCTAATACCGCTACGGATTCGACCTCCAGCACTATTCCACCGAAGAGTCCGGCCGGTTCCATCAAGTCAATCACGAAACCGCCATTACCAACGGTAAATCGAAATTTTGACTTATTTTTTTTTCCAATGACCGATATTTTCGAATATGATAATAATTAGAAAGTATAAAAGTGTATTAGATCTAAATAATATATTTCATTTACAACTGTTATGTTTCGATATCAGCAGCAATATTATTGAATATTTTTGGGATAATAGTTCTTCAGAATCAAATTTCAGATCCAGTGCGTTCTGTTTGCCACTTGTTTATCCTACCGACTGCGCCAAAACTCAATCAGTCTGATTTGTCGATATTCTTCTTTGTGAAGTACTAGTTGTGGATAGTTTCACTGAATTTTCAACATATTCGGAAGTGCAGCAAGCGGAATACGTTAGCTAAAATCCAATGACACACATAATTGACAAAGTCAATTATCGATTTTGTCGCAGAGATGCTCTTCTATGCATATTCTCTACTCTTTTGCACTCTTATTGACCAGGATTAAGACTCCCTCATTCGTGATATTGTTGTATCCTAGAGCTTTAGAGGTAGATGATGTTGCAATTAGAAATAAGTTGTTCTTTACTGAGAAAACTATGATCGTCGAAACAGATCTAATATATTGTCTTTTGTTTTGGAGATGTCTGAGAACTGGAAAATGCTCCAAATAGTCATGATTCATAGAATTTTGGTGAAAATTTGTATTCTATAGTTTCTAAACCTAAGAAATCCGATGGCGACGATATAGCAATAGTGGTAAACGATTGTGCTTATTCTGTGTACAGGGAGTCATGGAAATTATGAGAAAGGGAACGTTTAAATGTCCTACCGACTGCGCCAAAATTCTAATAGGCTGATTTTCGGACCAAACACACATTTGTCGATCCTTCCCCATAAATCCTGGTCTTTGGAACTCTCTCTTTCTGTGCATTCTGTATGCCACGTGTCCAGATGCCTTACCGACTGCGCCAAAATTTGATCGAGCTGATTTTCGACCTAAACACTAATTCGGTCGTTCCTTTCGCAGAGATGCTCGTCGCTGGAACGGCCCCCCGCCGGCCCCGCCGTCCCCGCCAAGACGATCGGCGGCATGCAGGCGGTCCGCGTTTTACCGCCCGGCGCGGAGCTGTCGCTGAAGAAGCCGTCGGCGTTGCCGACGCACTTGGCGAAGAGCGCGCCGCAGCCGACGTACGTCAACATGCGCGAGCTGGCCGGCATGGCGGCCGACAAGATGGCCGCCGGCGGGCAGGACAAGGGGTTCCCGCCGCCGCCCGTCGAGTTCGTCAGTCCGCCGGAGAAGGTGAGTTAGAAGAGTCGCGATGTAGACGTGGCAACGACGCTCCGGCCTTTTTGGAACGCAGAGAGTGATGATTTTTTTTGTTCAAAGAATGATTGACTGATGTGTTTAACATAAATATTTTTTTCACGGGGTGATTCATCTGAGAATGTGAATAAAAAAATGGTGTATTAGTATGGCGTCAGAGGAAGTGCCTGCAACATTCAAGAGCGATCCGAGCAAATTTATAGAGTTTTTCAAAGTGAAACCTTGAAGATAAGCGACTGAGTAACGGAGCACTTTTCCTTTCAAAACATAGGTTTGATGCACTCTCTTTCGCATGATATCCTAGTGTTGCCAACAGGCAACAGGATCCGGGGTCTAGACATGAAAATATTGGCAAACATGACATGACACAGAATAAAACAAATTCACGTTTCAAATCTGATAAAGTCAATTACTTTGTGCAACATTCCACAATTATCCTCATTCTGTACCAGGCATATTTTCGAATGTGTACACGCCAATCAAAAAACTTCCGAACGAGAAGTATGGGCTGGAACGAGATGATCCTGTTTTCTGATGCCTTGCCACGATATACACTCGAGGTGGTGACCATATGACCTCTTTGAAAATTCCTGCCGAATCGTCATTGAATTTTGAAATATTAGTTTCGTGGTCAGTTTTCGATTATTATCAGTGTCTCATCGCAAATTTTCACGTCGCAAGAATGATCAAAATTGGAGGTTTCCCTGAATACGCTAGAAAAGTTCGCCTGCTAGTTTTTACAACTCTTGTTCCTATCAAAGTTAAATGTTGAGTTGAGTGTATAAACATGAACAGAAAATATTATGATGGAATATGATAGCGAGCGAAATGAAAAAATCATTTTTTTTTAGGTGAACGAAGGGGAAAAAGAAAGTAGCACCAGCGAAAGCTCATTGGAATCGTCTAGCGGTTACGGAAGTCAAACTACATTCACAGTCGAAGACGCTCAACATCTGGAGGGTGAGATATATGTGAATTGTGACAGTGTTTTTAATGCATGACCGCCTGTTTTTGGCATTTTTTCAATGTCCATAACAAAAACTGAACATATTAATAATCAATCATCCATGAGACCTCATATAGGTTAAAAGGCTCAATAAGTATTTAACTAGCGTAGCAAAATTACTGAATTTTTCGTCTTGAGTGCAACATTAATAGTTGTTTTTTATTGTTCGGCCTTTTGACTATGATAATCCCTCTTAACAAACTCAGGATGTTCTCAACAGTGGGGCGTTTACTTCATAAAAATGGATCCATCATCAATATAGATAAACAATATAACAGAAAACCGTGCTTGTTTGAACATTCTGTTTTTCCAATTCCATTTGGTATTTTGGTTATTGTTGGAAAGATGCTCCATTTTCGAGAACATCCTGTATGTGTGAGCATGTGTGTGACCACCAGTGTGTTATTAGATTTGAACGGTACGACAAGCAAGTATTGCACGCTTCCGAGGAACAATGACTCGATGAACCCCGTTCGAAGGAGACCGGTTTCTTTGCAAGGTAGAGTATTACACCATTTTAATTTTAATTTCGTTTGTACAGCTGATAATCTATTGACATAGGCGCTAATATGCGTAAATTCCATAAGAAAATCTTCAAGGGAGTTTTTTTCAAATTTTCTTCAACATTTTCTTGAAGGAATTTCCAGCCTTTACGCACAGATGTGTGACGGATGAAAATTCTACCGTCTTCACGTTTTCTTTGCATTTCCACGAAGTGTTTTCGCGTTTTCACAAATGTATTTGAAATTTTCTCAACGGGATTTCTATCCGCCACGCACGGATGTGTACTGGATAAAAATTCCATCGTTTTCTCAACGAAATGTTCAGAAAAAATTAAACAAGTGTCGCTCGTGAGCATGAATTGAAAAAAATTGCTAGTACTAGAGCTAACTCTAACTATTAAACAAGAAAAAATTAATCAAGTGTAGCTCGTGAGCATGAATTGGAAAAAAAATTGCTAGTACTAACTATTTTGACCATTTTCTTGTGAAATGTCACATACCGTCGTTGTTTTCGATGACGGCCGCTCGTTTGACAACTCATCTCGTTTCTTTAGTTATGGGCGGAGGAACTATGCGCAACACGTTACTCAGAAGAGGATCGATGCAGACTCAGAAACCGCCGCCGCCGATCAGGAGGACCTCTTCGATCACCAACACGTCGTGTTCCATGGGCAGTTTGGAACATCTACCGCCGCCTCCAGCGTTTCTATTGGAACCTGCTGGACAGCATCAACAAGCGAAACCTACGACTGGTATGTTTTCATGGAAATTAATTGGTTGATTTTTTTTTTGTGGAATTTCAGCGAATCAGACAACATTGGTATCGTCTATTTGAAATATTGATAACTCTAAGTTAGGAGTGGTAGACAGAATTTTTTGTTGGAACAGAAGAATAGAGGTGGAGAAGAAGGAAAGAAAGAGGAGAATTGAACAAACCTTATGTATATTCCCGAAATTTTACGATAGTTATTTATTTATTTATTTAGACGATATATTATTCTATCACGATAATAAGAACCCAATAATTCTAAAATTCTTTTCTGTATTAATTCTATTAAAACTCAATATATATTTTTTCATCGAAGAAATAAACAAAATATTCATCTGGATATCAATATTTTAAAATGAACATTGATGAGAAATTAACATGGGACAGACATACTGGGTGGCGCAATGAAAACGAAACAAGGCCGATTTGACATAGTAATCGTTCTCAAAAAAAAAAGAACGCTCGGACCGGTCGATTTTCATTTCGAGAGGGAAATATTTTGGGCATGTTTTCAACTTTTTCACTTCAAACCCCTCGGAGGGGTGAGCTCCAACCCTTGAATCTCAAATGGGATGGGGGTCAAGTCATACATCATTTTGAAGGTAATCGAAATCTGTTACCAGCTTCCTTGTTTCTGGAATTCAATGCAGTAGTTCTCGATAAAACACGTTTATGAAAATAACGAAAGTAACGCTTATTTCCCTTTCATCGATGTTCATCTAAGAAGTGCCTTATGTGTATTCATTTTAATGTCAGTTCCTTGATCTCTCAGTAAAATGCATACCTTGTTTCGTTTTCATTGGGCCACCCTGCATAAATATCCTCAAAGAAGAAATGTATCATCAAAGGATCGATAAATAGAAATAGTCGAAATTCAATGTATATATCCACCGATTTTCTCCGAAGGCATAAACGTGGCAGAAACGGTAAAAGCCCTCACCGAGCTGAAACACATGCCGGCCAGTCCGAACGCCGTCCGGCGCATGTCCTCGTCCTCGCAGAACCTCTACCAGGCGGCGCAGGGCGCCGGCCAGCCGCCGCCCGGCACCGGCTTCGGCACGTTTCAGGGCCAGCCGAAGGTCGCGTACGTGTCGCAGAGCGGCGGCGTGGTGTACGCGCAGCCGGCGCAGTCCATGGCCGGCAGTCCTAGCGCCGTCAGGAGGATCACGAGTTTCCGGTCGCAGAGCGCCGATAGGAAGAGCGAAGGTGAGGGTGTTAGACATTTATTTATTTTATTTATTTTATTTATTTTATTTATTTCATTTATTTTATTTATTTTATTTATTTTATTTATTTTATTTATTTCGTTCATTTTATTTATGTATTCTGTATTGTTAATTCATGTATGCCTATTAGAAACAACATTGTTTCTCGGGGTGATAAAGACAATCAATCTATCAATTTCAATTTAATGAATTAATTTTATTCATTTTATTTAATTTATTGATTTATTTATTTAAATAAACATACCATATACATGTGTATGGGTACATGAGAGTACCTATGAAGGACACATGAGAAAAAGTAAATCAATGAGTAAATGAATTATTAATGAATGTTATTATCATTAAAATATCAAGTCAGATGGATTATCAATATAAAAAAGAGAGGTAAATTGATGGAATTAATGTGTTCACTTTACGCTTGCATGTTATGCAATAAGATTGATAGCTTTCATTCTGTTTGCTAAACTGTTGAAAATATTTATTCCACGAAGATATGATTTTTTTCAAATTGGCATATTACTTGGGAAGTTTTCAAACGGCCAGAATTGACATTGAAAGCAAGATTTCAGTGCTTTTTTTATTTTAATTAAATTAAAAGAAAATGCATAGTTTTATTTTGAAGAGAGAGACAATATCTGAAATGATGATTACAAAAATGGTTGTTTAAAAATACATTTCATGGCTTTATCTTGAAGAGATTTCAGAGGTTTCAACACAAATTTTGCTGCAATACCCCAGATTAATATCAAAACTTCAGTTTAAAATGAATATAATATACTCGAAATAAATCAATTCCAAATATTTAAGCAGTATAAAATACCTCAATTTGTATAATATACCAACAATGTGAGATTTTTTGTTCGTAAGCATTTGAGTATGCGATGACCAAGATTAAAATTGATTTATAGATAACCTCAACAGTTTTGAATTTTCCCAGGATTTATGTTAAACTTACCTCATTCCGGAGGATCGATTAGGGTATCGGGTAATTATCGAGATGAAAATGAAAGAAGTGTTAATTTATGATCTGATGATTATTTCTGGTTTTTTCTAGTTCTAGTTTTGTAGTTCTTCTTAATGTTATTCATTGACTCGTACTTTGTCAATAATATTATAGATTATGGGTCAATAAAGCAAAGCATATCTTGTAGCCATGATATTCTGTATATTATCTTGACAGTAGTGACTCATTCAGCTTCGAGAGTTATGTCATCAGCAATTAATTTCGATTTAGCGAATATAAGATATTCCGTTACATGTCAGAAGAAAAGTTTTTCACGTGAATTCGTCCTCGGTTCGCAGGACCGGGCCGAGTGGGCTCCAGCTTCATAGCTTCGCTGAGCGCGAAGCTGGCGCCGCAGCTGAGCCCGCGAAGCTCGCGCAAGCACGCCGACGAACGCACGCCCACCAACTCGCCCAAGTACGCCCCCAACCACCAGCAGCCGGCGCCGGCGGCGAAGATGGGGCCCGGGCAGTGCTTCCTCGAGTCGCTGAACGCGAAGCTGGCGCAGCAGCACGTGACCGGCGCGCAGCCGCAGCCGCAGCTCAAGGCCAGCAAGGTTAGACAGATGATCAACAGTCGGGCGCAGGTGAGATCGGCGGCAAGGGGAGGGGGTGGAAAATTCGAGAGAACCTTTATTACAGGGTTTCCCGAAAATATACCGACAAACGACAAGGGGTAATGGGGGACATGAAAATAAGGATTTCTTTATTCACTACAACGATTTGATATGCTCAATTCATAAAAATAAAACTAGCTTGTACAATCCCGGAACAAATTGTCATAGTGCTAGACAGAACCATATGCTTCATCTACCCATTCCAAAATTTAATTTGACTAAACATTCTCTGATTTATGAAAGTATTAAAGTATACAATCACCTTCCTACTATTCTAAAAAATATTACAGATAGCAAAAAGTTTCTAAGTTCGATTAAACATCGAAAAGGCTTATTATTCAATCAATGAATTCTACTGTGATAACCTGGAAATTCCTACTTGACTTTTCTGCATATGTGAATGTATTTTATGTTTATTTCATTTAATTTAATTTTACCCATTTAATAATTGTTTTGTGACATGTGTTTTATATTTGTATATACCTGATATCTTTTTTTTTATACAAGACTTTGTCAATAAGATACCAATTCTTCAGACAATGAAGCATATTTTGATTTGATTTGATTTGATTATATGTTGAGATTTCAAATCAAACTCAGGTCGCGCCTACACAGAGACAAAGAAATCCAACGACTGAAAATAGCAAACGAGAGAAAACCTTCAACAATAGGCTGATTGTTGGCAAATTTCAGCTTGTCTTTGCTCTACTCGAATCCACATGGATGAAAATAATTTGTCATTCCATTTATTTATTCATCCACGTTACAAAAAAATCACGGGTTTTAACCGAAATTATAATGTGTGTGACAGAAATTAGATTCACGGCAATTTTGTGACAGGATTTGCCGGAGGAAAGCCACTCATTTTTTTTTCTACAGTCTTGACTCTCGACATTGTTCACACCAGGGAGGGGGGATTTTTTCGATATGAATTTCAATAAATTGGATACACCATCGAAGTAATTTATATGTAGATTTTAGAATTGTTCTTGACGTTTCACCACTTACAATTTTTACAGAATTCACGCTATGATGAAATGTTTTGAGTACTTGATGGAGGTGAGATTTGTTTGAGTTTCATCTGGATTTTCTTCAAAAATGGCATTCAATTGGAGGATAGGCCGAAACAATGTACGGTCGATTCTGTAAATATATTTCTTATCTTGATTAGTTCAATTATTAGAATTAATGAAACATCAGACAAACGTCGAAAATATGTCATCATACTATTTTTCTTTTCTACTATACTGGGAGGCCCAATGACAACGAGAAAACGAAACAAGGCCAATTTGACATATCTATCATCCTCAGAAAAAATCGCTTGAACCGGTCGATTTTTATTTCGAAAGGGAAATATTTTTCGAATGTTTTCAACTTTTTCACTTCAAACTCGCAGGGGTAAGCTCCAACCCTCGAATCTCGAATGGGATAAGGGATGAAGTGATCATGTTGAAGGTAATCGAAATCTCTTACCAATGCTTCCTTGTTTTTGGAATTCAATGCAGTAGTTCTCGAGAAAACACGTTTATGAAAATAACGAAAGTAACGCTTTTTTCCCTTTCATCACTTTTTCTCATTTTGTAGCTAGAACGATGTTCATCCTTTATTTTAACGTTAGTTCTTTGATCTATTAGTAGAATGCATACCTTGTTTCGTTTTCATTGGGCCACCCTGTATATAATAATATACTATTGTTGCTAAATCATTAATTTTCGTCTAATTTTTATTTCTTTTGTAACGACTTGTCCTCCGATTCTCTAATCCGCTTTAGAATCGTTCGAATTGTGCTAACCGCATACGGCAAATGTTGAGAGTGGCATAGAGGCCAATCTTTCAATATTTGTTCTAAAATTCCGTTTTTTCCAGCCTGATCCAAAGTTATGCCACGAATCGCTGATGGATCAGATCAAGCGTGGAGCATCACTGAAACGAACCAAAATGACGAATGACAGGTCAGCCCCAAAGATTTACTAAATCTCGAAGAATATCACATATTTATTATTGTTAAATCTTTGGTTATAATCCATGCTCGAAATGAAGTTTGGAAAAATCACGAAAAATCAACTCAAAGTCTTCTTCAGTGATCTAAATTGAATACCATAGATTCTTCTATTATTCTATTGTATTATTGCATATGTATTGATACCTCATATCGTTAAAATATTTCTTCAACTTAGTTTCGCTGATTGATCACACTGTATAACAAAGCGAATGTTTATTTCATCTACGAAGTGATTTTAGCTGGACACAACGAACTCTTACTCATTCTTCTAAACATCCCGTTCCTTTTTTAGAATACTGTAGAACTGATTGTTCATTTCTAGAATATTAAATGCGTCAGAAAATTTTTCATTTTTCTCGAAGAGTTTCGTGAGGTAGACTTTGAGTTTATTTTTGTATCATATTTATTGGATGAACTTAACTCCACATCTAATCGTTATAATATTTCATGTTCATGAAACTGTTCGATCAATAGCTTAGAGTCTTCTTTGAATTCTGTTTTTGATAACAATATCTATGAAAACAGCTTCTTTGACATACGAACATACAGGGTGCGAATGAATAGGTGCGACAAAGTTCAAAGGGGGATTTCTGGTTGAAAATTTGAACAACAATTTTCTAATTCACCCCTGCGGTTTTGAGGAGTGGAAACTAGCTCTCCCTGAAACTAGTTTCGCCTGAAACTCTTTATCATTATATTACGTTATCTCGTTTCAAATGCCATTATATCATTTTATTATGCAATTTAGAAAGCTTCATCATTCTAAAAAAAAAAAGTTCGAGTAACCTTTCCAGAAAAAAAAATAAGTCCTACTATTTTGGAGCCCCTTTTAAGATTAGTGATTATTTCAGGGTTAATACAATAATAAGATATTCATGATTTTTTATCAATGAAACAATGCATTATGATGTGAAAGATTTTTTGACAAATTATAATAAAACTTGAATACAATTTTCTACTCATTTTCTTCAATCTTTTCAATCATCCCCTTGAATGTTTCTACTCTTGCTCATTCGAAAACCCTGTGTCTTCACAATTTCAGCTTTGTTTGATATTATTTAACGATATTTGATTAGTGAACTTCAGTTTTTGGATGATTTATCTTGCATCTGAGTTGGAAAACAAATCGAAGATCAATTATGATTGAATTACGCTATACTAGTAACGTCCATTTTTGTAGGAACATGACTGACATATTTTTGTATTAACTTAGTATTACTATAGGACTGATGTTGTATGTACTTGTATATTACTGTTGTGATTTTGCGGTTATGTTAGGTCAGAGAAAAATTTGAGAGACGAAAGAAAACAAATGTTATTTGGGATGAATAGTAACAAAAACTGTCATTAGTATCCTCTTCTGAAAATAAGAAGTTGTAGTAGAAAAAAGAGTAAAAAGAATAAATTTATTGATGAATTATACAGCATAGCTTTTTGCCGAAGATACAATACCGGGTGGATTTTCTTGAGTGGGCCAAACAAACAAGAATGATCGTTTGAAAAATTGCTGAAATAAGTTATTTTTTGTTTTTGAATATATTTAATATGATTTTCATCAACTCACCAACGTTTTCGACGAAAAAGTGAAATATGGAGTTGGTCCATTGACTGATCAAATGTAACGACGAAAACAGTATTAGGAATTTATTAATTCACGAATCAAATTTATGAAAAGACCGCAAATATACAGAATGATCGCCCGTACTATGAACATCTTTTACAGGGTCTCCACACGTATATTTGGGTTCAAAATATATGTTGGCACTGTGCATCCGAAATATCATATTCGAAAATTAAATCAATGAATATCTATGTGAATAATGGACTCGAATTTTTCTCGTCTACATTCTTGTTATTCTTTATTTGAAATAGTATACAGGGGTGTGCCAGAATATCATGAAAAAATTTCTGCTATTGGTTCTCAACCAAAAACGTTCCATTTCTGTATTACTTTCCAAAGGCTCATTTTTTATGGGTATCAGTCTGTCACACCCCGTACAGAATAAATGTAAATAGGTATAGGATGAAGAGAAATGTTAATATATTTGAATTAATATACACAGAGTGTTGATTCGACAACAATGCACTCTTGGATAATTCTTGGAGCTACGTTGCTTTCGAATCACCCTGTATAGTATTACGTAGTGGACCATTTGTATTTTCCTGTAGTATTATGAAGTACAATCTGTTGTTTCGCTTGAATTGAATATTTTATTTTTGGTTTTTCATTTTTTTTTCGTTCCAATTTTTTATAAATGTTCATATTTACTAGGGAACAGATTATTTTCGTTTTATGTACATATATTTTATTGGGGGGGGAGGGTTTCATGTGGTTACATCGAGTGTTCTAGTGGTTTCAACATATCCGAACCATTCAATACTGAATAATCATGAATTATTAATATCAGGAAACTAAAAACTGATTTGTATTTATAATAGAGCTCCTACTAGTTGAGTTAGGTTAGTGTTCAATGGATAATAATGTATCTTAACTGTATATAATAATGAAAGTAGATATCTACTAGTATTATGGTTTCATATACGAAGTTTCTCACATCCACGTTTAATGGTGATAAATATAATATCGTTTTATTGTAACAAACGAAATTGTATGGTTGGAGCCCTTTGCTTGATTTGTGTTGTGTCTGATAAATAAAATAAAGAGGGAATAATCTAGCTTTCATTTGAATATCCATCACCAGTCACTGAACATTTCTGACAAAATTTTGACGTATGATGACAGTTGACATTGTACCTTTCATATTGAATGAAATAACTCCAGATATTCCTATATCCCAGAGGGACCTTGGATTTCACACAAACATCTTAATTTCGGAGATTCTAACAATACATGCACTAAAAACTGGTGCTAGTGCACACGACTATCTACAAGCAAAATGTAATGAAGCAAAGCATCTAGTTTCTGACCTCCAGCCCAGTTCATAGCTTTGCGGATGATAGTACACTTCATTCCGCCTTTTCCTCTAGAGCCCCTATATCATCCAATGAGGCCAGAGGTGCAAGGCGAAGACAGGTTGATGCTTTAAATGAGGATCTGACAAGAATTCTGAAATGGGGATCTGAGAATCTAGTACAGTTCAATGCAACTAAAACTCAAGCTTGTATGTTCACCAAGAAGGCTGATCACACAATGCCCAATTTGATGATGTCGGGTACCACTGTTCCTATGAGGTCGTCAATATCCTTGCTGGGTGTCACCACCAACAGTGCTCTCTCATGGGACGATCATGTGAGGTCCATTGCGAAGACTGCTTCACAAAAACTCGGTTTTCTTTTCCGTGCGAAGAGATACTTCACATCCCAGCAACTGCTTATGATCTACAAAGCACAAATTCGACCTGTCCTGGAGTACTGCTCACATGTTTGGAGCTCAGCCCCCAAACATACGCTTAAGCTCTTAGATTCAATTCAGAAGAGAGCTATTCGCCTAGTCGATGACACAACACTCACCAAATCATTGACCTCTCTAGATCATCGTAGAAAGGTCGGCGATCTCTGCCTTTTTTATAGGTACTTCCACGGTCGGTGCTCAACGGAAATATCATCTATTATGCCACCACGCGCGATTCCTAGTAGACAAACCAGACGAGCTCAAGCTGGTCACCCCTACACTGTCAGGCTCGAGACCTGTCGAACATCGCTATACCAAGCATCATTCATCAATAGAACGGCAAAGTTGTGGAATTCTTTGCCTAGTGAAGTCTTTCCTGATGCTTACAACCTCCAAACATTCAAGAAAAATTCCAACACCTTCCTTCTTTCCCAAAATTCCACCGCTGGCTAACACGATGTTCCTCGAACATCATAGGTTTCCCTTTCGTGTTGTCCACAGATAAAAAAAAAAAAAGCTCTAACAGCCACTAACAATTAAACATGTTATTCTTTGAAAACCTCGCAAATAACTTGGAATAAATAATGACGTTTTGTTTCAAAGTCTCTAGTGTTGTAAAATCGTATAGATGCACATAAAAGCATATATCAGTCAATCAATTGAATATTGATTGAATAAGATTTTTTTTTCACAACCACACTAGGAAAATATGATGTCATCGAAAAATACTAGTCAATTCAACAGGTTAAATAATGAGGAGTCATGATTCATAAACAGACAATCAACTATAGAATCATTATGAACAACCTGATCAACAAATTAGGACAAACAAAATTTTGAAACTATCTATAACAATCAGTATTCAATGACTATTCAACAGTAACAGAGTAATATCATGTAATATGCTCTTTGCAATGAAAAAGATTTGTGTCTTTCAAAAATCATTCTATTCAAATACAATCAAGTAAGTATATTCTTGGTGAGAAACTCAATGAATGGGATGGTAATTTTGCACTTATTCATGCTTCTCACCAAGCTGGTCACATTTTTTCATATAAAAGGCTACTTCCCTTCAATATGTTGAAGAACGTGAATTCAACATTTTCGAGTATGTTTTCTTCTTTTCGACTTCTTGAATATATAAAGAGGGTATAGTGAGTTTATAAAATAGGCCGAAGGAAGGAAGGAAAATTCTTACACTTCATTCTGGATTATCTAGGAATATAGAGATTCCCAGCCGTTTTCATCAATCAAGCACGAAATAAAATCTCAGAAAAAATAAGTGCAAAATTACCAAGTGAATAATTCACAGTTCCACGAAGTACCAATTTCGAGTTGTCCATTAATATCAAATAGGTCAACGATTATTGTTCGAAGACAGATCGCACTTTCTCGACGCCCCTCGTACGGCCAACCTGTTGCTCACCTCACGCTGTCCGTCAAGTCGCCTGCGCGAGTATGGCAAGCACGTGAGTGCGTCAACATTGGCTCAGCCTACTTAGATTATTATTGAATCGAAATAAGATGCAGAAGCGAAGGTGAAATAATTCTAGGTTAGTATACAAACGACTCCATCGAGTGATCAGTGCAAAATGTAGGTGTCCCGTACAAACATTGGTGCTGAATATACAGGATGAGCTACTGCGACCCGCCCATCAGTAGTTTTTTGTACTACATCGACGAAAATCAACTGTTCTCGGCGATAACGAGCATTACCTTTATAACTGTGGCAATTTTCTGGTACATCCTGAGATCGTACACGTTCTTTGATAAACATCGTGTCACTGCTAGAGCAGTGAGTCCAACAGCTCCTTTTGGAAATATTAAGGATGTTGTGTTTCAAAATACGTCCCTGTACGTTTACTTGTGGAAGTATTACAACAAATTCAACAGGAGAGGCGATAAGTTTGGAGGATTCTATTTGTTTTTGAGACCTGGATTATTGATTGTTGATCCAGATTTGACCTACAAAATACTCACAGATGAGGAATGGTTCGAAGATGTGGACAGAAGAAGTCAGCTGAAGGATTCTGAAAAAATTTGCGAAATGTTCGATAATCGAGTACTCGAGAATTTAATCGTCAAATGTAGTTCCGAGAAAAGTCATTTTACTCAGGACATCCAATCTAATGGTGAATCAACAATCGCTATAAAAAATTTCTTGATCCAAATCAGTTGTGAAGCTTTTGGATTCAAGTTGGAGGAAACTTTGGAAAATACACTCAAGAAGATGATGGAAGAAAATACAAGTTCGAATTTGAGTCACTACTTTCGTATATCTTTGTACCCATATTTTTCAAAGAAGCAAACCTACAAAGATCTGAAAAAATATTTTCATACAGTTATTGCGTTTAGGAAGAAAAATGATAGAAGAGAAAGTGATGTAATACAGAATTACATCGATTTTGCTGATGCGAATGGAGAATCTCTAGAAACAATAGTTGTTGAACTATTGGATATATTTGTTGTTAATATTTGTCAAAGTTATTCAACGGTTTTATTCTGCCTGTTTGAACTAGCCTCGAATTTGGAGATTCAGCAAGACTTGATCGGTGAAATAAGAAGATTCAACAAAGTTAACAGCGATATTAATTTGGATAGTTTACACAGTTTAGTGTATTTAGACGCCATTGTGAAAGGTTAGCTATATATTTAATTAGATTTCGGAATTGTTCTACTCGAAAATGATCATATAAGCTCGTTGAAGATAATAGGTACCAATATAACATTTCATTTTTCTAGAAACTTTGAGAAAATATCCACCCATTCCCCTAGTCACCAAGAAACCGAAGAGGCACTTCGAAAGTGCCGATTTCAATCTGAAAATCCCGGAAAACTGCCTAATTTTCACGTCGATATTCGGGATACATCATGATCCCAAAAACTATTTGGACCCAGAGTCATTCGATCCCGACCGATTTTTGGACGATAATGCGAAAATATCGAAACCCAACATTTACATTCCTTTCGGTATGGATTACAGGAAGAATATTGGTGAGTACTAAAACAATCTATACAGGGTGTCCAAACGAAACGTTCGGTTTTATTTACACTGACTAGCTTTTCCTTTTGGAGTTACTATCGAAAAGTAGGTCAGGAAGAATGAAAGATAAAGAATGAAGATGAAACATATTTTTTCGAATTCTGGAGTGGTAGCTGGATCAATTTTTTATGTCAACACCTTGTATGTCAGTCAATCAGCTTCTGAGGGCCTTTTGAGGCATAAATGAGACACTCTGTATAGAAATCAATTTCTAGTACCAGCATATTTAGAACAACAAATTTTATGGACCTCCATATACGGTATCTCCATAACCGTAAGGGCTACTATAAAATCATATGAAATTCTTCAAGATATAAGGTCATTCCTTGTGTACTCACAATGTTGTATATAGTATTGAAAATATTTCTACGATATCAATTTTCCAAGTTATGCTACAAAAAATACACACATACTTTTGTTCAAACAAACTGGAATTCGTGTCATACGTGATTGTTTGCTAATTTTTGATGTGGAGTATCTCCAAAAACATGTTTCTCACTCAAAGATGTCCATTTCATCAAAGACAATGAAATACTAACTTGGTATTAACACAGGAGATTCCTCAACGAATATGTTTTATAAAATCTAATAAAGATCCGTTTAAAAAATTAAAATAGGGATATATCGATATATTTTCCTGATATTTCGGAAACTGCGTTCAATATGGCAACGTCGCTCTCAACGATTATGGAGAAAAGGAGCACCCTGTATATCTAACTGTACGAACAACAATTAAACATTTCAACTATATCATATTTTGTTTTATCAACAAAAATTTGATTGTCAATATTGATTGTAGGGTTTTCGCTGACCTCAATACAGATCAAATTGTGTATATTCACCATTCTGTCGTCATTCAAAGTGACGTTGACAGGCGAAAAGAAACCTGTGGAATTGGACAAAAAGAAGCTCACGACATTCCCGAGAGAGCCTTTGCCTTTGGAATTCGAACTCATGTCCGGAAACGAATTGTGAAGATATGTCCTGTACTGGGTGGCCCAAAATATTTGGGAAATTCACAACGGAAAATATTAAATGTTTTTCTTAGTACACAACATACGAAATTGTTGACATCTTTTTCTGGATGAGTTTTTCTGCTATCCCTGAAAAATAACCCCACTTTCTGCCCATTTGTTATGAATTTTCCAAAATTGCCGCGATATTGGTTAGGTTTTCAATATAAAGTAACTTTTTGAAGCGCTGATAATGAAACTTTTTCCTATATGCATAACGCTGTATCAGTCGTTTCAAAAAATGAACGAAATATATTTTTTTTCATTTCAACTCACAAAATTCATACTGATTTCGGAGCGCGACACAATCTCTAAAATAACCATTTCTAATCAGTCGACAGATTTTTTTTCGAGATAGGGATGCTTTTGTCTGTATTGATCAATAATATTTTAATAAGATGGACACTATATCACTTCGCCAGGGACGGACTAGGTTTAACACTTCATTCTAATCCTGACTGTACGATCAAGGCACGGCAAAAATATTTTCAGACATCTCGAACGTCAAGTTGAAATAATATAATGATAATATATAATATAATAATATAATAATAATTATTCACATTAAATAGGTACCAACCTATATTGCAAATCAAGGAAAAAATAATTATTCTCGTCATTTTTCCGTATTCTGTCAAAAGTCGGGAGATGTTCTAGAACACCCTGTGTAGTTTTTTGAAACAATTATACAAATTGCAAAATCCTGTCTTTTATTATTCTCAACATGAATTACACTTTAGAACATTCGTTTTCTTCATTTTGGCAAGCATCATAGTCCAAAGTTTTCAAGGATTTCTCAGAGGATCCATGTTGAGGAGCAGGTTTCTTCATTTCGGGCATCATCAGCTTCTGAAGTGCCGAAATGGGCATTTCGAACATCAGACATACCAGAGTACCAACCAGATAAGACAGGACGATGTCTCCCATCGTTGTCATCAACTGAAAAAGGGGAATTTTCTGATTTTTTATTTCCGCTCCACCTAATCCATTGAAAATTAGTCACCACACATTTTTAATTTTTTTCGGTAAAATCAGTACATTCGAGCGTTCAAGTCATATATAGTTTTTCCCATGAAAATCTCGAATCGATCATGGAATCAAATACAGAGTGTTCAGTTTGGCAACATCAATTATTATTTCGTCCAGAACATAGAACATAACTCTGTTTTTTCTTGATTTCAGGAAATGGCATATCGATGATAAACTTCCATGGATTTTTTTCAAATACAAGCTATAAGCACGAAGAAAGAAATCTCCAGTTACTATACAGGGTTGGAATAGAGTATGGAACCAAGTAAATATCTTTTTTTTGTCAATAAAATTCTTCAGGTTCAACCGGAAATGGCTTCAACAAAAGCTTGCTATTTTGAATTCATAAATACTGAGTTTACTGTAAAAAAAATTGTAAGAACAAGGAATATTATAGCATTATAATCCTTTGAGTTTTTTGCAAAAAAATATTAAGATAAACTAATGGATGTTGTTTGTATGCATAGTAAGTAATAAACGAGTACTCTTTTGTTCTCCAAGTGTCAAATTCTAATTGACGGAAATAAATTTTACAACCACCATAACTGATCATCATCAAAATTTCAATACGCTCTTTTTCACCTAATTGAACCATTCTCAATTGTACAATTTGTAATTGTACCTGCAAATTTTCATAAATATCGTTCTTTTCTTTCAAAATATATTTACTTGGTTCCAAACTAATCCCAACCCTGTATTATAGATAGCTGATAGAGATGCTAAATACCAATTTTCGAAACTTACCAAAAGATAGTCATTGACGTATGTAGGAGACCTCATAAGACCTCCTCTGATTCTTACTACAGCTGTATGCACTATGTATGTGCTGTAGGTCAACCTTCCGAAAACGTTCACAGCCCTCCATTCAACTACCCATCTCGCAAACCCTAGAAAAATTACCTCATGAAAATTTCAGGCCGCATGTTTATGTGAAAAAAAGTTTCAGTCCTGGTACATGAGTGGAGCATTATTTCTGGAAATAAGATAAGTTTGGAGGTTGTTAGCACCAGGAAAGACTTCACTAGGCAAAGAATCAAGTATTTACCTAAATACTTGAGTGTATTCATCTCAGGGACTTACAGAAAAAAAACAAGAATGTTGACACTTACATCCAATTCTCTGCGAGAATCCGAAAATGCCGATGGCTATTCCTAGAGCGAAAATGTTTTTGCCGAACGCCCAGTACAAAGCTGATTCAGTCCGTGAACTTTCGAAGTCGGGATCGTACATTCTAGCTGCTATCAGAATTATGAAATTGCACATTCCGAAAGTTAGGATCCACCATATAATAACCTGCATCTGTCAACAAAAATATATATTTTTTTCTATTTCACCTCTCTACGACGTCATCAAGAACACCTACTTTCGATAATGATAACACTCTGTTCTTGTTCTTGTAAAATATATATCCGAAAGTCAAGCCTATTGCGTAGCCAGTGATGTTCGAATACCCAGAAGTGTATAAATGATGCCATGCTTCGATTCTTAATCCTCTCAAATCGTACAGCACCCTGTAACAAATCCAAAGGGCTAGGGGATCACCCTGTATTGGTGATTGAACGGCTAAGCGTCCATCCTGTACTGGTCAGTACCGAAGGTCACCCTGTATACGTTAGTAGTGAGGGTTGAGGGTTCACCCTGTATTGGTACTTACTCAGGATACTGACGTATGACTATGTCATAGTGGTTTACGAAAGCTATAACGCCTGGTATAATCAGTCCGATTGTGATGATAGTGCCCAGGATCAGATTTATTTTGTTCTGATTCTTCCAGAGTATCATCAGAATTATCAGAGACAGAACGTAGAGCTGAGTGTCTGAGGCCAAGTACCACGTTTGGTGTAAACACTAATGAAAAAAAAATAGCGTTAGTCATAGTTACTCCAGAGAAGAATGCTCAGAAAAAATCTAACTTTTTCCAATAGACAACAATAATGATCATTCCTTCACGCTTTTTCATATTAGAATATCGACAGCTTGATAGAATAATTGAACTTCTTTATTACAAAAGCATAGCTAGTAGTGTAAAAGGACCACATCATTACATGAACAGAAATTTGTAGGTCATTATTTCATATACCAGGTGTCCCAACGAAAACTTTCCACCCGGATTTACTGGGAAATGACAAATTATTTTCGGAAACGCTAAAACAGGGGGACACATGTTAGTAATGGATTTAGTCGAGCAACTTCATCCCCCGGACGGGGGCGGCTACCCCCTTGCGAATCATCATAAGGAACGTGGGTCGAGTGATACATCATCTGAAAGCTCTCTTTATTCTCTATCCAAACGTGTATAATTTTTTCAAAATCGAATGAATGGTAATTGAAATTAGTGTTGTTTACAGGTTCAATATAATTAGTCAATATCTAACCTGTTCTTATTCAAATTCAATTTATTAACTATTTTAAGACTCAATGAGTGGACAGATAGACAATGACAACATCCCATCCGGTCAGGGAACCCAGTCACCCCACGAAAAACGAAAACAAATTAGTCAAAACAAAGTAAGTAGCCAGGCTGGGACAATTAATTGCGAAGATCTTTAAACCAAGTATCAGGTTGATGTCGTTATTCGCGAATACAACAATACAAGCGGAAGATGCTCACCCCAATTGTGAGCGAAACGTCCAAAGGAACCTCCTCCACAGAGGTGAACCGAAATGTATTTACATCTTCTTGAGAATGCCATCGATCCCATGATAACGGATTTTATCGAAAACGATGGAGATTATTCGGCAGACAACCTCCATTTTCAACAAGATGGAGCACCACCTCACTATGCAGTAGCGGTTAGAAACTTTCTGGATGAACGATATACACCAATCATTGGATAGGGCGACGAGGACCAATTGAGTGGCCAGCTAGATCACCGGACCTCAACCCGTTGGATTATTTTTTATGGGGGCATCTCAAAAGCAAAGTTTTCGCCACTCCGCCAGAGTCACTAGAGGATCTACGTGGTCGAATTGTAAACGAGTGCGGCAGCATAACTCCAGAAGTATTGGAAAACGTTCGTAATAGTTTCGAAAGTAGACTTTATCATTGTATGGAGGTAGGAGGGGCTCATTTCGAGCAATTAATAAATTGAATTCCGATAAGAACAGGTACGATATTGATTATTTGAATTAAAACAATCACCACACTAATCTCACGTACCAGTCATTCGATTTTGAAAAAATAATAAACGTTTGGATAGAGAATGAAGAGAGCTTTCAGATGATGTATCACTCGACCCAAGTTCCCTATGATGATTCGCAATGGGGTAGCCGCCCCTGTCAGGAGGATGAAGTTGCGTGACTAAATTCATCAGTGACATGTGTCCCCCTAGAAATCAAAATCGACGTGTTTCAGCGTTTCCGAAAATAATTTGTCATTTCCCAGTAAATCCGTGTGGAAAGTTTTCGTTGGGACACCCTGTATATCTCTCTTGCTGGCTTATATACTATGTTGCCACGTTCAAAAAACGATATGTCACTATAAGCATGTGGTCACTGGGTATCAAAAATAAACTGGAGGAATTTGTGATATGAGTACTTGCCATATTATTGTTGTCGATGTAATTATTGACATACAAAAGATTGGTCCACCAATTCTTCCGACAGTTTCGGTATTCCCAGCCTACTAGATTGTCCCAATAAGGCCCGTCACCCAAATGGACTAATAAAGTACTTTCGAATGCTATCATGACAGCCAAAACAGGTGTCAACCTCGAAATAAAAAAAAATGTCAACATCTAAAGACGTTCGTTAGTTTCATACGCGTTTCTACCTGATGTATCTGTTGATGAAGGCGATAAGTAAGAACTTGATGCTGAGATTTTTCCTACTTTCCAGCGTTTGGAAAAAGTGGAAGGAAAGCAGCCAACCGGAAATGACGAAGAAGGTTTGAACAGCATAGTTTCCATTGGCCAGGAACATGTTGAGTGGTTCATTGGTTATCTGAAAATAATCGTCAAACAAGTGGAACCAATTTTTCTGAGTACTCACATTTTCTGTATATTTCGGATTAGAAACTGGAACTGCAAACGTGATCATAATCGTATGACAAAGAATCACACAAATCATTGTGTAAAATCGTATGCCTTGAATCGATCTGAGTTTCTCAACATCTTGGTTGGAACTCACAGAGCGCAGTCGGTTCCAATTTTTTGGAATCGAGAATGCTGTTATCAGTTGTCCAGCTGAAATGATAGAAAATATGTAGCTGATAAGTGGAATATTTCCTCTAACACCCAGTATATGCAGCAAATTCTCACCGGTGGTTCCAGTGACTTCATCGTAAACTTCTTTTGCCTGGTATCTAGCAATTCCTTCATAAATTGAAGCGAATATGATGAAAACAGAATAGAATATTAGGAATGTACTGCAAATTAAAATAAACATAGTGAATTTCAAGTATTACTGTATACTGTATACTCACGTGAATATTATGTCGTATACATCGAAAGGATATTTGTTTTCCAGGCCATTACATTTCAAATTGGTTATGTTGCCTCTCAAACCAAGAGATTTGTATTTGTTGTTGTAACATTTTTCGACTAAATCTTTGATTGAATCTTTTTCAACGTCTGATTCAGATTGTGGACAGAATGTAGAAACACAAATTCCATGTCTCAAACGGTCATGTCTGTAATTTCTTGGATTTGAGCTGATATTCTAGAACAAAAATCAAATAATGAGAAGAATCTTAAAGAATTTGATCGTCCTCTTACATTAATTATACCCCATAGATTATTTTCATTGAGGGGTTGTACTTCGAAAGTCAGTGTACAAAAAATCGCCTTTTCGCCCAAAGCCAAACAATTTTCGTAGTTATCCAAGAAGAAAATATCTGGCATTAAAGCATAGTCAGCATCTGAAAAACAGATATGTCAACTATAAAAATTCGAGAATACTGTATATAGTATGTATAAATGTTGTTATTTCACTTGCCTGATATATCTTGAAATTTCCCCATACATCCACAAAAAAATTGTATCACTAGTACCAAAACGCCACCCTGTATCTTGACAGTCATTTTATTCAGAAGTAGAGTTCTATCTAGTTCATATTTTTCAAACGTTCTTCAGCGAATGTCATCGTTAACTAGGACTAGATCAAGAATCTAGGATTCATTCGTACCTCTCCATACCATTCTTAGTCACAAGCAGGCTGCGACAAATGCTATTACATGAATGGGGATTGGTGGTCTCGAAAACAGCAAAGTACCATAAAGAAATCCGTAGAATTCAGAATATTTTTGGAGACATTCAGGAGAAAACGTTGAGCTGCTATTTCGTTTTCAAATTCTATTCGAAATGAAAAAATACTACACATACAATGAAAAATTGAAAATCTGACTTGACTCATTGAATTCTTCAAACAAGATCCTGTGTTTTTCATTGCATCAATAATTTCGAGTGGTATCTCACATAAAATTTGTAAGTTCATGTTATAATTTGAGCAGTAACATGAAATAAGCACTAATTTAGAATAGTAACACAAAATTATCAATAATTTTGGGTCGCAGTCTTTCAAATACCGGATCCGTACATTTCGAAAGTAATATTGATAATTATCTAAAATTAGAAAAATAAGATGGATTCGCGTTATTCTATTATCAATCTTCATCAACAACTAGAAAATGTCGTCGAATTGAAGATGAAAATACCTGTCAATCATTTTGAACAAAAACATAGTTATCATGAGGTGTGTCACTTTTGGATTGTTTGAAATTTTCATCTCATCTTCAAACATTAACGATAATGAAAGATGTTCTATTATCATCGACTTTTTGATAATAACCATTGATATCTTGGGCAGGATCTTACATCAGAGATAGTATAACTATGCCTACTTCAGAAGTAGAAATCGGAATTGTTTTCGGAATATATTATAGGATAAACCAAATCGTATTACCTACTGCGATTTTATATGGTCACATTATTCGATCATTACAACTATTCCGTTGATGTCATACTGCTCTTTAGTATTCATTACTTGTAGGTACTTATACGTTCATGTTCTAGAACATTTGTGTTGTAATTTTTCTCGTATTTCAAAGGTTAGCAGGTTTTCATTTTCATTGCCGATAAGATCTATGAACTCGAAAGAAATTTCAGTGTAAGAAAATCTTCTCTTCATGTTGTGAAAAATTCAGTTAGTTTATTCAGTAGTTTCCTTACGAAAAACTCGTTTGCATAGACTTGGTTGAGGGCGTGGCTTAGTTCTTTTTAAACAAAGAAAGATACAAAAAATTCAGGACGAAAAACTCATGAACCACTTGTAAAAAATCCTTGAAAAAAACATTTTCATGACATAACTGGGATAACTATACAAATGCTCATTATAGCAGAAGAAATATCTTTATATAAACAAGTCTAATGAAAAATGTATCGAACATATTTTTTTTCAGAATTGATTAATTCTTGTCTTGTTCGAAAACTTTATTGATATCCGATGTCTCGAAAACTACTGGTTACTAAAATCTACTCTTCAATTATTCGACAATTCAATGGGAACACCTTGTGTATTTAGATCTATTCATTTGTTGATTCTGAATTTTTGTTATCAGAACTAAACTGATAATATTCCGATGAAAGTTATTTGTATGCCAAGAACAAATATGTGGTGATTATAAATTATTTGGAACAACCAGGGTTTCTTGACCCCGTAACAGAATTTCTGGAATGGCATGAGCACAAAAAAATTACGTTGTGTGATAACAAAAATAATAATTATAATGTTCGAACATATAGGTAAATAATCGTTTTTCATAAATCCATCATCATTTTCATTTCATTTCAGACACTGATAGCATCTGAGTTTTTTGGAAAACATTTTGAAAAATACGGTAATATTGAATCGAAGTCAACGTCAACGAATTTTTGATGAAACTTCCATTGATTCATGGCAAATGAAAATATAAACGCAAAAAAAATTAGGAGGTGATTTTTCCACTCATTCACCCCCTCCTGTTAAGATACGACCCCTCGAATGGGGCATACTGAGAGAATTTTCTTCCATCCACAATTCAAGAAAATTGAAATTAAGTTAAATAAGGTAGAAATAATTGTCTGCTATTCAGGAGTCTCTCGTAGATGATTTGTTAAATTTCCGCTACGGTTTTCAGGGCTTTAAAAGACCTCCAAAGGCCAAATAGAGGTTCTTCAACAACCAACTACCCCTTAAATTCGTTTGCACATGCTTATAACGAAGAGAAATAACAAAAAAAAACAATAAAACTCCATTTATATATAAAATCTTCAGTAAAAGAACAGTAGTTTTTGAACACAAATTTGACGACTCAGAATAGCTCATCTATTCTACCTTTTTCGCAACAGCTTTTTTAGTTTTGAACATCATATTGGCCAGTTCATTGGAGGGCATCTCGAAGAATAGAGTGAGCCACAAAGCTGAAATGAAAGCTGCAAGAATATCTGCCAAAATAAAGACCACCTGAAAACAAAAATATCATTGGAATACAAAAGTAGAAATCATTGAAATCACATGATATTATATCATGTAACAATAGTGTTTGAAAGGCGAGATCTAAAGGATTCTTCAAACGTGTTATGCACTCGACTTTTTCTACGACATTTTGATAGTTGCTAGCTATTTCAACTACGAATTGTTCGAGAGGTATTATGGTGTAATACTCACGAATGTGAAATGATCGAAGTGAATTGGTGTCCATACCAATCCTACTCTTATAGTTTGGAATACAGTGTGTCCAATATAAACGGTGAATGACAACTTTGAGAGAGTTATCAAAGGCCCCCACTCACACATCTTCTTCCAATAACCTGAAAATCGTTTTTTGTGTAGTTATAGTGCACGAAAAGTATACAGGTTGTCTGAAAAGAAACGCGCCGAGCACCGAGAACGAAGGAGCAAATAAAATAATAATAATAATAATAATATCGATAGCCTTCCTTTAAAAAAAACCAGCCATAAATATCAATATGAAAAAGGGGAAAGAAAGAAACGGGCGGTCGTCAAAATAGATTTTAGATAGTGTAGGTAGTGGTAATAATATGTTATAATGAATTATATAATGAAGACAATGAAAAAGTAATATTGTATAATATAATATTGTATAAATGTAAGGGTTCTGAGAACAGGAATAAAAATCTAATGTTCATCTTTACATCAACAGTGATATAACAAATTTAAGACGATGTGGAACTGCTCTGTGGGCGAGGCGTTTTCGTAATTTTCAATACTCACCCCCTAGACCCTGGGAGTATCCTATGATCAGTATCCCCATTGCCGAGGCGAAAAATGGCCTTGAAAGAGCTACCCAAATGGCAGAACTCAACGTGGTTGCATCAATGTCGTAAACGAATGGTGAAAAAAGGACGAAGCCCATCAGGCTGGACGTGCTGATCCACCATAGAGCAACGCTAACCTGTCAATGATGGAAAAAAAATGTAGGGTACCGACAGAATCGATTCACAATCGGTTTTTGACTTCGCAATTCGACCTTCTGGAAGGAGATTCATCAAATAATACAATTGACGAATTTTCCATGCAGTTTAGATGACTGTTTTAACGTCAGTTTAGAGTTTCTTTTTTTTGTGGGCTGAATTTTCAAAATTTTGAATTCACACCATTGGCAAATTTCATTGAAACCAAATAAGGAAACTCATACTGTTTGTAAGTTTTACATTCATTTTCCAGCTTTTAGTGGGATTTTAAAAAATTGAAAACCAAAGAGTCTGCTTGCATTCTCCTGAACGAAGACAATGATATTGCTTCTTGTTCAGTTGATATAGAAAGAACTTGGCACCCACTTATGAAAATTGAATATGAAAATGGAAAATTCGATATCAATTAATGAAAACACCTTGTAACCAGAATTCCTCCGTCTACTAAATTGTCACTCTTCAGTGTCAAAACCATGATGTAAATAAAGACTGGTGTCTCAACTCCCTATACCCAGCCACTAGAAAAAGTTGTAGACCTTCGCCTACTTGATTTTGTCGGATTTCAATACCTTACTAAGGCTTCCCAAGATCGAAACTAGGTGGCGTCACCTATGCCGATCTCGAAGGTTATCTTGGAAATGCTGGAAACACGATGTGGATTTGAAATTCAACATAAATGTAAAAACTGAACTGTTAGCTATCCATCACTGTCAGGTATCCGTCATTATCAGTAAAAGAGGATTTGACTTCACCGGATCGACGATCGTATCGCCATCTATACTCAAGTGGTGCGGCCTTAGTGAGGTCGTTTGACAGGTCTACATGTTTTGGAAAGAAACAATTGAAGAGTTATTTCACCATCCTATATCCACCTTGGTCAAAACCAATAGCATATTGAAAAAAATTTTGCAAAGAGAAAAATATTTTAATTGTGTTGAGAACGGGAGCAAATTCGTTTCCGAAACGTCCACCAAGATGAGTAGAGTTTTTATTCTTATTAAATATATTTGTATTTCCAAATTTTTCAAAAACGAGGTGTCACTGACAAATAGAGAATTTCTCTGTTAGGTATCTAAAGGTTTAATTTCAAGCGCAGTGAAGTTTTGGGGCAGATCACAAAATCTGTACTTACTACTAATATATTGAAATAATTTTCAATAATTTCTACTTTATTTTTAAGAAACGAGGTGGGAAAATCCCACAAAAAGCTGGAAAATGAAGAAAACTCATTCTCTCATTTTAACAATTCGAAGACATATATCATGTAGGTACATACCTTGTTTGTGAATATCTGTTGATTTTTGTACTTGTGGTAGAAGTAGCCTAAACCTAAGCCTACTATCGAACCTGCTGCGTTGGCATGGTAACTAGCAAAATGGTCATGCCATTGTGGTTTTTTATTGAAGAGCACTCTATAAGTTTCCCTGGAAAAAATTGTTCGATAATCTCTTGAATTATTGCCGTAAATTTTTCGAGTAGCTGAGCAGGGTGTCCCGACTATCAAATTCCCAATTCAATCAATGGTATTTTCGAAGCAAGACTCACTCTGGCTTTCCAGACAAAGTCGATGGATATCCGTGTCTATAATGGTCCAGGAAGGCAAAAACAACATTCAACACCAACATAATGCCTATTACCAGTGGAATTTGGTTCCGATACTTCATCATAACCATCAGAAGGAATAAAGATATTATGTAGTACTGCATTTCGACTGCTAGAAACCAGCTGATGATATGACACTGAAAAAGGAAGAAGAGCAAGAATTCAAAGTTGATTCAGTTCGTCAAAAATAATAGCAATTATACCAGGTGATATAGGAGTCCATAATCTATACTATGTCTTGAGAGATGAAATTCTACGATTAACAGAAGACAGGTAACCAACAAAGAGGTTTCTTTAGAACCCAACAACGTTGAAAATCAAAAAAATGGTTATTTGAATACAGTATTTTTCAAGCTCACCATGTTATAGCGATCAACGTGGTTTTGGATGAAAAACAGATTGGCCCACCAGTTCATTCTGCATCTTCTCACCTCTTCGCACATCCCTTCCCAGAATGGTCCATACGGTATGTGCCTGGCCCAAGTGGCATAGAAGCCTACTATCACGACAATCGAAGGTAAAAATCTGAAGAATATCGGTCCAGTTATCGATATTTTTCGGCACGCAGTGAGCGTTTTTCACAATTACCTTACGTATCTTTTGATCACTGTTTTGACTATGAAAGAAAGAGTGATGTCTTCGTTTTTGTCAGCCTTGTTTAGCATGGAGTTCATGAGCATCCAGGAAGACATCATGAAATGGAAGGATAGGAGATAGATACCTCTTTTCGGGAATTCACTCATGAAATCTGGGAAATCGTTAGTCTGAAAGAAAATTGTGGTAGGTAGATAATATTGCCATAATGACTATAATAACAATAATTAAGAAATCCTATACTATCTATCCTATACTTCTCAATTTTAGATCGAACTACATAATTACAATCTCAAAGCGTCAACTATTTGTTCAGAAATCTGTAAATATGTCACCATCTTGTGGGGAGTTTCATAACTATTAGGCCAATATAGCGAAAATGGCGTTAGCGTTTTTGACCAAACAAAAAACCATCAGTGACTGCACCAGTGTTTTATACATCGTTGTCGAAAGGTATGCAATCAATCAATCTGTCTGTTCACATGTTTGGAGTTCATCTCCCAAACATACGCAGAATCTCTTGGATATAATCCAGAAGATCGTTTGAATTCAATGACCTCTCTAGAACATCGTAAAGAGGTGGGCGATTTCTTCTTCTTTTATAGATACAAACTTCATAATCACTTTCAAACTACAAGATTATTCTACAGAAATCTTCAAAACTGTCATCTGCCAGAAAATACAATGAATGAAATGTCATTGAAGCTGAATATGTTGTCGGTTCTTTGAACGGATAAAACACAATCAGGCAACCCTGATAACATTGTATACTCACATTTTCGAAAAATCTCGGATTATTCAACGGCACCCCGACAAAAGTTATGGAAGTATGAACCATGATAACCAAAAAAGTCATGTAAACTCTGATCCCTTGGACGGACTTCAATTTTTCAAAATCTTCTCCAGTTGGAATGCTCTTCAATTTATTCCAGTTATTAGGTATTGAGAATGAGGATACAAATTTTTCAACTGAAAAAAAAAGGTTATTTTCATCATCCCATACATTGCATGTACTCACAATTAGTTTTATCTTTCGATTTATCTGAAGGTTCGTGGTTCCTCAAAGAGTCATAAATTGACACTAATATAATCATAGTAACATACAAGAAGAAGATGGCCCTGAAAGAGATGTTTCATTCAAACTTGGGTACACGAAATATTCAGTGTTGCAGGTGAACCACCCCATGAACCATAACCTCTCCTCTCACCCTACAATGTAGTCCAGACTGTCGACTTGGTATAATGGTTGATTCCTCCTGCAGTTCATTTCCAGAATTGTCCCTCGAAGATCCATACTCTTGTATTTTTGGTCATAGCACTCTGTGATTTGTGCGCGAAATTCAGGGTGACTCTCATTGTAGGTTTTGACATTCGGACAAGTTCGTGGTACACATATCATGTGGCGGAGTTTATCGTGCCTGTAATGGAGTTCTGAGGCGCTAACTTCCTGAAAGAATGTCAAAGTCCAACTTTGATGAAGAAAGAATGTGCAATTATTGTACTCCAGAAAAAAGTGGTTTAGACTATTTTCAAAACAATTCGTTCGGGTTTCCTAGTTCAGTCTAGACTAAATTTATCGGACAATTCCATTTTGAACTTGGATGAAGCTAGAATTGTCTGATGTTCATTGAATATGTACAGGTTGTTTCAAAATTCCACCGACAATTTTTTTTTCGGAGATGATCTTTTCTTGAGATATCCAACTATTGGTGAACAAACACAATCTTCACATTTTGAGCATTTTCTTAAATACTTCAATGAATAATTTGAGTTTCAGCATAGTTCTGTTGATCACTCGATATCCGAAAAACTTTAAATTATAATTCTGTCAGTGCCTCATATATATGTTAAATGAAACCAAACTCGTTCGCCTACCTGAATTTCCGTGTGGAAAAGTAACACTTTGCGCACTTGTTACGGGATCAGATTCGTTCCCGAGATTACATAAATATGAGTAGAAATTTTTATATTCATTAAATACTGGGTGGCCCAATGAAAACGAAACAAGGCCGATTTTTGACATAGTTATCGTTCTCAGAAAAAAGAAACGCTCGTACCGGTCGATTTTCATTTCGAGGCGGAAATATTTTGCGCATGTTTTCAACTTTGAATCTCAAATGGTATTAGGGGCCAAGTGTTAAATCATTTTGAAGGCAATCTAAGTCTCTCACCAACAGAAAAAGAATGTTTGTTTCCTGTTATAGGTTCCTATCTGTCAAACTTGTAACTTTGCCCTTATCATGGAAAGATTTTTCTTTAGAACTTCTATTTTGGTATTTACGTACTTGAACTAACTATAAAAAACGTGCGCAAAACAATATTTTTCGAGATAGTCCATTAGAAAGGCTGATTAATAATAGCATATATACCTGTATAACTTTCCATATATTTGACGGATTTTTTTGGTCGATGGGTTGCAGTTGATAAGTTATGCTGCAAAATAATGCCTTTTCACCAAGCATCATACAGGTGTCATAATTATCAACTATGAATAATTCTGGCATTGACGCATATTCTTCATCTGTAAACAAAATATAGAATTTTAATTAGCGATGATAACTCAAAAATAAACATTAATTGGAGTGGTAATCACCAGGTAGGTGAGATTAAAAAATAGTATATATACAAGGTTGTCGAAATTTTTACGACCGACAATCTTCTCATTTTTTCACGAAAATCAAAAATATTTCACATGTCATTGGTAGATCTACCATGCATGAATTGCGTATCATAACTTCCCGATTGATATACAGGGTGCGGCATATTTTGATAAAAAATAAAAGGTTTTACTAAACTGACCAGATTTCAATACATTCAGTTCAATGCATTCTCCGCTTAATTTTTACACAAATAATTATGTCAATTTTTAAACATGAATTTCTTCAAGAAATTTGTAATATAGGAAGCCGCATTTCTTGTATAAGAAATCATTTCAAATCAAAACATATATATTCATTTATTTCATTTTTATTGCTAAGCGACTGACTGAAAATGAAATTACAATAATATTGTGACAGTTCTTACCTGTAATCGCTGAGGCAGTCACACCAAATATGATGATAAACCAAGTAGAAACATGCTGCCAGTTCATCATTTTCTTCACTTTTCACTTGTGAGATCCAATGAAAATCAATCAAAACTAGTGTCAAAATGTTGATATTGATCTATTATCGTGTCTTGCTCATTATTTACGTTCTCACTATAATATTCCTTCAGCGATAACTTTTTCTATTTATTGCTTGCAAACTAGAGATTAGAATACACGAAAAAGTTTAACGACCCTGAATCTGTTGATGGAATATGGATATATTTCTTCGGTTAGGCTTGTATTGAATAAAAAAAGGAACAATATTGACTAATATCTCGATGCAGAATAACCTGTCCAATACAAAACCTATTGAAGAGTATCTTGAAATTCTCATTATTAGTGGTGAAAATCTTATATCATAATGAAATAGCCATTAAGATAAACTAGGATATATCTACGGGACTGATAACCTTCGTGTCTGACATAACAACTTATCTTGAATAATTTGGTGATGGGACCCAAGCGTGATCAAATTTCAATCACGCACGAAAACGTATCGAAAAAATATATAAAGGGTGGTATGGTATCACAGGGCGAAGGGAATCAGTGCTCATTGGATCAGAACCATTCTTTAGAGGCAGAATAAGCGTTGCCAAAACAACTATTTCGGACTGGGTACAGGGAAAAGACTATCGAAAAATTGAACTAACTAGATTCAATCTTCGATGTGGTTTTCTTCTGATTATCTCTAGAAATGGTTTGAAATAGAGTAACCTCATTCTTCTCGACATAGGGATCTGACCTGAACCTGACTGATTTCGGAAAAATCTCAACTAATCCAACCATGAACATGGCAAGAAGAACTTGGAACCTCTAGGGCACACTTATCATTGTTTGAAATCCCTTTGGATATTATTGAGTATCAAGTTCCATATCAAGCACTCACTGATCTATAAACGTTTTGTTTTTGTTGTGGTCGAAACAATTCTAGAAAGATAATCATCAGACCGCTGTTTTATTTTAGTTACAAAGAAAAATCTCTGCGTATTGGAATCCCATATTGATGTCCGGCTCGAAGGACCAAAAATTTGGAGTTAGCTCAAAGCCAATATGTTCTTCACTTTTTTCGAACAACGTTTCGACAATATAACTTGACATGAGGAATCAGTTTGACAGCGACAAAAACAGATTGTTTCAAGATCGGAAAGAAAGAGAGAGGCTTGAATCACTCAATAATATACGAGGGGATTCCAAACACATACATACTGATATTTTTCATCTGTCCATTGATTCCCACTAACAATTCTAACGTGAGGAAGCAGATTGGTTATAATACACTGTACTGTAATGCTCATGAAATTATTTGAAAAGACTAATCCCAACGAGGTACTCTCGAGCATTGCAGTGCTTCTGGGATTAGTGAGCTCTAAATCTTTCCATACCTATGGATGTATGTCGAAACATGAAAATAAGTTAGTTTCATACCCATACAAATTTACTGTAATGACCCTGATTTCTTTTTTTATCTCTTACTTCTATAAATAGCAGCGTCGCCTAATTTATTCCTACTGAAAAGAACCTTTTGTATGGAAAAAAAATTGTCAGTTTTTTTTTTGGATTAGCTAGGTGGAATCTAACAGTGTTTTTATTAGTTTAGAAATCATAATGTTGTATCTAAATCAAATTGTCCATCACAGCAATTATAATGTTCTTATGACCCATTCACAGAACAGGGCAAAATAAAAATAGACATAGACATAATGAGTATACGAAGCAATATGAATATTCAAACAACAAAATAATGTAAGCTATGTCTTGGTTCTATGTGAAACGTATACAATACAGAGGCGAATTTTATTTTAATGTTAGACAGACAATAACTTCATAACGGTTTTGAGAACTTCTTCTGATTTGAGTGCGAAAGACGTGACATTATATTCGACACTCGTCTTTACTTGAATCGTCGGCAACGTCGACGCCATTACGAATGTTGTTAATGGAAGCATTGAAAAGTAGCGGCCCCAGATTGGTGCCTTGTGTTACGCCAGATGTTGCAAGATATTGAGGTACGAGGTATGATTCGAATAGTATGATTAGAGAGAGGTAGGGAGATAAGCGTTCAGTTTGTTAATAAAAAATCCCTAGAGATGTCAATGTGGAAGACGTCTGTTTGGGTACGATCAGCAATATTTTCTCAGAAATGCATTGAGTAACTGTTATCAAATTTGTACCAGTTGAACGATCTTTGTTGGGGAGAAATAAGTTTAGTGATATTACAGGTTGACTATAAATTATAAATACTGTTGGGTAGCGACTTAATCCTAATCCGAGCCTGCTCAGTATCGGAAACGATATCGATATGTGTAATCGTTCATTCCTATGAGGATAATGACAACATAATGGATAGAATGGAACTTTATGAATGTTTCACTACAAAGCCTCTCTTTTTCGAGTTATTATTAAGTGGTTCGAAACCCTACATCGGCTACGTAACAAGAATAGTAGAATTTTTCAATACCGTTATGTACAGTGCATCTTTTTTTTTGGTTGAGACCTCAAGGTTTTAGGTTGTTATTGAAGACGGCGCCTAGTGAATTTCATGTTCCTCCTCTTTTTCGAACTCAAGATGGCATAACTGTTTATGAGAAACAGTTGAATTAAATACTTGTCCCATCAGAATGATGTATAATACTTTTTCTACGACCAACAGAAATCTTGTCCGTACACACACTGTTTGTCTACAGTGTTTGTTAAGTGATCATATATCGCGCGGATTTCGAAGATATGTTGAACTTTCGTGCCTTTTGGATGATCATCGGTTCCTATACATGGACATCTCGATGGAGACACATTGAATTTTCCTCCTCTTAGGTCGATACATTCATGATTGGTATGTCCTAAATCTTATTGTGATAGTTCTGGTTCCTGCTAGCAATCTTTCGCGGTTTCTTGTCGATCATTCAGGAAAGTATCTTCTTGTATAGGTACTTTTTGTGACATGGCACTGATTTGACAGTTGATAGGTTAAACTATCATCAGCTGTACATATCACTCTCCTACCATAATATCGAACAAATCTCTTTCTAAACCTGTATTCATCTAATCTAGTCATCGTAGGTTCGAATCATACAGGGGTGAATACTTTTTTTCCTGGATTCATTTCATTTTCACTACTTAACATGCTCCAACATGAATTGAAAATGTTTTCTTTCGTCATGTTATCAATGTGGTCTGAGTTATCTATTACGAATAATTATTCTATGCCATAGACTTATTATTTAAATGCTGATTGGTTCTGTGAAATAATCGCACGTAAATGGTTTATACCAAACATTCCCAATTACCAACTCATTTCCAGTCCACCATATTGTTAAATATAATACGAGGTTCTGTTAATACTTACCTACATACACACCGAACAGTGAGCGTCAATAAGTTTACACATTTCAATTCTCAATTTGTCAGGAAATTTCATTTTCGATAGGAATTTGCGGAAAACTTCAATTTGAATTTTTTCTTGTCTCTTGTGTGGAGTTTTCTCATAATAATTATCTCAATATATATTTGTTGTATAAATAATGTTTCTCTTGAAGTTCGTGATGTTTCTTTTTGATACTGAAAAGTGATAATAATCCTCGAATAACTCACAAACAGTATTCAATTTTAGTCAACAAACTTCCAAAGTTTCTTCAAGGCATACAGGGAAGAATAAAAATACACCAAATAACTATAATAACGATAATTATATGAATATATTGAACGAAACTAAATAGATAGAATAATAAATGAATAGAACGTTTCTGTTGTGATGAGAGGAAGGGAATGGTTATAACATATAACATGAGTTACATCTTTGTTCCTTTGGAAGCTAAAACTATAAATTGTTGCGTATTGTTTTCGATCATGAACAACTTTTCTGAATGAATTCCTAATAAAAATGCCACTAATATGGCGCAAACTTTTCGACCCTCACTGTATTTTTGGTCGTAGAAAAAGTACACAAATCGAGTTTCAATGCAATTGCGCACTCGTAGAGTGAATCTCTCTCACGTAAAATACTATTACATAAAGGATTTTCAGCAGACACTGAATCAGTAAATCAGTCATGGATTTTTGCTAGTGGACCACGGATTTTTTAGAAAAAATAACTTATTTGAAGAATCTTCAATCTTCACTATACGTATTATGAATTATTTATTCGTTGGTTTGAGTTCCTTGCTAGTGAGCTAGTGTTAGTATTCATTTTCTTTATTTTCTCTCGTACGGAAAAAATCGTAGACAGAAGAGGTCCAAAAAGTGTGAATTCTCAAAATCGCTCTGAATCTTATCAAGGGAAACAGTTAACAGTTGAGTGAAAACCGAAAGACTCGATCTTTAATAACAACAGAGGAGAGAAATATGGCGGTTTCAACCAAAATGGGAGGTATTTATTTATTTGTACAAGTATCATAGGATAAGTTGATTATGCCTATTTGTTCAATACTGATTTCGTGTTCATACGAGTGAGTCAACCTATTGATATCCATGATCTTTTATCAGTCGTCACATTATAAACAAAAACACCATAAGAACATAACGATACAGTATACCTCAAGAAATTCATAATGCAAGGCGTTTTGAGAAAGACAGTCTCCCTATTGTTCCTGCTCATCTACACCAGCAACGCGCAAGGTGCCAAAATACTGGGGGTTTTTCCCATGCCCTCTGTGAGTCACCAAGCGATTTTCCAACCGATATGGAAGGAGTTGTCTCTCAGAGGACACCAAGTCACGGTGGTGACTCCGAATCCCATCAAAGATCCGCAGCTGATCAATCTGACGGAGATTGACGTGAGTTTCGCGTACGAATACCTCGCCGAGCTCAACTTCATCAGCGACTTGACCAGAGTCCAGTCGGTGTTCCGGAGGAACCTGGTGCTGCTCAATAGCCTGACGAAAGTTGTGGTGAGAGAAATCGAGAGCGAGGAGGTGCAGGCTTTGTTGCATGGAGGAGAGCATTTCGATTTGGTTCTGTTGCAAGTGCAGTTTTTGACCACCATGGTATATGGATTCGCTGTGCCCTTCAAGGCGCCCATCATCGGTAAGTCACTTCATGTTCATACCTGCACAGTGTTCAAGACAGAAAATACAGTGACATCGATTTTGACTCATACAAAACCGAAAAATTATGAAACTAGCAGGCCTCTATCAGTGAGGATGAAAGAGCATAAGAACAATATAGAGAAAAGATATACTGACAAATCAAAATTAGCTCAACATATCCTTACTTAAAATGGACAACATATGACCGATTGGAGTGATATTAAGATCATAGGAAAAGAAGACAACAACCAAAAACGGAAAATCAAAGAGTCTGCTTGCATTCTCCTGAACGAAGACAATAATATTGCTTCTTGTTCAGTTGATATAGATAGAACTTGGCATCCACTTCTGAAACTTGAATATGAAAATGGAAAATTCGATATCAATTAATGAGAACACCTTGTAACCAGAATTCCTCCGTCTGCCAAATTGTCACTTTTCAGTGTGAAAACCAACTGATAATTAAGAAAGAAGATAAATAAGAAAATTGTTCTGATTTGTGTTGAGAACGGGAGCAGATTCCTTCCCGAAACGTCCACCAAGATAAGTAGAGGTTTTATTCTTATTAAATATATCTGTATTTCCAAATTTTCCAAAACCAAGGTGTCACTGATGAATAGAGAATTTCTCTTTTAGGTATCTTAAGGTTTAATTTCAAGCGCAGTGACATTTTGGGGCAGATTACAAATTCTGTCCTTACTACAAATATATTGAAATAATTTTTAAAAACTTCTACTTCATTTTTTAGAAACGAGAGGGGAGAAAATCCCACAAAAATGATTGCACAGGGTGTTCCATTGATGTTGCCTGAATGAAGTGTCATTAACAAAGATATGATATTATACTACATTATCTACTAGATCGATCATACATAAATGTGATAACCTATACTTTTTCGTGACCCTCCAACTTTTGTGATTCATTTACTTAGATTACAAACAAGCGGAATTTGCACAAATATTTTCTTCGACTGAATTTGTGAAGCCCCTCATTTCTCCGAGTTGACTGATAACTGCATAAAATCTCCCAGAAACAGTAAATCACAATGCGAAAGTTGTTCCTGCTGATACTGCTGCACACCACCCGCACCCAGTATATTGGGAGATCCCAACCTGGCCAATCTCACGGAAATCGACGTAAGATTCGCTCGTCAGTTCCTGCGAACGGCGTTTTCTGGAACGTCCAAACTCTGTTGGACTTAGGTCTGGACATTATCGAGGCCGAATTGGCTGATTCGAAGGTAGAAGCTTTGTTGAAGGATAGTGCACAGAAGTTCGATTTGGTGTTGTACGGGGTGTTGTTTGTGCCAGTGGGATTCGCTTTCGGGGCTAAATATAATGCGCTACTGTTGGTGAGTTTTAGCTAATGCAATACTGGCCCTTATCATCAACTCGACTCGACTGGCTCGAGAATCGAACCCCTGTAACAGGAAAATTTTCTTTTGTAGGACATATTCAATTTGTAATTCATGTAACTGTGGATGTCTTACAGAAAGTAACAATTTGAGGTTCTTCAAGGAAAGGGTTCAACATTAGTCGTCCTTTATAACTTAGTTTTTTCGTGGTATGGACCTTACATACCTCTCGGTATATCGGATGTTCGACAGTCTTATTTTGAAAACTATGCACTTCAGGAAAAAAAAACGAAAAAATTATGTTTTTTTTCTTCTCAGGATTCGAGTATATTCAAATATAATATTTGTCATTAGTAGTTGAGAAAAAAATGGAAAATTCAAAAATTGATCAAAATTTTGTAGGTGACTATTTTTCATTATTTTTTTTCTGTATACCTATATCAGGATTCCGTGAGAAGAATACAGATTTTTCATTTGAAAAAAAAAAACAAAGTCGACCTGCAAATACTGTATGTATATAATACTAATGCTAAAAATACTAATTGAATGACTATAGACTAAAACTCACGAATAGCAGAAGAATATAGTAACTGGAACTGGAAGAAGCCAGAATTCTTAGTAGAAGCACCGAAGAAACACTAAAGGGTAGAAGCGTAAAAAGAATAGAGTATTTAAATCGTTTCATATTTCGAATTCATTTTGTGCAGTTTAATATCTGACATCATTAAACTAATTACCACGACAGCCTCGACAAGTTTACGTTTATATTACTTGAATCGAAAAAACAATGAAAAAACGAGACTCAATTCACATGAAAATAGTCTTTACATGACCACGAATTTTGAGTTCTTTCCTATCAAGCAATTTCATCACCATAATCAATAATTAGTTTCAAATAAATATAAAGAATTAACGTTCAGGAAATATAGGGGAAATACAAGAAAAATTTCTATTTCAGTTGAGTCAGTAACAGTCATTCAGCTGTGTCAAAGCTTTAATCAACTAGAAATCTAAGTGAATCGAAGTGTTGCGTAAAAAATTTTCGAGAAAGCTACAAAGCTCATCCAAACATGTAATAAATTCTATTCACAATTTCCGTCTATGTTATTTTTATATTAAATGAGAAAAAGTGAGTGATTTTGATTCGATTCTGAGAGTTTAACTACTCGTCTACAGTAGTTTCGTGGCCTCATCAGGACGGCCTTGGATCAAGAAATCACTCGGGTATTAGTACCGTAAGGCAGAGTGAGTGAGTGCAATATATATCGAATTAAAGATGCGCGCCATCTACACACCATAGGTGAAACCAGGTTGACAAATGTCATGGAATATCCGAGTTATCGGATTATTCTATAGGTAGCCAACACTTCGTTGGATTCAACAACGATGTACAGAACACTGGTGGAGCTTTTCTGCCTTTTTTACCTATCTGATTTCTTCAACCAGAACTCTAACGTACAGCCAACTTGATAACAGCATTTTATTCGTTCTAGCGGAAAATCACTCACATGTCAGTTGGTAGATGGCGGTACAAAAATGATAACAAAATCGGTATTATTGATAATTGCACAATCTGTGTTGTAAAAATGTTGATTCAGAAGTAGTAATTTAGGTTACTTCTCAATTTTAGATCGAACTAATTACAATCTCAAAACGTCAACTATTTGTACAGTAAAAATCTGTAAAAGTGTCACCATCTTCTGGGGAGTTTCATAACTATTGGGCCATCATAGCGGAAAATGGCGTCAGCGTTTTTGACGAAACAAAAAACCATCAGTGACTGCACCAGTGTTTTGCACATTTATGCTATTTTTATGACTATATCAACAAGACAAGCGATTGTTTTTGGGTCAAATACTTAAATTTGATTTGCTTGCATTCATAATGAGACAGTGATCCTTAACCATATCAGTGAACGACTTCAGTTCAGACTCAATAGTTGACAGTTTGTCCCGTCTAATTGTCAGGCAACAGTTTCTCATTAAACAAACCAAATTCACCCGATAAAATTGGAATTATTATTCGTGCAATTATATAAGAGAGAATAGTAGCCATCATTATACGATAAGAATATAATATAATGACATACATGATGTACTATTTTTTCCAGGTATATCATCTCTTGGGGTGTTTATGCATACTCACGATGCACTCGGCAACCCCACGCACCCATTAGTGACACCCGACCCGTCGCTCAACTTGAAGAGGGATCCATCTTTGTTTGAGAAGGTTCAAAGTCTACTGTTCAACATATGGTACCGCTTGCTGTACTATGGGTACGTACCTGAAGACCTTCATAAACAACTCTCACAATTGATGTGTATTATTCAATGAGCATATAACGGTGTTAATTATTCACGTAGATATATATGCGAATGGAATAGTATACTTTGATGACTATGAAACAATTCTTCGAGCTGAAATTACAGAAATGAAAACGAAACAAGGTATTCATTCTACTGACATCAAAATAAATGATTCTTTATGTAATGTTGGATAGGACAGGAATTTAAAGAAAACACACTAGGCACTTCTAAGATTAACATCGTTCTAACTACAAAATGATAAATAGTGATGAAAATGAAGCGTTGCTTTCCATCACTAGCCGATTATTTTCATAAACGTGTTTTCTCGAGAACTACTGCATTGAATTCCAGAAACAACGAAGCGTTGGTAAGAGATTTCGATTACCTTCAAAATGATGTATCACTTGACCACTTATCCCATTTGAGATTCAAGAGAGGTTTGAAGTGAGAAAGTTGGAAAAAGTTCGTCAAATCAGCCTTGTTTTGTTGTCATGCGTCAACTTTTTTGTATTTCTGAGTACAGGAAAAAATCTGTAGAGCTCAGTAAGATATTTCATCAAGACGGACTCAGAGAAGATTCTTCACAGATTCCTCGTGATTGATGGATATAATAACACTTGAGAAAATTCATGCATTAATATAGACAACTATTTGAGAAGAAATGTTATCAATTGTAGGTATGCTTTGCCGAAATCTGACAAAATCGCAAGAAAATACTTCAGCAATGACATGCCATATCTGGGGGACATTGAAAAAAATACGAGTTTACTTCTGATGAATGTCAACCCTATAATGCATGGAATCAGACCCAACGTACCGAACGTCATAGAAATCAACCAAATTCACATAAGGAAAGAGAAGCCATTGCCCAAGGTGAGTTCCTCATTCTCTTCTCGCTTATTGACACTATCAACGATGTCCTCGTATCGTTCATAGGATATTCAGGAATATTTAGACTCCTCTCCAGAAGGCGTGGTCTACTTCAGTTTGGGTTCCAACGTGAGAAGTGCCAACCTATCTTCACTAACGAGGTATGTTTTCACCCAAGCCTTGGCAGAGCTCCCTTATAAGGTTATCTGGAAATGGGAAGAAGACTATCTGCCAGAACAACCACAGAACGTGATGATTGGAAAATGGCTGCCTCAACAAGATATCTTGAGTAAGACAGGGTGATTTGTAGAATGAATAAGAAAAAATAATGCATTGGCGTGAATCTTTGATATTTTCCCAAAGTAAAATCTGCAAAAAAGCGCCGCTTTCACAACTTTCCCCAAGCTACTATTTGATTCAGATGACTTGTGTACCAGCGATAGAGAACGGGCTGTTGTAATTAATGAAGAGGTTTTCCAACTTGTTGAAAATCTCTCGATGTGACCGCGATAAATAATTAGGGGTTGCTTGAAATCATAAGGTAGTTTTCAATTCTCTTTCGTATTTTCATATTGTTCCAACTTGGTACAGGCATGGCAAGACAATTACATTCCAATTGTTTCCAGGGCATCCCAATGTTAAAGTCTTCATAACCCAAGGAGGACTACAGTCTGTAGAAGAATCCATCACTTTCGGAGTGCCAATGGTTGGGTTACCGTTCATGACAGACCAACCGTCGAATATCAAGAAAATATCCGATCTGAAGATGGGTCTAGGATTGGACTATCGAACTGTCACCAAAGAACAGCTGAGAGATGCCATTATCGAGGTGGCAGAAAATAGAATGTAAGCTGGATGTACAAAATCTCGGACCTCGCTGTACCAAGCATCATTCACTTCCTCGTGCCTTCAATCTCCAAGCTCACACTCTAGCTTCCTTGTGTTGTCAAGATGGTTTCCTATCATTCGATCTTTGCTAGATTTAGAACTCTACTCGAGTGGGGAAAGCATCCTTATCCGTTCTCTATTTCCTTCAACTCCCTTCCTTCGGTGTTCCAGATTAGTCACATCAGTTTCATAGTAATAATCTTCGATCAATGAACAGACTAGATAAGTAATCCACACCCCTGGCAATACAGTTTGTTTGGAAGCAACATCTATAGTATCTATCTTTGTCTAAACAAGGATAGCAGGAGCTGATTCTCCCAGCACCAGTGCCGTGTTGTCAGAGGGGGTCGAATTTATTATTAATTCATGATGAAACCAAATTGAAAATCCGTAACAATTTCAGTGGTACTTTTAAGTATTTATTGGTGGGAAAATGACGAGGAAAATGAACATCTTTATACTTCCTTCACATTGTTACGAGAAATTCGAATACATACAATCCTATGGTGATTTTTGTAACTTGCTTGTAATCAATAAACTTATTATGCCCACGTCACAAGTAAAGTTCAATTCTCAACGCCATATGAAACAATATACTTACTATTCAGTATACAGTTGTCTACTTATACTTTATCATAAATAACGTACAATTTGAAAAATGAACATTTACATCTTTGGCGATCAGTGGCAGTGCATGTGAGTATATTTACGATTTCAAAGTTCAGTACCAACTAGTGGAAATAATTTTCAAAAAAGTGAAAAACTCGTTTTCAAGGCAAATAGATATGATTGCATATTTGAATTTAATTTTCAAATCTGAAGATGAAACTTGTTTATATCATTTCACGATATCGTCAAAAATGAAGGAGGTTTCATCTTGAGCAGAATTCATATATTTTGACGCAAAAAATTGATGTCTGATTATTTCATTTCATGTAGATAGATGAAAATCGATAATGAATATGTGTTGACAAGTATTATGACGAAATGTTATATCAACAATAAAATCATGAATCATGTGAAGATGTAGCAAATAGCAGTGTTTCTTATTTAAAACAGGACTGAAATGAAAAACAACCATGGATAATCACACAAATAATTTATTGATTTTTGAATAGGATTGTTTTTGTTAACATACTTCTTACTCTAACTTCCGTTGAATCTTTCAATTTATTTGCCTCATGATGGAGTCTTACAGTGAAATATTTCTCCAAATTAGTTTGACTAGTTCCGAAAACAGTCAACGGTGAATTTCTCATTGTTGTGTGTAGAAGAAATATAGAAATATCCTTATATTTCTTATCAAAAATATTAATTGAGTTCATCATTATTCTCAGTTATTTTTCAGCAGCTTCGCATATTTTGACTACAAATAAGGAAGCATTTATCAGTGCTACATATTTTATCACAAGACACTGTCGCAGCTGACCTATGGGTATAATCAATTTATTTTAATCAATTCAATTTAAATTCATTTTTATCCATTCCATTTGGGAAAATGCTTCAAAATCTCGAATGATACGACAATGGTAACTCACCTATGGAATGACGTGTTTTGATCGCCGGTTCAAATTGTCTTTACCACACCTCACAACGTCTCACCATTGTATCGAATCACCAAAACAGGAAATAAACTGAGTTTCTGATGAATTCTGAGTACACAAAACTGAACACTAGTTGAATAATATCGATAAATCAAAACGTATATAATGACAGATACCAAACAAAGCAATGATCGCCGTCGACTGTCAATATCAAATGGCGGTGTTGCAACGTTGAGCAAAAAGTATTCACGATACCCATGCTGGTCCTCGAGCCCCCAAGAAAGTAAAATTATCATTATTATTAATCAGAACTGATTCATAATCGTCATGACCCAAATTTATTATCATATTTGTGCATTGAACTACATGAATTCATAAAGGACTTTAAATATTATGGACTATTCATCACTTTTTGATGATTGGATATGACAACACTGGCAACGATTGGGTACTAATATTATGATAATTCTGGGAATTCATGTTAGCATCAGAATATTCGTTTTGTGATCCTTCTAGTGGGTTTGTTGTTCGGAGGTAATAATCATGGTATTTTTATCCTTTTCAGATACAAAGAACAGGTAGAGAAATCCAAAGCGATACTAGTTGACCAGCCAGTGAAAGGGGTGGAGAAAGCAGTGTGGTGGATTGAATACGTGCTAAGGCATAAGGGTGCTAAGCATTTACGTAGTGCTACTGCTGACATGTCTTTCTTCGAGTATTTCATGATTGACGTTGTTGTCTTCCTCCTAGTTTGTGCTTCTTGTCTCATCTACGCTTCTGTGAAGATTCTATGTTTTGTGATTCGGTTGACGAAAAGAACAAATAGTGTTAGGGCTAAGACAAAGGTTAATTGATTATTGCAATCATCATTTTTTTGTATATTTTCCTACATCATAATTAACCACTTGTGTTTTAAATGTTAATTTTTTCATCAAGCTTTGAGATATCCTAATATACTAGTGTGATGAAGAATTTGAAATGCTATTTTATTTACCAATGATTTATTGAAATCTCATTTTCTTTTAATATTCGAATTTTATTATTCGATCGATTTTTAGATTCTTTTTATTTCGTAGTTATTCGAAATGCTTATCCAACAACATAGTGATTTTTTTGGAGGTTCAATGGTGGCCTTAGGGATTATTTTCACAAAAAAAATCTAAATCACTTGGAACTCATCTGTTTTATTTTTCATCATCATAAACGATACGGTGTCTGGGAAAATGAATTTCAATTATTTCCGAAAGAGTGATAGAAAAATATACTACTGTTGAAAATCGATATGATATGAATATGTCTCAGGAAGATAATATTTTTCTGATTCTCATCATGAAAAATAGCACAACATATGCTTCGTTTGACATGTATTAGATATTTTTCATTATATCTCAATATATCTGTAAGACAGAAAATTTCTATTGGTATTTCATTTACAAATTTCTTTTTCAGCCACTTCAGTCAGCTTCAAATTTCAATCAACAACATTCTATCTTCTTATCGCCCTTTGACAGCTTAATTGTGATGTGAACAACATTTTTAATATATATGACCTGAATTCCATTTTGTTGTCGATGGAGCTTGTCTTATATTTATGGAAAAAGGATAATCAATGTTTACTATGCTGTATGGAAATATGAACGTATTATAAATGCATTGACGTACAGTGAACATGTTCCAGGAAATGTGAAGAGTGCAAACGGCGAGATTTCTAATCGAAAAAATAAAATTTGTATTTCTTGCAAAATTTTAATTTATAAAAATCGTAGCGGAGCGCTTTCGACTGTTAAGTCATCCTCATTGCTTACAAGAAATCTATAAAAATCGCATCTGCAATCAATTAGACAATCACGAACAACAAATTGAAATATTTGTAGAATTAAAATTCCATAATGGGCCCAGATGTTTCTAGATTACATTTTCAAAAAATTTGTTATAAATTTTGTGTCACAAGGTCATTTTCTAATCTCGATTTGACTTTGCCGCGGCTACAGTGACAATTCTGGAGATGAAAAAAATGTAGATAGAACAAATTCGTCGAACATCTCATGAGGTCTTGCGGATATATAACGAAATATTGCCTCTATCGAAGAATTATCCAGAAAAAATTTTATTGGGTATATACGAAATGAGAATCGAATTCAAAGCAGATTATAGTTTATCGACCGTCTGAGATAAAATTCATACATTTATGGCGTAAGTCGTATCTCCGATTTTGAATAATGTCCTTTTGAATAATGTAATATAGATATACGATGTCCTTCCCTATTTTCCAGAAGGTCACATGACTTTCGCTCCTTGTCAAAAATTACATTTGTCCATAAATAATTGCTCGAATATTTATATTTGGTTGCATGAACTTTGGATCAAAAATAACGAGAATTTCGACCGGATATATCATTTTAAAAAAACACACACATTTTCATTGAGTCAACATTTTGAATAATTCGATAAAAAAAATACAGGAACTCATTCGAAATTTAGTTGAGGGTAGTCCAAATCATAAGATACTTCTCCCCTATATCATTCAAATATACATATTCAAATAGCTTTTGAAAAATAATTGATATAGACAAGTGAGAAATTGAAAAATTTCCCGTTGAACTAACAAAGCCAGATTGTTTTTTGACTCCTATATCACTAACCTTCGACCTACGTCAGTTATCTCTCGAAGTTTTTAAGATTCCCTTGCATAGACTCAAATTTTAATAGATAGTATATAGATGACACTTTATTTATTCCTCATTTCGTGATCACGTTATATTCACTTTCGACATAATAGTTTCGAAAATCGAGTATTTCTCTACTATTTATTTCGAAAGAAGGATACTAAGCAGTTCTGATAATATAGTAACATAATTCCTTTCTCTAATGTTCACAATTCGTTCCGCAGAATTATTGTTTAATTCAACCCATCTTTCCCCTTGTTTTACCCCCACTTCTGTGACGCACGCTGCTTGCCCCGTGTAACATATATATTGTACCAGTATTTAGTACCAATCGAGATTTGATTCGTATGTGCTGCAAAAACATTATATTTGCATTTCGAGTTCATTGAAAATGACGGAACAGTTATTGCCAAAGTAAGTATAGATTAAGACGTTTCTGATTATTCTTGTGTTTTTCGAGCGTTTTTTCCTAAAAGGTATTTACGATTATTTAAATTGATTATCTATATTTGCCAATAACGATAATTTGAGTATACTTTTGCCTCGGTACCAATATCTGTTTTAATGGAATATTTCAGCCAAATCAGAAGATACAAGTTTGAAATACCTACTCATACGATTCAATTCAAACTCAGTTTTTGTTCTCAAATGACACAGCTTATTATTTATTTGTTCAACACAATACCATAGCAACTATCTATTAAAATACATTCATTATTTATTTATTTGGTATTTGGGTATTGTTACTGAATACTTCAACCCAAAAACGCCTAAAACCTAGAAAATTGATGAAGCAAGCAGGTCGTTAATATCATGGGTAGTCATTAATGTATAGTCACGATAAAATTTCATATCGATTAGTTTATTGTTGAATGGAAATGAAAATTGTGTTGCCTCGTGTATCATTAGAGATATGTTTACTTAACTCTTGACATATCTTTCAGATTTTGAATTATCGAATTGATCTAGTGCAGTTCAGTCGAACCGTAGATAAGCTCTGGTGATTTTGATAAAGTTCTGTTACTCGAAAACTATAAAATATATACACGGAATTCGGTGAGTACTTTCCCTTTGAATATTTATGATAAGTTTGTTCATCATCACATTTTCAAAGAAAACGATAACAAATCTTGCATTCTTTGAAAATACATGGCATGAATATGTTCTTGCGAAATGTAGAAAATTTGTACTAATTATGCAACAATTTCATTGGTTAAGATATACAATGTTGTTGAAGTTACAGCCTCGTTGACTATCCAGTGGAATGGAACTTTAATGACACCTTTCACTGAAACGTTTTTTGATTTTTCTATTGAATACCTACTAAAATATCAGCACTTTAATTGAAACATCTCAGGATGACTTTACGAAATGACTTTACGAAATAACAGTTGATTTGGAACATGGAAAAACAATTTTTGGGGTTTGAAATTGCTGGATGTGAAGGATTGGTCCTCAAAAAACATGTCCCAATGTATGACCTTCAGTCAAGAAAGCTTTACGTGTGGTGGTCCTATCAATCTTATCAGTATGGAAATTCATCTGTTCTCGAAACTTTTCCGATGAAGGGTCCATGAAATCTTTCAAATCGTTGATAAATAATAATGCCCCATATCCCAGAATATCGATCATGATAACCCACTAAGGGCCGATTTCATAATGAAATACTAAAAGCTCTTTTTCCTAAATGATCCTTTTAGTTAAAGTTCCATTTAAATGCAATTTTAAGAAACTACTATTTCATAACCACTTGAGATTGGTAATTTTACTAAATGACCCTTTAACGAAGATTGGTTATGTTGGTATACCTGGAAAGAGGTATATTTGCATCAGTTACTGCGGCTTTAGGCATTATTTGCACAGAATTGGTGATCTCTAATTTTCAAATCACTATCTGAAACTGTTTGTGTGTTCAGACCAAAAAACTGTTTTCTTGTTCTGAAAATTTCAGCATCATCTCCCGGTGAATCTATTTTTATCAGTGTGCAATCTATTGCATACATTTTGATGTATTGTCTGTTCAATGAAGCAATTGCATTTTACACCTTGCTGATAATTCTGCATGCTGAAGAAGTTGAAACACCACTGAAATCAGCAACTGCCTTCTGCATACATCCTAGTGCATAAAATCTCGAGTGAGGAGAACTTGATTCACTGGTTGAATGCTTAAACCCCTGTAAAAATTATATTTATGAAATGAATGATGCCACACACTATTGAAACGCCTACCTGTTAGTTGGTGTCCCTATCAAATTCTCAATAGCTTCTAAAAGTGAATGGAAAGTAGGTTTCGTAATCCTGAATCTAGCGAAAAAATCCAAGTCGTCAAATTTCTCCAAGTTGTTAACTCGTTCTCTATAAATTTTTCTACGTCTCACGAAAACATAGTCGTCGTCAGAATCACTCGAACTGGATGAAGTTGGATAGTTCAAGTTTATAAAATAAAAATGTAATCTCAAACTCAATATAAACTCAACAGCCCAAGACTGCCAACACAATGGTCATATGTGAGTTTAGGTGGATAAGTTAGAAACAGAAGATGAAAAATGAGTAGAATGACATTTCTTATTTTGCGACAAAAAAGAGACCTTTAAGCCTGTAAATACGGAAAATTGAGCATTCAACTAAAGTAACCTTTAAAGGTACCTTTATCCATAAATTTGTTTTATGAAATCGATATCGAACTTAAATTGTCCTTTAACATTTAAAGGAGTATTTAATTTGATTATGAAATCGGCCCTAACTTTAACTTTAGATAGCATACATTTCAGATTCAGACCAATCATCTAGAACAGAATGAGAGATTGAACAGAAAAAGACTACACAACACGGAGCATGTACTTTTTGAAGCTTTGCCTGTGCGTATCTGTATACCTGCGGTATACAGATTGTTCGAGGATTCTGGCCTTCCTGGAGTTCCCCTCGCACAGTCATCATGTGATATTCAACCCCATCTGGAAGGAACTGTCCCTCAGAGGGCACACAGTCACTGTGATCACCCCCAACCCCATTAATGACCCCTCCCTGACCAATCTTACAGAAATTGACGTAGGATCTGCATACGAGGTAAGGAACCATCACCATATCCATTGATTGTTATGTCCTGGTATGTCGAGCTTTCAAAATATAATGATTTATTACGAAGGAAGATTTGGCTAGCTCGAAAAATCTCTTTTCGAGGCCGATTCCCACCTCCCTCGTGGATAGACTTTCAACCCCAGAACTCATAAATTATCGTGATATGTGATTATCGAACGATGATAGAGGATAAACAAACATCCTCCATGAGGGAGATTTTAATGAATTCAGATTAGAAAATGGCAAAGACTAACCACCCGACTTATATATTATGGTGTATTCCGATAATTAATGGGTATGTGTATTCGTGTCGCCCTCTGACTCGCAATAATCTCCAGGTATTCACTCAAATAAACATATGGTTGTTCTAACACAAAGTTAGTTTTGCCATACGTGTATACAGGGTGAGTCAAAAATGTGTACCAAGCTTTCTGGGGGTGATAGACCATTGAAAAATAAGTGTAGTTTGATGATTAAACTCATGGCCCAAAATGCATATTAAGGGAGATATATCCTTCCAAAGTTGATAAAATTAAAATAATTTCTCCGCATAACTTCTGAACGATGAAAACCACCCGATTGAAATTTTGTGCATGAATGTATGTTGTCAAAATACATTTTTTCGTCACACTTCCACATTTCTGATATTGTTATAAAGGGTGTTTTCAGAGGGTGAGTCGTGATTTTTTGTAGAAAACTTTTTTCCCTGTATTATTTTCGGTGAAAAAACAGGAGCATTCGATGGAGCGAAGAAAATTACATGAAAAAGGTACTCTTATTCGAATACAAAAAATTGAGCCGTTCGTGAGATATCTGAGTTTTTGTAGTTACATGATATCAGCAGATTGATTTTATTCATCGCGAGGTTCATCGGTATAACGATATATCAGCAGCATTTGCATTTCCGAAGCACTCGCCAAGCATTAGAAGCATATCAGTTTGTTCAGAAAACGAATAACCTGCCATATTTCTTAAAATCTCAGTTGATAATCGCAGTGATAAATGACACAGAAAAACCACACGAACAAATCGACTACAACAATGTCGACTCGAATGTTGATGACATGAACGTCAAAATTGAGAACGAAATTATTCATAATGGCCTGCTGAAATATTGTTACCGATGAATCTCGCGATGAATAAAATCAATCTGCTGATATCATGTAACTACAAAAACTCAAATATCTCACGAACGGCTCAATTCTTTTTATTCGAATAAGGGTAACTTTTTCATGTAATTTTCTTCGCTCCATCGAATGCTTCTGTTTTTTCACCGAAAATAATACAGGGAAAAAAGTTTTCTACAAAAAATCATGACTCTGAAAACACCCTTTATAACAATATCAGAAATGTGGAAGTGTGACGAAAAAATGTATTTTGACTGACAACATACATTCATGCACAAAATTTCAATCAGGTGGCTTTCATCGTTCAGAAGTTATGCGGAGAAATTATTTTAATTTTATCAACTTTGGAAGGATATATCTCCCTTAATATGCATTTTGGGCCATGAGTTTAATCATCAAACTACACTTATTTTTCAATGTTCTATCACCCCCAGAAAGCTCGGTACACATTTTTGACTCACCCTAAGCTTCCAAATTCACGCACAGGTAGTGAAGAAGAAGGATTTCGTGACTAATATGGACAAAGACAGGTTCATAGTGAACAGACTGCTGTTTCTGCATAGAATGCTGAGCGAGTGCACGGAAGAGGAGATGCGCCACAAGGAGTTCCAAAAGCTGCTGAAGTTGCCGGACGACTACTTCGACCTCCTGATCGTCCAGACTATGCACCCATTGGTGTACGCGATCGGGGCTAAATTCAAGGCACCCATTGTCGGTGAGTAGCGGTCAGAAAATGAGAGGAGGTTAACATGAACGAAAAAATTATGTGTACAGGGTTTACGTGTATATTGTTGTCAGAAAATAGTGAATACAAAATATATTTCAAGCATAATAATTGATATATATTTCAAGCAGCAATCAGTAATCATTCACAGGGTGTCCAATTTGGAAAAATTGAATTCCGATCACACATGATCAGGGTGATAATACTTTAGTGTCAATCATTTTTTGGAATTGAGTGAAAAATTGAAAATATTCATTATGTAAACTACATGTATAAACTCATATTTGAAATCAAAGCTCTTATCTGTTATGAGATGATGCACAGGGTGTTCCATTGAAATAAATTGACATCATGTCGAAATGAATCATGAACTGAAATAATTTCATATTTATTTAGCTGTGATAATGTTTCAAAAAAATATGTGAAGCTTTTTTATTTATAATTTTTTTGATAACTTTCGAGGTTAGGTAGGGTGCAAAAATATACTGGAATACAAACAATACAACGGCCGAATGATTTTTGTGGGTCTCACAGACAATGTTTTTTCAGACAACTAATAATATTTCAATGAGCAAATATATTACGAAATGAAGCAAGCAATATTGCACCATACACAACACTCGTGTATTTTTCGATTCGAATTATGAAACAAACAGCAAAATGAAACGCCTCATTAGAAATAACTGATAAAAACATTGGAAAGATGACCTACACCAAAAACTAAGTTACTTCTCACAACCTATCATTGCCAATGATTGAGGTGAGTGAAACATAAAGCTATGGAATTTTACATAGCCTACTTATCCCTGATTAATAATTATGTGGACTTGATAGATGACATTTTTTTTTGATATTTGAAATAGTAGAGAATCCATGAGTTCAAAGTTCGATAGATAATTTATTGATTACTCAACGTTCCATTTTCCATAATGGAAAATATTGATGAGTATAGACATCCATTTGATCATGAATAACTAATAGGAGGCAATGAAAACAAAATAATATTGTAGGTTGTCGACAATTTATCTTCAATCAACATGAAATGGAGGGTGTTTAATCACTATTGGAAATATTTCAACCATAGATATGTGTATCGTATTCGGCGGGAAGTGAAGGTATTACTATATACCCTACTGAATTATGTTAAATTATGTCGATCCTTTCCAAAGGTGGTATTGCAATTTTTCACATTTTTTCGATTCTCCAAAACTTTCTACTCAAATATCTTAATACTCTTTCTTCATAGCCTAGTGAAGTCATTTCTGATGCTTATAACCTCCAAACTTTCAAGAGAAATTCCAACATATTCCTTCGCTCTCAAAATTCCACCGCTGGCTAACACGATGCTCCTCGAACATTATAGGTTTCCCTTTCGATAGCGATAACGTCATTATTCAGTCAGATATTCCAAGTTAAACATGAAGCTGCACCATTATTTTGATTTTTTGATGATTGAGTAGAAAGTATTATAGGATCAAGAAACTCATATACTGCCTGTAAGTTATTCGAAGAGGTGATATATTCATTTTTGTAGTTTTATAATTATAATAATTATCCCAATATATTTGTAGTAAAAATGTCACTGCGCGTTTGGAATTTGACCTTCAGATACCTAAAAGAGAAATTCGTTCACAACAATAAGATAAGTAGAAATTTTGGAATATATTAAATATATTTGTCTTCCAAATATTTTTTCAAAAACAAGGTGTCACTGACAAATAGTGAATTTTTCTTTTATTTATCTGAATGTTGAATCAAAAGAGTAGTGACATTTTGGGGCAGATCATATATCTGTCCTTATTACAAATATATTGAGATAATCATTATAATTTCTATTTTTATTAAATTTTATTTTTATTTATTTAATTTTTTATTTTTATTTTTATTTTTATTAAACGAGGAGAGAAAATCCCACTCAAACTACAGGAAAAATCGAAGAATTCAAAAATTGAAAATTAATAAAAAAATAAAAAAAAGCGGCTGAACTAAGGTTGCTGAACTGCAACTCCTGTGAATTTTCCAACCTAAATCTGAACCATCCTCAGGCATCTCATCGATGGGAGTGTTCCCGAATTCCCACGACGTCATCGGCAACCCCACCCACCCGGTGCTGTCCCCGGACTTCCTAGTCAGCCCCGAGGGAGACATGACCTTCTTCGACAAAATCGACAGTCTCTTCTTCAACATCGTCTACCGGCTGGTCTATCATTGGATCATCCTGCCGGAGTCGGACGCCAAGGCCAGGGAGTTCTTCGGCCAGGACATCCCGTACCTGGGGGAGATCGAGAGCAACACCAGCCTGCTGCTGATGAACATCAACCCTTTCGTGCACCCTGTGAGGGCGAACGTGCCGGCTGCAATCGAGGTCAACCAGTTGCATATCAGAGATACGCAGCCGCTGCCCAAAGTAAGTCCGTCTTGCGCTAGAAAGAAATCCCTCTTATGTATTACGACGGGAAAATAATCATTATAACACACAAAATGGGAACAATCACGGGTCCAGTGAGTCCAAAAGACAGCCGACCTGTCAAGAACCTGCGCAGACTAGGACAGGGGTCTAGAGCTAGAGGATCTAGGTCTAGACCTCCAGAAGTCCAAGTCCGTCTTGCGCTAGAAAGAAATCCATCTTATGTATTACGGGAAAACAATCATTACAACGCACGAAATGGGAACAATCACGGGTCCAGTGAGTCCAAAAGACAGCCGACCTGTCAAGAACCTGCGCAGACTAGGACAGGGGTCTAGAGCTAGAGGATCTAGGTCTAGACCTCCAGAAGTCCAAGTCCGTCTTGCGCTAGAAAGAAATCCATCTTATGTATTACGGGAAAACAATCATTACAACGCACGAAATGGGAACAATCACGGGTCCAGTGAGTCCAAAAGACAGCCGACCTGTCAAGAACCTGCGCAGACTAGGACAGGGGTCTAGAGCTAGAGGATCTAGGTCTAGACCTCCAGAAGTCCAAGTCCGTCTTGCGCTAGAAAGAAATCCATCTTATGTATTACGGGAAAACAATCATTACAACGCACGAAATGGGAACAATCACGGGTCCAGTGAGTCCAAAAGACAGCCGACCTGTCAAGAACCTGCGCAGACTAGGACAGGGGTCTAGAGCTAGAGGATCAAGGTCTAGACCTCCAGAGGAATCTAGAGTGAGTGCTGTTAATGATATCCGGTATGCATCAAAGCCCAAGTGGCTGAAGTGTAGCTGGAGGAAAGACCAGCATCCGAGGGAAAAAAGTCCAACGTTCTGATACACAGAGATACTTTTTTGCAGCTGTTGAAATGCACCGGCAAATATTCAAATAACAACGAAGTTAAGAGTTCTCAGAATCTGTAGCTAGTGATACTATTATTATTGTCAGCATCAGCAATAGTTGTTATTGTTTATGTACAACTGCTTCACAAAAACTTGGTCTCTTTTCCGTGCTTAGAGGTTCTTCACACCTCACAGTTTAGCTCTAAACCACCTGTTCTGAAGTAATTTTTTCATGTTTGAAGTTCCCCTCCCAAACCCCATTCCCTGCTTCACAAATGCTGCTCCCAAAGAGGTACTTTACATATACAGTTCAAGATCTTCAAAGCGCAAATTCGACCTGTCCTGGAGTACTGTTCACATGTTTGGAGCTCAGCCCCCAAACATACGCTGAAGCTTTTGAATTCTACTCTACTACTAACGAATCCATTGACGTCTCTAGAACATCTGGCTAGGGGGAAGATATCACCATTTTCATAGATTTTTCTATGGTGCTCAACGGAAATCTCGTCTGCAATGCTACCACGAGCGATTCTAGATAGACAAACTAGACAAGTCAGGCTGGTCACCCTTACATTGTCATTGTCATGATGGTCCTCTTGCGTTATAGGTTTTTTTGTCGTCTTGTCAAAAGAACATCATTAAATTTACTCGTTACATGACCAACTATATCGAATTCTCTTCATCATGTTCTAGGACATCAAGGATTTCTTGGACTCCGCTCCGCAAGGAGTGGTCTACTTTAGCTTAGGCTCCAACGTGAAGAGTGCTAATCTATCATCGAGGACTAGAGAAGTGATCGTCCGAGCTCTAAGCGAGCTGCCCTACAAAGTTCTATGGAAATGGGAAACTGACACTCTCCCAGACCAACCAGTCAACGTCATGACGAGAAAATGGCTGCCGCAGCAAGATGTTCTAGGTAAATATCTACCGAATGTCTCTCGCGAGTCTAATTCGACATCGTTTCCAGCGCATCCTAACGTGAAAGTATTCATCACTCAAGGAGGACTACAGTCTGTAGAAGAAGCCATCTCTTATGCCGTACCGATGGTGGGGTTGCCTTTCATAACGGACCAGCCTGGTAATATCAGAAAGATTACCGATCAAGGCATGGGACTAGGTCTCGATTACAGCACCATGACCAAGGAACAGTTGAAGAGTGCCATAATCGAAGTTGGCGAAAATAGGAGGTAAGTAAAGTCGCTTTGTTTTGCTTGGAGTTTGTAGGAGAATATCGACTGGCATGCATTTGATACTACTTCCAAGGTATTCTTTTCCAGATACAAAGAAAATATAAGTAAAGCGAGAGACATCCTGGTGGACCAGCCGATCAGGGGAGTGCCGAAAGCGGTGTGGTGGATCGAATACGTCATACGCCACCAGGGTGCCATGCATATACGTAGTCCAGCGGCGGACATGTCCTATTTCGAATACTTCATGGTGGACGTGTTTGCCTTCTTATTAGCATGTTTTTTCGTTATCGTATATACTGTGGTGGCTATGATCAGGATGGTGAGGACGACAGTGGCGCTGAAAGTCAAAGTGAACTAGATAATTTGTATGTTATGAAGATAAACGTATTTTGTTCAACGAGAAGTTATTCTCCCACAGTTTCATCATATATTTGATCAAGGTAATTGGATTGAGGACTCTTGGGTTTTGTCGACCGCGCTTGTTAAACATGGTTAGATCATTGACTTTGCACGCACACGTTTGAGAAACAGTTGCGTTTTGGGTTCCATTTCTTATAACTTCTTTAGCATCTTGTAGGAAGGTGGATTCAGCTATTCTTATATGGAAGGCGCTGTCAAATGAGAATCTGTCTTAACATCTATTTCTGCCAATGAAAATATCACTGATTCTCATTTGATAGTGCTATCGTTATGAAAAAAGGATTCATCATGGATGGTAAAAGCGATGAATTCAACTCCTTAAGGTGTAATGAAGATATTAAAAGTATTTATCCTGTGTGAGAATGAAACTCTGAGGATATCTCGAAAATTACCGTAATTCTTTCAGTGCAGAACATTCTACAGTTACACTGGAAAAAGTAGGTCAATTTTCTTGGGAGAAAATGTGAATGTAATTCTTGTTTCGAAGTTTGTAAGAAAAAAGTCGGTTTGTTAATCTCTGACAACAACACCCTATATTTGATTTTCTTGAAAAAAATCTTGGAACAGCTTGAGTTAGTCAAAACTATCACACTACTGAAGAAATCAAACAAATTCTAAAGGACCAGAAAAAGTTTTTTTTTAATTGTAAATCAATCTACCAAATTTGAGAAAAGTATATGTAAAATTGTGATACCCATCAATATTCCGAAAACTAAGGGTCTCAAACCCAAGTAGGTACGTGAAAAAATAAAAAAACTTATACCTACCTGAAAATTCTCCTAAAACAGGGCCAAAAATCCACCCACAGTCTCTTCTAAATTTGCATATAATATTCGAATATATTACGGCAAAAAACATCGGTGTCATTTTTAAATTTATTACATTCCTGTTCTACACGTTTGAACACTTATTCTAGTCATGTAAAAGCTGTTAGAAACCAAATCTGGGTCTGGGACTTGTTCAGTTTTAATTGATAATAGTTTTCTAGTCGCCGTAAATTGATAACAATAATTATCACAACATAGTAACTGTGTTGTAGAAATAATTGTTCTCCTGATAATCCTGCAATTACTTCAACTATGAAGAAAAATGGGGGAATAGTAAATACTACACGAAGGTGAGTAGCAACTGTTTTGAAAAATTTTAAAACAAGGTTTCATTGATTATGAACAAGGCATTTGTCTTTCAGATATCTGAAAGTTGAGTTTCAGAAGCAGTGACATTTTGGGACTACGTTGATATATCCTCACTACAAATATATCGAAATAATGATTTTATTCCCTCTTTTTATTTTTAGGGATAGCTTTCTGAGATATTAATGCCAAATTTCGACTCATTCAGAAGTATTCATGAAGGTGGCACTTGGAGCTTCAATTCGCATGTGAAAAATATGTCACTTTTGTCATATAAAGGTGTCCATATCCGAGGGATGAAAACTTTAAGTGCTGGGACTTTATATCCTCTTCGTATAATAACGGGATGAAAATAGGTTTCGAAAATACGTTTATTCGGATTTTTCCAACTACAATGCAGTTGTATAAAATAGATACTGAGGAGGCAATAGTGATCAAGTGCTTTTCATTCATTTTTTTCTTGTTGGACACGTTCTCTTCTGACTTGTGGAACGAACATATTTTGCAACTGGGAAACAGGCATTTCGAGCAATATGTGAACTAAAAACCCACATAAGAATGACGAAATCGCATCGCAAATGAAGGAAGTTACCTGAAAAAGATGAAGTTCGATTAAAATAGACAAACAGTTTTTGACAACTCAACAATTCCTTGCTCAGATTTCAATGATTATATTCACAAACTGTCAAACTTGAATATTGAGTATCTTGAGAATTAATGCAACAACAAAAAATCCACTGACGTTCTCTGACGTCATCATTGTTGTAGAGGCCTAAACAACATTAGTTGACATTGACAGTTTGTTAACACCCTATATTTCCATCCTCACCAAGACAGTATCCGAAATATATAGTGGATGTTTGGCTGTAGCTGTCCTGTAGAAAACGATCCCATAATGAGTCACATATGTACTGTACGTTATATTTCCCATGAGCAGAGCAGGTTTCCATTCGCAAATTTTCTTCGCCCAACCTGAAAAAAGTTTCAGAAGATAGTATCGGCGATTTTCAGTTGGATATACTGACCTCCGATGTTTTGGGACATGCCTAGAATGCCTATAGCTATGCCAGTGGCGTAGAGCGGTTTCAAAATACCGCTCAAAATGGCACTTGAAAACCTTGAATAACAGTTCGAGGAGATCAGGATGACTGACACTGGCAGCCCTATGAAAAGCATGGTCCACGCCATCTTGGAAAACTGCAATGGAAATTTCAGGAGACTTAGCAAAATTATCATGGTCAATTTCTGCAACTTACGATATTTTTGAAAATTTGAGTATTGCTATATTTGAAATATAAGTAACCTAAATATAATCCCAACATGTAAGTAGCCAGATTAGCGTAGCTGGACGAATATATTGCGTTGAAATTGAAGGATCTGAATTTATTGTTTTTGGAATTCCTGGAAAAAATTAACGATATTACTGGGTTGTAATTTTCATGCAGACTATACTATATTCACTATTTGCCTTGTATCTTTTCCCAAATTGAGTGATGTGCATACAGGGTGAGTTATATTAATGTGACCCATTCTGATTTTCCATAAAAAAAATTATGAAAACTAATTTTTCATGAATTTTTATATTAATTTTTTATGAATGATTATCAGTGTTGTCATAACTCTACTCATATACATGGTAAAGCAAATAATATCTAGGAAAATAAGAAAACTACTATAAGCAATTATACGCTGAATCGAAATCAAACAAAATGCACAGGGTGTTACTAGTTGAACTAGATAAAACTAGTTTTTACATTTTTTATTCGGTGGACACCAAACTTAATGAAGGGAAGCTCACATTAATAAAACTAGCACCGTTCATAATAACTCGAACCGTGAACGAAAAAGTTAGGTTATGTTACACTTACTCAGGAGTAATTCTGTAGATGATATCCAAATCATAAACGTAAGTTATGACACTGGGTATCATGATTCCTATGAGCAAACTGGATATTAGAATAGATTTGGTATTTTCTCTGAACACCCAAATCAGTGATAGAATAACCAGAGACACCACGTAGAGTTGTGTGTCTGCTGCCAAATACCAAGTTGTGAAGAAGCACTGAAACCAACAAGAATCAATGCAGAAGTAACAAAATAGTACGGAAGAATAGGTCCATCACTTATTGATCTTTATTTCCATGTATAGTTTCGAATGACAACTGAGAATTAGGGTTCACCTCAACAACTGTTTACAGTTGTTGCTTGTTCCTAAACCAATCACACCACATGAGCGAAGACATGACGCTCTAAAAACCCTTCACAAGCACATAGCGAGATGTTGAAGATTGAATAGCACGAAGTTTTTTTCATCTCTTGACAGCACGAAAGGAAAACATATAGGGTCAATACAAATGATTTTTTCATGTCTACTCACCATATCGTGCTGATTATAGTGATTGTTGATGAACAATAATGAAGTCCACCAGTTCTTCTGGCATCGTTTCAATTCCAAATCAGCGTAGAGGTCTTTTATGGGACCGTAGAAGAAACTGACCAACCACATGGTACTACCAGTGACTACCATAAAAAGCACTGGAGGGATTATTCTAGAAGAGAAAAACATAATAGATATTTTTCGAACTAGGCACCGAAGCAATTGGAAGTTCATTGACCACACTGTATATTTCCTAATTGGTGTGTAAAATGTACTACTGAATGTTCTAGTATTCCTTCATATAGGAGTATCTATGGCGAAAATTCATAAACATATAGATATCATTGATCCCCAGACTATACTGGGTGTTTCATTACTAATTGGAAATATTTTAGCTATAGACTCCTAAGCTCAAAGTATGGATATTTGAGTCGAATCACCTGAATAAAATATTCACTCTCCACTCATACAAGAAAGTGCCTTTCTTTTCTTTCTATTTTATTTCCTGACTGTGATTAAACGTACCTCAAATACCTATTGATGAATGTCAAGATGATGATTCTCATGCTGAACAATTTGTTTCTATCCATCATTTGGAAAAAATGGAAAGACAGCAAAAAGGCGGAGAAAAGGAAGAAGGTCTGTACCAAATACACCATCAGATTTCTGAAAATCAGCTTCATCGGACTTTTTGGTATCTGAAAAAAGTTGTGCCACGTGAACGTGAATATTCTATGGGACGACAATGTGATTTTACATTTTCTATGTAATCAGTGTTCATTACATAACCTCCAATATAACTGGAGAACGTGTGGCAAAATATGATCAACAGCATGTTGTAGAATCGTATGCCTTGTATGCACCTCAGCTTCTGGAAATCTGGGTTGGCCTTGACGATCTTGAATTTCTTCCAATTCGATATGATTGAGAATGCAATCAAGTACTTTTCGCCTACAACATAAAAAGATATGAGTTAATCGAAATGAGTTTTTTCAGATGAATAATACTTATTTTACCAAATTCTCTTGTGTATTTTTCATCATATTGTCTTCTTTTGAAATCCCAGTATGTTGCAAAAAGTACACAAAAAATGTACAACATCATGATTGACCTATAAAGAAACAGAAGAATATATTTATGAACAGTAAAATTGGGTAGGAAAATATACCGGTTAACCCAGTTAATACGTATAACCCTGTAGCTTTCTTAGTGAAAGAAATGGAATATTCAAATCATCAGGACAGAATTATTATGAGAAATATTAGGTTTTGTAGATATAGATTTCTAGAGAATATGGGTTTATTTTTCAAAATTTTCGAATTATATTTCGAAATTATGGGATTATTTCATGAAATTTTTAGATTTCTTGAAGAAATCCGAAATGTATGTTTGCAATGTGTAAATGTATCACATAATCTCGAGATATAATCACAATATTTCGAGTGTCGACATTTTGATAATAAATCTAATGTCGAGACTTTAGTTTCTTCAAGATCTTCATAATAGAATATGATTAAATCACATGATACAGAATTAATATGCAAAATAAATATACACACGATGATTTCAAAAACGAAACTATCATTTTTCAAATTCACTTGTTCGTGAGAATATGATTATTTCATCAGTTATGTATGTTGTTTATCGGCCACCAAATGCACCATACCTCAATCCACTCGACAAGATATATTTGTTGGATGAATTATCTAATCAATACTCACAACCATATAACATCGAAAATTCTAGGTTTGTGAACGATATCTTCTTTCGAACAGTGCAAGTTGGTTATGTCAGCTGTCAAACCAAGATCCTCGTACTTCTTCTTGTAGCAGTCCGATATGATATCATGGATATTTCTGCTCTCGCTGAACTGACTTTGACAGAATTTTTTCGCGCATATCGCATGGAAAAGCTCGTTGTGGTTGTAGGCCCTCGTGTCGTTGAGAGATTTCTGAAAACATCGTTTTTTTACCTCACTTACCATTGGTATCCATGGGATGTTAACAATTTACCAAAAGGAGATGATAAATGTAGAAGTCAGAAATATGGATCATCAACTTAGGATTTGATCAGCGTTCTTATGGACATCCATATGATATCCCGTTTGGACCATTGAAGTACAATGTTTCCTCACATATGCGAAAATAGGTTGATCTGTTAGTTTTTCGTTGAAGCAAATGAATGAAGGAATTCTTTTATTGTATAATTTATAATGATGAATTATTCGTCGAACTTATTCTCAATACATCGATGTGTTGTTATTACTGTGAAGTGAGAGAGTGAAGAAATCAGAATGATGATCGAAAAATTTCCCGTAATACCAGCTTTTTTATTATCTGACGTCCACTGGGATATTCCATGGACGTCCAAAATATGGATATCCACTGGACATCCATCGGATGTCCATGAATGTGTTGTATGGGTATTGAAGAGGACAATAGAAAATCATACCTCTATAAGATTCCAGTAGTGGGATGAATTATCCCCACTCGGTTTGAGGACGATGGAGGCTTTGCAAAAATAGTTCCCTTCATTTTTACACTCCTCGTAGTCGTCAATATGGAAAATAGGTGGCAACTCACGGTATACATTATCTGCAAACAAACTCAAATTAGTGAATCTGAAGCTTTTCGTTGCAGACAAAAAACGCGATGCAAACTGATTTTTGGGATTTACTATATTTTTTACCACCTATAGACGTATGAGCTGACGACCTGCGTCAGCACCAGACTTGAATCATTTGGATTTCCTCATGGAACGCATTAGGATGGAGATTCATGGAATCATTATGTGGGCGAAGGTATGAACAGATGAGAAAAATGAAATATTTCGATAATATAACTTATTCTTAACATTTCAATATTAATTTTAGGCTTGCAGTAAGGTGAAACTGAACATAATTCATATCTGGGAGATTATGTAGTCTCTCTAGTCTACATTCGATTACAAAACACTCTGCTAGTATATTTGAGATTTTTCATAGTTATTGTTGGTCAACCTGTATATTATATCATATCTGAACTCACCGTTTATATCTTCACAATTCACAAGAAATATTTGTAGCACGAAAACTACGACAGACGATACATTCATGTTTCAACTATCCCAAGAGTTGAATGCCAACTGGACTGTTTAGAAAAATGTCAAACGTTTGCGTTTTTCGACAATATAGCAAAAGTCTCGGTACACAATAAAATGTATCGTAATTGAATTTAAAATTTGCTATCGTCGTCCATAATTTCATTTAATCGGCTATAATGCTCGTCGATGAGATTCATTGAGAATTTAAAATGCAAAAAGGATTTTATTCCGATTCGAGTTGATTAGATTTCTCTGAATATCATTGATGAAATCGAGTGCGAAAACTACCAAATCAGTGTAATCCAATGTTTGAATTAATCATCTTCTTTCCAGCACTTAAACATTACCTACTATTTTTTCAATGATTTTCCGTTGTCTACAGGGTGTTATCAAATAAGTGCGAAAGTTTTCATGGAGTGATTCCTTGTGGAAAATTAAAGGGGGCCTTTCATGTTAACAAAAGTCTTAGGCTCGTCCTCAGAAAGCTTGAAAAAATAAGGGAAAAAATAAAGGTATAGCCTTCTTGTTGGTATACAACACGGTCACAAAATGCCGTTTTTTTTTTATTTTTGGAAGTGTATAACTCTTCAAGACCAGTCCCAACAGCTTTTGTTTACATGAAAGACCCACTTCAATCTTCGACAAAGAATTTCCCACTTATTTGTCAGGGAAAATGAGCAAATCACTTGGGTGATCCTTCATTGATATTCGACTGATTTGGATTCAGTTTGATAAGCTTCGGAATAAATGCACAAATATCTTTGCTCAGTATTATTTTCCACATGTTCACATCTCTCCGAAGGCAAAATGAATGATGATCTATTTCTAATGCAGGAAACTGCGTGATGAATATAGGCACTTCTTACTAGTACAACTCAAAGACCAAACATGGGATATTGAATTAAACAAACAACAGGTATCATCAGGAACTTTCCTTCCTTAATTATCCGAATCAAACAAGAAAGTTAACCTATCAAACTTGCAACGAACATTGGGACAGGATACAAACAGATTAGGAAACTTTCCTCGAGTTACGTATTTTGCTTAGCAGTTGATGAGAAGTAGAAGAAGCGTATAAACAAAGATACCATATCAACGAGGGCATGTATTTTGCAAATTTAGAATACTGTCTGAAATTCATGAAGTTCTGTGGAGCTCATCCAGAACTGAACAAGGATAAATTACAAAGGTTTCTTTTTTTCTTCAACGTATCCTTGAATTCCTACATATTCTTCATGGCTGCTTCGAGTCTATCATCGAAAGATGGTCCCCTCCAAGTCAAAGATATTAGCTCTGTCATGGAATGTTTAATCACGACGAGTCACGTGAGTATTTATTATTGATTCGGTAATAACCCTCCTTTTAGTTTTTTGAATTAGAGCAAAAAAATATTCAGATAAACTAATTGATGTTGTTTCTATGCATAGGGATAAATAAACGTACAATTTACAAATTGTACAATTTAGAATGGTTCAATGAAGTGAAAAAGAGCGTATTGAAATTTTGATGATGATCGGTCATGGTGATTGTAAAATTTATCTCCTTCAATTAGAATTTGATACTTGGAGAACAAAAGAGTACTCGTTCAAACCGGACGTATATCATTAACGAGGAAATGTACATTGTTCCATTGCACAAACCTGCGAATTTTCATAAATATCGTTCTTTTCTCTTAAAAGATATTTACTTGGTTTCATACTTTATCCCAACCCTGTACATTTCACCTCGGAAACATCCTGTATTCGGCGGACTTTCAGTGGAAAATTTGTCTTCTAGGGTACACTGAAACTGATGATACTAAAGAGCAAACGATGTGAAATTTTGGACCTTCTGCACAAAACAGAATCTTTATGGACAACAGAACAAATATCAAATGCCAGACTGAGAGCCTCTTGTACCAGAATCATACACTGGTTGAAAGTGGCGGCTTCTACAATGCTTCTTCTAGCAATCGTCACCATCATTTTGTTCATGATATCACCAATACTAGGCCGAAACGAAGGCATATTGGTGTCACACAAAGCAGAAGAAATGCCTCTTACCGTGGCCATTTTATTGGAACAGTACGCTTTGGTGTTCAGCATTGGTATTCCTATACTGTGTTTCGATGTTTTCTACCAAACCATCGTTATACTGATTCAAGTGCAGTTCAAAGTGCTGAATCATGAGGTAGCGATGATTTTCAAGGAACGAAGAGCTACGGAAGATACCAAAGAGATGGTGAAGCTGCGGGTGGACAAGCATAATTTTTTGCTTGAGTAAGACGGTCTAAGAATTAAGATTCAGTTCATTTTACAAGTCGGTTTCATTTTTAATGCGACAGATTCACACAGTATACATTTAGGTTTTGAAAAAGGCAAAATAGGTGACAATTTCATCGAATTCAGTCTATTGAATAACACATATTGTTCAAACACACAGACATAGAATTCATACATTTTTCTCACTATCATAAATGGCTGCGGAATGAGTATCAAATACCTGCATTTTTGGAATTCTAACTCAAAAAACTTGTCTTTCGTACATGATGTTATCATAACAAATGTTCAAAATGTCCTCCTCCAACCTGAATACACCGAACGTCTTACATGATTTCGGCGGACTTGACTAAAAATTTGATCCTCGTTCTGAATGATTTCAAATGCCACTGTAATTCGTCCAATTGAGTCTCGCTCTGTTTCTACTGGAGTTTACATGTCCCCACAAGAAAAAAATCTAGCGTAGTTAAATCTGGTGACCTAGGAGGACAAGAAACTGCATCATTGACATTGACATTTACATTGACATTTTGAACAATTGTTGTGATGATATCATTTACAAAAGTCAAAAATTAAATGCATCGAATCCTATTTAGGCATTTTTCAGCTTTTAATGGGATTTTCTCTCCTCGTTTCTCTACTTATCTTGGTGGACGTTTCGATTTTGACACTTTCCAGTGTCAAAATCGGAAACATTGAAAAAAGTTTACGAAGAGAAAAATATTTCAATTGTGTTGAGAATGGGAGTAGATTCGTTCCTGAAACGTCCACCAAGATAAGTAGAGAAACGAGGAGAGAAAATCCCATTAAAAGCTGAAAAATTAATATACCACCTCCTCGAAGAACTTACAGACAGTACCTATTTAGGCGATTCATCGTCTTTCTAAATTTTAAAGCGTCTTAAGGCCGTAGTGACACTTTTCCGGACATGGGACCCACTACTCAAATGTTTTCCACGTAGAAGTTTGATCCCATAGTTCTGTAACACCCTGTATAGCAGTCGATGGATAATTTATGAAGGTTTTGTATTCCTCTTTCAGTATAGTAGCTGAAATGAATGAGGCTTTCTCTATACCTTTGATCGGATATATTGGAATTCTTTCTTCAACAATCTGTGTCGAATTGTTCAACTTGACCAATACGTAAGTAGTATTCAAGTTCAAAGTTCCCTTAGTTTTTTTCAAAATACCTCATTGATATCATTTATACTTACTGTGAGAAACCGCTTATGGAAACAATCATTCACTTGGCATTTAAAAGATTCATAGAAAAAACGCTTTTCAACTCGTTTTCCAAACGGAATCCAAAATATAAAGTGTGATTCGTGTGAGCTTAGCGTACCCAATTATTTCAAATCTTCATAATAATCTGTCTTCAACACACTTCTATCAGAATAAGAATTAATCAGCGTGGTATCTCGGAAACTGCAAAAATAGAAAGTAGATTGTACTGCAATTAGCTTCTTGTTTTTGCGTCGCATTCTCTCATCTTGTTTTTGTTTCAGAGGAACACTCAGTTTGGAAATAATTATGAAATTGATCATTTACATGGTAGCTGGAATATTTGAGGTGACAGTATTTTACTGTCTACCAGCACAACTTTTAATCAATGAGGTAAGTGCAAAAACGGAACGACAATTCAAAACAACAAAATTGAGAACAACTCAAATGGATCTCATTGAACCTCATAATTCATTGATATCTCATTTTGCAATTGCAAACTAATCAAACATCGAATGGCTCAGAAGAAATCGTGATTTCTGATTGTTTAAAGTTGACACCTTATGTCTGTGATGGAGTGAACGGCCAAGATGCGGATGTCTCTGCCTAGTGGAGTATTTCCTGATGTTAACTATCGCCAAACTTCTCACCCGTTGTTCGTTGAATTGTCCTTTCGTGTTGTATAAAGATTAAAAGAAAAATCAATATAATGGGATCGTTAATTTCAGGCAAGCCGTATAAGTTTCGAAACATTTTCCAATTACAACTGGGATTGCAGTTCCCGCCATGCTGCTTTCAGTGCCGGAATGATAATAATGAGAGGCAATCAATCAGTCAAACTATGGATTGGAAAATTCGCTATCCTAGACCTTGAAACTTGTTTGGAGGTAACAACAATACACATTTCCACCTAGTGCATTCCGTTCGAGTTGGCTCAATTGTTTTGTTTTATAATTTTGGAATACCAGAAGAGAATATTTCATATGATTCATCAGTTAATGATTTGGTTCTCCTAAAAAAATCTTATCCTCTATATAAAACCTACCAGCATCTTTAATATTGTCGGTTGTATCAGAATTCAATCAACGCTGTTATTTCTCAAGAAAATATTCACACAAAGCAAACTATCTTTTCAGAAAAAGAGGCGTTATCTCGGTAATGAATTTTCAACAATTAAGAGGTAGGTAATGAATGGCTTCTGCTTCTTTTGTACCTGCCTCAATGTCTTTAAATTTCTTTTCACAGTACCAAATTTGATTTCGAAATGTCACGGATTGCTGGTATCAGCGACAAAGATTTTTGTACGAAATATCAATTGTTCATTGTCCTTAGAATATTACTACCGATAATTATCAGTGCTTCATTATCACAGTAGTGATATTGAAATGAGACCAAAACTAACAAGCACATTTATTATTATTATGAAAGAATATTATCTAGAATATTATTGGCTTATTATCAATTTTAATAGTGACGTTTTTTTTATTTCCAGACCATCAAATCCACATTTTCTTACTACATGTTTTTGAGAACTATCGTAAGAAAATAAATATGAATAAAGTGGCTAAACAGTGGATCTTTTTCTATTCATATTCCTTTTTTTGAATCATAACTCTTCTTCCGAGATGTTATGAGACTAGGGGCTTGTTATTGGACATCCCTCATATCTATCCCTCATGAATAAATTTTATAACTCACGCATATTACTTTGCCCAAGATATCATAAAATTTATACAGGATAAACCCTGTAAAAATAGATAGGAAGTGATTGCGAAGAATTAACTAAGGATACAAAGAAATCGGAGATGTCCATTATTAAACTATTATAATTAAATATTTCTCAGGATCAGGAAAGAAATTAAACAGAACCTAAAACATTTGAGGTGGATTTATGCACAACGCTTCATCTTTACTCTTCTCTTTCATTAACTTTCATTCAATTCAACCTTTCATTAAGGAGTTTTTCACCTTCATGCACACACTTCAATGAATTAAAACTCTACTTTGTCATGTGATACTAGTTGCTTACGTACTTAACCCGATATGATTATTTGTGTTTTGATAGTTTATAGGATGAACTCAAACTCAAATAACAAGTTTTCCACTGTCTCACATTATTGCCCTCACAGGTGTTCAATTATTTTTCCAATGAGAGTTTCATTCCTGTCTAAATAACTGGCAAAGTTGAAAAAAATTCTAACCACAATTGATAAAAAGAAGAGGAAATTATCAATGACAGATTCGCGCATGCGCACATCGTGTTATACTTCCACTTTTCGCTAAAAGATCGAAGTTGGTTATCTCTTAGATAAAGGATAGTGAAAAAGTTCATTTGGATGTACAAATGGTTACAACAGATAGTTTTCAAAATTTCAATGAATACGTTGATGAAAGAGAAAATACAAATAAATGAAAAAGCGCTAAATGATCATTAATCACAGAACGGTTTCTTTACTCTGAACGTCAAGCACGAAACGATGAAAAACGTGATCCTAAATTTTCAGTAAACGATGTTTATAAACGCCTCCTTAGTTCATATAGTTGTTCATTGCTAATTGTTGAGTTCTCGTTCATAAATCCACCATCTACTTCTCTGCGGTGGTATTAGACAGCCCCCATGTGAAGCCAATGATCCATCACCAATAAATTCCCGTCCGACGTCAGCCCGTAACGATAAGCATAAAGCAAGTCACTGCGCACGCGAGCCTTTCCGACGATCAAAGACAAACGTTCGCGAGGCCGTCTCTGTCTAGCGCGCTGAACGGAAGTGCCGCGACGATCGTCGTCTGTCCGCCGATCGAAGAAAATGCCCCCGATCCAGCTCAGTAACCATCGGACTTGCCGATAAAGCCAGTGTTTCGGAATCCCGCTAGTGACCTTTGGAACTGTTCCAAGCATCATGGACGAGCAACAGGTGATTTTGACGCTGAATCCCAACAACGAGACGTCGGTGATCGTGCAGAATGCCAAAGTCATCGTGGCGAGAGAAAACGGTAATCATTTTCGATGTTTTTAAGGTTATGGTGGCGCTCTTCTCGACACAGATTCTCTCTGAGACGTTGGTGCGGATCGGGCGCACTCGTTTGATGAGCTAATGACGATTCGAATTTCAAGATCTGTGGTATTTATACTGTCCGATAGAAGAATGTGTTATTTTTGTGTTGCATGATTTGCGTAATTGGTTCAGGGCCGTGCCGGCCGCATTTGATAGGGATTCCTTTCTCGCGTCTCCTAACTTCTAACGTCATCCGTATACGAAATATTGCTTCGAAAAAAACGGTGTTTGCGATTTTTTGTCATTATCTCATTACGTTGTCTAAGTTTCTACGTACCTATGAAGAGGTGAATACACAAAATCACAAATTGTTAGTTATCTATTTGGGGGTTAGATTCGGGGTTTGATTAACACAATTTCGCTATATTCGAATGATGAGTATTGAGTTGAAGCATTCTTCATCAGTTTTATCTTGTGGCGTCTTCTCATTTCCAATTCATCATCATAATTAAACGTGAAAGCATAGTCATTATTTTCTACTCTCATGTTTCATATTAATTTCAATGTAATGATAATGAATGTTTTATGGATCCACCTCAAGTTCTAGTATTTCTTAAGAAGGTCAGTACCACAGACCCCAGATCAGCAAGTTCAGCTGATTTGTGGTCAGTACCTACCACAAAGCGTTTCCGTGGAACTTACCAAGGGTACTACCAACATTTATTTTCGACAAAAAGCTACGGTGTGGTAATTTTGGTCAGTTTGCGACTCTGCGTGGAAAGTATGATTGAATGATCGTGGTTTCATGAATCATAATCAGCTGTTATCAATGCTGATAACAAGAAGTGGACTGACATAAGGTACCTATGTGATAATCAGAGAAATGATATTTTATATTCTTAGGATTATTCACCAATTTTCAATATTCAAACGACAAGTAAAACTGAGACTGTTTGTTTCAACACAATTATGAATCAACAACCTTCGCTAAACAATAGATTGGAGTGAATAATCTTACACTATCATTTCGATTCCAATGGAAATAACTGAAAATGTCGTATTTCCCAACATAATGACATGTCACATCAAAATGTTTTGCCAACAGTCAGCTGATTTTTGATCGATGCGTCTCTCTCTCATGGTCGTTTTGATGCCATCTCTCTCTAACCTCGTTCTAGTAGAGAATATATAATATCATATCTTTGATGATGATCTTGATAAGATATGTCAGGGTAGATTTGTTCTTGTTGTGTTAGAAGGACTTGGTAATTGATTTATTACAAATATGTCCATTTTCATATCCATATACAGCGGGTACCTAATCGGTTTTCGACCTTGGGTAATCAATTTGACAAAAAGTAATCGAGTATTCTGATTCGTGCAAAGAACAATTCATGAGACTATGAAAGAGAAAACAGTAAACTAACCTTAGGTTTCAACATCATGCTAATTGATATTAAATCGGTGACATCACAAATTTTTTCCATGTGTAAATATTTATTTTGGTATTCTCTAATGTCATTCATTTTGGGATCTGAGAATTTAAATCTGAGTAGATATTCCTTCACTCATAAATATTTCATTTTACTTTGTGTTGAATGTCTATCAGTATTATTTGTTTATTTATCGTGCTTAGATAATGTGAAATAGATTATGCTTCTGCCGATAACCAAGTCCCTCATTGATTTCATTCTTGTGCCTATTTATTCATGGAAGACTCGGTGGTAGATACGGGTAGGCAATAAATAGGCTATACTGGTGGACATTGACAAAGAATGAGGAGACTAATTATCATCGTTAAAAAAATTGTACAGAGCCCTAGGCGAATACAGATCATACGAGTTGTACACTATGCCTTTCCTACGGTTACGGTCCCATCAATTGAAGCGGTGACCTTCTTCTGTCAGTTTGTAAGGAATTTGTATGCGTCTCAATGTATTTACACATGTCCAAGTTGCTTCGGCTGCATATACAGTGATTGACACATTATTCATTCATTGTATATGTCTAGATTAAGATGATATAACGTTTTGTTCAATCAGAAATTGAAGACATACAGTATAATAGTGTACGTCTTTGTTCAATAAAAATTGAAAAATTGCTGTTCTCTATCACCAATAACCCTTAGAAGACAAACTTTTTTTTGAATTTATGTCATGGCATTGACTTTCAAGCACCTTTTAATCTATTTTTTGGTCACAAATCTATATTAAAATGTATGTAATAAAGTTATCTTATCAGTTACAACTGGGGGTATTTCATGAAAGGCTTCTTCAAGTGCCTACTTCAGTCATTGTTCTTATTCCTAATATAACACGATTTGATAATGCATACATACAGTGAGGACCAAAAATCCGTCGCCTTCCCCCACCCCGTGACTTCTTCATTTTACGTATTACAAAAAAATGCTGAATGCATAAGTTTGAATGCACATTCATTTTCCAGCTTTTTGTGGGATTTTCTCTCCTCGTTTCTAAAAAATAAAGTTAAGTTATTGAAAATTATTTCAATATATTCGTAGTGAGGACAGATTTTGTGATCTGCCCCAAAATGTCACTGCGCTTGAAATTAAACCTTTAGATACCTGAAAGAGAAATTTTCTATTTGTCAGTGACACCTCGTTTTTGAAAAATCGGAAATACAAATATATTTGATAAGAATAAAACTTCTACTCATCTCAGTGGACGTTTCGTCTCGTTCTCAACACAAAATTTGCAAAGAACAATATTTTAATTGTGTTGAGACAGTATTGAATGCAGATGTTTCATTTTTACAGAGTGTCTCAAGAAAGCGCAGTTTCAAGATGTTTAACGTACCTAATACATTCTTCAAGTTCTTCAAGTTATATTTGGTGTACTCGAAATAAATTTATTCGTGATTCGACAAGATTTTTTCCCGGGTACATCGTCGATATCTCTCATGCCTCCACAGTTAATAATGATACATGGAATTCGATTGGAATTGCCTTTATTATCAAAGAGGTTATAGAGGTCGTTCGATATATTTTTTATTTGGTTCGGAAGACTAGGGAAATCGGGTTATCTGTTTTGAAACACCAGACAGATAACCGAATAAAGGTATGCCCAATGGCCAATGAAGTACTAAGTACTAAGCAATGTCAGCAGTGATTTGTAGCAGGTACAAAAAAACGTGTTTATATGTGTTGAAAATGAAAGTTTCTCGAAATGCCCAAAATGCAAAATTTATTCGAAAAGTTGTCAAGTATCCACAATGGAAAATTTGTTTTCAGTGTTCCAGTTCATTATTTTGTCACTATACAGGGTGTAACTAAATAAGTGAAAAACATTTGAGGGCGTGAATCCTAATCGAAAAAAAGATAGGATCTTTCATATAAAGAAACTTCATTGGAGCATCCCATGTCAAGATACAGCCCCTTGAAGGGGGTACATAAAATTTGTTTAACAATTTTTTTCACGAGCACTGAAAAAGTTACAGTATTGGAATTGACCTGACATTTTCTACTACCAAAAAGACTCTCAGCCAGTAATTTATTTGGCTTACCCCATGGTTGTAAGGGGTGGAAAACGCTAACCCTAAAATTTATTTCTGATGTAACTTTTTGTCTTATCATTTGTTTACCATTTAAAAATTCATTTCCGATAGCCTGTTTCATTCTAAACAAAAAATGTCTCTTGAATTTTTTGTCCAAAATAAACCAGTTTGCAGCAAAAAATTATTTTACGAACAACTACAGAGATACATCGTCTTAAATGCAACCTGGATTCATTGTTATTTTGTAGTTACTACCTGCATTGAATTATTAAAGTTGGATAAACAAAACTAATTTATCAATAACGAAACATAAATCATATAGAAATCGTAGTAAATGTACCCCCTTCAAGTGGCTTGTATCTCAACATGGAATGCTTCAATGAAGTTTCTTTATATGAAAGATCCTATCTTTTTTTCGATGAGGAATCACCCCCTCAAATGTTTTACACTTAATTAGTTACACCCTGTAGAGAATGTCGATTCGAAAAATACCGTTGCGAACCTTCTGGAAAGAACCGTACTTGAGTACGATAAATTGATATTTCCTGATGATGCTTAGAGAATGTAGAAAAATATACGAAGAGAATTGTTTCGAGTGGACCAATATCGTGTGTTAATAATTATCATGATGATTTCTTGTAATAACATGGATGCCCAAACCTCACAATTAGACAATAAATCAGAATATTTTGCTCGAACACCGCCTTATCGCCAGCTGATAACAAAACTCTTACACAAATACGGAATATGGAGGGAGATCCTTCCAGCCCGCTATTCCGAAACTCGTAATTATTTAGGTAAACTAGTTCATGCCGACTCCGGTGTCAGACGAGCCGGATCCCGTAGGCCCTTTGAGCGCGTTTTCCTTTTCGGTGTCGTGCGTGTTTCCTTCATGATGCCTGCCTCTTGCTATTCGCTGAGTCCCGGCGAGATTTCGATTTCCGATGGAGAAGTCGACGGTACCGACTATTTACTCAGCAGCACCATCAGGTTCGACGAGAATTTTTTCAATTTCAACGTTCTTGGTGAGTCAACAGATTCTATCGAAACGGCAATCGAAATTATCAGCACCGGCCCGAAAGAAATTTTCAGTCTTACACCAGCCCGCTGGTTTTTCCGTTGTTTACAATCTTTCTGGGAGGCAGTAGAAAGTTCAGAGAAAGTTAGGGGGTGATGAGGCAATTCCATCCATAAAAATCCAACTTTGAATCGCCCTGTGAGAGAAACTGTAGTCGTCAGTATTGAAAATGAAAATTCAATACAGACGAATCTTCCTAACAAGAAGAAACTTTGTTCTTCTAGCTGAATGGAATGCTTATAGTCTGTTTTACTTCGATGAACGTTCACAACATTGAATATTTTCTTATATACAGGGTGTTACAGAACTATGGGGTCCGGAACTACGGCCCTAAAACGCGTTAAAATTCAGAAAGACTATGAATTGCCTAAATGGGATTTAATGCATTTAATTTTCGCTGTACATCACAACAATTGTTCAAAATGTCTTCCCCCAACCTGAATACATCGATTTAAACGTCTTGACTAAAAATTTAATCCTCGTTTTGAATGATCTGAAATGCTGCTGTAAATCGTCCAATTAGGTCTTGCTCTGCTTCTACTGGAGTTTCGTAGACCAAAGACTTTACACAGGAAAAAATCAGCAGTTTGGGCACCGTTGGATTACCAGAGGTAGAGCAGTTTCTTGGCCGCCTAGGTCACCCGATTTAATGCTGCTAGATTTTTTCTTGTGGGGACATGTGAAGTCTTTGGTCTACGAGCTCCAGTAAAAATAGATCAAGACTTGATTGGACGAATTACAGCAGCATTGGCAATCATTCAAAACGAGGATCAAATTTTTAGTCAAGTCCGCCGAAATCATGTGCGACGTTTAAATCTGTGTATTCAGGTTGGAGGAAGACATTTTGAACAATTGTTGTGATGATATCATGAACAAAAGGCAAAAATTAAATGCATTAAATCCTTACATTCATCGTCTTTCTAAATTTTCACGCGTCTTAGGGGGGCACTGGATTTTTTCCAATCTCAAAGTGAGCGATGATCGAAAAATGTTTGAGAACCTGTGATAACGTTTGAAGAGAAAATCCCACAAAAAGCTGGAGAAATGAATGTAACATCTCTTCGACTAACTGACAGACAGTATGAAAAAAAATCATTTGAGTGAACGGGAGAAAGCAAGTGTGAAAAATCGAAATGGTTGGATGAATGATCATTAGTTTAAGAATTCACTCTATTATCTATATTCTATTCTAAGACTACGGAAATGCTTTGTGTGCAGAACCATCAACCAATATTGATTCAACAATAACCTTAATATTCAATACTTCGATATTCTTCATTTGTTTGGTCACCAACACATGACATTAATATCAGTCGTATAGAAATTAGAATGTGGAAATAAATACACTGTTTCCATGATAAGAATGGCCAGTGAGGTAATCTTAGAAGATACATCACATGATTGGTTAAAGAGGAGAGAAGTTGCACGATTGAAGGGCCAACAAATTGATCTACAAATATCTTCCATATGATTTTTCGTTTCTGAGTTATTTCAAAAAACTCAAATACCGGATTTCAAATTATATTTTTTTCTGGCTCAATAATGAACTCACAATGGAAGTGAAGAAATACTTCATAGCAACTTCTGAGGCTCATTGATATGGCATTATCGAATCTGTCAACAATCTGTCACTCTGGTTTCTTAATATGAAGTTTTATCAGATAGAATTATATTCGAATAGCCCTTTTTATCGTGATTTCAACGATATGCTACACATCATAGTTTTGACGCGTTTCGAGCCTATTTTGGTCATCATCAAGTAATTTTTAGGAATACTGACCTAATGATGTTTTTGTCAATGATTTGAAGAATCATGATATGAGATTGTTTTTCCCAAACACTCGCAAAATATTCATTAAGGCTTCATCGCACGAATACTTTGAATTCACTGTGAAATCGAAATCCTTCTTCAGGAGCAATTTTGGATTCCGAGCTTGAAAACTCGTCATTTCCTCCGAACTATTTTGAAAAATCCCCTAACAATTTTCGACTTTAGTAAACCGACTTAGCGTTGAGTAGCGATATATAAATTCAACCAATATGAATGAAACTTTGTTAATTATTCTGCCTACTTTGCATCTGTGATGACATCCGAATGCTTGCTTTTCGATACGCAATTTTTTTGCTTATATATATAGCTTGTTATATAAATAACTATTCTTACGTGCAGAAGTTTTTTGGTTTCTCCAAAATTTCGTTTGTTTCTCTTATCATGTTGTGACGCCCTCTAGTGATTGAATAAAACCTCGTGCATAATAAACCCCACTCTTATCATTGATGCTCAGGTGTTAAGTTTGGACTTTTATCCCATAGATGTCGCCACACATATGCACATACATGAATTCGTTTGAAGAATCAATCAGTCCTCAGAGAAAACACACAAAATAGCTATCTATCGATTCTCGAATATTATTGTGGTAGATTGTATAATTTCTTCGATTATAATGTATCCTTATACAATTATTTCGTTGCGATACCGTGTGAGCTATTGAAATGTATAGATATTATCACTTTTCTATCTGTTGATTGTTTTATTCTCGATAAAGCCTATCACAATGATTGAAAACTTCGCAATTTGATGTAGTATTCTGTTATTTTTATTACCACACACCGACTGATATAATATTATCTAGTTATATGATACGGTATTTTTATAATTCTCACACCTGAATGTGCTTATCAAAGATCTGAATTCAGTGGGAATAACCTGAAATTCCGATTGAATTAATGAATACTGCCTGTGGGTTGATCGAGGAGGTGGTTATAATAATTTTTACATATTTTTACGATTTCCTCTCTTCGTTCCCGAAAATAAAGATAGAAATAGTATTAATCTAACCTCCAGATAACTGAAGAAAAAATTCTCTATTTGCCAGAGACCTTGTTTTTCGAAAAAATTAGCAGAACCACCTTGATAAATTCAATTCCTTCTTCTGTCATAATTTACGGCTAATTTATTACCCTATTGTCGAATTTTATGCAAAAAAACGCGGGTTCTGCTAGCTTCACGTAAAGCTAGCAAAACCAATTCCAAAAAACAATGTTTTCGAAAAATTTGATTTGCTTTAATTTACTGCTATTTTAAGAATCTCATCATAACCTAACGCCAATTTTTTTCGCTTTTCGTTTTAAAAAAAAAACGTGGGTTTCGCTAGCTTTACTGTAAGGCTAGAAAAAAATACGAATTCCTCTAGGTTAACACATATGATGAATGGAAATAAACATCATGATAAACGGCTCAATAAACTTTTGTTGTTGCATATCGTTGATCTTTTTTATTCAAGCTGAAAATCGTAATCTATACGTAAACTTGCAAAACAATTACCATAGAATGAATTATATGAAGGATATGATCACTTCATAATTTGAGGCTATCATGTCTGATTTCTTACCGTATTTTTGAATTTATTGCTCTTTGTTTTATGAAAAAAAAAAACGCGAGTTCTGCTAGCTCTACCATAAACCTAGCGATTCCCACATTTTTTTTCAAAAAACGAAGCAAAAAAATCGACAATAGGCCTCAAATTATGGTGTAATTGAATTTTTCAAAAACATCGTTCTTTGGAATTTCTTTTGCTATCTTCACCCACGATTTAAAAATCGAAAAGCAATTCTGCGAAAGCATAATAAATCAGCATTGAATCAGTCCTAAATTATTACTGCCATTACTGCAAATGAAAAATGCTTCGTAAATCTTGCTTTTGAAAAAAACTATTTTTGAAATTCACTCCTCTGAATGAAGCAAAGTTTCCTAATTTTGTATTTGCGGACCAATATTCACAGGAACTCTCTTTTCAAACAGGGTCATGATTACCATGTATTATCCCTCTCCAGAAATTGTCGAACCATTTCGATGACACCCTGTATGAGATTCATTGGAAAGCTGAGTAATCCCAGCGTAAGACTCAATCTGTTGTACCGTGTGTCATTTTGAACAATGGCGGCTCTGAATGTATGATCTCGATAAGTGTATGAGTAATAACCGACCGATTCGATTCAAAACCAAACAGAAGACAGTGAATAATCAATTGATAATTATGTCGATCCGATTACAAGAAGTCATTTGTTACACGCATGTTGATAATGATATTCCGATAATCAATATATCAAAACTGTGAACATTTCAGGCATGATTTCGAAATGTTCTTTATGTCGTGTTGTTGTTTTTTTCTCTCTCACATTTTCTGACATATCCTCAACTTTTGTAATTATCTAAAATTGTTGATGATTCTCGAGGATCGACTCATTTTTGGAATTATCTGTCCTGAATACTCTCAACTCAATAAATTTTATTATATTATTCCATGAATTCGACTAGTAGAAATTGATAAGCTCATTAATTTCGTGAATTTTATTTGTTTTCCATCGATTACAATAATTATTCTCAACCTTGGTAATGAAATATTGTTTACAGCTAGCATTCATTTTATGGCAGTGAAACAATCACTAATTACTGTTCATTTAGTATAGATCATTTGAAAAATCGATATTCACTTGGTTCAGCATATTTCTCGGTTCTCCTTTATGATTTTTTTTTCTAATTTGTCATGATTGGCGATCTTCGTTTTCATTTCATAATTCTGTAAGTACTTCATCACGTGTCAAATGACTGCATTTGACAATCAATCACAAATTAATATCAATAGAATGATAACAACATTGTCCAATAAATAAAAAGATAATGTCAATGCGATGTTCATTCATCAGTGCATGTTCTTGCACTTAACATCAATATCATTATCTGATGTAGGTACTTATATCTACTTATTTATTTATTTGATTTACCATATGGATGAATTGGATATTTCTCCTTCGAAAATAATTTAATATGGCGCGATACTGCTAGAGACAGAGTTTCTTGGGATACGACAAGCGAAGCTTGCTATGATATTATATACAGGGCGGCCCAATAAACACGAAACAAGGCCGATTTGACATAGTTATCGTTCTCAGAAAAAGAAACGCTCTCATTTTGTAGTTAGAACGATGTTCATCTAAGAAGTGCCCCATACGTTTTTTTCAAATCCTGTCCTATCGAACATCACATAAAAAATCATTTGTTTTAATGTCAGTTCCTTGATCTCTCAGTAAAATGCATACCTTGTGTCGTTTTCATTGGGCCACCCTGTATATGTTCTACTAGATCGAGCTCTCGAGGCGAGGGCGCATCTAGTAGAGAATAGATAATATCATATCTTTGCTTGGGACTGAACAAGTTAAGATATTACTAATTGCATAAATCCACCTTCAGTTTCAACATTCCAATTTTCATTAAAAATATCTGACAGTTCAGTAATACCAATGTCAAGGAAATAAAAGATGCGTATTAGAAGGGAACCTCCATTTTGGAAAAAATTATTGAATGTACGAAATTCATGTGATGCTCCTTTATAGCGAATTTTAATTAAACAATATGATACGGTACCAACTTTCATTATAATTCAGAAGGCAAGCTTCAGTTGCTTGGCAACAGCATCAAAATATCATTCTCAAATTGATAATCAATTATTGAAATTTTCAAGTACGATAAAAATATTTATACACATTGATAAAGTTGTGACTGAATAGAGATTCGGTTAGGAACTGCATTAATCGAACCTCACATGTATGTACAGGGTGACATCGCCTTTGAATTCTCTATTCAACCATGTGTGTGTATGAATTTCATTGAAATAAACCAAGGTGGCTGTGAACGGTTTTGCTTTGCTCTCGGTTTTAATTCTCTACTATACTATTTTGTAATAATAGTGGTGTGACATTCAATTACAGAACTGACGAATTATGAGATTTAATATTGATTTGTGTCAGAAATATATTGGAATTGAACTCTGAATTAAAATTCAGAACTTTTAATATTTTCCTGTATATCTCGGAAACCACGCGAAATGTGGCAACGCCGTGAAGTCATCTTGAATGATCTCGACAAATTGCATTCTTTTGTTATTCAACTGACGTGAACCAACCCTTCAGTTGTTCCCTTCCAAAATATGTAGACTTGTCGAACGACCTTACTAAGGCCGCACTGCTCGAGTATAGATGGCGCTACGATCGTCGATCCTGTCAACTGATATTGACAGATATCTGACAAGAATGGATAGCTAATAGTTAAATTCTTGCAGTCGTGTTGAATTTCAAATTCGAATCGTATTTTTCAGAGTTTCCAAGATAACATCGAGATCAGCACAGCTGACGCCATCTAAAGTCTTAGCCAGGTATCAAAATTCGATTTGATCAAGTAGGCTAAAGTCTATAACATTTTCTAGAGGCTTGAGACATCAGTCTATATTTACTTGAGAAGTTTCTAGTATAGACATATATATAGTAATGAGTTATGAAATTTCATCTCGAAAAGTGTCAAGAAATATATGAGAATCAAGGTCGGTATCAATTTTTGGAACTTTTCATTTTTCTGAACAACACCAATGGACAGGGCAGGGTTGCCACGTTTCATATAAAATGTAGTGACCCTCATGGATGCGAATCAAAAATTTGGTTCTGTGGGCATAATGGGAATCGACCATTTGTGAGTGAAGTGGGATGAGGGGGTAATGAGGAAGGATGTGTTTGTGGGCCTAATGGGAAAGTATGGTTTTGTGTGCTTAGTGAAGTCTTTCCTGATGCTTACAACCTCCAAATTTTCAAGAGAAATAACAACATCTTTCTTCTCTCCCAAAATTCCACCGCTGGCTTACATAATGTTCCTCGAACACTATAGGTTCCTCTTTCGTGTTGTCCACAGATGAAAGAAAAATTGCTAGTTTGGCGGACCTAATGGGAAAGTATGGTTTTGTGGGCCTAATGAGAATTAATAGTTTTTTGGGCATAATGCGAAAATATGGTTTTGTGGGCTAGTGGGATGTGGGCATTCACGTGAAATTCGTGTTTCGCATTGGAATGGGATGTGGCTGTAATGAGATGTGGGGCACAAAATGAAATTTGAACGACCACGTAACTCTTGCGTTCCGGATATATCCATCCTGTATAGTACCTACTAGAGGTGGGAAAACTTATCGATATATCGATAATAATTTGGGAAAAAATTATCGATTTATCGATAAAATCGATATCGATAATGTCGATAATATCGATAATCTTGGAAATTATTGACATTTTCGATATCATCGATATAATCGAAATTATTGATATAATCGATATTATCAGAAATATTAGTGTTCCATTCGAAATGTGGAAGATTAGTCAGCCGGTGAAGCCAGAAATACTAAAACAAATACTGTCAAAATATTCTTTTTGAACAGGCTATCAAACCTATCAAATTTCATTCCGATAGTTCCTATGATATCGATAATATCGATAACATCGATGATATCGATTATAGGGGTGGGAAAAGTTATCGATATATCGATAATTATCGATAATATCGATAATAATTTGGGAAAAAATTTATCGATTTATCGATATTATCGATATTACTAATAATAATAATAATAATAATAATAATAATAATAATATAATAATAGTATCGATAATATCGATAATGTTGGAAATGATCGACATTTTCGATATTATCGATGTAATCGAAATTATCGATATTATCGATATTATCAGAGATATCAGTGTTCCATTTTGAATGTGGAAGATTAGTCAGCCGGTGAAGCCAGAAATACTGAAACAATTACTGTCTAAAAACCTATCAAATTTCATTCCGATAGTTCCTGAAAACAGGATGAAAACAAAAGTGCTAGTCTAATCTATTGATATCCGGTATACCGGGTGTAACAGGACACCCCCTTTTTGTCTTCAGTTCGAGAGATGAATTATTGAAATTTGGAATGACCCATAAAGTTGATAAATAATATCGATGATATCAATAATATCGATGATATCGATATTATCAATATTATCGATAAATCGATCGATATTATCGATAAATCGATAATATCGATACATTATGATTTTCGATAATCGATATTTCAAAACTTTTATCGCCCATCCCTAATCCATAATATCGATAAATCGATAATATCGATAATCGATAATATCGACAAATCGATAATCGATAGTTCGATAGTCCCACCCCTAGTACCTGCTGATTTCTTCTTAAATTTCATATCTAGATTCAGGGTCTAACTAGCTTCTCTGTATACCTTCTCATCACACTAATACTCTGTGCTAATAACTAGTTTTTAAATGTTTGACATGACGGTGCGTTTTGAACGACTCCGTCAGTCGTTGATTTGTAGTCGGTTTCGTCAGTGGTACCGGCAGTACCTCGATCCACCGCGTTTTTGGAAATGCAACTGTTCGGTGTTCGAACGTCCCGAATTTGATTAACATTTCCATAATACGTTGGAAGTATGTTTCGCGATTACATCGTCATGGATTTGGATGTTCTAGTACCAGCAGACTTGGGTCAAGGTAGTTTCAGGTTTTTAAGTCGATTCGAATTTTAAATTCGACTAGATGGTACCGCTAGTTGGTTTATTCATGATTTCATCAATTCTGTAAAAGGTTTCACACTTTCTCATGCTGTTCACTGAGTGTCGTAAATATTTGATGTTTTTCTGACTGTCGATAAGTGAATATCAAATTTACAGCCTACTATTTCGAAAACTGTGCAAGATTCAGTAGAAAATTCACATAGTTACACACAAGCTATTGTGGAAAACTTTTCCTCTGTTATTTTCTATGAGCGACACTATTTTTTTTTCAACTTTCTATCGTTGATCTTTGGTTCCAGATGGATAAGTGCAAACTAAATGTCTGGAGAATGTCGTGAAACTAAATCATGCCTGCTACACCTTATGAAAAAATAACGCAGGGTTCGAGAAGTTTACTAAAGTTATGAAAAAATTTCGGATAGATATCTCAAAATGCCCCTGTATATCCACACGTATCGCTTTGATGTGCTCAAAAAATGAGTCAGAGATATTCATTAACTATACCGACTATTACTATCTATCGAAATTAAAACTAACCAAGCTGTTGAATTGTTAGGAATCTCGAAAATATCCGATAATTTCGACTTGCTATTTCTTCAGAACGACTATGCTATCGACTATCCTAAATACTATCCAAATGTGTCGAGGACGTAAAATTTCATTCAATTTCAAAACATTCGAGATGTGTTTTACCTTCTGAAGTTAAACGTATATCTCGAAAATGCCTAATTGTCTTTTGAAAAAATATCACATAAACTCAAGGAAACTATAGTGCAGTTATGCAAACTTTGCCCATGTTTATCGCCCTGTATAGGGTGCTGGTGATGGACTTGGAAAGACTTGAAAATTTCACTCTTCTTGGATAAACTGTATTTTTTTCAAGAATTTGACTTTAGATTTCGTATTAGAATACTATCAAATAATATAGATCATATTTTAAGCTGAAATAATATTAGAATCTACAGGTCTAAACTTACACAGTGAAAAATGTGTAAAATGATACCATGGTCTACTTTCGCAATGCTGTCCGTACTCGTAGAAGATTGTTTTTTAATGTTTCTGGAGTTTTAGGGAAAAAATCATCCAAAAGGAGGACTTCTTGATCTTTAAAAAAATGTTTATGTTCTGATGGAGGATTGGAAGAAATGTTTCGTTATACTGATTTTTTCACATTATTCTAGATTTCATCGGAGTCGATGAAAAGTCGATTTGTTACCGAAAACCACGAGTCAATTTAAAAAAAATATATACATGTTGTCTGAAAAGGTTGTCAAATTATGAATTCAGTGTATTGAAAACTGTCATATTTCACAGATACAAACAAAATCCAAAATTCACGATCCTGTCTCATATTATTTAGTAGTCGTGAAGTAGCTAAAGCTGGCAGTCAAGTGAGTTTGATATAGAAAAGAATACTTCAAGAACGCTCCGTGAAACGTCAACGTCAGTCGCCTGACAACAAAATTGCTCGAGCTGTCAACCATAAATCATACACCGTTCAACATGAATCACACGCAACATACACGCTATAATCATATCGACTCCATTTGTACTTTGATAAAAAGAATAACAAGCACGGCGAATTGTCGACAGAACTAGACTAACTCGGATCGTCGCGCGAATAGGTGTCATCCCTCACTAATTTTAGCTCTAGCTCAACATTAGTAAGAGTGATGAAGTGCCAACTGGATGCCGAAATAGACGTTTCTGTGCTAGTTCCAAGAGTGCGAATTCAACAGGTCTTCTAACTCTCGAAACTATGGGATTATGTGGAGGTATTCGCAAACTGTTATCTATCTTATCGATATCGAGCGATTGAATTTTTTTGAGTACTTTCACGTTTCATGTAGTTTTTAGTGATACGGTTGTCGGTGGAAAAGGATGCGAATGTGTGAGTTCTTATTTTTTATATAGATATCTGTCCTGGAAAAGTTGTCGCCTTGATTGCTGATGAATAACCTCGTAGATTTCTAATAACAAAAGTACGTTGGTAATTTTCCATTTATTGAAATCCAGTTTTGACGTTTTTTCAACGTTTTGAGCTAAGAAGTAAAATTTATCATATAAAAATAGCATGTTTTTTTTATTTCAGTTGTATTCGTTATAATTGAAAACTCTCATCTAATTTTTCGAAACGCATTTATTTATAATCATCACAACATGAGTAACGTTTTTAATCTCTCTCAATCCATTGTAGGTAACTGACTATTTCTAACGAATATTTCATTCTACACTCTATACCAAGCGATAGTGCCAAATTTTTCATGGTCAAATAGGATCTCTGTCTGTGGCCCTTTTCCATAGTTCAGATCCCTTTCGATTTTGCCTTATTTCGACTCGATATCGTTCTCAACTGCCTACTTGCGATGCAGGTGACTTTTTCAAGGTGATTAAGATTAATTTTTAATCCTAATATATGACCTTGCAGCTGTTCTTAGTTGATTATCTTTACTGATAACATTTTCCATGCTAACAGAACCCTCAGGCCTATCGTAATATCTGAGTCGTAAAAATGATAGTCTTGAGTCCTTTCGCAATTTTCCAGTAATGTATCATTCTATTTATTATAATAACCCTTAGTGCTATGGTAGAATGTCTTTAACACTGTCTCTTTTTATTCCTGAGAAATCACTACTAGTGATCTACGATGATATTTATTTTTATAAAATTACAAAAGTAGCTCAGAATCATTGAATGATTTCTAATCCTTTTCTTGAAACACACTGAGTTCTTACTCTGATTGCTGAACAATGTTGTATTCTGTTTCATAAAAATGTGTCCTCTGCTATTTTTTCTGAGTAGCCTTATTTTTTCAATAAGCTCTGAGTTCTATTGTCATTCCTAAGTAATATAACATTTCAATTATTAGAATAATTTAGTGTCGCTTCAACTCATAAGCTAAGTAATGTCTGAGATCTTATCTCCCATCTTCTTGATCTTGTTCAAATGATAATGATAAAAACGAAATATTTTTACTTCGATTATGTTATATGTTCTCTTTCACTCTCATATATCTAGTTTTGTAGGGGGTAACAACATTTACATTCCTGAGGTAAATCTAATTTTGGTGTTGAATTTGTTGTGAGTGGATTTTTTAAATTTTTCGAATTCTCAGTCTTGAGTGTTTAATATTGTAACTTGTTATGTTTCGATCATTTTCTTTTAATTTCCTTCGGTCAATTTATCTATGGAGATTTGTTGTTTGTTGTGATGTACTGATCAATAATCAATTTATCAAAAATATAACGGGACTGGCTAGATTGTTTGTTGCTCCGAATAAACGATAATAATAATGCGAGATTCCAAGCGCCAATCCGAGAGTCCAAAGTTTATTTTTACTGATGACATTCGAATAATTCTAATTTCGAGCCGCTTTATTTACATTACACTATAATTATTTGATTCAACAAAATATTTATGCATCAGGCAAAATTCGCAACTGTACGGGTTGTCCGCACTTATTCTCGATATTAACAACATATTATATGCTCAATTATATGTGTAAATTTTTTTAACAAATGCCAAAAACAGAAACTCAAATCTTGCAGAACATCTTCAATTTTGTTTCGTAAATTCATAAGTTTTTTTATCCTGCTCATTATTTTTTTTTCGCAGTTTTTTTATGCAAACATAACTTTTTCTCCTATTATACAAGGTGAAACTTAAATTTGCGTTTCATTCTGAGATTCTGGAACACTCCGTACGATCCAATCACGTATCTTTCGTATGTGATTTTTAAAAAGAACACATTTTCAAAGAGATGTTGGTATGCAACTTTAGAACATTACATTTCAATCAATCATCATTATTGATTTCAGGAAACCGTGTGAATCTGAGCTATTGCATCACAGGGCGTTTCAAAAAACGTTCAATTTTCCCAAATGAATTCCCAATTGAGGAATACAATATGGAATACAATGAAATCTGTTTGAACCGTCTTGTGAATTATTGTTGAGGAAAATTGAGCACAGATTGGAAAACACAGAAAAAAACATTCAAAAAAGTTTTCTAATGACAAAAATATGTTGAGAATTAGGAGAATAAAGTGACACCTTCAACTGGGTCACGTTGTACAAGGTGGGCTAATCTGGGCGGTTTAATTGGCTGTTGCCTTTATTGATAAAAAAAAAACAAGTGAAAATAATGGAATTAATTGCATGAGAATCTTATCTTGCCTCTTCAGTTTCTTCATGACGAGATTGTAACTAATTAGTATAGAAGGTGTTCCATAATACAGAAAGTCTTTTCACAGTATCAATTAAACACCCTATGTATCTTCATGAAACCGTCAAGTTGAAGTAGAGTGTGAGTTTTGTTTTGATTTAATCGTATACTACTATACAAGTCACTATATATCTCCTACATTTATCATTATGATAATTAGTAATTAATATTTGTTAATTTTGTTTTTACAAATACCTGTATATTTTCAAGGAATAACTGTGTACATTTTCAATGGAAAACCTGGTTGTATTTTAATGTATAAATTAAACTTTTTCTATTCTTCATCAATATACGAGTACTTGCAGAAATTATCACAATAGTGAAATATCGCATTACATAATGTGTGTATACTATATTTATTTCCATTGATTATGACAGCATCAATTTCTTAATGTAGACGAAAATGTCATTTAGAAACAATTACCAATACAATGCATCATAAAAACATCATTAAAAACAAAAAGTTTCGTACACGTAATGGTTAAAATTGGTAGTCATTATGGTGATATTTAGCCTTATAGTGGACATGCGCTATCATTATTGTCGTTGTAAAATATTCAGTTCTCACAGAAAATGTCAAGTTCAATAATATAAGTATGACCTCTGATTTGGGAGAAGTTTCTCGAATAATTGTTCTGTCGGATTTGAAAATCGCGGTGTATTCTTTTCCCACCCTGTCGTATAATTCAACAATAATATCGCACAAAAACCTAATTCAGCCGTGATATATAGAGGATGACCCATAATTAGAAGAAATGCACCATATTCGAGTGAATTCAATCGAAGAAACTGTTGAATTTATTCATTATTTATTCATTATTTATTTTATTGGTTGATTTGTATGCGTTCATTGATGGCAATGCACGGGTTGCTGTCCATTTATTTTATTAAAAAAGACCATAAAATCGAAAATATTCAATCTTTTTGGAGTACCGATAAAAAAACATTGTGTGGTTTTATGAAACTTTTTTCCGGTTCTAGGCATTTAAGTGAAAATCGTCGGAAAATTATTCGATTTATAGTATTGAAATCACGTTTTTACTACCATACTTGTGCTGTCTCTTCATTTACAAACACCATTATCAGAAGAATGCACCAGCACGTTGTAATGAAACACGATCAAAGGTAAATAATGTTCGAAATGTCCCCCTTTCTATCATAAGAATGCTAATCGAAGGTTTCTTGCTAATATTGCTGGATAAGCTGCTAAATATTATCCCAATAAACTACGAGAAATCCCACGAGTCAATCCTTCAAATGAAGGCTGAGTTTCGTTTTGGTATACATCAAAATAACCACATAGACTTAATCTCCTTTCTGCTCTCCTGATATTTAATTCCCGATTCCGTCTCAGGAATAGAAATAAAAATTTTCGTTTTGCTCGATCAGGGTTGATACTACATACCAAATCGTATTTCTGCTCGCCTAATACGAATATCAGAATTATCCCGTTGAAAAATTGTGCCGATGTCATGAAATTTCCACTTGAAAAATCAAGGATAGCTTGACATCAAAACCAATTTTTTGCTTTTGTTCCAATGGAGGAAAACGTCGTTAAGTGTGGCTGAGTTTTCGCGAATGTTGACCCTGTAATGATTCCTCTTCACAACCAGTTTTATTTTTCCTCGGCTGATTTCGTCACATCATTCTAGCTGTCATTGAAATCTATGAAATATGACACCTGATAATACGCAGAAAATAACAGATTGTCGAAAAAGAATCAAATCACTGTGCGAGAATATCCTCGTTGTGAAAGCTGGTACACTTTTTTTTTTCGGTAAGTGACTTTTTCATTTCGAAGGATGGTTTAGTTTGCTGCTTTCCGTGTATACCGAGATAACACCTTGATTGCACGGCGTAACACCCGGTAGTAGATGTATCATTCCGTGTAGATATCGAACATGAACGTTCATAAATACAGCATTCACATGAATAATACAGCAATTTTATCAGTTCTTGTCAGTCCGTGACTTTTCTTAGAAATAGATGACTTATCGGTCAGTGTCGCCGATAACGGCTTGGCTGAGCCGTTCACAGATACGTATTTCAACTTCTTTGTCCGATGACTGACGATAATTGACAAAGATTCAACACTCGTTACAGGCGATATTTGGGATATTCATTTTCCAGTTTTTCGTGGGATTTTCTCTCCTCGTTTCTAAAAAATAGAGTAGAAGTTATTAAAAATTATTGCAATATATTCGTAGTAAGGACAGTTTTTGTGATCTGCCCCAAAATTCACTGCGCTTGAAATTAAACCTTTAGATACCTAAAAGAGAAATTCTCTATTGGTCAGTGACACCTTGTTTTTGAAAAAAAAATTGGAAATACAAATATATTTAATAAGAATAAAACCTCTACTTATCTTGGTGGACGTTTCGGGAACGAAACACTTTTCAGTGTCAAAACCGAAAACATCAAACAAATTTTGCGAAGAGAAAAATATTTCAATTGTGTTGAGAACGGGAGTAGATTCGTTCCCGAAACGTCCACCAAGATAGATAGAGTAATTATTAAATATATTTGTATTTCCAAATTTTTCGAAAACAAGGTGTCACTGACCAATAGAGAATTTCTCTTTAAGGTATCTAAAGGTTTAATTTAAAGCGCAGTGACATTTTGGGGCAGATCACAAAATCTGTCCTTACTACAAATACATTGAAATAATTTCTAATGACTTCTACTCTATTTTTTAGAAACGAGGAGAGAAAATCCCACGAAAAGCTGGAAAATGAATGTACCACCTCCTCGAAGAACTTACAGACAGTATTTAGGATAGCTATTAGGTATTATTGTCAGAGAATACAGTGTATCTACTTCAGCTGGAAACATTTCAAAACTTTTTCATTATTTATTTTACGAAAAGAGCTTTCGTTTCACAAGGAATTCATCATAGTCGAAAATCCGAAATTTTCGCAGTCGCATACCTTTCTCTTCTTTCTTTTATAACTTCAGAACAGATTGAGGCGAATTTAACACACAACCCAAATAATACACATGGAGCATCTCGAAATTAATATAATGCATACAGGGTTAACTATTTTGACAGGACACGCCCTGCATAATATATTTTGTGAGCATATTTTATTTGATCAAACTTCGTCACATATTAATGTTCAACTCCAAAACCAGTAGCTTTCCTCTAATTCGACAAACCCTGTAGTTCTACCAGTTAGAGATTCCGCAAAATAATGGAAAGTGTTCCGATAGAAGAATTTCCATAATCATCATAATCGTTTTCTGTTTACAATACATGCGCGAATTGATTTTTTTTTATCAATGAGCTGGTTTGAATTTTCGAAGTTTGAACTGCAGATATCGGTGTAATACTACGGAATTTCATTGAGGTAGGTCTGTTTTCGACTTTAGTACTTGCACAAGGTCACGTGACATCGGGTTGAGATATTTTATGAGTATTCGAGATCAATAATAATGCTGATCGTCAATAATATATCGCGTAGAAAACAATTATTCTAATACATCGCACTTTTATATCTGAATCCTATTCACTTTTTTGAATTATACAGGGTGGTTCGGATTTAAATGTACATACTATACCTGCAGATAGAGAAAACCTTGGTGGTTCCTACTCCAACTCCCGTTGATGTGTCTACTGTCACAGGGTGTTAATTTTGAAATATTATTGAAATCAACGAAATTAAAGAGTTGAACACAGTTGTTCGAAAGTGAACAATCTAAATGAGAATTATGACGAAATAAAAATAACGTCGTCTATCTCATTAATACATGACAGTAAATATATCAATGGGGGGGGAGGGGCGAGTTTAAACCAATGAGGTTTCCACTTTCTGCAATCAGAGCATGAAGATTCAAATCCGAAACATCCTGTATATATAGCGAAGATCCATCCTGCATAGTAATAGATCGATGTTGATGTATCTATTTCGTTTGATGATTGAGAAAAGAAAAAGTTGACTTCATGACATATCATTAATTCTGCGAAACTCTGAAATAAGATGGTTATCAATCAAAATTATATTTTGACTGTGTTATCTTGAGATTTATGACGCAGTGAGTTAGGTAATCTCCAAAAAAGCAGTCAAGGATTATAAGTCGCCTTCGTTATACAGGTTGGGACACAAACACATTCATTCTATCGAAGAATACTTCTTGGCGAAGATTGTTGATATTGAAGAAATGTCTCATTTGCTTGGATTTCCCGACTATTTTTCTGCTCTCTTAATCTTCTAGTCTTTTTCATGGAAAAAAAGTATCAGTTCAATTCATTCAGGAGATTTGCTCATCATACAGGGTGTTTCATAATTGAATGCTGATCCTATAGGGCGATAATCCTTGGATGATTTTACGAACAATTTCTCCTATGAACATCATATGAAGTCGAAACCGCTTTATTTCTGAGATAGAGGATCTTGAAATTCATTAAAATCAGTTGTTAGGGAGGGTTTTCTTTTCCTTCTTGGAATCATTTGGACAATTAGATGGAAACACTCAGTTTGTATGAAAAGGTGAACAAGATACAAATAAATGGTGATAGATCTGGGACATTTCTGTTTATTGATTGATTTCTTGTACAATAGGCGAAATTATACTTGTACAATGAAGATAATCATGTATTTTTCTGAATTCGTCTCGTCGGTATATTTTACCACACACAATATGAAGCATCACCATTATGGTCCTACTACTATTTGATAAAACCTTGAAATCCGAGGCTTGTAAGCTTGAAAAAATTATTACATAGTCGTACACAAAGTATAGTACTCTACTTTTCTACTCTACTATTGCTCGTTGAATGATATTATACTATTTTTCTCGTGTTCGACATGACCTGGTCAGTCCTGAAAAATGATTCTTCAACAATATTAATACCAATGTGGAAACAATAACCTTCAATTTTTATCATCAATTTAAAAATAACAAACATAAGCTGCACAAAAAATTAATTACTCTATGTGTAGACATGAATTATTCATTAATTTCCATTTCGCAAGCTAATGGACAGATAATTGTATTTATTGGCAAATGAGCAGACGGTTTGGGGCATCACAAAATGATATACAGGGTGAGCGTGGAAGAATACATGTAAGTTGACATCAATTACGTTAAAATACTCACTGATGAGTAGATGTTTTTTTCGCCATGTTGTTTTCTTTCTCGATCTTCATGACACGAAAATAATGCTTGTTATGTTTGGGCACCAATATTATTTTTTTCGAGATATTTGGCATTAAAATGATTTTTTTTTTCTAATTTCTGTAAATCCTCAAGCGATTTTCTTTTTGATTTTTGTTAGTCAGAAAATTATTTGTGATTTCTAGAGTGCGAAAAACATCTTAATATAACGTTTGGAGGAAAACTTCGGATATCTCCATCAATATATTATAATATGTAAGTTGATTATTGAACGTATTTTTGTTGATAAAAATTGCAATCTTGACGGTTTGCATTTTTTTGAGAGTACATGGAAGTGGAGCCTAAGTCCTATGGATTGATTATGCTCATGCAAGTAAAAGATACTAGATGAAAAAAAAAACAATAACATATCATTGAACCTACTTCACGTGAATATCATGATTTCGATGCGTTGACTTTAGTATAATTGGCAATAAACAAAAACGTTCACAAATAAACTGTAGAGGTCATCCGATTGCATAAAATTGGTAGTTGAACCGTAAAAATGAACCCCTTGTGTTTTAAGAAGGAATAGTTTTGGAGTTGTTATTCCAAGATGTTTCTAGCTTGATTTTTGACTTTTGTTACACATTATCAGTGATCTAATAGGAACATACAGAGCCGGCTCTTGCCTCTGTTCTTTGTCACAATTCCGTCGAAGTTTTTCAATCAATCATTATTATTGTGGTTGATATAGAAGGTTAAACCACTCGACTCGGTTATTACTAGTAATGAAATGATTAAAAGAAAAAAAGACAATTTTTGTAAAAAAATTCATGATGAATATTTTCAGTTCAATAGGTATAAATATTTTCTTGTTTCTGAGAGAAACGAAAAAGACCACGGTAGTGCGTATTAAGGGTGGTTATGGGGGTGAAGCTCACCCTCTAACTTCTGTTTTTGAAACCTAAAATATTTTTCTTCTATTTATTTATATATTTCTTTTCCGTCTTGCTATTCAAGGAGTAAAACATGAAATAGATTTGAACCCTTGTTTCTGCCGAGGCCGGCCCTGCTCCGGCCATATCGACGAGGCTGATAAAAACGTGAAAAAGGAAGCTCGTGTATTAATTAAGTTTAAATACTTAGTTATTTATTCGATTTATTGAAATAATATTTACCGCGGAGCAATATCCGTATTTAGACTATTCGTATCTGTGAAAAAATCTCTACGAGCGCGTGTAACCAAATTTTTCAATTCAAACATTCCGAGTGTTTGATAGGAAGAAGTGGATTTTTCCACTTGTTGATTAGCTTCAAAAAAATTTGTCTGTATTATCTCTTCGAAAACTGGAGATCAATACGAATTGATTTCGACAGCTGAACCACAGACTGCGTTGACAAATTTGATGAATGAAAAATTCAAAAATAAGATGACTTCATTAGTAGTATACAGGGTGTTTCATTGATATCGTATGAAAATCCAAGAATTCCTTTTAGGGAAATATCTGAATCAGAAAAAGATCAGATGAGTTTTCGTAAAAAAGGAGATTATGATGCAATTTTTTTCATCTGTTGATAACACGAAAGGGAAACCTATAATGTTCGAGGAACATCGTGTTAGCCATCGGTGGAATTTTGGGAGAGAAGGAAGGTGTTGGAATTTTTCTTGAAAGTTTGGAGATTAATGATTTCAAAATAATTCCATTTCAAACTGTTTTGTGTCATGTTTCTTTTACGTTTTTGTTTCAGAGAAATAAAATGATGCGAGCTCTCGAACCAACTGAGTGAAAACTAATTATGCATTTGCAAACAAACCAAGATAATCGAAAAAAAATTATTTTTTTCAGAAATCTATAAAGAATAATTATGGGAAAAATGGCCTACTCAGACAGGGTCACGTGACTTTCGTTCAATATGGTTCACGTTGAAAAGTTGCTTGCATTCCAATTCTACACATACATATATCTCAAATTCGAATGTTTCCTTGTAACTTTTAGTTTTTGGCATTTTTTTGTATCTATACGAACTCTCAGAAATATGATAGAAAACATAAAACTATTCAACACCGTTTACTGGTGAATCTGTCATGCTATTGACTAGCATTTATTCTATAAAAACTTGATTTTGTTCGAAAAAATGCCTTTCAAAATCTAGTGAATTGACTTGATGATTTCTTGGCGGCTTTGGCATCATTTTGGTAATGGAAAAAAAACCCTGTAGAAAAAACGCATATTCAATTCGTATTTTCACAGATACTCGAGTGAGTAGTAAATATTAATAGTATCTACATATTTTGAAGTTTCGTTTGGAATCCATGTTTATAGTCAGAAAACAATGACGAATATCCATAACATGCAAATAGCTCGCCTATCATTCGAAGGTACCTATACGTTGTTGAAAGTTAAAATCCTTCTAATAGTCTCACAGAAAAGAAAGTTAAATATTTTGGATTTACATAAGCCCCAGGCGAAATAATTATATTCGTATTTGACCTGGTACGAAGAGGATAATATAGAGATAATATAGCTGTCTCTGCAATAAAAGATCTTTTCTCTCTCTGATTATCATAAATCGATTATTAATAGAAACACAATTTGTGAATCATATTATTGCATATTATCTCATTGTTAATAGTTGTTTTCGGGTAACTCATACGTTATATGTTTACATATTGTGATAATTATAAAATATTCTGAAATTGGATTAGATGTTGCAAAAACAAGTTATCGGATTTTTATGCACTTTTTGTAGGACTCAAAAATAATAAATAGTATTATCGGCAATTTTTTCTAGTTGCGCCATTGGTGTGTCACGTGAGTGTAAGAAAAGTTTGAACAGCTGTTCTCTTCACAAAGAAAATACTTCGATTACAGAATTTTCTCACAACGGTGACACCTGACAAGATTGATTAGAAAAATATCGGTTATGCATTTGAGTATTTATACTTGATATTTACCTATTGATTTCTGTAGAAACAAGGGAAAACGTTTACATTTGTTTGCATTGCATGGATTATTATTTCGATCTCCGTCAAGAACATCAAATATAGTCAAGATCATATTGTCTACCAATTGAATAACATTATAATGATGGTCATTATATTCAAATTCGAATTGCTTATGGATTTCGAGCATTTTCTACTGACACAATAGCAAGTAATCTACTCTTACTTTCAATCCATGCTTCTTCATAAAATCGGTCATTCTGAGACATGAAATAAATGACATAAACATGAAATCATTCATCCTTGTGTTTCCCTGTCCAATTTTCACTTGTACTTACTTGTCCAATCCTTATACTGCCTTGTCCAGTTTTTGTACCTCCTTGTCCAATCCTTCTACTTTCTTGTCCAATATTTGTACTACCCAAACATGTTGTGGTTTCAAATAAAAAATACGTGAAAATCTAATCGAGTAAAGGCTGTGTCAATTGAAAACTTTGTTCAGAGTTTGTTATATTTTTTCACCAGATCCTCGTCCGTTGTTCATTAGGTCTTCCGACAATAAAGAATATTCTGACTCGATACCACGGCAAACCCGATAACTATCGTTTCTTCATTTCCAGTCGACCCGGAGATGTCGATGCCACCCTCCAACATGAACCCCCTGACTGCCACCTTGTCGGCTAACGTGGCCGCCGCCTCCATAGTCGGTCAGCAGTGCGCCATCTGCGGGGACAGGGCGACGGGGAAACACTACGGCGCCGCTTCCTGCGACGGCTGCAAGGGCTTCTTCAGGAGGTCCGTCAGGAAGAACCATCTGTACACGTGCAGGTCAGTTCGGTATCAGATCGATTTTTAGGTTAGGCCACAGCCTTCTCTATCCCACGAGCCATGGCAGAGAGAGAATCGGCAACAGTTTAACTCTGAAGCTTCTGAAGTTTCTGAAGTTTCCATCATTGACCACGATGTTCTATCACTTCTAGTGCTTCTGGAAGCAATTGTTGCTGTCTGAAAATGCCTAGACCACTTGGTCTTCAGCGTCAGTCTGAGGATTCTCGCTTCATTCATGTGTATAACAGGAACTCTAGCATGACAGGACTAGATTCCTGCAGGTCGGTTCAGCGCCAAATTATTTATTAGGTTGGGCCACAACCTTCTCTATCCCACGAGCCAAGGCAGAGAGAGAATCGGAAACAGTTTAACTCTGAAGTTTCTGAAGCTGTTTCCATCATTGACCACAATGTTCTTTCACTCCTAGGACTTCTGCCAGCAATTTTCATTGTCTGAATAGGCCTAGAACACTTGCTCTTCAGCATCAGTCTGAGAATTCTCGCTTCATTCATGTGTATAACAGGAACTCTAGCATGCCAGGACTAGATTCCTGCAGGTCGGTTCAGCGCCAAATTATTTATTAGGTTAGGCCACAGCCTTCTCTGTCCCACGAGCCAAGGCAGGGAGAGAATCGGCAACAGTTCAACTCTGAAGTTTTTGAACTGTTTCCATCATTGACCACAATGTTCTATCACTCCTAGGGCTTATGCCAGCAATTTTTGCTGTCTAAAAATGCCTAGAACACTTGCTCTTCAGCGTCAGTCTGAGGATTCTCGCTTCATTCATGTGTATAACAGAAACTCTAGCATGACAGGACTACATTCCTGCAGGTCGGTTCAGCGCCAAATTATTTATTAGGTTAGGCCACAACCTTCTCTATCCCACGAGCCATGGCAGAGAGAGAATCGGCTTGAGTGTGACTGTGGAAACTTTGGAGAGATTAGATTGGCAGCAATTTTTGACGTACTGGACCTTAGAGGTTGATTCTAGTCACTCATTGCAGTTCAAATATCATGGTGTAATTGATGACAGTAGGTTTTTTACGTTCTGTACTTTATGGGCACATAACCGTGAGCTACTAAATAGAACCTAATGATGGTAGGATTTCTGACCAGTCATTGTAGATTTGAAAAACACTCGGCTCTGATTCAATAGATAGCATTCCTCTTGAGTCATCAAGACTCTTATTGTATCTTTGACCAATAAATGAAAATTCTATTCCGTGGCTCATTCCTTCTGGTTGAAACCAAAACCCAATGCTCTGTAGTTCATTCGTGATTCCATATCTGGAAAGAAGGTGTTTCGTTAGGTCCAGTCAGATTGATTTTTCTTCGTTGAAATGTGTTATCGCCTAGTCAAAATATGATTCGAGGTTAAATATGCATTGTTTCTGAGGATATTCTTGTTGGTAATATGGTAGAAAAAACAGAAATACCTGGATTCTAAAAACTAGTGTCTAGGAATGTGGTACCAGGCACCTACTTGAGATGCATAATATAATGATGAATTATTGAGACCCACTACAATAATTATCTTGAGTGACATGTTGTCATGTAATGAAAAGAGGTACCTAGGTACGACTGGTTTTTGCAGATGGATCTCATTGACGTCACTTCACTTCGTGAATAGTTTTTCTTTGAAAATAATTTATAATTTATTCAATAACAGCACGCTACCTTGACGGAAATGAGATCCAAATAGAATTATGTGCCATTCAACTCGACTGGTGGAAATATTTTTGTTGCCACCTCCGTAAACCTTTCTTCGTCCTATATCAAGGCCAATTCATTACCGTGTTGCCGAATTTATTATTGTTCTATTCCTAAAAAAATCCAAATTCCCAAATTATACAGGGTTACTTCACTGAATTGGACTTCTGATTGGTTGAAAATCATACGAGATTGATTGATATTCAGATAAATTTGGAATGAATGGAAACTTACTTATTTTACTATGTCGCTTCTTTTTATTTACAGATTCAACAGAAATTGTGTGGTAGACAAAGATAAGAGAAATCAATGTAGATATTGTAGACTGAGGAAATGTTTTAAGGCTGGTATGAAAAAAGAAGGTCAGTATTAGGAATATAATCTTCACTTTCACAGGGTCATTCTAAAGAATCTAATTATTATTCAATTAGAGATTGTTGCGTTCATTTATGTTACTAGATGTTGCACAATATGATATATATATATATATCATATACAGTCTCTCTAGGAAATTGCATCGACTGAAAAAATGATCTGATACTTGAAATTAGTGAATTTCTGTATTTTTTCAATGATTCTAACTCACATACTTGATTCAATAGACTTGACGAACTTCTTCCAGTGGAAACTATAGATTTGCATTATACTCAGTATCTTTTAGTATACTTATTTGATATTGTACAATATTTATTTTTTTAGCTGTACAAAATGAGAGAGATAGAATTAGCTGTAGGAGACCAAGTTATGAAGAAAACAATCAAAACAATGGTCTATCTGTAGGATCACTGTTGAACGCTGAAATGTTGTCTAGGCAAGTAGGAGCAGCTCTGGAGGTAAGAAAAACTACATACAGGGCGGATCAGTCACATGGAATGAATTTTATATTGACTAGTTTTTATTTTGATGACATATTCATTAGGAATACAGGAAAAACAAAGTTAACAAAAGGTATTCAAATGGAGCCTTCTGTACTTTATTTCAAATTTGGATAGGCCTCCTTATTACAATATCATTACTCGAAAAACTCGTAATGAAAATCTCTATCCATTTCCTTCATCAATACTTTTGATATGATTGAAAAAGTGTGTCATAATAAAATAACGAACTGTTTATTGTTTTCAGCAAATGGGACCAAATCCATCGAATGACTACGACTTATCAAATAGACAGTTAGCCGGCATAAACGATGTTTGTGATTCCATGAAACAACAATTATTAATATTAGTGGAATGGGCCAAGTACATCCCGGCATTCACAGAATTACAATTGGACGATCAGGTAAAAACCCTCATTCATTTTTTTTTTGATTTTGCTGCGTTGATTTCAACTCCACCTTTGATTTTGCTGCATTTCAGCTGTTGAAAAAGGCAAGTTACAAACCGTGATTCCGAGATAATTTCCAAAGTCAAGTGAGGATTTCGAGATACAAGTTGAAATTCCGAAAAAGAAGTGGAAATTCCGACTTACAAGTGGTAATTTCAAAATACGTGTCCGAATTCCGAAATACAAAGTGATATTCTGAGCTACAAGTGGTAATTTCGAGATACAGTTCGAAATTTCGAGATGCAAGTCAAAATTCCCAGTTTTTAGTCGCTGTTTTGAGTTACCAACTGGTATTGAATGAAAGTCGGAATTTTGAGATATAATTAGTTATTTTGATATTAGATATCAGAAATTGAAGAAACAAGATGGAAATCTGAGATAAAAGTCACGATTTTGATGCAATCAGAGATTCCGATATACAAGTCGAAATTTGAAAATGAAAAAGAGTGTGACACTTCGAGCCTTCGTAGAAACGCAAATACAAAATAAATATACAGGGTGGCCCGATGAAAACGAAACAAGATATGCATTTTACTGAGAGATCAAGGAACTGACATTAAAATGAATGATTCTTTATGTAATGTTGGATAGGACAGGATTTAAAAAAAAAACACATAGGGCACTTTGAGATGAACATCGTTCTAACTACCAAATGAGAAATAGTGATCAAGGGGAAAAAAGAGTTAATTTCCATCACTAGCCGATTATTTTCATAAACGAGTTTTCTAGAGAACTACTGCATTGAATTCCAAAAACAAAGAAGCGTTGGTAAGAGATTTCGATTACTTTCAAAATGTTGTATCACTTGACCCCTTATCCCATTTGAGACACTTCTCCGAGAGGTTTGAAGTGAAAAAGTTGTAAACATGTGGGAAATATTTCCCTCTTGATATAAAAATCGACCGGTGTGAGGTTTCTTTTTTTTTAAACGATGATCACTATGTCAAATCGGCCTTGTTTCGTTTTCATTGGGCCACCCAGTATATACCCAAAACACTACAACGATATTTAGAAAAGTCTGAATACATATTTCGGCAACTAAGTAACCATAGAGAGATATCTTGAAAGATACTAAAGAATCGCTTATGATTTTCACTTTTTAGGACTACTGAAGATGGCAACTTAGTTGCCGAAATACTTATACAGACTTTTCTGAATATTGTTGTGATTTTTTGAGTATATATTCATCTTGTATTTGAGTATTCAACCACAGTCTCCGAATTGTAACTTTGAGGAAACGGTTTTTCACAATTTTTTTTCTCGTCCAGGTGGCCTTGTTGAGGGCACATGCCGGAGAACACCTGTTATTGGGTCTCGCTAGGAGGTCCATGCACCTGAAAGATGTTCTACTTCTGGGAAATAATTGCATCATCACGAAGCAATGTCCAGGTGAGAATCGTCCCGTAGAGGAATTCCGTCTTGTCTGGATTTACTAACAACTGTGACGTCTGACTACTGCGAATCAGGCTTTTTAACACTCTTTCCTGGTATTTTTCAACAAGTCGGTGCGTTCAAATGAAATTTCCCTAATTTACATAAATATTTGCAGATAACTGCAAACTTATTAATATCGTCAATATTATCTAACATTCCTAACTTGTGAACTCTCTAGGATATTTCACACAACGGAGAAAATATTCTACCACTATGGTATAGATTAGCATCAGAAAATATGATTCGTTGAGATTCTTTTCTTGGTACAATATTAAAATGGTTCGCTCTCTCTCTTTGGAAAATAATTCAGAATGTCAAATCCAATTAATGTTACAATTCTAATAGACTTCACGTGTCAAAATCAATCGGAACATATCCGTAATTATTTGTCGAAGAAAACACTAATTGAAGATGTGTCGAAGGCCACATTCGTAGAAAATTCATATGTGCGCAATAAAAAATACTGGTCATTATGTGTACTTAAACGGTAATTTCATTATAAGTAGATTACTTTCTTGATAATGGTGGAAATTAACCGGGCATTTGCATAATGCAAGAATTATTTTCCGAAGAATGAATTGACATTATTGACTGCGGAAAATTGATGAGTAAACCCTGAAACTCAAATAAAATCAGTTCAGTACTGTTGACATCAGTATCAATAGAGATCTGCTGTTATACTCAGGGTTCATTTATTCGGATACCAGCGTTTGTCAGTAATTATTTTCTGTTATCTGTTTGAAATTTCAATTTTGGAAGCACGAAGCAAATCAAATTAATTCGATCGTAAGAAATATTTACCGTGTGCAATATGTGCAAAAAGTGTGTGTTACAATTCACTCATATTATCAAGAAATAGATAAACATTCAAATATCATTTCAAATATATCAACATGGTTGATTATGTAAACCATGTTATACATATAATTTTTTCCTCTTTTGTTTTTTGTTAGTCATGCATTACTTGATATTTTATCACTTGATCATATACAAGTTTTGATTCCTATTGTATCGACTTCTTTCATTTTAGTTTTATATATATTCCAGTATAGACAAATTGTGTTTCCAGGCATTAGCAAAATTAATACTAAAGATTGATTTGAATCGGTTATACATACAAAGTTTTGATTTTTATGATATAGGCTTCTATTTTGTTAATTTTCATCTCATATTTACCCCTTTTTCACATTTCACACTAGCTACACCAATATCTATTTTCTATGATCGTGCAGAAAGAAAATACTTTTCACATTATTAACAGTACCAGAATCTATAGAAGTCCGGTGATATTTCTCACAACCGACAGCAGTTGTTGATAAAAAAGGTGTTTTTGGAGGTTCACAAACATAAAACTATCATGCGTTCCTAATTTTTTCGAAATTTCTTTTGGTGCTACTGGATCATCTCGAAAAAATAGAGTTTTCCATCTTTCGTCATTGTGAAATTTGTGTTCCTGGATATCGAAATACGTGAGTACCACAAAAAAAATCGAAAAAATATGATTCGCATGATGAGTGCAAAATTACCAACTAAATTCTTTATTGCACGACATATTCGAGTTGAATGATTTATTGACAATTTCAATCAGCATACTCACTTTTGATGCACCGACTTGTTAGTTTTTGTGAGTCCATGTTCGTACATTATAGAAGCATTCATTTTCGCTAATATCCTAATACAAGGCCATGGGCGTAGATTTTAGATCGTAGTGGGGGTTAAGGAAATCAGTATCATGCTTTTCTAATAATTATAATTACTGATACTACTGCATTGACCCAATTAAGTACAAGACTTCATGTCATCAAATATCTCCTTGAGCTACTGATAGTGCTCTTCAATTATCATCGATAATGCGTTTTTTATTGCCAGTCTGAGGGGTTTGTTCGTACGTTGGGAAACGTTTCATTAAAATGGTAATTGTCCTAACATCATACCTGGTCATTGATGGACAGGGGACAATATAATTATGAAGTCATACTTATTAAAGTACATTATGCGAACGAATCCTGTTGTTTAGTCTTCAAGTTATTCAGAAATGAAATGAAATACTCTGGCGAATGTTATTTAGTATCGATTTTTTTTTTCTGAACTGTCCATTTGATTTTTGCTTGAAGTTAAACACCAAGTATTCAATTTTTTCTCATGCAAGACAAGAGCAAATTCGAACAAGAATCACTATAAAATTATGATTTCTTACACGTCCTCGTCATACAGTGTTTCACCAAAGTATTAAACACCTCGGATAAGTCGTTTTTGCTATTTTTTTTGTCATGTCAGAAAATTAGAGGTCGGGACGTATCTGTGTAAGATCAAAAGTACTTCTAAATGATGCTGACCCTTCATACAAATACATCTATCAATTTTTTTTTCATAATTGATAAGCACATCATTTTTTAATCGGATTAATTTTATCGTATTATAAATCATGAAACAATATCTTATCAATGTGAAGTTAATCTGCTTCGTATTTACATACATATTTTTCAAGTCGTTTCAATATCATAGTGGATCAAATTGTTTTATAATACTATGCCAATAAGCGCCAAATAATGCAACGATATTTGCTCAAGTTTTTTTTTTCATATTCAATTTCTTGACTTCTTTCCTTATCGTATTCCTTTTCATACTGAATATAATTATTTCATTAAATGCATGCATCTGAAGACATTATCATTCCATTTCGTGGGTAATAACAGATAGAGTACCTATATCAAATGAAAACGTCACAAGAATACAAGAATAGCGAATACGCAACTAACTGGACCATGACCATTTCGATGATTTTTATTGAGGGACTATGTTGTTATCAACTCAAGTTGGCAGTCATGACGTTTGATAGATGACGTATGACAGATGACGGGTGAAATAAACACGATCTTTCAAATGTCATAGCGGCCATCTTGAGTTGCTAGTGATTTACTGAATGCATGTCAGATTGAAATTTGCCTGGGAAGTCCAGACGAGTAGTTTCCAAGAGAATGTATCATATGATTCGAGAGTGAGTGGATCAGATTTTCTATTTGATATTCATGATCTGTCCAAGAATTTCTTCCTAATTTCGTGTTGTAGCACGAAATTATTATCAATTCCGAGTTGCAGCATGAAATTAGCACTATTTTCGAGTTGTAACTAGAAATCAACTACTGGATTTAGAGAACTGGCACTAATTTCAAGTTGTTACACGAAATTAGCACTATTTTCCAGTTGTTACAAGAAATTGAGACGAATTTCGGTTTGTAACATGAAAATAGCACTTGTTATCAATTTTGTCTTCCTGAAAAATATCCGTTCTCAGCCTTAGTAAATATTTTCGAAACTCTGGAGACACGAGAACGGAAAAAAAATCCATCGTAATTCTGCGACGAAAATTCTCTGTGGGTGAACAATCGTCCGGATCGCTCCCGGTTCAGGGCCCGGATTCTTTTCAAATGTACGAACAGGCGGACCGCTAACGAACACTTTTAACTTCTTTCGGCCGACGCCGCGTTTAGTAGCCATGTTACCAGATCAACGTAACATATCCCCAGATCTGAGCATTTCGAGGGTGGGCGCCAGGATCATGGACGAGCTGGTCAAGCCGATGACCGATGTGCAGATCGACGACACGGAGTTCGCGTGTCTTAAGGCCATCGTCTTCTTCGATCCCAGTGAGTATTCGCCAAAGTTAAATAATCATTTATTGTTACAACGATGTACAGAACACTGGTGAAGCTAGTCTGCCTATCTGATCTCTTCAACCGGAACTCTAACGTACAGCCAACTTGATAACAGCATTTCATTCGTTATAGCGGAAAATCACTCAAATGTCAGTTGTTAGATGGCGACACAAAAATGAAAACAAAATCAGTATTATTGATAATTGCACAATCAGTGTTATGAAAATGTTGATTCAGAAGTAGTTATTAAGGTTACTTCTCAATTTTCGATCGAACTTCATCATTACAATCTCAAAACATCAAATATTTGTACAGAAATCTGTAGAAGTGTCACCATCTTCTGGGGAGTCTCATAACTATTATGCCATCATAGCGGAAAATGGCGTTAGCGTTTTTGACGAAACAAAACACCATCAGTGACTGCACCAGTATTTTGTACATCGTTATTGTTACATATCCCAGTTAACCACAACTATTGTCAAAGCTCTATCACGAGAGGGATCAGTCAAAGAACTTTGTTTCATCACACAGTTCTGACACGTATTCAACTTGCGTCTGAAATATTACTTGTTTCGCTACAGAACAGTGTTTCAACATACGTTTCATCCACGTGATTGAATTGGGGCGTCATCACAAAAAAGATCGAAAAAGGAAGGATCTGAACGAGATTAAATTGACTCCTCCCAGACTTCATCAAAAGAGAGAACTTTGTTTCAATCAAGTTTCAACACAAAATTGCATACTTGTTAACGATAGGTCATCAAGAGATTCACAAGACACACCAAATATTGATTGAAGATTTCGATTTCATCACAAGATTCCAAAGAGTAAACAGTGTTTTAGGTATGTGGGAACTCGATGAAATATATATGCATACAAACAACATCAATTAGTTCATCTAAATAGTTTTTTGCTCTAATGCAAAAAAACTCTCGAAGGAGGTTGATGAAATTTTTTTGACACTAAACTCAGTATGTATGAATTCAAAATAACAAGCTCTTTCAAAATCTGTAAAAATATATAGGGTGTCCCATTTAAATTAAAAAAGTTGATGGCAGTATATTATTAACAAAAAAAATGTACATCAGATGCATTTTGTTTCGTTGCACTCACCTGCAAATTTTCATAAATATCGTTCTTTTTGTTTAAAAGATATTTACTTGGTTCCATACTTTATCCCAACCCTGTATTGTTATTATAATCATTTATAGTCCGGGAAAATGTGGGAAATGTCTCGGATCCAGATAGAACCTAAAAAAATTAGGTGACAAATTCCTATATTATTTTTCCTATAGAGCCTCTTTACGGAGAGAATAAAACCCTATATGAAAAGAAGCTGAAAAAATAAATTTCAGTAGCTCAAACCTCTGCGCTTGAAATTTAACATTGAGATACCTAAAAGAAAAATTCTCTATTTTTCAGTGACACCTTTTGAAAAATCTGGAAGACTGATGTATCTCGAAAATCAAAATTTCTACTGATCTTAGTAGTGGATGTTTCTAGAACGAATTCACTCCCGTTTTCAACACAATGAAAAATATGTTTCTTCTAAATCGTTTGGTTTTGTCTCTTGACACTAAACAGTAAAAATTTTTTGGTTACCAAGTGTCCATTCATTAATTGGTAGTGAATTTACCATCTTCAGTTTCATGTTCAGTTCCACGACCGATTGGAGTGTTATCAAGATATTAGCAAAATGAAATAACTTCCAAAAAAGATCACAAAATCTGTCCTTACTACAAATATATTGAAATAATTTTTATTGGCTTCTACACTATTTTCTAGAAACGAGGAGAGAAAATCCCACAAAAAGCTGGGAAATGAAGAAAACTATCGCTTCTCGTTCAGTTGATATAGGTAGAACTGTACCACCTCCTCGACCAACCTACAGACAGTATAGAACTTGGCATCCACTTCTGAAACTTGAATATGAAAATGGAAAATTCGATATAAATTAATGAAAACATCTTTGTAACCAGAATTCCTCCGTCTACCAAATTGTCACTTTACAAAGAGAAAAATATTTCAATTGTGTTGAGAACGGGAGCAGATTCGTTCCCGAAACGTCCACCGAGATAAGTAGAAGTTTTATTCTTATTAAATATATTTGTATTTCCAAAATTTCTCTCAAAACCAAGGTGATGATGTCGGGTACCACTGTTCCTATGAGGTCGTCAATATCCATGCTGGGTGTCACCACCAACAGTGCTCTCTCATGGGACGATAATTCGAGATCCTTTGCGAAAACTGCTTCACAAAAACTCGGTTTTCTTTTCCGTGCGAAGAGATACTTCACATCCCAGCAACTGCTTATGATCTACAAAGCACAAATTCGACCTGTCCTGGACTGGTACTGTTCACATGTTTGGAGCTCAGCCCCCATACATACGCTGAAGATCTTAGATTCAATTCAGAAGAGAGCTATTCGCCTAGTCGATGATACAACACTCACCAAATCATTGACCTCTCTAGATCATCGTAGAAAGTTCGGCGATATCTGCCTTTTTTATAGGTACTTCCACGGTCGGTGCTCAACGAAAATATCATCTATTATGCCACCACGTGCGATTCCTAGTAGTCAAACCAGACGAGCTCAGGCTGGTCACCCCTACACTGTCAGGCTCGAGACCTGTCGAACATCGCTATACCAAGCATTATTCATCAATAGAACGGCAAAGTTGTGGAATTCTTTGCCTGGTGAAGGCTTTCCTGATGCTTACAACCTCCAAACTTTCAAGAAAAATTCCAACACCTTCCTTCTTTCCCAAAATTCCACCGCTGGCTAACACGATGTTCCTCGAACATCATAGGTTTCCCTTTCGTGTTGTCCACAGATAAAAAAAAATAGAGAATTTCTCTTTTAGGTATCTAAAAGTTTAATTTCAAGCATTTCAAGCGCAGTGATAATTTGGGGCAGATCACAAAATCTGTCCTCACTACAAATATATTGCAATAATTTTTAATAACTTCTACTCTATTTTTTAGAAACGAGGAGAGAAAATCCCATGAAAAGCTGAAAAATACAGACAGTACGTTATCATCATCATAATTCGAATTCATTATAGATGCGAAAGGCCTTAGCGAACCGGCGCGAATAAAATCTCTGCGCTACCAGATACAGATCAACCTCGAGGACTACATCAGCGATAGGCAGTACGACAGCCGGGGGCGGTTCGGCGAGCTGCTGCTCACGCTGCCGCCCCTCCAATCGATCACGTGGCAGATGATCGAGCAGATCCAGTTCGCTAAGTTGTTCGGCGTGGCGCACATCGACAGCCTGCTGCAGGAGATGCTGCTAGGAGGTGAGGAAATCGTCGATGAAACACTTGTAGTTTAGTTGGGTATTTATTCCTGTTGAAAAAATACCGAAGATCGAAATTCGCCGAGCCTTTGACCTACCTGGAAACTCTAGGGTAGCCAATCTACTAATTCGTGCCTGGGGAAGAGTTGCAACCACCCATTCAACAGTTCAGTGGACTGTATTCCGGGGATTTTCAGTAGAATGCAGCCTTTCGCGGATTTCACACACTTTTTTAACGGTCGAGACGAGACGAGAGTTGAGTTGATTCTCTCTCCTTAGTCTTCTCGGTCGATCGAAAAGGTTGACGAATTTTGATGCGAGGAAGGGAGCATATTATGGTCATGATACGGGAATTCGACTTGAAGGGTATTCTCAGTGAATAATGAAAGCGAATAAATACTAGCAAATAACTTAATCTATGCAAAATTATATCAAAACACCAAACTAAATTAACGCGGGGCGTTAACAATTCTATACATATATTTATATCATCATGTATTGAAGCGGTCTAAGTATAGATCACTTAGATTAGTATGATTTTGAAAATTAGTAAAAACTAGTTGATGAATGAATCAATAACGGAGGTTCGAAAAATTGACCTGCACCTTCAATTTTAGTAAAGTCTGTTCGATTTCAAAAAGTGTCATCCCAACTCCAGAATAACCAATTCGATTTTAAATTTATGTCACTTTTAATTGCACGAGAGGTTTGGATTTTATTGAGTGCATTTGGGTTGTTCAATGAGAAACTGTTGCCTAGCGAATTGCTAAGAAATAGTTGAGAATTTGAGCAACATAACTTTACCTGATATAACGATCTACAAAATACTGGTGCAGTCACTGATGGTGTTTTGTTTCGTCAAAAACGCTAACGCCATTTTCCGCTATAATGGTCTAATAGTTATGAAGCTCCCCAGAAGATGGTGACATTTTTACAGATTTCTGTACAAATAGTTGACGTTTTGAGGTTGTAATTATGTAGTACGATCTAAAATTGTGAAGTAACCTAAATTACTACTTCTGAATCAAAATTTTTATAACACTGATTGTGCAATTATGAATAATACTGGTTTTGTTTTCATTTTTGTGTCGCCATCTAACAACTGACATTTGAGTGATTTTCCGTTATAACGAATAAAATGCTGTTATCAAGTTAGCTGTTTGTTAGACTTCTGGTTGAAGAAATTAGATAAGTAAAAAAGGCAGAATGGCTCCACCAGTGTTCTGTACATTGTTCCTGATATCAATACAAACATCGAGTGATATTCGGCATGACAATTTAATGAATAACAAAACGTGGAAAATGAATTATCGCCAAATTGATGATTGCGTCAAAGTTGTAGTAGTAGTAGAGAATATATATCATATCTTCGCTTTTGCCACTGTCAAACTGTGCATCATCATGCAAACTGTGTCAAACTTGCACTGTAGCATTTTCGATTTCTTATACGTGAGAGTTGAATTGGTAGTTATAGTGCAAGAAACATCATAAATAGTTCAGAATTGCTCATTTCAGAGTACGTCCCAAAAATTTCAGAAAGCATCGGTTGTAACCAGAAATCAATGCCTTATGATTCATTTTAAAATATAAGTAATACACGTGAGGATGATTATAGGATATCAAAGAAAGTAATCGACTTTATGAGGTAGGGAGAGTTTGTTCTTGTTACCGATTGCGTGGTCAGTTTCCCTTCATTCCGATGCTCAGATTCCTGCATCTCGTTGCTCTTGATTTGGTAATACCGAGAGATCATGCGAAGTAGAGTACACCAGTCTGTATTTTCGATTGCTCTGAAATTTTGCTGACCCTTTCCAGTATCAGGCATTCCAGAAAAATCCTAAATTTCACGATTCGAATAAAAGATATCCTCGAGACTACTAAAGCAATCTATCACGACGATGCCACACTGTCCTCATTTCCGGAGATCATTGATCGACGGTGCCCCGCTATCTAGGTTCGACGGCCGAGTCCACGTCGACGATCGTCGTGCCCCCCAACGGCGCGCAGACCAACTATCACAGCACCAGCGACTCTGCCGACAGCCCCATCACGTCTCCGCACACGACGCCTAGCAGCCCGCAGGACCACCTCATCAACGGCAACGTCGCCAGTCCGCCCGGCCAGGCCACCAGCAACCTGTTGATCATGCGCGACATGGGGGGGATGGAGGAGGCCGTGTCCTACTCCATGGCGTTCAAGGAGGAACCCATGAAGGAGGAGCAGCACAGCTTTTGAGCGGATCGGCGGTCTCTCGTGCCCGACGATCGAGGAAACGAGTCGGTATCCTAAGATAGTGAGTCGGCATCCTGAGATAATGCGCAGGTATCCCAAGATAATGAGTCGGTATTCCAAGTATTGACTCGTTTCAGAGGTAAGGCGCAGGCATCCTAAGATAATGAGTCGGTATCCTAAGGTAGTGAGTCGGTATCCTAAGATAGTGAGTCGGTATCCTGAGATAACGCGCAGGTATCCCAAGATAATGAGTCGGTATCCCAAATATTGACTCGTTTCAGAGGTATTGCGCAGGTATCCTAAGATAATGAGTCGGTATCCTAAGGTAGTGAGTCGGTATCCTAAGATAGTGAGTCGGCATCCTTAGATAATGCGCAGGTATCCCAAGATAATGAGTCGGTATCCCAAGTATTGACTCGTTTCAGAGGTATTGCGCAGGTATCCTAAGATAATGAGTCGGTATCCTAAGATAGTGAGTCAGCATCCTGATATAATGCGCAAGTATCCTAATGTAATGAGTCGGTATCCCAAAATAATGAGTCGGTATCCCAAGTATTGACTCGTTTCAGAGATAATGCGCAGGTATCCTAAGATAATGAGTCGGTATCCTAGGATAGTGAGTCAGATCCTGAGATAATGCACAGGTATCCTAAGATGATGAGTCGGTATCCCGAGATAATGAGTCGGTATCCCAAGTATTGACTCATTTCAGAGGTAATGAGTTGGTTTCCAAAGATAATGAGTCGGTTTCCTAAGATAGTGAGTCGGCATCCTGAGATAATGCGCAGGTATCCTAAGATAGTGAGTCGGCATCCTGAGATAATGCGCAGGTATCCTAAGATAGTGAGTCGGTATCCCAAGTATTGACTCGTTTCAGAGGTAATGAGTTGGTATCCTTAGATGGTGAGTCAGCATTCCAATATGATGTCCGTATACCACGATTATGAGTCACACTTCCTAGATAATTACTGAGTGTCCCAAGATGATGAGTCGAAATCCAAAGATAATTATATTCGTTATACTCTCGAGTACACATACTACTATCTCGAGATAATGAGTTACCGTTCCAAGATAATGTCAGTATCCCAAGATGATGAGTCGATATCCAAAGATAAATGATCGTCAAATGATATCAGAATTTGAAGATAGCAAGTTTTCTTAATAATCTTGAGGTATTGAGTCACTTATCCAAATTATGTCAGTACCCAAGAAATTGAGTTGGTGTCCTAAAAAAATTAGTCAGTATCCCAAGATAATGCGTCGTTATGATTCAAATACTAAGAAAAATTCAGGATACAAGAGTCACGTAGCAATATCGAATATGCGTAATTTTGAATGCCAAAGGTAATTGAAATAGGAAATGAGTGAAAATTTTGAATCATTTCTCATTTCAAATATTGGAATTGTTGAAACTTGAACATTTCGTTATATATCCTCTGAATCTTGACTCAGTGGCTTTTGGAGAAAAAATGGTGAATTTGTAGAATACAATAAATTACTGTTGAGAATATGTATCCTAGCATATATATTTTTTGTTATTCAATTTATGTAACAATCATATTGGTTGATATTATTAGTGTTTGTTAATGGTTTAAACAAGTGGGTAACAATATTTGAGCGAATGAAGTTGATTTAGTTTTCAAACTGGTCTAGAAATCAGGAAGACTGAAAAATTTATTCTTGCCTTTTTGAAACGATCGAAAGAAAGGTTGTGAATGAAATCGAAAATATAGTACTGAATTTGTGCCTTTATAGATAACTATGACCAAAAATCATCAGTGAATTTTTACTCAATAAGCACTCATGACATTATCACCGAAATCGTTCAAAATATTTTATAATAATCTTTATAGAACTCATTTTACGTCAGATTGTATCGAAACAGCAAGTTACCAAATGAAAATTAACACATTCAATTCGCATCAATATGTAATTGAGTGAGCTACACAAACATGGCTGTGCTAGATATTGATTCACATATATGTACAGGGCCTTCTATATTTCCATACACCCAAGTAAAAATTTCGATCATATTCTAATTTTTTTAAGGTGGAATTGAGAATGCTCACAATATACGAAAAGACTCTGTACACTCATTTAACAATCAAATATATTTTATCTACAAGTTTATTGTTGACAATTTATTTTTGTTAATGATTCTCACCAATATTTGATGAGACTCATTTTGCTCAATAGTCGAGTGTGAAGTATTCACCTTGTTATATTTTTATGCGATTGAGAATCAGTGCATTGTACATACAGGGTGATTTAGTTCAATTTTATTGCTTGATTACAAAAATGCTTGAAGACCCTGCACTGATATTTGCTAAATTGTGCAACAAATGTGGAGAAACATCTTGAAAGAATGTCAGTAGGAACAGGATTCAATGGGATTAAAAAAGATTGAATTCAGTAATAATCTGATTTCAGAACTGAGAAAAAAAAAACAAGTTTTCTGCACACCTCATTTGTTGCTCAGTTTATGTTTGTTACCTTCTATTGACATTGACATATTGTATAGTTATTATCATGTTATCCATAGTTTATAGAAAATATGTTTTTTTATTCTGAGGAAATTTTATAAATTGGATGAGGTACAAGATATTATGATTATTTTATTGTTTGTACATATTTTGGTTCTTGTTATTTTTTATTTACTCTGTTATAGTTTAAATAGGTAGAATAGAAAGGCCGGAGTTGGCAATATTATATTTCTATTACTTTATATGAATAAATGTTCCTGGTATGGCTGTTATTTCTATCTCTTGAATAATAATATATTCCTTCATGGAGGGTGAAAATCATACAAAATTGTTGAATTTTCAAGCCACGTTTATTATTTCTGTTCTTTCAATTTCAAAATGAGGAATCCTCACAGATCAACTCGATAAAAATTGATATGCAATTCAGGAGAGCATTGGAAAAATCCTCATCTCTTCAAATTCCTGGAAGGTTAGATAAAAATTGAAACATTTCAAAAATCCTACATAAGGTTATCTATGTTCATCCTTTTCCTCTTTTTATGATTTACAACCATATGTGCAGCTTCTAACATTGCTCCAGATTCCACTAACCAAGCATTCAACTTTGTTCTTGCATTATATGCATCATGAAATAGTCTTCTCTCTAAGGTATCTAACCTATCTTGAACAGTGGGGTCTGATACTGAATGATCTGCTAGGTCCATTATTTGACGAAAACGAGTTTTGAAGGTCTAGAAGCAACAAGATAATTTGTAGGGCAATGGTAGACAACCTTGGAAGTATGTGACTTACATGTAAAAGAATATCATGTACATCCCCTTTTCTATCGAAATGTTTGATATGTTGCCCCATTTCATAAAAATAAAGATTGAATTTATGTAGGTCTACAGCGCAGGCATCGGCTTTTAGTATTTCTCTATAGGATTCTTTGTATATTTTTGGTAGTTCTGTGGTAACCATAGGCTGACGACCAACCGAGACTTCTTTGATTAACCAAATAGGTAACTCTAATGCTGTGCCAGCAGAGAGGTCCTTCTCTAAAGCAGAAGGATTCAAATGACCTGAAAAAAACCACTGGGTTTAGGTGTGCCAGAGAGTTTGAATGCAAACTCACCCATATCAGGAACATTGGCCAGGAATTTACAAGGAATGCGTTCTTGTGTAGCTAATATATCATCAATTGAATAGTAATTTGGAGAGTACGCTGGATGTAAAGCCATTTTGTCAGAGTATTGTTCAAATCATTCGTTCCTACCATAATCATAACATTGGGTTTAACCTCAAAATGTCAGAATCTCTGAATTTCTTGCTCTTACAGGTCTACCAACTTTTGGGAAGTAGAGAAATTGGGACTCGACTCCTGATTTATAGTTTATTTCTTTATCTAGGGCAATAACACGTAAGACGACAGTTCTCAGGATGAGTTGGAAACTGAGAGGTGTGAATGCTGAACTAGAGACGTCCACGGTACACAGGTTTTACAAAGCCACTGTATAGTCGTAATTTAGTTCTGAAAAAGGCCCCTTTCTTCTACTTCGAGTTATCTGCTGATAGAATAGGCACCTACGGAAAGTTATCAACATGCTTGATACGAATCTGAAGTCAGGAGGGCAAAGTATGAGCTTATTTATGAAAATATAGTTTAGTGCCATCTAACGGTCGAAAGATTCAGTGAACCCCTAGGTTGCCAATTGATCAATACACGGTACAGGAATCTGTTATACATTCTCGTTAATACAAAGTTGGCAGACATGTTTCAACTTGTGACTTAACAGCACCATCTGTGAGCCAAAACTTCAAACCTTAGCAGGTTGGCCACCTTGCAGTTTAATACATGACAGTTTGCTGTAGATTGCAAATTGGTTCAACAGGAACTAGGCGTTTACTTGAGTAATTCACTCCTAGATGGCGCTAAACTATATTTTTATATTTTGAGATATGAGCATTTATGGGAAAAATAATCGAGCTCCAAAATCGTCGAGAATTTGTCAACACATCCTTATTCGTGTGCAGAATGCGTGTATCGACTCGATTTCGCAGTATTTTCGATCGTTTTCGAGTTATCGAGACGTGAAAAAAATTCAGCCCGAAGTGGAGTCAAAAATTGCTACTTTTTTTTCTTTGGGAGTAGAAAGCTGTGCTTCTATTCCGCACTAGGCAATGCCCTGAGGGCTCTAAATACCGAATTTGAAGCCTCTACGACAAAGTCGAATTTTAGGTCCGAAAAATTAGTAAGGCTAACCCCTTTGAACTTTTATCAAAAATTTTCAGGCGTCAGAATGGGCTGAAATCTTGCACACAGATAGTTTTCGATGTGCTGAGTATGAATCTGAAGTCAAAAGGGCCGTATTCCTAATAGTTTCTGAGATATGAGCATTTTTCGGAAAAATAATCGAGTTCCAAAATCGTCGAAAATTTGTCAACACATCCTTATTCGTGTGCAGAATGCGAGTATCGACTCGATTTCGCAGTATTTTCGATGGTTTTTGAGTTATCAAGACGTGAAAAAAATTCAGCCCGAAGTGGGGTCAAAAATTGCTACTTTTTTATCTTTAGGAGTAGAGAGCTGTGCTTCTATTCCCCACTAGGCAATGCCCTAAGGGCTCTAAATACCGAATTTGAGGCCACTACGACAAAGTCGAATTTTGGGTCTGAAAAATTAGCAAGGCTAACCCCTTTGAACTTTTTTCAAAAATTTTCAGGCGTCAGAATAGGCTGAAATCTTGCACACAGATAGTTTTCGATGTGCTGAGTATGAATCTGAAGTCAAAAGGGCCGTTTTCCTAATAGTTTCTGAGATATGAGCATTTTTCGGAAAAATAATCGAGTTCCAAAATCGTCGAAAATTTGTCAATACATCCTTATTCGTGTGCAAAATGCGTGTATCGACTCGATTTCGCAGTATTTTCGATGGTTCTCGAGTTATCAAGACGTGAAAAAAATTCTACCCAAAGTGGGGTCAAAAATTGCTACTTTTTTATCTTGAGGAGTAGAGAGCTGTGCTTCTATTCCCCACTAGGCAATGCCCTAAGGGCTCTAAATACCGAATTTGAGGCCACTACGACAAAGTCGAATTTTGGGTCTGAAAAATTAGCAAGGCTAACCCCTTTGAACTTTTTTCAAAAATTTTCAGGCGTCAGAATAGGCTGAAATCTTGCACACAGATAGTTTTCGATGTGCTGAGTATGAATCTGAAGTCAAAAGGGCCGTTTTCCTAATAGTTTCTGAGATATGAGCATTTTTCGGAAAAATAATCGAGTTCCAAAATCGTCGAAAATTTGTCAATACATCCTTATTCGTGTGCAAAATGCGTGTATCGACTCGATTTCGCAGTATTTTCGATGGTTTTCGAGTTATCCAAGACGTGAAAAAATTCTACCCGAAGCGGGGTCAAAAATTGCTACTTTTTTATCTTCAGGAGTAAAGAGCTGTGCTTCTATTCCCCACTAGGCAATGCCCTGATGGCTCTAAATACCGAATTTGAAGCCTCTACGACAAATTCGAATTTTGGGTCCGAAAAATTAGTAAGGCTAACCCCTTTGAACTTTTTTCAAAAATTTTCAGGCGTCAGAATAGGCTGAAATCTTGCACACAGATAGTTTTCGATGTGCTGAGTATGAATCTGAAGTCAAAAGGGCCGTTTTCCTAATAGTTTCTGAGATATGAGCATTTTTCGGAAAAATAATCGAGTTCCAAAATCGTCGAAAATTTGTCAATACATCCTTATTCGTGTGCAAAATGCGTGTATCGACTCGATTTCGCAGTATTTTCGATGGTTCTCGAGTTATCAAGACGTGAAAAAAATTCTACCCAAAGTGGGGTCAAAAATTGCTACTTTTTTATCTTCAGGAGTAGAGAGCTGTGCTTCTATTCCCCACTAGGCAATGCCCTAAGGGCTCTAAATACCGAATTTGAGGCCTCTACGACAAAGTCGAATTTTGGGTCTGAAAAATTAGCAAGGCTAACTAACCCCTTTGAACTTTTATCAAAAATTTTCAGGCGTCAGAATGGGCTGAAATCTTGCACACAGATGGTTTTCGATGTGCTGAGTATGAATCTGAAGTCAAAAGGGCCGTATTCCTAATAGTTTCTGAGATATGAGCATTTTTCGGAAAAATAATCGAGTTCCAAAATCGTCGAAAATTCGTCAACACATCCTTATTCGTGTGCAAAATGCGTGTATGGACTCGATTTCGCAGTATTTTCGATAATTTTCGAGTTATCAAGACGTGAAAGAAATTCAGCCCGAAGTGGGGTCAAAAATTGCTACTTTTTTATCTTCAGGAGTAGAGAGCTGTGCTTCTATTCCCCACTGGGCAATGCCCTAAGGGCTCTAAATACCGAATTTGAGGCCTCTACGACAAAGTCGAATTTTGGGTCTGAAAAATTAGCAAGGCTAACTAACCCCTTTGAACTTTTATCAAAAATTTTCAGGCGTCAGAATGGGCTGAAATCTTGCACACAGATGGTTTTCGATGTGCTGAGTATGAATCTGAAGTCAAAAGGGCCGTATTCCTAATAGTTTCTGAGATATGAGCATTTTTCGGAAAAATAATCGAGTTCCAAAATCGTCGAAAATTTGTCAACACATCCTTATTCGTGTGCAGAATGCGAGTATCGACTCGATTTCGCAGTATTTTCGATGGTTTTTGAGTTATCAAGACGTGAAAAAAATTCAGCCCGAAGTGGGGTCAAAAATTGCTACTTTTTTATCTTTAGGAGTAGAGAGCTGTGCTTCTATTCCCCACTAGGCAATGCCCTAAGGGCTCTAAATACCGAATTTGAGGCCACTACGACAAAGTCGAATTTTGGGTCTGAAAAATTAGCAAGGCTAACCCCTTTGAACTTTTTTCAAAAATTTTCAGGCGTCAGAATAGGCTGAAATCTTGCACACAGATAGTTTTCGATGTGCTGAGTATGAATCTGAAGTCAAAAGGGCCGTTTTCCTAATAGTTTCTGAGATATGAGCATTTTTCGGAAAAATAATCGAGTTCCAAAATCGTCGAAAATTTGTCAATACATCCTTATTCGTGTGCAAAATGCGTGTATCGACTCGATTTCGCAGTATTTTCGATGGTTCTCGAGTTATCAAGACGTGAAAAAAATTCTACCCAAAGTGGGGTCAAAAATTGCTACTTTTTTATCTTGAGGAGTAGAGAGCTGTGCTTCTATTCCCCACTAGGCAATGCCCTAAGGGCTCTAAATACCGAATTTGAGGCCACTACGACAAAGTCGAATTTTGGGTCTGAAAAATTAGCAAGGCTAACCCCTTTGAACTATTTTCAAAAATTTTCAGGCGTCAGAATAGGCTGAAATCTTGCACACAGATAGTTTTCGATGTGCTGAGTATGAATCTGAAGTCAAAAGGGCCGTTTTCCTAATAGTTTCTGAGATATGAGCATTTTTCGGAAAAATAATCGAGTTCCAAAATCGTCGAAAATTTGTCAATACATCCTTATTCGTGTGCAAAATGCGTGTATCGACTCGATTTCGCAGTATTTTCGATGGTTTTCGAGTTATCCAAGACGTGAAAAAATTCTACCCGAAGCGGGGTCAAAAATTGCTACTTTTTTATCTTCAGGAGTGAAGAGCTGTGCTTCTATTCCCCACTAGGCAATGCCCTGATGGCTCTAAATACCGAATTTGAAGCCTCTACGACAAATTCGAATTTTGGGTCCGAAAAATTAGTAAGGCTAACCCCTTTGAACTTTTTTCAAAAATTTTCAGGCGTCAGAATAGGCTGAAATCTTGCACACAGATAGTTTTCGATGTGCTGAGTATGAATCTGAAGTCAAAAGGGCCGTACTCTCAATAGTTTCTGAGATATGAGCATTTTTCGGGAAAATAATCGAGTTCCAAAATCGTCGGAAATTTGTCATCACATCCTTATTCGTGTGCAGAATGCGAGTATCGACTCGATTTTTCAGTATTTTCGATCGTTCTATAGTTTTTGTAATAAGTGGCCAAAATTATTTCCTACTTTATCTTCAATAAGCAATGCCGTAAAGGCCCAAATAGCAAATTTAATGACGCTACGAGATGGTCAAGAAAAATATCGCTATATTGTTGTTTATGCATCAGGATTAGGTCAAATAATGAAATAAAATCTGTTATTACGTAATTTTATTCAGTTTGTCATGCTAGAAACAGTGTTTACATTAAAGTTACTAAAATTTCATTATCACAGAATAAGTGAACACCACTTTCACTTGCTAAACTAAAACACCCGTAAAATAAAAATTAACAGTTCAAAGTTTAAATTCGATATTAGTCCATACGAAGTAATTGAAACAACGATTCATTCAGTTTTGAGGAAGCATCAAATACATAATACTATAACAAATAAGGAGTATAAAAACCGCCATCATATTTCATCACAGCTATTTTACACAACGAATCCAATCGAACCTGGAAAATTTCAAACATTCTTACCAAATAAAAACTAATCCGATTACAACATCGAAATTATTGGTCCTAATGTCTGTTTGGAAAGCAGAGAAAGAGTTATAAATCAATTCTATAAAATGCAAGTGAGTCAAGAACCGTGAAAATTAATTCTTTTATGAACATTTCTTATCAAAGACAGTTCTTGTCGATATTCAATGTTCATGGCGTTCTGGAGGAAAAATCAACAAATGCATTACCTCAGAAAACAAAAATTATTTTTGCTTCATCAGCGAATCAAGAGAAAATTCCAAAAACGACGCGAGATGAGGTCCCAATATATCATAAGGAGACTGAGTTTTCATCAGAAAAAATTCTTCAGTTCAGGCAACTCCGCAAATGTAGACCATAATATGATGGTTCGACTCAACGCACTGTGTAAGTTTTCTTTTGCTGATTTTTTCACATTCTTCTAGCTATCCTTAAAATCGATAAAATATCACATCAGATAAAGAAGATCCGTCAATTCAAAAAAAATACAGGTTCTCAAAAAAAGAGTTAAATTATGAGAGGTCTATTCAGTGTGTTGAGATCATAGACATAATTATTATATTTCTTAGAAACATTTTTCTTTGGTTGGAATGAAACAGACCTAACACGTAGCACGTTGAAAACATGGTCCACTTAGTGTGACCAATGAAGTTATTTCACTTTCCACTTCCCAAACAGACTATAATAACCAGGATGAAATCTTTCTCAACAACCAACGGCGAAAGATCGTAACATCGAAAACATAAGAACCGTCGCTACCGAAGGAGACTCTTGAAGTCGGTCAATTGGTCGACGGCAGTCTGCAGACTTCTGCCCTCGCGGCCGGCCTTGAAGAGGACGGCGTGCAGAGTGCGCTGCCTCCCCTCGAGGAACTTCACCAGGCTTTGCATCTTCGAGTTGTCGTCCGCCAAAATGAATCGTCGTCGTCGCAGTTCCGCTATCTCCAGACTTTTCTCTAAAAAAAATAGAAGAATTTCAATTCAATTCATTAGCAGATTGAAATATAAATGGAGCACTTTGTCCACCTTGTCACAGAAAAAAAAACCTATGGAAACTTTATAGGAAACGCCTAGGGAAAATGAAATTCACAAAACCAACACTATCATCTTCTTATTACAGTGAAAATACACAACAAAAAACTTTCTCATTATATTTAAATCAACATTTGAAGGAATTGTTCAATGCTGTAGGATGCCTTGCCTATTACGAATTTTTTTCAATTTATTTTTGTACTCATTCATCGTATCACACAGTTTTACCGATTCATCTAGTGTGATATACAGTGAGCAAGGTTGGAACGAATTTGTTGGCAGCTTGACATGGCCATTAGATATTTCCTGGTCTACTCATATTTTTTATGACGTCATCACTGTTCGAGCACGCCATTTTGATAATACCTCCGAAAAGAATGCATTTTTCTGTGTATTATGTTACATGAGAACATTTCCAGAAATTAATTCTGAATTAGGACCGAAATTGATTTGTTTAATGCTGCTACCATTACTAATGCTTTGCAATAGTTTAAACATTGCCTTGTATATTGTCAAGGAGGCCAATGGCTTGCAATTCGAGCACTTAATTCAATAGTTTACAGGTTTATTCAATCCTGTTGTCATTATTATAAAAATATTATTATGGATGACACCATACACAGAAAAATTAGTTCTTTTTTAAGGTATTATCAAAATGGTATGTACATGCTCACTATATAGATTGGAACATTTTATTTTGGTAATAATATATTTGCTTCGTTTAGGAATATGGAACAACAACGCACTTTCATTTGAAAGAATTATTATTGTCGACTCGTTCGTCATATTCAACAAAATATTTGAAATTTGGCACCTGCGTAATTGTTCTTCTTGAGGTGCAATGTCATTTTGTAGCTATATTTCAATCCAACGCACATTCAAAAAATGAGAAACAATTCGACGAACCGTTGACAATCGAATATTCCACAATAACGGAAAAACCATCGCTCACCTCTCGAATACCGGACGTAGGCCTCCCTGATCTCGCCCACGCCGGGCCACACGAACTTCTGCCCGCGCCCCGTCGCCGTCTTCCTGTCGTTCTCCTTGCAACCCTCCGGATCGCCCAGACTGCGATTCCCGTCCAACACCCTGGTCAGCGGCAGCCCTCTGCCCGCCCCCGGCCGCCCCGCCCTCTCCTCGGGGGGAAAGAGTTTCTCGGGCGGTAGCAGAGAGAGTAGTTTGCCGGGCAAAGGCAGTTTCTCAGAGGTGGGAAACGGGCAGGGCAAAATACGCTTCTTGTATTGGTGCACGATGGGCAGCAGCGAAACGACGTTAGTTTCTCGTTGCACCTCGACTTGGGCTTTTTGGTAGTAATCGGTCAGAGGAGTGTCGCAGTTTCTTCGTAAACGTTCTTCGACGACAAGTTTCCACGACTCTTCCATTTCTGCAGAAAAACAGGCTTATTCAACATAGCTATTCTATTCTCTAGCTTATTTTGAATCACACATAAATATGATTGATTGATAGAACACTGTAGCTGATTCAATCCCGATATCATAATTAGAAATTTCACAATGTCACAAACTTGTTCGTAAACACAGCGATTCCAAGTCTTGGATATTGTGCACAATATTATTATTAGTATTAGTATTTTGTCAATAGTTTCATAACACATCATCATACGTTCGCAAAGAAAGGAGATGAAATTGAGATGAGAGTCGAAATTAGAGCATTCAGACAATTTCAATGTGCCATAATATCAGTTTTCTGACAAGCAACTTATACTATTCTGTGAAAACAGTGAACAGAAATAACTACTTTGAATCATATGAGTAGTTCATACCTCTTTTATGTTTTGCTGGGACTGTGGACAGGCCTAGAACGTGCAAAAATGTGCGTTTCTGCTTGTGGTTTTGCATCAAGTTCGTGCCGAATTGCGATTTCGAAGGCAGCGGCAAGTCGAGCGCTCGTATTCGATGGATATCGGTGTCTCGAAATACGTCTGGACCGAGCCATTTTCTCTTCATGAGTTTTCGAAATTCGATACCTAGAGAAACATGCATAAAATCGTAATCGCGAGATAAACCTCGGCCGGAATGTGGAGAAGAATCTCACAATCAGAGTCAACTACCGAAGCCCAGAACGATCACACCCTCAGAAATACTCACAATTTCTCCTAGAGTGCGAAACCAAGCCGAACCGATCCAAAAACTCGGCTTTGCCACCTGTCAAGTCCAATCTACAAGGCGGCCCTGCCGTCACCCACAAATCGATCTCTTCTCCGTCGTCGTCGCTGTCGTCCGAAACGTCGCCTCTCAACCGTCTCGATTGTCGCCTCAAAACAGCCAAATCGATCTTGCTCATTTGTCGTCTCTTAGCAGAAGGGACAGGAATGTTCAACACTGTAAACTGAGTCGGTTCCCGCTTTTGCGCTCGCGACATCCTGAATTTTCTCATCTTATCCGTTTCTCGTTGACTAGATTTGGATTCTTCTACTTCTTCCTCTCTCTCTTCGTCGTCTTCTTCTTCTGCTGCCTCCGAACTTTCGTCAGCCGTAGTAAGTACATTGTCCGGTGAGATTTTTTCTTGTTTATGCCTCGCCCATAACGTCATACGACGTTTCCTCGCCGGTAGTTCAATCGAACCGCCCGGTAGTTCATTCGAACCGCCCGGTAGTTCATTCGTACCGCGCAGTAGTTCATTCGTACCGCCCGAGAGTTCATTCGTACCGCCTAGTAGTTCGTTCGTACCGTTGGCGTGTCGGTCGGTACCGTTCATGATGGCGGCGATGTTGAACGTCGTGAATTTTTTGCCGTCTTCGTTCGTGCTTTTCGCTTCTGCTGTGTCAGTCTTGAGGTAGTAGGTATTCGAAGGATTAGGGTTGTTTGGGTTCAGGTCGGGTTGAGTCGTTTCGGTATCTGTATTGCGAAATCCGATCGAAACAGACGGATTTTCTTCAGTCGGTATAGTGAGTGGATTCATAGCTGTAATGAAAAAATGTTTTTTTTATGAAATTAAATTCTTCCTTCAGATTCGAACATTTGAAATGAGAATTGTTTCTATGGAATATAAACATTTTTTTCAATTCAGACTCTTTGAATTCAGATTTTTCATGAGTAGAATTTTCCTTCAGATTCGAAAATTTTTCTATGAATCACAATTTTGGTCCATTCAGACTTTTCTCTTTAAATTCCGACATTTTTTGTTTGCTAAGAAAACTCACCGAAACACGAACCGTCATGGATGCCGGCAGACGGTCAGGCCTCGACGCCCTCCTCTCCCCCCTCCTTGCCCCCGCCGTGGGCGTTCGAGTGGGCGTGTCCGGTCGCCGCCGCGGAGGCGGGACTCTTCGCCTTGGGCGGCATGGGGGAGGAACGCGGCGTGTGGTGGTTCGGCATGGGGGAGGAGCGCGGCGTGTGACTGGGCGTGGGCGTGTGGCTGGGCGTGGGCGGGGCGAGGCCAATCAGCGGCCCCGACGGCTGAATGACGGGGCTCTGCCGCTGGCTGAGGTTCAGAGTGTAGGTGGCGTTGACGCCCATGCCGGGCGAGTGCCTCTGCAAGGAGGGGCTCGACCTGAGGAAATGGAATCGTAAAAATAACGAACGTATTGGATTTGAATTCAAATGAAAAAATACTAGAAAAGAGTTCGATTTCATTTAACGAAAAAAATCAGAATTACAAGACCTCTGAGTTTGGATTCAGAGAAAAACGTCTGGATTTGAATGTTTGAATTGAAGCAGTTTGCCGAAATGAACGTAAAACATTGAAATTCAACGGAAAACGCCTAAAATCTTATGAACCTAGTCATTCAAGTAAATTTCAAAGAAATCATTTCAATAAGAAAAATTAGTTATGATATGATATGAGTTGATCAGAGAAAAACATCATAAATTGAAGAAAATAGTTTGGATTGAAAGGAAAAAGTTTGCAGGGAATGAAAAATACTCGATTAAAGGGAAGAGGTTTGAATTCTAAGAGAAACAGTCTAATTTAATGAAGAAAGTTTGCACTCAATGAAAAATTCTTGAAATTAATGAAAAAGGTTTGAATACAAACTGAAATGTAAATGAGAAAGTTTCTAAATCAGGGTAAAACATTCAAATTCAAAGAAAATTCGAAAAAATTAAAAAAAAACAGTAAAATTTAATTCAATTCAAGTTTGCATTCGATGAGAAATGATCAAATTCAAGTTGAAGGGTTCAAATTCGAAGCAAAAAGTTTTAATCAAAGGAAAACCTCCTGAATGCGAAGAAATCAAAGATCAAAAAGTATAAGCTCGGAAAATTAGCGTCTGAATCAAAGAAAAAGTATGAATTCAAAAAAAAAATCAAAGAACAGACGTTCAAGTTCGACGAAGCGGTCGAATAGGAAACTACCATCACCCTTCACACAAATATCACCCTCACCTCGGTATCGGATAGCTGTTAGCCGGCGCCGCGAACGCCGACGCCATCGGCGACTGCCGCACGGCGTTGGGCGGCAGCATCGCGCTCGCGTGCATCACGAGGTGCGACTGGGCGGCCAGGTGGGCGTGGGCGTGGTGGTGGTGGGCGGCCTTCTCGCGCTCGCGCGCCGCCGCCGCCTGGCGCTCCTTCTCGGCGTAGTCGTCTTTGGGGGCGCGCGAAGCGGCCGCAGACAGCCGGCGGTGCTCCTCCTCCAGCTTGAGTCTGCAACGAAGCGGGCATTAAAATAATACCAATAAGAAAGAAATAGAGAAATCATACATCAAGATCAAGATCAAGAAAACACCATCACGGTGTATCTGTATTTGTAATTCTCCTGTAATTATAAGGTTAGGTATTCCTCTTTATCACGTTTATTTGCTCTCGTGAAAGAATATTTCGAAAATTTACCGAGCCAGAAAGAAAAATTCCAGTAATAATTCACGCTCGTGTGGTATTAGTGGTTATTGGTGAGAAAATTCCACAGGTCGAGTATGAATAAAGCTCGATTTTCTCACCTTTCGTGCATGTAGATGGGCATGGCCGCCCCGGGCAGCATGTAGGGCAAATAGGGGTTGCCGATGGGCGTCCAGGAGGGCCTGAGCAGCCCCATGCGTTCGTAGTAGAGCTGCTCTTCCATCAGCGGCATGGGGTAGCCCCCGTAAGCCGCGTAGTTCGGTATTTCCATCGGATGCGGTATCCTGTATATATTTTTCGTCATATTAGTTTTCATTTATTCGATTTATAAACCCTAAGAATATCAAAGATTTTTTTCAAGAACATCCCTGCCAAATTTAGGGAAATTTGGAAAATTCGTGAATGATCAAGGAAGTACGGTAAGTACGGATAAGTTAGCGACATTGAGATGTACGAAAAAGTATCGGAAATTCGGGGAAGTTCGAGAAAGTACGGGAAATACTTAAGAGTTCGGGAAATTCGAGGGAATATGAGGTAGTTGAAGGGATTCATTTTTCAGCTTTTAATGGGATTTTCTCTCCTCGTTTCTAAAAAATACAGTAGAAGTTATCAAAAATTATTGCAATATATTTGTAGTAAGGACAGATTTAGGATCTGTCCCAAAATGTCACTGCGCTTGAAATTGAACCTTTAGATACCGTAAAGAGAAATTCTCTATTGGTCAGTGACATCTTGTTTTTGAAAGAATTTGGAAATACAAATATATTTAATAATAATAAAACCTCTACTTATCTAGGTGGACGTTTCGGGAACGAATCTGCTCCCGTTCTCAACACAATTGAAATATTTTTCTTCGTAAACTTTTTTCGATGTTTCCGATTCTGACACTGAAAAGTGACAATTTGGCAGACGTAGGAATTCTGGTTACAAGGTGTTTTCATTAATTGATATCGAATTTTCCATTTTCATATTCAAGTTTCAGAAGTGGATGCCAAGTTCTATCTATATCAACTGAACAAGAAGCAATATTATTGTCTCCGTTCAGGAGAATGCAAGCAGACTCTTTGATTTTCCGTTTTTGGTTGTTGTCTTCTTTTCCTATGATCTTAATATTACTCCAATCGGCCATATGTTGTCCATTCTGAGTAAGGATATGCTCAGCTAATTTTGACTTGTCAGTATATCTTCTCTTTATATTGTTCTTATGCTCTTTCATCCTTACTGATAGAGGCCTGCTGGTTTCACCTATTCACTACAAATATATTGCAATAATTTCAAATAACTTCTACTCTATTTTTTAGAAACGAGGAGAGAAAATCCCATTAAAAGCTGGAAAATGAATGTACCACCTCCTCGAAGAACTTACAGACAGTATAGTTAAAGGGAGTTTGAGAAATTTTTGGTAGTACTGGAGAGTGAGAGGAAGTTCAAGAAGTACGAGAAATTTGAGGAAGTATAGGAAGTACAGAAATTACGGAAATTCTAGGGAGTTCAGGAAGCTTCAGGAAGCACAAGGGAAATTTGAGGAAATGTGGGGAAGTTTGAGTTATTTCTGTTGAGCCTGGGAAATTTTGGGAATTTTGGAAGACGCACTGGACTTTGGACTAATCCAGGCAAATATGTGGTGTTTCGGGACGTTCGAGAAACTCCATGAGAAGTTCATTGTTTACTTTTACTCGCAATGGATTGTTCCTTCGTTTCTCACCTATCGTCGGGCCGGTAAGGCTGGAAACCGGTCCTGTTCAGGTCGACGAACGAGCTCACAGGATACCTGTCCACATGATTGGTAGGCATTCGAGGTTCGTAGGCTCGAAGATTGGTGGGCCCGGCGCCCATGTACGCCGGCATCTCGGAATTGACTTTCGGTTTTTCCGCCATGGACATTGTGCCTGCTAAAAACAGTCGTGATGTACTGATAAGGAAAATAATTATGATGTGAGCGCGCTGAGGCAACAATCCTATTCAGTCGGCCTAGAGCAAAAACATATTTCAATCGAAGGCGTTGACGTCCAAGAGCTGTTAAACGCTGTTGTCGCCATAGATATTGCAAAAACAGTGTGATTTTCAAGCGAAAAGTTCAAGGAAGAAAGTCTGAATAAGTGGATTGAACAAAAATGTGTGACTTCACAGAAAAAATGATGACTTACTGAGACGAAGAAAAAAAAATCAAAATTCAAAGCAAAATTATTTGAATCCAAGTAAAAAGACTGAATTCAATATGCGATTTCGAAGAAACTAGTTTGACATTAGAGGAAAAAGTATGAATTCAAAGATAAAATACTGAATTTAAAGAAAAACGTCGATATTCTGATATATTCGAAATGTTTGAATTCAAAGAAGACAGATTTTAACCTCAGAAAAAGTCTAATTTAAAGATATCAGTTTGATTTCATAGAAAAAACTATAAATTCAAGGGAAAAAGTATGTAACCAAACGAACCAACTGAAACGAACGAACTGAATTTAAAGAACAATTCGAGTATTCCGAAGAAAAAATCGTTAATAAAAAAGTTATTCAATAATTTGAGGAATTAAATAAAACGCCATTATCGCTCAGGTACTGAACGCTGTTATCTCTCTTGCGGGATGTAAGATACTATCTACGATTCTATTGCCGCCGGGCAATGAAACAACGTTATCACCTTCGGACAATGAGACACTGTTATCGTCCTCGAGCAATAAAACGATGTTGTCGCCATCGAGTAGTGAACCTTTATCGCCCTAGAACATCAAAACGTTATCACCGACGGGCAATAAAATTGCTGTTGTCGTCATCAAGCAGTGAAACTTTATCGCCCTCGGGCAGTAAAATGTTATCGCCTTCGGGCAGTAAAACTGTATGTTGTTATCGTAGAGCAATAAAACGATGTTAACGTCCTTGGCTGTTATCGCCGTCGGGCAATAAAATTGCTGTTGTCGCTGTCGAGCAGTGAAACGTCGTTATCATCCTCGGGCAGTAAAACGTTATCGTCCTCGAGCAATAAAACGATGTTGTCGCCACCGAGCAGTAAACCTTCATCGCCCTAGAACATCAAAACGTTATCGCCGACGGGCAATAAAATGCTGTTATCGCCATCAAGCAGTGAAACTTTATCGCCCTCGGGCAGTAAAACGTTATGTTGTTATCGTAGAGCAATAAAACGATGTTAACGTCCTTGGCTGTTATCGCCTTCGGGCAATAAATTTGTTGTTATCGCCCTCGGGCAGTAAAACGTCGTTATCGCCCTCGGGCGTCGAAGCGCCGTTACCGCCTTCGACGACGGGCCGCTATCCGAGGAGCAGTATTTCGGTGACTCACCAGAGTCTCGGCGCGCCGCTTCGCAGGCGGCCTGCGTGACGGCCGCGTGTTCCGGCGTGCCGGGCACCGTCTGCTGCGCCAGATTGCGCAGCGCGGCGGCGAAGGAGTGGTTGGGGACGGCCGTCGACGTCGTCGTCGCCGTCGTCACGCGCGGCTTCGTCATCGTCGCCGTCGTGCCGCCGTTGCTGTGGCTCGACGTCGCCGTCGGTTTCGGGCTGTTCGGTATGCCTGCACGAGCGAGATCGAGAGGTTATTGTTGGAGGACGTGGTGGAGGGGTTTAGAGTCGTGACGATTATTGTTTGAATATCGATGATGAGTACGAAAGATTTTTTTTCCAATACAATACAACAAAATATACGTACGTGGAGCGAGAATTTAAAATTACCCTCAAGGAAATAATAAAGAATAAGAAATAATCGATTAGTTGAGAAATTCAGACGAGGATTTCGAATTTGACAAATATACATAAGATTATGATGACATTGACATTGTGATGATATGACAATTTAGAAAGTTTGTTAGAAGTTTGGAAAAGTCATAAGAAAAGTTTGGAAAGGAAACTAGTCTTGTTTCTACATTAAATCTTGAACTTTCTAATGTGTAAACAAAAAGTATAATTTTCAATCATCACTCAGCAATATAACCTCCATAAACAAACGTTAAATTTCAATCAATAACATAAAAACGCACGTAATGTGTGTTGTCACCTCTGGTATAATCCTGATTAGAATCGTATAATTGGAAATTAGTTCGAATTGCTTTAGATATGTTCTTCATATGTATGTTTTCCTATATGTAAGTGTTCTTCACCCTGTATGAGTGCGGTTAATCTTGAATCTACTTTTAAAAATTGTACAAAAATAAACTGTAATCAAAAAGTTTGCGCTTGAAATACAGAAATATTGAAATATAATTTGAAATGTCTCATTTTATTCAATACCAAACCAAGCTAAACGTAATTAAAATATCAAATATTCACAGACATATTATCTTGAACTCAAAATGGAATATAATATAATCAATTGTGAGGATCAATCTAATAATTTAAAATGATGAGAAATAGTAGGTAAGAAAGAAATATAAGTAATAATAATAAACCAGATTCTAAATTGAATATTTGTGTCTAGCGGAAGTAGGCCAAAATTTTCCTCCAATCTAGAATCACCGATATACACTGTGTCCAAGATTATAAGAATGTCTTCCCAACAGACCTGGCGCCTTTTCCGGTTGAAAATAATAGGGCCTCGGGTGGTGGAGCGCCAACGTATATTTCACATCCATAATCGGAGAAATCGAGAATAAAAAAAAACGAAAAGTCACGTCACTAAACCGGACTTTCTAACCCGCAAAGGAACCATGGCCGAACAAAAGACGGTGTGACGCGCGTCAATACAAACATCGCCTACCGCGACGCGATCGAAGCCTAAACAAAACTCTAATTGGGGCGTCGAGGCGCTTTATCGACGGCGACGTGTGCTCGCTACGCGATCCGGAAGCGAATGCGGAAACGACGCCGCGGCGCCAGTGGCGTAGCGAAAGTGCATGGACAGGGAGGGGGGGGGGGGGGCAGGGATTTTGCGCACGTGTTAGGAACGTTTTTCCTACGAGCTTCATATCAGATAACAACGAAAATGAAAGAAATTTAATTCATCCAATTTTTGATTGAACAAGAAAGACAGAACTAGAAGGGAACAAAAAAAAATTATAACAATGAAAAATGATGATACAAAATTGAATTATTTGTAGTTCTTCAGGTATATCATAAAAAGTGAATGTTCAAAAAATCTATTTCATAATTTTTCGACGGTATTATTGGAAATAGAGAAGAAAAACTTGAAATACTCCTTCATAGCAACACAAATTATCTATCACGAATCTGTGCTTTCGATTTAATCCAACATGATGATATTAGATCGAGCACTGAATCTAGGATGTTATAATGTAAAATCATTTATTTTCCTTCCTTCCAAAACGTCATTATGAAAAAATATTTTTTTTTCATATTTCCACTTCGAAAGTAATATAGTTAGAAATTCCCACTTGTATTCCAACACTGGCAGACTGATACGCCAATGCGAGGGGCGGAAACGACTGGGAGAGGGGGTGAGATATTCGACGTAATCGCGGGGTGAGAGGGTGTGAAAACAGAAGGCGATCGCGGTAGCTAGGCGACGGATTTCGGTGTTTACACGGGATTCCGGCGGATTTGAAGCTCATGAATGAGTCATGAGGGGATGGGGTGGATTTTTTTATTCTTCTCTTGGCGTTCGGTAGCGGTTTCGACCGCCGCATCATGTCGAACAAAGAAAAAAATATATTGATCCGTTTTTATTGGAACTCGCGGTTTTTCGCATTGTTGGGAGGAAGTCAGAAGTGGAAAGAGTCTTTTGGCATTATACATTGACAACATTCTAGTTTCATTGGATCGAAAACTTCGAATTCGAATATGAATTTCTCCATTCAATAACTTCCAAAAATTGATATAGAAATCGGCTTATAGAAAATACACAAAAGTCATCTATTTCAACGATCTGTTTCTTTTCTCCTCTTCCAATTATTCAATTTGCGTATTTACAGTCAAGAAAAAATATTTTTTTAAATTCAAAACATCTTTTTCATACACCAAAGATTTTTGACCAATTCTCCATTACAAGATGTGTTTCACTTGATAAATAGATAAATTAATTCGACGGAAGATTCCTTGAGAAAAATGAGATTATAGTGTTTATAAACTATTTTCCATGAATCCGTTCAAAGTATATCAAGAATCAAGGCGAGAAGTGATTTCCAAGTTGCTCATTTCAGATTGAACTTCCTGTATATTACCTATTTTCTTGCATTATATGCAAAATTCTGAAAACACTTCATGTATAATGTAGAGTATTCATTTCATTTTCAAAATATTTCATAATCCAAGTCAAAAATCAAAATCCATTTCCAGGAAAGATACCCTGTATGGCACGAATTATTGTTTCAAATTATACTGAGTTGTCATGAAAATCTAGACCACAGATAGAAATATCAACAATGTTGGAAAAGTTCATGACCTACTGCAAAAATTTCAGTCAAGAAAAAAAACTCACCTGGTCTAGGTTCAGTCTTCCCAGCAACCTTCTTATCCACAGATTTTGGCGAATTATTTCTTTTATTTGGTTTAGCTACGAAAGTAGGCGGTACCTGTAATAAAAAAATAGGACTTTTTTTATTTTCATGTTTTTTTCTATTTTTCCCTGAAATAATATTATACGCCTACTCGAATTTGAAAGTTATTCAAAGTTTTGCTCATTGTCGAAAGCTACCACGCAATCTAGGATACAATAGTCAGAAACCAAAGAAGAGAACCCGATAGTGTACGTGTACGCAAATGAATTCCGGATATTCCAGCTATGAATCTTTGCTAAACAACTTCACTAAACTGAGTCAATATCAACGTTGTTTGTCATGTTCATTAGTCATAAGTATAAAGTGTGCATGATAAAGTTTCCTGAACATTTTTGACCTTTCATTCTTGAATAATATAGTCCACAGAGATCAAAATCTCAAAAGGGAGGAGATGATGGTCACATTACCAGACGCATCTCGAAGAATGAACAAAGGTAGTGGATTGAAAGATTAGGATGCAAAATCAATCTGAAATGTAAGTACCTTTTGTGATAATAATAATAATAATAATATGTCTTTATTTATATCAATGGTACAAAAGGGCGGAATTCAGCCACACACATTCGAAGAATGTAAAAGGCTGCTCTTCCATTCCATGATACCAGCAGGAAACTGTAATTACATTCATCAATCACTGCAACCGTGCGTTTCTTCAATACTTCCACACTAGTGCGTTTTGTTTTCCTATTGCCATACCGAAATGGGCAACTTCATGGATAACAAGACGATGCTGAAAGCGCTGTTTTTTTTTTGGGTGGTGGTAGGAAAGATACTATTCACGCTCTTCATAAAAAACGAACCCCCGAAAATTCGCTCACCACTTTGTCGCACCGCTGACCGCTCGGCAGCCTCGCGACAGCCGCCTCGGGGCTGTCTTCGGGGGGCGGCGGCTGCGTGATCCAGTTGTACTGGCGCTTGTCCAACGGCAGGCCCCAGCGCTCGTACTCCAAGCTCTGCGTGCGCAGCGTTTCGTAGCAGTCGAGACACACGACGGCGTAGTCGCCGTTCTCCAGCAGGAGGGCGCTGCCCGACTGCGGGTGGAAACGCAGGAAAGGAAAGTCCTGCAAAAATATCGAATTTTCACTATCGAATTTGGACGAGAAGAAAATCGTTCAGAATTCGATCTTTAATTATGCATCGATTTTTTCTGTTTTCTTGTAAAGATGTAGGCGTTTTCATGTTGATCGTTATCTAATTATGTTTTCGCTAAAAATTCTAATGAATTTTGTGTTATACTGGGTAAAACAGAACGTAGCATTTTAATCTTCTATTCTGAACACCGAATGGAGTCTTTGTATGTTATTTTCAAGCCTAATCTTTTCTCAACATTATATGTTAAAATTCGTCATAACGTTTTTTTTTTTCTAAAAAAAAAATACTTCAAAGTCGACTATACAACTTACAACAATAGCAAACTGGTAGAAAAAACTCCAAATAGGCCTGATCTAAAACGGAGGTGATTGTGGGGTCTTAATACCAGGTGATGGTTGATGATTTCGACCAACACCAACGATGCGATGTTCCCCTTTTATTTAGCACCGATTCGACCTACTCGCATACACAAAAATGTGAGTAGGAGATACCATAGTGCAAGAAATAACAATGTTTGTTCGAACCGCCTTCTCTCATCCACCAAAAAATGTCTCACAACAATTCCTATTTGTAATATCTATCCTTCAAATACATTATCTTGATTTTTTATCAAATACCTAGTAGAATTAGTAGTAGTATAAATTACTTTTCTTTGAATTATATTTATTTTTGAGATATTGCAATTTCTCTTCTCTAGATTTAGTCCCCTAGTGAGAAATAAATGAATTGAATAAAACAATTGTATCAAAAAGTGATATACCTCACGTCGTCAATTCGAAAATTGGCAAAATAATTATAAAGACGAATTCGAACCAGATTCGATTCCCCTTAAAAATAATATAAAACAACCTAGCATATGGTGTGTATGTTATCATTTCTAAAAATGTACAATTGCACTTCCAAGTTACCAAATTCCCAATGAAAAACTACTCGAATCTTCCCACCAATGACAAAAGACAATATGATCATTCGGAGAATGTCTAAATAAAATCCCAATTTGGAAGAAAAAATTAGAATCCACACTAATGCATTTGAAATTGCATTTTTTTTGCAAAAACTGAGCAATAAAAATGATTGAAGAGACAAAAAAGGCGTATTTTTAGATAGTCAATTCGAAAAATACATCAATATTACAAAAAAGTCAGTGGCGTATATTTTCCGTCATAAAAATTGGTAAAACGCAATGTTTGAAATATTTACGAAAAAAACATTTTTTAGATTGTTTCTTAGAAAGGAAGTTAGAACTCATGTTTACACGAGGTATTTTTCTTGAAATCACTGAATGAATCGTTTGTTAAATTTATTGAACATGCTTGTGTAATGAGAGAAAAATCAAGAATCATTTCCAACTCTGTATGTAAAAGTATAAGCTTTATTTTTCAAGTACTCCGTGACAAATTTGACATTAATCAATTCAGTTTCTCTCTATAGTCCCTCCATAAACATTCATGTTTCTTGGGACAATCAAGTAATATCAAAAATAAAATGAAAAAAAACACCCACCCTGATGAGCAACGCCCTGACCCTCTTCCTGTAGGTAGTGACGGTGCACACGTAGCAGCAATAGTCGCGCGTGTTGTACTCCCTGCGATCGGCCGGCGGGACGTTGACGCCGAGCGACTCGTAGCGCCGCCACTGGCTCACCAAGCTGTGGTAGCAAAAAGTGCACACCAAAGCGGAGCCGTCCTCGCGCAGCTGTTCGGCGTTCGAGGGGCTCTGGCGACACGGCAGGTCAGGGAAGTACGGCGCGTTTCGACCTACAAACACATTTATTACATTTTTTTTTTCATTCATTTATTTATTTTTTCAAGAAAAAGAAAGACTCGTCAAACATATTCTGAATTGTATCTTGTTCACATAGGTCAATCAACTGTATGTGAAAATCATACAAAGTTTCAAACATTATATCAATAAATATTCATGATTGGAAAAGGTCAAAATTAACAGATAATTCTGTATGTACTTAGATTAGGGTGATGAATGGCATCATTTTGGAAGTTTTTCGATAAAACTGAAGGTTTCTCGAATCTTATAATAATTGGTAATAATGTTCGCGGTATCGTACTGGCATTTTGAAGTTTGACATCAAATGATTCACTGTAAAAATATGACTTTTTCACAAGAAGAAATGATGTATGGTATATGGGCGAGAGACAGAGAAATCCGCAGATTGACTAACCTCTGTCTAGCATGAGTAAATTTGATTAATTTTTAGTTCAACAGGTTTTTGAATAAAAGCTGAAAAAACATCAAGCAGCCGTCAAAAACATCACGCGTCTGCCAAAAACGTGAAAAAATGTCAAGTAGTGAAAACACGGAGTCGTCAAAAACGTGAAAAAAAACGACACCATTATTGAAAACGCCAAAAAATGTTACGCACCCGTCAAAAATGTTAGAAATTGTCACGCCTCCGTCAAAAAACGTTAAAAATCGTTTCACGTCCGTCATCAAGAATGTTAAAAATCGTAAGGCGTCCGTCAATAACGTGTGAAAACGTCATGAGAGGTCATGAAAAACGTGAAATGACTTCACGCAGTCGTCGAAAACGTTAAATATCGTCATGCGACCGTCAAAGTTGCAACCCATATGTGGATCCCATTGGGGTAAGATAGGTTCGATACATTTTGTCTCATTGGGGTAAGTGTTGAGAATATTCTAAATGATTTAAACATTTGATACTATATATATCAAAGTAGCCTTCTCAGGGATTCTCAACTGTTTGTAGTTATTGATATTACTTTTGTCAGTTTATGTCATATATACTTTTTCTCTGATCTTGTGAGTTATATTATTCACTGTATTAAAGAAACTGTTGCTGAAAGCCGTGTCTCAGTGATCCTCGCATCAGTAAGATAGGTCTCTCCTCGTTTCTAAAAAATAGAGTAGAAGTTATTAAAAATTATTTCAATATATTTGTAGTAAGGACAGATTTTGTGATCTGCCCCAAAATGTCACTGCGCTTGAAATTAAACCTTTAGATACCCAAAAGAGAAATTCTCTATTGGTCAGTGACACCTTGTTTTTGAAAAAATTTGGAAGTACAAATATATTTAATAAGAATAAAACCTCTACTTATCTTGGTGGACGTTTCGGGAACGAATCTGCTCCCGTTCTCAACAGAATTAAAATATTTTTCTTCGCAAAATTTTTCAATTTTTCAAATCTGTCGTTACTACAAATATATTGAAATTATTTTCAATAACTTCTACTCTATTTTTCAGAAAAGAGGAGAGAAAATCCCATGAAAAGCTGAAAAATGAATGTATCTTCTCCTCTAAGAACTTATACAGACGCAGTATTCAGTAAGATAGGGTTAGCGAAGGATAGATTTTGGAGAAATGCGCATATATTAGGTTAGACACCAAGCTGGCCCATCTCATACCTTGTGGTACTACTCACGGGTCCGTATGAAATCGCAGCGAAACAGTAAAAAGTCACGCACCTTGCGGTTTGCTGTAAATCACCCGGGCCAGCGTGAACTCGGAGTGCAGGCCGCAGATGAAGCAGTAGATGCTGCTGCCCCCTGCCCCACCTGGGTTGCTGTTGCTGCACACCGTGCGCTCACTGTTCGTGCTGGGTGGCGTCAAGATGCCCTGGTCGCCGTTCACGGTCGTCTCCGGGGTCGGTATATCGTACCTGCAAGGACAGAGTGGTGTGGAGTAGAATTTATCGATCTCACGATGTCAAATAATGACATGAGACAGGTCAAAGAAGAACAAATTGAAATCCTAGCTTACATGTACCTTGAAATATTGAAATCAAGTAATAATTTTGGTTGACGAATACCGAGGTAAATACAGTAATGGGAATTACACAAAAGATTACAAAAGAATTGGAATACAGGTACGTCAAAAATGAAGATCAAACAAAGTATATGTAATGATAACGGTAATGATGGCGACAGACATCAAAAAATTAAAAAAATTGTCTAAAAGTTCGATGTGTTGTTGAATAGATGCTCCACAATAGATGCTTTATGAAACATTGTGGAAGATATTGTCGAACGCCTTGAGGAGAGCAAACATACTGCTATTACGCTGTGTGATCCAAGCAAGGCCTTCGACAATGTATCCCATGCTTTTTTGTTAAAAAAAATTGTCATATTACGGCATAATAATAATAATAATAATATTTATTCATCCTCTCAGACATTACAAAATGTATAGGACAAGTCAAGCGCTTACAAAATGGTTTGAATTGGTAAAAATTCTACTACCGCTTGAATTTTTCGAATCATATCTCACGAGCAGACTGTTTTTGTTAACCACATATACTCTAGTACCAAGCCAGTTTCGCACACGGTGTACCACGAGGTTCAGTTCTTGGACCACTTTTGTTTATTATCTACATCAATGGTCTGTTCTTCCATTTGTTTCCAAATAACATAGTTGTGTTTGCTGATGATGAACGTGGATAAAACTATACAAAACTTAGAGATTATTATTGAACATGCCGAATATCAAGCTCAACTGATAATTGAAAACTGAATAGAGAAAAAACTCAAAAGCTCCTTATTTCAACGAATCATAACGTAGTGGTTGGCAATGATGTCACATTGCTTGGAGTAGTTTTGGATGATAAACTGAACTGGTCCAGGCACGTCGAGAAACTTGGTAAGAAAGTAAGTTTAATGGAAAAAAATTGATAACCCCCTCACCTCCTCCTCTCCAACGGCACTCGGTCGTTCTCGAGCGCCTCCCACTGGGCGGCCAGATGGTGGACGCAGCGCGCGCAGCTGAGCACGCGCCCGTGCGAGTCCATGCACGTGTTCTCGGAGGCGCGCCCCACCTTCGCCAGGCAGGGGAAGTGCATCGCGTGCGAGTTGACGCCCTCCGAGGAGGTGCTCACCCACTCCATGTGGGCGCGCGCGCTCGAGCAGGCGCAGATGTAGCAGCGGTAGGTCTGCGTCGCGCAAGCGCCGCCCGCCTGCGACGCGTCGGGCGGCGGCGGCGACGCGGTGCGCGTCGCTGCGATCGGCTGCCCAAACAAAAGGTATCATTTGGAAAATAAATTACTGAGAATACTGAGAACCACTATGTGAGGAAACTAAATTACTCAACATGAGAAGCTTATATGCTTTACAGTGCTCAGTATGGATGTTTGGCAGAAGAACGAAATACCAAGCCTCAAACAAATATAAAACTCGATTTGCAGATAATTTGCCAACGCACACACGAAGAAGCAATTTTTTCTATGGTCCAAAACTCTATAAGACACTCCCAGCAGAATTGAACGAAATCAATAGATCAAGTCGATATAAAACTGCCCTTAAAAAAATCATCACTCAAAATCAGGCGATTATTAATATTATTTTCTGGATAAGAATATCAAATATAATAGCAGATGATTCAATTTGCCCTTCCCAAAAAAAATCATTTCTTGCCTCTTTTCCATCACTTCCTAAAATTACCTTCACCTCTATGGGTGTCCCATAAACATACCGACAAACTTCAAGGGATGGTAGAGGACATCAAAATAAACATTTTTGCTCGATAAACATAAGTCCGGAAACTCTTCGTTTTCGAGATACAGGGTGTTTAATTTTTTTCAAAAAAATCGATTTTTTATCAATATCGTAAAAACGATTTGTTCGAATTCAATGAAATTTTTACAGATTATTGATACATTTATAAGGTATCTTTTGGAGCTATTAGAATTTGCCCAATAATTTCAGGGGCGTGCCCACGGGCTATGTCGGATAGTTTTTTCACAAAAAAAATATCGCCCAGTAGATTTTTCGTAATTATGATTTTTTCAAATAAACAACTAAAAATTCAATTTTTTTGTTCCTTGAAATTTTTCCGTATCTAGCTTCGTTTTGAAGAAAAAAAATAAAAACCGTATCTCTTACATCTATGAAAAAAAATTAAATGTTTCAAAACTATACCTTACATTTTACCAATGCGTTTATTGAAATATTGAAAAAGTAATAAAACTGCCAATAACTTTTTTTTACTGATCATTAATTATTATTAATGACTTTCAATCATTTTTTGTTTTTTGTTTTGTATTTAATTGGAAAATATTCGTAATTGTTTAATATCTTGGAAAGAGTATCCAAAACATACCGACAAATAAAGGGTGCCAAAGCAATAAAATTAAACACCCTGTATCTCGAAAACGAAGAGTTTCCGGACTTATGTTTATCGAGCAAAAATGTTTATTTTGATATCCTCTACCATCCCTTAAAGTTTGTCGGTATGTTTTTGGGACACCATACCTTTTTTTCCTCTATTCCAATCAATTATTCACAACTTTCTATGTACTAAATGATATCTACTCGTATGTACGTTGCTAATATGAGAAGTAATCTGACCAATATACTCTGTATCAATCATAGACGTATCACAAGACAAGCATTGATATGCTCAGTTGAAGCTCTATATTTCTACAGCGTAATAACAATAATATGAATACCATCATGTAATGTACTCTAATAATTATGAACGAATAAAGATATAAGATTATGTATACGCTTCTGAACTTCACCACCCTCAATGTCACCCTTCCGGTAAATATGAAAAATCAAAGACAGGTCGATTTTATTTCCAAGGGGGGCACTCGAAATGGATATTCTTAGCCCTCATAGAAGGGATGCATGTCAGCCTTAGAATCTTTAATGGGAGGAAGATTCGGATCTCCGAACAACAAACCCACTAGAAGGATCACAAAACAAATATTCTGATGCTAACATGAATTCCCAGAATTATCATAATATTAGTACCCAATCGTCGCCAGTGTTGTCATATCCAATCATCAAGAAGTGATTAATAGTCCATAATATTTAAAGTTCTTTATGAATTCATGTAGTTCAATGCACAAATATAATAATAAATTTGGGTCATGACGATTATGAATCAGTTCTGATTGATAGAAGATTGCTACATTATTCTGAGACTTAGCATTTTTACTTTCTTGGGGGCTCGAGGACCAGCATGGGTATCGTGAATACTTTTTGCTCAACGTTGCAACTCCGCAATTTGATATTGACAGTCGACGGCGATTATTGCTTTGTTTGGTATCTGTCATTATTTACGTTTCGATTTATCGATATTATTCAACTTGTGTTCAGTTTTGTGTACTCAGAATTCATCAGAAACTCAGTTTATTTCCTGTTTTGGTGATTTGATATAATGGTGAGACGTTGTGAGGTGTGTTAAAGAAAATTTGAATCGGCGATCAAAACACGTCATTTTATAGGTGAGTTACCATTGTCGTATCATTCGAGATTTTGAAGCAATATCCCAAATGGAATGGATAAAAATGAATTTAAATTGATTTGATTAGATTATATTGATTATACCCATAGGTCAGCTGCGACAGTGTCTTGTCATTGTTCATTTTCCCACCAAGAAATGCTGAAAAGTACTACTGAAATTGTTACGGATTTTCAATTTGGTTTCATCATGAATTAATAATGAATTCGACCCCTCTGACAACGCGGTACTGGTGCTGGGAGAATCAGCTCCTGCTAGCCTTGTTTAGACAAAGATAGATAGTATAGATGTTGCTTACAAACAAACTGTATTTCCAGGGCTGTGGATTACTTATCTAGTCTGTTCAATGATCGAAGATTCGGATCATGTCCGAAATTACTGAAATATATCTCGCTATACTTCTTACATTTTCACTCCTTTATTTTTTGAACAATAAAAAAATTTACTGTTGTGTGAACTTACGTCCATTTTTCACTCATTCCATTTCATCTATCACTCCGATTCCTGCAAAACCCTGTATAAATGTAAAAAGTCGGCTAACCTGCGCGTTCGCTCTGTTCTCCGGCCTCCTCTTGGCGCCGGCGCAGCTGAAGTCGTACGGCCTGTACCGGACGTCCGAGCCGGCGCTGTTAGCCGGCGATTTCGCCCCGCTCGGCCCGCCCGTCGAGTGCTGGTACAGGACGTCCGCGACGGAAACGTGGTTGCCGGCGGCGGCGGGATCGCCGCCGAACACCTGGTGCTTCTGCGGGATGGATTTGTAGCAGATGTAGCAGACCTGCAAGAGGAATTCGGGGGTTGACGATCATTTATTTTCATCAACATTGAAAATGTTTGACGTGTCGCATGTGTAACGAGATATGGGGGGTACGATCTGTCAAATGTCTCCTGCCAAACGTCATCTGTCAAATATGTTCTTTCATGAGTCATCTATCAATAGTCATGGTGGCTATTTTGTGTTGATACCAACATAATTACCCTACAGAGGACATTGTTATGTTTCATTTTGTTATTTTACCTGGACCATGCCTTGGGGGCTGATGGGACTAGCCCCCGGCGGCGGCTTTAGCGTCTGGATGAACGGAAAATACGGCTCTTTCTCCGAATTTTGGCAGCAGTAGAGCAAACGGATGTTGCTCGCTGGGTATTCGAGAGCGCAAGTGTAACAGATGAAGGTTGTGGTGTCCAACGGGTTGCTCAGCCTCTTCCTCAGCTTGTACTTGCGGTCCACTTGAGGTACTTCATTGGTCTAGAAACAAGTTATTGGAAAATAATATAGAATCTGAAAATATACCAAAAAAAATACCACCATTAAAATCGATCGACTGAAATACCGACAATTAATTTCTTCAAGATACTGTGATTTGCTATCTCCAATCTTATTCAAAAATCCAAGAGATTTATATCATGAGACATTCAAGACCTTTATTGCTAAAATGTTTTCAGAGGTGAAAAAGTTGTGGGGCCTTAATACCACGTAGATAGTTAATGATTTCGACCAAAACCAACGATGCGATGTTCCCCTCTTATTTAGCACCGATTCGACCTACTCGCATATAGCAAAATATGAGTAGGAGATACCATAGTGCAATAATCATCAAGATAGAAAATCAATAAAAGTTTTTTGTGCCATAAACATTACAAACTCATTCTTTCAAATAAATTATCATGGACTACAATAGGTAAATGCGGAAAATATTCCTGATATAACTTGATAGAAAAAAAAATGAAATTACTGTAGTGTTTTATTTCTGTCAGCAAACAATGACACTCGAAAACGTAGAAGTTGTTTCTCGTCAAGTTATATCAGAATAGAGAACAATTCTGGTTATGCAACTCTTAAATATTATATACTAGAGTGAAAACTTTCAGAGATCAATCGACAAAACCTTGATTTACCTGGAAAGCCTGCCACTGATTCAGCAAATGTTGTTGACAGTCGACACAAGCCTGAAGTCTTCCTGCAGGATCTATCGGTCGACTACGACTAGGCCTGGGATGTTCAATGAGGCTAGGAAAAAAGGGCTTCTCTAAGTCATCGAGATCCTCCTTCGCAGCCACAAAGTCCAGGCTACCTGAAAGGCGAACCAAACAACTGAAGGCTAATTCAAATGCTTTATTTTAGAAATTACAGCACTATTTAGGAAACCAATCAATCATTTTGTCATGAGGGATAAATATGAATGAATAATAGAGAACTGTAGCTGATATTGAATATCTCAATCAGAATTTTCACGATTTCAAGCAACACTGCGAGAAAGTTAGGCATTGGGTGGAAAAAAATGAAGTTGGCCAACCCTACCTAGCAGTTCATCTCTGTTTTAGAATGGTTGCCAAATGGCTCAAGTGTTAACGTCACTGAATCTGTTCGTTTTCATCCAATATCAAATAAATATAACTTTAAAAAACGTAAAAAAATATTGTTTTCGACTCACCTTTCTTGAATTCATCCCCGCAAACGTAACAGACCTCCGTGGTGGAATTCTTGTCGGGCATGCTCAGATCCAGGATGTCCGTTCCGGTGGAGGAATTGGAGTTTGTGCTGTGAGCGACGACTGGAGCGGGAATCGGGGACCCCGCGACGACCTGCTGGGGCTGCGGCTGCTGCTGAGGCTGCTGGGGCGGAGGCTGCTGAGCCTGAGCCTGGGTCAGATCTAGAGCGGTCTCCGGCGAGGCGACATTGAACTCGTTCCGAGCTCTAGGTGCCTATAGAGACAGCGGGGTTCAACGAAAATTGATTTTCATCAAAAAGAAAAATTCAGTTTTTTTTTGCTTCAATGAGAAATTGACTTTGAATTCGCTCGAGTTTTTTTCATTTCGATATTAGGTACCGTGTTGGGCGTCATTTTGAAAATGTAAATTATAGCATTTAAGTAGAATCTGGTATATGGTATAGCCATAGCAAAGTTTTTCTAGCATTAGGAATATGCTAGTGTATCTCTTACATCTCAATATTATCCTTATTCCCCTGTTTTCGATAAAAAAGATATTTAAATTCGTTTACAAATTCTATATTTTCATTTTCAATGTTAAGCGAACAGTTGTTGATATTAATATCGGAATATCTAAAAGAAGTTGTCAAAACCATTGCTTTCGTTTTGGTGGTATTGATCTCGAGCCTATTGTTATTTAAGTACTTACTAATGATGAAAATTTGTCAATCATATAAACCGAGATATTTAAATTCGTTCACAAATTCTATATTTTTATTGTCAATGTTAAGCGAACAGTTGTTGATATTAATATTAGAGTATCTAAAAGAAGTTGTCAAAACCATTGCTTTCGTTTTGGTAGTATTGATCTCGAGCATATTGTTATTTAAGTACTTACTAATGATGAAAATTTGTCAATCATATAAACCGAGATATTTAAATTCGTTCACAAATTCTATATTTTCATTGTCAATGTTAAGCAAACAGTTGTTGATATTAATATTAGAGTATCTGAAAGAAGTTGTCGAAACCATTGCTTTCGTTTTGGTAGTATTGATCTCGAGCCTATTGTTATTTAAGTACTTACTAATGATGAAAATTTGTCAATCATATAAACCGAGATATTTAAATTCGTTCACAAATTCTATATTTTCATTGTCAATGTTAAGCGAACAGTTGTTGATATTAATATTAGAGTATCTAAAAGAAGTTGTCAAAACCATTGCTTTCGTTTTGGTAGTATTGATCTCGAGCCTATTGTTATTTAAGTACTTACTAATGATGAAAATTTGTCAATCATATAAACCGAGATATTTAAATTCGTTCACAAATTCTATATTTTCATTGTCAATGTTAAGCAAACAGTTGTTGATATTAATATTGGAATATCTAAAAGAAGCCTGATTTGTTTGTTTGTTACTTGATACCGAAAGGTTCTTAGTTTCATATCAGATACAATGGGAGTCACCCGTATATAAAATGAACAAATTCAATCAATCACCTGCGCCTGCCGCTGCCCCGCCGCCCTACTGCCTCCCGCTTGCGATCCGCCCGCCTCGTTCAGCCCCAGCACTTGGGCGGCGTACTCGCCCTGCGCGCCCATGTCCGCCCCGGTGTAGGGCAGCCCGTCGGCGCGCTTCAGCCAATAGAGGCGTTCCGCGTGCGGCCGCCCCGTCGCCTCGTACGCCTCCCACTGCTGCAGCAGCACGGCGTAGCAGAGATAGCAGGCGGGCGCGACGGCCGCCCCGTCGGCCGATGGGCGCAGCGGGCGGCAGCCCGCGGGCGGCTCGTGCGACTCGAGGAACGGGAAGTACGGCTCCTGAGGATCATTTGAAATTATTAAACGTCCACGAGAACACGACTGCTTATTTCAGAGATGGGGAACGATGTAGGGAAGACTGGTGCAGCTACTTTGTCTATTTGCCTATCTTATTTCTTCAACCGAAACTATAACGTACAGCTAACTTGATAACAGCCTTATAGCGGAAAATCATTCAAATGTCAGTTGTTAGATGGCGACACAAAAATGACAAAAAAATCAGTATTATTGATGATTGCACAATCAGTGTTATAAAAACGTTGATTCAGAAGTAGTAATTTAGGTAACTCTTCAATTAATGATCAAACTATTCAATTATGATCAAAAAAATGAAAAAAAGTTGAAAAATTCGAAGAGAACTATAAGTATTGGAGTTTGGGCCTTATTATTGAGATCTTGAAAACATTAAGAGATACAAGGTATAGAATAGTTTCGGATTGAAACTGTCAATTTTTGTCATCGAAACATTCGAAAATCGAAATTTGTGATAGTTCATAGTTTTCAGTAAAGTGTTATTGATATTAATAAATTTCTTCGATTACACCAGACAAAAATAATAACGGTTTTATTAAATTTCGATTTTTTTTTTTTTCGGATATTCAGAACGTCATTTTGTTTTAGTCATCAAATTACGAAACATTTCCATAATTTAACCAATCCTCTATCTCTTACAGATTATGATCTGCCACAATCTTCAGATACCTACAAGAGAAATTCTCTATTTGTCAACAACACCTTGTTTCATTCAAAAAAATTGGAAGACAAATATAATCAACAAATATCAATCTTAGTGGTAGACGTTTCGGGATCGAATCTACTCCCATTTTCAACACAATGTAAAATGTTTTTTTGTTTCAATCATTTGGCTGCTTCGTATTTTAACACTAACAATGACAAGTTGTTACATAGAAATAATTTTGGATACCAGGTGTTCTTTTATCAAGTGATTTTGAATTTACCATTTTCATATTCAGTTTTGAGAAATTGAGCAAATTTTTAAAAACGGGAGCAGATTCGTTATTGATACGTCAAGATATTAGAAATTATGAAATATGCTAACTCTTAACAGTTCCCCATGTAGGCCCACGAATTTGGGACACCCAGTACAAGATGTCGTATTTTCAATTTTGGGTTTGAAGTACTGAAATCATAAATGTTGATTCTAGAATGAAAAACAATACATCCTGTAGAAGTGTTCTGTTATAATTTCTTCTACCTACCTACAAAAATGTCATCCAGAACATTATCCTAAAATATCAAGGTATACTAAATTATATCCAATCCTATCTATACTAAAGATGGAATAACTCTAATTCAGGAAGTGTAAATCATAGAGTAAAAAATTACATGTCACAGTTTGACGCCACATGCGTAATGAATAAATAACGGTTTCGATAAAAGTGAAAACATTAGGTCGAATATGAAAGTAACATGAGAAAATAGGACAATAGGATACGATTATACAACAATGAATTATTTTGGGCTGTGTGAAAAAATATAAAGAATTGGTAGTTCAGGAACTATGTTTTGACACCAATAAATAATATCTATCTTCGGATAGCTTTCTTTAAAACGTTTATAGCAAAAAAAAAGAAAAGAAAAAACAAATTTATTGCCCAACAGATAAATCCTTCTACAGGACAATATATAATTATAACAATTCAGTATAAGTATCAGTGAGTAAATAAAAGCCACTCAAAGCCAAAAACAAAGCTGACAGATTTGTGTTATGCATAATGATGATAATGTACTAATGACAGATTGTTCAATTTTGGATAAAATTATCCTCAGTGGATCGAAATTAATATCGCATTGACTGCAGTGCGTATTATAATTTTCACACATCAAATTTATGAGAGACACTTTCCCAAGATTGGAACTGGTAAACGGAGTGTAGAAAGTCTACGGGTTGTACCTTGAGGTACATTGAAATTAATTTGTTCTAGTATTGAGGGTACATCAATGAGACCATGCAAAATTTTATATAACGTAATGATGCTTGATGAAATTCTACGTTGTTCTAGAGAAGGCAGACTGAATCTTTGTAGTAGTGTGAAATAGTCAGTTCCTCTAGGTACTTCCATTATTCCATTACAGTTTTTAAATCATTCAACCCCGTTTTGATTATTGTGTGAATTCTATGTCCTCATTACAACAGTACTAAACTGGCTGAATATAAATTGATGCTCATTTTATTTCTGGATTTCAATTATTTTCAAAATATTTGCTGCTGTTGCTCCTCTATACCATGATCAATTTTCATATGGCAGTACCAAATTCTTAATTATCCTACCAGAGGTAGTGATAACCTATGAGTTAAAAGTTTCAATTGAACAAGTTCAATGAACTCTTACATAAAAGGCTTACTGGTTTACAATAACTTACTGCTTGGAATAAAAAAAAAGTGTATCTATAAGGGCTATTCAAAAAATCACTTATTTGTCATTTAAAAACTTGAAGTTAATATCAATTATAGATTTACATCTATAGTTAATTGTTAACCTCCCTTTATATTCAATTTTCATTATTTATTTTTATTATTTTCTTTGCAATGTTTCTACCATGAACTAAAAAATATATGTCTGTGAATAAACAATTCACAATGTTGTTTGTATATTTGTATGAAAATAATTATTATTCTGTAACAAGGTGGAACAACATCAATGAGTACCTACTGACAGCTCTGAAATTAAATTTGAGGTTGTGAAATTATTCGTATATCAAATAGCCGCAGAAAAAGTATAGGGTGAAACTCGCAAAAAATGTTCATTTCTTACTCATATTACATTTCATACTTATGAAAAATGAGTACCATCCCGTGATAGTTGTAAAATATACTATTGTCAATTTGGAAAACTCACCTTGGGTCTGTTTGGTAGAGGTCGAGAGTTGATATAGTAGGTGTGAGGTTGATTGCGGCTGCCGCACACGAAGCAAACATCCGGAGGGGGCTGACGCAGCTTTGGCGGAGGGGTTCTGGTGGGGTCCGAATTTTGATGTGCCTTGTCCATATTTTGCATAAACGACCTGAAGAAAATCACACAATATTATATCAAGAGCAACAAATAAAACGTAAAAAATTCAGACTGAATAATTATGTTTAGTTTTATTCTATAAAAATTTGTTTCTTATTCTTTCAAAGTTGAATTACCTACTTTACTGTTGAACCCAAGGTTTAATATTTGCAATGTTTTGAATTCTCAAAGTTTTTAATATGAGCGTACTTACTTTACTGTGTTCAAAATTATTATTCCAATCAAAATGGATACAAAAATGCTAAGATATGTTTATGTGTTTCACGTGCTATTGCCATTAAAATTGGCAGTATTTATTACCTATCTAAATTCCGACCTTTATATGGCTGATAGCATTTTTGTCATTCTCAAGTTAGAAAATGCCGAAAATTTCGGTTGTGGATGCTGAATTAATTCGAGAACTCCGCTGCCACTGTCCTTATAAAATTTTATCAGTTGTTTGACCAGGCGAAATAAAAAATCGCATCGACAATGTTGCCAAATTTTCATGTCTTCCTGTGCATTGCACAACTTTGTTCATCGAATGGAACAGCCTATTCATTTCAACTGCATTCGGTTGCTAGTGCTAGATTTAGTATAACCTCAGAAAGAGAAACTTCAATTATGGATATTTTCTGAGATCTAGCAAACCAGCATTTTCGAAAAATATTATGAAAACCCTTGAATACCTTCGAAACGACAGATGCGATTTTAATAAAATTCAGTGCCTGTGGACTATTCGATCTGGCCAATTAAAAAATGGCATCGACGATGTTGCCAGATCTTCACATTTTTCAGTGTGTAAAACAACTATGTTCTTTTCTTCTGAAAATATTTAGAATTGAAATATTTCATCCTGGGGTCCCACTAAATAGAACAAAAGCTATCGAAAGCCGTGAAAATAAATAGTTATCTAATTGTACCTAATCACCTTACTCTTTGTGCAATGCCACATTTAATATCAGGGTTAAACCCTGTATATCATCATCGACACATACATACATTAATAAATCCATACTTGCCTTAAATATAAATAAATTCCCCGTCTATGTGCAGTCTATGAGTATAATACTACAACTGACCAGTTAAATTGTTCCTTTCCTTCTCAATCCCATATGAGCACAAATTCGGTGAGTGAACTATTATCAAGTTTTTTCAAATCAAGTGAAATGAGGTATAGAACACCTGGTCTATAAAAAGATTTCAGTATTCTATGTTTTATAGATAGCAAGTAGTTTTAAATTGTTGGCTTTACTTTTGCAATAATTGCCAACAATTATCATGTGAAATTGTTGATTCTCATGTATACGTAATCTTTGGTTCTCTTTGGAATATTCCATTGAAAATTAATCTCTCAGTATCTTTACTTGGGTCACTACTATTTATTATTATTCACATACGAGATGTTGAGATTTTTATTTGTCTATCAGTGAATGTTTACCTCGAAGTTTACTAACACAACAATTCCACATTCAATGAGATATGGTTCTAACTTCAAATTATTCAATTTTTCAAACCAAGTTCTACTAGAATTATAACTAGTATTGGTTCTCCCAATACCCAATAAATTAAATTGAAATTAAAAAAAGATCAATGAGAATTACAAATGGACATTTACAAATATAAAAATTCAGTTCTTGTTGAGATTATAAACACAATCATCTCAACTCAATGCCTAACTATGTATTTAAAATTACCACATTACATACAGAGTGGATTGAATTGAAGATATAATGCAATCTAGTGATTTTTCAAGTTGACAAAATATTCCATAAGGTGAGAGATAACATTCAAGATACATCCTCATATGACCATTGAAATTCAATATTACATCATATGGACATATGGTGAAGTGAGAACAAGTTTAAATACTTCATACTACATAAGTAATATTCAAACATCTTATTAAAAATAAGAAAAGGTGAGTGATAAGATCTATATATAAGCACTAGTATTGATGTATCATAATGGTACCTTTGCAGATGGATACGACATAATTTAGATAAATAAAAAACTGAGCTAGTAAGTACAAATGCAAATACTACGTATGATTATATTAAAACATCTTATGAAACAAGGGAGTTGAATTACACTTGACACATATATCCTTAAAAAAATTAACCGTCTCGCAGATCCGTAAAATATTCTCATTCACACAAGTACTTACTTTCATTCGGAATAATGATAATTTTGAGATACGAATGAACTGAAATGTCCAACAGATTAGACTAAAAACATCAGATGTTCCTAATTCTCTAGTTCCTTGCCCACTAAAGTCTAGATTGCACAAACAACTCGAAAAAGCCACATCTGCACCAACTATTACACTTTTTGAAACCCCACATTATTACTTAACGAAGCCATGATGATTTAGTGAGAAAAGAGGACACATTTCGATGAGAAAATGTTCCAAATTTCATATTATATTCGCATGATAATCAGCCATTTTAGAAAAAAAATTGTCCAACAATGCATAAATGCACGGCAACTCGGCAACGAGCAACTTGACAGCGCACCACTGCTGCCAATAGAACTCATGCTCACAGGGAAATGGCGGAAGTGATTCAAGGATGACAGACATTGTCGCCATGCGAAGAAAATTCCAAAGCTAAAATTAATAGTATTATAAAAACTTTATTGGTGAATGATTTTTTTCGATGAGTCGCAGTTTCATACTTATCGTTGTTTATTGCAGGTAATCTATTGTCTCATCAAAATTTCGGTAATATTTGAAATATTGGGTTGGCTTTTCTGTTTGCACTCTTTGAACGTCATCAAAAAAGAATTTGCAATGACATATATGGCGCAACCTCGTCTAATATTATATTATTGATCTCTGACTAATAGTATGATATTTTATGGAGAATGAAACGTTCTTGATTCAATAGTTCTCCAATTGAGCCTACAGTAACAATGATTTATCTTCCTTCAAATTGTTAACCATACATCCATTGCACCTGAGGGTGAATAATTCGAGAAGAAGAACACATTCAACGTCATGCCACTTTTCATTTGTCATTGCCAATTCGCGTTCTTTTGAACCACATTTTTTTCTGAGCTAGTCGTTTCTGGTTCAGCGCTGGTCAATTTTAAGTAAAATTGATTAACTCGACCAGAAATTTATTGAAATGGTAAGTCACAATCCTTTAATCCATACACTATTCAAATCACCTATTCCAGCTGATATTATTGGTAGAAATCCAAACACGTGTTTGTCGATGTACACTGATATACCATTTTTTCTAGGCGTCTGTTAAAGAGGGTAACCTGGAGAAACCTGGACAAGAAACTGCTCCAGTACACCACATAAGGATAACTTTAACATCCCGCAACGTGCGGTCTTTGGAAAAGGTTTGCGCGGACCTAATTCATGCCGCCAAAATACAGAAACTGAAGGTAAAAGGGCCAGTACGTATGCCAACGAAGATCTTACGTATTACCACCCGAAAAACGCCTTGTGGAGAAGGTTCCAAGACGTGGGACAGGTTCCAGATGAGGATCCACAAGAGGGTCATTGATTTGCATTCGCCTTCGGAAATTGTTAAGCAGATTACTTCTATCAATATTGAGCCTGGCGTAGAAGTGGAAGTCACCATCGCCGATGCTTAAGAATTTTATTTTTCTAAGACAGTACTGATACTATGTTGAAAATAAAATTTCATGTACCCCAATTTGTTTCTCTCATGTCAACTAATTTTGAAAATGATACCAGATAATAGATGTGAACTGTTGGCCCAAAATTATTGGGGAAATTGATTCATTTTTGTTTTGTAGATATCCAAATGCGTAGAAGTGTTGATAGGGCTCTAGGGTAACATGACTTCATGGGTCACTAGTTACTTAAAATACCTGTAGTTGAGGAATTGCCACCATAATTTTTAGAGAAATCAATATAACTCATACTTTTGAATGCATCTTGGTTGGAAGTTTCATCACAAGATTTTCTTTCAATACAAATGGAAGGGTAGTACTATTATGATGGCAATGCAAAATTCATTATGAAATATAGTTCAGAAACCATTTTGAAAGTCACCTTTTTTGGCATCATATCAATTAGAGCTGAAATAAGTTACTTTTTGTCATTCAACATTACTTCACAAGAAATGAGAAAATGAATCAATGAAAATCAAAGTCATGTATAGTTGGAAAAAGTCTAGAGGAGAATTAATGTATTGAGGGAGAGGTACAAATATACGTGATTTCAAGTCGTTTTCAGTTTCCATCCTTTCTTTTGATATGTTGCCAACACTTACAACTTACATTCCAGTGAATATAATAAAAATTAATGAAAAAAACAAAAATAACTACGAAAGTGTCATTTTCGAAAGCACAAGAATATGAGGGTCATGGTGATAGCTAAAAATAAAAACATGGGTGATAATGAAAATTGTATTTGAAATGAATACAATTTAAATTATTACAATCTAAATCTACAGCAGCATTGACAATCTGATGATAGTAAAGCTTGTAGAATGTGAACAAATTTAATGAAAACCAAAGAAAACAGAACATCAAAAAACATATAAATACCAATTTTGAATGTAGTACTGATATATGAAAATAGATATATTATTATTCAACTCTGTATTCGCTTTTTGAAATAGACTATAAAATGTACAAAAAAGTATATGCCTCCGAAATTCTCTTAAAACTATAATATATAAATCTTCAAAATCTAACACAATATACACACACATATATTTTACATGTATCATCAAGGAAAACAAAACTAAGAATCGCTCAGTAGAGTGGAGTTAATGATAAAGTGCTAGATTTCAAGAATTCTTCAAAAAATGGGAAAACTCGAGTCAAAAATTGCTACAAAGTCTAAACTTTTTATTTATAAATAGGTATTTAAGTTTTTACAACGAGTGAGTTAAATGTTAAAATGCATAGATACAAAACGGGGAAAATCAAACAATAAGAATTTTGTACTCGGACAAACACTTTTTCCAAAAACTCTTGTTCTATTAAGTTCTCTTACAAACTACAGTATTCATGATTAGTTCACGTTGATATCAGCTGAAAAAGAAAAGAAAGACACATTCAGACTATGTCACGCCAACGAAAAACATACTGTGTGCGTCGCAAGGTTTCAGATTACTCAAAAACAACATAGAACATCCATCCAGATTTTATTTCATAAGCTTGATACTTACAGACTTTACAGTACTTTTGATAAAATCTTTCTTCTGGGTGAGATCAAAATCTGGATAATGGTCATAAACTCGTTGGCATACATTCTTCATTGTAATTTCCTCCAGATTTGCACCTTCCAATATACTTTTAATAAAAGTTTTGATTTCATCATCCTGGAAATGAAAAAAAAGTTTGACGTCTTGAAAGTTGTCACTCAATTTGAATAATTGCAAAGACAATCACAAGAGCAATAAAATAACCTATACGGCCATCATTCAATCTAACAAATAACCAAACTAAGCATTAAAATAGCCATAACAGCAAAGTAACCGTTAATTAACTGCAAAAGCGACAGAAGAGGTGGAATAACCAAAATGGTTGTCGTTCAATTCCGAAAAAAACAGTAAATCAACAGTTGATTAACCGCAAAAATAACCAAAACAGTCATCAACCGCTGAAACAACCGCCTAACTTCCTCTTACCGTAGGCGGCTGCGCGCTCTTGGCCTTTTTGACCAGAGGCTCGTCCTCGGACGAACTGTCCGCCGCCGCGGCCTCCTCCTTGCGATCGCTCTCCTCGTCCTCCTCCTCCTCCTCGGAGGTCTCCGTCTTCTTGGCGCGTCGGCCGCGCGACGGCGTCTTCTTCGCCGGCGTCGCCGCCGCCGGCCTGCCCCGCCTGCCAGGCGTCGTCGTCTTCGATTTCGACTTGTTGTTGGACGTCTTCAGCGTGGTGCTCCTTCTGCGTTTCGATCTCGGTTCGTCCTAAGATATGTTGTCAAAGTCAGATCAATATAATTATGCGAATTATCAATGTAAGGCAGCTACAAGAACAAAATAAAAATATTTGATAGGTAGGTGAATCGAAATTATAATTACTAGTTTTCTTTTTAGAAACGTTGAGATAAAGTCGCAAAAATCTCAATCGACTTACGTCAGACTCGTCGGAGGACGCTACCACGCTCGCCTCGCTCGGTTCCTCGTCCTCGGAGGACTTCTTCTTGGCCGACCGGCGCTTGCGCTTGTTGCGCGGCTTCTCGTCGCTGTCCGACTGATTCGGCTTGAACTCCTCGTCGCTGGAGCTGTCGTCCTTCAGGTTCATCCGCTTACCTACAACGGTGGATAACAAATTTATTCGAACGAGACTGTTTCGACTGGCAGGTAGCCCGGTCGTGGAGGCTCCCTATCCACGCGAAAAATACTAAATTCTTGAAACTTTGGTCAGTTGTTCGTTGGTTCCCAGTTGTGCTACCCTCCATGTTTCCAAAAGAAATTACTTCGGCTAAGATTGGGGGAGGCCTTCCAAAAAAACGCGATTTTTATGCAGTTTTTCTTGTTTTAGGACCATAACATGTGAAATTCTGTAACTACCTATGTGTATACATGTAAATACTACACATTTATAGTCTTTTAGATTCACAGTGAATGTGGTACAAAACATCAAAATATTTTCCATGTTGCTATATATTTATCTCCCCCTCCAAACTGAAAAGTGTCTGAGTTCATCAGGTCAAACGAAGAAAAAAGACATTACATGTGAATGTAAAGTTGAGAAAAAAAATCGCGGTTTTTCTACCCTCCAGATCAGTCCGAGTTATTTTTACTGGAAAAATGGAGTGATACCAACAAACAACTGACCAAGTTTTCAGAAAGTTTCGATATTTGCAAGGGTAAAACAACCCTCCCCCCTACCACAACTGGGCTACGGTTTTTTCATGCAAACTCTGATAACTTTTTTTTTCTTTGGATTTTGGTTTACGATTTTATGAGCAAAATATATATAGCTTTGTGAATTAATGAATTTACAAGCAGAACACATGTCCAATATACAGAGTATATCTGCATAAGTGAACAAGCGATTCATATACAGGATGTTCATTGAGTATGTACAATAATTTCAACAGTCTTCAGCAGAATTCATTGAGTGATTCCATGACAAAAAGTCCATTTAAGCATGCCGCCTTAACTCGTTTCGTTTTCAAAATACAGGGTGTTGAACTTGTTGAATTGTTTTGTAATTGGATACTGTTAATCTTCATCAGAAAGATGCACATAATCTTATTACTTCAAGAAAAAGTAAGACATTCTCAACCAGTGGAAAATAACTGAGGCAATGGAAAAAATTATGAGACCTCTCTTTTGATTATAATACTAGATCAAGAACCAATATTTGTAATCAGAAAGATGCTTCAAAACTATTTTCTATATCTTAATTCAAGTGAAAGTGGCCACTATCTTATCCCAATACTGCATTTCAATGTGCTTATCTTTGACAAGTCTTCAAATAAACTAAATTATATCATCTTTTATATTCTTGTTTTCGTTGTGTTTACGTTAAGTGTTTTCTGTTGTAATTTCAATACTGTAATGACTTCTTTAGATTGAACTTGAGTTTAATCAAGGCGAGGATGATATATTTTCTTTCTTTTCTTTTGAATAGGACGGAATATTGTAATTTCTAAGGGAGCTCAGAAAAATATATATCCATAGTAGTTTGAAGAATTTATAATTCAACATTTTGCTGCTGGATAGTTGAAATAATTTAGAAACGAAAAGTGTCAGTTTGGGAAACTAAAGATACATTACAGATACACATAATGCTAGGATGAAATGAACTAATTTTTTTTCATAACAACTAACTGTACCTACAAATTGTTAAAATCTAAATTCTACATCTAAAAATCAGGGTTCGAAAATATCATGTTGTTTATGTAAAGATTGACATATCAGATATGCATGCAATAATTAAGTTATTTCTATTTTTTATTTTTATTTAGCACGGGTGATTTTCCGATGGAAACAATTGAAAAATAATGAAAACTTCCTAGTCAAAGTCCAATTTGATCAATACTGATTTAGGCATTTTGAATTTCACCACAATTGATATCTTGAGTTACATTATATGTTTACTTTTGATTGTGATAATCACATTTAGAAATAGCACCGCAAATTTCCGAACCCCGCAAATAATTCAGGCTAAGTGCATCTCCAAGTCTGTAAAACAGGTGAACTGTTAATTATAATGAAAGCACCTCACCTAAAATCCTTCCCCAATGCCACTTTAAGCATGCTCTTTTTGCTAAATATCAAGCTACAAACTCTTCATAAAGCATAGATAGTGGTCAACTTATGTAAAAATAATGTAAAAAAGGTTATACAAAGATGCTGCAAACAGGACTTCAAAGATTAAAACACTATCAGGTTCATGCTGAAAACAGTGATTCGAAAACATCTATATATATATATATATATATAGCTACCTTTGTCTCGTCGAGCCCTAGAAGCCTGCTTTTCATCACTAGAATAATCATCATGTGAAGAATATCCTGCATGAAACGTAAAGAAACAAATAAAGACAGTTATTTCTTGTTTTATATTTATGACCAAATTATGTTCAATTTTTTTATTGTTTACTAATTTATTCAACATTGGATTGATTATGACACATTTGAGAATGATAATGTATCTTACTTATTTTAGAAATGGTGCAATAAATGGAATAGCTTCTATTATTGTGAGAAGTTATCACCTCAAAGATGAATATAATTGTTGAGAGGTGCAAACATAGCATTCTAAACTCATTCCATTATAAGACATTATAGGTAAGACTTTCATACCATTTTATACCAATTTATTTTTGGTTGTTGATTATTTAGAAAACGAATTAATATTATTGTTTTCCCTCATTTTTTGACATTATCTCTATATAAATTCAGACATGATTAATAAAGTTATGATTAGAATCATCATTACCATTATGTAAAAAATATTGTTCTGATAATAAATTAATACATAAATAAATAAATGAGAGAATTAATGTTTGAATAGGCCTGTATTTATAGAACAAACTTTTTTTTTTATTGACAGACTCATTTGTGAAGATGTGAGGAAGAGTGTAATAATTATTCTAATATTCTAATTAGTCTAATAATTATTCTGATACCCAAAAAGTTGAGAATTAGAAAAAAGAACTTTAATACAATCAGATTATTTTGATACCTTGTGAAATATCCAATATGTAGATATCAATTCCACATAATCCAACATTGAAATGGAAATGATAATAATAATTGGAAAATTAGTTTGCACCAAAAATTCAAGAAATAATTGTTTTGTAAGAGAATATTCCCTTATACTACTGTAAGAAATAAAAAATTGCTTGGAAAGCAAATGAAATAAGTATTTGAAGCCTAACGGTGAATAAAGTTCTAAACTTTTCTTTTGGTGTATTTGAAATTAATGACAGATATTTATGAACATTATATTCCAAATGTTTTGAACTTCATTCAAAATGAGAAAACACATGAAAAAAAGTTAAAAACAATGACTCACCTCTGTTATTGGCCTTGACAGCAGCACTTCTTTTTGGTCTTCCTCCATCTACAGGTTTTCCAGAATCTTTAGGTTCCAGAAGGAAATCTACAACCCTTTGAGCAATTTCTTCTTTAGTGCCATTCTTTGGCAAATCCAGCATCTCACACATGCTCTTCAACTGTTTGCTCTCAAACTTAAGAGCATGAGCAACTCTTTTTTCGTGGTCTTCAGTATCCTTCTTGAATTCAAAGCCCTTAAATTTTTTAATGTTTTTCTTGACAATATTATTTTTCCCTGGTAATTTGAATAAAAGTTTATGGAGGATTTTTAGATCATCAGTCTTGAAACGGGAAATAGAAGCATCAATGCGTGGTATTTCTCCAAGAGCAGTCCCTGTACCATCAGGAATTTCAAGTTTTGCCTAGGAAAACAAAGTTAGCTCAAAATATTCCAAGGTCATAACTACTCACCCCTTCTTTAGGTTCTTCATTGAAGCGTTGAATAGATTTACGTTCTCTCTTGCCAGTTTTTTCAAGCGGTTGATCCAACAAAGGTACTTCCTTATTATTTTCTTTTGAATCTTCCTTCTCGCTTTCCTCAGCTTCATCCTCCTCTTCTTTTTCACTGTTATCCTCACTTTTTTCCTCTACCTTCTCTTTTGATTTCTTCTCCTTATCCTTCTTTCCTTTCTCTTCCTCTTTCTTTTTTTTTTCTTTTGAAACTTCATCACCTTTTTTTTCTTGTGGCTCCTCTTCGCTTTCTGCCTCCTCAGAACTTTCGTTCTTATTGGGTGCCGATTTTTCGACTACTGCCGCTTGTTTTTTCGAAGATTCATTCTCCGGTTTGGACTCCTCTTTTGGTTTCGCATCATCGTTCTGCTTATCCGTGTTGTTTTCTGTAGGAGCATCAGTAGCTTTGGACGCAAGAGCCTCGTTGACATCCTGCGAGTCTTGGGATGAATCCGTATTGTTATCTGTTCCACTTTTTTCGTTGGACTGCAACAAAATTATTTTGTAACTTCAAAGGTAACAGAAGTAGAAATACAATCGACTTTATTGCGTTTTTGTTTCCCGCTTTTTCAAATATCAACACCGCCATATTGTATTGAGGAAAACAAACAAATTTGTTCTGAGGATATCTGGCGATAAAGAGCCGAATTCACACGCACTACATTTTTTTTATACCTTATAAATTATTCCTCACATACAGAATTAGTAAAAAATCTATATTTACCTCAGATATTACACTTTTAGCAGAATCGCCTTCGCTAGACATGGTAACTGTCATGTATCATACGCCGCGTCCAAAAATCTAGAAAAATATGCACTCACAGTGTCGCCAATACAAAGACGATAAAACGATAATGAACGCAAAGATCCCAGAACAAGAAACAATCAATCTCACCACAGAACTGTAAATTCTGTGCTTACGAATACGATATTAGTGTTCTACTTTGTTGGTATTGATGTTAGTACTTTTTTCTTACTATTTATTACCAGAACCACAGAATACAAATTGTTGAAATTTCGTTTATATCCTGTTTTATGAAATATGTGTGTTAACAACTAACCTCAATTTATTAATTTGTGAATTTATGGTAAATTCTGGTTTCATTTCTCTCTATTGTTTTTCATGGGTTTTTACTCGATTTTCCAGATAAAGGAATAATGGCTAACTTTTATTACATTGATTTGTCTTTGTTAGTACTGAGGAATACATTCATATGCTAATATAACCTCAATCAATTTTTCAGAAACTTCTCGGAACCTTACGACACTGAAGTATCAGCCGTGTATTTCAAGAAGAACATTACGAAAGCCCTATGTCAACTGTTCGGTGAAGTTGCTGCAGCAGTTAATATCGACATATTGAAATTTGACCAGAAAACTAAGAGAGGAATATTGAGAGTGCCAAAATCTCATTACGTGAAATTGAGGAGCAGTCTGACCCTAGCCAGTAGATACGAAGGAGCAACGTGTTGCTACGTTATTCATAAGGCCAGTCCTCTTCTCTTAGGCATCCAAGGAGACAGTAGAAACTACAACCACTGAAAAAAATGTCACATTGCCGAAAAATGGGTCCCAACAACAAAGACATTGTGATATTTGCCACCAAAGAGGATCACCAAGTTCCTAGTAAAGTCAAATTGCCAGACCCTGATCCGCAGCCTGGGCTGATATTACCTAATGGAGATATAAACTGGAATTGTCCTTGTTTAGGGGGAATGGCAACAGGGCCGTGTGGAGTTGAATTCAGAAATGCATTTAGTTGTTTTCATTATTCGGAAGCAGAACCCAAAGGGAGTGATTGCTATGACCTATTTAAAACTATGCAATCTTGTATGCAACAGTATCCAACATTGTACAACAAAGACTTGGCAGATGATGATGACATGAAGAATCTTGGTGATGTAGATGATACGAAGACTATGGGTGATATTGATGATAAAACCAGAGAAAATCATGAACCCCAAGTAGCTGCTGCTAGTACTTCGAAGTAATATCATAATTTCTTTTGCTGTTTTGTTCAAGTTTCTTTTCATTCGATTATATTAGGGAATAGTCAATTTTCCAGGATATAGAACTATGGTTAAATTTATTTATATCTACCATTGATGTTTTGAAGTGATGAAACTGGAAATATAATGATTTCTTTAGTTTTTTTCAATGTATTCATGGCAGTTCCAAACCAAGATCTCAAATGTTAATACAATAATAATGTCACCACGTTAAATCTGGCAAAAAACATGGTGTATTTATTTTCTTTTGCTGTAACACTTCTTGAGATATCAATCCAATGGAAAGACAAATGTATTGTTCCATGCGTTTCATGGCATGGTGGTTCAGGTTCAACTTAAACATGGCAATTCAGACGGGAGGCTAAACCGCCTGCTCGGTACCGAAGTTGCCAAGTCTACCCAATCACGAATACTTCTACCGTCTACGTTGATAAGGGGGCTCATAATCGTATCCAGCCATAGTCTTTTCTGTTTCATGTGAAAAGGACATATATATATATATGTGTGTGTGTGTGTGTGGATTCGATAACAATTTCTGTAATGCTTGGAAATTTCACAGTTTCAATGAATTCTTGAGGTTCTTCGTAAGCGTGAATGATGTTGGCATGGAATAATTGTCTTTGGTTTTGGTGTCATTTTGAAAATCTCGTAAAATCTGAACTTTCTGATGTGGTTTAGAATTGTTAGTCAGACGTGGGGTGAAATGCTTGGCGAAGTTGAATTTGGTTGTGAATAAATGAAAGAAAGATATCGTTAGGAAGCGTTGAGAATCGATATTTGTGTCGAATTTAAATTGTTTATAGGTCGATTGTGATTTTTATCAAAGATGTGGTTGGGGTGGAAAAAGAGGGATATTAACACTTGGCAACATCGGTACCGACTAGCTGGTTTAGCCTTAGCCTTGTACAGTGAAGCTGCTCATATTGTTGGAATGTTGGATGTCATCCAAACGAGTGAAACAATGTATCTACTCTGACTGTATCAAAAAGATGATGAATCATTGCTCTCCAATTGATCAATTCTATCAAATCAATTATCTTCGAAACCATAGGATACGCGGATCAATTTAATGATCCGGCAACGTCGATCAAGCGAGGGCATGGGTCAATTTTCATTTTGCATTTTGTCATTTGTCGTGTGTCTTTAGTGTACTGTTTATCATTCGTCTTGATTTGATCGTCATAGTTACTATTTATTGGTAAATGTGAGGAGATTTTGTTTGTGAATCGTTCTCTATTCTTTAAATATTTTGTATATATCTGTTTTTATGTGCATTTAGTGTATTTCCTTAGCAGTGACTAAGAAATACATCAGCTGTCATGGAAAAAAATTCAAAAGCACCCAGAGAAAAACGAAGGTTAGTCTATCATTTCCAATACTGACCAATATGTTGGGATAACTTGACAGGGGGCAGAACTAGATCAACTGCTCCGCCATGCTTCCTCAATAACAATACTATTTTCACCCTCGTCGGTCATACTCAACAACTGTTTTTATCTTAAAAAAATCATGATTTATTCAAGTATCTCGATGGTATGTTACGTCGACGAGCTTTTTTCAACCTACTTTCTCTGGTCTCCTCTATACCTTGGTCTATTCGGGCTTGGTTTATAACCCCCTCTATGGAATTCTATAACAGTAATTCTTTTCAACCTTCATAGAAGAATGAAGGAATGCCTCTAGATGTGCCTCTAGATCGGTAGGGATTGAATGAGCATTATGATTCTAGTTTTATAAGAATATTTCGTTTTTAGAAGATTACTCTATTATCAATATACCCAATCCATAGAGGAATATACCCAATCCATAGAGGTAGGTCAGGGTTTTTTCGTATATTTTATTATGAAAGAAGCTCTTGAGCTCACAAAAAAACTTACATGTTAAAATTTGACATTTGCTTGCATTTTGGCAAAAAATTTTGAGGATTCACTAAACAATAAGTAATAAACCTTCAATTTTCAGTCATAATTATTGTAATAATTCACTGCATTATCAATATACAGGGTGTTCCATTTGAAAAACTGATAACTTAAAAAATTCATAAACTGTGACACTTTGGTATTCATAATTTTTTGATGTTGACAAAAATTCACGGGAAAGCACCTTGTACCAAGGTACCTGAATTCTCGATTCATTGTATCACCAAGTTCTTAGCAGAATTGTAAGAATAATTGATCTAACAATTATCTCCATCATTATACTATTCTTAGCTCGATTCTTAGGTATTTACTAGGTAGTTAATTTACTTTCCTGTAGGCTCATTTAAGTAGGTACTGATAAAAAAAGTATGGGTGGAGAGGGTCATAGTGAAAAACCCAGCTTTGAAATCAAAATGACCCAAGTCGAGGTGGGGATACACCAATATTACATATTTAAAAGACAATTAACAGTAATGTCTTTGTTTTCTTATCACGTCTCAGATATCAAAACTCATTTTCAGTAACTACTGAATATCTATTCGAGTTTCGTTTTTCGTCTATTCTGTTACGAAGGTACTGCCTCGGTTATAGGCAACGAAATTATGTGTGCTCTCTTCGTAAACTAGATATCTTGGAGATGTCTTTTGGACACTTCGGGTGTGTCTCATTATATTGTCCTAGTGATCCAAGCATCGACAGGAAAAAATGGTGAGCTCGTCTTAAATTTGCTTCGTTTATGAAACGGCATCTGACCTTGAGAAATTCAACACCCCATTTCTGTATCAGAAGGGTAGCACAATCATAAAAGTTTGCCTTCACTATATGTGTCACAGAATCTATGCTGACCACTGATATCTCGGGAACTATAAGAGAAGGGGGGGTTGGTGAATTTATCAAGGTTTTCCAGAATGTCTAATTTTTGGGGACACCTCACTTTTTACAGATTGAAAGAAATCAGTATGATTCCGTAAGAAGTCTGAACCGTTTTCGAGATTTTCAACAAATAGAAAATGCACAGTTATTCTATATAACTCAGAAAAAAATCGTACTGTGTCCTGATTTTTTCGATGCATTGTAATTCGCCATTGAATCGTCGGATTTGGGACACGCTGTATAACTCGATAATTACTCTTCTTAGATAGAATAATTCACAATTTTCTCTCAGAATTCTTCAAATATTAGCAAATCAATCATATATTTGTCATTTACTCAAATTGAAAAATACACTTACCCAAAACCCCATAACGTATTTGCTAGTTTCTATCTTCAGTAAACCTGAAAAGTTAAAATAATTAGATGTCAGTCTTAGGTAGGTATAATACATATTTTTTCAAGTATTGAACCACGGTCTCCAAATCTTCACTTTATCAGTAATTTCCTACTAATCATGATACTAATCGGATTAAACTGATTACATATCCCCAAACAATTTTCCCAGAAATTGCCTAGGAAGGTGAATATTATTTTTTGGAAAAGAACTTTTCTCTTCACCTTTTCAGATCCAATCTGATTGGTAGGCAGATCTCTCTGATGTCGTAGATAAAGTATAGTATGTCACTCCTCGTTTATGGAATATTCTTTTCGATATGCTGCGCTCATGGCTTGAATCATCCGTTCAACGTTTATAACCGTCTCATGAACAGCAAGTTTACTGACTATCTACTGATACAACTACAAATTTCTTCAACACACATATCCACTGCGTTTGATAATTTATTGACCACAAATAGTATCACCCGTTTGATGATTATTACCTCGATTATAATCCACAGAAGCAGATGCAATTTTCATCTTAGATTTCTTTTGATGAAACCCTTATATTTTCCAACATCTGGCAATGATTGTTTCTATGACTATCTTTAACGGTTTTTGAAATATAAGATATTTCATGTGGAGAATGGAACAAGTTCAAGTTTTATTGTAGCTGGCCAGGACTAAAATCTGTCACAGAATTGAAAAGGTATAATTTGAGTGTTGAGGATATCAAATTTATATATAAAAAATGAAGAAACTTGTAACATTGTGTAACAAAATAGTATCAAGTTGATGTAGGACGTTTCGAACATTTCAAATCGAAATTTCTCTAATGTCTTTTTTATAATATTTTGTTATACTGACCATGAATGGAGAATACATTGAAAATTTGTTCTTTTGTATATGAATTTGCTATCCTAACACTTCACCTATTCAATTCTCGTGACAGATCTGTGTATTTGATATTGAAACATCCTATGAATGAAAGAAACCATTGAAGATTGGCATAGGGACATTTCATTTGGAAATATTGACTTTTTGTGGTTTATTTGTACAGGAGTTGATGAACTTCATAATGACGCTGTTTTTGCCGTCGAAAATCAAAAATTCATTCATATTTCAAAAACATTGACTAATAGCTATGGGATATGCATAAATGCTAATAATTTTCTGTAGAATCCGGAAATCTAATAATATGTAGGTTGTTCCATTGAAGATGCTCTCAGTAACGGTGCACAGGTGAAAGTATTTTCAAAAGCTAGATCCCAGTATCCCATAGGCGTACCCAAAATTTCTGAATTATTTTTCTCTCCGTTCTCTAGATATGTATTTAATACGCCATCGAGTTTGGCGTACCCTGTACGCATATCAACTTGATTGAATCCACTTTATGAAATGCATGCGCAGTTCTAACCGCAAACTTCCTACAAATTAAGAATGCGGAATACCAATGAACAATGAAGGTCGCCAATTTATACCGGCCACGTTTTCACTTTCATTGCGAATTCATATCGTCGCCAAATCTGTCGTATTACCACGACATAATACTGGGTGGCCCTATGAAAACGAAACAAGGCCGATTTGACATAGTTATCGTTCTCAGAAAAAGAAAAACACTCATACCGGTCGATTTTTATTTCGAGGGGAAAATATTTTGTGCATGTTTTCAACTTTTTCACTTGAAACACCTCGGAGGGGTGAGCTCCAACCCTTGAATCTCGAATGGGATAAGGAGTCACGTGATACATCATTTTGAAGGTAATCGAAATCTCTTACCAACGCTTCCTTGTTTTTGGAATTCAATGCAGTAGTTCTCGAGAAAACATTCATGAAAATACTCGGCTAGTGATGGAAAGTATCGCTTTCTTTCCCTTTCATCACTATTTCTCATTTTCTAGTTAGAAAGATGTTCATCTAAGAAGTGCCTTATGTGTATTTTTTGAATCCTGTCCTATCCAACATTACATAAAGAATCATTTACTTTTATGTCAGTTCCTTGATCTCTCTCAGTAAATTGCATACCTTGTTTCGTTTTCATTGGGCCACCCTGCATGTCTACAAATACTGACCGATGCGTCTCGAACGACGATATCGATGACAGATGAATTATTTTTGTCACGTTCAAGAGGATGAACGATAATTGTGTTTTAATGAAACACATGGTCAATAAAATAGTCTGAATACGTCAGTATTCTTATGATTGACGTCTTCAAGTGGGAACAATCAAAGCAAGATATTATTCACGCACTGCAGACTTTTACGAGAAGAATAGTAGAAATGATCCTAAAGTTTCGAGATCATTTAGAGCAGCCCAAATTTTTCGTCCAGGGACCCACCTCCATTCTAGAATGTTTTTTATGACCCACATATTGAATAAATATTGTAATTCTGGGGATAGAAGTGTAAATAAAAAACGTTTCTTGAATATTTGATTTTCCTTACATTTTAGCGGAGGAAACAATTTCTTTGGACAGAGTGTCATATTTGAAAATAATGTACCTGATTTGTTTTCATGTTATGGATGAGCGAGAAAATCAGAACAAGAAAGAAATAGGTATAGGATAAGTCATAGCGAATCGATGTAGAATCAAATTGTGCATCCTACTATCCTATAAATACAGAGTGACAAATTTGAAACAACGATCTTTTTCAACTTCGAAAATGTAATTGGTCTTGTAATACTTCTGGATTCCCTGTATGTGATATGCGCGTGGCAACAGTCGAAAATGATTATAAGATGTATTGTTGAAATAAGGCTATTTTTTTTTCAAATTCAAATGAATCAAGATCCAAGAAACAGTAGAAAATAGGTATAACGTAAAAGGTAAGGTAAGGTATAATGGAATACCAGGTGCTCTATTTAGAAAAAGCAAGTTAATGGCGATCTGCCGTGTAATATTTTGACTCGATATCCACCCATTTTCATTCTCGAGTATCTATTACACGTTCGGAAGCTGACTGACAGGTTTATTTCTGGAAACTTTCAGAGATGAATGCGGGGTTTTCGAAGTTAGTTTGTAAACACAAATAATAGCCAACTCTCGGAATGGAACTGAGTGAAATGATTCGAAAGCTTCGCGAGGTCAGTGAACCAACACTTTGCTCCACGTGATCGTCTGTTGAAGAATTTAATTGAAGGTTCCGTCGTAATCTCACTTCATGACGATGACTCAAAATTCTCATGCGGACCTAAATTAGTATTTGCATAATATATTCGAATGGGTATGTTTATTGCAAATAATGCAAATAATAATGCGGTTGTTCAAAGTTGCTGAATTTCAGAAGTCATTTCGAACAGGCCGTCGGAACCGCCTGACTAAAACTTGACTTTCAATTTATCGTTCTATTTTCAGGGCAATTTTCTTTTAGTAAACTTCTCTCTAATTTGTGGCTGTGAGAGAGGTTAAAAACGATCTCCATAATACTATCCTTTGAGTTTTTTTTTTTGAGTTATTCAAGACATGTTTGAATCTGCTTGTGGTTTTGTTAGTTTTAGTTGCAAAACATCGAAATTTCGAGATATATTATGACTAAAGATATGATATTAATATATTCTTTACTAGATTCACCCTTACCCCATCGACTTATGAGGAGCATTTGAACGAACTTAAGGAAAAGAAAGAGCTATTGATTCGACTGGACGTGCAACAAAGAAATGTGGAATTTTGCCAACAATCAGCTGATCACTGCTGGTTGCCTTTCTCTCGTTTGCTGTTTTCATTGGTTGGATTTCTTCGTCTTTTCCTAGGCGCGAACTTAACCTCAACATTATTCAATATCTTATCTATGATCTGGATCTGGATCTTCTGATCTTTTTTGAATCTTTTAGTACAGTCATAGGATGAACAGGACAACATCATTTCGAAAAAAAATTTGAAATCCTTCCTTGACTTGATAGGCTGAACCAGGTGAATCAACTAGTATTATTTACCAATTTTTGATATTAAACAACAAGTAAAACTGTGTCTCTTTCTTTTAACACACTTATATCGATCAATAAACTTCGCTGAACAATAGATTTGAGTGAATAATTTTACACTATCAACTAGATTCGAATGAAGATAACTGAAAATGTCGTATTTCTCAATACAGTGGCACGACATGTCGGAAATCGAAAAGTTTTGCCAACAGTCAGCTGATTTTAGATCGCTGCGTCTCCTCTTTCTTATGCTCGATTCAATTCCCCTCTCTCTAAGCTCGAAATAGTAATCAAATTTGTGATTGTGACGTTCATTTTTTTTTTATTGAAGCCTCAGATTTCGCAACGAATCATCTATTAACATTTGCTAAAACCTTCGAGGCAGCAGAAAAAAAATCCAACGAAATGCTGGCACAGTGAAACACAATACGTAAAACGAAAGATAATCCGAGTAGGAACATGTTCAATCATTGTTCTTATCACAGTAAACAATATCAATCCGACATGTTAATTGCTTGTTGCGAGTCGTAAACATTGCAGAAAATCTGGGTCGACAGGCGTTGATAAAAAAGTACTGTCAGAAAGTTTGCAAAAAAATTGAATTCAACATCTCTACGGGGCCAACAGCACGTAATGTTTCGATTAAAAATAATTATAGGTTTGCGAATAACGTGGCATATCATTATTGAATGTATGATATTGATAAATGAGCTGTTGCTGTTCTAGGAAATGCTCGCGATTATCTCAGATCGTTTAACATCTTGAAGAATGTAGTCGAAGAGACGATACACCGTCACAAAATAGTGATAAAAAGTTCCCATAAACATAATATTTTCCTTTCCTTTCACTGAATGTCGAAATTTCAAAATTTGTTAGTTATTTTCGTTATAGCTCCTGTAGTTTTCAAATGGTCTCGAGAATATAAAGGAAGATATTTTGCAGGGGTCACAACCCCTTTTTCACCTTGAACATTTTTCTGGTGCGCCACTGGTGAATTCAATGAAACGAGGTGCAACCTATGGTTCGTTAAGAATCGTTTTCTTCTTGTAGATTTTTCGTATCTGCGACCGTTATTCTGAGAAATGATATTTCAAATTTTCTGTAAATCGTGAGTTCAAATTTTTGCTACACACGGAAGAAAAAAAATAAACCTTGTCCGAATCTCATTGGTTCCGGAATTATTGAATCATTCATATCTTCGAATTACCCATACAATTTTCATTTTTTTCTTACCAAGTAGGTTGAAAAACAAAGTCTTAGATTACTGTTTGAAATATCCTTCATTGACCTAGCAAAATTTGAGAATTAATTATCTCTGCTAACTCGTCAGCTTGCGTTGCCATGGAATCGAACAAATCGAAGTTAAAAGTCTTATGCTACCGGCCTGTCGTATTTATAGCCATCAACATTTTTTCTTCGTCAAATTTTACGCATTTTTATTCATTCTTTGGATTGAAAATGACACTATATAAGTTTATGCTGATGTAGGAAGCCAAAATATAGTCTCTGGATCGCTAAGAAATCCAGTGTGACTACAGAATGCTGACATGAACATACAGGGTGGCGGAGCCCAGCTGGAGGCGAAAAATCTAGGGATGTAGTCAGAAACTCCCTTACGATAAAATTTCCCATTGCAAAACGACATGAACAGAATTCCTCTATGAATTACTTCCAGAAATAGCATTCAAAATCCATGCTCTTATGTAAAAAGTTTCAAAAAGTGTAATAATATATATGGAAATCGAAAGTTGATGTAATTTTCTAAAAAAAAAAAAAAAAACAGAAGTTGCAAAAAGTCTGAATGAGTCAAAAATACCCGCTACTGAGCATTATTGATGTTCCAAATTTCAGAAATGTAGCTATAAAACAAAGGGGAAAAGGGCGTGTCCCATGAGTCTGTGACACCCGGTATAGAGAGCTTACTTGGTCTCAAGAATCTATAATAACTCTACTCTGAAGATTTTTCGAATACCATAAAATATCAACGATGTGAGGACATTGTTGACTTTTTATTTACACAAGCAATAAAATTATAGGTTTTAGAAATTTTTAAAGGATTCATTATTTATAAGAAATCCTTATGTCATGTTTTCACTTTGAGACTATAAACCCAATATTCTTGGTATATCTAAGTACAATTATTCATAAACGTGTAAACGTGTTTTGAGAAGATTTGATGAATAAACAAAGGTTTTCGAAATACAGAAGTGCTATGATAAAATTCCACTCTTTAATTATTTATTTATCGTCCATGGAAGCACCCAGTGTTTTTCTGAAGGAAATTCTTAATGAATATGCTGAAATTGATTCATATCAAGTTCATAATATGCATTATCTACCAGAATATATTTCAACTTATATATATCCAGTATGCAATAACCCGTTTTAAGTAATCCGAAATATATTGAGCATAATTTGTTTTTTACAAATATTCGTTCGCCCCCCCCCCCCCCCCCCCCCCCCCGAATCCTACCGTTGATCCGCCATTCATATAGCAACAAGACTAATCACCTTGATCAAACAATAATTAAATCGCTGGGAATGACATGCTATTGGAGCCTGAGTGAACGCTTTTACAATTTGTCTAAATTGTAAACTCTAAAAGGTGCTCTTTGCATTCCTCTCGATTCTCGCACACTTGATAACATCGATAAGATAAATAAATCACAGTCGAAAAATATCGTGTACAGCCGAACACATTGTCTGATTCCCTATGAAAACATGGAATCAGTGTTCAACTAGTGTCTACAGTGCTCGACGTCATGGAACTGAGTGATTTGTACTCGGCTGGCTCCGCATGTATCAGCTACAGCTCTACAGGTGGTAGCATGGACTTGACAGGTGGTAGTAACCGTTCTACACGTGGTTATGGATCCACAGGTGCTATCTTAGGCACAACAGGTGGTGCATTAGGATCAACAGGTGGGATCTCAGACTCCACAAGTGTTATCTCAGGCTCCACAGGTGATATCTTAGGCTCCATGGGCGGTCTGTCAGGCTCCGCAGGTGGTGGCTTGGTTTCCACAGGTGACGGCAACCGTTCTACACGTGGTTATGGATCCACAGTTGCTATCGTAGGCACAACAGGTGGTGCATTAGGATCAACAGGTGGGATCTCGGGCTGCACAAGTGTTATCTCAGGCTCCACAGGTGGTATCTTAGGCTCCATGGGCGGTCTGTCAGGCTCCGCAGGCGGTGGCTTGGATTCCACAGGTGATGGTAACTCAAGGTCACCGGAAGGAGGGACGGCTGTCAGGCCGGGGGGGCTTTTGGCGAAGTTAGGCTTGCCTTGTCAAGTGGAGGAGGGATTCCAGTACGAACAGTGCTACAGTTATTATGCGAACGGTTGCTACAACACGTGTCAGTTTGTGCAGTTCGGTGATATGGAGGATTTCATGTGAGTTTCCGTATTTCCTGACCTGCATTTGATAGTGAAATGATAGTGGATAGTGTGGAAATTCGAACCAGGAAATAGAGAAAAAGTTTTTGGGGCGAATAAAGCACCTCGGATAATTTTCCATATATTTTTTTCAGTCTTAAGAGGAACAAAAACTATCCTGGGCTCTGTTCTCTTCTGTAGCAATTCACTATTTGTATATTTTTATTTTTTGGTATTAGACACCAATTTTCTTTTCGACCATATTTTCTCGATTGGAATAAAAAACTTTACGGTCCTTTGTGGCTAAAAAATGAGCTCATTTTCTATAAACAAGTTTCAAAATTACCACAACATATCGATTTTATTCTAATATATCTTCTTACAGAATACTACTCGTGGAAACAACACAATGTATATTTAATTTTCAGTTATACCAACTACATATAGGGTTGTTTATTTATCATCTTGAGACAACAATATATGAGTGTCCCATAATTAATGGTACACAGTGAAACTGCAAACTCCTTGGGTAGAAATATTGCGATTTTGCTACAATCAGCTCAGTTGAAATAAACTAATTTTTAACCAATATTACCAATATTTCCTCATTTATACATACAGATATTTTTTTTTTGATTATAGAGTTTTCAGTACGCTAAATTCTACTATGAAAAATATTCACATTTGCAAATCTAAATTCCAACGGATGCATTTGTCAAATTCAAAACACATTCAACATTTCAATACGAATAAAACAAACAGAAAACAATAACTTGACAACTACAAGTTTTGGATGCACCAAGAAAAATAATTTATTACAAGAATATACTTTTTTACTTTCTTTTTGATTTTCCGCGTAATAGTAAATGAAGCGCAATGTTTGTTTTTGATATCAACAGAGAAATATAATACACAATAGTTGGAGTCCCGTTGCAATTTGGATTGAAAAAAAAAATACTGATTCAGATCCTCGTCCTTGATTATGGATATTTTTGTTATCTTGTGATATTTTTTTCTTCAATTCTTCGAGATGAATAATTGGTGGATAGCTGTGAATATCCTCGTTAAAAAACCGTTGAAATAGTGCGCTAATAATAATCTGACAAATATCTTGGAATATCAATTCAAATAAGTCTTGGGAAAAATGTCCTCTAATGTAATGTAATGGTGCCGGAGATTTTTTTGACATCAGACGAATAAAGTATCTTCCTGTATAAAGTGCTAACAACTGCTAACAACCATCGAACAATTTGACTGATAATCGAGCCCGAAACTTCAGTAACCCGGAATCAACATTTTACTAGAACTATTCTACTATTTCTGGAATGCTTCCAAATTCCAAATCACGAGGTTATAATCACAATCATGTGCTGCCGACAAAAATCACCCGCTCTCGTTACACATTACGGCGATTCCCAGAAAAAAAATCTGGTGGAAAGTACAAGAAATTCTCAATACTCATTTGCGTTGCGGGCACTTTGCGGAAAGTTATTGGTTTTTTCATAATTGATTTCATCTTTATCGGTTGTCTGTTTGGATTTGAGGAACGGTAAGCACATTCGCAATTCCGTGTTTCCCGTTATATATGAGAAAAACAATAGACATGTGAGTAATATTGTGACTTATTGTGTAATACAAGGTGATCATCTGACTACCACCAAACATACAAACTATCGAAAAATGCTGATTGTTTTTCGCAACAATATCAAACTTACTAATATTAATGTTATTCATAATGTTATGGTAGCCATAATGTGCAAGTAGTGTACTATACCTTGTCTACGATTACGATTGTGAAGTAATTCATTCCTTTAGCTGAAAAACTCCAATTTTATTGCCATGATTTGAGTTCATCACACTTCTCAGTGTATATTTAGTACTTTGACTATGAAGTATAAAGTGGAAATACAATTTGACTAACAATAACACAGAATAATGTGAAAAATTCAGCATACCGAAACTTACACAGTTCGTTTCATCCATATTGACATCCGTCATCAGCTTCCACACGGATCTTATTTCTAATCTATATCAGATCTTTCGTTTGACATCAAGACCTATTCAGTTTAATCAATTCATATTATGATATCCATTACGAGTTCCACTGGAAACTTTAAATGACATTCCTGAATTGTTTTCCAGCTATTCCGAATCAATTAAGGGAAATTATACAGGGCATTAGTGATATTTGGATGCTATTCATTTCAGTTCTGTTCTAATTGCTTGGTTGACATTCCGAATAGAAACTGATCGTTTCTGTTGCACATCAACTATTAGTTAGTTATTAATTTGGTTGATTATCATTATCATTATGATTATCATTTTTTTCTAATCCATGGGTAGGTAGTTCAATGCTGGTGGAGAATTATACAAAAAATTTCAATACCCCTACTCAAATCCTATTGAACTACAGTAGATATTAGAAACGAACCCTTCAAACTTTACTTGATGCAAATTAGTAACGTAGTAAGTAGAGGGCGCTCTCTACGAGACGCTGGATGCATAACCACAAGAGCGCCTCGTGTATTTATGATTTCATCAGGAATATCAATTTTCTCATTGTTTCAACGAGATAAAGGTGTATCTTGTAAATGTCGCCCCGAATATCTGTTTTCCAGTTCTTAAAACCGGACAACCTGTATATTTCTCTGAATTTTTTTATTCAACTCGCAATTCTCTTCCTCCAAAGACAACTGGAAAAACAAAAAATAAATGAGAATAAGAGCCGAGGTAAATGCATCGAAAACGGGACACACTGTACATAAACTCGACGATTTTTCACGATTTTCCATCGTTTTTCAGGAACCATGAGCGCAGAAAGGAGAAATCTCGCGACGCGGCGAGGTGCCGCAGATCGCGAGAGACGGAAATTTTCACCGATCTGGCAACGTCGCTGCCTTTGTCCAACGAACAGGTCACCCAGTTGGACAAAGCTTCGATTATGCGGTTGGCCATATCCTACCTCAAGGTCAGGGAGATGATTTCCTTAGGTATGTATTTTCCTTAGATATCATTAGAAATTCGAACAATCTATGAAATAGATTCATTCCATGGGTTGTGTCCTCCAAATGGAGTGTAAACCAAGTCAGATTGAAAAAAAATAGCGATGATAATGAAAAGGAAATGAAGAATATCTTATAATTGTTAGGTAATGCACGCCCATGGTGAGAACATTGACCTTGCGGGGACTTGGGCGACTGCCGATACGTGATGTAGGTATACGTATGTATTTGTGTACGGCTAAGTGACATCGCTTTTGGTTCCAAAGTGACGATGTCATAGATTCGCTTATAAATGCGCAAAAATAGACATCTATATCTATATATAGATATATAGACGATACAAGATCGAAAGAGAGAGAATAACATTATATTTTTTCAATTCAGATTAACGTGTTTTATCATTCTATAGAAAAGAATTCGACCGCCTTGTGTTGTTTCCACAACCATTGTACAACTCAAACCTAATTTTGATACTTTTTTTTTTTCAGTGCCGGACTTGTCTGATCCAGAAGAGAAAATTGGCACGGACGGATCTGTATTCTTAAAATCGCTGGACGGTTTCATCGTGGTTTTGTCCGTAGACGGAGATTTCATCTACTTATCAGAGAACGTCTGCGATTATCTGGGACTTTCCCAGGTTGGTATACCAAAATTCTTCTTACAGAAGATGATCAGTAACGGAGTAGATGCGATTTGAATTCAAATCGAAATAGACTTCCTATTAACAGAGCCACCCTTCTCAAGAAGTACATAACATTCGTACGAATAGGAACATATATCTTTGATACACCCTGTACTTTCTCTGCATTAGATTCAGTTCCACCTACTATCCATTGTCATTCATTGAATTTTCACGAAATACGCCTACTCGAATTCGAAAAGGTGGTTTATATGACCAGGAACAACTTCTTTATATGATCCCCCGTGCAACATAACAGAAACAGAAAGGGCTGCTAGTTCAGAAATGTAAAATTGGTGAAAATTCGGGAGAATTTCCATGTATTCTCGAAGATCATGGGAAAATTATTGTATTTCAGGTTCTCAACAGAGATAGTTGCTTGAAATTTCCTAAGCATTATTAACATTTTTTGAAATATTGCGCGAAAGTCCGAAATGAAAATTATACTCTTCAACCACAAAGTGAAACACGTGAATTGATTTTACGTTGAACGTATTGTTGCCTATAAAGTTAAGTTTTTTTTTTCTTCAACCCCTTAGCTACACCCAACTTTTTTTTTCGAATGTAAAAGTATGTCGTGTTAAGTAAAAGAAAGAAGAATCAGATTCTTATATAATTTTGTAACAGTGTATCCACAAAAACCATCACACAAATGATTACAGAATTTATTTTTTCTATATTCTATACAACAAAAGAATGCGCTATTTGGTGTTGTCTCAGATGGTCGTAGGAAAATCTTCACATCTATACCAACAAACATTGTTCATTAGCCGTTCATAGCTAACAAAATTTCGTTTTTCCAGATCGACCTGATGGGTCAAAACATATTCGATTACAGCCACCCCTGTGATCACGAAGAAATCCGGGAAATCCTATCCGGAAAAACGAAGGATGGGGATGAAGGACCCAAATCCCTATTCATCCGCATGAAATGTACACTAACTAGCAAAGGAAGATCGGTCAATCTCAAATCTGCTATATATAAGGTAAGTCGCCATTAAACGAAGAAGTAACCACCCAAACGTTTATATTTTATTTCATTGTACGTTGGGCAAACGAGGCCACCCATACAGACTAGACTCAAGGATCACACCGTCAAACTTTCTCGTGCCGATGTCGCAGGATTATCTCACGTGTCTTCGGTCGCTTTTCAGGTTATCCAGTGCAAAGGTCGCATGATCAAGCACCCGAACCTCGACGAGAACTGTAACGACGAGGTGGAAGAAAGGGGCGGCCTGCAGAGCTGCTTCATGGCGGTGGGGCAGCCCATCCCGCACCCGTCGAACATCGAGACTCCTCTGTCCAAACAGACGTTCTTGACAAAGCACAGTTTGGACATGAAGTTTACGCACGCCGATGACGACATGTAAGTATGGCCCAGTAAGTACGGCCTCGTAGCTTGTCGTTTCTTTGATTTCTTTTTCTGTCTAGAGACTATGGTTATTGTACTCTGGGTTTGCCTGACTCAGTTAGTGTGGCCTTTTTAGTTTGTTTATTCTAACCTGGACAGTCTACAGACTGTGAATATTGTACTAGATTTACTGGACCAGTGAGTGTGCCCTTGATGCTTGTTGTTCAATGAATTCCAGTAAATACGACTCGACCCTGAGGTTATCGTACTAGATTTACTGGACTCAATAGGTCGGACGAATTAGCAACTTTATTTTTTGTTGTGGCATCATAATTATTTACCAAATGTATTTTTTTTTTCTCTTCATTTTCCCTTTCCTAGTCATGAGAATCGTGTATTCTTCTCGGAATGAAATTAAGCCTTCTCTTCCTCTCGAAGTATGGCCATCATGCATTTTCCTCGTTTTGGTAGTCTGAAGACTCTGTCTCTTCTAAGCTAAATTCGCTGGATCCAGTGAGTACAGCTCAGATTTTGATCTTTGCAATATGCTTGACCAGAGGTACGACGGGAGCAACACGGTCGAAATACGATTTTTTTTTGTTTCCTTCTTGAAAGTATCCTATCCACCAAGTATTTGTTTTTGATTTGCCGGTCCTAGTTTTTAGGGCGCAAATAATTTTCTCGTTTTTCTCTACTTTGCCAGTCACTGTTGACAGAGGTTATTATACTAGATTTGCCCTTATTCGTTTCTTCTTTGGGAAGTTATCGACCTAGACTTGCCGGACCCAGTAAGTATGGCCTAAATAAATACTTCTCTCTTTTATTCTCTTCTTGAAGGGCTCTGAGGTCATTGTACTGGATGAATGGTGGCCCAGTTAGTACGGCCCAAGTACAATTTCTCTCTTTTCCTCGCCTTTGGAATCTGAGAGGTTATCGTACTAGATTTGTCGGCCCCAGTGAGTATGGCCTAGACTTTTTTTTCTTTTCGGAAGTCCCTGAGGTTAGACGTTGATTTACTAAATTGTGTGAACCCAGTGAGTGAGTTTTTTCTGCAGGCCAAAAGAATCCATGCTTCGGATTTCACAATCATTCAGATTTTAACCATTTAAAATCAGCGTTTCATACTTCAATTCGAAATTCGATAATTTTCGATGCTTATCACTCACTTATATCAATGAAATTTATGCCGAAATACGAAATCCCTTTCTTCGCTGTTGATGCATTTACCTAATTTTTTGAATGGTTGAATACAGTGAGTTCAATCTTAATCTCCTATTCGTTGAGAACCATGCAATTTAGAAGAAGAAAAAAACATGTATTTCCTGTCTTATCTTTCTCTCTTACACTTGCAACGTTTTCTGATCTAAATTCAATTCGACAATTGACATTTTCCACTTTCAAAAGATTTTGAGAGATAATTTTTGTGATTTGTTTTTAGAATACATGGTTTTCATAATAAGGCTGTCTCGAGCTTTATATTGAGAAGTGTCAAAAAGTGTAGTATAATTTTATTTTCCAGGTTACAAGATTTGCTAGGCTATGATGCTGACGATTTGGTAGGAAAATCTGTCTACGATTATCACCATGCCTTGGACAGCGAAGCCATTTTGTCTTCATGCAAATGTCGTAAGTTGAATGTAATAAGAAACAACATATCGCCAATTTTTATTCAAATTTCACATCACTTCTGCACGATGTTTCATATTCATTTAGAGAAATTTTGAGGGTGAATTATTTGTGAAAAATTGGAGAAAGGTTCGAAAAAAAAACGTGTTTTTATTGGATTTTGAAAATTAAATAATTTCGATTTTCTTGAAATTTGTCTGGTTGGTTTTTAATACCAAAATAATACTTCCAGGGGGCAACTCAGCTGTTTTTCTATAAGTATGAAACATTTTTGTTCACTGTTTTGTGTTGGAAAAGAGAAAATAAAAACTGTTTATATGTTCGCCCTCGTCAATGAATAAATAAAAATAAACAATGGAGAAGTTTTTCATTTTTATTTTTTGCAAGTAATCTACCTTCATTTTCTACAATGATGATAATAAAATGATGTTATTAGGAGAGCAATAGAATTTTTTATAAAATTGCATATAAGACAACAGACAATAATAGGAACACTGGAGCTGTAAACGTCACAGCACTACAAACAGTATTGTCGACTACCGTCATGTTGATACCTTTATATTTCAACGAATCTATATATGTGTTAATACCTGTCGATTCGTTTTCCGATACTGTTTCTTCTATAGTATAAACTGCCATTGTCTCTGAAACGAAAAAATGACAAAACTTTTATGGGTGGTTAATACACAATAACAACAAAAGTTGACTCAGACCTCAGAGTAACACTTTACACATTTGTTTCAATCTCATCTAATTATTTTTGAAAGATCAAGAAAATCAATATCGATATTTTTATCGTCATTATAACTCAGATTGGATCGGGCATTTGGGCAAGTTATATGTAGAACTTCATGGTATACATTGTACAGAGTATAAGTAAACCCAAATCTAATTGCCATCCATAGTTCAAACCTGCAAGATGACCTCCTCCCTTTTGTGATTTTGATCGCTGTGGATAATATGGATATTTCGAATTAAAAAAAAAAAACAATACTAAGGAAACATTATCAATCATGACGATGATAAAAAACACAGTTGATGTTGATTCAATTGAGTGAAGTTGGTTACTAAAGACGATGGCTGTTGCCGAACTCATAACAATTCATAGGCGCACACATTTATTTGCATAAAATTGACATACGAATTGTGCGTTTTCGATAATGTCCGTATGCAATGTTGAATAGTAAACACTCAACAATGGGATGATCCAACACTTGATGTTCAGATACACTTCAGAGAAAATTTAAAAATTATCCATTAGCGCCACGTGCTTCCAGAGATACAGGTTTTTTTCTTATACTTGACACAAGTCGTAGCGGAAGTGTGGATGATTCCGAAAATCGTCTACAGCTCGGTTTGGAATTTTCATTGTCGTGAATAATAGCCATCCTCATTCGCTCATAGAAGGATATACTATTATCAATCGAAACATTTTTTCTTACCATTTTTTTGGCCACAATCTGCAATCACGACAAGTGAAGTATTAGACCATGCCAGTTGGATTTCAATTTTTTTGTCGAGATGGATTCCTTTAGAATTCATTTCCAGTGTATGAGATCCGTTATAGGTTTCGTTGTTTTTGAAATCATACAGTTTTATATCACATTTATCCGAGGAAGTACAGTTCAAGTCTAACAGTGTGCAAGTGGTGTTGATGCCCATGAATCCCGGTGTGCTTTTATATCCGTACCATCTGCCAGTGATCTGAAATGAAGGACTAATAATTCATTTTTTCTGAACTTCATTCTTCAAATAGATATCGAAATGCTTCCAATCGACACAAAAATTTCAGGAGTCTCACATCAATGAGGGAGTTTCCAATTTTATTTTCCTCCACATGATTCGTCGCAAGAAATTTCGAGGTCAGATGTTGTGGAAAAAAAAGTTCATATAAACTCGTGTGCGAAATCAATTGATTTCCAAGACCAGCTGTACTGATTTTGATACATATAGTTGGTTGATATCCTAACGATGTATCTTTCAAACTTATTCCAAATAACTTGCCCACGGAGCAAGTCCCTTTGTTTTATGCCCAAAAAATAACACCCAGTAAGATTTTTCGAAGTTTCGAAATTTTTATGGATGAAGCAAATAAACATACGACTTTTTTGGCTCTCGACATTTTTCTTTTTTAATCTGGGAAATTTTCTTCGTAGGATGAATATTCAAGATTTTCTATTGAAGATTGCGAATCGATGATAGAATTAAATGAAGAGTGTTCCATTTGAGAATATCAACCACTTTCCTATAGTTCCTCTGTTTATAACATAAAACATCCATGTCATGATATGTATTTCAAAAGTATCAATCCAATTTCAAAATACGTCAAGTGTATTTCAGGTTTGTCATATTATTCCAAAAGCGATTTACAGTAGTCTAAATAATACTACAATCTTCAGTAATTGCAGGGTGATTGAATATTATTTAACACCTTGGTCACATATTATACACAGTACGTTAGAAACCTTCACCAACACTTTTTACTATTCTTCTAATTGATTCTAATCACTATTTCGAAAATTAGAAAGTCATTTTCTGAAATAAATTGGAATAATTCAATATACAATTGATACTTTTTGAAATTTGAATAGCTATTTTCGAATAAAATTCGTGATTTTTGGAATAAAAATGATAAACTTTGAAATTCAACATAAAGTTTTAGAAGTAAAATGATACTTTCCAAATGACAATTTGGAAATTCAACTGGCTCTTTTTGAGCTACAATTCGGTGTAGATAAAAATTGTAGATGATAAAAATCATTTGGAATATTCTATTACGCATTGTAGACCGCGAAAAGGTCAATCTTCTATTTAATGAAAATATTATTTCTGAAAGAAAATTCCTCATTGCGACTTCAAGTTGATTTTTTGAAACAAAAAAACATACTTGCATGATGAAAAAGAAAAATCTCGTTTTGTCTTACCAACTGTTCAATCTTTTTCATACTTTTTTCATCCATTCTGTGTAATTGATTCAGACATTCGGGAAGAAAGCTATTTTTTCATTTCCTTACCTTTGTGAGATCCTTTACGGCATTGGTCGGGTGGCATGTGTCAACGGCACACAACCCTGAGGACAAAAACAGGCACAAAACTATCGCGATAGCTATCATTTTGCTCTGTGAGATCTCCTGATTCACCTGATGTCAACGAAAGACTGATAGCTGAGCCGAAAATCTATCATGTTTTATCTGTGCTCCAGGTATTATATCGACATATCGTGATCGACGATTTCTGGTGGCAAATAAACAAGAGATAATTTTTTTTATCGATGGACTCTAATAATTTCATTACAGAAATCGATCTAGCTTTTCAAAGTTTAATAGAAGGAAGTAATCATATTTCCTTAGCACTGAACTATTCTTCGTATAATACAATTGATAAATATTATTCTAACAGTTCTTGGTCCATCCAGATACATCCACGTATCTGTATATTATTTAATGTTCAATGAAATTCGTTTTTTTTTAATACCTCTTTCTACTATAGGTCTTGAACATGGTTGTTTCAATTAGGGGCCGATTTGATGCAATTTCGATATGGGAAAGTATCCAAAATTTTATGAAACCATTTATATTTTTTTCTGGCCTTATTCGAAGCAATTCATTATGATACTTCATCGTGGTTTTTATTCCTTCCTTACAGAATGACGGTGTCAGATTTGAAGTTCGCTGTTTCTTCTTCCAGAAAACATATTGTTTTCGAATTCGGAACTGCGTTTTTCATTTATGTTCACATGATTTGATTTCATTTGACTTAAACAGTAGATTTTGGGAAATATAAATTTGTGACAGTACTGTTAACCCACTGTAATAGAATCAATGAGAAAATCAAAACACTAAGAAAAAAATCCATGAAAACATAGTTCACTTTGATCTTTCAACTATTCGTTTTATGTACAGCGGGAATATTGAAAAAATTCTAGATGAATTTATGACAATCGCGAACTTCTTTTTGACCGACCCCGTATCTATACCCTCAACCATCGTCGAGTTGTTTTCTGTCCCAAACGAATTCATTATCAGTATCAGTGCTTGAGTAAACATCACTTCATTCGATAAAAATCCCATTATTGAGTAAACAGAGATTTGAGAGATAAATGATAATGAGTCGTGATCAATTGAAATCCATAAACGCTGACTGCCAGCTGCTGCTTTTTCAATCGAAACTGATAGCGATTTTGATGAACAGGGTTATTCCCTCGAAGAGGGAATATTTCCGTTATTTTTTGTAGAAATGACAAAAAAACAATTTATACACGACCGGGCGTATAGTAGCACTTATCGCTTGGATTTGAGGGCAAAAGTAGCACTCGATTTGAGATTGACATATACTGTATTATTCTGGAAAATGTATGTAGCTGGTCACAGATAAATACATAATTATGGTACAGTGAATGAAAATATGTCGGAGCGTGTTGAAGAATACGTTAGAAAATTTTCTGACAGGCGACAAATTTTTATACTCTGAGAAAAACAATATTCGTTTCGGCTGTGTCTTTTTAGCGACGCATTGATAAAAATTATTGGTGCTTTTTATTGTTTTTTTACTTTACTTTCGCATCATTGCAACTTATTCAAGTGAGGGAACCCCATCGAATGATTATCAAACTTCCTACACACTTTCTCTAATCCCAGACACCATTTTTGCGCTTTCTCAGGCAAATCACCCTGTACGTATTTCTTTTCTACCGAATCCGGTTTCCGGAGTATATTCCAAGATCATCGCCATCGCGGAAAGTGGATACGTGCCAAGAAAAGAAGTGACATTTACATGCAAATTCTGTGTATATTCATACGGATCTCCGTAATGTCGAAAAGCTTTTTACTTTGCATCAGCGTACGTCTTGGACCGGAAAACATTCGGAAATACGTTCGATGGAAATAAAACGAGAACGTATTTCATATTCTGACTCACTATATGTTTAAATTAATTTAGTTGTTTCATGATCAGTCTACTGTTACTTTCTTTTGCTGGTAAGTATGAATAGAAATTGGGCTATTTTGTGAGTGGAGTACTCTATCACAGCTAAACCTCACTTACGTAATAACTAATTTTAGTATTCCAAAAAATTTCTATAAAATTGAGATTATTGATTGAATGATAGGAATTATCTGAGAAAAATTACTCAATGAGATTACAAATAGTCTACTTTGATTCTCGAAATACTCTTGTGTTTCGTTGTTATCGATATGAATTTTTGTGATGAAATATGGTGAATTTACCCTCCATAATAACCCCAAAGTTTCGTTCAATACTATTACCAACTGTATGAAAAAAAATATTCAGTTGGCAATAGTATATAAAGGCTGGTATTTTTATCTCAACATTTTCTTATTTAACCAAGAGAAAACTATAAAATCATGTTGAAACTGCTTAGAAACCTGTAGTAAGCATTCATATTTTTTATATGGATCCTTCATTTTATTCAATCAAAACTAAATTCTTTTTTTCAAACATTTTTATATTTTTGGTGTTTTTTTTCCAGTGTTTTCAAAGGGGCAGTGCGAGACCCCTCGCTACCGTTTTCTGGCCAAAACGGGGGGATACGTTTGGGTGGTCACTCAAGCCACCCTCATCTACGACAAGGTGCAGAAACCGCAAAGCGTGGTGTGCGTGAACTATGTCGTGAGGTAAGTGAACGATTTTTTTTTATTGGCGTAACGTAGGAGAAGAAATAATGAGACGTTAAAGCAGGGTTGGAAATACATTAATTTTTAGATGAAGAGAAATATAATTTGAACCGAATGTTATATTTATTAAAAAAAATGACTCTCAATGAAGTAAAAAACGAAAAATGAATATTATAACATACAACAATAATTTTCTTTATGGGAAAACAAATCCTCTTGTAACTATGAACCATGGCGTGTACTTTTTAATATCAAAGAGATGTAGTAAAAATTCTGAGGAAATGTGAATGCGACTGAATAACTGAACAACAATGAACAGCTTCCAGTTAACAATAAGTGCAAGCAAAGCAAATACCATGAAATGAAAAAAATAGTTGAACTGAAATAATATCAGAAATTAATGGAAAAATATCAATAATATTATTTTTTTTAATAAAAATCTATTTTTACCAACCCTGACTTTAGGAAACCTTTTCCCAAAAATTTTTGGGCTAGCCCTGGTACAACTCACTCTGTTTTTTTGGGACGTTACTTCTGATCTCGCCGCTTGCTCTGATCTTCTGGGCCCAGAGTCTGATTCGACGATGAAAACTTGCGGTTTATATATTATGGGGCGGAAAAGTTGGGTCTGTACTGTAAGAAGGATCGAACAAATGACAGAGAGCAGAAAATGAAAAGATAATTTGTTTTGGGGGGTGAGCTATAAAATGCAGAAGAGGGTACAGGGTCACAGTAAAAAGGGGCGAGGGAATTCGAAACAAAGGAAAATCGAGTGGAGAAGACAAATTGTATTCCTTATATTTGAGTTCTTGATGCGTCTGGAAATAGATGAATTGCAGCCTCATGCATCTTCTCATTATTTTCGAGATCCCAATGATGAGGCTTCAATTTCATCCACCCTGCATAGTTTCAGTTTGTGAACAGGAAGATTTATTCAAGGAATGTTCGAAAACAGGATGTGATATCGGAAACATCGGAAACTATACCATAAATTTCCATTTCGATTAACGCGCCTGTGATAAAAAAAAAATTATAAGAGGCGCCTTAGAACTTTTCGAATCTCGTATCATGTTTACTTGAACTTTGCTTCCTCTCATTTTCGGAAATATCGTTGATTGTTATGAAGATTACGCCTGATTTGTGAAATCACACGAAATTTTATCTGATGAACGAAGTGAATTACGTCATAAATTGAGTATTCTAAATGAATAGATCATTTCTAAGTTATTCATTTATGTTTTTTCTTCATCAGTGCCAACAGGAAAATTTTAGCTCAAGATGAGTTGAAATTTCAAGATTGTTGGAATTTTAAGATAGTAGGATAGTTGGAATTTCGAGATATCTAGTTCAAATTTCAAGAGGATGGGTTAGAATTTGCACGCACTGAATTTTTACATTTCAAGATAAAAAGTTTGAATTTCGAGATGACTAGTTCGAGTTTCCAGATGACGGGTCGAAATTTCAAGATAATGAGTGGAAATCTCTAAATAATAATGTAAAAGTAATATTACCAAGTATCAAGATTTCACTCTATATATTTATTGATGATGACCTCAACAAAATATCGTGTTTAAATTCCAAGATAGTGATTTGAAATTCTGAGATAATGAGCGGGACTTTCAAGAAAGTTGAAATTTCAGCTCAATATTTATTGATGATGGCCCTAATCGAGTCATCATGTTGAAATTGTGAGGAGTTGAAAATTTAGGGAAGAAGTTTTGGTACAACAAGATCAAATTTCAAGGAGCTTTGATATAATCAGTTGAAATTTCGAGATAATGAGCTGAAATTTTTGGAGATAAGTAAGGTAACAAGTTTGATTTTGTAGATTAGTTGAAATTGCAACTGATTATTATTTTCAGCGTACTTCTTCATAAAAAAAAATTGATTCAGTCAGAAATAATAAAGATCCCAGTCAGACTCTGTCCCGTTAATCTTCTCCATATATTGACGGTGATAGACATTCGCGGTCAGTGACATTTTATGTTTCCCATTTCCTTGAATGGGGGCCCAGAGAAGATCACATAATTTTGCGCTTCCAGCAATTTCCAGCGATCCCCACATTCGACCGTAATAAAGCGAGACTTCTTTCGCGTAGCTCTCTTTATTATGATCGAACGTCCTGCTCGCCGCATTTTCGATATCGACTGGTGATACACGGTGGCCCATAAAATTCGGATATTTACTACAGAAATGCTGGAGGAAATTTGAGTTTGTGTGGCAGGTCAAAGCCTTATATGAGAAAGCACATATGATTCGAAGGATTCTATTGGTCTTTATCATTTAATACTTCAAGAACGGTGTGTGGCGATTTCAACTGAAATTGAAGTTGAATGGATTTCTGCTATTTTTTACTACTACTATTAGGCTTCGATCCATCGTGCTAATGAAGTTTTGGCTTATTATTGTGCCAACCAATATGACACTTCATAACCAATGAGATCATATACAGGGTGATGGCACTGTCCTTGTTGGCGCATTTTCGATATCGACTGGTGATACACGGTGGCCCATAAAATTCGGATATTTACTACAGAAATGCTGGGGGAAATTTGAGTTTGTGTGGCAGGTCAAAACCTTATATGAGAAAGCACATATGATTCGAAGGATTCTATTGGTCTTTATCATTTAATACTTCAAGAACGGTGTGTGGCGATTTCAACTGAAATTGAAGTTGAATGGATTTCTGCTATTTTTTACTACTACTATTAGGCTTTGATCCATCGTGCTAATGAAGTTTTGGCTTATTATTGTGCCAACCAATATGACACTTCATAACCAATGAGATCATATACAGGGTGATTGCACTGTCCTTGTTGGCGCATTTTCGATATCGACTGGTGATACACGGTGGCTCATACAATACGGATATTTACTACAGAAATGCTGGAGGAAATTTGAGTTTGTGTGGCAGGTCAAAGCTTTATTTGAGAAAGCACACATGATTCGAAGGATTCTATCAGACTTTATCACTTAATACTTCAAGAACGGTGTGTGGCGATTTTAACTGTAATTGAAGTTGCAATTTATTACTACTACTATTAGACTTCGAAGTTTTGGCTTATTATTGTGCCAATCAATATGACATTTCATAACCAATGAGATCATATACAGGGTGATTGCACTGTCCTTGTTAGCGCATTTTCGATATCGACTGGTGATACACGGTGGAGAAAAAAAAAAGGATATTTGCTCTATCTAAGTAAGTATCGGGCAAGTTCATTCAATTTCCTTGTTCTAATAGTCTGTTCTTTTCCGTGCTTTTCAATGAAAACTTTTTCACCCTGAACCGAATTTTAGGCTTCTGAACTGCGTGTATTTTCGCGGAAGTTGAGGCAAAATTCACAGAATTGTATGGCTTTTCCCGACTTATTAGTTTTTATGAGAAGGAAAAGTTGGAATCTAATTGCCTCGTCAGTCGGCAATTTCGGCTATTCGATAGCAGTTGATAAAAACATTTTTATCACATACTATCTACGGAATGTTCTTTTATAATGACAGTGAACACAACCGGTTCTTGATTATGTTTACAAATAAAATATTTTGTTTTCTAATGGAGTGAATTTTCATAATTTTTTTTTTCAAGCGATTTCTTCATTATGTGGGATGATGATTAAATTAACTCAAATTTTTTTACTCGCATCAAAATGTCTTTGTGATCATACCTGTAAAATCATGTTGAAACTGCTTACAAACCTGTAGTAAGCATCCATATTTTTAAAATGGATCCTCCATTTTGTTCAATCAAAAGTAAATTCTTGACACAATGATATAACGACCTATCCATTTTCTTTTCCATTTTCTCAGTAAAGGAAATTCTTTTTCTTCATATCTCCACAACACGACAGGAAAACCTATAATGTTCGAGTTATTTGATGATGTGAAGTGTTTTTTTTTTCTCTTCTCAAAGAACATAAAATGTATATAAGTACTTTTTATTCATATCTTGTATAATGGTCAATACACCTGATGCGATTCATTTCTTGATGTTTACGATCATTGCAATGTTCTCAAATATCCTCACATATCAATGAAAGCGACAACGTTGTAATTACGTCAGCGCAATCGTTATGGTTGAAAAACTACGTTATATTCGTAAGGTGGATGCATCAAATGTGCTACATGAAGCCGAATTTGTAGAGGAATAATTTTGAAAACAGTTTTCTGATAGTTTGAATTTCAATTTAGACGAAAAAAAATTTAGCTGCGATATCTCAAGGTCCCTGATGCCGAAAAAATAATTTCAATTGTAGTTAATGGAACGAACAACCTGTATAGAGGATTGGTTCTTTCGGAATATTAGGTTAGTGCTCTGAGGAATTATTCAATGAATTTTTGGCTCTCCGCCAGGCTTTAAAAGCTTCCTAACTCATGGATTCCCAACTGAATACGACCCAAAACAAATTAAATAATTTGTGTAATAACTTGTTGAATGAGGATAGATTGATTGTCATGAATTGTAGAGTGATGATTACGTCAGCATAAATCAACATTCTTTCATTTTTTTCTTTCAAACTGGGACAAGTAACGCTAAATTTTTCGATTCTTTTGTTCCATCCAATTCGTCTGTCTTATACGTTTCTAATCCCAAACTTATTCTACCTCAGTGGGAGCTGACAATATTGAACACTAATTTATGATCCCTCTATATATTCTCCGTAAAAAGACTTGATTGTTTTTTTTTTATTATCTATTGTGAAGTGTTGACTTCCTTTCGTATTGAGACCACATGCGATTCTCGAAATAAAAATAGTACCAATGTCAGCATCCTAAAAATAATGAAAAATAAAAATAAATCACCGAGCCATGTCCATATCCACCTATTTCAGTGACGCTATATTGTTTTCATACATCGAATTACGAAATTTATGAAAATATTCTCGTAAAACAAAAAAACTCTGAAGACGCACGAGATAATTTTCAATTCAAATTGTTTGGATCTCTGCTTTTTTCGTTTCAAGTCAGACAGCCTGCTATTCAAATACGAAATCCGCAGGATTTATGATACAGAGTTATGTTGTATATCAACGAAATACTGAGCATTCCGACATATTTATCTCCATACCAGCAGGTCCAGCCATACTACAGCCAGTTGCATTAGCACCGTCCCACTATTTTTCACTTTAAAACTGATAAATTCGAATCTTGATTGCTATTCTCGAAGAGAGCTGGTCAAGCTTACATCAGGATGTATCCTCATCCGTAGTTTTTTGGTTTGTGAAGTGACTAGATCAATACCAATATCTTGACGATAATCTAAATTTGATTCCTCTGACTCAATCCTTGATAATTCTTCCATGATTTGTGGTTTCTTGAGCTGTAATCTGAGGTACACCCAAGATCGTTTTGGAAGATGCTCAGGAATATTATTTGGGACAGAATGGCCTCTCGTACGGTCCAAAAGTAATCTGCTGAATCATACACTTTTTCATTGTGTTCTATTCCCAGAAACTTCATGAGTCTTCTGAAGCTTCAGAGGATCAACTATCATCTGATCCAAAAAGCTTTTTTTTGTTGAATCGTATACTTTCTCATTGAGATTCCATTTAGTTCTTCAACTCTCTTCAGGAGTATTAGAGGATTATCTCTCTCCTGGTCCAAAAGACATCTGGTATTGTTAGATCCTCCACTCACTGCTGTATCATCTACCCTTTCATTGTGTTCTATTCCTCGATATTTTCCTTCTGTTTGTGTTCGATCTTAGAGTACTTTATCTCTCTCCCAAAGCATTCAAGGATGAAATCTTCTTTGGTCCGAAATATTTCGTGCCAGAAAGTACTTTTAGCTAGTGTTGCTATGATGGAAACCATATTACAAACTATTGAGCCTTCTAGAAGTGGGAGGATCGATGTGGATACTCTTTTTGGAGTTTCCCTTCTCTACTTTACGGATCGCTCGACAAATCCCAACGAAGTTATCTATAGTCTCGGTTCGTGTAACTGAATAATACGAACACTGGATTCCGGCAAATGCTGATGAGAGCTGAAGTACGGTGATCCTATAAGACGCTTCCCATGGCTGTGCACCGACCAGGAGTTAATGGGACTCTTGAGGGTGGAAGAGATTCAGATTCTGTCGATCTGGGGGTATGATGATACGAGAAGGAACTTCATTTGCCTAGAAATGACATTGTTACACTAGGACTGTTCTAAGGCTTTCGAGTGTTTTCGAAATCGGAGCGTTCCATGAGACACACTGACACAATGGATAGGAAAAAAAATGTTGAGCTATCAAAGAGATTTCCTTGCCATTTCTTTGGGAGGCACTGGTTTGATTCCTCAACTGCTGAGATTGGGTTTACTCTCGCACTGTTTTCAGTTCATTTTTATTTCGTAAACTTCACCATGAGTGGTCTGAAGTTGAGGAAAAGTCATAAAAAGTAATGAAGATTACGTCAGGGTTGTCAACTCGATAGAATTCACACTAGAACTGATGGTTCTTTCGAAAAATGCAGCATTTAGTGTGTACTTTATTTTTTCGATCAAGTAGTTTATTATTGGGATAATTTGCTAGGTTTTCAGTGGAAAACGCTGGATGTGTTTGAATCAAAACGTCAAACTGCATCAGATATTTAATGACAGTATTTATTCTATGTGTCTAAACCAAGATCACCTTCGAAAAATGTGTACGCTAAATTTGTTGAATCATCAAGTTGACCGAGATGTTTTTTTTTTGTTGATTTTGATAGTCTTATCGTCATCTGACATATTAGGATTCCTCATCGTCGTCCAATTAGACTGACATGTCGCCTGAATCGATATTTCCTCCAATTAACCCAATTTGTTTTTACTCTCTCGCGGCTCGAGATTAGCTCACACAAAGTCCTCGAACTTTGCCCTTTGGGCTTTTTGATAGCCGGAGAGCATCGATTATTGCACTCGTGGAAAACTCGTTTGAGACAAGGATGGTGTCTTCCGAATTTTTGTGCTCGTTCTTATAACGAGAGTACGAATTTAGGAGTGAAGCGCTTATAATTTTCCAAGAGCCAGAAATTTGTCGAGTACATAATTTTCTTGAGAAAATTACAAATTATGCAATAGACGTAAGATGTAATTGATCTTCTGGCAAGACCTACTTGTTTCGAAATAGTCTGCTTCTTTAAGAACAGCAAACAATATCGAAAAATTCTGGCTGTGAATATACGTGATTCTACTTCCAACTATTGTATTTTATGGGTCCATTCCCCTCTGTATAAACATACTGATCCTGGGATATCTGTCTTCTTTATTTCTATGGTATTTTTTGCAGAGAAAATATCTTTCACCCACTCGTACGTTTTATTGATATTTATATATCTTATATTTGTCGGCGGATATTTCTGGGAACGGGCAACTCAAACTAAAACTGCTAGGAAGGATAAACATCAGGGTATTTGATATCATTACAATCGGTATCTTTGTATTATTCACTGTGTTGTGTGAAAGAGCAATGTTTTCACGTCATGATGTAAACAGATGTACACAGCATATCGAGTAATATTACATAACATCTGTAATACACTTTTTTGGTGTTTACCTTACCTTTCGCAATATCCTAATTTCTTCCAGTGAATCTTTATTCCATCTATATTATGTGAAATCCCATACTATGTGTAATAATACATTTCAACATGTGATTATACAGCGTGTGATAGTGGTATTGAATAAATTCGATATTTAACTTTAATGTTTGCGAGGTTGAACTGAAAATTAAAGCACACTGTAGGTACTCATATTCTTGAGTAATATCATATACATGATCTTTAATACTTCTTTTTGGTTTCACAAGATATCACAACTATTCAAGTGTCCCAGTATGTTCAAGTGAATCTTCATATGAGGTAATATTTCATATGAAATCACGTACTGTGTGTAATTATACTTTCAACATGGGATTTTACAGCGTCTCATGGTGGTATGGAATAAATTCGATTATTGCCTATGATAGTTGCGAAAAAGCCTGGGACACGTCGATTTTGTTTTTTGGTGGGGTTACATGACAGAGAGATTTGACACAGTATCACCTTTGATACAGATTTGTAACTGAAAATTCAATCCACCAAAACGAAAAAATACTTAAAAAAAAATCATAATTTTTCTTTGAATTCTCAAAGTTAAACCTGATACACTCTATATATTTCTAGTGTATCCGATTACAGTGATCAATGGAAACAGGGTTGATTGACTCTATAACACTTTCACCCCCTTCGAGGCAATTTCCCCTTTCGCGTGTGCGAGAGGGATGTTATGTTTCTCTTCTTCTGATGGGAAAGTTGTCAGATCTACTGTTTTAGCAGTAGATCTACCGTTATGCACTTCCATCTACTGTTTTGACGTTCTATCAATTTCGTTTATAGAATAATGGAAGAAATTAATGTCATCTTCTAATCAAGAAAACATATAGGCTAGGATATTGTTCAAATATTATTAGATAACCTATCATTTATAGTCTCTGTTAATAGGAGGCAATTTTTTTAGTCATAAAATGTATCGAAACGATCATGAATTGACAGATTCTGAGTGATGACTTTTTGATTTAATTTCTCACAACTTGAGTAATAAAGTCAGACTTGCTACCCTTAAATGTGACCTGGCAACACAGGTCGAATGTTTTATTTCTCTTCTTTCGATCCTTTTTCGCTGATCGCAGTCCTTGCGTGATCCTTGAGAGGACTGAATCCCTCGAATTTTCATCTCAATATAATGAATACTTCGTTGCACTGTGTCAACTGATGATTTGTCTTATTCATTTGTGAACGCCTCGAAGGTATCTATATAGAAATATCTCTCGAAATATTTCAAAGGGTGATTCGATTTTTCTCCCGGGAAATGAAATGAGTGATAGTTTTTTGAAAGATATTGATGACCCTAGTTATTTACCCACAAGTAGGGTCTGTTCAGGAGCTACAGGGCGTTGAAATGCACTAGAGTGATACAGTTTTTGCGTGAGTAATTCTCAGAAATTTTACAAAGCCCATATCTTAATTTTTTAGATTATTTCGATTAGCAATTGAGATGACGAATTGTATTGTTAACTTTTGAAATTTCTGGAAAATCATGAAGAGATTTTGTAATTTTAGGTTATTCACTAAGATTTTTTTTTCATACCATTTGCGCACCTTATATTAATTCATGCGCTACTTTGTTCGTCCTCGATATTTTTCGAAGATCCAGCACACAATTTTTTTAGAGAAAAATTTAATCACCCCTTATAATATGTACTATGTTTTTCAGTCATTAATTTTTTTATTGATAATAAATAAGTTTGGTGACAAAAATGAATCACATTTCAACAATTGGTTTACATATTCTGATGTTTTTTTTTTGTAGATTTTTGTTCGTTTTGTTTGAATTGGTTACTTCTTCCTCTATCTGTTGAAAACATTTTTTACTGCATTGTATAAACAAAATATGAATCGCCGAATATTTTTACGTTATTTCCGTACGTAAATCAAAGAAATACCTGATAATTTTCGAAGATATAACATTGAACTTTGGGCATGTTATAAATAAGATATATTTATCGATAGATATGACCAGGAGTTACTTCATCAGAAGTTTTTTCATGTTCACATTGTGAACATTATAATTTTGTTATTCCGAATTAAATGAAAAAGAGAAAACTAGGCAATGAATCAGCTGCGAAGTGTCGAAGCTGGGACAGCGCTATAGACTAGTTATGAATTTTAACATCCCACTTCTTTCCTAAACATAAAAAATATTTTTTTGTATCGGTAAAAACTAATCCAATAATTTGACGTTCTCGTACGACATATCTAAAAAATTTCTTAAAATCGGACGAGCCAACAACAATCTTGATCTTCTCGATGTTTGTTACAACATTCTGTCTGATGATATATCACCATTTCATGAAGTCGTGATGATATGTTGTTATTCGAGACCGTAAAAAAAATAAAAAAAATTATCGAGTGCAATTCACTATCAAAGCACTATTGAATCATCCTTGGAAGAGATGATTCGCTCGGGCTCATTGCTCAAACAAATCGACATCAAACTAACGATAGATTTCGTCTTTTTATCTGTCTTTTTCGAAAACAGTTTGCGGTAGGTCACTGAAACTACGAAAAATCGGTATAATAGGTCATGTTGGCTGCGAATCACTTATCACTTTCATGTCTAATGCTATTATTTATCACGAAACTATTACGAAATATCCAGTCAGACAGAGTGGAAAAATTGCTAGAACCATGTACAGGGTGAGAAAAGAATTGTTGATGATGTTATCAACAATTCCCTCATTAATGTAAATTTTTTTCAATTGGATTACCCTGTAGTTAATTAGATGAAGTAAAAGGTCTCCTTATCGTGATTTGAAAAATATATAGTTGACCTATGGTTGTGTTATTTTCTGAATATTTCAGTTTGAAATATATCTTTCAATTATCGCTATCCTATATTTTCAATATTTGCTGTATTTTGAATCAAATTTTTATACCACAACAAGCAAGAGATTCAGAATGCGTATATAATTCTTACAATCGAATAATCTAGAAAATATCCTCATCACTCTCGGAAGACACCACACCAGTCGATGCACATTGTAAACAATCATACGATACGATACGAAATCAACCTTAGAAATTTAAAATATTTAATAAAGGGCGTACCCTGTAGTAGAAACAATCGTACAAGATACGAAATCCATTTTTGCAAATGGAAGTGTCAAATGGCATACAAAATTCAAGCCATTGAGATATCCTCAAAAAGAGAATTTATCGTTCCAGAAAGATGATTATAATAGTTGACAAGTAATTTGAAATTTTCTCTAAAAGGCGTACTCGAATCATTCTAATATCCCCAAAAAGTCCGTTTTATTCGCAAAAAGGCCGACACCGTTCGATCCACCCTGTATAGACAATCATAGGTAACCGGCTTTCACAAAAAGATCACGATAGTTTTCAAGGGATTTTGACTATTTTATTATCAAAAGAGCCCGCACCGTTCGATCCACCCTGTATCACCAGCATACACAACAAGACCAAGATGGTCATAAAAATCATCAGAAATCGACTTTTACAAAAAGACCGCGATGGTTGATGAAAAATTCATAGGCGTACAAATATATCCCTGAGAGTCCCTTATCAGTCTCGGAAGAGTCCGCACCGTTCGATCCACCCTGTATAGACAATCATAGGTAACCGGCTTTCACAAAAAGATCACGATAGTTTTCATGAGATTTTGACTATTTTTTATCAAAAGAGCCCCGCACCGTTCGATCCACCCTGTATCACCAGCATACACAACAAGACTAAGATAGTTATAAAAATCATCAGAAATCGACTTTCACAAAAAGACCGCGATGGTTGATGAGAAATTCATAGACGTACAAAAATATCCCTGAAAAAGAGTCCCTTATCAGTCTCGGAAGAGCCCGCGCCAGTCGATCCACCCTGTACGAACGATCATACGAGATACGAATCACGTGCTGCATCGGTCGCGAAGGCTGTGGCGATATTCCGTGTATCGTACACAATATCTCTCGGTGTGCGTTGGAACGCGTTAGAACCGTCACGCGGCAACAAACAGTCGCAACACGTCGGCCTGGCCAAACAGTCGCGAATCTACTCGCGCCCACAGCCACCCCCGATACATCCGTGAGGGAACGAGCACGATCTGGTCGAGTCGGTTCGTTGTTTTCGAACGAAAGTTGAGAATTTCTTTTCCGGGTGCTACCGCAACAACAACAGCAGCAACAGTTGTCGTTGGTCGATTGTTGCGCTGTCAAAGTGACACATTTCAGTGGTTGGGAGTGCAAAGATGAGATATACTCGGCCGGTCAGTACAGTTCAGTAAAATCGGAAGCTATAGCTCGAGCTGCAGCCGAGCCCGATGCGCAGCTAGAAGAGACGACAGACGGAGTTTCCGGAGGAGATCTCGAAGAAGCTGAAGAGGCACCGCCACATTCGCCTCAGAAGCCGAAAAACGCCACGTGCGAAATCTTCGGCCCCAGGACCAAGGACATGAGCAAGGGATTCCTGACGTTCTCGGAGGAAGATTCAGGGCTGACCAGTAAGTATCCATAGACAGATTATTTCGTCTCCGATAGAAACATCCATTTCTTTCTTCGATATTAAGCTCTTTCTGAGCTTGCTTCAAACTCATTTGAACCTAAGATTTCGACTTGAAAAAATTCAGAATACTCTCTTCGAACTCTGAAACCCAAAATCTCTGATCTTGATTTCACACTTTAAAACTGAGGATCCCCTCTTCGAACTCGAAACATGGGATGAACAGTAAGTATATATAGAAATTATTTCGACTCCGATTGAAACCTCCAGTTTCTTCTTCAATAATCCTGTTCTAAGCTTGAAACGCAAAGATATTCTTTAAACTCAAAGCTAAGATCGTTACTTCATACCCAAAGATGTTATGACTTCCGTGTTATGATATCTCACCATCAAGATCCTCATTTTGAACCCATAATTTTGACTTCAAACCTGAGATCTCTACTAATTAAACTCAAAATCATGTCTTCATGGGCTGGCCAGTAATCATCTATAGACAGATTATTTTATCTCCAATAGAAACCTCTCCAGTTTTTTCTTCAATAATCTCGTTCTGACCTTGAAACTTGAAGATATTCTTCAAACTCAACCCTAAGATCGTAGCTTGAAACCCAACGATATTATGACTTCCGTGTTATGATTCTGATTTCATACGCATAATCCTCACCACAAGTCCATGATCTTGACTCCAAACTCATTCAAATCTGAGATTTCTCACTTCAAACTTGAGATATCGACTTGAAATCTCAGAAACCCCTTCGACTTGAAACAAAAATACCCCATAATATTGACTTCAAACTTCAAATTATCTTAAATCAAAAGATATCGCCTTCAAACCTCAGGATCACCTTTTCAAACTCAAACTTTAATGACGTTGAACTTCCAACCCATAGTCTCAAAATTTCCGTGGATTTTATATTTCTAACCTTAGATTATTCATCATTCTCTTCTCTTTCCAAACTTGACATCATGTCAAACTCAAATTTCTCAGCACCTAAACCCAAGATATTGTCCCAGAATCTCCAATTCAGATTTGATATATTTACTTCATTCAAACTTCACAGAATGTCTTTGATCTCAAAATTCTCGAACGAAACCAAAGGTTTTGGCTTCAAAACGGCGGATCCTTATTTTCAAGTTTTTAATTCCGATCTGAGGATTCGAAATTTTCAAATAGATAAGAAGGAAGCTTGGAGTGATTAAAATAAGAATGCAACCCTAGATCTCAAAAACAACATTATTCATTGCTATTTTCTTAACCATTTGTTGATCTTGATTTGTCTCATCTATGCTGCAATACTATTCTAATTTTACATAACCAACCGCAATCTGCAGTGGAGATTGGATAAACAATTCCATTTTATAATGAAGTTATTGATATTTATTATACGTTAAACGATGAAATCAACATCTTCACTAAAAACTCTAATTTTGGAAAATTCTGATAGCAAACACGTAATAGTGTGTGACGTCAAGTTGTGCAATCTCGTGAAAATTATCACTGATTGTCACTGAAATTAAACTTTTACATATACCTTCAAATTTGAATGGGATTTACGAAAATTATGGGCTGAACCATAAAAACGTCGTGAAAACTTTCATGATGTCCTTGAAGAAAATCAGCGATTTTTACGCCTGTTAAGCCATGTTAAGTAGTATTCAATTCGACTCATTAGTTACCACAAATAGTTTTATCAGCCAAGATAAAAGTATCGCATGGATAAGTGACATTCTCACAAGTTATGCAATTCGAGAGACAAAAAGTTTTGCGTCGAATGAAACGTATACAATTTATATACAACTATACATATATTATATATTATACTATATACTTCAATGAGCAGGGAATTGTGGTTATTTTCCACGAGCATGAATTACATGAGAGAGATAGGCGAGTTTCACACTATACCTTTTCTACGGTTATGTAACATATCATAACAGCGAAATGATATTGAGAGTAGAAATAATTTGGAAGAAAATGATTGTTCGAACTGTCAATACCGATTGACAACGTCAGTAATGAAACATTCAAAATATTCACAATGAATAATCGTGAATTTCCACTACTACTTATTGTAATTCCTACCTTAACAACCGAGCATCTTCAATTTTATTATTTATTCTCATATCAACATCTGCGAATAGAAATTTGGGTAGCATCCAAACTATGCGTGGGATAGACGTCAGCGTCAGTTCATTTTATGTAACTGGAAGCACACGGAATGAACATGGCCGGATTCCGAGAAACACGCTCGCTTTGAATTGGAACCGAAAACCTTTCATGTTTACCTACATTGTGCAGGTAGAGAGATCAGCAAACATCGAATATCTGGTTGCTTGAATATATTTGAATATGCACAGTGGATACACGGTCTCGATTAGCATATTCATTAGTTGAACTATTCGTGGTGTACAGGGTGAACCAAAGTAAAATTATAATAATAATAAATATAGGCTCTTTTTAGGCGACAAAAAGCCATTTTAGTTATTGAGAAGTTCATCTACAACTGTCTAGTTAGGTACATCCATCATTCCCAAAAGAAATGTACGATGATATAAACTGGATATTGAATAATTATGTATGTACTTAAAATTAACAGTTTGATTGATTAATACCATAGCTCAATCGATCTGTCAAATCCGAATAAAATCGTCAAAACAAATCAAATCAGTCAGTTGTGAATATGTGAAAAATCTGAAGTATCATTGAAGCACATGCACAGAAGTAATATGGAATTTCTAGAATATTACTCGAATTTCGTATGAAACATAAATGATAATTAGATTCTAATCTTTTTCTATTCTGTGTCTGAGCAACATTGCATTGCATTTTGAAATGCAATGTAAAATTCATGATCTCTTGACGTTGCTTCAATATTTAACCATAATAATGATTATTACTCATCACGTTAGTTGAATAGTATACAAAAATGATTTCTGAGGGTAGCTCACATATTCTGTATCACCCAGTATATGATTATCTAGCATGTGAGCGAGACGGTATGTTGAAAAAAGAATCACTACTACTAGCTAAATGAATATTATGTGCTTCATCGTCATATCAGTGTCAATTTGCACCAATTCCAACTGTTAAATTGAGACGTGTAATGCTTTAGCCTAATTGAAGTAATCAAGCCCTATTAACTTCTAACTTACGCAATGAAACAATGTAGTAGTGGACGGTGAAAAAATCGTTTTTATACGTCTGTAATGAGAAACTTTTTCTCAATGTAGGTCTTCAATTTCACTTCCTTCAAATTCGAAGCGTGAACTCGATAGTATATGCTATAGCCGTAGATGAAGTATAGTGTATAACTCTTACTGTCCCAACTGAGACGGCAGACTATACTATCAAAGAAACTCAAACGGCTCACACATAATTATGATGATGTTTATGATTGTTATTCGTCTTGGATCCTCATAAATAAGACCTGTGAAACTGCAGGTGTACGAACCATATTTGCTCTCAAATGAAACGTGTCTGGAATACCAATGATTGTCTTGGTAGAGGCTTCTTTTTGGAACAAAATGAGTATCTAGCAGTATAAAGATTATCCATACTTGAAGATAGTCAATACACATCATGATAAAACTTTGATAACAAAAAAAAAATCGTAAACAAAGTCATATTCCTAAAATAGAAATAATGAGGTAAAGTATACGATATATCGGAATCTGATCCCTATGATGATCAAAGTTAGTAAATATACAAGGTGACACAACGGAAATTGTCTCTCAGATACTGTTCGAAAAACGAAAATAGAAACTATGATTGCTTCGATAAACACTAATGAAGTTAGAATTGATTTCCTTGTATTTTCAGAGCTAAACACTGTTTTCAAATATGTTCCTATTATTTCTCAGTAAGAAGTGCTATCAGGGGTTTCCAATTCGTATCGGGAAGTGTGTATTTTTATCACTATTTTTTGCTTATTCATGTGAAAACAATCGTTTACTATTTACGTAATTCATGGAATTCATGTGACAATGAGAAAAAATTTCAATGATAAAACTCAGCGGTTTGATATTACCTTGCCGTTATACAAAGCCTATTTAAATTCGAGTCTATTGCATTGGGATATCGGATGAGATAAGATATAAAGATTTAGTTAAATAAGAAAAAATAGGATATTTTGAAAGTCAATAGGAGAAAAAATAACACGGAATTCAGCTCCCTTAGTTTTGGAGTTGTACAAGAATTCCTATTCGAGTGGCAGTACTCTACACGACAAGCAACCTACTTTTAAAGAATGCATTCATAATTCAATTATTACGATATTTTCGCGCTTGATATCCTGAACACTCTGTCGATCTGTAAACCAATTAAAAATCATCATGTTTCATTGGCTCACGTTGTTTCTCAACATCAACTGTATTGGAATTGTTTATTCTATCAACATTCGAGTTATATCATACATTTTTTACCCTGTCCGTATTGATTTACTCATTGAACTTTGGATGATAAAAGATTGATTCGCTAGGAAACAAGAAGAACCAAAGTCTACCTCAATCTATAAAACATTTGGCAACGAATATAAACTATACAGGAAAGTGGGTATAGTGAGTCAATTAGTGAAGCTCCGCATGGATTATCGGATTCCTTGACATTGCGACACATTGTCATGTGCGTGACCTTTTTTTTGACGATACGTAAACATTTCTTGACAATACGTCAATATTTTTCGACATTCATGTTGATCTCCATGTCTTGAGAATTGTTTCCCGTTTTTATGACAACGAATGTGCATCTCCAATTCGTCTCCTTTTCTTGTCAATATTGCCAACGTTTTTGTGACAATGTGTTTTCCTTTTTTGGACAGTTCTCTCACAATATTTTGTGACAATCCTTCTATATTTGTTGACTCTTTCGTCAGGTTTTTATAACTATCGCGTCACGTTGTCATGATACATTTTTTGACAATTTGATCACAATTTCATGACAATGCGTCAACATTTTTTTGACAATTGTGTAACTTCTACCTATCAATGCGTCTTCATTTCTGAACATTTGTGTTATGTTCTCATGACAATCCTGTCACGTCTTCATGACGATGTGTTTCAATTTTGTGACAATTGTGTAACGATAATTTAAAAATTTTGTCGAGTTTCCATGACAATGCGTTTATATTTCTTGAGGTTCTTATGACATTGTCTCACGTCTTCATGGTAATGCGTCAACATTCATTGACCATTTTCTCATTGATAATGCATTTCTGCATGCATAGTTTTTCGAAAATTTCCTCACGATTCATTGACACTTGACACTTGTCACGTTCCATGATAATGTGTCACAATTTATTGACACTTGACACTTGTCGTCATTCCTTGACACTTCTGTCACGTTCTTATGACAATTGCATCAAGTTTCAACGAGATTGTTTCAATATTTTTGTAACAATTCCTTGCTTACAAGTTCCTTGGACGTTCGAATGTCCGTCTAACCTGCGATATCGGCCTTTCAGTGTTGAAAGAAGAGCCGGATGACCTCACTCACCTAGCGCCGACCGCCGGCGACGTTTGCATCCCCTTGGACGAGCAGCACCCGTACCTGTCCGACATGTTGGAGGACATCTTCCTGCCGGACGGTTTCAACACGCTGCTGGTCGACGGCCCTTCCGATCCCTTCATCTCCTACAGGGACTATCAGAACGCGTCGCCGCAGCTGCTGTCGCCCAATCTCTCCAAGGTCGGTATTTATTTCGCGATCGAACGTGCTTCGATTTTCTGAACGTCTGACGTTCTAACCAAAGTTAGAGTCGTTTCGAGGTTCACCGGCCAACTGTATGACCTATCTTTGCGACTGAAAAAAAGTCGCGTGACGTATTTCTTCACGTTTTTTTTAACGTTTTTGACGGAATACTGACGGTTTTTTTTACGTTTTCAACAGATGCGAAGTGAATTCGTTGAAAATGTTAAAATGCGTGATAAATACGGTACGCTTCCGGCAAGAAGGTGAAGAACGCTTGCGGTAAAACCGTGAAGAAGAATCATGGTTCCGAAAAAAAAAATCAAGACGATGTCAGAAACGTGAAAAAACGTCACTCACCCTTCAAAACTCTGTTCAACAAAACGCTATTCAACATTCAACACGTTTTTTCAGGTGGATCTGTCAACGTAAAAATTGTGAGAATGCGTGACGTTTTTTTTAACGTTTTTGACGGAATACTGACGGTTTTTTTTACGTTTTCAACAGATGCGAAGTGAATTCGTCAACTTTGAAAATGTTAAAATGCGTGATAAATACGGTACGCTTCCGGCAAGAAGGTGAAAAACGCTTGCGGTAAAACCGTGAAGAAGAATCATGGTTCCGAGAAAAAAATCAAGACGATGTCAAAAACGTGAAAAAACGTCACTCACTCGTCAAAACTCTGGAAATATGTCGCGCCACGCTATTCAACATTCAACACGTTTTTTCAGGCGAATCTGTCAACGTAAAAATTGTGAGAATGCGTGTCGTTTTTTTAACGTTTTTGACGGAATACTGACGTTTTTTATACGTTTTCAACAGATGCGAAGTGAATTCGTCAGCTTTGAAAATGTTAAAATGCGTGATAAATACGGTACGCTTCCGGCAAGAAGGTGAAGAACGCTTACGGTAAAACCGTGAAGAAGAATCATGGTTCCGAGAAAAAAATCAAGACGATGTCAAAAACGTGAAAAAACGTCACTCACTCGTCAAAACTCTGGAAATATGTCGCGCCACGCTATTCAACATTCAACACGTTTTTTCAGGCGAATCTGTCAACGTAAAAATTGTGAGAATGCGTGTCGTTTTTTTAACGTTTTTGACGGAATACTGACGGTTTTTTTTTACGTTTTCAACAGATGCGAAGTGAATTCGTCAACTTTGAAAATGTTAAAATGCGTGATAAATACGGTACGCTTCCGGCAAGAAGGTGAAGAACGCTTGCGGTAAAACCGTGAAGAAGAATCATGGTTCCGAAAAAAAAAAAATTCGAGACGATGTCAAAAACGTGAAAAAACGTCACTCGTCCGTCAAAACTCTGGAAATATGTCGCGCCGCGCTATTCAACATTCAACACGTTTTTTCATGTGAATCTGTCAACGTAAAAAATGTGAGACGTTTGTTGACGTTTTTTTAACGTTTTTGACGGAATACTGACGTTTTTTCTACGTAATCAACAGATGCGAAGTGAATTCGTCAACGCCAATAATGCTTGATGAAAACGGCACGCTTTCTGCAAAAACGTGAATGAGCGTGAAGAAAAACGTCACAAAACGGTAAAAACGGGTGAAAAGTCCCCGACATTGGTACAAGATAGGTTTGATCCATGTCTCATTGGGTTAATAAGATACGTTCGATAGATTTGGCAAAGACGCCAAGATAGGTTTGAGGTTATGTTAGTTTAGACCATTGGCTGGTGAGCCGAAAACGACATTCTTACCGATGTGGCAAACAAATCTCGATTCGTTTTCCTGGCATTTTCAGCAGTCCGACTGCAGCCTGCCGTCCTTGAACAGCCCCAGCGACTCGTGCATCGACGAGGAGCAAATGTCGACGTTCATGAACCTGCAGATGAACGAGGACACCACCGAGATGGCGTTGAAAGCGCCCTTCATCCACACCATCCTCAACGACGACCGGCCGATGTTGATCTCGAACGATCTCATGTGGAGCGACGGCGAGACCAAGAAGACCGAGAACTCCAGCTTGGCCCAGCTGTTGTGCAACAGCAAGGTCAACAAAGTTAACAACGACAGCGGGTCCGACGAGGATTTTTACACCGATAAAAGTAAGTAAGTGTGATCGGAGCGATCCGATTGTTATGAAGTTTCCAAGTCCTTTGTTCACTGTGGAGCTCAAACCAGAACCTAAAGAAAACGAAATCCGAGACTAGGAAAGAGAAACCAGAAAGTTCTTCTGACCCTCGGTTAGAGAGGAGCTAAAACAACCACAGAAGAGAATTGTTCTTCTACATTTAACGAGCCCACTAAGTAGTCAAACCCTCTGAAGTATCACTGGGACATATTCTGGATGGAAACCAAAGTCTCCAGAATGTAAAAATGCAACAAGTGCCAGCGCCTCGTTAGCGTTTCGAAAATAACTTTCAAACATTTTAAAAAGCGTGAAAAAGAGTCGCGTAACCGTCGAAGGAGTGTGAAAGTACCGTTAAAAACGTTCAAAATGGTAAAAAAAATCGCGCTTTTCTCGAGGACGTGGAAAAGCGTTTGTCAAAAAACTTTATAAGAGTGTGAAAAGCTCCACGCATCCGACGAAAAGATGAAAAAGATTCAGGTAATGCTTGAAAAAAGCGTTACGCATCCGTTAGAATGTATTCAAAATGCATCACACATTCGAAATATGAAAAAGCTGAAAAAAAAAACGTCCTTCAAAAAGAAGGGGAAGTTTGAAAAAAATTCGTCACGCATCTGTCAAGAACGTGATAAAGTTGGAAGTAAGCATCAGGAATCTGAAAAGGTGGGAAATAAATTCATCCGTCAAAAACATTCGGAAGCGTGAAATAAACGTCACTCATCAATCAAAACTGTAAAGATGCTCGTAAAAAGCACAATAAATCCGTCATAAACGGTTAAAAGCGTGTAAAATGCGTCTATCAAAAACGACAGGAAGCTTGAAAAAAAAAGTTACGTATCCGTCAAAAGTATGAAAATAGCATCACGCTTTTCTCAAATACACGCACTCAAAGATCTTGTAAAAACCGTAACGCATCCGTCAAAAGGTATGAAAAATACAGCACGCAGTCTTCAAAGACGTAAAACTGTCCCGCATCTGTCAGAAACGTCAGAAAAAAGCACGAAGAATGCGTCACACGTCCGTCAAAAAAGTTTAAAAACAGCGTCATGCAAGTCTTGTTTAAACGTTTGGCCTAGTGACCTAACCTCCTAACCTTGTGAGGTATCTTCTTCAAGTTTTTCTAGTCCAGCCACAGTCACACCTATTCAAAATTGCGGGTGAGCTGCAGCCTATGCTGTGCTATGTTGAAGCTGACTTGTGGGCAGATGAATCTATACCAACTTCAATATTCCAGCATATAAAATAATCAAGCTCAGTCTTGTCCCTTTTGAAGACCCTGCATAAATGATAATTTGTGCTTTCTCAAGTGGAATTCAAGAGGTTGTAGTTTGCTGCCAACATGTGAAAGGCTGACCTTGTTTGTTATCGCGATTAATCAATAATACAATGAACTTGAGATGTTCTGTGTCATTCAGTAGATCTGAGGTTGGATGATTTCATACCCGTAACACGAAATAAAAGAAATTATGATCACAAATCGTCGTATTTCGAGAAACAAACATCCGGCGGCATGATAATAGAGCTGCCATCGATATGCAATTGAGAATAAATCGAACTTCCTAGAGATAACAATGACATCGACATAACTACGACACCGACATGATAAATCGACGGGCCCAATCTTGTAGCTTCTCCACCACCAACATTTCCCGTTTCGTTTTGCAGCCTGCCGCACGTCGTGGCCCGTCAAGCAGACGCGCGTCCAAGGCTCGAAGCGGCCGATCGCCGCCTCCTGCGAGCCTGCCCCGAAGCGGCCGCGCTCCCAGCCCAAGGAGCAGCTCTCGTCGGAGCTGCTGCACCAGCTGATGGCGAGCAGCGCACCCAGAGGGCGCGACACGGACAAGAGCGGCTGGAAGGCGGCGTGCGTGTCGCAGCCCAGCGACAGCGTGCTGATGAATTTGCTGGTAAGCGGGTTCGACATTCGCGCCGGGTATATCTGTTTGGCGCCCGCCAAGGCCAAGAGATGAATGAGTGTCGGGCGGGTGGAGGGGTTAGTGTCGCGGAGACTGTTCGATCGGTAATGAAGAGTTGTCGATTGTGATCATAGAAATTATGATATTATATATATTCTCTACTAGATGCACCTTTGCCTCGTCGGCTTATGAGGAGCGTGAGGAAAAGAATGAGCTATCGATTCGTTTGGATGTACAACAAAAAAGGGTACATCCAGTTTTGCCAACAGTGCTGGTTAGTCTCTAGGCGCGAACATTGTTGAATAACTTTCCTATAGAATGATATATTCTGATCTCTTTTGGAGGACAATACCAGGTCCAACAAAGTTTTAAAATCCTTCCAACTAGAATCATTTACCAATATTAAAACAACAAGTGAAACTGAGTCTCCTTGTTTTGAAACACTCATGGATCAATAAACTCCGCTAGACAATAGATTTGAGTGAATAATCTTACACTATCAACCCGAATAACAATGACATGGCACATCAAAATGTTTTGCCAACAGTCAGCTGAATTTTCCCTTTCTTATAATCGTTTCAATTTCAATTTTCCTCTCTCTCAGCTCGATCTAGTAGAAAATATCTATCATATCTTTGCTATGAATGTACGACAATTGAAAATCGATAATTGATACATGCCCTTTTGAGTTTGCGCAGTGAACGAAATCGTAACCACGTGATTTGAAATGAAGTCATTGTCTGGATATATCAAACCTATCTTGCCCTAATGTAACCTATGGATCGAACGTATCTTGTAAATGTGAAGACGTAATTCTTTGACGGATGCGTGACGATTCTTCACACAGTTTCACAGATGCGGAATAAATCTGTCAACGTCAAAAATCTGTGATAAAAAATGTCATGCATCCGAAAAAATTGTGAAAAACAATTTGTCAAGTTCTCGAATCCGACAAAACGTAAAAAAAATGTGACGCATCCGTTAAAAACGTCAGAGCGCGTGAAAAAACGTCAGAGCGCGTGAAAAAACGTCACGCTTCCAGAAAAGAACGAGAAAAAACGTCAAGCAGCATCAAAAATGTGAAAAAACGTCAAGCATCCGTCAAAAAATTTCGTTTCAACACACAAGATAGGTTTAATTCATTTGTGTCATTGAAGCAATATAGGTTTGATACATTTGGCGAAGAAAAATGTATGTTAGGTTAGACACAAGGCTAGTTCCGTATGAAGGTTTTCTTTTTTTCTATTCATCTCAATATTATTATATTATTCTATGGATTATTTTTTAGGGACATGACAATTTGAAAAAAATAACAACAACGTGTTTGCAATGCGCAAAATCAGAAATGCATGTACATCGTGCATTTCCATTCTATTGCCGTTCTAGGTTTCAGTATGTATAATTTCTATGATTGTGATCAGACTGATATTTCTATGTATTTTATCGAATCCTAATCGAAACTTTTTCCTTTTATGTACTCCTTTGCTCGATCCCAGTAACTGACAAACTTTCGCAAACGTCAAAAAATCTAGTGCAGATCGTTGAAATTGATACTGGAATCGAGTAATTAAGTTTCATAAAAAAATGAGGGCTGTCTCACAATAACAAAATGTATACAGATTGGATATTGTGACCTCTCAAGCATTTTTCATAAGACTAGTGCTATTTTGTAGGATTCGCAAGATTTGATTGATTATTTTCAATATTAGCGGAATATTTCCGAGATTCGAGGGATTAGAAGAAAGATTGATAGATTTGACAAGAGATTTACGAAATTTCAAAAATCCAGTTCTTTAGATTCCAAAGATTGTAACAATACTTTTTGTAAGATTTATAGGATTCAAATTGATTTGTATACCAGATTGTCACAGTGAGACAACCCTCTTGAAAAACATTCATCTAACGATAAATGAATCATAATCGATATCCTGAAATATGAATCATTTATGATATGCGATAAACAATGTTCCTTTTCTCAATAATGTTATAGTATAGTTACGATATTTCTATGTGCAGAAAATGTTTACTAAATTGATGAGAGTTTTATTAGATGAATAACTTAATGAATATTGTAATCTATTTATCGCCAAATTTTATCTTATAATGACATTTTATTACAGTACAACTGAGTTCAGGGATAACAGATTGTTGTTAAACTGCCGATATCTTAACGAATATCATTATTTATATGCTGCCGAAGCACGAAAGCACTTTATACAGGCCGCCAACTTGAAAATCCCCGAGTCGTTGGAAGATTTTCAAGCAAAGGTGTCTGTATACCATTTGTCTGTGATAGAAATTCTATCTGAAACCGCTTCATGTCTTACTGAATTGTCAAATTGTTAGCCTTCCAACTGAGTTATCAAAAATAGAAAAGGAACACTTGGAATTTACGTTCGATTTCGAACAGTTGTAGCATTCGTATTTGTGAATTGAATCAGCAGCATAATTGGTCAGTGCAAATTCAATGGAATCAATTATCCGACTCCGTTAACGGAAATTTTGGTTTCTTCTAGTTCAGACTCAGCGAATATGGAGATCCATATGATTCCTCACAACCTGTTCTTACAAACTGTTTGAAAATGAACACACTTTCCAAGTATTTCTATTTTTGACCACATTCTCTAGAGTCCAAAAGTATAAGGGTTCATGTTCACATTCCGTTGTCACTTCTGAAAAAATCTTATCGCTAGTAAATTCCCAGACTTTTCCCAATTTTCCTATCCCAACTAAAATATTGATATTCTTATGTGACGATAAAACAAAATACTCAGTGATATAATGCTTTATATAACAATGAATGATTTGTGTAGTCTAGGAATGTTCAGATTCAATGTGAGAATTCTAAATATCAATTGAATAGTTATATTATTATAGGTATATATTTTCCAACCACAGACAAGTTTTAGAAAAGAAAAAATATAAAAAGTTTGACAGTAATGAATATCATCATATTATTCACTGAATTCAAAATTATCTGGCATTGGGTACTCCGAGGTAATTTTGGCCGAATACAGAAAAAAAACATAATTTCTTTTATATTCGCTATGGGATATCTCACAATATGAAATGATAGAATGTGGTTGGAAATAAACTTAAAGAATTAGAATCAAACTTGCGTTCTTAATTCCAATGTAGGTGGATCAAAGCTGCCAAATATATTTTATTCGATTGTTGAATTTAACTTCTCATTAACGGTGGTATGAAAATATGGTTCCATGCAAGTATCGTTGATTACTTTTCAATGTTTGACTATCTCTCTAAATGTTGTCTATTTCTTGAAGCGAATACGATTTTTATATACAGGATGTTTCATTATGATGGTGACAAAATAAGGGTGGAGTCCTTGCAGAACAACCGTTATTGTTGCAACCCTTGATTTTTTTGCAATAATGGAGCAAACAAAGAGTAGTAAATTGGATGTCACTACAAAATGCACTGTCCAATTGTATAAATTATTAGTGACTTGTAACACTGAGGTGATAAAAATCAACGAATTATATTTGTTTCTAGGAAATTTTTTGAAGATCTTGTGTCCAATTTGACCTTCCAAATAATATATTCTTATAAATTTTGATAAGATAGTTATCGTCAGAGGTTCAAATAAATGCCGAAATATGATTGGTAGGAAATGTTTTTTATTATTCAAATTACACCAGTACGATTTTGAGAATTTGTTGTGGAATGATTTGTACATAGTAGATTCTTTTATTGTTATTGTTATCCGCAATAATACACTCAAGTGATACCGAATCTTTCATAAAGATTATTTTTAAACAATTTGGTGTGTATTTATTACTGTTTGTAGCGTATTTACGAATATGCTAATTTTGTTAATAAAAACATGAAATGTAAGCGTTTTTTCTTTGTTTACCTCGCACCTGATTGTATGAACTTGAATTTCGAATAACCATATTATGAAATATTCGAGAATATAATGTGTAAATATTAAATCATACTTGTTTTATTACACAATAAAATTTTCAAGGACACCAACCCATTAATGCTTCAGTAGGATTTTAGATATGCTCTATTAAACAAAGATCACTAGTCTAGCTTGATCAATTATTCTATTTTCAATTATTTTGCTATTTTTTCTCAAGAAGAACCTGAAGAAAATTCTTGATTAATAAAATTCAGAATGTTTCACAGAAATCAATTCTAAGTTTCCAGTATCCCGAGAAACTATTCCTTCGAAATTTTGAATACAATCATTCCAATATACTCGAGAAAATATCGTAACATGCACTGAAAAACAACTTGTTTTCTAGCCGACAGTCTAATCAGAATTCTAAAATGGATTCATTTCAAAGTAATGCTGATGAAAGAATCATCTGGATTTGCAAATTTCAATATTAACATGCGTAGATTTAGTTATCAAACCTTGAAAAAATTTCCTCCTTCTGTTGAAATTTGGATTCCATGATTAACTTTATTGGGTTACAATACTGATCTATTTTCTCTCAAGAGATACACATGCAGTTTATATCTCCAAACTGATTGTCCAACAAAGCAGACTATAGGGTGATGTTGAATCAAAAACTCCAAATTTCAGATATCCTAGATAATGTTAGTATTTTTCAAGATACACAAATGTCAATATTGATTCAGTAGGAATGACAAAGCATCATCCTATATAAACCCCATCATCTATTTTACCATAGCTGTATCAATTTGAAATTGTGTATGTACATTGGGAATAAATCAACTTGGTGCTATCTTGAAGTATGATGAGAAATATTCAATGGATTTTCAGAATTGTAGGTCATACTTTTGCGTTTGCATAAAATCCTACAATCATCTAGATTGGCTAAGGTCAAGTTCATTCTAATCAGTTCGATGGTAAACAAACTTTTTACCGCTGAAATGAAAAAATTAAGAATATTTCAATAGCAGTGTTATCTGGCAATATTGAAAATTTTGCGGAATCTATAGGTTTTTAAAAATCGTCGTCACAATCGTACTGAATGTTTATATTTCATATTACTCAATCAAAATCGAACTCAATATAACCATAAATTCCGTCTTGAGGAAAAAACAAGATACCAAAGCATTTTTCGGCATGCATTTCGACGCATTATCTGACTCATTATCCAAAAGTATGTTACCAACACCTATTTTATCATGACCCCTTGATCTCAATAATGTTTCACGGAAAATATTTGACGTTCCTAATTATTTTTGTACATTCTAATCTTTATTATGTGAACGAAAATCAGGTTGTTTATAGAATTTATCTGGGTTCAAAATCTCTTCGTTTTGCGAAATATTTTCGACATTAGATATATTAGGAAATATCAAAATTGATAACGATGAGTTGTCTCATGAACAGGGTAGGGAGAATGTTTCTAAATATGTTGAGAAATGATTATTTTTCCATGACTTATCTGGTCCTATCACTAGGTTTAGTATCAACCATGCGTGTTCACAACTCAGAATTAGTATAAAATTATTAGTACATTGTATAAAATTAGTTAACAGTACAGAAACATTTTACACACTAATTACTAATTAGTCGTTATGAAGTCAAACAGATAATTACTTTGATTCTGAATTCACAACTTATAATTAGACTAATTTCGAGTTGACAACTTAAAATTAGTTCGATTCCAAATTCATAACACATAATTAGACCACTTCCGAGTTGTTAATTGAGAATTAACATATTCCCTAGTTCACAGCTTCGAATTATATAGTCTAATTCCGAGTTCACAACACATAATTAGATGAATTCCTAGTTGTCAATAGACAATTACGAACTTTTCCACATCAATGATAGTTAGATACTTAATTCCAACTTACAGACTCTGAATTATACCTATTCTGTGGCTAAGCAACACGAAAAATCCAATAGATGGCGCTACTTACGCCCCGCCCGCGTTCGCCTTCCACCCTTCTATAATAACAACAGAACCCTTTCTCATGCCCGCAGGACGACCCGATGGCCTCCCGCCTCGTCCCCCTCGGACCTACCAAGCACGAATCGACGACGGCGCAGGACCGGCGCCGGCTGATGCGCCGTGCATCCATCGGCCTGCTGGACCCCGACGCCGGCTCGATCGCCTCCCTCATGGACCTCACGCAGCTCGACTATGAGGTCAATGCGCCGGCTAGCTTCGGGCTGCTGCAGGGCCAGGACCTGCTCAGCGCACTAGACGTGTCGGCTTGCATTTAGCCTCGCAGGGAGTCAAATTTTTAGAGCGATGTAGGGAGGAATGGTGGAGTCACTGATGGTGTTTGGTTTCGCTTAAATGACGATAACGGCATTGTAGTTATAAAACTACGAATACTTTTGCGGATTTCTGTACAATTATTTTGTGTTTTTGATCACATTATAAGAGATAACAAGGATTCAAACTCCCGCCTGTCACAGTTCATATCATGTGCGAGCGCGGAGTTAAAATATACATTTCGTTGTGAAAACAGTAACAGTACGTGTGGTTATTTGTTTATTCAAGTTAGATAAGACTAAAGGGAAATATGGAATCCTAATGAATAAAACAACAATGACATTGATTTTCTTGAAAATATGTTAATTCCTCCAAATTATCAATTCATGATTTTTTTATTGATCTGAAATTCCTAATAATTAAATAACGATGAGGAAATGGTTCTCAAGGTTCAAAATGCATGTATCTCTACAGTTATTTTCGAAATGTTTGAGTATGATATCTTTCACTACAATACTTGAGACATTTATTTCACGAAATCATTGTGTGACATTTATTTACATTTCCGAAGGTGTCCATAACGAACTTTGATACAGGATATTATAGCAAAACGAAGACTTTTCCTCCAAGTTTTGGTGTGCCTTCGAAAATTTTCAAATGAATCGCAATTATGTATATTTAAACGTTTCTTTGATTTTTGATCTCAACGTTATTTTGATCAATAATTGAGAAGTAACATAATACTTCTACTTCCGAACCAACCTTTCTATAAAACTGATCGTACAATTATCAATGATAGTGATTTTATTTTAATTTTTGTGTCGCCATCTAACAACTGACTTTTGAGTGATTTTCCGCTATAACGAATAAAATGCTGTTATCAAGTTAGCTGTACGTTAGAGTTTTGGCAAAATGTACCAGATGGCGGTCGGGCAGATCAGCTCCACCATTACCTATATATCATGATTTTAAGAAAGATTATTGTTAGGAAGGGTGATAATCGTTGGCTTCAACGGGAGAGACACGGCTTGTGACGGAAGTTTCACCCTTAGCTAAACCGTCGACATACAACCAACCTCAATAATCACTCAAAAAATGTATGAAAGGTTAAAGGAGGAAATAATTGTTAGTTTTAGGTTTAGATTTTATGCTGAGTAGAGGTAAGCCTACCCCGTTGAAGTTCACAAGTCTTATTTGAGGGGGGGGGGTGGTGTAGGATATTAGAATGACCTTGAACTATAGTGGAGCCCTGTTTTATCTTTGAATTTAATTTAATCTAATAAAGAGTTTTATTGAATTGGCAAATTTCGTTTTTGTTCATTATTGCTTGGAGAGAGAAATATCAAAGTATAAGTTGCGTTGTACAGGACTTCTTGAACAACAAAGTAAAAAAATGCAGTTTTGCTAAGACAGGAGTAAAAAAGTGATTCTGATGAACATGTTCCTAATTGAATTAGTATTTCCAATGAAAAATACAATAATTACAATGAAACATACTGAAATTGTTGTCTAATTCAAAAAAGAGGTTTCCATATATGTAGGAAAATATAACAAAATATAAGTATAAACTCATTCAAATATATATTTATTGATATCGTCAAAAATTTTTGAATACTCATAAAACTGAAATCTCGAATACTGTATCCGATTTCAAATGTGAAACAAATCACATCATTGACAAAAATAACCATTCTTATATTCAGGTGAGAGCCAAAAGCCTTCCAAATAGAATTGTTATTTTTTTAAATGAACAAACATTATTGAGCAGTATCATGGAAGTAGAATGAAGCATGGCTCTAGCATAGTTGCGTGTATCTTGATGAAATTATATATAGAGAAGAGAGAAACATATTTTTGCATCAACATAACTTTGTGATTTGGTCTGAAAAGTATGACTGAGTGTGATGTTGGTAGACTGGAAATTTGAAGTTTGGGTGGTGTAGTTTTGGCCATTTTTAATCATGCCAAATAATTTGTTATACTCTTTTATACGATGAGATTGAAAAATGTAATAATTAAATATTCAATTATTTATGTTGTTCCTCAATTCTAGTTGGCAATATATTTTAGATGTTACAAAATAACATTTTAGTAGTATTATAATTGAATAGAAAGAAAAGACATGTTGAATTCAAATATTTATGTACAATTCACTATGGATTTTAAAAATAAAGTACTCTCACGATGTACCTAATATAGATAACAGAATGCTCATTAGTACCAAATATTTTTATTTTTGAATATTCATTTTCATTATTTCACGATATAATTCAACAATTCCCATATATTTCATATACAATCAGTTTTGTCTATAAATGGAAAAACTGAAGACCAAGTAGAAATGAATCATTGTATTATTCCCTTCCATTTCTTACTTTGGTTCTCAAAATATTATTTGGAAATGGCATGCTCTCTCTTTGCTCATAATCATGGTGACAGGTGATTATAGTGGTCTAATCTTATTGCTGTTATTTATAGAGGAAACTGAATTTTTAATATTTGTTTCAAATAATATATTTATGAAACTACCAAATTCATGTTTATATCTATATGTAGAGAAATAACACACATAGTATGAATTCAGCCATCCCTTGATAGTGTTCGAATGTGATAGGTGAGATTTTGTATGCAATATTTTGATGAATGGTATTATGTATGTTTACTGATCATTATAATTTTCATGTCACATAATCTTCTCAGAAAGTACTTATCACGGACAATATCTTTCGACTGGAATCATTACTTGTGCAGAACCCGTTGAATATAAGTAGGTACTTACATTCAAATGTTTGAATAATTATGAGCTATTAATCTTCTACTCCACATATTGATATGGGACAGCAATAAAGTATATTCTTTTGGGAATGACTAAGTTATTCACATCCCAACTTCCTATTTCATTAGACGATACATTATTTACAAGCATTACCCGAAATATCCAGCAAGAATAGGGAATACCTGAGAAAAATGGTAATAATAAATTCACTTACCAGTTATACAGCATGTTATGCCACTTCTTCTGTAAGAAAAAAACAACAGTTTTAAAAGAAGAACAAAATATGGATTAGTATTAATTTGAATTTGTATTAACAGCCGTTGAGCGAGCTCAAAACTCAATTTGACATACTTGACGTGAGCACTGATCACAGAACATTAAATCGTGCTGTTGGTCGCATGCTCAGATCATCCATCTAAGGTCGCATCACAGAAAAATATGGAGTTCGGTGGGTCGAAATTAAAAATAATTCATATACAGGCTATAAACGAGCTTTTAGATAGCTAGGTAATATGTGGAAAGTGTTGATAGGGGTAAGAAGTAGATTGCCACTCCTACCAACAATTTTAAAAACAAAAGTGAAATGAAAATATTTCTTTCAGAAGCCTTATCCCAAGTAGGATGTTTTTTCTCGACATCTTGCAGTTTCTTTTCCTTCGTGGGATATTGTAGTCAATGTATTTTCTTTCGAATAAAAAATATTTTCGGTTGGCTATTCCGTTTGTACGCTTCTGAACGTCATCAGAAAGGAATTCGAGGAATTTTTGATGACGGATATAGCGCTACCTGGTTAAGAAGTCAATGTCAGAATTATTTTGGGTGTCAAATGTCAAGTCGAATGTCAATCACTGAATTTGTTTACTTTAATTATCTTTTATTTTCATTTGTGTTTTGGTAATTTATTGTTGATAATAGATGTTCATGTTTTATCACACCGTCCTAATTGAATGAATAACTCGTTCATATTCCTGTAAACTTAATGTGAAACTGCTCAAAATGTCGCCAGAGATAAACGGGATTAGCGGAAACCCCCCAAGTGTCGTCAAACGTAAAAAGAATCGCGAGAAAAAACCTCCTCAACAAAGTGATTTCGACCTGAATCCCATGTCGAACTGCAACTACTTCCCGATCAACTCCCATCCGTACCATAACCTCAACATCCCCGATGGCCAAAACTACTACTCCTTCATGCATCCCACGGAGCCCATGTCCTTGCCGATCTACCCACCCAACTATAACTTCATGAGCAGAAACCTAGCGGTGCCCCAAGTGGATACAGAGTACATGAGCCTGCCTTTGGTGATGGAACAGAACGATGAGAGCAATAAACGGCGCTTCTCCGATCCCGGACTGCCTAATGAGAGTGACTCCAGCATAAACTCTATCGACGATAGGCTGGTGCAAAGGCTCACTCAGCAAGTGAACTCTCTGAAGGAGAGCAATCGTAGGCTCTCCAAAGAAGTGATGGAGCTGAGGGTGGAAGTGAATATGATCAAGCAACAGCAGCATCACAGTATGAGACATTACGACAGGGAGTACGAGCCAGGGATGTTGGCTGATGCTATAAGGGAGGTGAGGGACGCTGCTAGAGTGAGGGAGGATGCCCTGATAGCTAGGGTGAAGCATTTGATTGAGGAAAAGCAGCTCAGTTTGGTAAGTTCAATACAAACTCAATTGCTATTGCTATAATACAGATTTAAAATTGTGCAGCGCTCATCAGTGATATGAAGGGTATAATATATAAACCAACAGAACACACTGTGCCCAGAGCAAGAGCTGCCTAAACTTTCACATTTAATTTTTCCATATCCCTATGGATACTTTTATTCTTGAAACAACAGGGGAAACCAATAATTTCTTCTTGAATGAAAATAATGTCATCATAAAATTTCAAAATCCATATCATGGAAATGTGATTCATTTGATACAAAGTTGAGAAAGAAAGAAAAGAAAGAATCTCCAGAGAATTATCGAAAAAAATGTAGATATAATTAGTTGTGTATCAATTATATATAGATTTCATAATAATTGAGCTTGAACTCTTTCTAGTTTTCATCAAAAAATCAGTCAATCGTGAAGAAATATCATTACGAAACTCGTTTCTGAAAGTTCTATCAAATCAATGCCATCTATGTTGGAAGCCTGGGTAATGACAGAATATCGGATTACGAGGACATTAGTGCGTAATCCGTGCGGTAGATGGCTGTGTCGAGCGCTGTGCAAATTTATATTTCCCTCTTGTATGCTCTGTACATAATATAAAGTACACTGTTGATATTTGCCGAGCAATATTGGCATGTGGACTCTGCATTCAGTTCTGTACTTTGCTCAATTTTTTACTGCAGTGAGTTTGTTTTCCCAATTTTATAGGCTACAGTGATCATTAAAGGACTCTGTAGAGATTCATTTTCTTTCTAATGGGCGTACATGGTTTTCCAATTGATACTCAGGCGAGACAATTTTTCTTTGGCTATTGTTGAGTGATCTAGGGTAGCACCGAGTCAATACAAGGTGATATTTCTTCTTGATGAAATTTGTCATTTGTGGTTGAACTTATCAGTCTTTTGAGATCTAGGGAGACAATGCAAGGTGATCTTGAGACAATAAATAATGAACTGAGTACAATTTGTGGTGATATAAAAGTGATTCTAGTTGAGTCTAGTTGATTTTGAGGCAAATACAGGCAAAATGTAGTCGTTGATAGAGATCTTGATATGAAGAAATCTAATAACAGCAATTTAAGGGCAATTATAGTCGAGTAATATAATATGGCGATATGGATCAACCTGTGGGAGGGCGAAGAAAGATAATTGGACAACTTTTGGTCAATATTATGAGATCGGAGAGCATGAGAAGCGATTTTGAGAGTAATTTGAGACGATGAAAAGATTTAGTGAAATCTCAGGCAATTTAAGGGCAATCTAGGTCGATGATACAGTCCAAAGGGATATGAGGTGAAGTATGGCAATCATTTCAGAACATAAGATACTACATATACTCGATGCATATGGTTTCTGATCTGGAAGTAAGTCAATATTTGCTATAATCCAAGTCGATTCTGTTTGAGATTTTGGTCAACATTGTGTGCGATCCCAGAGTAGATGATGCGAAAGAAAAGCATTTGAGGCGATTTAAAGCAAATTGAGATAATAAACTGGTATTTAAGGGCAATTTAGGTCGATCGAAGAGGAGATCGATGCATTTTGGTTATAAAAGCATGAAATGCGATATAAAAGAAATGTAAGGCAAGGTAAGGCATTTATATGAGCTTGAGAGGCGATTACGAGGCGATATACTCGATGATACAGCTCACGATCTTTAATCGAGCAAACTTATTGCTCTCATCTTTTCTCAGTCGATTTCTTCATTTCTGCTGCGACGGCCGTCAGTCGTGTCCCGAATGAAATCCGATACGGCCACTTTTCCGACATGGCTGCGCAAACATAGGGGGGGTCCTCCGCGCCCATATACGGCGCCCCACTTCCCCCCCTAGCGGTCAGTTAACTCTGTAATAGCGGCGGTCCGTCGGTAAAGGGGCCAATTACCGCTAAGTGCACAGGATGAACGGGTTATTTTCAGATTATTTCCATCGTACTGTCCTACAGGGTGTTTTTTGGTATAGGAAACTGTCACTAGAGTTCCGGATTCGTGCAGAGGCTCAGGAGAGATTATTTCGAATTTTCATCTAAGAATGGAGATGAATATTGTTTAGGTGTGTATACACTGTGTCCAATATAAGGAGGGCTAGTGAGGGTATCTATACCATTGTGCACTTTTCGCGTCGGAAAATGCAGTTTTCTCGGTGGAGAAAAAAATGCTCATGTACAGACATAATGGTTTTTTTTCATACCAATAATGGAAACCTCTGTAATTTTAATCATTGATTTTTTTAGTACAGGGTTTACCCGTATATTTGTGCATTCCGCTTACAGGGGATATTTCAAGAGTTATCAAAAATATGGAACAAAGTCTTTATATTTTTTTTTCGAATTATCAGAATTTCTTGTCAAAAATCATTACGGCAAATTTAATATTTTGTCATGTTGTGATTTTTTTTTCAATGGACACCGTATATATTATCACATCTGAAAATAGGTAATTTTGCTGATTTCAAAAATAAATACATGTGATTTATTACATACATCCTTTTTCGAAATATTATAAGCGTTCAAATGTTCAAATATTGTGAGAACTTTTATTTGCCAAGATATAAAAACATTATGAATCCATCAAAACATCGCTATACTAAGCATCATTCATCAATGGAACGGCAAAGTTGTGGAATTCTTTGCCTAGTGAAGTTTTCCCGATGCTTACGATCTCCACACTATCAATAAAAATTCCAACGCCTTCCTTCTCTCCCAAAATTCCACCGCTGGCTAACACGATGTTCCTCGAACATTATACGTTTCCCTTTCGTGTTGTCCACAGATAAAAAAAGGCCTGTCATTCTCGATTTGAACGTTAATTTGAATTTCGAAAACGGATAGATGAAATGAAGTACATTTATAAATTTTTTGAAAACAGAAAAAACAGCTCTTTCCAGATATCAGATAATATACAGGGTGTTCTGTTGAAAAAATTGACAACATGTCAGAATATGACATTTGACGAAATTATTTTGAATTCTTGATGGAAATTCTGAAGATTCAGAAAAATATAAAACTTTTATATCCAATATTTTTTGATATAGGAGTATAAGTATATCTTTTCTGGTATTCTGAACGTTATTATCTTTTCAGAATCACATGCACCTCGTCACTGAGAAGAACAAAAACAACGACAGGATATCGTTGTTGGAAGAACAATTGAAAAAAATGTCCATGACCAATGTCAGGTGAGATCATTGTTTATCGTACTTATTAAAAATTATTACTCATTATTATTATTAGATATCAATACCTGCATCCATATAATTACCCCCCTCGGTTAGCTTCTGAACGGTTCGGATTTTTTTACAAATTTTTAGGAATTACATGTTGACATGCTTGAACCTTTCAAAATGGCGCCTGGCGTCTTGGCATCAACGAACATGACTTTTTTTTTTTCACCAAAGATTCTATTTTTGATTATTCAAACAATATCACCCTGTGGGCGAATATACCGGCCAATTACTGTAGTCCGAGAAAAAATTATCCTAGCCTGGTGTGTCACTATTTTCAAAAAATAATCTATATGGACGTTTTAGCAGGACTGAAGAAGCTGCTAGTAAGACATCATCGAACGATAATGCTGCTGGATCAGCGCGACAAGTTCTGGAATTGGAAAGGGAAGCCCTAGAGCTGCGAAGAGAACTGCAAGACACTAGGGCCAAAAAAGAGGAGGCCGATCAAAGATTGCTACAGTGAGTATTATTTCGGCAACACTGAGTTGCCTTCTTCAGTAGAAATGGTCAGCAGTTCCATAGAATTTTCACTATGTATTTTTTTTTTTGGAAAAGGTCTGTGGGGACACAGTCGAAATGTCGAATTATTTTTTGCAGATTGTCGAATCTCTTCCGGCGCAACGAAATGTGCACGTCTGACGCATCGACTGACGACAACAAAACAGCTTCGATCGAAAGTCTGAGCATGGTAACGACCACGTCTTCGATGTCTCAGAATACGCCGAGGGTCACATTAACCGGGCCTGTCACTGCCTTATAAATTATCTATTATTTTTATATACACTTTGTTATCTGTAGGAAAATTGAGGATATCTGGAATGCAAATATGACTAATGTCAGAGATTACAGAATTTACAAGATGTGTGGCATGTGAAACATAGTTTTACTTTAAAACTGACCATTCATTGATTCAATTCGATTCAATTTATTCAGGTACAATTTCAGATACATATTCTTGTTGATAGTGAATGTTACATATCCTCAATAGTAATTACAGTAAATCAAAAATAAAATGCTAATAAATAAGAGGTGGTGGTCAGTTCTTGGGAAACGCCTAAGCAAAGCTTGTGTTGCGTATTTTCCTAGATCTGGACACTACCATGAATATAAATGAGGAAAAAAACTATTCATTCCTTTCAGTAAAAAATAAAAATCAATAGAAAAAATAGAAATTAATAGAAATCAATGATCAACCCACAGGAGGGTTGGACTAGAATATCAGGCGAAAGGGAGACAGGTCTAAGTAAAGTAAAAAATTATTCAGGCATGATTCAGTAGATTGATTCAAATGTTTCTTTCAAGAAATCAAAGTTGTGGTCAACGAAGGATCTAATTGTTTTCTTGCGTTTATTAATATTTTGTATACATCTTAGTTCAATGGGAACTTTATTGAAACAGATATTTCTGCTTATGGTTGTTGCCAAAAGTTATATCAATTTCAAATCAATTAATTTATTATTTTCCATGTTTTTTATTTTACCACGTGGTCATTTTTTGTATTCCAGATATATTTAATTCTACAATACTATAATTCGAGCAATATTTTGCGGTTCATACGAAAGTGAAAATTCGCGAGATTTTGATTTTTACATAGATCTGCTGGATAGGTTAGAGATTTAGAGTCAAGGTACTGAGTGATCAGAAATTCATTACCCATTTCAACTGCAAATAATTACGGTAAAAAGATATATTACTATGATTTTAGCTTTCTGATTTTTCTCCACCTGTTTTCACATCACATTGCCCATATTTAAATCACAGGGTGGTCAACTCTTAGTGCGGAATATTTCGAGATGCAAATGTTGATCACTTGGAAAGTTCGGAAAGCTAGAATAAAGTTAGTGGAAGTGGAAAAGGCTTGAATTATTTCGAAAATTTAGTGCTAAATTATTTGTGTGCCTTCCGATATTATAATTCACAAGAGTAGCGGTTATCAAAAGACATGTCTAACTTATTGACTGATTTTAATCCAAAAAAAAGCAAGCATATGCATAATTCGATACCTGCTCAACAATTGAGATGAACCAGAGTATAATTATGATCTGATTCGATGGCTTTATTCATTTCATGAATGAAAGTGTTGTTTTTTATCTGTTGTAGGAAAACCTATAATTGCTAGATGAGATTGCTATAAATCATTTCGTTATTTTTTTGAGATTTAAGAAACTGGGGTATCAACAAAGTTCTGATATTATAATTTTTTTACGGGCGAAAAATAATTCAATTTGGCTTTTTTTGTGTAATTCTTCACTCTGTGTTAGAAGAGTATAATTATTATGCATTGTTTCCTTCCACTTGTTGAGCAGTTTAGTTTATCAAAAGTATTCCTAGTATGTTAATATTAGATCGAATAGAAATAATGCATTTTCGAGATTTATATTTTGTATATTCATCTGACCCAATTGAATTGTAAATTGTAATTCCTGAGCCTACATTCCAAAAAATTCTCGATGGATCTCTGATAAGTTGTAGAATATACTAAACTAATTTATGGAAAATGTCCTTCCTCTTAAATTTTTCAGAATGGAATGCGAAATTAGATCAAAAAGTTATGGGATGGAATTTTCAGCACCCTGTACATTACATCGATAAACTAAATACAAAATTATGTTTTTGAATAGGCTACAAAACCCAAAAAATAATAATTCTTATTTTTCAATGGGAAACCCCAGGATATCAGTTAGAATTGAATTAGGAATCCAAAACTAATATACTATACAAGGTGTTCCATTCCAAATAACGAAGTTGACGCCATGGTTTATTCTTCTCTCATGCCAAATTTCAGAATTATATTCTGAAAAGTGTAAAGGAGGCTTTCCGTGAATAACCCTATAGAACTATATACTAATACTCACCTCTAAACTAATTGTTATTAAACATGGTTACTATAATAGCTATAGAGCTACGATAACATTCAAAATATTTGTTCACCGTTTCGATGTAATAAACAAGGTATGGGGGATTCTTGATGATATACAAATATATTTTTGTAAGGTTTCCTGCTTGTTTTCTTGACTCTATCCCGAATGCAAACACTTTGCTGTGAGAAAATCGCCACTTGGTATAATAGAGGAATTACTGATAACGCATCAAACGAGGCTCGTTGGGGTTAGATAATATCGGAAATTGTTTTCCTACTAGAAATATCACTTTCCCTTATATCGTTATCTAGGCGAATCGGAGAAAAAAATAACAACTACACTCCTGGGCAAAGAATCTCAATTTTGAATAACTTTTTCAATTTTTCATCGGTTTCAGTTGTTTTTTTGTCAAATCATGCAAGATTTTATTTTGATCAATATATGATATTGATTTCGCGAGATATTCTCACGTGTTTTGAGTTATACAGGGTGCAACTGAAAGTTGCATTTTAATCTTATATTCTGAACACTCTGTGGAGAAATCCAGAGTCTTCGTTTATGATTTTGAAGCCTCATCTTGTCCTAACATTATCTTTTTTTTTGATTCGTCACATCTTTCTCCTGAAAGAATATAGGATTTTTCTAAAATGACTGCAACTCATAACAATAACAATTGAAGATTCTTTGACCTATTAAAGATAAAGTCCATCTTTCTAAACGGATTTCAACACATTTATTTTGAGTACCTAATAAATGATTTTTGTGCAGCAAAACAACCTTGTTCATATTTTTTGTGGCAAAAATATTGAAATTCGAATCTTCTTCAGAATAAATGAGAAACGAATTGAAGGATTAGAGGAATTCAGGATACAAAGCAGAATTCTCCGTTTGAGTGTTATTATATACCGGGTGATTTTTCTAAAAGGGAACAGCCCTGTATCTTTTGTATCGAATTTGGACTTCTGGAACTTCTCTTTGATCTTTTTCATAACAATTCATCACTCCCGAAAATATTTTTTACAACTCTCAAGTCAACCGAAAATGACGTGAGCTGTAAAAAAATCACTCAATTCTGACTCCATGACTCGCGAAAAATTTTTTTGAGATATTACGAGTCGGTTTTTATCCTTTTCGAATTTATCTTTCTCGGAATTTCACCATTTATTTGACAGATTCTACCGCTGAAAAAAATGAAGCCGAACGACGATGTTTTTGCTGGCGGAAAACGCTTAATACCCGTAATGTATGCGATTTTTTCCCTATAGGCCAGGGGATTACATCATGATGGAGTGAAAAATTATTGGCCCAATCCCTGAGCATATGTTTAATAATCCTTGCACAGTGAGATAAAACAACCCCAAATTGAAACATGCCGGCTTTGCAGATCATTATCGCTTCCTCATACATTTTTATCGCTGTGTCACAGGCGAATGCAGAAAAACAAAAAAAAAAAGTGAATTATATGAAGCGATGGATATCTATCAACAGTCAGTCAATATTGAAGGTTGATAGTTTCAACACTAATTCAATCAATAGATGGTGGAGTACAAAATCAACAGATACCCAAAGACCATAATAATATTTAGAAAAGCCTAGATACGTTTTTTGGCAACTGAGGTACGTGTTTAGGCTTTTCTAAATATTTTTGTGGTTTCAAGTATTTATTTATCTTGTATTCGACTATTAAACCACAGTCTCCGAATAGTAACTTCAAGATGGTAAAAAGTAGCTACGAAAATTTGTTTTCATTTTGGACTGCCTTGTCGAATTTCGCCAGAAAATAAATTAAAAAGAAATCAATTTTTGTTATTTCCTTCACAATTCTTTCGTTTACAAATGGAATTTTGTCGTTCACCAAATTGGTGCCACCCAATAGTTTGAATCTGGTCGTATCTTTGTTTTTTGAAAAATTTGGAAGACATATATTTGGAAAATTAAAAATATGATGAAAAATGTTTTTTCATTGTGTTGAGAACGGGAGCAGATTCGTTCTCGAAATGTTCACCACTAAGATAAGTAGAAATTTCGATAATTGTTGAATATATCGATAGAATATTGAATATTACAGTAGTTAATTTCTCTATTAGGTATCTGAAGGTTTAATTCCAAGCGCAGTGACGTTTTGGGGCAGATCATGAATCTTTTCCCTGGAAAGAAAATATGAATAATTATAATAATTTCTATTATTTTCTTTAGAAGCGAGGAGAAAAAATCCTAAAAATCTAGAAAAATGAATATACCACTTCCTCGATCAACCTATACAGACAGTATTTATCAAAAGTTGTTTTTATTCATTGGAACTGCAGATAAATTCAGTTCTTCGAGTTAGTACTATTTCTGGCCCAAAATACCTGCAGGGCAGATTTCGATAACGATAAGTACCTTACCGAAAAACTTTTACCGCGGGGGTCCAATAAATGAATTAGTGACGGGTTGCGACAGCAGCAACAATAAAAACGTGTTAATGCACGACGAGATATTTTTTTCTCAATTGACACCGCGCGTCTCTCACCAACACCGGACGATGGGCATAAAAGCAGGTCTCTCGATAGTTAACACCTCGGCTCTCTCTGGGTGGTCCTCCGAAAACGAAACGCGACAAGAAACATAACCTAGAAATACGCTTCTTTACTTTTCGCGCAAACAAGAAAAATGTTGTGATATATTTTTCACCGTGTCTCGTGAAACACCCATTTTCTTATTCTTCATTTATTTTGCAGAAGCTCTCCAAAAACCAGTTCCACATCAAGGAACTGGTATACTAATTTTCACAGATATTTGGGATTTTATCTCATCGTTTCTAATAATGAAAATAGAAATTACAATAATTATTCGAATATATTTGTAACAAGGACAGATATATGATCTGTTACCTTCAGGTACCTAAAAGAGTCAGTAACACTTTGTTTTTCACAAAAATTTGGAAATAAAAAATAAAAACTGACTGACAAAAACCACCCCGAGCCATAGCGCCGCAATTCATGATCCGCAAATAAAATAACTCATACTAGTATCTACTATTGCTACTACTACAAAGCGCCACCAACAATTTTTATTTTATTTTTCTCCAAGTTTTTCTTCTGAATACAACAAAGTTGATTTCCGCGAAAAATTAGCAGATGAAAATCAATGCTCCGCCGACAAGAAATGGATCTTTTCATCATCTTGATCGTCATTGTGACATTTCTTTAGGTAATTTTGCACTTATCATGCGATGGGTTTTTTTCGATTTTATTTTTTTGAGGAAAAAGTATAAAAATTACCCTTCTTGTTTCGGCCTGTTTTGGGGGTAGGCACCATAGCCATTCGAAGTTTCATTTCTCACATAATGATACTCTTTATATCTTCCTTATACATTCTAGAAGCTAAAAAGAAGGAGAAACATCCTCTAAGAAGTTTAATTCATCGTCTTTAGCATCTTTGATGAATCCTTCTGTCATATGGACGGCGCTGTCAAATGTCAATCTGTGATATTTTGACTCACAGAACTAGTGATTCTGACGTAGATTCTCATTTGCCAGCGCCGTCCATATGAAAAATGCTGGATCCACCTTCCTCCAAGATGCTGAACGACGTTGATTTAACAAATTCGAGGAAGTTTTCCCTCTTTTTTGACTTCTCGAATGTTCAAGGAAGTTATAAAAAGTATCCTGCATGTTAGTATCCTTAATTTTCATACTTTTTCCTGGAATATCTCAAGATATATAATTTTGCGCACGTTTTTATTGTGAAATTCGGGTTCCTGAGGGCGAAATACGTAAGTACAAAAAAAAAATTGAAAAAACCCATCACATGATAAGTGCAAAATTACCGTTCCATATTTGAAAACTCATGAAATTTATTCCTCAAAAACAAACTGAATATTGATCAACTGATCGACATGATACAAGCTGACTTTGAATGCGATATAAAAATAGTAACGACAGATCGTCCTTTTTGTGTACTTTAGTGACTGATTATTCGTTCAATGATTCAATAGACAATTATCAAAATCATCAATGACAAATGTCACAAGTCGTGATTATTCCAAAGAATAGTGTTTTTAAATAAAATTTTCAATCAGTAATTTTTTACCATAATCTTATAGTGGATGTTTAAGGGATATTCTGAAATAATCCGAACAATGTCTGTAATTCGAAAATATTCATACTTTTCATATTGTAAATAATCACCTGTTCTAATACCGCGTAAATTCTTTGTATCTATGTACGAACACCCTGTAAGTATATTACCTTTGATTCATCTAAGTATATCTCGAATTGATCTTTAAGACGAAGATTTAACGGAAAAGATGCCATGAAAAAACGGACAAAGCATAAATATATTTGCAGAAGGCGTATGTCGAATCCTTTATAATCTCAATTTTATGAAAAATATTAAAGCAAACCGTCGGAGGAATGTCTATAGACAGAGAGATTTCCGATCAAAATATGGAGTGGAAGAGATCACCGACTATCGACTTTAAATATTTGCACTCTTGTTTTTGCGAACTGGAAAATGAGTTCGACAGAAAGAAGTGGATCGGCTCTGGAAATTCAATTACCTTCCAGAAAAATCGATCCGCAGCTGATTCCAAGAGCTTCCTTCATACCTAATAGTACTCTAGAGAAGTAGTAATAGGTATACAGTACTAAAAAACGGATAATTATTTCGATGAAAATATATTTTTTTTTTAGGGAAACCTATGATGTTCGAGGAACATCGTGTTAGCCAGCGGTGGAATTTTGGGAAAGAAGGAAGGTGTTGGAATTTTTCTTGAATGTTTGGAGGTTGTAAGCATCAGGAAAGACTTCACTAAGGCAAAGAATTACATAACTTTGCCGTTCTATTGATGAATGATGCTTGGTATAGCGATGTTCGACAGGTCTCGAGCCTGACAGTGTAGGGGTGACCAGCCTGAGCTCGTCTGGTTTGACTACTAGGAATCGCGCGTGGTGGCATAATAGATGATATTTCCGTTGAGCACCGACCGTGAAAGTACCTATAAAAAAGGCAAAGATCGCCGACCTTTCTACGATGATCTAGAGAGGTCAATGATTTGGTGAGTGTTGTGTCATCGACTAGGCGAATAGCTCTCTTCTGAATTGAATCTAAGAGCTTAAGCGTATGTTTGGGGGCTGAGCTCCAAACATGTGAACAGTACTCCAGGACAGGTCGAATTTGTGCTTTGTAGATCATAAGCAGTTGCTGGGATGTGAAGTATCTCTTCGCACGGAAAAGAAAACCGAGTTTTTGTGAAGCAGTTTTTGCAATGGACCTCACATGGTCGTCCCATGAGAGAGCAATGTTGGTGGTGACACCCAGCATGGATATTGGCGACCTCATAGGAACAGTGGTACCCGACATCATCAAATTGGGCATTGTGTGATCAGCCTTCTTGGTGAACATACAAGCTTGAGTTTTAGTTGCATTGAACTGTACTAGATTCTCAGATCCCCATTTCAGAATTCTCGTCAGATCCTCATTTGAAGCATCAACCTGTCTTCGCCTTGCACCTCTGGCCTCGTTGGATGATATAGGGGCTCTAGAGGAAAAGGCGGAATGAAGTGTACTATCATCCGCAAAGCTATGAACCGGGCTGGAGGTCACATTCAACAAATCATTGATGTGGAGCAAGAACAAAGTTGGTGCCAAGACAGAGCCTTGTGGAACACCAGCATTGATCGTCATTGTATCAGACGAGACCCCGTCTACCACCACGTAGAGTGATCTATCTGCAAGAAAACTCGATAGTGAAAGACACAGTTGGGGCGGCAAACCATATGACGGAAGTTTCGCTAGGAGGCCTTGGTGCCAAACTCGGTCAAATGCTTTGAGAATATTTCAATAGCACTAAAAAATCAAGTCAAATAGTTGTTTTCATCGATCTGAAATAACAATAACAAATTAACATCACCGTTGGTTATTTACTACTTTTCTCTTCAAATGATTAGGTTTGAAGTGCCAATTTCTCATAATAGTACAACGAGCATTACATTATTTTGCCAACGTATAAGTACCATGCAATACAAGTATCGGATGATACTGTACGATACCGTATTTAATTGAATAAAGTTTGGAAATATTTGAAAAAAGCACCATCATGTATGGTACCCTTTTCTGATTGATCCCTGTGGATATCATGAATCGAATCTATTATTCAGTTCGAATTAAAAAAAAAATACTCGGGAATCAATATCATTCATGACAATGACAAACAACACAGTTGATATTGACTCTTCTGAGTGAAGTTGATGTAAGCTGAAAAATCCTAAGGCGGCCGAACTTATATCAATTCATAGGCGCACACATTTATTTTCACGAAATTGACAATCAGGAAATATGATGTTATCGATTATCAACACGTGTATCTTATCATAAGTGAAATAAATAATCGAGACAAGTGTCCGAAACTCGAACAGTTCCTTACGGAATTAGCAGTGGTTTATTATAAGCGATAGAGGTTCGTTTTATGCGGTAGTTAAATGAGCCCTCCAAAACACCCTTTCGGCCCTTTGAGGGCAAGGGTTATGGCTGTTGCCGCCGTTATTGGAAGTTTATCAGATATTTCGGATTGTTTTAGAGTTCATAAAATAGCAGGTGGAAAGATTATCATTACTTGGTGGTCAGACCACTGTGGCACCATGCAGGTAAACCGAAACCCCCCGATCCCCATCAATTTCTCCTTTGTTATCCCGGTTAGATATTGCAAATTTCGATGTGTTGCTATAAGTTTTCATACTATTTTCACTTCGCATATTTTCAAGTCCATCACGGACTAGAGACTTTTGCATATGAGTTATGTTTATTTGACAGACTTAGTAATGTTCTTACATGAAAACAACATGTAACGGCATCATTCGTTCTGAATCATAACTCATTTGCTTTAGTTTCGAATTCAAATCACAGCACCATTCAAAAACTGATTCGAACTGGTGACGTAGTTATCCTGCCTATGCATTTGACAGGTCGGAGGTTTCATATTTATTCTAACGATGCTTCTAGCCAGTTTTTCCACACATCAAGAGTTTTGTTATCTCTGTCAGAAGATATGACTATGACATATAGATATAGTGATGGATACGTATGACGTGATAAATGAGGAATTTTCGCATTGCTTCATACTATAGGATATACTAAGGATATACTAGGATAATACTAAGGAACTATCCTCTCGAAATCATCCCTGTGCCATTTCGAAGGGTTTAGGGAATCTTCAATTTTGTTGTCCGAATAAATTGCAAACTTCAGATTCGTGCTCAAAAAACATGGAGGGTGGAAATATCAAACCTGGATCTGAATTTTTCAAAATGAGAATGCTAATACGCCCACGTCACTTACACTGATGTGGCAGTGCTAAGAGCATCAAAAATATCACCGTGATATTTTTCGCCGACTAAGAACCGTCTCGAGGGTCGGCCATTTTTCGGATCGGTTTGAAGAAAGCCGCGTCCCAAAATAAACAACCCACCTAGTTGGACATTGTTTTTGAGGGTTCGTCAAGTACCAGGTGAAATGAAAATATTAAATATTTGTTCGAACCCCGAACTGGATTTCGGACCACCCAACGAGCTAACTATATGGTGGGATACGATCCTTACTAATAAGTAAATATACAGGGTATTTCATTGATACTGAAGAAAAACGATTTAATCAATATTAAATAGGTGAATCCTGGTTTTTCAAGATTGGGAGGACCTCAAAATTTTCAAGAAATTTTCTTCAATTTCTGAGAAAAAAACCTTATTTCCATTTTCTTCAGACCTTCTGCACAACAGTATATTTGAATAAATACAATAAACAAAATATTCCATGGTTACTTTTTATTCAGTAAGAAAAAATCCACTCGCAAAAAAGTTGTGGTTCAGGGTATTTCATTGATACTGGAGGAAAACAATTCAATTATTAGCAAAAAGGTGAATTCACTCCTCATTTTTTTAATGATCCTGGTTTTTCAAGATTGGGAGGACCTCAAAATTTTTAAGAAATTTTCTTCAATTTCTGAGAAAAAAACCTTATTTCCATTTCCTTCAGACCTTCTGCACAACAGTATATTCAAATAAATACAATAAACAAAATATTCCATGGTTATACTTTTCATTCAGCAAGAGAAAATCTACTCGCAAAAATGTTGTGGTTCAGGGTATTTCATTGATACTGAAGAAAAACGATTTGATTAATATCCAAAAGGTGAATTCACTCTCAATTTTTTTTTAGTGATCCTGGTTTTTGAAGATTGTGAGGACCTCAAAATTTTCAAGAAATTTTCTTCAATTTCTGAGAGAAAACCCTTATTTCCATTTTCTTCAAACTTTGTGCACAACAGTAGGTATATCTAAATAAATACAATAAGCAAAATATTCCATGGTAACTTTTCATTCAGCAAGAAAAAATCTGCTCGCGTAAAAGTTGTGGTTCAGGAGGAACAATTCAGACAGAAAACTCCCTTATCATTCCCCCCTCCCGCTCCGCTAATTCAACGTTTTATTATTCTTGGTTCGACGTAAGTGTTGTGAATCTATCTCTTATCGTCCATGTTTACATAAGCTTAGTCACTGTTTTTGTACGCCACATAACAATCATGAGGGTCGATTCCAGTGGCGTACTACACGAAACATTGATAATTTGATCGATGAATTTTCTCTACACTCGATTCACATTCAGAATTATGAAGAATCCGATGGAGGAATGAGTTTTTTTCATATCTCCTTTCACCACGTCCTCAACTCATTGAAAAAAAAAATCGAAACCCCTGAATATAATTATGTGGGATGGCTCAAATTTTACGATACTTTATACATCATATATATCAACAGGTAGTATGAAAAGATTCAAAACAATCCGCAAATGTAAAAGATATAGGCGACAGCGGATTTTTTTTTTGTTTATTTTTTCCATACAATTCCAGAACTAAACGAACTTTATAACTTTTTTTCAGACTCCATGAGGTTTATTCTCCCTTCTCATTTCTGATGAAAGAAATAGATAACAGAACTATTTCAATATTTTTACAGAGGACAGACCAATTGTCTTACCCCAAACTGCCAATGCATTTGAAATTTATCTTTTAGATACCTCAAAAATATCAAATTGTTCTTTAATTGTTCTGTTATCTTTCCTCAGCATCATCGACAACAAAAAGACTTGAGACGTATTTTTAAATCTTATCATTACTCTGGAAAAAATATCCCTCAGATATCAATAATGCAGCAATTTCTGTCCACACCCCATTCACTCAATTGGAAGCATCAAAATTGAATTTCCTCAGTTTTGATTTTGAAATCGAAAATCTCATGTTTTCCATATCTAACAAAGACATAGCATGATCGACAAAAGACGGCATAAACGAGTGGGATTTCATATATGCTGAAATATACAGGGTGTTCCATTAAAAAAAAACATAAGTCAAAAAAATCTTCTTCTTCTCGCTTTGCCACACATGAAACAAAAGCAACCCCGATGCGCCTATGTCTCCTTGCCACCCTCCTGCAATCATCCCCGACGCCGTGAATCCCTCCCAATTACCGACTCATCTTGCTGATCGTTGACAGCTCGCGCGATATCGGCCGCGATAAGGCCGATTCCGCCAAGTCATCCACCAATTAGAACGTCACAAGTGTAACGCGCGGACGTGCACCTGGCTTAACCAGTCCGTCCGATCGTCACCTCGATGGGGTACACGAAGAGAAATATTTTTTTCAAATCATATCCTTAGTCCTTAGTTGCCGAAGCAACCCTCAGAAGCACCGAAGGGCTTGTGCCAGTGAAGAGGGGGGCCTACAGTTTATACAAGTGGAATCCAAACCGCTGTGGCATTTGGGATAGTTCTATGTAGAACTTTATGATACACATTGTACATCGCATAAATAAAGAAAATCCAACGGCCAGCCAAGAATCGAACCCACTATCTCATGATTACTGTGATGTCGCTTGACCATCTCGACCACCCGGACGCCTAGAAAACATACTTCATTGTATAGAGAGAGTATACTAACTTCCGAGATGAGTAATGTCATCCATTCAAACCTTTTCGTTCTTCTTTATACAAGGTGAGTCAAAAATGTGTACCGAGCTTTCTGGGGGTGATAGAACATTGAAAAATAAGTGTAGTTTAATGATTAAACTCATGGCCCAAATTGCATATTAAGGGAGATATATCCTTCCAAAGTTGATAAAATTTAAATAATTTCTCCGCATAACTTCTGAACGATGAAAGCCACCCGATTGAAATTTTGTGCATGAATGTATGTTGTCAAAATACATCTTTTCGTCACACTTCCACATTTCTGATATTGTTATAAAGGGTGTTTTCAGAGAGTGAGTCATGATTTTTTGTAGAAAACTTTTTTCCCTGTATTATTTTCGATGAAAAAACAGGAGCATTCAATGGAGCGAAGAAAATTACATGAAAAAGGTACTCTTATTCAAATACAAAAAATTGAGCCGTTCGTGAGATATTTGAGTTTTTGTAGTTACATGATATCAGCAGATTGATTTTATTCATCGCGAGATTCATCGGTATAACGATATTTCAGCAGCATTTGCATTTCCGAAGCACTCGCCAAGCATTAGAAGCATATCAGTTTGTTCAGAGAACGAATAACCTGCCATATTTCTTAAAATCTCAGTTGATAATCGCAGTGATAAATGACACAGAAAAACCACACGAACAAATCGACTACAACAATGTTGACTCGAATGTTGATGACATGAACGTCAAAATTGAGAACAAAATTATTCATCATGGCCTGCTAAAATATCGTTATACCGATGAATCTCGCGATGAATAAAATCAATCTGCTGATATCATGTAACTACAAAAACTCAAATATCTCACGAACGGCTCAATTTTTTGTATTTGGATAGGAGTATCTTTTTCATGTAATTTTCTTCGCTCCATCGAATGCTCATGTTTTTTCACCGAAAATAATACAGGGAAAAAAGTTTTCTACAAAAAATCATGACTCACCCTCTGAAAACACCCTTTATAACAATATCAGAAATGTGAAAGTGTGACGAAAAAATGTATTTTGACAACATACATTCATGCACAAAATTTCAATCGGGTGGCTTTCATCGTTCAGAAGTTATGCGGAGAAATTATTTAAATTTTATCAACTTTGGAAGGATATATCTCCCTTAATATGCATTTTGGAACATGAGTTTAATCATCAAAATACACTTATTTTTCAATGTTCTATCACCCCCAGAAAGCTCGGTACACATTTTTGACTCACCCTGTATATATAAAAAAAACCCTCTCTCAGTCTTGACAATAATGAAATACTTGCATTGACGTGATCGTCAAGTTACGGAAGATCCTTCTCGAAGAATGTTTTCACAATCTAAAAGAGTTTGAAAGCTCCCTCAGTAACACTTAAGAATCACATTTCTCTAGCAATGCACACATGCTTTTCACTCCTCATTTGTGAGCTTTTTATCCTTGTAAATGTGGTGTGCCTGTAAATTGTAAACGTTCGAAATCTCATGTTAAACCATTATTATGCATTCTTTATTGTACATAATATGTCTGGATTTGTGAAGTAAATGACTATCAGTCATGCAATGCACATTATCTATCTCTGACAATGTCTAATCTATTGTTCAATAGTGAATAAAGCAATAAATAATCTATGTATCTATCTGTCTATCTCAATATTCTCTATATTTTTTAGTCTACATGAATATCAATGAATTTGACGACCAGTTGGACTGAAATACGTTTCTGTCTCAAGACCACATTTTGTACCCAAGTTGAGGATTGAGAAAACTGTTCTGTGGACCAAACTATTACACAGAATATATTCAAAATATGGTACCAATTTATTTCAAGCGAATGTTTTTGACTTTGTGATAATTAAGACGGGCGTTTCACTAAAATGGTTCGGCAGACCCTTTTTTCAGCATGCTTTCCGGCCTTGTCATGGATTCAAACCCAAAAGTAATTGAATTATTGTAAAGAGGAAGGTTCAAATTAGGGAATGAGTATTTTTTGGAGTCGAAACTATCTCATTTAAAAAGGTTAGGTGTCATTGAAAAAAGTAAACATTGTAAAATTTGTGTCTCAGATTCAGATGAAATTACCTCATTCTATGGAAACAAAATTGAGGAATGCTTCACCAAAATATCAGCACCTGAAATGCCTTCCTTCGAACAAAAAGCATGTTTGAACCTGAAATTTGACACAAGGACGCCATTTATCGTTTATTATGTCAGATCCTGAAGGAATTTCGTTCAAAGATATTTACTTACTTGCTGACGAACTGTAAAAGAAGCCATGATCTATCATTGATATCATCACAGTTCGTCTAGATATGATGTAAGTAGAGTTGTTCTCTACAGACTGATGTGATTTTCTGTGAAATATTTATATGTTGTACTGAGAACCAATACATATGGTTATGAAATATTTCTCTAGTTAATCTCTGATTTATTGCTGTCACATATTAAATCTGTATAGTACAAGAAATTTTGGTAGAGCGTAACATATCTCTAGTGATATATATTACATTTTTCTCCGTGTAAGTGGCAATTGGAAGAATCCCCCCCCCCCACCTTGGAGTTGGAAGGTCTCTCGACCGAAGCCGGTCTATTTATTATTCATCAATATCAATTTATTGGATTGGAATCGGATTGAGGCATGTCATGCGACAAATAAAGTTTTCCACAAGGTGTTCCACAAGGACCTGTCTGAACACCAACTTGGTTATTGCTTCACATCGACGATTTGTTGGGTGTGACCTCCAGCCCGGACCATAGCTTTACATTTCGGAATTCAGAATGTCATCTGATTTTATGCATTTTTACCTCAATCATGTTGCAGTTTTCATCGTTCAAGACATCGTACTCCATTCATATTCATCGTGAACAACATCAAGAGGTATTCACTTTCAAATAGGACCACACACACACACACACACACACACAGATCTATACTTGTTGAAATAGTGTTCTCCTTTGATGGTACTTGCTCACGTACAGCCACACTTCACTTTCCATATCTTTGGTCACCTTTATTTTGACACAATCCAAGGTTTTTTTATGTGCGGAAGGGTCTACCTGAGATTGAAAGGCATTTTAGCAGTTCGAGGAATTTCTAGTGTTTTTCTTAAAATCGGTGAGTGCCTTTCCAAACAGACTCATATAATGGACCCATATAAACCCCACAATTCTTCTTCTGGTTGTTGTTGTTCTATTATGACTTCACTATTCAGGTAGACATACCAACCTACTCTTTCGAGGAATTTCGATCATCATGAAGTGATTTGATTATTCCTTCTTCAATAATCAATGAGTCCCACAGAGAGATAATATATTTGTTTCTTTTCATAATGTCGAGAAAAAAAGTATCGGACTATATTATCAAAGAATTCCTCTTTCACGTATCCTGTATCAACCTACAGACAGTGTTTAACAGAATGAAATTCCGATATCAGTTTCTGTCAGTACACAATTGAGATGAAAATGAAGCATCTGCATATAGGAAACATTTTCAGGTTAGAATGTGAAAGAAGTAATTATTAATAAAAACTATAAACAGAAGTGGCCCCAGAACTGAGCCCTGGGGAACTCCGAATTGAATAGACTGCATACAAGTTAAATGTTCTGTAATTGCCTGAATTATCGTAAAAAAATGAAGGTATACATATTTTGACAGTCAATAAGGGAGATACCGCTCGTTAAATCAATCGTATATCCGTTTGATTTTTCAAACGCACTGTATCAAGCCACACTGTATCGCATTCCGACGCAGTGAGAAGATAATTATGAAATATTCATCAATGCATCTCAGGGGGTCCATTCATCTCGAATCTCGAGTAGCTCAGCAAGGTATGATGATAATCATGTTGTTTTTATCGCGTCTGCGGGAACCAAGGTGTTTCGTATTTTTTTTCCGACTCGCACTCGATGTTTCGAGTGGTTTTGATACGTGCCTAATCGGCAAGTTAATTCATCAAGACACACCTTCATTCCGTCCTATGATAACATTAAAGCGAGTCTATATATACCGGGCTGCCAAGGAGACCTAAATTGAATTAATATTTGCTGAAACCAGTAATATAGGTATGATGGGTATAAGAAAACACGCAGATTGTCAATTTCGTAATTATATTATTCCATTTTTTTCCAGTTGAAAACAGACTCTGTCCTACGAAAGCGCTGAACTGGCAATTAGCACTAATTGCCAGTTTAAACTGGCAATTAGCCATAAATGCCAGTTCATACTGGCAATTAGTCACTAGCAATTAGTCCTAATTGCCAGTTCATACTGACGATTAGCCTTAATTGTCAGTTTAAACTGGCAATCAGTCCTAATTAGTAGTTCAAACTGGCAATTAGTCCTGATTTAAAAAAAATCATAATGTCCTACTTGCCAGTTTAACCTGGCAATTAGAGCTAATCGCCATTTTGAACTGGCAATTAGTGCTGATTGCCAGTTTAAACTGGCAATTAGGGATAAATGCCAGTTTGAACTGGCAATTAGCCATAATTGCCCGTTCAAACTGGCAATTAGCCATAATTGCCCGTTCAAACTGGCAATTAGCCATAAATGCCAGTTCAAACTGGCAATTAGCTTTATCAACCCTGATTCAACCAGAAGAAAATTCTTAAACTCCATTTCTGAGAAATAAGTATTAGGGTATCAGAATCCTGAGGGTTACAAATATACCAATCTGTTTCCGCTGATTTTCTATGTAATGCATCTACATTTTCTCACAAATTTCTCTTCAAATATATGTTAGATGCCTAATGGTTAGCAAGCCTGCTGCTCTCCCATAGAAAAAGTTTTTTTTTCATAATTGATATATGTGTCTCACATATAAGACGCGAGTTTAAGTTAGGATCGATTGTCAAACGTTACGTCTATATCTATTTATATCTATATCTATCTTTGAAGCAAGCATAGATTTGATGCTGTCGCTAAGATCCTGTATATCCCCCAAGTGCTGCCATACGGACGATACAAAAGTTTCACAAGCATCGTGGTTTCATAAAACCACACAAAGCTTCATTTCCTATTTCACCTAAACTGATGGCTGCTGAACTGTTGACTAGTTTATTTTCCTGGTCTGCATTGAGATTCATTCGAAAGATGACTGTACGATATGAAAATATGTTGGAATAATCGACAGATAGGAAGATGTCCTTCGTCTGAAGAAATCAGTGAGTGGGTTCAAGATTTTATAGCTACATAGTGGCACTTCATCTATACCTACAGCGTACTCATCGAAAAGTTTCTTCTCACGGTTGGTTGAAGATAATATATGTGTCTGATGATAGCTGGTAGGTACTACATGAACTCCTTCAGATGCATTTATGTGGGAAATTTGATTTGAATACTACGACGCCTATGTATAAACTGCCATCCTGAAAACCGTTTTCTGAATAATAATCTAATACACGTCAGAAGCAACTGTGAATTATGCCTGAATGAGAAGCTCATATGAGACACTCGGAAAATATTCAATTTGATCTCATTTATTCCACTTTGAAATATTCGATATCCATTTCAATTCAAATTGTCTAGAATCACCTGTGAAATTAAAAAAAAACCTGAAGATTTATTGAATTTGATTTCCTTTCAGATTTCAGGAAATACCAAATAGAGTTTTCAAAATGATCATTCTATACAACGCACTGCCCAATTAACTGAAAAATATAACTGAAGCAAGATCATCAGTCTCAAGAAATATTTGCTGATCGGAAGAAATTAGAATCTGATAATGAAATGAAGATATTTGAGAATAATCGAAATTTGCTTTTTAATTTGATCAATCGATTTCGATTTTGGTTATTATAACAGTTGTTCGAGATTCAACAACTAGAGATCATGTTATTCATATGTATGGAAAATACTGGAAAATATTTCCACTATTCACTCATATTAATTCGATGGGAAGTTTCTCTCGTTCAATTCATTACACGTATAGTAATACGTTTTGTATATTGTTATACGATGTTTTCTGTTTCCATTTCGGTTTACTATTGAAACGATCGTATTCCTCAAATTCAATAGGGTTCGAATCTGGCCTGTCTGCTGGCTGAATCTGACCGGACAAGTCGGCGGTATTCAATTTCTCATCATTCACGACCGCATTTGATTAAAAACCGATGGGAAACAATTATTTCAATTATATGAAGAGTATTACGAAAAAAGGGGTCACTTCCGGTGACGACCGGAAGCGGGCGGCTTACTTGATCATGCGACCGCGCGTGGCCTACACGTGGCCACACCTTCGAGGCCCTTTGTCCGTGCGAGTTTTTCGAGGGTTTTGTGGAAAAAGACGGACGCCGGAAAGGATCAATCAGTTAGAGGGTGATTCCATGGAACTATTTTTTCATTTCGATCGAAAGACGATTGTCATCATTCGAAACGAATCGATCTCTCGAAAAAAAAAAAAAATGTCACGCGAATACCTGCGAGGTAAATGTATATTGAAACTTCGCTTTTCTTATCTCATGATATGCCTATACATAATTATGTAATACCATATAGGCATCGCCTAGAGTCAATTTAATCTTTTTTTATTCTACTACTTGTTGTTTTGTCACTAAATTTGATTTCATTTTCATTCACCAGCTCATGTCATAAATCATATCCAGGATACGTTGAACATGGATGGAAGTTTTAAAAAAGAGATTTCAAGCTGTCAAAGTTATCATTTTGGATAACCTTTCTCACTCGCGAATACAACAGTCGGTATGAGAGTGATAACAAAACCGTTAATAATGTCAGAGTTAATATAACTATAAAAACAATAATAAACTAAAAACATTATTAGTTACTATATAGAGCTGATTATCAATATAGTTACTTAGTTCTTACTCTTCATGTTTTTTATATATCTATAGCTGTTATGGAAATAAAAAGTTTCTTTCGTATGTCTTCTTTCTTGTCATATTTTCATATATTTTTTGAAAAAATAAAGAAATAATGAATTTTTTCCTTGCTTATGGCCAGAAAAAGGAAGGAAGTAAATATATATATATATATATATGGAAACGTAGCTATACCTTGTATGTTAAGAAAGTCATGTTTTTTTTCGAATACAGTCCATCAAATTAAACTTGTAATAATAATAATAATAATAATAATAATAATAATAATAATGGTCTTTATTCATCGATTACAAATTACAAACTACAAATTGCATAAGGTTGAGGGTGTTTGATAAAGCATAGATGAAGGGCGAAGTTCAGCCTAGGTTGTTTCTCAACTTAACCAGGTAGAAGGACATTTCTATTGCCTAGAATATATTCCTAAACAGATCAATTCAATATTAGAACAATAAGAGGAAAAGTCTTATGATCATAGTGAAAATAATAATAGTCAAAAGAAAATAGTGAATATCAGTTGAATATTGAAAATAATGATGCCAATAATAATAGCAGTGATAATAATGAAATATTCATAATGTACGTATAAGAATAATGAAAATAATAATGATAATAATTATAATAAGAGTAACAATGATAATAATAATAATGATAATTTCAATGAACTTGAAATAATATTTTTTTTTTCTAATAATAATCTATGTTCATTAGTCTCATCAACCACTAAGTACAAGATTATCATTCTGATATCGATATGAAACAACTTGTGATGAACTTCGAATCATATTCGTATTTATTTACCAATCAAGTCCTCACTGTCTATTCCGAGTCTAATAAACTCGGAAAGCAAATACCGTGTGAATTCCGAACACTGCATAAACAAACAAATAGCATTATAAACCGATGATGAGGCAAACATACTGTACAGCTCCCGGACACCAAACATTTCCGAGTCGAGGTTCGTGTAGGAAAAAAAAAAGACTTGAGAAGACTCTAAAAGGTGGACGACTCGCTCGATCGATTCACACCTATGTGCTGCCTTATTTTTCGTTGGGAAGCTAATATCACGAACAAAGGGCGCTACTGTTTCTGTGGAATATGTGGATGAAATACTGGAAGGTGGATTCACGCGAGCATAAATTCCTACTGAGATGGCTTAAGGGGAATTCTTGCAAGATTTGAATGAATGAAATTAATTGAGAAAATTAACAAATTACAAGATGTTGTACAGGTTGCTAGTAGTTTCTCACTCAGATTATGCTTCTATTGTATGGTCACCATTTTATCAAGTCCATAACTATACATTAGAACGTACTCAGAAGAAATTCTTGAGATTTTGTGCATATAAACTCATTATTACAATAGAGAACCATGATTATTCTTTAATACTCTATTAACTGAAAATGCAGACTTTGAAAAATCGTAGAATAACCAACGACTTATGTTTCATTTTCGAATTAATCAATTTTATTGTGTGCCCGAGTTTACTGCAGTTGATTAATTTTAATGTGCCAAACGCAGAACCCTGAGAAATACAAACCTCTTTCGAATAACACACCATTCTACAAATTATGGACTACATTCACCTATTGAAAGATCGTTTAGAATTATTGATGAACATGATTTAGACATTTTTCATGGGTCACCATACAGTTTTAGAACACTTGTCACATTTTTGTTATTAGTTTTGAGCACATTCACTATGAATAACATGTATATTATGTTTATTTTTTGTGATTGGGGTTTCCCGTAAATGAATAAAATGCAAAAAAAAATAAATAAAATAGATACGAGATAAAAATCAGTATCTGAATAGGAGCTATCTATTAAAAAAAAATGTCTATATATGGAATTGAAAATGAATAGAATCTATAATTATTATCAATTGAATCAAAATATGATCGAAAAAACAAAACAAAACTTGAAGATGACTCTATCGGAGACATGGAGGTATATTACAAAAAGAGTGTCCACTAGGTTTCCAGTAAAAAACCTATACTGGAAAAAAGTGTAGCAAAATCAGTGTCTATCATGGAATCATAAGAAATTAATAAGTTTCCTCTCGAATATCTGCTAAATCAAGTGAGATCGAGAGAGTTAGGTGTATCAGCTGTTCAGTAATTTTGATTTATCAAAAGATGGATGAGAATACAAATTTTTTAAAAAAATACCACGTTTGAATGAATTCGCAAAAGATTTTTTTTTGATTTTTTGCGCTTTTCCAAGAATCCAAGAAGTGAGAATTCTGTTTCAACACGGCGAAAAGGAGCGGGAATCTCCGTCATAATGTGCCTTGGCCAATCATTGAGAACGCTCAAAAAGACAGAGTCACAAACATTACGCATAAAATTTATAGAATTTATTTTCATATTGAAATTATATCAAGTACATCTACTCAAATACTTATAAATTGAAGAAACATTGATTTATTGGTAGTCCTGTGAAATATTAAAACCGGCAACGCTGGAATAGGTCATTAACAGCACATGTGACGTCATCAGCTTCTATATGGAAGTGGCCGCCAACACATACATGATTCATGTAATTTCATAGCTATATGTTTCGAATATATGCACAATTAAACTGGATTTACGCATTTGTGATCTTGCATATTGCAGAAATTCTTGCTAGTTTTTGCAATTTCGACAAACCGATATCTCTCAATCACCGATTTTTCGTAATAAATAAAGAAAAGAGTTGAAATCGAACAAATCCGAGTTCAAATTCTTCACTCATATCTCGAAAATTAGGCGAGATCGATAAAAACTGACCACTTTGTCGAACAGCATGTGATAATTACCAAGTGCTGATATCATTCTCTAATTAGAGCTTATCGTGCATGAAAGTAAATCCTGTATGTTGAGAGCAAAGAATGATCTCAAAGTTACGATCTTGTATAATTAGGAATTATCAATACGCATCATCAATATTTGTTGTAATCCTCGCATTATCATGATATGTACACACGTGAATCGAGTGTGGCCAAACAATCGCGCGAATCCCACGAAGAGTTCATGATAAATAGTAAATTGAGTCTCTCTAACAAGTCGCGAGCAAACATACTGTATGGCAGCATCAGACATGCCTCTCCTCTCTTTGTGGTGTGTTGATATATTCAAATGGTCGGGTTATACTTCTCTAATCCCGATGTCGACTGATGGATGTTCGCATAAAAAGTAAATATTATTGTTTGTCAAACACTAGACGATTACCTATACCGGCTTAATAAATAAATAATTTTCGGTCACCCGTTGTACCTATATATATGACCTTTATCTGTGTATTGCCCGGTAGATTCACGTAATCAAACGGAGTCATTAAAGTCGCATTTGGGAGCATTGTCAATAACGAATGGTCGGCCAAAAAGTAAAAAATGAAGAGGTAGGTATAGGGAGTCTTCAAAATACATCAATCATCCTGATTATTCAGATCAGTGATCGAAGAGACATTTTTTTCCTCTGTTCAACAATGAAAATAAAAACAACGACGAAGACAAAGACATTTTTATTCTTTCTTGGTGAGGTGCAATACAGATCAATGAAGATCTGGCAAGAATTTCAAAATGGGGATCTGAAAATCCACTTTGAATATTGACCCATTGATAAATTTTATTGTAAACATCGACAAAAGTCAATATTTTGAGATTCTAATCATGTCGAAGTATACTTGGACTACTTTTGGATTTGGAAAATTTACCCAAAGGGGATGAATAATTGTAGGACTCAAAAATATGCGAAAACCATTGGAATGAGATTCTGATCAGGTTTGAACATCTAAGGACATCCTGTTTGGACCGTTGGAGGTTAACGTTTACTTACACATCCGAAATTAGGTTAACCTATTTTATTTTTCGTCAAATCGAATGAATTTACTAAATCATTCATTATCTAATTCATAATGATGAATAAATCGTCGAAGTCAATCTCAACACATCGATGTGTTATCACGTTGATATCAACGATACCTTCTTGCATTATTTTTTGATGTCACACTATAATTAGCTGGGCACTGGCCAGTATATTTTCTGATGAAAACTATACGAGCTTGCTACTGAAATGACAAGCATCATCAGACACCCCGAATACTGTCAATTTTCCGTAATACCAGATTTTCTGACGTCTATGAAATATATCCAGGACATCCACTGAAGGTTCATGGAATATCCTTTGTATAATATTCGGACGTCCAATCGGTATCCGAAATATCCTGAATGAATATCCAGTGGATATCCATCGAATTCCCATGTGTTGTATAGGTATGTATGTGAATAACCGCCCTTTTATTGATCACAGTCCAAAATGGAATTATTAGTGCAGCATACCTCAAGTTTTTTTTTCGAACAACTGCTCATTCAGTCACTGTTTTGACATGACATAACATTATCTAATGATTAATGGAGTTTTGCGGCTGTAGCACTGAAAACATTAATCAGAGAAGTCGATATCACGAAATTTTCAATCTAAAACATCCGATATCACAAAAACTATATCGATAATTTATTGAGGTCTGCTCATTCTCGAGCTGGGCTGGGACATCCCGTATCCGGTGACTGAAAATCCGAGCTGTGGTAACAATTCCACCACCAACAGGAATCAGCATCATCATAAGGCGGAAAACCAGATCGGACTAGGAGAGGAGGGTCGATGGAGTCCGTGATTTTTCGTCGATTTTGCAGATTGTCGCGACGAGTGTTTTGCGAGATACCGAGATGCACAGCCGGCTAACTAGCATTTAATGGGCTGTAGCCACCCCACCACCCTCCCACCCTCTCTGCATGATGTATCGGAGTTTCCAGGGACCGTCTCATGAATATGCAAACGCCCTCTGATGATATAACAGAAAGTATGAGGTCCGAAGATAAAGAAACTGGCACGTCTGAGTCGATATAGTATTCCTACACAGTATAGGTATGAAACTACCTGCAATTTCACCAACAGTCAGCTGATCACTGCTGGTTGCCTCTCTCTCGTTTGCTGTTTTCATTGGTTAGATTCCTCCGCCTTTCTCTAGACGCGCCCTAGGGTCTATTTGAAATTCGTTGTCAACATTATTCAATAACTATTCAATCAACACGATCTCGAAAAAAGTTTTAAAATCCTTCCTTGACTTGATGATGGGCTGATTATTCACCAATTTTTGATATTCAAACAAGTAAAACTTCGCTCAACAATAGATTTCAGTGAATAATCTCACACTATTAACTTGATTCGAATGAAAATAACTGAAAACGTCTTGACAGTCATGTGATTTTTCATAAAACAGTCCACACATTATGTCATTCATAAAATGGTCCTTCGAGTCGGATGACCTATTATAGGTATGTGAACTTAATCATAAATATATCATATAGAAAGAATAATTGAGCTTCGTGAGAATAACTTAGTGGTTCGTCGAAAGGCAATCAGAGCTGTATTAATTGATAGTATTATTTCGAACTAAAAGTGCATAAGTGTATGAACATACTGTATTCAACACTATCATTGTGAAATAATACGAAAATACTGGAAGTGTGCCTCAAGATTTTTCAATATAGGATAGATCTCGAAAGAAGATTCCTTGATGATGGTCAAAAAAGGCTCAAAACTCGACTCGAAAAATGATCATCGAATTCAAAATAAAAGGGCTATTATTTAAATTCAATATTTCAAAATATCTATGGACCACATATAAGTCGATTTGGTCGCTTTCGAAACGTTGGAACGAGAAATTGATGATTCTTTATCACCTATAACTTCACTAACGGCAGAAGAATCGGAAATCTGTTGAAATACATTTTTTTTTTAGGTAATAAGAAGAATAAAAATCATGATTCTATTACAACTTTTTCCTTATCTCTTGTGCTGGTTCCCATACTATATAGGTTTATAGGGTAGGTACAATATGTAGCTTTAAGTGTTTATATATCCTCACGAAAAAAAAGTAGTATTTGATTCTTTATATCCATCATGTTCCTCAAAATATTGGCAGGTAGGTATGTATATACTCATGTATACTAATGTTCAAAAGGCGCTAAAATAATATACAATACGTTAAGTTTTCTTCTGAGGAGGTAAAAACCACCGCCAATCATATTCAGATAAATCAGCCGTCCTAAATCCAAACAACCATAAACGTCCTGGTCCAGGTAAACGAACCGTGAAATCTTGGTCCATTCAAGATTTCGGACTCCGCATACAGAACATGACGAACAACAACACAATAAATGAGTCATCACATTTAAACCATGATAAATGGACAATACTCCTCGTGAAACTCTGATATTATATTGAGATGGGTACAAAGGGCGTACCAAATGAGATTCTTAAGTTTGTTTGTTATGATATTTATGCGATAAGGAATTATGGAAAGTTAGACTTATGTACATGCACTGATAACAAATTGACAATGAGCTAACGAGGAATAATAAGATTACGATAACCTACATATTGGAATATTATATCAAAACGAAATAATTGTATAGGAGACAGTTACTATATTACTTAAAATTTATACTCAAAAAAATATATGGACATTAAATCTGAAATCCATACTGATAACACATCGAGAAAATCGAGAAGAAGATGAAGAAAATCAAAGAAAATATATGGAAAAACCATGGAATATACCCATCAGGCTGAATATTTAACTATGGTGATAGGGACCCTATACGGGGTAGGTATAAACTCAAACATACCGATTTCAACCGTCGGAAAATCGAGTAGCATCACGCAAAGTTCATTTTCATACCTATAACCATACCTAATAACTATATACGAAGTTTCAATTTTGATGAATGATATATCGATAAACACTATATTTTCCTGTGAAAAAACAAGAAACATTAGAAAGAATGAAGTTGATAGTGGCCGCGAACAATGAAACATCGATGGCAAATATATAGGTTTTTAGTTTTGGGGTATTATCTCAGAAAGAAGCGGAAGAAAAAATAAATAAGCAATTTTTTTTCTGGGTGGAAAATCTCCGGAAGTACCTACTCAGATAATCCAATGTTTCAAAACGGCAAAAACGGCAAAACGGCAAACATATTTGTATACTAACTAACTTTATATAACTTTTGCACTAACTGACACAGAATAATAGAATTCGAATGAACCTCTTTATTTATTTTGAGAACTGACTTTGTTAGTTTAGGAATGCTATTATTGTTCAATCTTCCATAATAGACCTATCTACTTTCCATGAATGGAAATATGTATATACTTTTAACAAGGGGATTGCGAAAAGTTGAAATTTGCTCAATTCAATCTCAATTTTCCACATTAGCAGATGAAAAGTAGGCAGGTATATATAGGCATAGGTCACTGGATATAGGTGATTAGATGCTGAACCGTGAATTTACAAAAAAAAATGACCAGAACTTTCAGTCCTTTTATGTGCCTACCTAAACCTTAACTGACTCACCCTGTACATATAGGTATACCTATAGAGGTGATTTATGAGCATCATGTAAATATTTGGCAGGTTCTGAAAATCAACTTTGGCGATATACTTTCCGGAAAAAAGTAATAGTCTTTCACAGAATTACTCATGATGAGATTATATGTACGAAAATAGGTTTTTCCAAACTTTGCTAATGATCAATTGTTTTATCCACCACATGACTATGACTAGGAAGAGAATTCCTGTGAACGGTGATGCAAAAACCTCTCAAAAAAGTTCCCAGAACAGAGATAGCGACGGCACCTCGAATCAGAAATCTCAATCGGGACATCGAACCAATCACACACTCGAAAGAAACCTCTGACGATCACGGAAAAACCACGCACCGTCTCACGGAAACATGTAAACCTACCCAGTCGTCCACCAAAAATCCGTCCTCGACATACGCATCACGCGATAATACACGCGAAGCCGTCCCGACCCAGTCAGTCCGCTGGTTCCGAAGACGACCGCCAGAGGCGCCGGCGCCGGCGGGCGTGGCCGACTCTCCTCGACCGCTCGCCGCGCGCGGCCGCCCCGCCGTCGCCATGGCAACGGCCCGCCGCGCCGCGCCATTGGCCGCGCCGTCGCCATGGCGATCACCCCCACCCCCGGCCCAGTATTTGACTATCCAGCGCTCTGGGTACTTCAGACTGGCTTGTAGTATCTAAGTAAACAGGCAGCGAGAGGTATTTGTTTTTCCAATCAGTGTAGGTTTTGGAATACCCAAAGTGTTGTTGAGTTGTTTGTGAATTTGATCGTGATGTAAACAAATGAAACAAAACCACCGTTCGCGTTAGCTTACCTATACTTATCCGGCGTGAAGTTACTAATAATATAATTAGTGTCCGAGTGGTACGAGTACTATGTTGACGCAAAAACTGTACTCGGACGCCGTGAATCCGATGAGCACCAGCACCAACGCCATGTCCCCCATGACGCCCACCTACTCCATGAACTCGATGGCCATGGCCCAGATGAACTGCGCGCCGCAGTCCAGCATGTTCGCGCCTTCCGCCGCCGGAATGCTGAGCGCCGGCATGTCCGGCGGCTCGCCGATGGCGCCCATGAACAGGATACCACCGCAAAACATGAACGATTCGCCCCAGCTGGGCTACACCACCATCGGCAGCCCCATATCCAACATGAACGCCTGCATGGGAGCCACCATGTCGTCGATCAACAGCTACAACGCCTCGCTGGGACGCGGAGATCTCGGCGGCGCCGGCGGCGACACCAGCCCCAACGGCGCTCTGCAAAGGGCCAGATCGGACAAACCGTACAGGCGGTCGTACACGCACGCCAAGCCGCCCTACTCGTACATCTCGCTGATCACCATGGCCATACAGAACAGCCCCCAGAAGATGTTGACCCTGTCCGAAATCTACCAGTTCATCATGGACCTGTTCCCGTTCTACAGACAGAACCAGCAGCGCTGGCAAAACTCCATCAGGCACTCGCTCTCCTTCAACGATTGCTTCATCAAGGTGCCCAGGACGCCCGACAAGCCGGGCAAAGGCTCCTTCTGGAGCCTGCACCCCGAGTCGGGCAACATGTTCGAGAACGGGTGCTATCTGCGTCGCCAGAAGCGCTTCAAGGACGACAAGAAAGAGGTGGTCAGGTCGTCGCACAAGAGTCCGTCGCATCACAGCGCCGACAGCAGCAGCAGCGGCAAGAAAACGCCGCTGCAGCAGCACCACAACGACGACCTCGCCAAGGCCCACCACCACCAGCTGGACAAGGTGAACGACAACCTGCTGGGGCTGCACCCCTCGAAGCTGGACGTCGACCACCAGATGAACCTGCTGAACGCCAACAACGACCTGCACAACATGCACCACCACCACCACCACCAGCAGCAGAACATGACGCACGAAGAGCTGTCGGCGATGATCAACAGGAACAGCCACCTGGCGCTCACAGCCGACCACCACAACATGCTGCACCACCACCACGCGCCCATGAACCACCACTTGAAGCAGGAGCCGTCCGGGTACACTCCCTCGAATCATCCCTTTTCGATCACGAGGCTGCTGCCCACGGAGAGCAAATCGGACATCAAGATGTACGCCGATATGCAGTACGGTGGCTACAACGCGCTCAGTCCGTTGCCGAATTCCATTCACTCGCACACTTCGCTAGGTAACGATTATTATAATAGTCCGTCGTTGTATCACAGTTCGGCGGGTACGACTTCGTTGTGACAGTATCCCTTAGCCTAACAAGGGTCTCGTCTCGAATAATTATTGTTGTTGTTGTTGTTTTTTCGAGTAACGTATATAAGGTTTTTCCAATCCGATTGTCATCATCCACCATTCGGAGCTAGGAAACTACAAGAGATACGACAAGAATTTAAATTAGGTATAACGATTGATCTTTGTCTTTCCAGCATGATTTGACAAGTCAGCACACAACTAAAGACATATTTCCATTGACAGCAGAGGGAAATTATATACGTATACCTTGACAAAAGTTGTTACAGTTAACATCGCGTGGTATATTATTCCGAATAATGCGAATTGAATCAGTAAAAACAGTATTTTCCGAAAGAGCTGATTGGAGATGAAGATGACGAAAGCACCACCACCGTTGTTGTTAAAGACACAGGGTTAAATCGTATGGAATCATTTCAATTTTTCTTTCGCATACGATGACTGAGATTTTTCATCGCATTGATATTCTCAAGAAAGATCTTCAAAAATCGGACCTTTGTCCGAGTAACTTCTGCATAAGAAGCCTTCCGCTATTCCCAGTTTAAATCGCGTTGAAGAATTCAACTTTGGTGGAAAATAGCAACTATAATGTGAACTTCGTCGTATCCCTTTAGTATTAGGTAGTTTCCAAGATCCCAAAGGTGCGAGGGGGTCGATTTTTTTTCACCCTATACGTCATTTTGCAGGTATGATACTGTGCATGTTTCCATTGGAGCTTTTGGTTGATAAGCGATCATTCGAATGAGTTCGTATCTGTATTGTCTGATGACGGATTTACATTTCACTGATCGATTTACTACTCTCAACTTTCCAAATGAACTATAGCTACCTAAACATCGTATAGGAATCACCCTCAACTTTGATTCCCTAAAATATCAATGCACCAATATTCATTGTAAGTTTTTAATTTCACCTCCTCTTTCTATTTTGCATCACCAACAAAGCCAATATTTTCAATATGCAACTTTTATTTTAAACTATACTACATACTTCACTATTATAGCACTGTGAGTCAAACGTACCTGATTTGAATTAATTTCGGCTACTTTTGTTAATGGTAACGTTATTATTGTTGAACGCGATCTCCAAGAGAGACCCTTATGAAACTTGTAAATATGCCATGTTTCATAACTCGATAACATCCATCGCTGACTAAAAAGCTCTGATGGAGACACTTGAAGGTGTAAAGGTGTGGAGAGCTTTCATGTTCTGCGGGGAGCTTTTCAAGCGGTCAAATATGTTTTGGGTGGTATCTCATAAGAGTTTTTCTTGATGCGATATACAGATCCTGAAAGCTCTGCAATTTATGTAAGATAACTATGTAAAATTGTAAATAGTTTTTCTAAAAATACGGATATGGTCTTGTGCAATTGAAGTAACCTTTTTTCTATGATTCCCATCATCGAAAGCCTATGTAATGTTAATTTCTGCCGACGAATACTTCTGAGAAGCATTTTAGAAGAGTCACAAAAGTATTATAAAAAGTATGTATTTTCATTTCCTTTTTTCACGAATGAATACGTGTCAGTCATGATCAGGACGCTAGGTTTTGCTATATATACCCTGAATTAATAAAAAAATAAAAAAATGTTGGTGAATTTTGTTCAGAGCATTATGATGGATGATATACAAGATGTGGCACTTCTATATAATTATGTTTTTTCACAGCCTGATATAAGAATGTTTCTTCAAAAGAAATACTAATTTTTTCGAGTGCTATTTATACTCAACATCTCATGATTCATCATACGATATTGAACTTCAATGGATGATAATGCAAATCAATTCCAAGATAATGTGATGATGAGTCCAAACTATCAGATTGAATAATAGTCATTACAATATTATTCCAAAATGATGCATTGAACAATGTGAAGGGAACACAATTGATGGAATTTATCGAAAAAATCCATCAGATAGTGCACCTATTTATGTGTTTTTTGTGATGCCAAATATTTAATCTGGATTTCCTAACATAACTCCATCAAGCATTACTATTACTATTTTTCACCATAAAAAATGTGACTTCCGTCTTTTAGTCGGGTATATTTTGTTCCCTATGTCCAGAACAGGACAAAAAGATCTCGAATTCGAAAATATATACCTACCTAAATTTTCGGACGTGCCTACTTTTTGTTTATTGCCGTTCCACAATCGAAACACCTTAGTTTTATTCATCTAGGTATATTATCTAGATGAAAACTTTCTCAAAGTGAACATATCAAGGAACCTGAGAGAAATTTTTCAACAAATAATCTTATACTTACACATACTTACTTTGATAGAGAATAATCTGATTTATTTGTTATTATTATTTTAATCGAAATCTCACAATATTTGATCTGCATTTTTCGATATGAATTTATTTATTACCTATTGTGAGCTTTGAATTCATATAAAATGTATATAAAAAATTATTTTCATCAAAACTTTTATATATACATATATGTAAAAATTGTAAAAAAATCTTTATGTAAATTCTTGCAAAATAATATGAAGTTTCAAATCGAGTTCCAAATATACAGCCCATCATTCAAATCGATCTGCACTTTGGATATAACCGAATTCGTTAGTTTAATGGAACCATTTCCAATTTGAACAAAGCTGTACATATATTAGTATTATCCTTGCTATTATATCTAGTGTTGACAACACAATTACTAATTATGTTTGGAACCGAGTTCATATTATTATTATAAAGTAACTATATACTAAATGATGTATATTTGAAACGATCATGTGCAACTATATACGAACCAAATTTTGTACATAAATTGAACATATAAGATGTATATGATATGATATGAATTATGTAATTTGACTATTTGTCATAAATAAATGTTCAGATCTCGTCGCATTATCTTTGTCATTTATTCCTCATCAATATACATATATATAATATATCTAATACTGTCAATATAATCTATTGAACTTAAACAATTCGGAGTAATATTTCAAGTCGACGTGGTATGAGTCAAACTCACTCTAGATACAAAAAAAATTAAATGCTTCTGACAAATCAAATGTTTGTCTGTTTCTTTGTCAAAATTATGTAATTGAGTGAATTTCATCTCTTACAGTTTCTGAAATACACAAAACGTCGAAATTCACATCATCTCTCATCAGCAGATTCTCTCCGGTGAAAATAAATAATTTTTTTTTCAAGTATACAAAATTGCGAAAACGTGAAAAAAGTCAAAAATTGATTCTCGTTGATTGATATCGGACACTCAGATGTTTTTATATCAAAAGGTCTCCTCTCTCTCTACTAAATGAATACCCAAACCCAATGAGAATGGTCCTATATACAGGGTTATTCAAGGTTTAGAAATAAAAGTATGTATATGGAAATAAGATGACAACATTTTGAAAATTTGTATACATCCAAGTAATGTTGACGCTTATAGAATTCATTTTAAATATATATAGAGCACCGTGTAAACTAGTCAATTTTCTCAATGTATCCGTTTAGGATTGCATCAAGTTAGCTTGATATTTCTCTATACAGAGCCATTTTCGAGATACCCACCTAAAAGGTAATACAAATAGAATTGGTTTGAGTAAAATGTGATCAATTTATATAAGTTCAATATATTATGATTACGAAACTCAAAGAGCCAGATTCTGAGCTTTTGGTTAGCTAACTTATTCCCCATTTAATCGTTTTAACATTTCCCATATTATCTCGATATTGGAAATAATGATAAAATCTTAATTCGAGTCTCCGTCATTTCTGAAGACAAAATCATACACTCACTATATCAAAAATTTTATCATTCTATAAATACCTATATTAGGTAGGCCCTAATTAGTTTCATAAACAATACTTGGGTACGTAAAAAAACAACGAAGTTTGCGCCACTCTAAATTCGATTAATAATTCAGAGGACGATTTTCAGATGATAATTTTCCATAATTCCATTTTATCCTACGATAATTTAGTCCGTAAGATTACGGCGTCTCGTTTTCCGAGTTTTATCAGTCGTTACCCAGCGCTAGCAGGATCGGACTAGAACAGTACAACAACTTCATTATCGATTACACTAGAGTTTCTCATCGAAAACGTACATACTGCATATATATCATACCCGAATTATATTCGAATACGAATTTGGTATGGTGGTTTCTACGGAGAGTGGATCGCAAAAAGATGCCTCTTGGTGATAAACGTATGAAAAGATCTTTTCTTCCACCACTAGCCATATAACCTGCCATTATCTATGATTTTTGAAGAATAAATAATGTATCATTTTTGCATATCTCCTACCTCCATATCCGAGTAGAATCTAGTAGTTATTCACAAATGTAACTCAGAATCGGTTTTCGAACTCATCCGAAATTCTCAGGTCAATAATTTATGATACTGATCGAACATAATCCACATATTTTATTCCATTCGCGTATTATAATTCAATTCATCATGATTATCAGCTTGAAGTGAGAAAGAGCGTATTTAAATTGATTACCAAAAATTATTGAATTGATGAGCAAAATCAGTTGTTTGAATCGATCCTGTATTGGAGTTGAATTGATATATTACCATTTGTTCAAAGTGAATCGATAAATGATTCGTTCAAAGAGATATGTTATTGATTCGACATCATCATTCATTCAATTTGAATTGGAGATGATTCCGTTTGATCAACATATTTACGAATCAAGCATATATGAGAATTGTATCAAGAATCCTATTTCGTCCATGCAATAGTATAGTGTAATTCGATGAATATAACTGATGATTGAAATGAATTCGTTCAAACGAATAATTACAACCAAATATATTTGGTTGAATTGACAAATCTTTTTTTTTCCGTGTACTCCTTTTCGAGGCGTGAAGGGAGTTTTTTTTTCACCAAAGCAGTTTTTCGAGTTAGTAGTAGTGACAGTAGGTTTACATTTGAGTTTCGTAAATACTGATTGAATTCGGCTAGCGCCTCGAGCTGTCATTTTGGTCCCTGAGCGTAATAATAATAACACCTTATCATTGTCCAAATAGGCACAAGAAAGCTTATAACAATGTATAAACGGAAATATGAACAAGAACTAACAACTAAAAAAAGTGTTTTGATAATCTTGGTGATAATATCAATATTAGAAACTATATAATAGTATGAATGGATATCATGTATACTAATATCTTCATGATGGCATTCATATTTTAGTTACAATTTTTTGAGATTGTGTTCGTTTATTATTATCTGATCATTGAACAATTAAAACATTGTTTGATGTTTGACATCCATCACAATAGTTGATACCTATTTGCTCATGGCCACTTTGACCAATAGTGGAACATGCTCCTGTCACGTGCTCCCATTATGACAGATATAACTTCAAAGCAATCGCTTGTCATTTCGGTGATTAGTATGGACTCAATTTTTCATTTGGAAAATTAATTCTTACTTTGTGATCATTCAGAAAATTCGAGCACCGTTTCTCCGTGATTTATTTTCTCGTTTATCGTAACGACTACTATACCCGATATTTTCTCGTCGCGAAATGTCCGAGTCCGGTCCTGCGCGATATGCGAGTCGACAAATAAAGGGAAATATCGCCCGTCGCCTACGAGGGGGGCACGCTTGCGCAGTGCCGCCCGTCAATACCGGGGCAGGGCGCCAATCAGAACTTCGAGACACAGCGTGAGATCGACGATTCTCGTTCGCCTCGATTCACCGTCGACCGAGTCACAAAATGGTCGAGTGCAGCGTTGCCAACTGTGCGGATTTTTCCGTAGATCTACGGAATTTCGGAATATTACAGAATTACACCCGAAACGACTTGTGATTAGGGGTTGCTCAACCTGACGAATACAGAGAGCGCATATTTGCGCATTGTCAGATCTTCCCATTCAAATATGCATCACACTAAGTTCTTTTGCAATTGGATCACACCCCATTCATTCTTATTGCTTTCGATCGCTGGTGCTCCATTTCCAAAATCATGAATTTCAATTCCAAATATTTTCAGGAACAAAGTTGTTCTTCGCACAGAGAAATGAGAAGATCTGGCAACATCGTCGATGTCATTTTCGTATTAGCCAGATCGAACAGTTCAGAAGTACTGGATTCCATCAAAATTCCCTACTATTTTCCAAAAAAATGCTGGTTTGGCCAGATCTTAGAGATTATTCGGAATAATTATGCAATGCATAGCAATGCATGGCAATATTGTCGACCAATATCCAGAAAATTAAAGTTGCAGTTGCGATGACAAATCCATTGATTTTGAAGTTTCACCGAAAGAAGCAAAACATACCATCGTTTTTATTGAAACAAAAAAAAAATGATCAATTTCTCGACATTTTATATTCGAACACTCTCTGAAGTGAAGAACAAATTTCCATTCTGAATGAGATCGATGATTCATTCAAAGATTCACGAAAAAAGTTTACCAAAACGGCTCAAAAAATTCATTTATTAAACAGGTCTGGTCACCCTAGACCTAGCGACCACCTCGTATACGATTGGTGGATGATACCAATGGAACAGGAATAGGCCGAAAGCTGAATCGATCCAGCAAATTCAGCTGACCATCCGCGTCCAGCCAGCGTGGCATTTATAACAATCGCATCTCTTCATCACAGCCAGCTCTGACCGACGATATGTCATTGTTTCTGGACAGCGGCGGGACGAGACCAAAAGGCCATTCCTCTAAGGCTCGATTATTGAGCCAGAGAAAACAGGAATCGACACGTTCCTTTTATGTATATATGCAATCTCGGAATCGTGAAAACTGCAGCAGATTTTCGAGGTACGGAATAAAATTATCAATCTGTTCAACCACAGTGACGTGAAAACAAATACCGATTGTTGCCAATAAAATGAATTTGGTTTCTTCGACCCCTTAGTTGCAAATGTGCCAAAATTTTTCTCTCCAAATGTCGTATCTAATGGATTATTGAAAATATCGTGAAGAAAAAATTAAATCTCACCCAACCCTCTTTTTCCATTCTTTCACTTGACACGACATACCTTTGCATTTGAGAAATAAGTTGGGTATAGGGCTGCAGCCATAAGGGGTTGAACAAAAAAACAATTTATGGGCAACAAATATGTAAAATCAATTCACATCATGTTTTAGCGTTTAATTTTCAAGGTACTGCTAGAAAATTATAATATTATAGTGATAATAGATGCAGGATGCAGATCATAATATTGATCACTGATATATATATATACTGATATAATAAATACATTTAGAAATTATAATAATTGTTTCAATGTGTCACTGCGGTTGAAACTCAATCTTCAGATACTCACCTAAATGAGAAATTCTTTATTTGTTAGTGACACCTTGTTTTCTGAAGAATTGGAAATACATATGAATATTATTAATGGAAATGGAAAAAAATCAAAAAATCTAAGACATATTTGTATTACTAATTTTTTCAAAAACAAGGTGTCACTGACAGATTCTCTTACAAGTACCTGAAGGATACATATAGAGTGCAGTGAAATTTTGGGGCAGTTCATAAATCTGTGCTTACCACAAATATATCGTCCAAAATCGAAAATCCAGAAAATCTAGAAAAAAATCATGACTGGATATTGATCCTTGCTCTATATAGTAATGATAATTAATATTATAAGTATCTTATGTATTGTTAAAGTGCCTACTTGTTCTTGGAGTAAATATATATAGGTATTATTATCAATATTATCTCTCAAGTCTCGCGAGTTCTCTTGTCTAGATATATCTAGCTATATAATCTGCCGCTTTGTAGTGTATCTCCTTATCTGTATTAATTATTATATTTCATCACCATCATGCCTGAATTTTATGGGTCATATCTTACTCAACACATGCACATTAGGCATCCCAATATCATCAGCAATAAACCTATTACCTATATAGGTACGTTGATGATGAACCAAACATGGTCCTTTTCGATAATGTTCCCATAGTGTCATCCTATATAATCTTTTGTAGAGCATTGAATGATTTTTTTTTTTTAATTTTCACCCACTCACTAAAATTCTTTGTTGTTATTCTGCGATTCAAGGGTGTTTCATCAATAATGTTGCGAAAATATCAAAGGGTACATTCCTCTCTGGAAAATTGATTTCAAAAACGTTTTTCCAGAGTTTTCGTAGTTTTCGAGAATTAGGATATCAAAAATTTCCAAACGAAAAACGAAACTTGAACAATTAAAAGAAACTTTTCTTCATATATTGTCTGAAGACTTGGTATAGATTTGTTTTCAATAGTTTCAATAATAATGATGAAAATATAGTTATAAACAAATTGTCACTTTTCAGTGTCAAAATCGGAAACATCGAAAAAAGTTTACGAAGAAAAATATTTCAATTGTGTTGAGAACGGGAGCAGATTCGTTCCCGAAACGTCCACCAAGATAAGTAGAGGTTTTATTATAATTAAATATATTTGTATTTCCAAATTTTTTCAAAAACAAGGTGTCACTGACCAATAGAGAATTTCTCTTTTAGGTATCTAAAGGTTTAATTTCAAGCGCAGTGACATTTTGGGGCAGATCCTAAATCTGTCCTTACTACAAATATATTGCAATAATTTTTAATAACTTCTACTCTATTTTTTAGAAACGAGGAGAGAAAATCCCATCAAAAGCTGAAAAATAAGAACTATTATGTTCGTATTTCTACTCAGAAATCAAATTATAGTCACAGATTTTTCATGGTATAAGTAGGAGTACACCCAAAATAACTTCGAATTCGACTGATGGTGAATAATTCAAAATACGCATTGAAAATACTTTTTGATAATTACTCCTAGTCTGAAGGAAATCGCTCCGTAATTTCGTTTGTATAGATAGGTAGATATTGCATAATACAAACATCAATCAAAGTTTTATTGACCCTGCCAAATCATTCCGCTGAATTCACATCACCCGAAACTTATATACGCATAGGTACCAACCTATGGTTCTAATATTGCTCCAGCATGATCTATCGAATTGAGTTCCTCTATCTGCTGATAAGAGAGAAACGGTTCATGTAACCCTCTTTTTTTCCAACGATTCGCTTATCTTATCGCAGCGAATACACAAGTTTATTTTATCTGTGTCTATAGCCTACACGTCGTCAAGCGAGATTATCTATTTTATGAACATTCGTTCCTTCTACACCACTCCTACTTCGCATTATAGGAAAAAAAATCGAGGAGAAATTGGTAATACTGCGAGGAAAGGAAGGAGCACTATAATTTTTTTTCTGGAACTGAGAAGTTTCACTTAGGAAATACGATATACAATCGTATCAATCATTAATTATAACATTGAGAAATTTGAGACAAGAGTAAAGATTGGTTCAATATCAGTTATTATTTTTTGTGAAAAAATCCCTAATGATACTTTTCAAATTTGTGTCCATGAAAGTGGTCGCAGTTGGCCTCGATTACACCCAAAAGTAAAATAACCCTACACCCTACCCTATATGATAACTAAGATATTCGCCAAAAGAAATATCGAAAATGGGACACACCGTACAACGTGCAGTGCTTTTGTGCGCGATATCTCAGTTTTTGTAATTTTTCAATTTTTCTCTTCAAATGGGAGACCTAGCATATTTCTCTATACAGTACGATTAACATTCTACTAAGCTCATCGAAAAGATATAATGGTTCAATTTTTTATTATCGATGCTCTTATTCCAAATTTTACTCTCAACAAACAAATTGTTCTATAAAATAATATGAAGACTGCTCGAAATCTCAAAAACTGGGGGGACTGTGGAATAATTAGCTTCACAAAGAAGTAGGTACGAGACCTCAATTCTCTATTTCCATGCAAAGACAACAGAAATATCTAGCGAAAGCATCGAAAACAAATTTTGCCCGCTGTTATCAGTGAAAATTTTAATGAAATTCAGAGGAATAATCAAGTATGAATATGCAAAAAGTATTGGTAGATAAATTATAAGAGATATCACTAATATATTCATCTCATTCGTATTCGTCTGTATGACAGGATGAACGTAAACCTCGCCCCGAAAACCAAGAAAAACACCCTGCCTCACATCCCCGCAATATACAATGTGTTCCGCTAATTCAATCCATCTAAAACGATACTGATTTGACTAATAACGCAACAATAGCGCTAATAGTTTGTTGGTAGTGAATAAAACGTAGGGGCGTAAATCCACCCCTTACAAGATAAAGATTCAATCTGTCGCCCTGTGTATTTATATGGTGTGTTTTATCCCTTTCTGGTCGTTGTGAGGATATCCAGGGGCGGACTTCACGACTACAGGGTGTCGCAGACTCGAATGTCATGAATCATCATAATCAAAATAATGATAAAAAATTATTCCATGAACTATGTCTTGAAGTGTCTATGTGTTGAAGTTTTCCAAAAAAAAAATATTCCATCTCCCCTGTGTCACAACGATTTCGTTTCGCATAGTTTCATGTCATTTGTCATGTTTACATAGACAGTAAGCGTATTTTATAGTTATATGTCTTTTGTATTGATTTTTTCTGGGGATTTAATCGAAAATAAACATGAAAAACAATTTCGATCACTGAAATGATATTATCACATCGAACATAAATATATACGTGCTTTTCTTCGCCACCTTATAATCATTATATCATGAATTTATGAAAAATCTTAAGCTTCCTTTTCCACCGAACTGATAGAAATTATCGGAAATGTATTTTAAATCAGTCCATCACTATCATCAGATCGGATCTGAAACATAAATAAAAATAACAGATACCTACTCATCCATCATAAACAATTGAAATATTGGTGTCAGTGACTAGACTGTATATCTCGAATACATAATGGAGTATTCTCTGAAAATAACATGTTATTTTATATTATTCTGAATTACATATTTTCACTAATCACTAATCGAAAGATCTGTAGAATTCGGGGATGATGATCTCTGCTTTGTTTTCTATATAGTAATGAAGTATTTTGTCCTCTATTTGGAGGATTTTAATATCTATCTCAATATTAAAAGGACTTTGAATCAAATCAACTAGAATGAAATTTTAAATATCATTAGATAGATATATATTATGGCAGTCCAAATAGCATGTGGTTGAAAAAAACATCTAATTCTTTGAATATGATAAGGATTGGTTCGAACTTGCAAATAATTTTTAATCATCAGAAGTTTCAACAAAATATGATGCATTTATGTGTGATTCAACATTTACAGAAAAATATACAGAAAATCTTGAAGAACTATGAATACATAGTCATGAATACATATTACAAATATTATACCTTGATCAACAGTTCCTTCAAAAGATAATTATCATTAATTTGTCTTCTTTTTTCTTATTCACGTTTTTTTAATACTCTATTTATGTTATTTACGGAGAATATAGGAATATAGAAAATCGTAGAACACTGAAGGAAGTAAATAAAAAGCAAAAATCTTTCCGCTGATTTATGAAGTTTCATTTTCTAGCCATAGGGAGTCCATCCCTGGAAATTCAGCGTGGATTGGGCCATATGGCCGATGTAAATGGTATAAATTGAGTTGTAAGAACGGACTTTGAGTGTGGTCTCGGTGATTTTGGCTCGTATATAAGAATCATCGGAAGGTCAATGTGTGAATTGCTTGCCTAATGCCACAAAAACTCGAATACAATTTAAATTTCATTTTCCTGGTGAAAATTTGATATCGATTGTATTTTATGAAGACTATATATTGAAACACTTCTTTTGACAACACGAAAGGGAAACGTACAATCGTGGAAAATCGTGTGAGCCAGCGGTGCCATGATAGACGAGATTTCCGGAGTCCACCAACCCCAGCAGTGTATAATCTATAACATTTTGGCAAAAGTGTTGGACTTTTCTTGAGGTGTTTTTGTTGAGCTGCTTGTTTTTTGTCGACAAAATTGAATTAAAGAGACAGATTACTTTGAATAACAGAACATACAGAATATGAGATAAATTCTGAATGTATTATTTCACAGTTGAGAAAAATTGCGTCAGGAGAAAGGTAGGCAGTGATAAGGCCAGATTATGAGCCCGTTATCTCAGTTGTTGTTGTAGGTACAGCACTGGCTAAATTATTCATATAAATATATCTATACAATGAACCTATGAATACCAAGTTGAGTTTTCGAATTAATACTGTTGTGAAAAGTAAGAACTGCGAAAGATTTATTAACAGAAGTAAAAAACTGCTCTAGGATACCCTCGAGAAAGAAGTGGATATTTTGTCACAGTCCAAACAAAACTGGCTGGTTTTTTAAAGATTTTCAGAGCAGGCTGAGGAGAATATACTGAAGAACAAAGTAGATCTAGTGATTCCTATGGAAATAGTCGACAGAGACTTCAGATGATCAAGAAATACTCATACAGCCAACTGGCCAGTGGTTGTCAAGTTTACGAACTTCAAATATCGTGGATTGATACTGAAAGAAGCGGTTAATTTCAAAAATTCAGGTTTTGATGTATCGTATACTATCTCTGCACGAAAAAAAGTAACAACAACGAGTAGGATTCAAGTACAAATCAAACATAACAAACTCTATGTAGACAAAACATGATGTGAACTTCATCAAGCAAAATAATATCCAACAACCTGATCAAAATGCTTTTCGTACCTCAAAATTCCAGAGAAATAAATATGGCTAGGGTAACCATATATAGGAAAACATCAATGCAAAATGTTGGGGTTTGATGCATTACTGAAATCTGGACAAATGAAAATGGAGGCTTGAATAACTTCAAAAGTTAGTTTCAAATTATTGTAGAAGACTAAGTCATGGCGGAGTTACACTTATGAAAGTTTAAATAGTGTCTCTATACAGGGTTACATAGAAAAAAGTACATTACATAGTGCCACACAATAGAGAACACTAAAATATGAAAAAAGCTCCCATAAACACGGGTCCGCAAGGCCTTCGGTTAAAATTTTATTTTTTTTTTGTTTTTTTTTTGAATATCTTCAGCCAGAGACGCAAGAAATGGATAAAATGTAGTATACAGGGGTTTTCAATCATGCTAAATTCAAATATGATCTTAGTTTTGTGATTACTAATAGAGGGCGCTACATACAAGGTTACATCCCTATTGAATAACCGAAAGCCTTGCGGACCCGTGTTTATGGGAACTTTTTTCATATTTTAGTGTCCTTTATTGTGTGGCACTATGCAATGTACTTTTTTCAATGTCACCCTGTATATATAAGTTTCTTGCAAACCTTTTTTCATTGTTGAAATCACACATTTCTCTCTCCAATGTCCTACGAACAAAATTTGATATTTTTCATCTAAAGTCTGTCTCTCGAGGAAGGATCATAACATCGAATGTGGTTCATTCAAATATTTTTTCAGTTTCATCCTATTGAACTTTTGGATATATTTATTCATATACGTCAAAGCTCGATCATTGAAATTGCCCGTAACATATCCACTAACCTTGATAAATTCAACCTCTTATTACACAAAATCAGCCTATATTTTATAATCCCGGAAACCGCGATTCTACCAAATTATCACCGAACAAAGGGTAGATAACCTACGCCTTATTATGTAGGTACATTTTCTATACTCGCGTCGCATGATTTTAATGACCTATTAGACCTCGAACTGTTGCATGACTTAGACCCTTTCCGAGCATATTTAACCCCAATGCATTATGTGGAAATCTCTGAATAATTTATGCCCTAATACGACGAAAACTACGTGTTTCGTAAGCTTTCTGACGAAGGGGGTGGAAATGCTCTCCTTCTACGTGTATTTTTCATGAGCGCCATATGGGGCGGTTTGTCGAAAAATCTTGATAAATGCGGACCGTTCGTGTTAAATGGTAGGTGGAGCGCAAGTCAAGTGCTCGAATGAAACATAAATCTACGCAGTGATCATTCCGGCCGATATGGTTTTGCAATGACATCGACATCATATGTCAGTCCATTCGGTAGGGACACCACAACATTGACTTGTTATACAAATTCTATAAGCTTGCAACGAGAAAACTATATTAATCTTCATCAATAGATAGTTTTATTGTTTTGACAGAATCAAGATATTGATTCCTGTATTTTGCCCAGCTTGCCCTCCTTAGATGGGGCCCTGTATCTTGTCCTATGTCTTTGTCTGTGCAGGTATTTATTGAACACACTGAACTATACGTTTTCTCGAGAATTACAAGCCGCTAAAACGATAGATGTGGATCGTTCTGTTTTTATTTGTTGATTTAGCTCTGTTTGAACAATAATAACCGCGGTGTTTGCATTCTGCTATCCTCGAAGTGATGATGATCAAGGCGGTATAGGTCTCGAGTTCTTTTCCCTTGGGTCGGCCACATTCGAAAAGAAAAATAGCCGGTATTCTTCTCAACCATAGCCGCTTTTTGAGTGTCTGATATCTATGCTGAAACTACACCTTTTTCAGTTGTAGGTATTTCAGAAAGAGTCAATTTAATTTCAAACTCACTTTTCTGAACTTCAATCCATACGATTCCCAATTCTATCTCTTGTTCTATAAATAATATCGACATTTTTTCAGTTGGCGTGCAATATTTCATCATATACTGGGTGTCAACGCAAGAGTCCAATGTACTCGAGATGCAAAAATGTGAAGGCAAAAAGTAACTGAATTTCGTTAATGACCAAAACCAAAAATTGATAATTATTATATTGCAATTTGCGGTTATAATATTGCATAAATCAGCTAGATAAATACGAACTTAATTAAGTTCATACAGTTATAATATAATCACGCCCATGAGGCTGTTTGGTATGGTAAATATTAACTTCATCAGGCACCTATTACTTATTACATATATTTGTGTGCTCAAATAACTAGGAATGAGACACTGAAAGTTGAATAAATATATTATTTGTGACAGAAAAATATTTACAATTAATCATTTCAAACCGATGTGTGAAAGAATCAAATCATGTTTGACTTTTCAAATTGCATTGTAAACGTTCAGGTTCAACAATAGGTTAGTGTGGATATACACCATTCGAGATGTGATTGTTTACTTTATTATGCGGAAAATGCCGTGTTGAGGCCAATTATCTTCATGTTAATAGTACGAGGCAAGTCTTTCACTAAATCTGTCAAGTTATTCCGTTCATGTATACAGTCGAATGTTCTTAAGAAATTTTGACAGGCTAATTATGAAACCACACATGGAGTACCTAATAAATATTGTATTGTTTAGTAGGATGTATCCGAACAATGAAGATTTCATTCATTTTCATTCGTTCGTTCAGATTCTACAACTGCCATATTTTTATAAATTTATCAGAAATTCACACTCCACTTCGATGAGATTGATTGAGTTTCTAACCACAAGAAACACAATGAAGGACATTCTCCAGCTTTTTGTGGGATTTTGTGGAGATGACAATTATTGTCACTCATCAGTGTCGAAACCGACAACATATTGAAACAATTTTGCGAAGAGAAAAATATTTTGATTGTGTTAAGAACGGGAGCAGATTCGTTCCCGAAACGCCCACCAAGATATAAGTAGAGGTTTCATTCTTATTGAATATATTTTCATTTCCAAATGTTTCAAAAACAAGGTGTCAGTGACAAATAGAGAATTTCTCTTCTGGGTATCTAAAGGTTTAATTTCCAGTGCAGTGATATTTTGGGGCAGATCACAAAATCTATCCTTACTACAAATATATTGCAATAATTTTTAATAACTTCTACTCTATTTTTTAGAAACGAGGAGAGAAAATCCCACACAAAGCTGGAAAATCACTGAATAGATCTCTACATTTCCAGGTGAATCACCCTGTGTAACTATATCATCAGTTATGAACAGTTCAAGAACAAAGTACGGTCATTGTTTATGTATTACCCCCTTTGTGAAAATGAATTAGAACGAACGCACAAACTTACCCTTGTCGATCGCCACGATGAAGTTCTCACCCTCCGTCAAAAAGCTCCGAAAACTTACAAGCCCCGCCGTTTAATATAGTATAAATCCGCGCGTTCATCCCCTGCTCTTACAGGGCGGCCGAAAGCATGGCCCGTAGGGCGCAATCAAACTTAAGCCGACAATTGTGTGTTCATTACACTGCCCGGGGCGCAAATCTGGCCAATACAAATTATATCCATCGGATGATCACCCCGTTCACGAGAAAGCCTCCCTCGCGACGACCAACAACCACCAGCGTTTAGGGGTGAGCTCCTGCTGAGCCTGCTGACAGTTGCTCTGCAGGATTTGAATAATTGTCGCTTCGACTAGGGTGGCTGACTGTCCTCCGTCGGATTCATCGGTATTTTCCTCAGCAGATGTTATGAATGCTTCGCTGACGTTCATTTCTTGAATCCTCTACAGTCGTGCCTTGAACTGCCAATTTTCCATTGTCCACAGTGAAAACTGGAGATCGAGTTATGTCTATTGCTATGCAAAAATAAAATGTCGAACGAACTCTTGAGTGTCTAATATTGACTGATCGATTGTAAGTAATAAACCTGCAGGACAAAGACATGTCTTATGGAGATCTGGTGAACATTTTGAATCGGGAATCTGAAAATCTAGTAGAGTTCGATGCAACAAAAACTCAAGCTCGTATTTTCACCAGCAAGGAGATCACACTATGCCCAATGCAATCGAAGTTGTCAGTACCCATGCTGGGTTTAACAACCATAACCCATTACGAGAACTACTTCACGAAAACTTCATCCTCATGATCTACAGAGTGCAAATCCAGCAAGTTCAGCTCCTGACTATACGCTGAAGCTTTCGGATTCCATTCAGAAAAGAAAGTTCATCTAGTAGCTAATACTACACTCACGTAGGAAGGTCGACGATTTCTCCCTTTCTTTGGAGATATTTCCATGATCAGTGCTCAACGGAAATCTCGTCAATCATTCCATCACGAACGATTCCAGGTAGACGAGCTCAGGTTGTTTCCTTTGCCACCTCAGCAAACCTGAGGTGGAGCTCATCACAGAAGTGAAATACACACTTTGCAGACTCTTCGTCCACCAAAGCTGAACCACCTTGATCGGGCGTTCATCACACCTGCAGAAGTGGTAAAATAGGCTTCATCAGATGTTTAAGACCCGAATGACAAAGACAGATTGGGATTTTCAAAATAGGTCGCAGTGAATCATACTGGGTGGCCCAATGAAAACGAAACAAGACCGATTTCATATAGTTATCGTTCTCAGAGAAAAAAAACGCTTGGACCGGTCGATTTTCATTCCGAGGGGGAAATATTTTGCGCATGTTTTCAACTTTTTCACTTTGAACCCCTCGGAGGGGTGAGCTCCAACCCTTGAATCTCAAATGGGATAAGGGGTCAAGTGAGACATCATTTCGAAGGTAATCGAAATCTACCAACGCTTCCTTGTTTTTGGAATTCAATGCAGTAGTTTTCGAGAAAAAACGTTAATGAAAATAATCGGCTAGTGATGGAAAGTAACGACTTTTTCCCTTTCATCCCTATTTCTCATTTTGTAGTTAGAACGATGTTCATCTAAGAATTGCCTAATGTGTTTTTTTTCAAACCCTGTCCTTTCCAACATTACATAAAGAATAATCTATTTTAATGTCAGTTCTTTGATCTCTCAGTAAGCATACCTTGTTTCGTTTTTATTGGGCCACCCTGTATACTTCGTTTTCACTGAGAGCAATGTATATCACTCAGTATAGACCCGAATCGATTTCGTCCGAGCACAGACAACGACAAACAACGTGCGATGTGGCGATTTCCTTTGACCCTATATAGTACAAGGGTGAGAATTAATACAGTGACAGCCTCCCTAATAAAATAACAATCGAACGTGAGTGATACAAATTCGGTGGATTAGTGCGACGGGACTAAGAGCCACGATTCGTAATATCAACCTTCGGTAGTTCTCCTGGAATACATCAATTATTTCGGAACGATAAACCTATATATAGCAGACGAAAACAGAAAAACAAAAAAAAATCGCCAAAAATCAATAACCCGGCTAATCGATCAATCACTTGATTAATTGCAAAAAAATAACAGAATGAATGAATATCAAAATTGATACGTTAACATATACATATTTATCAATATGCTTTCAAACAACATCAATTAGTTCCTCTAAATAGTTTTTTGCTCTAATGCAAAAAACTCTCAAAGGAGGTCGATTAAAGTGCTATATTCCTCGTTTTTACGAAACTCAGTATGTATGAATTCAAAATAACAAGCTCTTTCAAAATCTGTAAAAATATATAGGGTGTCCCATTTGAATTAAACAAGTTGATGGCATTTCCGCCGGAAGTATATCATTGACAAAATAATGTACAGCAGATGCAGTTCGTTGCATTGCAAATACCTGCGAATTCTCATAAATATCTTTCTTTTCGTTCGAAAGATATTTACTTGGTTCCGTATCTTTATCCCAACCATGAACATATTCGATATTTAAATTCTTTTCGCACCTGGTTGATGTACCCCATAAAAGTATCTCATAGGGGACGATACTATATGGAACTTTGCGAAATATGCCACCCTGATAGATGGAAATTCGAATTTCGTAGATAGCTGTACTTAATTTTTCACTTAGTTGTCCCATGTGAAGATTCCAGTTCAGGTTAGTATCAATTGTTATACCCATCAGCTTGAGTTCGTCCACTTCCACTTCATTTTTCGAAGATGGAACAAGACTCTTCGTTATCGTTTCGACAGAGAAAATCTGAGAACCAATGCCTTGCTGTACTTCTGCTTACTGTTCTCACTCCTCTCCTTCAAACAAAAATGTAAAATCGTCTGAGCATATACCAGCTCCGAAGCAAAGGACATCTGATAGCGAAAACTTTACGAAAAATAAATCTGAAGAATGGTGTAATAAAAAAAACTCAAGATGCTGCAAGACTCTAAGATTTGCGGCATGAATACGGGGCTAGACAGAAATAAATATTCATTTTTCAGCTTTTCATGGGATTTTCTCAGTGACACCTTGTTTTTGAAAAAAATTTTGGAAATACAAATATATTTAATAAGAATGAAACCTCTACTTATCTTTGTGGACGTTTCGGGAACGAATCTGCTCCCGTTCTCAACACAATTAAAATATTTTTCTCTTGGTAAATTTTTTCAATGTTTTCGTTTTGACACTGAAAATAAAAAAAAAAGTAAAAAAGTCAGTGTCAAAATCGAAAACATTGAAAAAATTTAGGAAGAGAAAAATATTTTAATTGTGTTGAGAACGGGAGCAGAATCGTTCCCGAAACGTCCACAAAGATAAGTAGAGGTTTTATTCTTATTAAATATATTTGTATTTCCAAAATTTTTTTCAAAAACAAGGTGTCACTGACTAATAGAGAATTTCTCTTTTAGGTATCTAAAGGTTTAATTTCAAGTGCAGTGACATTTTGGGGCAGATCCTAAATCTGTCCTTACTACAAATATATTGCAATAATTTTTAATAACTTCTACTCTATTTTCTAGAAACGAGGAGAGAAAATCCCATGAAAAGCTGAAAAATGAATGTACCAACTCCTCGAAGAACTTGCAGACAGTATTTAAGAAATAAATAATTTCGAGGACACAATAGCTCTGAAATCCAGGTCATTGGTGTGAATTATAAAAGGTATTGGACCTAAGATCGATCCTCGCGGTACGCCCAGTACACCATTGACAGTAGAAGATTCTTTTCCACTCCACCAAGTCGTGTGTAGACGATTCAGAACTATAATCCTTCATCATTCAATGCTGAGTGTCCCTATCATCTAGTAGTTCACCTCAAATGTTCCAATTGTTTAGTGTAAGTTTTCTCGGCAACTCGATCGAAGTAGGTTCTGACTTACGGAATAGAAAAAGGACCGGAGAAGACGACGTAGGGGAATGGAATATTCTGATATTGGCGCGTTGTTTGCACAGAGATATTAAAACTTGAAAGTCGGATCAGAGCCCGAGGGCTTTATCGAGAAGAGCGTCTAGCGAACTATGCATGCTATCTAACAAGACGTCTGTCTGGGTATAGAAGCATCGAAGGTATCTGGAATGCAAAAAGTAACGCGATTTTTGAAATTGAAATTGTTCAATGAAATAGGAATCCTAATATATATATATATATAAAAATAAATTGTTTACTAGAACATACTTAAATTATAAAATATAGAAATAAACTCACTACTAATACAAGTTAATTTCCTGATATGATTTATCCCTCTATAAACAGAGATTTTTCTTGGGAGCCTCAATGTACATATAAAAACAAATAAATGAATGAAAAACAAACATATATATGCTCAAATAATGCAAAAGATTTGTGATAATAATAATGATAATTTTAAACGCTAACAATGTTCAATACTGATCATATATTCAACCAAAACATCCTTGAATTTTCTCACCGAACGAGACTGTTTGACTTCTACTGAAAGCTCATTGAATTCAAGCAAACCTCGATGAGAAATTGAGTTCATATATTGCGAATAGCGTGTACGAGAAACATATACAGATTGGTATTGCTGCGTGTTGAATAGTCATGAATTTCACTAGTGAATGTGATGAACTGATCAAAGTAGGCAGGTGCTTCACCAGATAAAATTTTAAAGACGAAAACCATAGCAGAATAAAAAATTCTATTTTTAACTGTGAGCCAATCCGAGACTTGATGCATAATTGTGATATAGGAGCGAATCTGTTGCATTTCAAAATAATTCGCATTCCTCTATTTTGCAACTTATACAGAGATTCGATACTATAACTATCGAATAATGATAGCACGCTGGCACAGTAGACAAAATGATGTGTATTATCGTATTATAAACAGTTGAGCTAAGATAGTTACTGACACGAGTAAAGAAAAACATTTTTTTGCTATTGTGCTGTGTATGTATTGGAAGTGCTCTTTGAAGCTCAATGTGTTGTCAATCATGAAACCGATATATTTGCGATTTTTTGCACAAACTCAATAGGCTCATCATAAATTTTAATTATCACTGAGGATAATGTCACTGCGACTGATTTTATATTGTGTTGTGATAATCATTGCTTTAGTTTTAGCACAGTTGAGCTTGAGTTTATCAACATTGAGAAATACAGATACCCTATCTGAAATTTGGTTGACTTTAATAACTGTTTGGGATAATTGTGTATCACTTATAGCCAACAGAGTATCATCGGATAAACTCACAATCTTCAGTGAATTGTATGTCATTCAGATAGAGTGTGAAAAGAAGAGGTCCTAGTACACTTCCTTGCGGGACACCTGTATCATCATATTTCGCACTCGAGAATGTGCCGTTGACTATGGGACCTTGGGACCGATTTGAGAGATAACTCTTGAAACAATCAAGTTGAGAGATAGTGTATGGAAATTATAGCGCAGTTCTATACGTGATTTGTATGATAATTATTCGCACTAAAACATCCATAGTCTGTTTAGATGCCAAATAACCACATGCTATGCCATTTTTTCCATCCATATTTCGACCACATGACACCTTCTTATAATGTTCGTGGGGAGCATCGTATGGAACTTTTTAAAACTCATTTTCAGACGTGGTAAAGGTTCCTTTGAAATTTATATCGATAATATAAATCGATTTTCGAATGATGATGAAGCAAAATTCAAGTGAATAGAACTGTTCCAGTGAGCATTTCAAACTCTAAGTTCTGTCAACATTTGCGACTGAATAAAAGAAAAAAGGAACGATTGACTTAGCGATTTAGGCAACGTCCAATTGTAATTCTCATTTTCGACGGCCCGCACTGAGAAACTCAATCATTACGGTTCGTTAGATCCGAAAAAATTAACAACTTTTTACATTTCATTAGCAATTTCAACAGACTAAATACTTTCCGCTTTCCTGCGATTCAATTCAATCAACCGAAATTACCCATTTTTCCGCGAATGATTTTGTTTTAATTGTCCCCCAGGTTTTAATTATATTTTGTCGGAATTTGCGGCCGTTAATCACTTTGCTAATTGACTCATCGATTCTCTCATCTGAATTAATTGAAAATGAGTAGAGAAATGTTGCCTGAAGTTCAATACTTTACGAATGAATAAGTGAGGTGAGCTCCTGAACGTGATCCCATCATCAACTCTAGAAGCCAAAACCGGAATATACAGGGTAATTAATGTACAGTCGGTATCCTGCTTTTTCTCAGTGGAACACCCAGTATCATTGTATGTTTTTTGAAGGTTGTTCATCAACCTTTGGTAGGTTTTAGCACAAGGTCAAATATTCTCGATATTCTTCAGCATTGCCTATTAAGAAAATGAATTAATTCGTGAAAGACCTCTTAAACAGCTTGATTCCACTCTGGAACAATCACTACGATGATTATGAAAGCTTGAATATATCTGTTCGATTGTTCGAAATGTTGGTAGCAGTGGCACTCTCTTTCTTTTCACCATAATCACCGCGCGCTGTCAACAAGCTCGTTTATAGCACAACATGGGCCAAGTGGCAACCCTGTCAATTTTACATCGTGTCTGTCAATAACCCCGCAGTAAGCTGTTGTTCTGTGTACTGTATTAATATACCATAGAATAATTGTTTACAGTATACAGGTTTGGGATAAAGTATGGAACCGAGTAAATATCTTTCAAACGAAAAGAACGATATTTATGAAACTTTGAAAGTGAGTGATATGGAACAAAATGCATCTGAGGAACATTTTTTGTTAATAATATACTTCCTGCTCAACCGAAAATACCATCAACTTCTTCAATTTAAATGGACACCCTATTATTTTTACAGATTTTGAAAGAGCTTGTTATTTCCTAATTTACAAATAATATATACTGAGTTTGGTGTGAAAAAAATTGTAAAAACGAGGAATATAGCACTTTTATTACCATCCTTCGAGTTTTTTTCGTTAGAGCACAAAAACTATTTAGATAAACTAATTGATGTGGTTTGTATGCATAGTAATAAATGAACGTACAGTTTACAAATTGTACAATTCAGAATGATACAGTCAAGTGAAAAAGAGCGTAATGAAATTTTAATCATGATTGTGAAATTTATTTCCGTCAATCTGAATTTGACACTTGAAGAACAAAAGAGTACTGGTATATTTATTACTATGCATACAAACAACATCAATTAGTTTATCTGAATAGTTTTTTGCTCTAATGCAAGGAGGTTGATTGAAGTACTATATTCCTTATATATTTACTCGGTTCCATATTTATCCCAACCATGTAGTATATTCTTGTTCTATTGATTGGTTATGCTTGTCAGAACTAAGTGACAGTGAAGTGGAGTTTCAACATTACTGAACACTGATTCCTGCGCTTTTCCAAATACTCGGAATCGAATGTATCAAACAAACTGTAAGACACATCATCTTGTGGATATGTTCCATCAACTCCGAAGCTCTGAAATTTCTCCTGAATATTGAACCCCTTCAATATCATAACGCTCAACTGAATTTCCACCACTGTTGATATGGAATACAAGTAATATCGGCCTCTCATCTCTTCTCCACTCGATCGATGCCACTCACTTCTTGAAAAAAGAGAATAGCCCGTTCTCGTGTAATCCCCTGAGTAGCCTTCAAACAAAAAACGATCGCAAAGCGGTTCATTATATCGCGGTGGCGTTGCGTTCGATAACGTACTGCGAGGAACAAAAGGACTCTCCGCTCTCATAACCCTCGCGAAATTCACTTGTTATCCGCGTCACAGCACGCTATGTTTCCGTCTGTTGGCAGATGATCAAGTGTTATTTTTCGTGCTAAGAGAAATAAAAGGATATATGACAGCGCGCCAGGTGGAAGATCCTCGAGATCTGCGCGCCATTGTCGGTTTCGGAATCAAGAGTTCTTCAGAACGAACTTTCGATGGAGAGTTTTCAGGTCCGCAAGGAAATTTTTCATTCACTTTATCTAATTGCTTCGTTCGAAAGTTAGCTTCAAATCCGTGAATCTTCTCCGATGAATACAAAACAAACTATTCGGAAAACTTTGCGCTACATTATACCTATGTGTGTTTGGGTCACCATGTAAACGAGTATTGCAAAAGCAAAGTTTTTGCCACTCCGCCAGAGCACCGAACATATAAGATATGTTCGGTGGCCAGTCACTAAAGGATCTACGTGGTCGAATTGTAAACGAGTGCGGCAGCATAACTCCAGAAGTATTGGAAAACGTTCGTAATAGTTTCGAAAGTAGACTTTATCATTGTTTGGAGGTAGGAGGGGCTCATTTCGAGCAATTAATAAATTGAATTGCGATAAGAACAGGTACGATATTGATTATTTAAATTGAACCTATTACCACACTAATCTCAAGTACCAGTCATTCGATTTTGAAAAAATAATAAACGTTTGGATAGAGAATGAAGAGAGCTTTCAGATGATGTATCACTCGACCCAAGTTCCCTATGATGATTCGCAATGGGGTAGCCGCCCCTGTCAGGGGGATGAAGTTGCGTGTATAAATTCGTCACTGACATGTGTCCCCCTAGAAATCAAAATCGACGTGTTTCAGCGTTTCCGAAAATACTTTGTCATTTCCCAGTAAATCCGTGTGGAAAGTTTTCGTTGGGACACCCTGTATAACTCAGTACAAAGTCTCACCGATTTCAAGTTATTCGAAAATATCGTGTTGTTTCAAGATCTCTTTTAACATGATACCTTCGTTAATTTCGTCAAGATGATTTAGTTTTCAACAGTTTCATTCATGAAAAATCATTCATTGAAACATTACAATACTTCAATAATTCTGAAATATTTTGAGACGACGTTCGCAGTCTGATCGACATTCTAGAGCTAGATGACGTATAGCAAATATCTGACACAGTTTCTGAGATCCCAATGGAAATTCGGATAGCCCTGTATGCGAAGTGGCTAAAAGTTGCAATACGTAGGATCTCTCTGGTTTCGAAACAAGAGTTTCAAAATCCATTAACCAATAACTTGAAGTGTCATGTAATATTTCTTCATATAATTGCTGGTATATGAATAGATCGTGATTACCATCGACTTTCGGAATCTATGTCAACAGAACTCGAGTTGTTGAGATTGTAATGAATATTCATGCTCAACACGCATTCGAAGATTATTCTTGATGGAATAATGAGAAATACCGATTGTTGCACGCCATGAATATTAGGAAATTTCTTCAAGCCTTCCGATTATCGATATTCTAGAGACTTGTAATCCATCCGAAGGCCATTGGCAAAGTCAGGCAGCTCAATTTACACAAAAAAAATTATCACCTATTACAGAGTGTAATGAGATTTTAATTTGGCATTACAAGAATTTTTCAATATTTCATCATTCATGTCCATTCGATTTGGTTGAACTAAAATGAACATACTCGAGAAGCCAATATAAAAGTGAATTGAATGAAAAATCGAATGAAGAATGAAATGAAAAAGTAGAGAATTTACAAGGTGTCCCGTTTGAAATTCTCAAAGTTGTTTTGATCGTTGAGATTATCAAATATCGAAAAATATTCTAATTCTTCGATCCAACATGGCTATCTTGAAGAATACGTTGACACCTGGTATATGGATAGTGATAGTGAATACCTATATTATCAGAATTCATGTCACTGAAATTATCTGTACTCAAAAACTATCTACCAATTTGCTCGAACATAATTTAATGTGTATTCTGTCAGAAACAAGAGTATATATAGAGAGAACTGGCATGAATGAACAAAAAATAAATAAACAAACAAACATTATTCAATAGTAAATATTGTGTAGGCAAACATTTACAAAAAGATGATCCGAACATACTTGTCTATTATATTATTATTTGTGATTGGCAAGGTACAAATTTGTAGACACAGGCTTATTAATCAAGTATAGTTGCGTAATATTATATCAATTAATAAGTTGATAGATTAGACAGATTGCGATTGTTTCTTCCATGGCCTACCTCAATCAGTTGTGTACACAAATGTCAATAAAACGTCACCCACTTTACGCATTGTCTATTTTGCTTTCAGGTATATACTGATGATGACAAGCTAATAAAATTATAAATACGGAAAACCAATATTTACTAGGCACACTTTACTTACTCTTGATTGAAAAGTTTTTATGTCGACTATTAGTTGAAGAATATGGGCGAAAAAAGAAGTTTTCGAGTTGATATCTGTTGATCCAAAGGAATTCTGAGACTAAAATAGTTAGTTTTGTATTACCTGCGCACAATGAGTGTTTTTTTCGGGCCATGAAAACACGAATTTCATACACGAAATATAAACAACATTTTTTGTACGACTGTGAATGGAAATCTGCTTTCGTAGCAGAAGCATATACAGAAAAAAGTTTGAATAAATAACAACATTGAGTTTTCTAACAGAATATTGAATTGTCGATCTTCTTCCAAACAAATTGAAATATCTGATGAAATTGTGGAATCAATTCTTTAAGGAACACTTATCTAACGTTTCTGATCCGCAGCAACATGGAACATCTTCGTGAATTCATGTTGAGAGTAATTGTTCAAACTATCAATTATTATTCCAAAAAATGAAATTTTTTTATGATGAATAATCAATTAATGATTGACTCTGTTAAAAAAAATCCTTCAAAAAGTAATATTTCATGTCTAATTTATGAATCATTTTGGCAGTGAAGAAAAGTGAGTATTTACGCATCAATAGAGATACAGAAAAAGTTTTTTTCAGTTGTACAAAAAATATATTTTTCTTCTAGTCCCAAACGTTGCTCGGGATAAATATTTGAAAAAAAAACGTAATTTTTTCTCTCCTTTCACCTCAAAATTGCTCAAATTTGATATGAATGTTGTCATGGATAGGAAATATTGTGTATACAGTCGATCTTGATTGAATGTTCAAAAATCACTGCGAACATTCATTCACTATAAGAAATACAGGGTGGCCCAACGCAAACGAAACAAGGTATGCATTTTACTGAGAGATCAAGGAACTGGACATTAAAATGAATGATTCGTTATGTAATGTTGGATAGGACAGAATTCGAGAAAAAAACACATGAGGCACTTCTTAGATGAACATCGTTCTAACTACAAAATGAGAAATAGTGATGAAAGGGAAAAAAGCGTTACTTTCCATCACTAGCCGATTATTTTCATGAACGTATATTTTCTCGAGAACTACTGCATTGCATTCGAAAAAGAAGGAAGCGTTGGTAAGAGATTTCGATTACCTTCAAAATGATGTATCAGTTGACCCCTCCGAGGAGTTTGAAGTAAAAAAGTAGAAAACATGCACAAAATATTTTTCCCTCGAAATAAAAATCGACCGAATCGAACGTTTTTTTTTTTTCTGACAACGATAACTTTCTCAAATCGACCTCATTTTGTTTTCATTGGGTCACCCAGTATCTACTCACTCTCAAGTACTCATGAAAAGTCAAGTTTTTGTATTCCAACGGGTATACCTATGTATTGGTCACGTTTCGAAAAATAAGTGAATTTACCTACTATTAACAGTCTTGACACAATAATGTGCTTCCCAGTTTCACTACACAACAAATTATCAACTTTGATTGATCAACTTCAGATGATGCTGTACTCGGTCTAAAATCAATAGAGAATTCCGCGACCAAGTTAAATTGAATTTCAAAAGCTTTTAAACTGTTTTATAAGCTCGAACGAACAATAAAGTTGGAACTCTGATGAAAGCTCGCAGGTATCAAGCTCTATCCATGAAGCCTCAGCGTAAAGAGAATGGCTCTTTTGATAAATTCATAGATTACGATGGATAATAGAGAGAATAGAGGGGAGAGGGCAGTCCGGAAAATGGAAGGACTGACGAATTTTCCACCATTTTCTCACGTAAAGAGCCACAGGAAAATTCAAAATCCAACGTTATCATTTTGAACATTTCGTTTTTCATCCCGCTATTTTTTCATCGAGTTTGTTTATGTTTCCAGTTATATTTGTTGTTGCAATTGTGATGTTTTGTTTCCAAAGCTAAGCGAAATAAATTTTTCGCTCTAGCATTTACCTTGTTGTGGTTTCATAATTTCTTACGTTATGGCATTCTTGAGGTAACCTTTGACTCAAGTAGCTGTCTGAAGGAAGAGATCGCCCGCTTTTCTACCGAAAAATGTGGGAAATCTCTCGGATTCAGAATCACAGGTTCCTATGATTTTTTTTCCTACAGGCCTTCCTTACGTAGACACGGACCTAAACCCTTAATGGAAATCGTTTTTCACTAATTAATATAAATCAATGAAAATTTAATAAGAGGGATACTAGTAAGGACCCCTCAAAATCCATGAAAAATATTTCGCTCTCCTTTTCAGGAATGGACTGGGGATCTGTGTTCGATGTTTAATTTTCAATTTTTACTTTTTAGTCTTGTTTATTGTCAATAGAGTAATGACTTTTCGAGGAAAATTGAAGAACAAATGTTTTATTCCTAATAAAAAAGGGCCATGAATTGTTTTTTTGATGATATCAGAAATATATCACAGAATTATTAGGTACGTATTCCAGTAAATACCAAACATAACAGTTTTTTCGAATTTTCATAGGGAACCTCTTTATTCCATGACAGTGTTACATGCAATATAAAAATCGATGATTGCGTACTTTCGGAGTAAACTGGCGGGTGGATATATTTATTAAATTAAGCCACGTTTGATGGACGTTCCCCTCAGGCTGCCGCGTGTTTTGATCGTGTGCCTCCCTATATATTGAGGTGTTCGTCACCCAGCTGTTTAGGTCTTTATCGACCTTCATTATTACTGAAGCGATCCAGAGATCACTGCCGTCGTTATATTGAAGCATACGTCGACTATTTGTACGAATGGAATCGGCTTCGATTTCGAAAAAGAAATTAGCGTCAGTCGTAAATTATTCCAAGGAACTCTAATTTTCATTCCTCAGTAGGAATGGGAGATAGGTATTCCTGATTGAATCAGAAACGTCGGTTTTTTTTTTTACAATAATACATCAAATTTCCATTTAGATTCTGGTTCATTATGAATGTGCTCTAATTTTAGATATTCTCAGGGAACAATTTTTTTTTCATCTGTTGACTACACGGAAGGGAAACCTATGATGTTCGAGGAACATCGTGTTAGCCAGCGATGGAATTTCGGGAGAGAAGGAAGGTGTTGGAAGTTTTCTTGAAAGTTTGGAGGTTGTAAGCATCAGGAAAGACCTCACTAGGCAAAGAATTCCACAACTTTGCCGTTCTATTGATGAATGATGCTTGGTATAGCGATGTTCGACAGGTCTCGAGCCTGACAGTGTAGGGGTGACCAGCCTGAGCTCGTCTGGTTTGTCTACTAGGAATCGCGCGTGGTGGCATAATAGATGATATTTCCGTTGAGCACCGACCGTGAAAGTACCTATAAAAAAGGCAAAGATCGCCGACCTTTCTACGATGATTTAGAGAGGTCAATGATTTGGTGAGTGTTGTATCATCGACTAGGCGAATAGCTCTCTTCTGAATCGAATCTAAGAGCTTTAGCGTATGTTTGGGGGCTGAGCTCCAAACATGTGAACAGTACCAGTCCAGGACAGGTCGAATTTGTGCTTTGTAGATCATAAGCAGAGATCGCCGACCTTTCTACGATGATCTAGAGAGGTCAATAATTTCTCTGAATTTGATCGGTCTGCTATATCACTGTCAGGCTCGAGACCTGTCGAACATCGCTATACCAAGCATCATTCATCAATTGAAAGGCAAAGTTGTGGAATTCTTTGCCTACTGAAGTCAGATAAAAAAAAATATAGAGAAACGGGCACCCAGTAGAAAAGCGAATATCAATCCAATCCTCTGGCGACCATGCGGCTCATTAAAATAAATGAAATGTGGGCACGTTTGCGCTAATCTCGACGGCCAACAAAAACTTTTCAATTATACGGCCCCCCCGACGAGGCAACTCTCCCAGAAAAATCAAAACATCGGCGCGACGACCGAGATGCTCCTTGGGGAGCGTCGTTCGAGTGGTCGAGCCGTGCGCGCCTCCAAATTGGAAACGGGATTGATCATCGGGATGCGTGCATTTCGCACAGGGATTTTGTTGGATTCGCCCCGATCGCCCCCCACCCTCCACTCGACAGAGGAACATAACCTAATATATTGAATGAATCATTATTCATCATCAGATCATTATGAATGGAATAATTGAGATGGATATTGCAGCCCAGCAGTCGTGATGAGTGAAAAAGTTCCGATATATCCTTGTTGCACAAAATCCAGTAAACTTTCTCAAACTTTGGTCTGTCCATTTTCCAGCTTCTTGTGGGATTTTCTCTCCTCGTTTCTAAAAAATAATACAGTAAAAGTTATTAAAAATTATTTCAATATATTTGTAGTAAGGACAGATTTGGGATCTGCCCCAGAATGTCGCTGCGCTTGAAATTAAACCTTTAGATACCTAAAAGAGAAATTCTCTATTTGTCAGTGACACCTTGTTTTTGAAAAATTTGGAGATACAAATATATTCGCTAAGAATATATCTGCTCCCGTTCTCAACACAATTAAGATACTTTTCTTCGCAAAAGTTTTTCGGTGCGCAGTTGGTTTTTGACACTGAAAATTACCAATTTGTTTTTGACAAGGTGTTTTTATCAATTGATATTGAATTTCCATTTTCATATTCAATTTCCAGAAGTGGGTGCCAAGTTCTCTCTATATCAACTGAACAAGAAGCAATATTATTGTCTCCGTTCAGGAGAATGCAAGCAGGCTCTTTAATTTTCCGTTTTTGGTTGTTGTCTTCTTTTCCTATGATCTCAATTTTACTCCAATCGGTCATATGTTGTCCATTTTCAGTAAGGATATGTTTAGCTAATTTTGATTTGTCAGTAGATCTTTTCTTTATTATGTTCTTATGCTTTTTCATCATTACTATTGCTACTATGCTGGTTTCACCGGTATAATATTTTCCACCAACACATGGTGTTTCCAAATATTCCAAAAACAAGGTGTCACTGACAAATAGGTATCTAAAGTTTTGATTCCAAGCGCAGTGACATTCTGGGGCAGATCACAAAATCTGTCCTTACTACAAATAAATTGAAATAATTTTCAATAACTTCTACTTTATTTTTCAGAAACTATTTGGTCTGTTGTTTGTTGGTACCCAGTTGTGCTACACTCCATTTTTCCAACAAAAATTCCATCGCCTAAGCTAGGGGGGGGAGGGAAGGAGTTCTAAACAACAGCGAATTCATTGCCCATTTCATTCTCGAATCGTCTCTATTAGAAGTGATGATTCTCTTAAAATTCTCATTCATTCATCTTCATCATTCTCTTCATCGTCTAAATCATTGTATGCATAAAATTGGTGATCACACCAAAAGTTTTCATGACATTTTTGCTATTCATAATAATTATGCTATGCATAATAGAAGATTTCTGGGTTCCAATGATGACACTTCCACAAAGTTACCCAGCAGTTTTCATTCGAGAAAAATTACTTTCAACAAAATTGAAAGTTGACTGAAGCAGAAATTGTTCGTACCAAAGTTTTAATGCCTCATATGATAAGAATAAATTATATCGCCAAAAAGTGTAACATTATACAGGCTGTTTCATCTGTAGCGCATAATAGAAGTTTTCTGGGTTCCAATGATGAGCACTTTGAAAATTTCTGGAGAACCATAATCGATGACTTGCTGATAAATGAAAATGTTTTCAAGATGGTGGCACATCCGGTTGTACCGGAAGTAGACACCAACTTCGTTATTTCAAATGGAATGCTGCGTGTTACTTATTGCGTTTCAATAAATTTTCAAGTCCGAATATTTCGAAAACGACTAGACTCAGTTATATAGAGAAGGCTGATGAAGATCATGCTGCGAAAGAAACCTCAAGAATCTTGTTGACATAGGTGGTCATAGGAAAAATCAATTTTCGTTCTGGTTTTCGAGTCGCCGACCTAAAAGCATTTCCCATCGCCCATACTGTCGAAATACGCGATCCTCACGGGAACCGATCAATCCGGTGGGAGCGCCACGTCGAACGGTGAAGTATGTAGATACATCGGACGCTGGCTCGGTCCTCACGCGAAAAGAAAGAAAACTCCGGATAATCTCCGGGCGCAGTCCGTGAGACACGCGCCGGTGTTTTCCGAATCCACGTGCCGAGACACGGATCCCTTTTGGGCGGACGTGATTTTCGAGATACAGCTGCGACCCCCGCCTGCCCCCTTCGCCCTTTACCAATCGAAATCGTATTCTATGCATGGAAAATTCGCGACAATAACGGAGTCGCCGGGTTCCCGATGCAGGCGGTGTTGCCAACTTTTTCTGTTTGAATTATTCAAAGATATATGATGATAAATATTCTCTACTATTTGAAATTTGGTCAACATTATCCAATAACTCACCTATGAAATGATATATTCTGATATTATTTTAATCTTTCAGTACAGCCGTAGGTTGGATGGAACAATACCATTTCGAACGAAGTTTTAAAATCTTTCATTGACTTGATGGGCTGGACCAAATAAGGATTATTTACTAATTTTCAGTATCCAAACAACAAGTAAAACCGAGTGTCTTTGTTCCAACGCTCTTATGGATGAATAAACTTCGCTAAACAATTGTGTGTATGTCGTATTTCTCAATATAATGTGACACATCGAAATATCTTGCCAACAGTCATGTGATTTTTGATCACCGCGTCTCTTTGTATGGGTCGTTTCAATTTCTCTCTCTCTTCGAACTCGTTCTAGTAGAGAATGTGTAATATCATATAATTGGAATTACTATGCACAGTGTGCACAAGTCAGGCTAAAGAATCTCTTTTATCTCACATCAATTGAGTTCCAAAATTCCGAAAAAGTTCCCATATATCGGTCATTTCTTCATTGGTATATATTGCGGCCATGACAAAAAGAACTTTATTATTTGTTTGACAATTGTCTTGACTTGTTTTTTAGATTCGATTTGACCCAAGTCAGTTTTTAGAGACGTTATTTTAATTCACCGACTACGCTTCAAATGTGTTCAATTTTATTATTACAATAATTTAGACCTGGCCATTTACGAAGTGAATTTTTAAATTTCAGATATCTCAAAAACAGCTGCTCAAATCACGTATCCATTTTTCATGTAAAAGACGTTGGACAATCCGAATTTTCATTTGAAAATTAAATATGGGGTGGCTCAAAAAAGTTATTTCGTTTTAAATGTGTGCAAGGTTCCGCAGGTGGCGCCCTCTTAACTTTACAATAAAAATGATAGCAAATTCTAATTTCTCAACCAGCAAAACCCCCCCCAATCCGAATATTGTGACAAAACACCAATTATCAAAAAAAAATATTTATAAGAAATGAAAATCAAATTGAACTTTTGACACTCTATATCTCTGAAATCATCCACTTTTAGACTGAGGTAAGTTGAGTTAGATCGTCATATTTACGCCTCAGGAACTTGTGGTAGCTTTTTTTTCCGCACCTTCTAGGGACATCCTGTATAATATCATATATTTGGAATTACCATGCACAGTATGCACAAGTCAGGCTGAAGAATCTCTTTTATCTCACAATTGAATTCCAAAATTCCGAAAAAGTTCTCATGGTGTACTGGAAGATTCAATATGAACGATATGAAACCGTTGACAAAGTTATTGAATACTCGAAAAACGCCAAACAACTTAATTAAGTGAGAATTCACTAAATTACACAAATTGAAAAGAAGTACATAAATCAGGTAGTTATTATCACAAGGTCATTATTCGACAGAATACTCCTTGAATAATATCAAATATTCTCTCACAGTTGATATCCGAATTTTACAACGATCTTCTGATTATAGACATTCAAATTCCTAACCCAAGCCTATTGTTTTCTTCACTCCACAGCCTCAGAATTCGAGTGAGTCTAACAAATCAAAATTTGCAAATTTTTCTGTGTCCAAACTCGATTTCACCATCAAAATTTATCAAAACGTGACAGACTCTTTTTTTTTTGGGATGTTTTGATGTTGATATCTGAGAGATATCCCCCCACGCCCACCTCACGCCCCACGCAAACATGTTTCGAAATGTTGTCTCTCTTGTCTCAACAAAAATTAAGAAAATTCCCACAAAATTGGAAAATTCCCACAAGTTGGCAACACTGCATGCAGGAAACCTTTCACTTGCTTCCCCCTGTTCACGCGAAGATTAAACGCAGATTTTCTCGTTCTCGACAGGCAAAGTGATGATATAGATATATAGTGCACACCAATTGGGATCCTTCACAGATTATATCCTGCAAATCCAAAAACTATCTCGGTTTCTCGAAGTTCAAAAGAGTTTACAAAGATCTATACTACTATCCGAAGCTAATCGTTACTTAGACCATTTCTAGATATAATGCCACTCAATACTCATTATTTGACTATCTTTATTCATGTGTGAATTTTGATATTTATTTTACTTTTTGTTAGTTATCCGATTTTGAAAAACAAAAAAGCAAATGAAATGATATATCAGATACTACAAGGTGGTACTAACAAATTTTTTTCAATTTCAACTCTAACGACGGCGATTGTCAACTTTTTTTTTTCAAATGGAAACATACATTTTTCAATTTTTTTTCTGATAGAGATATTTTTCTGAATACAATCATGTATAACAAGTTGATTTTTGCACAAAATTAGTTGACAAAAATCAATTCTCCGCCGACAAGAAATGGATCTTTTCATCACATTGTCTATCGAGTCATTGAACGTAATAATGATTATTTGAAAACAAAATATCTTAGGAAACTACAAGTATTGCTCAAACTGGCTCCCGCCCTGTTGAACACATAGTTCACACCTTCTAATTACACCATGAGTCGCGTTCCAGATAAAATTAGGAGGTATTTCACGACAAACTTCAATGATATGGAATATGGAACAAATGTCACACTGACAGCTCATGGCCATAGTTGATTCTGAGACATCTACTGCCACTTCAATGACTCGATAGACAATGTAATCAAAGGACCCATTTCTTGTCGGCGGAGAATTGATTTTCGTCAACTAATTTTGTGCGAAAATCAACTTGCTATACATGATTGTATTCAGAAAAAAAATCTCTTTAAGGAAAAAAATTGAAAAATATGTTTCCATTTGAAAAAAAAAAGTTGAGAATCGCCGTCTTTAGAGTTGAAATTTGAAAAAAAAATCGTCAGTGCCACCTTGTAGTATCTGATATATCATTTCATTTGCTTTTTTGTTTTTCAAAATCGGATAATAAATAGCAGCGCTATGGCTTGGGGCGTTTTTTGTCAGTCAGCCTGTATAGGGATGATACTCGTATCGGTTTTACTGCCTATCATCCATATTTTGCAACATGCATACATAATAAAAATCATTATTATATTATCATTATTACTATAGGTATACGAACTGAGAAAAAATGGGTGAAATTTCACTCAAATAGCACTCAATATTGTCTCAATACCTGTCCACGCCCGATTGAGTTGAATTTCCTTTCCACAAGAAAGAGTGGACATCGAACTTGGTGATCAGAACTCATTTGTCATTTTTGAGTTCCTCCTCAGCATAAGGAAAATATTGAGTGATTTTACTTTTTGTTAGTTACTACATGCATTATAAAAATTATTATTATATTGTCATTATTGCTATAGGTATACGAACTGAGAAAAAATTGGTGAAATTTCACTCAAATATCACTCAATATTGTCTCAATACCTGTCCACGCCCGATTGAGTTGAATTTCCTCTCCACAAGAAAGAGTGGACATCGAACTTAGTTATCAGCGCTCATTTGTCATTTTTGAGTTCCTCCTCAGTACAAGGAAAATATCGAGTGGCTTCTGATGATGAGCATTATACACCGTTGCCGCCCTATCGAATGTCCACCCAAAACTCAAAAACGACAAATAATCATCGACAATCCTGTTCGAAATTTCGACCGACACTCTGTATCTGCGTCCTCGACGATGTGTGCGAAGAACAAACATCGGTCGGGATGACGACGGGATATCGCTGCATGTATAGATAACAGTGCGAGGAAGGCCGCCATCTTGGACAAACACGCAGAAAGACTGGTTTATGATCGCAGGCAGAGGACGGAAAGGATGTGTGTCGACTGCTTCATTATCATCATCATCCGTTGCTCCTCGCCTTGAAGAATTTTCCAGGAAACGATTATATGGCTTGTATATACATAAAAAAATACCTTAACCTTACTTTCGGTAAACTATTTTAATTTGCGGTTGCTTTGTTCTCTTCGATTGCCGGTAAAATTATAAATAATTGGCATTGCCGACCAGTTGTGTTCATTTCCTAATTTTCTTTTTATTTCTGCAAAATCCCACGAGGCAAGAATTCTTCACCAAAACGATTCTTATCTGGATACAAGACGCACGTCCAATGATTCTTATAATCAACTAGGTTCTTTTTACATAACTAATCACAGCAGCAGAACCATTGGTGATCGGACCTGATCTACTTTACGCCATTTTTGAGTTCTTTTACAGCACCATTCAATTCACTAAAAATCAAATATATTTCATGAAATCGAATGGTCCAATCTCAATTCACGAATGGTTGCATTCAATATCGAAATCATCTTCTCATCATCTTCCAAGTCATTTGTGAGTATTCTTGAGTTAATTTTTATCGACCTTTTCTCAGTTTCATGGTTGAATCAAACAACCAAATTAGATGACATTACTCCCGATCAAGATCAACTCTCTTACCCATTTTGAGAAATGCCTCAAAGATCAACATATATACAATAATCCACATCAATTTAGTCAAACCAGGTATCTTTGGTAGAACTTGTAACTGTAGGATCATGCCCGTCTGTCCGATGGCGTGGTTTATCCCATATTTAGGAGAAGCTCTCAAAAGTGTTATTCGTACTCTCAATCAACAGACAGAGTAGAAATCACCAAGAAAGTTCAGTTGTTCAGTGGTTCAGTTGATTTTCATCTTAATTTGAGTAAAATTACTTCAATTATACACAATTCTGATGGAAAGTGCTAGCGAAAACTTCACTCTGAACATTCACCATCTGACGAATAATGCAGTCAATATTTCTGCATATTGTTATACACTAATTTTCAGAACATTTTGAGTCCATTTCCATTATTATGATCTAGCAGTTTGTCTTCAGATGAGAAACAAACATGAAAATATGCCAAATACAATATGACAAGAGCATTCAGACGAGATATTTTCCATAACAATGGATCATCGTCGACCTAAAGAAGACAGAGATCCGAAAACGAATGCAAAAGCTCATAGCATCCACAAAGCACTGTCGCTCTAACCCAAACAAAAATATTTTCGTCCTCTCGAGTAAAAACCCCTATATACATAAGCATGAATGACGTTTGTAGTGGCGAACGTGTCTTCGACGTCGTACAGTTACTTTGATGGAGTGGCCACCCTGTCAGACGCGACAATGGCCGGTCTCTCTTAATCTAGTGCACTCTGTCACCGCCACGACCCACTGCGATACATAATAACGAAAATAATTGCGAAAAGGAAAAACCCCGACGCGCCGAAAATGTCACTTCAGTTTTAGGCATTCATACTTGTTGCATTGCCGATGACGTCGAGAAGGCCGAGAAAGTGACAGTGACACTAAGTCTCGGTTGTATTTCTCGAAAATGATGGGTGGCTGTCGGATGTCAACTGCATTTCCGTATTCATTCGAATCCATTAAATCATTTTATTTAGACATTTTCTTCACGTGATATAATCGGTATACATCAGGGTATACAGAGATCACATCGAGATTGAGGATGCCAAATAGGACATATCGAGAGAAAAACAATATCTAATCTATTTTTGACATGGTCAGATGGAAGCGGACGCCATAGTGTCAGTATACAGGATTGGGATAAAGTATGGAACCAAGTAAATATTTTTTAAACGGAAAGAACGATATTTATGAGAATTTTCGGGTAATAAAATGCATCTGATGTACATTTTTTTGGTGATAATATACTTCCGATTCAACCGGGAATGCCATCAACTTCTTAAAATTAATTGTGACACCCAAGCTTTTGAAATAGCTTGTTATTTTGAATTCATACGTAGTGAGTTTAGTGTAAAAACATTTGGAAAAACGAGGAATATAGCACTTTGATCATCATTCTTTGAGTTTTCTTGCATAAGAGCGAAAACCAATTTAGATAAACTAATTGATATTGTTTGTATGCATGCAAAGTAATAAATAAACGAGTACTCTTTTGTTCTCCAAGTGTCAAATTATAATTGACGGAAATAAATTTTACAATCACCATAACCGATCATCATTAAAATTTCAATACGCTCTTTCTCACTTGATTGAACCATTCTAAATAGTACAATTTGTACATTGTACGTTTATTCATTACTATGCATACAAACAACATCAATTAGTTCATTTAAATAGTTTTTTGCTCCAATGCAAAAAACTCAAAGGAGGTTGATTAAAGTGCTATATTCCTCTTTTTCACAAATGTTTTCACACTAAACTTAGTATGTATGAATTCAAATTAAAAGCTCTTTCAAGATCTGTAAAAATATATAGGGTATCCCATTTGAATTAAAGAAGTTGATGGCATTTCCGGTTATACCGGATGTATATTATCAACAAAAAATGTACATCAGATACATTTTATTCCATTGCACTCACCTGCAAATTTTCATAAATATCGTTCTCTTCGTTCAAAAGATATTTACTTGGTTCTAAACTATATCCCAACCCTTTATAAGACTATATGATAGAATATTTATAACGGATGCTGGAATGTATGTTATCACAATTATTAAATTTCCCATCAGTTACCCATTCAAGAGGAACTATTTCAAGTAGGTATACGAAGCAAATACATTGTATATACAATATATTTTCTGAAATTTTCTTGAGGTCGAGGCTGTTCGCAGCTGATGACGTATTTGTTTTTCCGAAAACCAAACCATAAGTATAATGAATTCATGGACCGCCACCTGTGAAAGACGAAAATGAACAGAATAAATATCGTATATTACCTGTTACTTCGCCTCGAATATTTGCTTGCCGATGAATACGATGTGGCAGACTAGTTTTAATCTCAATACCAAACATTAGCACAGACAACATTGAATTTACAAAGGGATGAGTAGCTGTAAGTGAGCAGAACACACATCGCCGGAATTTTTACTGTATCTAATTGCTTAAGCGATAACACTCCGATTGAGTGATTTTTTTATCACTGTATTGGGACAATTTACTATATCAATATACTATACTCACTCAATTACTCACTTACATATCATTGATTGTCGCTGAAATTGTTCCTCCGGATTTTTTTCGACAACTGTTCGGTTCGGTTTACTAACTTTTGAAATGGAAAACTGTCTCCACAGCGAGGCTTGCTATCACAGAATTGTATAATGTATATTTGACAAAATTATCACAATAATAATATTCCATTGTCAACCTTAGAATCGATGGTCAATAAACATGTTTGAAAATAACTCACTCTCTGAGTAGCACAGTTCTCGTCCTGAGGAATGACAAAAATGTTTTGCGAAAGAAATTTGTGGCACATAACTGACTTTATTTATCACATGTATATGATTTCGAGGTTATTTTTCAATGAATAGCAATAATAACTGATTCCTGAATTTTTTTAATATATTCGAGATCTTTTGACAACACGATAGGATAACCTACAATGTTCATGGAACATTCTATTGATGAATGATGTTCGATGTTCCCTTTAATAGTATATTGAAATATATATAGTATATTCTGGCATAGTTCAATAATTATTTGGGAAAACTTCGGCGAAATGATTAAACTGGCAGAAATGATTATATAGCTTCTGACAGTCGACAGAAATTTGACATGATATAGCGGAAAGTGTAGTGAATTCAAAGGATGCTTGAAATTTTTGTAGAATGAACCTTTCCATCAGTGAATTTATGTCAGATAAATTTCAAGAGACATCGCCTAAATTCCCTACATAGTATTCTGGAATTTCGATGAAAGCAGGAGAGACCTCCACCATTTCTGACATTTCTTTCGAAATCTGCATCAGTTGTACTATTAATAAACAATATCAGCAGATTCTACAGATACCTACCCTGTAATTAGTCCTAGCTTTGTCATAGTTATACAATAACTATATAAGTATTACCTGCCTATGTTACTAGTCGTATTGCTATTTTTTCAGTAGTACTTCAATTGAAAATTTATCTGTTGATGGTTCTATATTTCAATATTTGCGATTATTTTAGTGCTTTGGCAGCATGAATTAGTAGAATTTTCAGGTGATTCTTCCTTCTTCTGTTTCGTTTAGCATAGATCTCTGGTCGCAAGAGTCACAGCCATTTTTAAACTGTCCATTATCTAATATTCGCTACAAGCAAGCATACCAATCTTTGAAAAACCCAAAACAAATTTAGAATGATGCTCATTTCCTCACCTCAAGCACCGTATCTCGTAGCAAATCAGTCAGTTCAATGTTAGTGTCAAATCGCATTGTTGTCGTAGAGATACAGCTATTTGTATAACAAAGGAGGGAAGTGCTACTTTTGAAATTTTAAAATTATTCATGACTAACGAACAAAATTCATTATTAAATACTGTCTGTGAGTTTTTCGGGAAGGTGGTACATTCATTTTCCAGCTTTTTGTGGGAGAGACTAAAACTAATAAGTATGTATGTTTCGAGCAGAGGATATTCGAAAACCACTAGACATATTCATCGGCATTACTATATACAGCTGGTATACCCCGTACTTGGCCGATACCAGAGAAGAAAAATACGACTTTGCTTCTTGCGACGAGGCCGGGAAATGTAGGTACACTTCGGAAAAATCTATTTTCCATCGAGTACTAGGATCGCGCCGATGTCGCGAACGGTGCCCGCTATACAGAGCGTGAGCAGATGTCTGGCAAATACGATATCGGTGCGCTCCGGACAAAGGATGTGTACATAGGACAGAAGAGCAAACACATTTCCATCAGGAAGAGGATTGCACTCCGAGCACCGCCATCTTTGTCTGACGCGCGCTTTGTGATCGTCCGTGGGAGAGAGAACGGTGTCCTTCTGGTTGATGTGTGATGAAAATTTGAAAAATTATGTCGGGAATTATCGATTCAAGGCTGCGCCGGTGAGGTTTAACGGATCCGTTCATACAGGGTGTTTCGGATTCAAAAATACCTACTCGAAGATTACTCCAAGTAAATGTACTGTATGTCGTTGAAATCAGGAATTTGGTTGGTTCAGTCGAAAACCACTTTTATACACGAATTTTATTGACAAATTCCAAAGTCGTATCTTCAATATTCAATACATGTGTAGATGTTTCAATAATTTACCCTCAGTAGATGTTTTCTTTCTAAGTTCAGCCCATTTCAAACGAACATTGTATATGCTTATATATCAAATATGCTTATATTAATAGTTCGGATATAGTTTAGTCTTTTTTTTATTATGTTTCTTCATGGTTATGCAGTACGTATGTAGTATTTTCATCAAATCACTTTTAGTTAAGTCTGAAGCGAACATTCTTTTCTCGTTATATACTCCTGTGATTGGACTTTTAGTCTGTTGGATGTATTACTTCGATAAATAAATGAATAAATAAATAAATATTGAAGAAGTTAGCAATATAATGCCGACTCGAGTTCGATCAGCCTGTATAATTGAAGCTATTTCGAAAGCCTGTCGAAATGGTCTGTTCAAAAGATGTTCTGATTGATTTCAGCTAACTTTCAAAGTAATGTTCACCATCTCTGAATTTAAAATTCCCTGAAAAATTGATTTCTCAGCGACTTTTTCCTACTACTAGATATCAATGAAAGGTAATTTTATAGCATACCAACGTCCAAACAGATATAACCATCTCCATATATTTTATAACTTTCATGATGGAATGAACAATCCAAGCAAGTATTTTAAAAACTGTTGAGGATTCCCACAGTTTGAATAACACTGTATTTCTTACGGTTAACGATATCACCATACTTAGCGAATTTGTGACAACCTGTATACTTTGTTTGGAAATAAGGAAGAGTAATGAATCTATGAGGAACCGATCATAGAAGTAGAATCTTTCTTTTATTGTTTCCATGGCAAGTTTTCCGACGCACTATGATATGAGAGTCTTTAGATATCTATGAAAAAAATAATTATTCCAGGGTGGGTGTCCCGCTTTCATAGTGATCACACTGTATAAAAAGTATTTTTTTTTTCCAAGAAAGAAAAAACTCTAGGTCATTCGAGGAATCAACGACTTTGCAATCTTTCGAGTGAACACTTTGTCGTAATGGTGTTTTTCAGACTTTTATTTATGGTTTCGAAGGTTATTCAAACAAGCCATCAGGGTCGCATCATACAGGTGATTTTCTGTTCGATCTGATCAACAATACCGGCGAAAGGCCACTCGAAAAAGCACTCACTATTTGCGCGAAATTACGAACTCTTTCCGCTTCCCGCAAATATTGAAATAATAATCGCATCACGGATCCGTTTTTAAATGCAACGGTTATTAAAAATTCGCCTCAAGCCCAGAGGTCTGTTGATCGAGTAAAGTTTATATTATGAATTTTACTGCTCTTTCATCACCGGCGGCCCGGATTTTTTAGGACTCTGTACACAGCGTTTAATACATTGTTGACTTTTAGTTTTGAGCTGATATTTAACCGAAATTAAATGTAAAGTAAATTTGAACAGTTCGAATTTTGCTGATTTGGCGAGCTCTCGAAAATTATTAAAATCAATTAGAGAGGCATATGTGGAACGGAAATCGATTTTTTTGGAGAGGCGAGACCGTCGCCACTTTCGGAGAAATTCTCATGCAGGAGGACATGGAGAAAGTAACGACCACAACGAAGCAAGCTTTGAAAAACATAGGTTGATTGATGAGGCGTGCTGGATTGGTGAAACCTCATTTTTGAACCCCATGTTCGAAATTTTAATTTACTCATCAAATCTTTTGACAGTCTGAATGAGAATTGAATGAGAGACAAAATATTTCGTATGACACACCGTTCCAGAAATATCGAGCTCCAAAGTGGAATTTATGCGTTTTCAGCCTATAAAAGCCATTAGGAGCGAGATTACTCCGTTATCTCGACGAATTCATCATCTCCGATAGGATTTTCGTCATCTACGGGTCAGAAATAGTGGTTGTGAATTTTTTCAGATTTTATGAAGAATTATTAGGAAATTCGAAATTTCCGAGGTACCTTAGTCCGGTTAGTACGCATCTTGGATTTACAGAATGAATGAAATTTCTCATTTACCGATCGAATATTTTGAAATCCAGCAGTCTAGATGAAAATTGAATGAGGAATCCGACCGTGTGTCGGAAAATTTCGTACGACACACCGTTCCGGAGATATCGAGCTCCAAAGTGGAATTTATGCGTTTTTAGCCTATAAAATCCATTAGGAGCGAGATTACTCCGTTATCTCGACGAATTCATCATCTCCGATAGGATTTTCGTCATCTACGGGTCAGAAATAGTGGTTGTGAATTTTTTCAGATTTTATGAAGAATTATTAGGAAATTCGAAATTTCCGAGGTACCTTAGTCCGGTTAGTACGCATCTTGGATTTACAGAATGAATGAAATTTCTCATTTACCGATCGAATATTTTGAAATCCAGCAGTCTAGATGAAAATTGAATGAGGAATCCGACCGTGTGTCGGAAAACTTCGTACGACACACCGTTCCAGAAATATCGAGCTCCAAAGAGGAATTTATGCGTTTTCAGCCTATAAAAGCCATTAGGAGCGAGATTACTCCGTTATCTCGACGAATTCATCATCTCCGATAGGATTTTCGTCATCTACGGGTCAGAAATAGTGGTTGTGAATTTTTCCAGATTTTTTGGAGAATTATTAGGAAATTCGAAATTTCCGAGGTACCTTAGTCCGGTTAGTACGCATCTTGGATTTACAGAATGATTGAAATTTCTCATTTATCGATCGAATATTTTGAAATCCAGCAGTCTAGATGAAAATTGAATGAGGAATCCGACCGTGTGTCGGAAAATTTCGTACGATACACCGTTCCGGAGATATCGAGCTCCAAAGTGGAATTTATGAGTTTTCAGCCTATAAAAGCCATTAGGAGCGAGATTACTCCGTTATCTCGACGAATTCATCATCTCCGATTGGATTTTCGTCATCTACGGGTCAGAAATAGTGGTTGTGAATTTTTTCAGATTTTTTGAAGAATTATTAGGAAATTCGAAATTTCCGAGGTACCTTAGTCCAGTTAGTACGCATCTTGGATTTACAGAATGAATGAAATTTCTCATTTACCGATCGAATATTTTGAAATCCAGCAGTCTAGATGAAAATTGAATGAGGAATCCGACCGTGTGTCGGAAAACTTCGTACGACACACCGTTCCGGAGATATCGAGCTGCAAAGTGTAATTTATGCGTTTTCAGCCTATAAAAGCCATTAGGAGCGAGATTACTCCGTTATCTCGACGATTCATCATCTCCGATTGGATTTTCGTCATCTACGGGTCAAAAATAGTGGTTGTGAATTTTTTCAGATTTTTTGAAGAATTATTAGGAAATTCGAAATTTCTGAGGTACCTCAGTCCGGTTAGTACGCATCTTGGATTTACAGAATGAATGAAATTTCTCATTTACTGATCGAATATTTTGAAATCCAGCAGTCTAGATGAAAATTGAATGAGGAATCCGACCGTGTGTCGGAAAATTTCGTACGACACACCGTTCCGGAGATATCGAGCTCCAAAGTGGAATTTATGCGTTTTTAGCCTATAAAATCCATTAGGAGCGAGATTACTCCGTTATCTCGACGAATACATCATTTTTGATTGGATTTTCGTCATCTACGGGTCTGAAAGAGTGGTTGTGAATTTTTTCAGATTTTTGAAGAATAATTAGGAAATTCGAAATTTCCGAGGTACCTTAGTCCGGTTAGTACGCATCTTGGATTTACAGAATGAATGAAATTCCCCATTTACTGATCGAATATTTTGAAATCCAGCAGTCTAGATGAAAATTGAATGAGGAATCCGACCGTGTGTCGGAAAATTCCGTACGACCCACCGTTCCGGAGATATCGAGCTCCAAAGTGGAATTTATGCGTTTTCAGCCTATATAAAAGCCATTAGGAGCGAGATTACTTCGTTATCTCGACGAATTCATCATTTCCGATTGAATTTTCGTTATCTACGGGTCAGAAATAGTGGTTGTGAATTTTTTCAGATTTTCTGAAGAATTATTAGGAAATTCGAAATTTCCGAGGTACCTCAGTCCAGTTAGTATTTTTGAGGTATTTCTCCACATCGATTCTGTATTTGTTGCGATCAGATAAAAATTCCAAACTCAACCTTTAAATAAGGGTATATTGGTATCTATACTCTCATCGCGCGGGTAGTTGCTCTTTAGTTTTCATGACCGGCTGTGTATTAGTAGTCTTGAAAGGGAAGTTACCCCCGTTGTTTGTTCAAAAGATCCACCGTCGCACATATATGTCGGAGTTTCTGCACCCCCTATCTTGATTGCACCACCACCAGCCTCATGTAGTTAAAGCACGAGTGGGATAGTGGCGATTTTTAGTCGATATAGATCTCAATGCGGAATTTATGAGAATTCAATTTGAGTTTTTGATCTCTTGATATCGGGTGTAACATCAGTCCGTTGTATAAAATATTCGTATTCCTGTGATAATTTTCAAGCGACAAAGTGAATAGGTATATATACAATGTGTCCGGAAATATTTCGTTTCGAATATACAGGGTGTTGCAATTGACCTTTTTTTGTTTTTCGTAATTTTTATGTAGCGCCTTAACTAAAGCGTTCATTTAACTCTTTTGACAGTGAACTTTTGGCACTATATCCATGAAAAAACCTTTTTCTGACGCCTTCCTCATCAGGTAAAAAAGGTACAGTTCCTCAACAACGCTGAAGGTGATCGTTTTCGAGATATATTTACAATTTTCTATTATCGATCAATTAGCTCCTAGGATGCTAAGTGAAGTTGCTGAGAACATTACAGAAGCTAGTATGCGGTAGATCTCGTCAAAATGAACAACTTTTCTCCTATAAAATGTTTACCGCCGAAAAATGATTCGTTTTCGAGATAGAAATTTTTGAAATTTTCCGAAATATTAAACAACATAATTTTTTCACGAAAGTAATTTAAGAAAAGGAAAAAAATCAATTCCAACACACTGGTACCTCGGTAACGCTGAATTTCCGAAAATAAAATGAATAAATATTTTAACGTATAACTACAGTTTCACAAGAATGATTCGGTTATTGTTAGTGACTCTATATTTTCAATATATTTTATTATGGATGTCAACAAATAATATAATGAAAATATATCTGCTAAAATAGGCGAAATGATAATCGAAGAACTTACAGACAGTATAATCCATAAAGTCTAAGATCAAAAAATCGACCTCTTTGGTCTGAAATATCGTAATGTCTCGATATAGCACAGTTAGTATATATACTATTGATTGACAAAAATGTTTTGTTCTGTAGGGTTCTGTGTAGCAAAATTGGGGTATCGTCAGCTTGCTCTAATATTAGTTATATATTCATTGAATATGTTTTTGACAACTATTATAATATTCTATAATAGAATATTAGAAAAGAAAGATATTCATTGTAATAATGAAGGTTTTTTGCTTGTATGTAGAAAATTGCTGCAAAGACAGTGATGGTGTTATATTTTAGAGATGAAGTTAGGGGTGATTTCTTGAGGATTTTATGAAGGGTAATACTTGAGTGAAGATGTTCGAAGGATTCAGCCCAAGTAATATCCTTTTATATTACCCAATATACCTGAAAACCTCAGCGAGAAAAATATTAAGGTTAGTATAGTTTTTGTTTTCACCCGGTCTGATTTCAATCCATATTTTCATAGACCGGCGGTATATCAAATTACAGAACAATTCTAGGCGGTTTGAAAGCCCCCCCACCATACTCGACATCGCTCGCTGCATTTCTACACTGTTGCCAAATTTCGCTTTCTCATCGTCTTTGTAAAAATTCATAAAGTCAGTCATCGGACATCGTCACTTCGGAATTTATTGTTATCATTTATTATTGATTGAATTATTTATTGGAGACTATGTTATATCACTAGTAGGCACAATGCCTGTATCATAAATCCCTTGATCTATTTGAAAAGTTCAGTCTTGTTCTATATTTGGAATTCCATTCTATATACCTAATTCAAGTCTATATAATGCCTCATCTATCGACAAATGCCAACCCACAGGTTGATAATTGATTTCTTGAAATTCTGAAACAGGTTCTCACATAATTATCATCATTACGTATTACAACTTCGGAAAAATTCAGTTATCATTGTAAATTTCTCGTTTAGCCAGGAGAGTAGCTATAATTCGATATACATTTAGATCGCACATATCCGTACGAAAACAAAAATAATTTCAAGAATCATAAAAATATCCTGCTCCTCGCAAGGACAACCCCATCCCTTTCCTCAAAATCATAAGTCAGATCCTATTTGATTTATAAAATGAAATTTCAGTCGACCCCAGAACGACTGATGAAATAATAAAGGTGGCAACGTCGCCGTGATATCGCATGACCCCTGCCTAGATCCGGGGTTCGCCGATGGTCCTCCCTCCTGTGCAAACAACCAATCAGAGAGTGGCCCGATAAAATCATGGGACCATAAAGCTATGCATGTTCATGCGTGTGTTTGTTTTGTCCATACCGGTTTGTGTAAAGTCGATAAAAAGAAGTGGACGAGAATATATGACAGCAAAACATATTTTTGTTTCGATCCTAGCCTCGATTGTAAGCATAAGCTCCGGCATAAATCATTGCGATGGAGATCAAACGAGGTTCACTATTATCGGCGAATTTTCATGGAGTTTAGGAGATGTTTTATCGTTACAATTACTTTTATTTTGTTATGACTACCATTGAAAATTGTTACAATAACGAGAAATTATTCGTTGCATACCTACGAGAATATCACTTCATCATTGTGAAAATTAATGGCATATGATGGGTCAATCATTAGGGTGAATGAGCCAAAATATATTATTACATAACAAATTCAATACCCTATGGAATACCTGGAAGTACCCACCTCATTAGATCTATATGAAATTTCGATCATTTCTTTCACCAGTAAAACAATAATTCAGAAAAAAATGAGGAAATCAAACGTAAATTTGGTATATTGGATTGAAATACTTATATAAATTACCATCATGATTCTAGTCAATAGATGGCTCTGTTTACAAATTCCAATTGGAGAACGGTGCCAAGATATTAAATATTGGGGTGGAATCACCATAAACGAGCAAAATGATATCTCACTTTGATGACAGTTTTAGTTTGTTCAATGGATTCTTATGTTCAGTAGACCAAAGAGGTGTAATTACACTGAATCGGAATAATGCTCCGATCGAATGACACATTTTGTCAATCCAATGATGAGCAAATTTCATCCAACCGTTTACCAGAGTTGATTCAACAAAATATTTACCTCACAGATCCGAAAGTGTGTATCAATCCAAACAAGATATTGTCTCGATATGATCATGAATTTGGTTGATTATTCAAACATTTTTCACATTCGGATTAACGAAATAATCACTTGGATTGATGAATCATTGTATCAAATTGATAGATACATGTTGTTGATGTGACATAGAATTTGGTCGATTCAAACATTTTCCACATTCCGATCAACAAAATAATCAATTGAATCGAATCAATTTCTGCGTTAAAATAAAACATAATGTAGTCGGTTGGACATGATATATTGTTCATCCAAAGAATATTTACCTAGTTGACTGAAATCTTGACTTCGCTCTCGAAACAAGATCAAATGTTACTCGTTTCAACATTATATTTTGTCGTGCATATATGACACTTTTATTTGGTCGATCGAAGTAAATATTGCTCGAATCAACGAATTTTTCTTTTCCGTGAGGGGGTACCATAATTTTTTGTCTGTGAAGAGATCAACTAGGTAGGTATATGGTATGGAGAACACTCGGTGTGGCTTTTTCATAAACTTGTACATGTTTGCACAATACATAATAAATTTTGTTTCGAACTGGGAGACGCTCGCGAATTTCCATTTTAAAGTTCCTCTCATTCGAGCCAAAGGGTTGAGATGACGTTGAATAAACAAGAAGAGAAATCTCCGCAGCGCTTCCTTAATTAATAAACTTCTACTAATGAAAGAAATAATTAATTTCTGCCTACCATCACCGTATATATACTCCGGATGTTTCACGTTGCACCTATACCGGGCGATGGGACCTTAGCTTAACAATCTCCCATATTTGTCATCTTTTCCAGGCCGATTTTTGTACCCATAACAAGTTCAACTAAATCCATTTCACTTTGTCTACAGAGTTCCTAATCGGTCTGAGATGATCTATAAAGGGCCAATTCGATCTGTCCTGAAATATACGCGTATTTCGGCTTCTCTCAAAATCCGAGTTAAATATTTCAAGTACGTATTGTTGCGATCAAAATAAGACTTTTTCTTCAAGCTACAACCCCTTAAAGTTAGGTTTCCTCAAAGCATATTCGATTTCCAATATAAAAGAAACACTCCTGGGATTTTAGAACGTGCTTGACGTTCTATATGCAAAAATGGAAGAATGTATCGTAGCAAGGGAAGAACATTTCCAAAATTTGTTATAAGATAAATAATTGTTCAATGAAGATAAATGTCTTGTTATAGTTTGATATTTAGAAAATGCCTTCCTTTTCGTTGATCACGAATTTCTGGCAAATGGTTATTTGTATGAAAAAGATGCAAGAGTAGGTCGTGCTATTCGAATCTACAGTTTCTCTTTTAAAACATAAAATTTGGGCCAATAAAGGTGCGGACCCCCTCCAATAATTTTTCGAAGCAAAGAAGAAATATAGGGCCTGAAAAAAAGGGGCATCTTTTTTTTCCTAAACTTACCGTGGCTTTAGGTCGGAGGGGGTGCATTTTAGGACACATGTTTATCTGAAGGAAAAGTCTCACTTTGATTCCAACAACATGTCCTTTCAATATTTACATCGAATTTCGAATCACCCTGTATATTATCGCGTTTTTTTGGGAGTTATCATTTCGAATTTGCGCTCATTGATTCGATAATCGCCTATAATCGGCATAAAAATCTATTCAGAGGAATGAGAATTTCCTTGAGCATATCTCCAAACCTGAGCCTATAAAATCTAATATAATAATGGCCGGCTACGGCCACAATATGAGTCAATTTCGGTATAACAGAACACGGACATGCACACAGGAAATTACTTTTCGCCATTCGCAATATGTGAGACAGCGCAAACATTGACGTCGTCCAGGCCAAACATTGTATTCATTATTAACAGGTATGTTCCAGTTGTACGGGGTGTCTGATGGTGGTGGGCGGCTGATTATGAAACTTTCATTTCGATGCACTAACAGGGTGTTTCCTGCTGAGAACTCGGGAGGTGAACGTAGAGGTTAGTAGAAATAGATATGTTTTTCATTTACCTTTTCATATGTGGATTAGTTATTTTAGAAACCATGCATTGAGTGATCATCGAAAACAAAAATTCTTCAATATAGCTTCTTTTGAAAATATGGATGAATCAGGAATATTAATAATTTTTCAGCTTTTAATGGGATTTTCTCTCCTCGTTTCTAAAAAATAGAATAGGAGTTATTAAAAATTATTGCAATATACTTGTAGTAAGGACAGATTTAGGATCTGTCCCAAAATGTCACTGCGCTTGAAATTAAACCTTTAGATACCTAAAAGAGAAATTCTCTATCGGTCAGTGACACCTTGTTTTTGAAAAAATTTGGAAATACAAATATATTTAATAAGAATAAAACTTCTACTTATCTTGGTGGACGTTTCGGGAACGAATCTGCTCCCGTTCTCAACACAATTGAAATATTTTTTTCTTCGTAAACTTTTTTCAATGTTTCCGATTTTGACACTGAAAAGTGACAATTTGGCAGACGGAGGAATTCTGGTTACAAGGTGTTTTCATTAATTGATATCAAATTTTCCATTTTCATATTCAAGTTTCAGAAGTGGATGCCAAGTTCTATCTATATCAACTGAACAAGAAGCAATATTATTGTCTCCGTTCAGGAGAATGCAAGCAGACTCTTTGATTTTCCGTTTTTGGTTGTTGTCTTCTTTTCCTATGATCTTAATATTACCCCAATCGGCCATATGTTGTCCATTTTCAGTAAGGATATGCTCGATTTGTCAGTATATCTTCTCTTTATATATTATATTCTCATTTTTTTTTTAATTTTTTTAAAGAATTCATGTTGTTTCCATGTTTTTTCCTTGTTGGATTGAGATTAGTACCCGTTAAAAATTCTTTGAGATATTCCTAAAAATTAGGATATAAAAATGTAGCAACGCGGATCTAATTTAGGCAAATTCGAAGAATTTGAAGCTTCAAACTTTTGGATTTTTTGTGGAAAAAAACTGATTTACCTCGAAAAAGGACCCCTTTAGAATTATTATTATGTAGATTATTATGTAGATGCAATGATATTTAGGGTGTTTCACCTATTAAAATAATGAAGCAGGGGTCCATTTCCGGTAAAATCGGAAGTGACAGAGAACTGAAAATATTCAAGATGAAACTCTTCGAAAATCACCGTATACAAATTGTTAGAAAAATAGTTCCAGTAGTATTCTATCATATATATCTACATATCGACTCAAAGTTGAGTTCCAAAAATTATTTTCAGAAGCGACAAACTGAACCTTTTCAATTGAGACCACAGAGAAAAATCTAGCGACATTAAATCGGGTGACCTTGGAGGCCAAGAAACTGCTTCACCTCTGGCAATCCAACGGTGCCCACAAACCGCTGATTTTTTCCTGGGTAAAGTCTTTCCAGTAGAAACAGAGCAAGACTTAATTGGACGAATTACAGCAGCATTTGAAATCTGTCAGAACGAGGATCAAATTTTCAGTCAATTCCGTCATGTGAGACGGTCAAATCGGTGTATTCAGGTTGAAGGAAGACATTTCGTCTTTCTAAATTTTAACACGTCTAACATGGGACCCACTACTCAAATGTTTTCTACTGTTGCACTGAATAACAACTAAAAGTTTGATCTCATAGCTTCTACACCCTGTATAATATCGAGTCTAACAATCATTCTTGATTAATTCAGATTGGCTCCTTCACTGATGCTAATATATACCAACCATGCATTGCATCTCGAAACAAGCAATCTGTCACAGATTACAGCACAGCACGAGATTGCATCGCGCGCTTCCAGGTTATGTATTGCCTAATTAGGTTGGTACCCCCGGACAACACGGTGATTGGCTGCCAAAGTAAACAGCATACAGCATCTGTCAGAATCTGGGGTTGGTCATCGATTGGGATTCTGATTAATCACGCATCAACGTTATCTCACCACTCTTATCCATACGTCTTCCTAACGTTTACAGGAGTTACAAGTTGCTTACAGCAAAGAAGCTTTTTAAAAATCGAAAAATTTATTACAGGGTTTTATTTCTCTTGTGTTCAAGACAAACAACGGGCAAAGACTGAATTCATAGTATGAGAATACTGGTATAGAATAACATAGAAGTAAGCTAGATAGTTCCTGTAACTCAGGATTCCTAACGACTTCTAGTTAGGATAGTTTTTATCATATTTTATTCAAATATGGAACTAATGGTGAGGGTAATCGTTTGTGTGGAGCAATACGTTTTATCGTAAGTCTACCTAAATTTCAAATTTCTCACTGAAAATGGCGCCATTTGAAACAATTGAGCTGTTCACCGTGAATGAAAATGTAGAAAGAACTTCTTGTGGGGTTCCTGAACTTTTCAAGCTTATCGAAGATTCATCAAAATAGCACCGCACGTCAAACGAAAATGAAAAAACGAGGATGGTTAACACCTGGTCCGAGCTCTAGCAATATATGAGAAACGCAAACTGTTGGTCTCGCCTATGTAATCATAGCTCGAGCGATAAGTCTCAATTAGGACGTGGATGTCAAAGAACTGCAAATATTAACGACTTCTCACTAAATGGAAAACTACGAACTCATAGGTATATATATTTGAGAAGGTTTTGTACGTGAACATTTTCGGATTGGGTATACGTCCTGTATAATTCGCGCAAAGAGGATCGGACATTATTAGGTCGATTTTCGAATTCAACTGAGCTTCTTTCGACCCCACTGGTTGCTTTTATGACGACATTAGGAAAACTCCAAGGAATTTTTCAATGCGGGAATATTCAGATGTTCAAGTTATTCGAGGCGATGGCAAGTATATTATTTTTCAAGATTTTTCGGGATTTTCTCTCCTCATAATAATATCCCAACATAATAGTTATCTCAAGATATTTGTAGTAAGCATAGAGATTCATGATCTGCCCCAAAAGAGAAATTCTCTGTGTCACAGTGATACTTTGAAAGAATTTGTCGAAGCAGAGTCCACTTGGCACTCTGGAAACTAGTCACCTCTTCAAGTTGATTTTCTCATCAAAAATTGGTCCTTTAGAACTAGATTACATAATCGGCCGATAGTTGGCTTCGCAAATATAAGTAATAAAGGAAACTTGCACTATTACGACAAAAGCATTGTCACCTCGCGCAACCTACCAATATACATTTCCGGCACAGATTTCTTCGTCTTTGACAACAAACACGCCGTATAGAAATCGTAAAGTCAACAACGGACATAACACCTACACACCATCGACAATGGCATGACACGAGGGACAAATAAAGAACTATTTCCGAAATTATTGTTGGACCATTTTTCATCGGCAGACTGGTAGGCACTACATTGTGACTCGAAAAGAATATCGTGTTTGGGTACAAACTGCTAGCACAATGGTCGAGTCGAAGACATTCCATTATGTCTTCGAATACCGTGAAAGTAACAGATATCGTACGATCACTTGTAGATTTGGTTTGCTGTTTAGTTTCTATTCCCAGCAAATATATCACTTCTGCATTTCAAATCTCGTCCGAGATATAGCTTTTGGATGAATGTCCATCTCGACTTGGATAGACTAGACTTATCCCATGATAAAACCTTGTCCAGTAATGGTTGATTAAAATGGTAACAACACAAACTATACAGGGTGTTATAGAACTATGGGATCAAACTTCCAGGGGCTATTCAGTGTAACAGTAGAAGCTGAAGTTGATGTAGATTTTTCAATACATACTAGAATTTGTGATCAGCTTGTCAAACCCTGTTCCAGACTCAAGAAGAGTTAGGAAAACTGTGGATCTTCAAATAAAAACATACCAGAAGACCAGATTAATCTTCGTCTAGAAGTTTCGAAAACTAACTCAAGACTTCTTCATTAATGTTTTTAAAGTGTTGAAAAACTTATCTGTTGGTGAAGTCCGGAATAAGTTGATTCGATTTCGTTGTGATGGCACATTATTTATCCTGTGAGTGTCTTCTTAGTGTCAATAATGAAAATTTGGTTTATCGTTTTCATAGACACATTTATATGGAACAAATTTAAAATGAGCACTCAATTATTTATGGAATAACATTGACTTTCGCTCCCTCTTCATCCTACAATGCCAACATTTACCGAAATAATTTATTTAGCAGGAAAATGTATAACTGTCGGCAAATATTTCCACACCAAACTCGGGCATACTTTTGTTTTGTATACTCTCCAAATAACCGGTTGCTTGCTTGTCGGGTCTCTCTTCCACAGTTTTCCACGCTCATGCATACGTATTATGATATGTGCCCAACTATAAAACCTCCATTTAAAGATGTAGATGGATGTACGGTGAGTGTCAAAAACTTTACACCATATACAGGCTGAAGACTGACAAAGAACGTCCCAACCCAATAGCGGCGCTATTTATTATCCCATTTTGAAAAACAAAGGAGCAAATGAAACGACTTATCTAGATACTACAAGGTGGCACCAACACTTTTTTTCCCGATCTCAACTTCAGCGATTGTCAACTTTTTTTTCTAATACAGTTCTCATTTTTCTGAATACAATGATTTATAACGAGTTAAATTTCGCGCAAAAATATCAAAGCTCTGTCGACATCACATGGTCTATTTAATCATTGTGTATGGCTTGGGGTGTTTTTCATCAGCCTGTGTGTATTTGGGTGAAATTGCGGAAAATTTCCATTTGTATCATCAAATTTTCGAAAGATTCACAACAAAGGGCCAAAAACTTTGCGAATAATAGACGAAAGAAAATTGCATCCAATCAGTGTAATATAAGGCTAGCACCATAAACAATGAGAAAAATTGTTTGTTGTGAGGGGGCTGTGATTTGAAATCTGAATATTCTTTTCGACTATACAAACTATTGCTGTCAAATAATAGCTATTTTTTTATGAATCATTATTACAAGAAAAAATCCCGATATACAGAGTAGTTCAAAACTCACTGCCAAGAACTCCCTTAGGAGTGACGTAAGAGGAAAAAAGTAATTGATGGGACATCCTGATGGAATAAAGGAAAATCTATTATTCGTTGAATTCCCCATTCTGAGAAGATCTCGAAAATTTTCATCACAACAAAGACTCACCTTACGAATGCAGTCTTAATTATTTTCAGTTGCCATCATATCGAACTAGAGTCAATAGTGGAGGAAAATTAGTAGACTGTAACAAAAAAAAACATTTCAGAAATACAAAACAGTTGAACTATCGGACATAACTCACCTCACCGATTTCATATGGTGTTGCTAATCCAATCAATCGAAAAAATCTTCAGTTGATAAACAACTACGCACTAACACTGTTTATCTGAAATAAGAAAAATAAATTAATCATTTCTGTCAGCCATCATTTGGTGACCGTGGAGACTGGTAAAAAATATATATATTTACAGGAACTAAAGGAACAATTGCGCATCTCTGAATCTTCATTTAATTTTGTTTACTCTTTTTCCACTTCTATCCTTCTTTTATCTTAGTATTCTTCATCTTAGTATTCACATAGGGTTTGTAAGTGACATTTCATTCATAATTAGAAATTAATGCTACTGAATCTTGTATTGTGATTTGTGAAATTGCTTTGTGAATGGAAACTGTCGGGCAATAAACGCTATAATAATAATTATTATTATTATAATAACGAGTTTCCTAAAAATGCGATGTTATTCTCGCCGGCCAGGGTTCGATATACAGAGTGTCCCATAAAAATACCGACAAACTTCAAGGGAGGGTAGAGGACATCAAAATAAACATTTTTGCTCGATAAACATGAGTCCAGAAACTCTTCGTTTTCGATATACAGGGTGTTTAATTTTTTTTTTTAAATCGGTTCAATATCGTAAAAACGATTTGGTCGAATTCAATGAAATTTTCGCAGATTATTGATACATTCATAAGGTATCCTTTGGAGCTATTAGAATTTGCCCAATAATTTCAGAGGCGTACCCACGGGCTATGTCGGATAGTTTTTGCACAAAAAAAAAGCGTCCAGTAGATTTTTCGTAATTATGAGAATTTTTTTTAAATGAACAACTAAAAATGCAACTTTTTTCCCTTGAAATTTTTCCATATCTAGCTTCGTTTTGAATAAAAATAATAAAAACCATATTTCTTACATCTATGAAAAAAAATTGAATCCTTCAAAACTATACCTTACATTTTACCAATGCGTTTATTGGAATATTGAAAAACTAATAAAACTTCCAATAACTTTTTTTACTAATTATTAATTATTATTAATGAATTTTAATCATTTTTTGTTTTGTATTTAATTGGAAAAAAATATAATGAATTAATTAAATAAATAAATCAATAGTAATTTTTAATATCTTGGAAAGAGTATCCAAAACATACCAAATCGTTTTTACGATAATAATAAAAAAATATAATAAATTAATTAAATAAATAAATCAATAGTAATTTTCAATATCTTGGACAGAGTATCCAAAACATACCAAATCGTTTTTACGATATTGATAAAAAATTTCAAAAAAAAATTCAACACCCTGTATCTCGAAAACGAAGAGTTTCCGGTCTTATGTTTAACGAGCAAAAATGTTTATTTCGATGACCTCTACCATCCCTCAGAGTTTGTCGGTATGTTTATGGGACACCCTGTATATTCCATCGTATTTACCAACCAAACATCATCAGCAACATCAGTACATCTCTTTCAGGCTCGGCGCAGAGGTAATTTTGGGGGCGTGGGGCGCGATTCGACGGGGCTTTGTGCACCGACACCTGGCCGGCCCTGCCTTTTTAGCTCGGTCCGGTATTCCCATTCACGCGGATGTTGACTTTTACGTCGCCCGTCGATTCCTACGCCAATTTATCTGCTATTTGGGTTGTTTAGCGACAGGAGGGCGCATTGTTAGGCCGGGGGATAACAGCCGAATCGAACTACCCATTGTATGAGTCGGCTAACGCTGATTTACGGCCTATACCGGCATGGTAATGGTGGATTATTTTTTTTTTCATTGTTTTTGTCCGCTCGCATAATAAGGAGGAAGAGTTATTTTTCCTTTGGTATGGCATCCGTGAAGACAGCGAATAACAAACCGTTTTGTTATTTATAGTGAGCAGCTCATTTCGCTACGGCAAGAGGAAAGTCGAAAGTGAAACGAACTTGTGTGGAAATAAAGGGTTCCTTGATATCCTATCGCAGCTCATGGATATTCGGCTCATCGTGAAAAACATGAAATCGTTTTGAGATATTGACCGAAACTGTCATAATTCATGATTTCGATGGTAGCAGCACAAGACGATTTCACCAAATTTTGATTCATTTTTCAAAAACCGCGATTTCTGGTTTTGTTCAAGTTACTTGTGTTTCCCAATCTCTCCCCTTGGATGTATTCCATCGCTTCACAATGCATTATGATTCGAATAGCCTCTATAATTTTCTCAAATCATCCGAGATGAGTGAAAATACAGAAAACTTGAAAAAAATGAAATTTTACATCCTTTATAAGATAAGGTGAAAATTAGATAAATTTTTCGCAATACTGACTCAAATATTTGAAAAAACTGATTAACGAAAAATACAAACAATTCCTGAGGAATGCCATCCAAACTTTTTCATTTTTGTAATACTGTTTTCGAACACCTGGTGTATCATAAATGGGTATAATTCGATAAATTTTGAGCAATGCATCTTCAGCAGTTATACCAATGCATCTTCCGAATGCTTCATTGAAAATCGGTCGATTTTTGAGAAAGTTATGGCAACTAGAAAATTCTCAGAATAATTTGTGTCCAATCGAATCTTTGAGCACGAAAAACTCACGTTTGCAGTTATTGATGAATTTTTCTGCTGGTATCATCACATGGTATAGTTATAATTTAGATTGATTTTCGAATCACTGATTCCATAACTCGAGATGCGTCAGGATATGACTATACAGATTGGATAATTATTTCGAAGGAAAAATCCTGCAACCAATTCGTTCATTATTTTTTTTTCATCTGTGGACAACACGAAAGGGAAACCTAGAATGTTCAAAGAACATCGTGTTGGCCAGCGGTGGAATTTTGGGAGAGAAGGAAGGTGTTGGAATTTTTCTAGTAAGCATCAGGAAAGACTTCAATAGGCAAAGAATTCCACAACTTTGCCGGTGAATGTCGACAGGTCTCGAGCCTGACAGTGTAGAGGTGAACAGCCTGAGCTCGTCTAGAAATCGCACGTGGTGGCATAATAGATGATATTTCCGTAGAGCACCGACCATGGAAGAACCTATAAAAAAGGCAGAGATCGCCGACCTTTCTACGATGATCTAGAGAGGTCAATGATTTGGTGAACTCCAGGACAGGTCGAATTTATGCTCTGTAGATCATAAGCAGTTGCTGAGATGTGAAGTATCTCTGGTTAATTTACTATTGGTCGTATAAATGATGAAAACATCAAGTACCTACCCATACATAGATAATGCAAATCAAGTAGAAAAGTATCTAGGGATAGTATAGGTGAGATTAACAACGATTGATGATAGAGTGTGTGTGAGAGAGAGAGAGAGAGAGAGAGAGATGGGAATAGAAACTCGAACAGGAAACAGCAGTTTGTGCTCAATAGAAAACGCTACCTACCCGTAATATATTTCGGAATTCATTGTTGCCAAACCATTCATAATGCCTTTTTGTGCAGTTACAGATACGTTTAGCGAATCTGACAAATCCCTGTGTCGAATCCTTAAGAAGGTAGTTCGAATTGATGAATGACAATCAAATAAATTATTGGATCATTTGGGTAGATGGGAAAACATCAATAACAGGTATACATTATTCAGTGTAGGTTTACCAAAGGGATGGTAATAATGTCCGGTAGATATTCATTCGAGTTTGTCAACTTTTAATATAGTTTCATCTACTTTGTACACTACGTTGTGTTGTACGGTTTTTTTGTCACTCTTATACAGGGTGGTTGAAATTCAACTCCTATCACTAAGACTCTAGAAATTAATAAACACCTACATCAAAGTTTCAATGATAGCAAAAGTTGCGCAAGTTGATGCCATGAAGCAACCGTTCAAAATATTTGGAAATTTCTGAATGGGAACTGAATAGAACAAAAATATATCGTCATAGTAACGTTTTCAATATCTGTAGAATCCACAGACTGTGAATTTGTGTTTAATCGATCATTTTCTAGCGTATGTGTGCATGCATTGAAGGGCATTTTAGCTGTTAAAGTGTGTAAAGTATCCTAATTGACGGCAAATGCAAATTGAATTTTTGGACCACACAACGAGCTTACGTTTTTTTTGCTTCTTCTGGAAAATTATCCTCAAAGAAAGTGATAGTTGAAGCACCCTGTATGAATATCGAGGGAGATCAGAGCATTGCACGCTACTACGGTATTCTCTACGTCAATCCACCAAACAAAATTCACATCTTCGAAAAAACAGCTCAATCACAGTTATTTCATTGAGAGCCTGCATCACTTCCTATTTTTTCGAAAAAATTGATAACTTGGCAACGGCGCATTGTGGAGAGGAAAAAATCTAGTGCTGAGTAGGGAACGGAGAGATCATTTCAATGACAGAAAAATAAACCGGTTGTTCCATTTTTTGTTACTACGGAAAAATGCAACAGGCTGTGAATCAGGAACCATTTAAAAAATGTGGCCTTCGTGGTGCTATACAACTTTTATATGAAACTTTTTTTCATATATATCAGCATTATCGATATATCGAGCAATTACGCACTGTTGGGACACCCGGTATATCTCAGTAAGGTATATAATAACGAGTTGTTGTCACTTTATTTACTAGACTATAATGCGCTTACTTCTGAGTAGAGTTGGGTTATTTTCCAATGAATTTACGGTTTCAGAACGATACTGGCACCAACATTACAGCATCGTCTTTTTGTGGCTTTTCATTTGCAGATTATCTGACGACTACTATATCTCAGAATACGTGACAAGTCCAAAACATCTCTGGCGTTCATATTGAATCTATATCAATGAAAATCGAAATAAATAAAATTTGACCAAACTGTACGAATACTAGAAATACTAGAATACTAGAAACTAGAATACTAGAAATACAGGGTGAACGACACATCATGATTTTTTTTTCAATTTTCTCACATATCCGATTTTTCCCTTTCAGAAACTGATTATTCTCGCGGACCATGATCTCAGGGCCACAACAAACCCTTAAGCAAATGAATGTACAGACGCAAAACGTGCATTCTTTACGGCAGAGTGATTATTTTGCCCGCGTGGCTGAATAAGCTCAGAAAGGCATAATACTGGTGTTTAGTAAACGCCTGTATTCAACGTATTCAGTCAATCAAATGGTTGAACGCATCGTCGAACAGGGAATTATCATCCATCTATGGATGGAAATGGGGGGGTAGAAATTTGGTACACCGAGATTTGACGGGTGGATATAATAAGGCACATTGGAGAGGGATGGAACTTGTGGTTTTAGAAATCCGAATGGTTGATGTAACCACACTTGTGGTTCCAGAGCTCCAAAAAATCACAATCTTCAAGATTCACTTCGAGTGAATCGGGATTTTTTTGATCGATACTGATTTTTTCCTCACATATATTGGAAACAATGAACTGTTTAATCACTTATTTTCATTGTTTCATTTCTAATACAATTTATGTATTTTTTTATTCGTTATTTTTCATGTAGATATAATATTATATACTATAAACTTTTTGTTGTTGTAAACTGTCCTTTCTCAAATTCAATTCATGAATAATGACGATCAGTTATGTTTTCACACTGACATAATGCATGCAAGAACTTCGTTTCAAATAAACCTTTTTTAATTCCTGATCACCTCAACTTGGATTTCCAAATGGGACACTCTGTATATTCTCATATTTTCAAAGTGCGGCGATCATTTTACATACAGTAATTTTATTTTCGGGTCATTTCGAATTTGATTTCTGCAACCATTACCTGGGCTGTGACTGAAGATGATTTTTTTTGTTTCAGTTTCTTTTCACGGTAACAATTCAAATTAAACTAATACACATCTTATCTGGAATCTACGACGGTATATTGCAAAACTATCACGCATACTGAAAATTTCGAAACCTTTGAAACTTTGAAAATGATTTGATTCTTTCCAAGGTTGCGACATCTCCGTAGCCTATGGAGATATCGCTATCAAACTCCCGGTATACAGTTGATGAAATGAAACATATGGAGCGATCCAATTAGCTCTCGTCCGACAACTCTGTATTCCTATTCGTGAACCATGCACTCGAAGAAAAACAATAGAGAAAATCCATTCACCTCCGAAAATAAACTCATTAATATAAATAGCGTATAAATTAGAGTTGCACAACAAAGACAAAAGTCGGCTAACAAGAGCCAAAGAAACATCAGCCGAACGAATGGGTGTGTTGATTCAGGAACAATAAATTACGTATGAAAATTATCTTTTTATTGTTTGAACAGCACCTCGATATGAAGTAGAATGTCGACTTTTCGAACAAATAATATGTATCTTGCTCGAACAATGAATCAAGCCTTGTATTTGCGCTTCTGCGATTTGCGCCTCGGAGTCGACCCGGAAAAAGGAAACGTTCCCGGTTGCAGTCTCATACAGGCCATTTCCTGAGTGTAGAAAAGTCATAAGGCTACTATCGAAGACTATCAATTACACAATTCTAACAATATATCTACAGTAACATTTTAAACAAACAAATAATAATAATTACAATGGCCTTAGTAGCCGATGCCCGAAGAAAGAAAAAAAATAATAGTGAAAATAAATGATCAGAGAGAGTTGTTGGCTCAAGAATATGTACATAGGGGCAAAAAATATTTTGATTAGCCCACAGAAATTTCACCTTCAGCTTATAGGAACGGAAAGTTACTTTCAAGATATTTTTCAGTTCAGAAAATACCGGTGATTAATTTACTGTAGACCATTGACCTAATTGGGAATTTTAGGAATTTTTTTTTCATAAAAAAAAATGAGATCCTGATTGCATGAAAATATCAAAATTCATGGAGAAAGTGAACCTAACAAAACATGATTAGGTGAATTGTAATTTCTGCTCATAGTAATTAGTTATTTACTTTACTTCATCTACGATATCATTATCTTTTGTTACCATGAGAAAATCTCTCTTTGCCTCCACTTCTATCAGCAGAATAATACTCTTTATCTTAGCAATGCTATCGATCAAAGGTTTTATATAAGGCGTATTTTGTCAAAGTGTGTACACTAGAAGATTCCTTAACAGAAATTCTATATACTTTATCATAAATTAAATATTTGCTTATCGCATTCTACTTCCATCATGTGAAGAGAGATGCTTCTCAGAAAATCCAGTTCTCGAAATGTGCAATAAAAAATTTTTATCTGTGGGTACTAAAGAGATTCTAACGACTTTGTATTCTTGTAGTCGACTCCTCCGAATATAAAAATATTACTTTACCAAGTTCAATCAATTCAATCTGAGTTGCACAGCAATCTGAAATCGATGAATGTACTTCTTTATTATTATCATTTTTATTTCGAATACCATCAGTGTATATTTTTTCAGTTTTCTTATTCGACTCAAAATCATAGTATTCCATTTTAGAGATGGTAGAAAAATCTTGCATACTGTGCAACCTCGATTTTAAATTTTTCACTTCGAATATTATATACAGAGTGGCGCAATGAGAACGAAACAAGGTATGCAAGGAAGCGTTGGTGAGAGATTTCGATGACCTTTAAAATGATGTATCACTTGACCCATTTGAGATTCAAGGGTTGGAGCTCACCCCTCCGAGGGGTTCGAAGTGAAAAAGTTGAAAACATGCGCGAAATATTTCCCCCTCGAGATAAAAATCGACCAGTTCGAGGGGTTTTTTTCTGAGAACTATGTCAAATCGGCCTTGTTTCGTTTTCACCCAGTACATCTACATCGTTGGAAAAGTGATTTTGAGTATAATTCGTAGAATGGGAAAAATACAATATGATTATAAATAAGGAAGTTACATTCGCTTCCAGTTAAACCGAAGTTACTTCTGATTGTGGTTGAGCTCAATCATATTGGGACACCCGGTATAGAACTCATATTTTCCTATTTCCTCCTTATAAAAGTGTCAAAATTCAATTAGATAAGTATCTAACTGTATACACCTATAGTACTGTAACAGTTTGACTGCTAGATCAGACAGTGAAGTGTACAAGTGGCTTAATAAGTTGAAATATAGGGAAATACGAATTGAGTCTCTATAAAGTCTAGAAACATTTCAGGTCCCTTATAAATTCCTACATTATTAGGAATGAGTAATCTGAAAATTCTGAATTTGATAAGTTCTCATCCAGGTATGATAGCATTTCCAACTTTCTCCGAAAGAAAATGAAAAAAAAATCAGCCTGTCTCTGACCATTATGTTTCCAAAACAGGCAGGACGGGTCATTAATAATGTTTTTCTTGAATCTTGCCAACCCTCACCTTTTCAATGATTCAAAACAGACCATTTGGTTTTTTTTCCTTGATAGTTTCATTCTAATGTATACTGAAATGAAACTCCAAACCAATATGTTACTGATTGACATGTATTTACCTACCACTTTATGTGATAATTTTTGATTTTTAAAACAGACTTTTTCGCAAGAATTTTATGATGAATGATATATAATATTGGATGAATGATTATTTCTATTTCTACTTCTAAGTTGCGCCGCATGAAAATTGAGAATCCGATAAAATCGCTCATCCTTCAAAACCCTTCTAGTGATAAATCTTTCTTGTACATATGAGTTGATACGCCACTGCCTCAGGCCACACAGTCAATAATCTATCTAATTCACGGTCTGCATATACAGTATGTGCTCTACCGATTAGCATACTCCAACAAGCACGTTTGCCCAAATCATTAACATATTCATCTTCTTGCAGGTATTGACATGACTGTAATTATGAATAAATATAACGAATGTGGGTTCCTTGTATATAAAAAGGAACGATGGGGATTTATTGATGAAATCGTGAGTATATTCTGTCGATAAATCAATCCAAAGATGTATTCATGTTGTGTCGCCATATGTTTACACGAGAGAAAATCCAAAGGGGCCAGATCAGGTGATCTTGATGGTCAAAACCACAAGTTGGTCCATCGATCACTCGTTTTCTCAGTTTCTTCGAATGAATGCCCAACAAGAAATCCACTAGAATCATATTATTTCCAGAAATATGAATGCAGTAACGGAAAAACGATATTTCGTTATTTATATCCCAAACTGACTTTATTTGGAAACTGAACAAAAAACAGTTCGTATGGCCACTGGCACTTTTTATGACACTTGATTTTTTGAATAGGTTACTGACCTGAAATTGTCTTTGCATTCATCGAAATTTTTCAATATCTTAAATACTATCTCACTTATCTAAATAATTATATTTTTTCCATTGTAGGAAAACAAAACACTCACAATTAAAGCCATTAGGAGAAACAAATACCAAACCTCGATATCCAGCTTCCTTTTGATTTACGTGTACTTACCATTTCTAATCCTCTTAGAACAGACGAAGAGATGATATATACATATATACAAAGTTCCAAGTTACTGTTTCTGTTATAATGGCCTTACTTATTCTGGATGTTTGAGTTCGCAATGAAGTTTCGAAGCTCACCGGGTATACTATTCTCATTCATTTATCGTGGATCGATACGATATCCTTGCATTATAAAGAGCGTTTCGTCTCGACCACCATCAGGTACCCGTCAAATAAATACAATTCAACATGTATTTTTTATCTGAGTATAAAAAGAATCAATCGCTATGCGTTATAGACAAATATTTTGATTTTTATGTATTGAGTATGTGTAAAAAAAGTATGTTAATTATGTTTATATTGCCTATTTGGAAATAAAGTCTCTTCTTCTTCTTCTTCTTCATATGGCAAAAACTCGAAAATAGCTCGACTAATTCGTACATTTTTAGTTTAGGAAGAAATAAAATTAGGAAAACTGATCCCATTGGTAATTACGTATGGTGATTGCCATTTCGGAAACAGCTCTCTATTCTATGCTGTTGAAGACTATTCGGATAATTTTACCGATGATCTCTCACGTAAAGTTGTGGTGAAGTTTAATCGGGCATCTGTGCTGATTTTCTAAGTTTTGGGGTAATATTGACTACGTTCTGACTGACTCCCAATCATTATTCAGTTCTACTTGAAAATTATAGACACAACAGTTGATTCCTTCGTACCCCCTCCATGCAATTTCATCTGAAGACCTTCTGGGATATTATCATCACAAGCATCAATCCTGATATCGTATTATGTATAATTGGTATAGCGAGTAGGGGTGAACAGCCTGAGCTCGTCTAGGAAAGGTAGAGATCGCCGACCTTTCTACGATGTTCTAGAGAGGTCAATGATTTGGTGAGTGTTGTGTCATCGACTAGGCGAATAGCTCTCTTCTGAATTGAATCTAAGAGCTTCAGCGTATGTTTGGGGGCTGAGCTTCAAACATGTGAGCAGTACTCCAGGACAGGTCGAATTTGTGCTTCGTAGATCACAAGCAGTTGCTGGGATGTGAAGTACCTCTTCGCACGGAAAAGAAAACCAAGTTTTTGCGTGGAGCAGTTTTCGCAATGGACCTCACATCAGCGAATCTATAGCTATCAAATTCGAGTAGTATTTAGTTAAATATACCGATGAGCGGTAACTATTGGGCAAACATAAACATTTGGCTTGTAAAAATAACAATATTTGAGTTATTTCATAGTGCTACGACCCGGTGAGTCTATACTCGGCGTTGAAAGGTCGTTGTGGATCTAACAAATTTAATCTTGAATCCAAATTTGAACAGATCAAACTGTGCGTGCGTGTTATGTATACCTATACTCGAATGGCCAATATTTAGTTATTTACCAGGGCATACACAAATCTGTTGACTGCGTCAATATCACAAGCCATTCTTTTTTCCTGCATTCTCGTTAGAGTGAATCGTGATATTTTTCAGCCAATCAATATAATGATACATGTTGACTTGAAATGAAAAAAATTAAAAAGATTAAACTTCCGTTCGGGATATTCCTAGTCTCTGAAGTTTGAATTTTGATTCTATATTTTTGATTCTCTATCAATTAATGTCGAAGTACTCAATTTCGAGAATACAAACTTTGAGCTCTTTCGAACCCTTTCGAAATGGTTTCAAGTACGCTCCTGATCTCAAAATTCAAGATCAAATTCATACATGAGTATACCTCCGAAAACTCACTTCTAGATTTCTCACGGCATTCATAAGTTATGAGCAGCATAATCCAATTGTTTTAAAATCTACTCATCCTCTTTCCGACCAGCTTGAAATTGGAATTTTGAAAAAAATGCGATAATACACGGTCTTACCATTTCTAAACCAAATCAGAAAGTTCAGAATTTACGAGATTTTCAAAATGACACCAAAAAAAACCACGTGACAGAAATTGCAACCACATTACAAATGTGAAACATTTTCGATGGTAAAATTTCGTCAGGATGAAAATCCTTCCAGAATTTCTGACAGCCGCTGTAGAAGTGAAGAGAGTTGTTTTCCAGTTCTCGTTGAGCTTGTTCACCCATCGATAACGAAACAATCAGAGACGAGATCCATTGTTTCCATGTTCTCATACTTAATGCTCGATTAAACAGTTCTTTGGAAAGCCATTGTATGCTTTTGGCTGAAACGAACTCCTCAGTTTGACGTCATATCAAGAAAAAATATGTTGTCGTGAACAAAGTCTTTCGACGGTGTGTTTGAACAGGCGCCTTTGTGTGGAGATAACGTTATGGCATACAGGGTGACCCGGAGATTTATTCGAGAATGGCAAATCATGAATTATACCTTTATACATCAACGATTATTTCATCATTGGCTCATAATAATGATAATAATAATAATAATAATATATCATTCCCAAGAAAAAAAGATATACATGCATGTTCATCACAGGAACTATACAGTGCCTCCTATCCTTGGAACGATTATACATGAACAAGTGAAATTTTTAAACTGATGAATATTAAAGGTTGTGAACTTTCCTAGGAGTGTTGATAGATGACGAAATCGTCAAAGATGACGTCACAAGGCCATTGTGGCCAATAGTTCTAAATGGAATTTTACGGCAAGCGACACCTCTTTTGAAAGGTGTCGAAAAAAACTATTCATGATACTAATTTTGTTGTTTGTGTTTATGGCAGTTTCGGCAACTCGCTTTAAAAAAGCAAAGCTGTATCGAAATTCAACCTCTGGATAGATGTCGAATAAGCATATTCAGTAATATTCAGTTTCCAAATTTTGAAACAGGGGAGAGGGGACTTTCGAGACGCACTGTACATATTAAAATGGGGAAGTAGTTTAGAATCGATTTGACCTATTCATATCGTTATCAAAATTCATTCATTTTCCAGATTCCTTATTATTATCTCTCCTCGCTTCTAAAAATAAAAATAGAAACTATAATAATAATTTTAATATGTTAGTCGTAAGGGCATATTTGTGATCTGCCCCAAAATGTTACTGCCCTTAAAATTCAACTTTCAAACCTATAGAAGAGAAATTCTCTATTTGTCAGTGACCGATTGTTTTTCAAAAAAATTGAACGTTTCGTTTCATTTTTCGTCAACAGTCTTTTCAAATTGAATAAAATTTGAGCGAATTATTTGAAATAATGTTGCATAATTTATAATCTGTAGGTCTTGTGAGCAGAATTTCTAACAACATTTTCAATTGCAGCTTCAAACATCAACATTAGATGTATTATAATGAATATCATGAAATAATATATTATGCAATGAGCACAAAATGATACACATTTTGTTGCGAGTTGCACACTATACTTTTTCTACGACAACATATCTTTCACGTTTAATACATGCATATATTGCAAAAAGTTTGAAATAAATGAACTGATGATATTTCATCACTCCGAATTCGACGGTAACAGGCTTTTCATCAACAGTAAAAACACAAGAGCTTTGTAACGAAATAATTTTGCCAATCAGTAATTTTACGAGAAAAACTGACATGACAAAATCGCGAGACCGAAATTTTGAGTTAAAAAGAAATTTAACCTTGAAAGAAAAGCTCGAGTGTTTTTTGGCAAGGTAAATTAACGACTCATGTTGTAATGGTTTAGTATCAATTATCAACAATGCTCAAATAACTGACAGGGCAGACATTAAAGTGACGTAAGCATACTAGATGTGGACGCTTAAGAGGAACAGGCGTTTTTATCGGTGATAAAAAACGATGCACCTTTTTTATCGCTGTCAAAATGACAAAACACGTTAAATGACACATTTTATACAGGAGTTGATTTATCAGAATTGAAAGATAAATTGGAGAAATATGTAAATATTTTCTTTGTTGCTATTTCTAATAGGTACTGATGGGCTGTAATTATTTTCACCTACTCCATTTCGATATGCAATTCGAACACCCCGTATATGCCTCAACTGTTTTAGGATTCATCATCGGAACGAGAAGATGGCTGCTGGCTATCAACCAGCAAATCCTGGAAAGTAATCCTCCGAATGTTTCGGATAATCCAGTTTGCCAAGGAGATCAGTGGGAGAATAACAGAAAGATCGGTACCTCGAGGTACACTTATATCGAATCAAACGAAATTCGTTCGTTCTGTGCAGGCAGGATACACACGAGATTATACAATTGCGAACCGATATTTCAGATTTAAAGTATACCTGATGAACGGCTAAAACGTTACGGGCGATTTTGTGGGTCGAATCAGGAGAATTCGTCATGCCACAGGGAATTTGCGATTTTTCAATGCGTTCGTTGTTCACCGACCACTTGATTCGGTTGTTTAATCCACCGACCACGGAAATGATGAGAAATATTTCCGGAGGCGAATACATAAGAGATATTTTTTCTACTTCCATCGATTCGAGTTGCATCAAAAAGATCACATATACGAGTAGTACAAACATTTTTCACCGAATGGTGTTAACTGTGACACCATTGACAGTGGTCAGTCTGATAAACTCCGTTTTATATGGTTTAACACCTGCCCAAAGACATTTACAATATTGGACACCGCTAGTGTTCAACATTGAATCCGCAAGTGGTTGAAACAACACCGTAGAGAGTGAATAAAAACTAAGACGCCATATTAACGCGTCGTTCGTGGTTCCGGTTAACAGTGAATCCAGTCCCTCCAACAGGCCCTTTGAAGTCGGAGGTCGTACGCGTCCTTATCTAACTAGACCTGTACAAGCCTGTTGAATTACCAATTAGATTCCCATTTATACTCGAATTTTCCGTCGTCGGTGAATCGCCAATATCTCTGGTGACAGGTTAGTTTGTTTTACCTCAAATCAATTCAATAGTGCAGTGTGATATGTATAATGTTATAATATCGATGTTATTGAAAAAGCTCAACTTTTATTTTTGTACATCTTCCCGATGTAAAACGTAATATTTTATTTATGTTCTGTTCAGATAGTATTTTCTACTGTTGTAAGAAGTGTTATTTATGTTTTGACTTCCATTTGAATTTGTATATTATATTATCATCTGTCAGATGGAATGTTTTTCGTTGTTCATCATTGGAGAATAAATACTTATTTATAATCTCCATGTTTTTTCTCACTATACTGCAACTGGATACAGATACCTCAAAATTATTCTGACACATAAAATGATATATGAAACAAAGAACACATTCTTTATACAGTTTTTTACACCTCTCGGAAGTCAAATTGACACCATCGCAGACGAATATCAACAACTACCGGTGTGAAATATGACACCCGGCGGTGTCTATATCCATACACACCATCACAGTGTCAATTGAACACTGCACCAACGTTGTTAAATCGACACAAAAATGGTGTGTATGGATATAGACACCGCCGGGTGTCATTTTGGTGTCAAATATCCCGTCGATTTTCTACTGTGTATATATTTACAAACAGCATTTATGACATATAAAATCTCAAACAAGATTGAACAAGAAAGTTCGTTAAGAAAAAAACGGTTGAATTATACAAAACCATAGAACAATGAATATAAACTGTCAAATGTCAAATGTTTCATTATATGTATTGCATCATTAATTTATAATTACATCATTTCGGATGAAATCGTTCGTGTAGAATTATAATTGTTATAGTTGTAGGAAAAGTACAGTGCATAACTCGAGTTGTCTCGGGTCTGTATACAAACAAGTAGGTAGCTACAGATAATGAATGAATGAAACGGTGAGAATAAATAAATCTTCCCATTCATGAAGCGAATATTGTTCTATCAATAACATACAAATAGTCAAATATTGATGTCGCACGATATAAACACAAATGAATTAAACAAATCGCTGTTTCATTCATTCTCTGAACTTTTATTAACGCAGTTTACCGTACGCAAATTTACCGAACGATTAAAATGACTTTATTTCCTCTTATTCTAGTTCTTGAACAAATTTACAAAAACTACAAGTGTGTGTGTGTGTGTGTGAGTATATAAACAAGATTGGTCAATACTCTAGCACAAACAAGGGGGATTACAAAGTCCGACATTTATAGGTGTATATACCTACGGAAAGTGAATTGCTGCTCTCTGCGTGTACCTACCTACAGACAGTCATATTGATTTTTGTGTTTCCAACAATTCACGATAGGTTTATACCTAATAATTAGGCTATCTATACCTACATATATATGTAATATAGATTTCTCTGTATCGACACTTTGAAACTCTAATTGATGCACGATTTTTCGTGTATTGATTATTGATTTTAGGTGTTCTTGTTTTGGTTTATACAAAGATTGATATTCTTCGCTGCCCGAGATCTTTGTCAAACGAAGCAGGAACAATTTCTATTTTTCTCCATTATATATCGTTACAACTTGAACGTATGTTGATGTATTATATACTGGGTGGCCCAATAAAAACGAAACAAGGCCGACTTGACATAGTTATCGTTCCCAAAAAAAATTTGCACACGACTCCCATATATTTTTAAACTTCACGGTCGGATGTTGCATTGACAGTTTTTGTTTACACAATCTTTTATTATCTTCGACAATGTTTGCCTCGGTGTTTGCCATATTAAGATATCCAACGCAATTTCATGTTTGAAGAACACGTAGGTAGGTATAGGTAGAGTATAAGCAGATAAGTATACAGAGTGTCTTATTTTAGGTTAAGAAACAAAAACTCAGAAGCGAAAGAAAATTGTACATATAACAGACTCAGTTTATCCGAATTATATAAAGCGGTTCGAGATATAGTGGTATGCAGAGATAAATATACAGGGTGTCTCTGATTATGAGGGCAATCAGATAGAACACAAAAATAAACAAAAAATTTCAAATGATGATGATGAGAATATAAATAGAACAGAGCACAAGAACTGGCAAAAATGGCATGACTTGATGAGGAATGTCGAAAAGTGGCTGTAAGAGGACGTGGTTTATTCGTTTACCTGAATTTTTTGTGATATTCGTTGTTTCTCTAAAATCAGGAATAAAAATGTCACTACGCTTGAAACTAAACCTCCTGTCTGACAACTTATCCAAAGAGAACTATTCTCAAAAATCTACATAAATGAATGTCGAATTCGCACGGGGATCGCCCTGTATAGTTCCGCGGGTACCCAACCCCATCGTATGGTAATCACGAAAATGCGAGCCGCACTTTAAAAACCCCGACCGAATTGGATATGATATATCCGAAACAATAACAGAAACATGCATTTTTCAATAATGATCGTTTGACACGTGACCTCTGAAACGTCACGGGCACGTGACCAGACATGGGTCACCACCGGAAGCGATACTCGTCCATTACGACATTATTCACTCCTTTGTTTACCGACAGCGTTGTAAGTATGCCCATACCTATTTGAAAAAGACAAATTGCTTTTTTATAGCTTTCCTATACCTATATTCTTTTCATTAAATTCATTATCACAAGCAGCTTTGGAGTGAAATTAAAAGGTCTCTCACTGATTATTAGTTGAGAATTAGGTCATCATTTGTGAATAATTCGTATCAAAATTGCACAACGATTTAAGTTGGCAACATAAATCAATGATGCCAGATCTATTCTATACTCTTTTTGTGTGGCACAGCAGATCATTGATTGAACTTCTCTATCACTTATCTTTCAGACAGCGTATTTTTGGAAACTAAAGCTGTGAATAGGACAGGTTGAATTTCCAGTTTGTGGATCGTGAGCATTTGTTGGATACCTCTGGGTACCTGTGAAGTATCTCTTTCACGGAACAGAATGCCAAGTTTTTGTGAAGCAGTTCTCGCAGTGGATATCACATATGATCCATAATGAATTTTGGTCGAGACGACTTACATGTCTCCATCTCAATTTTCGATATACTATCTACTGACATATCTGTGGGACAGATACAGGATGCATGATCAATTTTATGAATTCTGCACCACCCTATATTTGTTTCAATCAAATGACAGTAGGTAGTAAATCATTGTTGGGACAGGGAAATGTAAGCCGTTTTCACCAATAATGAATAGTTTCGACACAAAAAAAATCATAAAGTTGAAAAATCTCGATTTTTCCCACCCTATATCTCTGTAATCATTTCCGCTGGACCCCAAGTGTGGTGTATCGATGAAATCAGATCTTCAGTGAGTATTTAAAAATGGAATAAAATACAGGGTGTTCCATATGAAATAAGAAAGTTGGTATCGGCCACTATCACATGACACACTCTATTTAATTTATTTTTTTTTTCAAAATGCGTATTCAAGAATACAAATCGACGTGTCCAAGCGTTTTTCCCAACACACCCTCATTTATTTGTTGTCGAATTTATTCCATTTGGCTGTCCACACTGTATATCGATAGGGGTAAATCAAATTGATTTCTCTGACTTTTTCTACTGGTACAAACAAGATTGTGCTCGCATCAAAATGAAATGAGTGACGCTAAGATTCTGGTTCGGTATTTTACAGAAATTCTCAAAATTCCCGTTTATTTCAGTGAATTTACGTAGCATACTAGATATCTACACGGTACTTTCACAGTATCACAAGGGACTGTTCACGAACCCACTGATATGCACCTGCTGGGAGAAGGAAAACAATAATTTCAATAATATATTACTACAGAGAATTCCACACATGTGATTTTTAACCAATCAGAACGTGTATTTCTGTCAGATCACCATAGCAACGGATGAATTTTATCGAAAATTTTTTCCTGGTGGGTACCCAACAGCGAATTATACTGGAAATTTTTTTGACTTCTATAATGACAGAATATTTTTTGGCAATATGATTTCTATTTGTTTTCACACATAATAATTTTGATTAATTTCAAAAAAAAGCTTAAATGTTTATATTAAATTACGCAATTATTGTATACTATGGCAGGTTGATTCGAAGTTGCTCGCTCTTGATTTAGAGATTTTTGGACTGCCTTTGCAGAAGTTGAAGCAGACCTCATTGCGTCAATCATATCCTGATGATGGCCCGAGTCAATTTGCAGATATGGTTTTGTGGAGTGACTGCTAACATGCCCTTTTATTTTAATCAATTGCTGATCTTCAATTCTGTTCTGCAAGAACTTGATAAAGACGAAAATTGATGTTGTTTGAAACACATTCGGTGTGGAATTTTTCCACCGAATACCACACGAGGTCAAATTAAATCCGGAAATAATTCGACCTCTAGTGAAAATATACCGGTTTTTTTTTGCACCCATCCGCATCAGAGTAGGACTAAAGTCTGAGACAGCGTCCGCGTCGCTCTGTCAAAAAGTCCGTCGTCGCCTGTCAAAAACGCGCACAGACATTTCGTTCGGCTGACGATGGCGCGAAACGCCAGCGACATTTTCTGCCTCAACGAGGACAACACCGACGGCAACCAGATGTTCTCCGTGCACGGCAGCTGCCCCATGAGGATCTCCCGGAAGACCAAACCGCGAGAGAACGAGTGCTTCGAGTACGGCCGGTCCAGGTCGCCGGACAAGCCGGAGGCGCCGGACCGAGGAGACGCCGCCGTGGCCGATGCGCCGGAGCCGCCGCCTTCCGACGCGACGCTGCACCGGATCGAGGACGACACGAAGAGCCAGGTGAGCGTTTCCAGCATGCAGAGGAATCCCTTGACGGGCGCCGGGATGGAGATTCAGGAGCACAAGAAGTCGAAGAAGGGGCCGAATAATAAGGACGACAGATGGGTTTGGTGAACTGTGTCTCGATGATGAAGGACGAAAATTATTTGTGCTCTCACGTAATGTAGCTCACCTATTTATTTTGTTCATTGCATGGATTAAACGAATTTCGTAATGTTATTCCACTAACTCACGATTGATTCTATCGAAATTCTCTTCTTCGTTTTTCTACAAGATCTCCCGTATTGCATGAGAATGCTCGAAATATCGATTTCTTTGTACTTATCATGCGATGGGTTTTTTTTCGATTTTTTCGTTTGGTAACTACGTATTTCGACCTCAGGAACCCGAATTTCACAATAAAAATGTGCGCAAACTTATATTTTTCGAGATATTCCAGGAAAAAGTATGAAAATTACCCTTCTTGTTTCGGCCTGTTTTGGGGGTAGGCACCATAGCCATTCGAAGTTTCATTTCTCACATAAGATACTTTTTATATCTTCCTTATACATTCTAGGAGCTAAAAAGAAGGAGGAACATCCTCTAAGAAGTTCAATTCATCGTCTTTAGCATCTTTGATGAATCCTTCTTTTATATGGACGGCGCTGTCAAATGTCAATCTGTGATATTTTGACTCACAGAACTAGTGATTCTGACGTAGATTCTCATTCGACAGTGCCGTCCATATGGAAAATGCTGGATCCACCTTCCTCCGAGATGCTAAAGAACGTTCATTTAACTGATTAGAGGATGTTTTCCCTTCTTTTTGACTTCTTGAATGTTCAAGGAAGGTATAAAAAGTATCCTGTGTGAGAAAAGAAACTCCATCCCTACTCAAAACGAGCCGAAGAAAGAAGGTTAATTTTCGTACTTTTTCCTGGAATATCTCGAGAAATATAAGTTTGCTTACGTTTTTATTGTGAAATTCGGGTTCCTGAGGTCGAAATACATAAGTACCCAGAAAAAAATCGAAAAAACCCCATCGCATGATAAGTGCAAGATTACCTCGATTTCACATCATATTGAATTGAATATGGCCGAAGACTGGAAATGTGAAATTGGAAACTCATCACCAATTCCATTCATGAGACATTCTACAGTGGTTTTATGCAACAGTGGTGACAAAGGGCTTAGGTATTATTTGCCTCCTAATGGCAGGTGGGCAGAGCTAATAATCGCGCCAATATTTGAATCGTACCTTCATCATCAGTTCAATGTAAACTCAACTTGAGCCCGTGGCAAATTTGCCTCCTAATGACGCCAGTTAATCAGAAACGCTGTCGCCACTGTCTTGTACAGGAACTTCTAGTGGCATCTATGTGTTAATTCTAGTAACTACATACACGCACACCGAACGGTTCTCCACGAATAGAGTTCTGTAATTACTTCATCTACTGATTTATAAATGTCTGTGTGATCAAGTCTGATCGTTGGTAGAACTGATACAGATTTCGAATGACTTTCGACAGTCACTTTTTTCGGAGGATCCGTTCGGCATTTGAAAAAATACATCGCTTGGGGATTCCTCAAATTTCTCCTTGATAATGTTCAGAAGAGTCCGAAGTAAACATTTCGATAACCGTAAAATAAAGAAAAAATATTATCAAGTAAATGAATGATCGAAAAAATTGTATCCGACTACGGATAACGCGTCCATAACAATCATTGTGGATATAGGATGGTGGAACGACTTTCCAAAACATGTAGACCTGTCAAACAACTTTGCTGAGGCCGTACCGCTTGAGTATAGATGGCCATACGATCGTCGATTATGTAAAGTCAAATCCAATTCAACTGATGTTGACGGATATCTGACAGTGCTGGATAGCTAATGGTTCAATTCTTGCATTTGTGTTGCATTTCATTTGTTGAGTTCTTTACCTTTCAGAATGTTGGTAGCAGTGGCACTCTTCTTCTCTTTCCCCTTCCCGCGGTAATCATCGCGCTGTCAAAAAGCTTGTTTATATCGTGTGTTTCGTTTCAAATCCAGACATTGACATTAATGACATCATTTTGACAAGTAATAAATAAACAAAACATAACCTCAATCTCAACATTGATTTGGACTGATATAGAATAATTACATAAATAACTACAACTTTGATTCCAGCTTCAACCTAATGAAACTCCTTTGATTCTCATGTGAGTGACCATTACTTATTAATTGATATCCGCAGAACAGCAGATCCCAAAATGTGTGGCCTCTCAAAAATCCTCAATGTGCGCCTATATTCGACCATTCCACCAGCCCGAAATATCCTAGCTGCTTTGAGAAACAGATCCCTCCTACGAGTATCAGGAACAGAAGTGAAAGATTTTCTACAAGGCCTCATAACCAACGATATGAGCCACCTCAGCAAAGTGTCTGGGGGTTCTATATACACCATGTTCTTGAATCCAAAAGGCAGAGTAATGTATGACGCCATCATATACAAAGCTAAAGAAGTGGACACTTACTACATCGAATGTGATAGTGATGCTATCAAGCCACTTGAGAAGCATTTGAAAATGTTCAGGGTTAGAAAAAAAATTGACATTTCTAGCCTTCAAGATGAGTATATGATTCACACTGTATATAATAGCCATAACATAAGAATTCAGGGAAATACAGGGACTAGAAGTGCTGAATTTGAGGGTGTTGTAGTACCTTGTGATAAACTGAAAGAGACTTTACCGGAAGGTTCTACTAGCTCCACGTTCCATAGGAATTTACTGATCTTCAAGGATCCCAGGATAAGGGAGCTAGGCTCTAGAGTGATATCCAAAGTTGGCACTGATGTGGAGCAAGAGATAACTGAAGTAATAGGGGTGATAGACAGTCAAAAACCTGAAGAGAGCTATAAAGCTCTGAGATACTCATTGGGAGTAGGAGAAGGCCTGAATGACTTACCACCAGACAACTGCTTTCCCTTGGAATGCAATTGTGACTATCTTCATGGGGTTAGCTTCCACAAGGGCTGCTATATCGGTCAAGAACTGACAGCAAGAACACACCATACAGGGATTATTAGGAAACGCTTGATGCCACTGTTTTTCACCAAAATACCCAACGATTTGCCAGAAGATAGCAATATAATTCATGAAAGTACGAAACTCGGGAAATTGAGGGGTGTAGAAGGTAATTTAGGACTCGCATTACTTAGAATCAGTAATGCACTGGAAGTGAGTGAATTTTCTGTAGGCGATGGCATTGCTAGAGTGTATAAACCTCATTGGTGGCCTATAGAAGCTCCCAAGGAGAAATTCAATCTGCAGAAAAATATCTGAAAATTAGCATTGAATTATGACATCATGTTTGGAATGAGTTGGAGGAAGGTAAATGCAAAAACTGAAAGATGATAATAAAGATTGAAAATAAAGGGCCTTGAAGCATTATTCCTACAATGTCACGAACTTGCTACAAGAACTCTAAATAAATGAAAATTTGAAATGAAAACTTTCATCTCCTAGAAATAGCAGAATAATAAAAATCAACACCTTTCACCGTCACCAAATTCATTAGAATTGTTGAATGATAAATTTCCTGAAACTGTTTGTAAGTTTTTGAGAAGGTGGAATATTAATTTATTTAGATTTTTTCGAGATGTTCTCTCCTTGTTTCTGAAAAATGATGATAGAAATTATAATAAGTATCTCAATATATTTGTAGAAATTCAACCTTTAGATACCTAAAAGAGAAACTCTCTATTTGTCAGTGATACCTTATTGTTTTGAATGGTGTCCTTTTTTATCAAATTCATCAAAACAATGTGTCACTGACAAATAGGGAATTTCTCATTTAGGTATGTGAAGGTTGAATCCCAAGCACAGTGATATGTTGAGGCAGATCATAAATTTTTTAGAAACGAGAGAAACTCCCAGAATATCTAGAAAAATTTTAAAATTCTCTGAAGTTAACTTAGATTCAATGTAGTTTCAGGACATCTCTGAAATGGAACCAGACATCAAACAAGAAGCTAGTGATACCAAAGAAGACCTTTCTTCCATAGAAACTAAACCAGGGCCCTCAAAATCCGATGCATCTGAAGCACCAACAGAAAAAGAAGAACCAAAGTATTTTGAATGCTCAGCTTGCTCTTTTAGAGAAAAGTATGAGTATTTTGGAAGTAATCCACCTCACACGAAGAAATACATTCTGATGGAAGATGCCTATGTGATTGAAGACCCTTTTCAACAACCAAAGCAAGGCAAAATCATAATTTTAGGTTCCCATTGTATTGCTTGCAGGAAAAGTGTGTGTAAAGACCAAAACTGTAGTTTTTACTATGATGGTAGCTTCTGCATACCATGTGCAAAAAGTAGACTAAGAAGTTTTCCAAAGGCTGTGCAGGAAAAATTGAATAGAATCGTTTGTAATTGAGGTATTAAATAGATCTAGAAAATGATATTGTGGATTAAATTTAATAAGTTTCATTGAGTCATTATTAATATATCAAGAGTGAGAATTAAATTATCACTTAAAAGCCAATTTTGGTTACAATTCAAATGACATTCCACCCACAAGAGATGTTGTGTTTTCATAATCGACATGCTCCCAAGAATATATGAAAAATGTAAAATTTTCAATATCTACATGCATATAACCATGAGTTTGATAGCACCCTCTCTCTCTAGAACTGCTGCATTGATGATGTGCAGTTTGATCAACTTTCTCATGCTTTTTCGATATGGGCTTTTTCAATTGGATGATAATGTCTATCATCCAATACAGTCAAAATCTATGTCAAAAAACGAAATGCATATTTTGTTCCTATCTAGAAGCATAACTGACTTCTTAAGCATTAAAAATCAAGAAAGAATTCTTTATTTTCTATTGAAAATAGAGAGCAAAGAGTTATTTTTATTATACTTCATGGCATGACTGAAATGCTAGTAGGTATTTTATATACAATGATTGAATGGTGTACTATATTCTTTTTGAGACCTGTTGATTCTTTGGATCTTCAAAATTTTGAAGGATACAAACAGACAGGAGAAGTCTATCGGTACTCACTTTTAACGCCCCCAGCGAAGTTCTCGGAATTCGAAATGGTAACTATCCATTTAAAAAATAATGTTCACATCCAGTTCACTACACCTGTGAATAATTCATTGAAATCTAGACATAAAAACTAACAATAATGTAAAAAACATACCTTCTGTTTAAGCACCTGATCACTTTATTACCCTATACTTTTTTTCACACGCATTCAAGAACATTCGATGTGCGCCAAAAGACTCACCAACATAAAAAAAAATGTTATTTCAACTGTAGACGAGAGGCTACACCGCCCAGTCGGTCCGACATTGCCAAGTTTTTCCAGACACATTAACTCGCATTACGATGATATTATTTGCCTTTGCTATTTGCAATAAGATCTTCGAAGGCCTCGCAGCTTATTTTGTCTACAATGGTAATTTGAGGTCGTGAGTTCGTATCCCGCTCTGGACTCCTAGTGAAATCATAGATATAATTGGCAACGTCGGTACGAACTGGGCGGTTTGAGCTCTATCGTATGTGAAACAACAGTAGGCATTGCAAAACATTTGAATTACTGTATCAGGCTAGCCAATAGCCAATATTGTGGTCATTTCGCGGACAAGTTTTCGTTGATTAGCGTCCTTTTTTTCAAATTCAGAATTCAATTTTTTCTCGTGATCCATGCGTGTAGTGCTTTGATTCGTGACAAAAGAAAATTTGTGCTGAGTGCAAAAATACTGTCGCTGATGTGGAGGAAAGCTGAGAATTCTAGTTTGCTGCCTTAGAGGTGAGTGACTGCAAGAAGTATAATTTCCCTGATTCGAGTGATATAATCGAACCTATTCGTAGGAGAAAACTATCCCTCAATTATTGTTATAAATGAGCGGTACTAGTACAGAAGGGAAGTACTCACCACTAATTGGTAATGTACCAATTTGAAACCTTTTCAAAAACATCTGAAAGTTGAAAAATTCCAAAGATATAATCTTGATTTACTATGATGATCTGGTTATTTGGATATATGACTGAATTTTATCTATACTTTGAATGTATGTAAAATGAAACAATTTATTTCAACCACATGTATATTCCAAACATTCATGATACCTATCAAATTAATATCATTATAGAAGAAATCTTGTCAGCAAATAAATATCCTCATTACACATGAGGGGCGATTCTCTTGACATTTCTCTTTTTCTCTAAAGCTCCTCTGTTAACCTTGAATTTCTGGGGACAAAATCATAAATTGATATCTAGCAATTCATCACATAGATTTATTTGGATATTTTACCTGTTTCTTGTCTGAAAATTTGGCTCCCTGAAATCCGTTATTGCTATTTGTCCAATTTGGTCTTTCCGGCCTATGCTCTCCATCCCCTTGAACTTCTTTATAATTATCTCGTCTACTACCGAAGGGTTTTGTTGATTTTGGTTTCCCAGCCTTAGTAATCTTGAATAAAATGTGGGTACATTATGGATATAAATTCAGACAGCGATGTTCACTTACAGCTTTATTTTTATTCTTGTTCTTATTCTTCTTTGCAGTAACTAGATTGGAAAGTGAAATTCTCAATTCCCTATCTTTCAATTTGACATTCTCCATTTCGAGAGCCATCTGTACAGCATCAGAACTCTTGAAATTCACATAGCCAAAACCTTTTCCCATTCCTGTATAGGAGTCTCTGATGATCCTGACATGAGATATTGGTCCACAGGGCTCAAAAAGTTTCCATAATGCATCTTCTTCAGCATCTAGACAGAAATTTATTGAAAAAAATACTTGTAGATATCGATAACAAATGAATACTCACCAAAACTTAAGTTGCCGACGAAAATAGCTTTCGATTCATCAGGTTTTTCTGTATTACTGCAACAGTGTACCCTCAAATGGTGTTCTTGGAATAATGAACCATTTGCTTCTTCAGCTTTCAAAGCATCATCTTTATTCATAAATCTAATGAAGAAAAAAAAAAGGATTTCTTGATTGAAAAGAGCATACATTTTTGAGCGAGAATCATAAAGTACTAGTTTCATGTTGAGCAAGACTTTTATCAAGAAAGTTTTCTCTATAGCCACAGTCACTTCTTTCTTTCAATTCAATTTTTCAATTAATTTTTTCAAGAATTCATTCTAGTCAATGCCTCTGCATTGAGAATATAAGAAGAAACTGCCGGTTTTCTTCTTCATTTTTTCTATGATCAAATTAATCTGATGTTAGTACAAAGTATTCAGATTTGAAACTATAAACTGGTTATAAATTCATGAAATTGTCAATAAACCAAATAAAACTTCTAAAGTCTATGTATAATAAAGACAATTTCTATGTTAAGTGGTGAAGTCATCATAGATTGAAATTATGATCAGTAGTACAAAATTGAGAGCAACTGTTGATGAAAATAGTGAGGAACAGTTCAACTTTTTGTTCAGTCATACCAAAAAATATATAATCCTTGTGAATGTAATCAATATTCATACCTTATGTAACAATATACATTGCTTCTATCCGGGTGGAATTCCTTCTTGATAGCAGCCACTTTCTTGGATGTTTTAGGATCTGCTACCGGTATCCCTCTAAACCTCAGAGATTCTATGGGGCCGTACTTTTTGAAATGATTTTTGATTTTCTTTTTATGCATTTGGATAGGGACATTACCGACGTAAATGGTCCTTGCAAGTTCTTCAGGGTTTTCAACTTTTTTTTCTTCCTTGATCTTCTTCTTAACACGTCTTTCGGCATTCTTGTCGAACTGGGTGGGAATTGTTTTTTCGGTAGGGGTGCCTACATCTTCGGTGTCCTCAGCATCACTATCAGCTAGATCTACTTTACTCTCGTCAACTACCCTCTTTTTTTTCTTCTTTGTGCTGCCCTCATCAATGTTGGTCGACTGAGCTGCATCCGTTTCACTCTCATCTGATTTCCTCTTTTTTTTCTTCAATTTTGGTATCTCTCCAACATTGTCAGGCGATTCTGTTACTGCCCAATCTTTAGCATTCACTTTTTTGCTTTTCTTTTTAGGACTCTGATCTGAACTTTCCAGAGCGTGATCTAGAGGTGATGGCTTCCTCTTGGATTTCTTCTTGTCGACTTGGGACGCGTTCTCTGAGATTGTTTCCAAGGGGAATGTTTTCTTCTCGAATTTCTTTTTAATAACTTTGGGTTTATTCGGCGTATTCGAACCGGATATCAAATCGGCTAAGCTACCAACAGTGTAATCCATAATTGAGAGAAATGATTAAACACGTTCTTAATGTTCAATTTATTCAACATTCACGTGTTTCTCATTCTTCGACTGCTAGTGGGTAAACATAACCTGAAAATCGGAAGCGCGTTTGATCTCATAGCTCTTCTTGTTTTCAGGCCGAATATTGTCTTTTGCATCTAGCCAGTTAATATCTAGCTCCTACAAAATTGAGATGTTTATGGTATGGTATAAGCACTGAATATCGTTTTTAAAGTCTGCGTTTATTCCAGTAGTTCTTCATGTACTAGATTATCTTTGTGTGAGTGTTTTCTATGATTATTTTTGGAAATTGGTACACGTGAATGGTCGATAAGAAAGTTGCAGGTACTTCGTCATCTCAAATACAATACCCTAAGAATTATTCAACTTTCTGAACCTACGTTGAATTTACGAGTTCATTTGATATCGTCTGCCAGAAAAAAAAAACTTCTTTTCCATTGATCAAGAAAACTAGATGAGGATGATAGTCTCGTTTTTCAAATAGATATATTATACGTATTTATATTTATGATTGCATGTCCTATATCTACCTTGATTACTCATCAACTCTTCATGTTGATTCTCTTTATGTATCAGAAATTGATTTCGAGATATGAATTAATTTCGATTTTTAAAAAAATTAACTTCGATATATTATGATATTGTTTTGAGAATAAGCAATTTGTTTCAAGCACAATGGAATTCAATAGGAACTGATTGAGATATTAGTGTTTATTCATGAATACTCGTACAAAAACTAGTACTACGTCTTAAATCTATACTGTATACATACATATTTACACAAACAAAGTTGAGACAATGAGGAAAGTGAATAATATTCCTCAAATAATTTCTCAGTTGATTTTGACGAAATTTTCCCTATCCAAAATCTTGTACCGGTCTTCCCTGAAATTCAAAAGGTCATTGTAAAGTTGCCTGACGCTCGTATCTCTGAGTTTGACGTAGACCGGCGCGATGGGTGAAGTGTCGGCATCTTGCGCCAAATCGTTGTAGTAATCCTCTTGGTACTGCCCCATCATGTGCGCTTGCCGTTTCGTGCATCCCTTCTCCCAGCGGTACTGCATCTCACGTTCGGTGTGCTTCCGCATCTGCTCGCTAGAGGGCAGCAGCATCGTGCCGTTCAGGTGTCGACAGAAATAACGAGCCTGTGAAAAACGGAAATGCAAAGTATGGTATGAAAAATTTCATGACATGGAATCACAGAACCATTTTACATCCTGACCTACGGTCTATGTTGCCAATCTTATGCCACCATGGCTCAGTGATTGAGGAGGTTGTGACCTATCCTAACCTGTGTGGAATGTTTCATGACACAGAGTCACAGAACGAATTTATAGTTCTGACCTCTGGTCTGTTGCCACTTCTCTCTCACCATTGCTAGTGAGGTGGAGGAGGCTGTGGGCTAAATCAACCTAACCTCACCTGTAAATCGAACATGTGGAAGGTACAGACGTTGAAGGGTATGCCGATGAAGCACATCGTAGGCTTTTCGAGGTGGATCATGTGCCTGTAGAGCGGCTGGATGAAATTCTCGTCGACCGTGATTCCGCAGGATTCGTGTAGGAACGGGAAACTGTACTTGTAACCCGTACAAAGAATGATGGCGTCTGCGCAGCAACAAGTGCCGTCGACGAATTCTACGGTGTCTTCGTCGATGATACGTCTGATGTCGGGTTTTTGTTGGACGTTCGGAGGGAATTTAGTGTTTTTCGCTTCGGAGGAATGATGGCTGAACACTACCTGCAAATAACGAAGATCGCATGATTTCGATTCTTTCCTACATCAACTCGAGAAAAATGTTGCATCCATCATATGAGACGTCACACAGTTTGAATATCCGATTTCGATTTTGCCTTTACAACGTTAGCGCTTTTATAGCTTCATGGAGATATCTAGAGATTTCAGCAATGAGATGAAATACATTAAATTTTCAAGATACATCTTTTATTTCACTAGAACTGGTGGTATGAGTTTCCGTTTCTTGACAAAATATCTTCTTTCAATACAGTCCACTCAATGAAGTGTAGAACAAGGGGAATTGAAAGAGAAGAAACGTATTTTGGATATAAAAGATACCCCATAATCATTAGGCAATGTACGCCCATTGACCTAGCGGAGACTTCGACGACTGTCGATACGTGATGAAGGTACGTATTTAGGTGTGGGGTCAATCCACATCGAATTCGATTCCGGGAGGTGTCACTTTCTAGCTCTGTCTTACACATACTAACACATACTAACCTTCATGTAATTTCACGAATAGAAATCCAAAACCGTAAAAACGTTTTCACGAAAGAACACATTCCTTAACTTTGATACACGCGTTGTAGAAGCTAGTGGACACCTGTTTTTGATCGCGGAGGGTAAAGGTATTCGTTCTGCGAGCTGTTTAACGTACCACGGAGATAATATTTCGCAATTCAATTCAGCCCGGCATTTCGAATGGAACTGGAGTTCATCGCTTGTCATCTTACCTCAGACGCAACTTTGGACAACTGCAAAGCGATGTCCAAACCCGAAGGTCCAGCTCCTACCACCACCACCTTTTTCCCATCGTACGGCTCCGGGGATCTGAATGTGTGGCTGTGCAATATTTCGCCCCGGAAAATCTCGTTTCCCGGTATTTCCGGTACGACCGGATCATTGTAGTGACCGTTGCATATCATGACGGCGTCGTAGGCGGCCGTGGTCTTCTCGCTGGTGGTTTTGTTTATGCACGTCAGCTGCCAGGAGGAGGCCCCCGAGGGACGGATTTCACTCACGATCGCGTTGAACTGGAAAAAAAATTCTATACTAACCCAGCAATATCATATTTCAGTCGCGATCGTTACACTTTTTACGGTTGTCTATTCTGTGACCTGTGAGATTCATGCAAAACTGCTCATATTATTTTTACAGATTTTTTGGGGTTTCCTCCTAAAAAATTGAAAAAATAAAGTTCTAAAAATTGATAAATCTGATGAGGAAAGAAAATAAATTTTAATAATTATTTGAATAATTTTGTATTGAGGACATATTTGAGATCTGCCCAAAAATGTCATTTCGCTTGAAATAAAACCTTTAAATTCTTGAAAGAGAATCTCTCTATTTGTCAGTGCATGACACTTTATGGTTCTGTTAGAAATATTCGTTTACTTTGAAGACGAATATATTCAACAAATATCAAAATTTCTAGTCATTAGTGGTGTACATTCCGAGAAAGGAAGAATCTGCTTCTCGTTCTCAAATCAATGAAAAATGATTATCGTTTGAATAAATAAAGATAATGATAGTTAAAATAATGCTTCGTCTTGAGAAAGTGTCGAAATTGTGTCACTAAATAGTGACAAGCTGTCAGACCAAAATTGTTAATGAAATGATAAAAAAGGTTATCTGAAGGTTTAATTTCAAGCGTAGAGACATTTTGGGGCAGATCACAAATTTGTCCTTTCTACAAATATATTAGTGATTGTTATGAACTCTTTTCATCTTCAAAAACTAGGAGAGAAAAAAAATCTGTGATAATTAATATACCATCTCGATTAACCTACAGAAAGTATTCACTCTATTCCAATCAGCCTTTTGGTTTAATCAAATCCCTCTCTATTTCAATACAGATAAAACTGACAAAAATTATGAGATTTCATGCCAGTCAGGGAGTTGGATGGTACGGAAAATTCTAGTTTACCTTGATGAATTGTCTCAAGTTGTATCTGTCTGCGTATAGATTCAGAAAATCAAGAATCTCAGATTGAGTTAGATAGGACTTGTTCTGTTCTGGAATCGGAAAATCTGGAAAGCCCATCACCTCTTTGGGCAGGTTGGTTCTGAAAGAAAAAATAACATATACCTACAACATCTTCTCATCCATTCAGTATAATTACGTAATTATCTATGAGTTCGATTTTTTTCTGTTGGAGAAATGAAGACGATTATTATTAGTATGTTTCCATCCGGAAATATTGCTTTCAGGGGCGTAGATGAATATTTTTCTAGGGTTCAACTTTTATCAAAGCAAATCTTCTTCATAAAAGAAAATATGAAATAAACAAAAATTGATTCATTACAACACAAACACATTTCCAATATATAATATTGTCATAAAAGTGAAAAATCAATCTGTTAATATCATAATACAGAAGAAATAACTCTCGAATATACCGATATCGAAAAAATATTACAGGGACAAGACATTTATTTCAATATTTCTGTGAATATACGTGGAGGAATTTTTATCTTATTGATATTTTAACCATCATTATAACACGTAGTGGTGTCAGTGTGAAAAGTATGAGAAACATGAGAAACAAGAATTCTGATTTATCGTGCGAGAATACGATTCATTTGAGTAAACACAACAATTTTGTCTGATCTCTGACATCAGAATTTGGCCTGGTTGACAAGAAGGTGACTGGTAAGCGATTGATAAAATGGATGATAATTCGAAAACATGATTTTATTTTTGTTCGTTGATGCATGCACGAATTTCCGGTTCAATCCTCATAATATTACTCAATAAACGAATAACGCAGATTGGCTTTTTATGTGTAAAGTTTTCGAGATTCTGCCCAGAAATTATCAGTTATTTTTGTACAAGACATCGAATCTGACTCATAAATTTCCAAATTGGTTTGGCGGGGTATGAAGTTCGTTTCCTTCACTTGCATTATCGCAAATTTTGTTATGAGTAGTATATGCATGATATACAGAGCGTATTCCAGAATACGTTGCTAATTTACCATATATCTTTCCTTTCGAATATCATAAAGAAAGCTTGGGTTATAATTTAATAACTCCTTGAAATGATTGAAATATATCGACGAGAAGTAGATTCTTCCGAACATGCAAGCTGATTTACTGGTATTTCATCCAATATCATGTACAGGGTGTGTTCAAAATCAACCGAAATGTAAGTGGTATTGTTTCGTCCTACTTTTGGACATCACATTTTTTTTTCAAGACTCCAAATCAGTTATTTCAGAGAGCACAATATTTCCCGATGTTTTTACCTATGTATTATATATTTATGGTTGCACTCACCTCAATCCTTGATACATCGCGGAATATACAGGGTACCCAAATCGGTCGGTACCGACGTCGTCTGTGTAAATCCAAGTGCCTCCGAGATTTTCCCTCATCTCGAAAACGTCACAATGGAAGCCGCATTCCTTGGTGTGCCGCAAGGAAGCTAACCCAGCCGCTCCGGCGCCGACGATTGCCACACGCATGCTTTTCGGAAATTCCGGAATTTTTTTTTGACGTTCACACTTCGGAAATTAGTCGATCGGTAGATAACGAGCTTTCTCTTCTGTGTGTTTTCTGGCTGTGCACTTTCTTAGGCAATATTTTTATCTCTATACTGGTTGGAGTAGCGGACTGTACTAATTAAGGAGATAATTCGGTTTCTTTATATATATTGAATGATGTTTACTACAACACTATATTTGTGGCATGGAAGCGGAATTGATGTGTATCGCGGTATTGAGTTAGGTTCGAGTCAGTGCCGTATTATGCGATAGGCTCACCTAGGTTGCTAGCCTGAGGCACCGAACGAATTTTTTTTTTGTTCGAGGAACATCGTGTTAGCCAGGAACATCTTGTTTGGGAGAGAAGGAAGGTGTTGGAATTTTTCTTGAAAGTTTGGAGGCTGTTAGCATCGGGAAAGATTTCACTAGGCAAAGAATTCCACAGCTTTGCCGTTCTATTGTTGGATGATGCTTGGTATAGCGATGTTCGACAGGTCTCGAGCCTGACAGTGTAGGGGTGACCAGCCTGAGCTCGTCTGGTTTGTCTACTAGGAATCGCGCGTGGTGGCATAATAGATGATATTTCCGTTGAGCACCGACCGTGAAAGTACCTATAAAAAAGGCAGAGATCGCCGACCTTTCTACGATGATCTAGAGAGGTCAATGATTTGGTGAGTGTAGTATCATCGATTAGGCGAATAGCTCTCTTCTGAATGGAATCTGAGAGCTTTAGCGTATGTTTGGGGGCTGAGCTCCAAACTTGTGAACAGTACTCCAGGACAGGTCGAATTTGTGCTTTGTAGATCATAAGCAGTTGCTGGGATGTGGAGTATCTCTTCGCACGGAATAGGAAACCAAGTTTTTGTGAAGCAGTTTTCGCAATGGACCTCACATGTTCGCCGTAATTATCGAGGAGTTAAATTATTGTTGAAAATCCAAGGGGAGAAAATAGTTCTTAGACCCTTAGTTTTCGAGATGAAGTACATCAAAATTTTACAAACGGAAAAACCACTTTTTTCAAGAGCGTGCAGAGAAATATTTATTATTTTCATATCTGAAACAAAGCATGAAAAGCATTATGAAATATATAATCTTATTTGTGGAGACCTTCAATTCTGAACTCATCGATGTTCGATCCGACCATCATCAAGGAATTTTCCAACATGTCGCAGGAAATTTTTGTCCCTTTTAGGGCTCTAGGACGGCCCTGTTGATCGGCGGAGTGTGATTGACGCATCGGTAAAAAATCGGGTTTTCCTGGAATGTGTTAAAATTGTGGTCTCCTTCGTTGGATTTTCCTCTAAAGGAAATCGTTCTGAGGATAATAGCGATCTGGTTTTTCCGGATCGTTTGTACGTAGTCATCAACATCCTTTGTTTTTTTTAATAGGTAGTTCTTTAATTCGACTCCAAATGTGAAGTACGACATTTTTTCTTGTTCAATGATGAATATAATTGACGACAAATTTCATTAGCATTTAGAATTTATTTTTAAATCTGAGTTTGCAATTTAGGTTTTTGTCAAGGAACAGACTCATATGTTTCTGCATCTTGATTCACCATTCACTTAATTTTGTTGCATTCAACTCTAGTAGATTTTCAGATCCCCATTTGCAAATTTTTGCTAGCTCTCCATTAATAGTATCTCCTTCTTGCACCTCTGGCCTCATGATGATGATGATGCTGAAAGATGATATAGGGGTTTCAAGTATCGTTGAATTTCTCATGATGAACCCTAACCGATGAGGAAATGGATGGAAAAAAAAATAACGTTAACGTCACGAACCGAAATTAGCACCCAATGAAAATATCCCTGTTTGTTTGCGATTATTTATGTATCGTATCTCCTAGGAAATATTCATTAACGTGTATTGTATTAGTTTATATTTCGCAAGGCAGATTGGCGTGAATATTACGATTTCCTAAGAAAAAATTCCACTAACCATTACGGGTATTGCTACTTGTACATAGCGGTTATTAGTCAGTACAGCGTTACATAACTTTTGATGGCGTACCAAACATATTCCGATGCATGGAAAATTTCTAAATCATTCAAAACGATAAAGAATGTTGAGCTTTCCATTTATTCAAAGGGGGATTGTTGATTATCAGTTATGTTGTGTTTTATCGAACTATGTAGAGGCTAAGGACTCTTTTCTTCTACTATAAATGTACATGTGGGTATTTTTTCATGATATCATTTGCGTACTTCATCTAATATCATTCCGACTAATATGCTCGATATAAAAAGTTAAGTAAAAGTGAGTAAAAGATAAGTAAAGGTAGTTGGAAAATAAAGTTAGTTGAATGGGAGAAAAGTCACAGAATTGGAGCAACTTTCAAGTTGCATAAGTTTATTATCTCTTTTCGTCTTCGAGATATTTGGAAAAAAATATTTCTACAGTTTTTGTTCTCATTCATTTCTGACCTTATTCCAGTATCTATCAAAAAATTAAGACTCAGGTTAGTTGAATAATATCGTGTAGAGTATTTTTTTTTGATACACTTGTTGATTCTAGATGAGAAAAAATCCGTATTAGAAGATTTTTGCATTATTTTTGCATTTGGGGAATGAATCCTACTTTATAACGTTCATAACGTGTCATCCTGTACATGAGAGATAAGTTATCATCCATCGAAAATATGTCACCAAAATAATATTGAAGCGGTCAGATACACAAACAATACCTTCACGTTTTCGACCTGATTTAGAAAAACGAGGTCAGATTATCGAATTTTCGATAAAACATTTATTTTCATGAAGAATGATTTCATAACATTGAGGCAAAGCGAGATTGGTGTATCCACAACATATATGCGCCCAAAATGTCAACGGAATATATACAGGGTTTGTTTTCAACTTTTTCATTTTCGTTCCTCATTTTTTAAATTTGCTATTAAAATTTAGAATAAGAATAGGTGGACACCCTATGTATTATTCTGTCAGATAGAGTGATTTTCAGTGATTTCAAATATGTATATGTTGTAAAGATACAGGAATTGTGTGCCGAAGTGAAACGACGGAACATTCTATTGAATTGGCTAATTGACTAAAAAGAGAAGCCAAAATACTCAACCGATTGAATATTTGACCTGAACTCTCTCTCATTCTCCAATTTGAACGAATTCAACATCATTGATTATCCTATAAGATAAATCTCGATTCCCATTGGTCACAGTATGCACGTGTTTGTACAGCTTGATGAAAACAGACGGTATTTTCTTGACCTTGGCGGTTTCTGCTAGATCGTCCATGTAGACGCCCTGATCTAAGCCCAGGTAATGTGCTTGGAGATGCCGAGAGATTACGCCTTTCTCGGCTTGCTTCGACATTTGTCGGGCGATGTCGTCCATCATTTGTTCTTCCGTGATCGCGATGTTGCCGTCGAGGTAGGATAGGAAAAAGCGAACCTGCATGGAAATTAGAAATGTTACACAGGCTGTAGTGCTTGCCTGATCATCATTAGGAAACCTCGTACATGAAAGCATTTCTGAATTGACAACTGAAATATCTCAAAATATCTCAGATTAGGAAGCAGAATGAATATTGCCCTAGATTCCGGTAATTATCGGACTTGCGACAACACTGGAGCCAACTTTGTGGTTATACGTGTGGCACTCTGACCCGCTTTGATTTATATGCGTGTCACAGGAGGTTGCTCTCACCTGAATTCCGAATATGACGAAAGGAAATATACGTATAGGCAGTCCTATGAAGGCCATCGTGGGTTTTTTCACGTTTATAACTTGTTTGTAAGTATATTTCACCCAGTTATTGTCTACTTCTATTCCACAGTCAGCTGTCAAGAATGGATAACTGCAGCTGTAACCTAAAAAAAAAATGATTCGATGTTATATATGATATACTGGGTGGCTCAATGAAAACGAAACAAGGCCGGTTTTCATTTCGAGAGGAAAATATTTTGCGCATGTTTCCAACTTTTTCACTTCAAACCTCTCGGAGGGGTAAGCTCCAACCCTTGAATCTCAAATGGGATAAGGGGTCAAGTGATACATCATTTTGAAGGTAATCGAAATCTCTTACCAACGCTTCCTTCTTTTTGGAATTCAATAGAGTAGTTCTCGAGAAAACACGTTATTGAAAATAATCAGCTAGTGATGGAAAGTAACGCTTTCTTCCCTTTTATCACTATTTCTCATATTGTAGTCACAACGAGGTTCATCTAAGAGGTGCCTAATGTGTTTTTTTTTCAAATCCTGTCCTATCCAACATAACATAAAGAATCATTTATTTTAATGTCAGTTCCTTGATCTCTCAGTGAAATGCATACCTTCTTTCGATTTCCTTGGGCCACCCTGTATAGTTCAGTAACCATTTTTGACCCAATTAGTACCGAAGGTGGCATCAAAACATGAATGGGACAATTGATATGAACCCATTGGAGAAAATTTAGAATTCAAGAGAATTTAAGTGAAGGAAGATAAAACAAAGCAAGGTAATAGAGAATTTTCAAGACACTTTTGGGGAACGTTCTGTCACTGTTTTACTGTTTACTGTTTTATGTAGAATATGCCTTGTACTTTTTCCTTCTCAACTCCGATTCTCACCTGTACAAAATATAACAGAATCTATGGTTTCTTCAGATCCATCCACTAAAACAACACTGTTCTTCTTGAATTCCTTAGGTTCTGGTTTTATGATTATACCTTCAGGTAGCTTTATTTTGGAATTAATATCACTTCTATGACAAAGAACGACCTGAAAGATATACCATGTGTACTAAAAACATCATTCTTGATTGATAATCGACCCTGATGAGCACAATATCTCCAACTTGATATATTATGTCATCATGGAATTACAAAAATAGATACAACACTAAATAATCACGTAGTCATGCTCATAGCACATGAAAGTTCCTTCTTTGACTATCGTAAAATAAAAGTCATTATATGCGTGTTGGAGTCTATACTTTGTCTACGACTTCGTCAATAGGTAATAGAAGCATTATTCAAGATAAAACAGATATAATGGAATAAAAGCTACTATTCTTGATGGAATCGTTAAAACTATTGCTGACGACGGTGTGAGTCCAGAAGTGATTCGAAAATATAAATCAAAATTCCATGAGGAAAGGTCAGTTCAAAGTTCTGATGAATTTATTGATAGCAGCGAATATTTTGTCTGTGGATGAAAATGATAAATTGACTATCTTGCTGTTGATGTTGCCTGTAGATTTTTCAACACTGTGTTTACTATTGCTCGTGAATATTATAAACAACACTGGAACTGTTTCTTCCTGCCATTAACAGATATTTTCGATGGGAATAAACAACTTCTTAGGATGAGAAGCCAAGAGTTTTCTCAAAAAAGTAAAAAAAATATGTATCAGTATACTTTTTACATTCGAGCAAAACATATTCTTACTTTCGAGTCAAACAGATCTTTAATTGTAGCAACAATCGAAATTTTTGCGTTAATGAAATTCCTCATTGAAATCATCCATACACATCCTTCGAATGTGTGTGGCTGAATTCCGCCCTTTTGTACCATTGGTATAAATAAAGACATATTATTATTATTATTATTATTATCAATTTGAAGAACACCGTAAGTCCCAACAAGATGTAAAAAAATCATATTTCATACGGAAAGAAATTATAAATGAACAGTTCGAAGAAATTTTATGAGGATCTTCTACAAAACAGTACCGAGTCATATTATTCAATATTTTTTTTTAAGATAATCTTTCTCCTTTCATACATCATATCATACAATTTCTTGTTCTGTAATACTACTTTCATCACTATTTTTGAACATTCAGAAGCATGTGTGTGATGACGTTTAAACGTATGATGAATAAAATTATTATTAATATAATTATAATAATCATTATGAATTAAATTATTAAAATTATTTGTGCAATGAATTATCAATTTATCGATCTGATAAATCAGAGATTGTTTGTTCTTACTTTTTCGGCGACATCGAAAATTATCCTGCTTATGTCAATTCCTGAAGGTCCTGAACCAATAAGAAGAACTTTCCGCCCTTTGTACGGTCCTGGTTTTCTGTAATCGTGACTGTGTATTACACTCCCTTCGAATTTTTCCACCCCCGGTATAGTCGGGGTGAAAGGCACTGAGCACTTTCCGACGCAGACCAACACTGCGTCGAATTCCTTTTCTATACGTTCTCGAGTCTGGAGGTCTAGGAGGCTGATCGACCACCTGCTGAGTGGTAGCGGGGATACCCGTTCCACGTGGGTCAAGAACTGGAAGTGAGAATCCGGGAATTTGTTTGATTTTCCAACCTTTTTAATTTTTGTCTCGAAATTTTCACATGAATTTCGATATTTCTACTTCTATCTCGAAATTTCGGATTTTGTTACGATTTTTATCTTGGATTTCATCTCGAAGTTCCAACTGTTTATTGAAAATTTCTACCTCCAATTTCAAACTTCCGCTACCATTTGCTATTCTGAAATACAAATTCTATCTGAAGAAGAAAGAAATTGGGAATTTTGGGTGCGAAGTCAAAATTTCAGGAAGAGAGCTAAATTTCGACGATAGGTCGGAATTTTGAGATACAAGTATAAAAATTTGATACAAGCGCCGATTTTAATCAAAAGTTGCACTTCCAAGATGAAAGTCGAAATTTCGAAGTGAGATATTGAGATTTTGGTGACATATGGCCTTATTCTTGAGATATTATGATTCAAAATTTCGAGAAAAAAGAATTGAAGCGAAATATATGTGATGGCGATAAAATAATAAATTTGAAGTTTGAATGAATGATGGTATCAAAAAGCTTTTGAAATAAGAAGTGAAATTTGAATTGTTATCATGAAATTTCTTCTGAAGAGTCGAATTTTCATGATGGAAGTGGATATTTTTAGATATGAGTCAAAATTTCAGATTGAAGACGGATTTTGAGATAAGAGTAAGAATTTTGAGATGATAAGACGAAAATTTGAGAGAAGCCACCAAAATTTCGAAATTGGAATTTCGATTTAAAAATCGCAATTTTGAGATGCAAGTCGGAATATGGGGGTGGATTCTGAGGTTAGTGTCGGAAATTCAACATAGAAGTCGTAAGAATGCCTTAAACTTGAGATGAAATTCTAAATTCCAAGATAAAAGTTGAAGGTCGTGAAGAATTCGATATATCAGTTCGAATTTTGAAGTAAAAATGTGATGAAACTGCTATATATTGAAATGATACAATCATCATATATTCATATTTATATATATATATATATATATATATATATATATATATATATTCATCATATTGAGTGGAATATCAATAGGAAAATGAGATTTGGGGATGATATAGTCCAAAATTCGAAATTTCGGGTAGAAAGTGGATATTTTGACATGGTAGTCGAAATTTTGTGATGAAATTTTGAGATTAGAGTCTGAATATACAGACAAAATGCAATTCTGTCGCAAAAGTTTCGGGTCAGAAATCAATAATCCTCTTGGAAAATAGAAATTCTCGACCCTCTACTCACCTGTAGCTAGCCTACCTTGATGTGTGGCAGTAATTTGAAAGCTCGAGCAAAATCCTCGATATATTTGAGCACTTCCGGCTGTGTTAAATACGAGCGTCGCGGCGACTCGTAGGGAAAACCATCGTAGCCCATCAACTCTTTCGGTAGATTCGTCCTGCAAACGAAAAATTTCTGAGCTCACCATCTCCATCTCTCTGCATGTTTCTGTACCTGAGTCCGTCGTACATGGAGGAATGTATAGGAAGTCCGAATTGGTCCAGGCCAGTTCGGTCTGTGTATCTCCAGGTGCCTGCGATGTTGCCGGTTTGTTCGAAAACCTCGCAGATGTGCCCCTTGTCGAGACAGTGTCTCAGGGCTGATAGGCCTCCTGCGCCAGCTCCTATTATGGCGATCTTCATGTTTCTTTTTCGGAATAGTGCTGAAGGAAATCTGAAAGACACATCGCAACAATTCAAGTTTATTGCGTTTCATGAAATAACAGATCGCCTATCTCATTGACGAAAGAATTGTTTCGGTTTTATCATTGAATGTATTTGTTTCCTATCATACATAGATAACATAGCGATGTAGAGAAGATGGTGTTCGTACTCCTCGACCCTTTCGTGTTGTCAAAAAAATCGAGAATAACTTTTTCAAAATGGTAGAATGATAACTAATCATCCAGTGTAGCCGACTGTTATGGCATGAAATGACATTTTAATATTTGGAGTTCAGCTCCCAAACGTTCCTTGAGATTCTTGAGGAAAATACAATACTTTCTTCTCTGTTATGATCGAATTATCTTGATTTGTAAATATTATTTGACGAGTGTAAAATCATCCCAGCATTTTCTATGTCTTATGAAGCTCAAAAACAAATCTGATTCAATCATTTATGTATTACCTGAGTTCACACAAATTTACGGACGCTTAGAAGGCCACATATTGGTAGAAAAAAAAACTCTATTCCGACTTCAGTTTCGGAATTTCAGAATAATCATCAATAGAACGGCAAAGTTGTGAAATTCTTTGCCTAGTGAAGTCTTTCCTGATGCTTACAACCTCCAAACTTTCAAGAAAAAATCCAACACCTTCCTTCTCTCCCAAAATTCCACCGCTGGCTTACACGATGTTCCTCGAACATCGTAGGTGTCCCTTTCGTGTTGGACGAGGAGCTTAACCTTCAGTAGGACGGAATGAAAAATTCCTAGTAGGAATAAACAAAGCAAAGTAAGAAATTTAATGAAGGAAGGAAGATGGTAGTAGAAACACTCAATTTGAATATATCGTGAAGATGACTGCGACGTTTTTTTTACTCTCAATGCATGACTTCTGGTGCGTGATAGGATATTATTGAGATTTTCCGAATGATACTGTCTACCTACTACAATAATAAATGCTGTTGTTTTGCAAATCACTTCACGGTCACGTAAAGTATAACGCATGTGATTTATGAATGAAAAGTATTTTTTCTCGATGAAAAAAGATTGAGAGGAGATTCCAACAAACACAATTATTGTTTATAGTTTATTCCTGGTTCGTGATCCTCGATAAGCACGGAAATTTCAATAATTTATATAGTTTCGATTGATAAAGTGAACTGCAATAACCTCTGAATTGAGTTTTGCGTGAATTTTAATCACGAATTTGTGAATTGGCAATGTTGAGGAAGAATCGATAATCAATCAGTTGAATTTGAGTAAATATACAGGGTTGGACAAAACACCCGAATAGAATGACGTTTGTTTTTAGGTCAGTGACTTCATCATTTGCAGAGAAAAGTAATTTTTCTAACATAAACATAACATTCTATATTTTTATTCAGGTCAAGATTTTTTTGGTTTCATCTTCCCCCCTTGTTGATAGTCAGTGACAGCTTGTTTTTGAAAATGTTGGACAAAGACAATATACAGTGTGTCCTACTTGTGATGGAAGCACCCCTGTATTTTCCTTTTTATTTTTCAAGTAGGATTCTGAAACTCGCAGTTGCGAGAGGACTACCAAGAGTTCACTCATTGACCAGACATCTTCATTGATATACACTGCTCGCCAGCAGCTATGGAACCACCGTCATTTCCGGAAAAAGATATTAGGAATAGATAGGTCGAAATTCTCATTTTCACTATGTTCGTATTTTTTTCGATATTTACGTACTTTCAACCACTTAGACGGCTCCGCTATATAGAACGAATTATTTTTGATTTTTTGGGACCATTATCGAGTTGACTGTCTTCTTTTTCTCACTATTCTGGGATTTTCGACCACTTAGACGGCTCCGCAGGAATTGATTTCTCAGTATTGATTTCTCACTAATTCTGATTTTTTGTGACCATTTCCAAGTTGACACCTCGCTCCCTTCATAATGTTTTTCACTATTTTCTTATTCATTCACTATTTCGCATTTTTATTAAATTATTTAATCGAAATGGGTATTTAATTCTGTGTTCAACGGGATCGCATCGCATTGTACTGGCGAAAGAGCATTGTGTATATCTGAAATCGTGTGGTACGGAATGCGAAATTAATGCAAGAAAACAACAGTGCTCGAGCATTTCCGAGTTCGTATTTCAAATTATCGGTCGATCTGGACAAGTACAACACCTGCCCAGTTCGATCTCCGGATTCGGTATTGCCAGATCAATTTAGAGTCAGATGAAAGTGAGAATTTTCATATAAAAATGAGAAAAATGCTTATTTCGGTGTCCCTGAAAGTTTGTTGATTTTCCATTTCATTATCACCTCGCCTCATAGAAACTTCCGGAAATTTCTCCGGTTTCCAAGGTAGTCAAAATAGAGGTGTGATTATTCTCACTTATAATATCACGAGAGCTTCAATCATTACTGAATTTTTTTTTCAAGAACACGATTAAACAAATTCTTGCCCGAGAAAAAATTCGTTAAGAAAATTTGACACCGAAATATTATCAATAAATCACTGGGATAATGACGATTTCCGATGGTATTGACATTTTTCATAAGAGCGTCACAAAAATTCCAGTGTAATTTCATGCACCTTTTCCCAAGGGGAGGAAAAATTTTCGGAAATTTGTTCAGTTGCTATGGAAACGATACAAAATACGACATGAAAGCTTTCAATCGTTCGAAAATGTTGGGCGTGAAGTTTTCACTGATATTTTTTCGATGAGTTCGATGGCGATTTTCTAGATTTATCGTCATGTTTATTTCGTAACTGAGTTGGCAACAGTGTGATGGCTGTACTTTCGGTAACCGTTTCGTTATTCATTGCGATTCCTTGGTGAAAACAGCTTTCGCACCTCAAAGGTGCTGTAGCACGTACAGTTTTCAACTTTTTTTTTTCGTCTCGAGTCGTGACACAGAAAAATCTGTCTCTTCTCCTGATCGTTTCCTTCTTCCTACACGAATGGTCGACTTATTCTAATTTGTTCAATGTGTGCCCGTCGCAAAAAAATTTCGTTCACGACTTTTACTTTATTAACGCTTCTTGCTGGTAACTGGTAAGAATGTTGGTGACACGAAAAATAGGCTGTTGAAGTGATTCTGAGAGTTTCCGTGGCAACTGTACAGGGTGTGCCTGATTGCTTGGCCGCATAGAGTAACCAGTTGATACTCGCACCGAAAATTGATATTTACGTTACTAGTCCGGTAAGTACACTTTTACAGAACGAGTGAGATGTTTACGGACGAGGCGCAAGCCGAATTTCGAAACGAGTACTGTAAAAGTTTACCGGACGTGTGACGTATAACATTTTATTTCATACTGCTAAAAAACAAAAATGAACAGTGAAAAATAAAATATTAATCTTTGTTGTAGTGCTACAACAAAAAATGGGAATGTATCAGCAAGTAGCAACTCCCTAATAAATAATTCATCCGATGGTATCCATATTCATGGGAACGAAAATTTAACGGTTAATATTAACATTAGCAATAAGTAATTTCTGTGTATTGTTTTGCTGTTGAATTTTTAATAAATGTATTCATTCTTTTGACGCATAACTGAGTTTTCAATATTTACAATCCGGTAAAATTTCATTACGGGATTGTAGCACGTAATGAAATATTACGTGCGCCTATCCTGTAAAAGTCTATTTTCCGGATTGAAATCAGGTACGTGAAGGTATGTTCTATGATGCAGTATGAAATAAAAGACCATTACCAACCTGAATGGTAGTCATCAATTTTCTTGGGCGATTTCCAAATTTTTGTCAAATTCAACAATAACGTACAGTTAGTTGATACAAAAGATATCATCAAGCTACAATTTTCAACATGAAGGACAATTACTCAGATTTTATTTACTCCACATTCACATCACATTTTGAAATGTAACATATTTTTTTTTTCAAATATGAATCATGGTTGACTAGAGATTTTGACTACTTTCAGATTTCAATTATTCACAGGGTATTGAGTATGTAATACAATAAATTCAACAGACGATTCTTTGAGTGACTTTGAAACAAAAAGTTAACATGAACTTGTGTCTTGACTCCGTTTCTAAAATACAAAGTTATGAATATTCTTGAGAAAAATTGATTTCTCTTCCTGGTTGCATATCTCAAAATTTTAGCTAATATATGAATGAGTTGAGAAACAAGTTGGGACACATGTTGGTATGAACTATTCGCCTTGAAATCATTTGAAGAATTGTCTGTTGTATTCCTTGTACATATCAACACCCTGTATATCGTGATGGGTTCACAGTGGTTACAATTTGTAAGAAAAAATCATTTGGTCTCTATTTTATATTTTGTTTTTCTAGATTTTTCTAGGATTTTCTCTCCTCGTTTCTAAAAAATAGAAATAGAAATTATAAGGTTCAGATATATGATCTGCCCTAAAATGTCACTGCGCTTGGAATAAAACCTTAAGATACCTTGAATACAAATTCTCTATTTGTCAGTGACACCTTGTTTTTCGAAAAATTTGGAAATACAAATATATTTGATAAAAATAAAACCTCTACTCATCTCCAATACAATACCATAATGAATTCGTATCCTCTGTGATGTGTTAATTTTCACAATTGATGTTCCATGCAACAAACGAAGAACTAGACAAGAGTTTTGAAATCTAGTCTTATACCAAGCAACATTCACCATGAGAACGACAAAGTTGTGGAACGTTTTTTGTGATAATTTTTCATGGTTTCGCCACTGGATGAAGAATAATGTTGCAGAGTAATGAACCGCCGGTCAATAATTAAAATAAACCATCAAGGCGTATGCATCTCGCGTGATTTATCAGGCATTTTAAAAATCATCCTCTCATGGTCTTGGCAGGTTGCAATGCAAGAGCGCGATATTTATGGAACGTGTACGGTCTATCGTTGTTCTTCGAGTATCGTGAAACCATCTTTCATAGCCGATAAAGATCTGGCGTTATCAATCATGCGTTTTCCTTCCTTATCGGCATTAGGAAGAGTTTTTGCGAAGATATGATATTGAATATTCTCTACTATTCCACTTTGGAGCTTGATATCTCCGGAACGGTGTGTCGTACGGAATTTTCCGACACACGGTCGAGTTTCTCATTCAATTTTCATCTAGACTGCTGGATTTCAGAATATTCGATCGATAAATGAGAAATTCCATTCGTTCTGTGAATCCAACATGCGTACTGACCGGACTAAGGTACCTCAGAAATTTCGAATTTCCTAATTATTTTTCAAAAAATCTGAAAAAATTCACAACCACTATTTCAGACCCGTAGATGACGAAAATCTGATCGGAAATGATGAATTCGTCGAGATAACGGAGTAATCTCGCTCCTAATGGCTTTTATAGGCTGAAAACGCATGAATTTCACTTTGGAGCTCGATATCTCCGGAACGGTGTGTCGTACAAAATTTTACGACACACGGTCGAATTCCTCATTCAATTCACATCTAGACTGCTGGATTTCAGAATATTCGATCGATAAATGAGAAATTTCATTCATTCTGTAAATCCAACATGCGTACTAATCGGACTAAGGTACCTCAGAAATTTCAAATTTCTTAATTATTTTTCAAAAAATCTGAAAAAATTCACAACCACTATTTCAGACCCGTAGATGAAGAAAATCTAATCTGAAATGATGAATTCGTCGAGATAACGGAGTAATCTCGCTCCTAATGGCTTTTATAGGCTGAAAACGCATAAATTACATTTTGGAGCTCGATATCTCCGGAACGGTGTGTCGTACAAAATTTTCCGACACACGGTCGGATTCCCCATTCAATTTTCATCTAGACTGCTGGATTTCAGAATATTCGATCGATAAATGAGAAATTTCATTCATTCTGTAAATCCAACATGCGTACTAACCGGACTAAGGTACCTCAGAAATTTCGAATTTCCTAATTATTTTTCAAAAAATCTGAAAAAATTCACAACCACTATTTCAGACCCGTAGATGACGAAAATCTAATCGGAAAAGATGAATTCGTCGAGATAACGGAGTAATCTCGCTCCTAATGGCTTTTATAGGCTGAAAACGCATGAATTACATTTTGGAGCTCGATATCTCCGGAACGGTGTGTCGTACAAAATTTTCCGACACACGGTCGGATTCCCCATTCAATTTTCATCTAGACTGCTGGATTTCAGAATATTCGATCCATAAATGAGAAATTTCATTCATTCTGTAAATCCAACATGCGTACTAACCGGACTAAGGTACCTCAGAAATTTCGAATTTCCTAATTATTTTTCAAAAAAAATGAAAGAATTCACAACCACTATTTCAGACCCGTAGATGACGAAAATCTAATCTGAAATGATGAATTCGTCGAGATAACGGAGTGATCTCGCTCCTAATGGCTTTTATAGGCTGAAAACGCATAAATTACATTTTGGAGCTCGATATCTCCGGAACGGTGTGTCGTACAAAATTTTCCGACACACGGTCAGATTCCCCATTCAATTTTCATCTAGACTGCTGGATTTCAGAATATTCGATCGATAAATGAGAAATTTCATTCATTCTGTGAATCCAACATGCGTACTGACCGGACTAAGGTACCTCAGAAATTTCAAATTTCCTAATTATTTTTCAAAAAATCTGAAAAAATTCACAACCACTATTTCAGACCCGTAGATGACGAAAATCTAATCGGAAATGATGAATTCGTCGAGATAACGGAGTAATCTCGCTCCTAATGGCTTTTATAGGCTGAAAACGCATAAATTACATTTTGGAGCTCGATATCTCCAGAACGGTGTGTCGTACAAAATTTTCCGACACACGGTCGGATTCCCCATTCAATTTTCATCTAGACTGCTGGATTTCAGAATATTCGATCGATAAATGAGAAATTTCATTCATTCTGTGAATCCAACATGCGTACTAACCGGACTAAGGTACCTCAGAAATTTCGAATTTCCTAAATATTTTTCAAAAAATCTGAAAAAATTCACAACCACTATTTCAGACCCGTAGATGACGAAAATCTAATCTGAAATGATGAATTCGTCGAGATAACGGAGTAATCTCGCTCCTAATGGCTTTTATAGGCTGAAAACGCATAAATTACATTTTGGAGCTCGATATCTCCAGAACGGTGTGTCGTACAAAATTTTCCGACACACGGTCGGATTCCCCATTCAATTTTCATCTAGACTGCTGGATTTCAGAATATTCGATCGATAAATGAGAAATTTCATTCATTCTGTGGATCCAACATGCGTACTGACCGGACTAAGGTACCTCAGAAATTTCAAATTTCCTAATTATTTTTCAAAAAATCTGAAAAAATTCACAACCACTATTTCAGACCCGTAGATGACGAAAATCTAATCGGAAATGATGAATTCGTCGAGATAACGGAGTAATCTCGCTCCAAATGGCTTTTATAGGCTGAAAACGCATAAATTACATTTTGGAGCTCGATATCTCCAGAACGGTGTGTCGTACAAAATTTTCCGACACACGGTCGGATTCCCCATTCAATTTTCATCTAGACTGCTGGATTTCAGAATATTCGATCGATAAATGAGAAATTTCATTCATTCTGTGGATCCAACATGCGTACTGACCGGACTAAGGTACCTCAGAAATTTCAAATTTCCTAATTATTTTTCAAAAAATCTGAAAAAATTCACAACCACTATTTCAGACCCGTAGATGACGAAAATCTAATCGGAAATGATGAATTCGTCGAGATAACGGAGTAATCTCGCTCCTAATGGCTTTTATAGGCTGAAAACGCATAAATTACATTTTGGAGCTCGATATCTCCGGAACGGTGTGTCGTACAAAATTTTCCGACACACGGTCGGATTCCCCATTCAATTTTCATCTAGACTGCTGGATTTCAGAATATTCGATCGATAAATGAGAAATTTCATTCATTCTGTAAATCCAACATGCGTACTAACCGGGCTAAGGTACCTCAGAAATTTCGAATTTCCTAATTGTTTTTCAAAAAATCTGAAAAAATTCACAACCACTATTTCAGACCCGTAGATGACGAAAATCTAATCGGAAATGATGAATTCGTCGAGATAACGGAGTAATCTCGCTCCTAATGGCTTTTATAGGCTGAAAACGCATAAATTACATTTTGGAGCTCGATATCTCCGGAACGGTGTGTCGTACAAAATTTTCCGACACACGGTCGGATTCCCCATTCAATTTTCATCTAGACTGCTGGATTTCAGAATATTCGATCGATAAATGAGAAATTTCATTCATTCTGTAAATCCAACATGCGTACTAACCGGACTAAGGTACCTCAGAAATTTCGAATTTCCTAATTATTTTTCAAAAAATCTGAAAAAATTCACAACCACTATTTCAGACCCGTAGATGACGAAAATCTAATCGGAAAAGATGAATTCGTCGAGATAACGGAGTAATCTCGCTCCTAATGGCTTTTATAGGCTGAAAACGCATGAATTACATTTTGGAGCTCGATATCTCCGGAACGGTGTGTCGTACAAAATTTTACGACACACGGTCGAATTCCTCATTCAATTTTCATCTAGACTGCTGGATTTCAGAATATTCGATCGATAAATGAGAAATTTCATTCATTCTGTAAATCCAACATGCGTACTAACCGGGCTAAGGTACCTCAGAAATTTCGAATTTCCTAATTGTTTTTCAAAAAATCTGAAAAAATTCACAACCACTATTTCAGACCCGTAGATGACGAAAATCTAATCGGAAATGATGAATTCGTCGAGATAACGGAGTAATCTCGCTCCTAATGGCTTTTATAGGCTGAAAACGCATAAATTACATTTTGGAGCTCGATATCTCCGGAACGGTGTGTCGTACAAAATTTTCCGACACACGGTCGGATTCCCCATTCAATTTTCATCTAGACTGCTGGATTTCAGAATATTCGATCGATAAATGAGAAATTTCATTCATTCTGTAAATCCAACATGCGTACTAACCGGGCTAAGGTACCTCAGAAATTTCGAATTTCCTAATTGTTTTTCAAAAAATCTGAAAAAATTCACAACCACTATTTCAGACCCGTAGATGACGAAAATCTAATCGGAAATGATGAATTCGTCGAGATAACGGAGTAATCTCGCTCCTAATGGCTTTTATAGGCTGAAAACGCATAAATTACATTTTGGAGCTCGATATCTCCGGAACGGTGTGTCGTACAAAATTTTCCGACACACGGTCGGATTCCCCATTCAATTTTCATCTAGACTGCTGGATTTCAGAATATTCGATCGATAAATGAGAAATTTCATTCATTCTGTAAATCCAACATGCGTACTAACCGGACTAAGGTACCTCAGAAATTTCGAATTTCCTAATTATTTTTCAAAAAATCTGAAAAAATTCACAACCACTATTTCAGACCCGTAGATGACGAAAATCTAATCGGAAAAGATGAATTCGTCGAGATAACGGAGTAATCTCGCTCCTAATGGCTTTTATAGGCTGAAAACGCATGAATTACATTTTGGAGCTCGATATCTCCGGAACGGTGTGTCGTACAAAATTTTACGACACACGGTCGAATTCCTCATTCAATTTTCATCTAGACTGCTGGATTTCAGAATACTCGATCGATAAATGAGAAATTTCATTCATTCTGTAAATCCAACATGCGTACTAACCGGGCTAAGGTACCTCAGAAATTTCGAATTTCCTAATTGTTTTTCAAAAAATCTGAAAAAATTCACAACCACTATTTCAGACCCGTAGATGACGAAAATCTAATCGGAAATGATGAATTCGTCGAGATAACGGAGTAATCTCGCTCCTAATGGCTTTTATAGGCTGAAAACGCATAAATTACATTTTGGAGCTCGATATCTCCGGAACGGTGTGTCGTACAAAATTTTCCGACACACGGTCGGATTCCCCATTCAATTTTCATCTAGACTGCTGGATTTCAGAATATTCGATCGATAAATGAGAAATTTCATTCATTCTGTAAATCCAACATGCGTACTAACCGGGCTAAGGTACCTCAGAAATTTCGAATTTCCTAATTGTTTTTCAAAAAATCTGAAAAAATTCACAACCACTATTTCAGACCCGTAGATGACGAAAATCTAATCGGAAATGATGAATTCGTCGAGATAACGGAGTAATCTCGCTCCTAATGGCTTTTATAGGCTGAAAACGCATAAATTACATTTTGGAGCTCGATATCTCCGGAACGGTGTGTCGTACAAAATTTTCCGACACACGGTCGGATTCCCCATTCAATTTTCATCTAGACTGCTGGATTTCAGAATATTCGATCGATAAATGAGAAATTTCATTCATTCTGTAAATCCAACATGCGTACTAACCGGACTAAGGTACCTCAGAAATTTCGAATTTCCTAATTATTTTTCAAAAAATCTGAAAAAATTCACAACCACTATTTCAGACCCGTAGATGACGAAAATCTAATCGGAAAAGATGAATTCGTCGAGATAACGGAGTAATCTCGCTCCTAATGGCTTTTATAGGCTGAAAACGCATGAATTACATTTTGGAGCTCGATATCTCCGGAACGGTGTGTCGTACAAAATTTTACGACACACGGTCGAATTCCTCATTCAATTTTCATCTAGACTGCTGGATTTCAGAATACTCGATCGATAAATGAGAAATTTCATTCATTCTGTAAATCCAACATGCGTACTAACCGGGCTAAGGTACCTCAGAAATTTCGAATTTCCTAATTGTTTTTCAAAAAATCTGAAAAAATTCACAACCACTATTTCAGACCCGTAGATGACGAAAATCTAATCGGAAATGATGAATTCGTCGAGATAACGGAGTAATCTCGCTCCTAATGGCTTTTATAGGCTGAAAACGCATAAATTACATTTTGGAGCTCGATATCTCCGGAACGGTGTGTCGTACAAAATTTTCCGACACACGGTCGGATTCCCCATTCAATTTTCATCTAGACTGCTGGATTTCAGAATATTCGATCCATAAATGAGAAATTCCATTCATTCTGTAAATCCAACATGCGTACTAACCGGACCAAGGTACCTCAGAAATTTCAAATTTCTTAATTATTTTTCAAAAAATCTGAAAAAATTCACAACCACTATTTCAGACCCGTAGATGAAGAAAATCTAATCTGAAATGATGAATTCGTCGAGATAACGGAGTAATCTCGCTCCTAATGGCTTTTATAGGCTGAAAACGCATAAATTACATTTTGGAGCTCGATATCTCCGGAACGGTGTGACGTACAAAATTTTCCGACACACGGTCGGATTCCTCATTCAATTTTCATCTAGACTGCTGGATTTCAGAATATTCGATCGATAAATGAGAGATTTCATTCATTCTGTAAATCCAACATGCGTACTAACCGGACTAAGGTACCTCAGAAATTTCGAATTTCCTAATTATTTTTCAAAAAATCTGAAAAAATTCACAACCACTATTTCAGACCCGTAGATGACGAAAATCTAATCGGAAATGATGAATTCGTCGAGATAACGGAGTAATCTCGCTCCTAATGGCTTTTATAGGCTGAAAACGCATGAATTACATTTTGGAGCTCGATATCTCCGGAACGGTGTGTCGTACAAAATTTTCCGACACACGGTCGGATTCCCCATTCAATTTTCATCTAGACTGCTGGATCAGAATATTCGATCGATAAATGAGAAATTCCATTCATTCTGTAAATCCAACATGCGTACTAACCGGACTAAGGTACCTCAGAAATTTCGAATTTCCTAATTATTTTTCAAAAAATCTGAAAAAATTCACAACCACTATTTCAGACCCGTAGATGACGAAAATCTAATCTGAAATGATGAATTCGTCGAGATAACGGAGTAATCTCGCTCCTAATGGCTTTTATAGGCTGAAAACGCATAAATTACATTTTGGAGCTCGATATCTCCGGAACGGTGAGTCGTACAAAATTTTCCGACACACGGTCGGATTCCCCATTCAATTTTCATCTAGACTGCTGGATTTCAGAATATTCGATCGATAAATGAGAAATTTCATTCATTCTGTAAATCCAACATGCGTACTAACCGGACTAAGGTACCTCAGAAATTTCGAATTTCCTAATTATTTTTCAAAAAATCTGAAAAAATTCACAACCACTATTTCAGACCCGTAGATGACGAAAATCTAATCGGAAAAGATGAATTCGTCGAGATAACGGAGTAATCTCGCTCCTAATGGCTTTTATAGGCTGAAAACGCATGAATTACATTTTGGAGCTCGATATCTCCGGAACGGTGTGTCGTACAAAATTTTCCGACACACGGTCGGATTCCCCATTCAATTTTCATCTAGACTGCTGGATTTCAGAATATTCGATCCATAAATGAGAAATTTCATTCATTCTGTGGATCCAACATGCGTACTGACCGGACTAAGGTACCTCAGAAATTTCAAATTTCCTAATTATTTTTCAAAAAATCTGAAAAAATTCACAACCACTATTTCAGACCCGTAGATGACGAAAATCTGATCGGAAATGATGAATTCGTCGAGATAACGGAGTAATCTCGCTCCTAATGGCTTTTATAGGCTGAAAACGCATGAATTACATTTTGGAGCTCGATATCTCCGGAACGGTGTGTCGTACAAAATTTTCCGACACACGGTCGGATTCCCCATTCAATTTTCATCTAGACTGCTGGATTTCAGAATATTCGATCGATAAATGAGAAATTTCATTCATTCTGTGAATCCAACATGCGTACTAACCGGACTAAGGTACCTCAGAAATTTCGAATTTCCTAATTATTTTTCAAAAAATCTGAAAAAATTCACAACCACTATTTCAGACCCGTAGATGACGAAAATCTAATCGGAAATGATGAATTCGTCGAGATAACGGAGTAATCTCGCTCCTAATGGCTTTTATAGGCTGAAAACGCATGAATTACATTTTGGAGCTCGATATCTCCGGAACGGTGTGTCGTACAAAATTTTCCGACACACGGTCGGATTCCCCATTCAATTTTCATCTAGACTGCTGGATTTCAGAATATTCGATCGATAAATGAGAAATTTCATTCGTTCTGTGAATCCAACATGGGTACTGACCGGACCAAGGTACCTCAGAAATTTCTAATTTCCTAATTATTTTTCAAAAAATCTGGAAAAATTCACAACCACTATTTCAGACCCGTAGATGACGAAAATCTTATCGGAAATGATGAATTCGTCGAGATGATGGAGTAATCTCGCTCCTTATGGCTTTTATAGGCTGAAAACGCATTAATTCCACTTTGGAGCTCGATATCTCCGGAACGGTGTGTCGTACAAAATTTTCCGACACACGGTCGGATTCCTCATTCAATTTTCATCTAGACTGCTGGATTTCAGAATATTCGATCGATAAATGAGAAATTTCATTCGTTCTGTGAATCCAACATGCGTACTAACCGGACTAAGGTACCTCAGAAATTTCGAGTTTCCTAATTATTTTTAAAAAAATCTGAAAAAATTCACAACCACTATTTCAGACCCGTAGATGACGAAAATCTGATCGGAAATGATGAATTCGTCGAGATAACGGAGTAATCTCGCTCCTAATGGCTTTTATAGGCTAAAAAAGCACAAATTCCACTTTGGAGCTCGATATCTCTGGAACGGTGTGTCGTACAGAATTTTCCGACACATGATCGGATTTCTCATTCAATTTTCATCTAGACTGCGTGATTTCAAAATATTCGATCGATAAATGAGAAATTTCATTCATTCTGTAAATCCAACATGCGTACTGACCGGATTAAGGTACCTCAGAAATTTCGAATTCCCTAATTATTTTTCAAATGATCTGAAAAAATTCACAACCACTATTTCAGACCCGTAGATGACGAAAATCTAATCGGAAATGATGAATTCGTCGAGATAACGGTGTAATCTCGCTCCTAATGGCTTTTATAGGCTGAAAACGCATAAATTACATTTTGGAGCTCGATATCTCCGGAACGGTGTGTCGTACAAAATTTTCCGACACACGGTCGGATTCCCCATTCAATTTTCATCTAGACTGCTGGATTTCAGAATATTCGATCGATAAATGAGAAATTTCATTCATTCTGTAAATCCAACATGCGTACTAACCGGACTAAGGTACCTCAGAAATTTCGAATTTCCTAATTATTTTTCAAAAAATCTGAAAAAATTCACAACCACTATTTCAGACCCGTAGATGACGAAAATCTAATCGGAAATGATGAATTCGTCGAGATAACGGTGTAATCTCGCTCCTAATGGCTTTTATAGGCTGAAAACGCATAAATTACATTTTGGAGCTCGATATCTCCGGAACGGTGTGTCGTACAAAATTTTCCGACACACGGTCGGATTCCCCATTCAATTTTCATCTAGACTGCTGGATTTCAGAATATTCGATCGATAAATGAGAAATTTCATTCATTCTGTGAATCCAACATGCGTACTGACCGGACTAAGGTACCTCAGAAATTTCAAATTTCCTAATTATTTTTCAAAAAATCTGAAAAAATTCACAACCACTATTTCAGACCCGTAGATGACGAAAATCTAATCTGAAATGATGAATTCGTCGAGATAACGGAGTAATCTCGCTCCTAATGGCTTTTATAGGCTGAAATCGCATAAATTACATTTCGGAGCTCGATATCTCCGGAACGGTGTGTCGTACAAAATTTTCCGACACACGGTCGGATTCCCCATTCAATTTTCATCTAGACTGCTGGATTTCAGAATATTCGATCGATAAATGAGGAATTTCATTCATTCTGTAAATCCAACATGCGTACTAACCGGACTAAGGTACCTCAGAAATCTCGAATTTCCTAATTATTTTTCAAAAAATCTGAAAAAATTCAAAACCACTATTTCAGACCCGTAGATGACGAAAATCTAATCGGAAATGATGAATTCGTCGAGATAACGGAGTAATCTCGCTCCTAATGGCTTTTATAGGCTGAAAACGCATAAATTACATTTTGGAGCTCGATATCTCCAGAACGGTGTGTCGTACAAAATTTTCCGACACACGGTCGGATTCCCCATTCAATTTTCATCAAGACTGCTGGATTTCAGAATATTCGATCGATAAATGAGAAATTTCATTCATTCTGTAAATCCAACATGCGTACTAACCGGACTAAGGTACCTCAGAAATTTCGAATTTCCTAATTATTTTTCAAAAAATCTGAAAAAATTCACAACCACTATTTCAGACCCGTAGATGACGAAAATCTAATCGGAAATGATGAATTCGTCGAGATAACGGAGTAATCTCGCTCCTAATGGCTTTTATAGGCTGAAAACGCATGAATTACATTTTGGAGCTCGATATCTCCGGAACGGTGTGTCGTACAAAATTTTCCGACACACGGTCGGATTCCCCATTCAATTTTCATCTAGACTGCTGGATTTCAGAATATTCGATCGATAAATGAGAAATTTCATTCATTCTGTGAATCCAACATGCGTACTAACCGGACTAAGGTACCTCAGAAATTTCGAATTTCCTAATTATTTTTCAAAAAATCTGAAAAAATTCACAACCACTATTTCAGACCCGTAGATGACGAAAATCTAATCTGAAATGATGAATTCGTCGAGATAACGGAGTAATCTCGCTCCTAATGGCTTTTATAGGCTGAAAACGCATAAATTACATTTTGGAGCTCGATATCTCCGGAACGGTGTGTCGTACAAAATTTTCCGACACACGGTCGGATTCCCCATTCAATTTTCATCTAGACTGCTGGATTTCAGAATATTCGATCGATAAATGGGGAATTTCATTCATTCTGTGAATCCAACATACGTACTGACCGGCTTAAGGTACCTCAGAAATTTCGAATTTCCTAATTATTTTTCAAAGAATCTGAAAAAATTCACAACCACTATTTCAGACCCGTAGATGACGAAAATCTAATCGGAAATGATGAATTCGTCGAGATAACGGAGTAATCTCGCTCCTAATGGCTTTTATAGGCTGAAAACGCATGAATTTCACTTTGGAGCTCGATATCTCCGGAACGGTATGTCGTACGAAATTTTCCGACACACGGCCGGATTTCTCATTCAATTTTCATCTAGACTGCTGAATTTCGAAATATTCGATTGATAAATGAGAAATTTCATTCGTTCTGTAAATCCAACATGCGTACTAACCGGACTAAGGTACCTCAGAAATTTCGAATTTCCTAATTATTTTTCAAAAAATCTGAAAAAATTCACAACCACTATTTCAGACCCGTAGATGACGAAAATCTAATCGGAAATGATGAATTCGTCGAGATAACGGAGTAATCTCGCTCCTAATGGCTTTTATAGGCTAAAAAAGCACAAATTCCACTTTGGAGCTCGATATCTCTGGAACGGTGTGTCGTACAGAATTTTCCGACACACGATCGGATTTCTCATTCAATTTTCATCTAGACTGCGTGATTTCAAAATATTCGATAGATAAATGAGAAATTTCATTCATTCTGTAAATCCAACATGCGTACTGACCGGACTAAGGTACCTCAGAAATTTCGAATCTCCTAATTATTTTTCAAAAAATCTGAAAAAATTCACAACCACTATTTCAGACCCGTAGATGACGAAAATCTAATCTGAAATGATGAATTCGTCGAGATAACGGAGTAATCTCGCTCCTAATGGCTTTTATAGGCTGAAAACGCATAATTTACATTTTGGAGCTCGATATCTCCGGAACGGTGTGTCGTACAAAATTTTCCGACACACGGTCGGATTCCCCATTCAATTTTCATCTAGACTGCTGGATTTCAGAATATTCGATCGATAAATGAGAAATTTCATTCATTCTGTAAATCCAACATGCGTACTAACCGGACTAAGGTACCTCGGAAATTTCGAATTTCCTAATTATTTCTCAAAAAATCTGAAAAAATTCACAACCACTATTTCAGACCCGTAGATGACGAAAATCTAATCGGAAATGATGAATTCGTCGAGATAACGGAGTAATCTCGCTCCTAATGGCTTTTATAGGCTGAAAACGCATTAATTCCACTTTGGAGCTCGATATCTCCGTAACGGTGTGTCGTACGGAATTTTTCTATATAGACATTTTCTGTCGTATGGATACATTTCATTCGTGATACCAGGCCAGGGCGAGTTTGATCTAATTGTCAAAGATAAATATTCCAATCACATATTCATATCTTTGTTCAAGTAAATTCATGAATTCGTTCGGAATACAAATCAGCAAGAATTTGAAGTAGGAAATAAATATAAATAAAAATAGGATAATAATATTCACACAGGCCATTTGTATGCCCCACGTTGTGACAATAAAAAAAATATTTAGAGATTTAATGATGGAATAAGGCGTGGGAAATGAAAATAAATGCGGCATAAAATTAGCAATGAATATTTTTTAATTCAATACTGAATGATTCTTGGTTTGCAATAACTAAAATTTGTAGGTGACACTTGTTAACCAATGAGCCACTCCATATAAAAGTAGCAAAATAGTGATGAAAGCCTCCATGATGATGAAATGTGATAAACTCGTTCCGATATCCAACCAAGATCCTTCATTCGTAATCAAGTATAAAAACTGCAAAACCATGAGGTCGGAAAATATAAGAATAATACTGAACATCTTCAAAACATTCTCTTTGCCTACAACGTTGATAGCCCTGAAAATACTGCAAGTGAAAATGAAAGGGACAGTGAATTTCAGAAGAATCAACCCCATCATTTTGAAGGGACTGAAAACAGTTAGGAATGCACGCACCCACATGGGGTCGAAGGAATTCAAGCTCGCTATGTTGCCTGTACCAAAGAACCCTAGAAAAATAAACACCATAAACAGAAAAGCCCTTCTGAATACGTCATGCGAGATCCTATTCTTACCCCTGTCATTATCGAATTTGGAATAGTAAATGATTCTGTAAGAATCATTGTATCGGAAAGTTTTTGTCTCTATCAACAACCAAATGCAAAGTAAAGCTACGTAAAATACTGAGAATATCACTTCAAAGTTCGGCGAAACCAGCAAATAAAACGGCGAAAACCCAAAAAACGTCGCCACAAGCCTGAGAGCTATCAACTTACTAGTTAATGGGACTATAAGAATCGGCACCACGAGGATCACCCAAGAAATATATTTGATGTTAGAGTCTGGAGAAATGTAGTCGTATTCCAACAGAAGAACGTACGCAGCAGCTACATTCAACAGCACGAATTGAACTGTGAAGACTCTCAGACTCACCTTGATTTTATCCAGACGTTGGTAAATCTTCTTGTCCTTGAGGAATATCTTGGTGAAGATCACTACCCAGCCTACATAGCCTACGACATAAACCGGCACATTGAAGGAAGTTTTCATTTCGGGAAGACAAGGAAATATCGCTAAGATGAAGCAACAAGACAACCAAGCTAGTTTTTCAGATCTACTCGAACTAGCAGACAACGAATCCGAGACGAATATCCAGAGACCCGTGAGAACCATCACGCAAGTAAATGCAATTTTATGGAAGAACCCGTAAACCAATAGTTCCAAACCAGCTGCGTAGAATACTATATTCAGCACTGCTGATTTCGACAATACCGATGGGAAACTCAACTTGACACCTCGAAGATTCGTGTAGTATACGAGGATAGGGAAGGTGAAGTAGATGTAGTAAGTCAAAGGAAAATTACTCCTGAAGCATAACATTACAATAATCGTCGTGAGAATGACAACAAAACGAATTCCTTCGCTTGACTTATCCTTCGCCTTATCATAGTCGAATACAGACAAAGCTAAAGATACTATCCACATCAAGAACCCTATACTAACACTCATCAGTATCGGGTACTGATAATACGTGTGGTAGTAGTTGATACCACCAATGAGGAGATTCATCACAGATTTACATTCACTTATAAGCTTCGTGTATTGTTCCCTGCTCCGCAATCGTTTCAGTTCCTCTAATCTTCTAGCCAGGACATCGCTGGTTACACCCTTGTAAGGGATCATCACTATAGCACTAGCTTCAGTCCTGAGTCTCTTGACGTTGAAGATCTCCAACAGCTGCATTGTATTGGACAACACCATTTCGGCTACATCGCTTTCCGTACTGTCCAAATACTGCTCCGGAAGACGTCCCAATGAGTTGGTAGGTATGTTGATGCCAATCAAAGAAGCCAAAAGGGGCGCTATGTCGATTTGCCTCAGATCCTGTCGACTGGGATTCCGTTTGACACCAGCTCCCCAAGCAACCAGAGGAGCTTCGGTTTCGTGGGAAGAGCCTGCCCCATGTGAACCCCAATCGGTCATACCGTGGTCAGAGGTGAAGATATAAACTGTGGAATTGTCGCCATATACTTGCTGGAAATTGTTCACTGTCCTCCTGATGTTTTCGTCTACCAGTTTGATGTTATCCACGTACTCTTTGGAATGCGGTTTGAAGCCATGACCAGCGGTGTCGATCCCGAGTAGGTGGAGGAAAAATAAATTCCCAGAGGTGTGGTAGTGTGAACAATCACCTAGACACTTTGAGACTTGATTGTCGAGGAAATGCTTGACGTTATTGAACACCCAAGTGTCTAACACTCCGGTATCAGTTTTGCCGAAGTCTTCCATTTCAACTCCGTACGACTTCAGGTGTATTTTGGGCGATTTGTCTCTGTCGAAGATATTGATGATATCTGGACTGCCCCAAGCCCAAGCATTCGTGCTTTGATTGATCACCGAGTCGAAATCCACCGGATTCGACTTCCAGCCTTTCAAAATGGCGCTGGGGTCTTCGTAGATCCCGGCTAGCATGGCCACGTGACCCGGTCTGGATTCGGTTGGTACTCTGGTGTGTACTACGCCCCAAGCACCCTCTTTTTTGAGGATATTCGTCAGATAAGGTGATCTGTCTTGCTTGTCATGGCCGAAAATCGCTTCTGCCCGCAGGCCGTCTGCTACGAAGAGTACGAGTCTTTTGGCTGGCGGGTTTTTCGTGCTTCTGATGGGGGCCATGTCGCGATCTAGAGGACTAGCGAAATAGACGTCGAATACGGCTAGGAGGAGTATGACGTGTATCGAGAGGCCTAGGAGGACTGTTTTGATTTTTTTGGTTTTGTTGGCTTCCGTATCTTCGTCTTCGTCCATTTTCGAAGATCTACGAATGAAGCGATCGGTTGGATTTGGAAATTATCATTTGGAACACTTTAGAGAGGGAATTCTGTGCGCTCCCCTCGTATACGCGTATGACGCAGGACTAAGGAATTGATGTTAGTATCTTCTTACTTTCTTATGTGAAACCGTTAATTTTGCTGTTCAGTAGATGGAATGATTATTGATTTTGACGTACCTTTCACTCGTTGCTTGACAATCATCAACAGTGCGTGGTAATCGTGTTGGAATTATAAAAACTCTCAATCATAACTCATAACCTGATTCTTCTCACTGCTAGAATTGATTGATGCCGTGATGCCAAGTCAAAAATCAGTTCGTCGTGTACTCGAGTACCTTGCAATAAAACGTTTTTTAATTTCTTCCAATAATTATAATTTATTATTTTCATGAAGTTATGAGTGAGTAGAGATATGAAAGAACTTGACTTTTTTGTTTTATTACTCATTTTTCTCCAGATACACTACAGGGGCTTGGACTTTTATGACTTTAATTCCATTCTATCGTGATGAGGGAAATTAGTTTTGGGGACGTGTAATATTACGACAGGTCGTGGCTGGATTCCATCGAACACTTTAATTCGTTACTGTATTGATTTTTCTGGAAATCTGCGAGCGATTTCGTGGTAACTGAAATTCAGAACTATGTTTCCTCTTCTTTGTTTTGAATGTTTCATATTTGTTGCGTTGTTAGTAGTAGCGCTCCGATGATAAACAACGTCCGGACGTTCTCAAATCCACTACCAATAGTTCTGCCTACATTATTATGATTGGCTTTATACCAGGAAGGCCACATACTGCGAGTCGGTATACATTTCGTTTTCGCTACTTGACAGGCAGATGATGAGTTCGAGACCCACCGACCTCCAGACATATTTACTGATTTCATTTTCAACCTTTATTATTTCATAATTTCCATCCTCTCTTTCCTGAACGGCACTTTCCATTTTTGATGATTCATACTTCAAAAGGAGCTCACTAGCTCCAATTATATCTCCTACCACTGTAAATATTCCTAACAAAGAAGAAATAATTTATTTATTTATTATGCAATAGAATGTATGAAATAAAACTATGATTATAGCAGGATGTCCTGATGAGATATGAGATGCACGTGTTCTTGATGTCAGTCTCGCATCGAGGTTTATAAAACGAAATGAAACAGCGTGAGAACACTTCATTATGCGCTGAGGAAAACTATACGGATTACGCAAAAATGACAGCCATGCCTACTAGATTATTTACCGGCGTGGATTCATCGAGAAACATCGTTTATAGATTGCGGTTCCGCTTCAGCTGCTCATAAGTGCGCATAAATGAACATTTATGCATAATACTTTCTACATTCCTTGATTTGAATATGTTTTTATTATTGTGATCAAATCAAATATGAAGTTGCTACGGAATAATTTTGAGAGCTGGCAACGGTGTCACCAAACAGTGTCAACGCACAGCTGGTTGTCTATCCTGAAGGCACCATCACATAACGCTAAACGGATTAATGTCTCAAATTATGTACATTTACTCGAACAATTATGCAGTTGAGTGAATTGACGCTAACTGAGATGATTTCTCGATGTTTTCAAATGGTCATTACGTGAATTTTGTTGGAAATAATTGTAACAGGCAAAGTGTCGAACGGCAACGTGTCCAACATTGAAGGCAGAAGAAGAAGATTCTTCACCTAACCTCGTTTTTTGTTGACATTTCTAAAATATTCACCTCATTTAATACTCTTTTTCATCTCTGGTGCTGTTGGTACGAAGTTTTATTAAAATTTGGTGCACATCTGGAAGAAAAATGTTTTGTCTAGGAGTTCGTGGAGTTCTCTGTCCAAGTAAGCCTTTGTAATACATGTATACAGATCAATGGTAAAGGTGGTATCATTTTAGTGACTGGAATCATTCATACTAGGAATATTCAAACGACTGTTGTGGTTCCGTTCATACAGCAATGGAGAAAAGACAGAGGTCTTCCTATGAACCCGTTCCATACAGGTGACATACTCAACAAAGCAGATTATAGTTTCGAAGATGGTCGACCAACTCCTTACGCAGTGGGGCAAGCAAACAGATATTTGAGACAACGCGAAAACTTGAAACAGATCATGGAATTATCAGCGGAAATAGATTTTGCAGTAGACAGACATAAAAGGTTGCTGGAAGAGGAGGAGAAAAGGGTACAGAGGATTCTCAAGAATAAGTTGAAACCAAAAGGGTTGAGATTGCTGAAGTCCAAATCTTGAGGATGATTAGGGTTGTGCTGAGTTTCTTTAGATATCCTCTTGTAAATGAATAGAATGAATGAATACAGATTTGAGAAGTTTATATTGAACAGGCATTACAATTTCTGGTTTCATTGTCTATAACAATGAATGTAACTCTCCTTGTGAATTCAATTCCTTTTCATTGCACTCATGATGCATAGTTATACAACTGTCCATTCAGGTACTCAATAGGAGAAAATAAGAGGACTACTTGAGAATATATTTTCAGAAATTTCCTAATAGATAGGGCTCAGACTAGTTCACAATGAACTTGTGAATAATCACGAACATATCATGTTTTTTCTATTCTCTTGAACCCTCAAATCATCAAATGAGACATTTCATATCTCCTAGAGTTGTAACCAGATTTTTTTATTCATATTTTCAACACGAAAATAATTATGGGCGCATATAACCTTGTTTTATATGGTATTCTATTATTTATACATAAAATGCCTGGTTGTACATCTGAGGTCTGTTTTGATTCTGCCAAAAAAGATTTTCTGATAATGAAGGTACGATTTAAATATTAGCACTCATTTGGTCCTTCCATCTGCCATTAGGAGGCCAATAATAAGCTTATTGTCGCCACTGTCTTGTATGAAGCCACTGTCCTTCAGTTTACCTTCGGGTAAAATTGAGTATTTTTATATTGGTTAGAAAATCCTCATCTATTATGATCAAGTACTTATATTTAGTACGTATGCTGATGAAATTTGGAATGAAATACTATTTTTTATTTCCATATCTATCAACTTGGTTGCCCTTTGTATATTATATAAATAATTTTGAGTATTCTTCAGTTAGCAACAAATGAAAGGGAGTTATGGAACTTCTGAAAGAACTTCTTGAGTTGCCTAACAATGAAGAGTATATTATGTAAGTGTCTTGAACGATATTTTAAATAAGAGTATTTCATACAGTATGTCCAACTTTTGAAGTACACTACAACAAAAAGTACACTAGATTAGAAATGAATACCTATAGTAGTATCAACTACCTTGCCCTAGGATATAATTTTTATTATTTTGAATGAGCTTTCTCACTCAGGGATCAACTATGTCATGGAATATTTGTGAACCCATTTTTTTCTTGAATGAAGTTGCTGCAAGAAGGCTGTATCGCGAGACTAGTACTAGGAAGTCTGACAACTCCGGGTTGGGATATGAAAAGTTGGGATAGGCCATCATCGAGTCAGGTTAGGTTAGGTTAGGTCGTTCTCGCCTACCCCGCATCGAATCGCGTTTAATGAGAATCCGACATCGAGAATCAATCCGGCGCACGAAGAACAAGAAGAATTCCGAATTCACACGACCGAACGAACACTTCAATAAACGTTTTACGATCAATAAAATTAATAGATAAAATCCCCAAAGAGAACGTTACACTTACAGCGCCGAGAGATTGACTTGCGGTATCTGGCGGGAGAGCGAGAGAGAAGGAAAAGCCGGTCCGAGAGCACGCAACAGGTCACGGGTCATCGCAGACAGCCTACGTAGATGGCGACGAGTAGTTGCGCTCGCATATATCTCGAGGAGTTCTTGAAATTTCGGAATTTCCACATGAATTGGTTCGTTTTCCATTTCGAGTCACATGAACTTTATTGTAATTTTCTCTGTTCTGTACTGAAATTTTTCACTCATTCATTTGAATGAGGGACATTTAGTTTCATTAACTTGACGAGATTGTTCCAAGACAAAGTCGAGATCGAGTTTCATCCATTTTGTGTAAGTAAATGATCTGTGAACTGCTCTATATGGTTTGTTTTTCTGTTAGAATCAATCATATATTTAGCTTTAGCTGTTGTTTGATTTTTGACCTTCAGATGATGATAGATATGATGGCCTTTATGAGAAAACATCATCAAAACAGTATTTCTCTCTTTTCGTCCTTGTATCTTCTTTTTTTATGTAGCCAAAGTCGGTTCTTTAAAATTATCCCACACCTGATACCATGTTTGAAGCTTTCAGCTCACGATCAATGCCTCCTTTTTATGTTTTATTACTCGTGGAGTCACTTGGACCCTGCTGGCGAGACAGTTTCAAAATAGATTTATTCTTCTACTCTGCAATTCTCGTTATGTTACCAAAGTCAGTTCATCAAAATTGTCCCACATCTGATAACGTGATGATGCTCTCAGATTATTTATGTAAGCTGTTGTTACTTTCTGCACTTTTATAGCCTTTATGAGAAGACAATCTTAAAGAAGATTGTCTCTTCTTCGCTGCATTTCACGTTATGAGGTCGTTTCGTAACAAAAGTCTCAAAATCTTTAGCCACTCTTTCATGGGACGTTTCTGTAAGAATCAATCGTATATCTAGCTCCAGTTGTTTCTTTTTTGGATTCGAGCGTGTGGCCTTCATTTGCCACTTCTTCGAAATTATCCCACACCTGATACCACTTTTGAACATGTCATGATTGATATATCTGTATAGATTCATGCTATATGTCTGTTTTGGCGCATTTTACAATCAGGTCCAACCCAACGTGATGTTTACGCAGGATGGGGCTTCTGTCAGACCACGTGATGTGGATCAAAAATTAGTGCGATCTCGGGATTACCTCGAGAAAATGGGGTGAAAATGTCTACTCTCTAAGGTTTGTGTAGTGTTGTAGACTTCTTGAGGCCACTTCCGTATTCTCTGAGATGCTCTCAGAACACGCTGTTCGCCTCTTTCCGACAATATTGATGTCCCAAACGATTCGCCGAGCTCGTATTGTCTATTCATGATGCCATTGGAGAGAATCATCATGAAATGTCACGTATACGTGACCCTTGTAAATAGAGAAACGAGTCGTTGATAGTTTATACACGATATTCACAAAAATGTCTTGGAGAGTGAGAACTAGCAAAAAATGAACTATAGGAGGAAGGCTACACGAGGTGTATGGGTTCATTGTTTCATTTGCTTTCTTGTTCACGGTTTGTTGGCAACGTTTTGGGGTGTCCACCAAAGATGATATTAAATATTCTCTATTAGATCGACCTTAGAGAGAGAGAGATAGGAGATGAAACGACCATGAGAAAGAGACAGCGATCAAAAATCACATGACTGTTGGCAAAACATTTTGATGTCCAAGTCATTGTATTGAGAAGTACGACATTTACAGATATTTCCATTCGAATCGATTTGATAATGTAAGATTATTCACGCAAATTCTATTGTTTAGCTTAGTTTATCGATCCATAAGTGTGTTAAAACAAAGACATGCATAAAAAAATTATGAATAATCCTAGTTGGTTCCTAGAGAAAGATGGAGGAATCCAATCAATGAAAACAGCAAAGAAGAGAGAGCCAACCAGCAGTGATCAGCTGACTGTTGGCAAAATTGCACCTTTCTCTGTTGTTCATCCAGACGAATCGATATCTCTTTTTTATGTTCGTTTGAATCTCCACTTGATGATTATGTAAGTTAGAATATTATAAAGGTAAAATAGCATGTGTCAAGTTTTTCCTTGATAATTCTTGGTTTTGATTCTGAATGATTCTGAATGATCTCCAGGAGAAAATCGTATGCTGACTTCTTTCGAAAAATGAGCAGTAAAACCTTTCTGAAAACTTTTTCAATATAATGATGTTTTTTTGTTTTGGGAAATTGATATCATTATTCGTAGCGATTCTGCACCAGCTTCCTCTAGATAATGACCAATAATTGAGTAAATAGATAGGCTCATACATATTTTGTGGTGGGAATGAAAATATAAATAATATCGTCGACAATCTTTGAGTGCATTTGTGCGATGACTGAGAGCTGTCAGCGACATTCTTCGGCTCATAACAGAGAAATATCGATGACCGTTATTAGAACATCTGCTTCATTTCGGTTTTTATGGTTGTATTGAGGCAATTATCGCTCAAATCGAAATGCGCTATCGTATCGCATCTTTGATGGAATGTCTCAATCAGTGTCTCAATCGGATTCGATAAATCCTTTGTCGCTAATTGCTTTAATATGTTATCTTATTATCTTGTGAGCGATGCCTGTTCAACGAGTTTGGTAAATGGGCAATTTTCGTATGTAATACAAGTTCATCGATGATTATTGAAATACAAATTCCTTTGCTTTACCTTCCCGTGGTTACATATAACAACATTTGTTCTCTACAAACGTAAAAAAATTACACAGTGTCCGAAATAGTGTGCTAGTTATAATAATAGTTTATTAGAACGTAAGTTGCAAAAGGCGACATATTTTAGGACGAGTCTGAAATTCGCAATCTTTTGGTGGAAGGAAACTGATGATAAATTGTTTCATTTCGAAGGGAATTTCGTCCTTCATCACCCTATCAAAGGACCCGCACCGAGGTGGGAAGAGATTCATTCCTGTCGTGAGATTAGTTAGTTAACCGAAACTTCCTACCGAGGTTTGTATACTATTTTATTTCCAACCGTCATATTTCAATTAAATTAATGAATTTCTATTTCGTTCTTAAAATACCTGAAATATTACATTTAACGAGAAATTACCAAGAACTCGGTTTTCTCAGGATAATCAAATAAATATATTGTTACCTTGACTACGGGGTGTACAATTGTCACTAATATAAATAAATGTCAGACAAAGTCGGATATTGAAATCGGCGGGAAATTAGGGCGGGAAATGTGGGTGGGAAGTGAAGGCAGAAAGTGAGGTTGGGAAGTCGAGGTTTGGAAGTTGAGGTGTCTAATGTGACACTTCCCAACCTTCAATGACATTAATAATGACAGCATTTCACATATGGTTGTGAATAAAGGTATATTTTTGAGTACCAGATCATAAATTGTTTCATTCAAAAGGAAATTCCGTCCTTCGAAGACTTACAATGTATCGTAACGAAAAAATGGTACGAAATAAATATATTTTCGATCCTAGCTTTAGTCACTAGAAAAATCGACACATCATGCCCATCTCTAGACCAATAAAATTAATAAGAGGCAAATAAAAGGGACGAAAATCGGAAAGATATGTTTCTTTCCAGTAACTGGATGTAACAATCGAAATAATTTGCGGTTAGCCACACATTTGATGATAGCAACACCAATATTTACAACGATCGCGATCAGAGTATCGAAAACCGCACTCGGCCGTTATGCATTTGACATTTACGATGCTCGCATGACCGTTTTTTAGTAGCAAAACGGTTTTTTGGTTTGCCGATCTTTGTTCCGTACCATGTCGAACCTTCCCAGGGATTTCTTCACGAGGAAGAAGAAGTTTTTTGAGTCTGTTTGTACGTGATTGCACTGGGAATTCATGTTGTAACTGTTCGGTATAGGTGCATTAAGAATGGTATATAAGGATCATTCAAGAATATTTTATTAAATAATAGCATACGATGCACGGGGTGTTGATAAGAAAGTGTCACAAAATGAAATGGTGGGTAGAAGCTGAAAAGTCCCAATAAATAGATGAATGCAAATAAAAGGTTTGAAACAATGTACAAAATAACAATAATTTTTCGATTACATCTTTGCCGCAAGGACTATCGAAATATTTCCGAAACAACCGCTAATTTGGGCCATACTATCCCCCCCATTTTTTTATGTGAAGATTTTATTTTTATGAGCAAGAAAAAAAACCAAAAATTTGCAAAATATCTATTTCTTGATCCACATCGCTGATTTCCGAGTTATTCAGTTTCGGATGCAGGTGAAAGGGACACCTCCTGTGCATGCTCGGCCATGACGCAATTTACCAACTCCCGCGAACAATAAATAATCGATATAGTAAACAAACGCCATAAAAATTGGTCTAGAACACGCAATCTCTTTAATTTATTTGAAGACAATAAAGCCATATTTCCGCGATTGGTCGGCAATTTTATTTTACGACGGCCTTATTTGGGCCTCGAGATAAAATCGCCAATGCGATTATGATCGCTTTGAGATTAATAGAGACGTTTGAGGAGATAACTCACTATGTAGCCCAATCTGGCGAATCGATTGATTGTTTCTTTTACACTACCAACCAGAAAAATCATCATTATTCAAGGAAATCCTCCGATGCATGAGAAGTAAATCGACGTGTATTATCGGTAGAGATACAATTTTTTTTTTGGAGAATTCTCAGTTCTGAAAATTTCAAATCTTCTGTAATTATTGCGGCATGTGTCTAAGATTTGCTAAATTTCAAAAAAAAATATGTGATTTTGTGAAACGACGATGCAAGTGAAACTTTTCCCGGATCGCTTCGGGAGACACAAGATCGATAGCATCAAACTTTTATATATCATCAAACTTATATATATATATATATATATATATATATGTACCTATATATATACCTATATATATATATATGTACCTTTCGCGAATCCACCCTAACCTAACCTATCATCTTTTGTGAGCCACATATTCCATTAAAAAAAAGTTCCTCTTCCAATGGGATTCGAACTCCAAACCGCAACTTGATATGCGCGCTTGATAACCATATCTAGGCTATCTAACATAATATTTAAGGTATCGCTGCGTTCATTCATCTGAAGAAAATGAAATATTCTGAGACTAGTTCGATAATGTCAAAGGAAAACCATATAACGTAGAGCAGTACACCTATAACAAAATATCATCAACAAATCGCGTACCATTCAGAAAATCAGCGAAAACAGATTGGTATCGGGAACTCTCAGACGTTTTTGCTTTCCTAAGTAACACTCATATCCTGATTCCGGGTTAGAAATGGAATTTAAGATTATTCGTTTGGTTGAATCATCGAAAAAATTGAGGCGATGTAATAAAAGTTTCAATTTGAAAATCAAAGGAGTTGCAGGAGTGTTCCACATTGTATTATGCATAATAAACCTCAAGTTTCCTATCATATTTCACAGAGCAGGTTCATTTTCTATTTCAGATGTATTGCATCAGAAAGTGTTTTCCTCAAGCTAGTGAAAATTCACATAATTTCACAAAGTTTCAGGACAATTTGTACTGAGTTTCAAGTCTATATGGGACTAGGATAAATCATATACACAAAAAATTCCTGTTCAGGAACGTGATGTTGAAAATTTCCTTTTCTTCCAAAAGAAAAATTTTTCATTCGAGTAATTATTGTTTATATTCGGATATGCAGTTTAGACCCACCCAGCCAGCTCCCATCCAACACTCTCTACATCCATACAAATAGAGACGGTGATTTTTTTTCATTTTCACCTTGTCATCTCGTTAATTCGTTGTTATTCATATCGTTAATGAAGTATCAATGTTTAGGTAACGCGCGATTAGGTTTGAAAAGACCATCCAGAATTAGATCTAATGAAGCGAACAATCCGAATATGGCGGACGAAAAGTTCGGATGGAATTTTTTGCTCGAACGCTCCGTTCGAACCGTGTTGGATCGCTGGAATGGTCCTCGAAGTCAGTGGCGGTCCGAAAAGTATACAGGGTGACCAAGAATGTAGGATGAGGAAAAAGTCGCCCTCCCGAGTGTTTGGAAATTTTCAGCGAAATGCTACTTTGGTGAACTGTATATCTCTTGATAAAAGGATTCAAATATCGAATAGAATTTTAGACTAAAATATATAGTTTTCTATCCCTCAAATACGATATCACGTGCTGAATCTAAATTATCTGGCTCAGGAATAAATATTGGTTCGTGTCACTTCGCAAATTTGTATCATAACGCGAACCTTCTCATTTTTCGACAGTAAGTTTCCCCCTGTATATCTTCTTCTCAATTTGTCTTCAATCCTTTTGATTTTATTCCTGCTTTCCATCAATCATTTCATCTCACTACTCCAAGTTTCACCCTATCACAAAGTTTTCTGTGCTCTACGAGTGACCTAGCTGACCTTAGTGTGACACACCCGGTATATTCGAGTGATCATTGTGAAGGTGAAAAAATGTTCCGCTGGCATTTTTGTCACATTCGCGACATATAATTCTGCGTGGTTTACAAATTCATGGAGTGTATGTTTCGAGATACTTCCTAGAGAAAATTTTGTGTATGCCGTGCTCTAGTTGACCCGAAGGTCAGATACACTGCCTCATGATAAAATCCAGAACCTACTTGCTGTTTTTATTAAATTTAGTCCAATACTAAACTAGTCAACACTGCAAATGGTCTCCCCAACTTCAATGATTTTTGAGATATTCATCAGCAAATATTGAAAATTCGGTATTTCGGAAAGTACATTATGCATAATCGCGAACAAAATACCTATCAAGTTTTTTCTAAACTCCGCAATAATAGTTTCGAACTTTCTTTTACGTAGTTTTCTTCAACAGGATGATTTCGAAAAACTCAGTTTTCCTATAGGTTCGGCATAATTTCCGGTATATTTCCTAATGAAAGCGTCTCGTACAAGGCTATCCAAATCGAGGTCCATATACAGTGTGACCTACTTTATATGGATCGAATTCTGAAATGAATTCTTCGAAAATTTGAAAAAATTCGCTGACGTGGAGAATCAAAGGCTCTACTAGAGAATATAGTGTCATAAATCAACATTTATTTTCCAGAAAAACTATGATTCCAAAAAGGAAAAGATTAAAACCGATTTCCATGGTGTTGTCAATTTTTTAATGAAAATTCTTCTGAAAAATCAAAGATACAATTTTTCTGTGTCAAAACTATGTATTATTGTACTGAGAATCGTCGGTCGGTATATGTATATGTTATACATTCCACTGCAATCAGTTCAGTAAGTTTGGATTTTTTCTGTTCTGATAGATATGGGAGTCGACATCTATGGTGCATACATGATACGTGCTGTGATAATAATCCATCAAAACCGGTAGGTAGGTAGCTGTAATTATAGCTATGAGAGAACTCGTGGTATATTCCGAATTCCTCTAGGAAGGTTACCAGCCCGTAATATGGTTTCGACACAAACCAACCAACCAGTCACGCTAATAACTCACAGAGTTAACAGTCACGACTGCGTTCGATGTTTTATTCCGATCAGTATTCACGCTGTTTTTGAGATATTTTCCATGGAAATTTGCAGAACACTTTGTATATTTCATTAGTACCGACAAATACGCGTGTTGAAAATTTGAGCATTAAAGATGAAACTTTGTTCCCACCCCTGATAAACTTAGAAAGAGAAATATGTTTCAATTACTCTATTTTCAAGGGTCCTTTCTAACAATCATTACTTCTCGAAGGAACTGGTCATCTTTTTTTCAGCTTCTATCTGATACCGATTTTCCACACTTTCTAGGACACCGTTTATTCAAAAACTGGTCAAATTTCAATTTCCGACAACGAATATAATAAAAATTATATATGATAGGATATAAGTGTGAATTATCAAATCTAACTAAAATATTGATACAATTGTGAAGATATCTATATTAATTTATGTGGATATTGAACAATACCAGTCTAAAATGTCTATATTTTAATGTTTTCTCTATCTTCTGATGTTCTATTGTATTCGAAATATACAAAGAATATGTGTTTCTCGATTGCTCACTGTATGAAAAGTGTGCATATTGAAAAACTTCATTATTATTTCATTATTACAAGCTGTTCGCCAGCATATACAGGGTGGCCCAATGAAAACGAAACAAGGTATGGATTTTACTGAAAGATCAAGGAACTATGACATTAAAATAAATGATTCTTTATGTAATGTTGGATATAGGAGAGGATTTAGAGAAGAAACACAAAAGGCACTACTTAGATGAACATCGTTGTAACTACAAAATGAGAAATAGTGATAAAAGGGAAAAAAGCGTTACTTTCCAACACTAGACGATTATTATCATAAACGTGTTTTCTTGAGAACTACTGCATTGAATTCCAAAACAAGTGAAAAAGTTGAAAAATGCCCAAAATATTTCCCCGTCGAAATGAAAATCGACCGATTCGAGCGTTTCTTTTTTCTGAGAACGATAATGTCGAATCGGCTTTGTTTCACTTTCATTGGGCCACCTAGTATAATAGGATATTAGTTTGAATAATTAAATCTATATAATTGATATATGAATACAATTGTGAAGATATCATCATACAACTCATTCAATATCATAACCACTTGAGCACAATTATTTTTAAGATTGTTATTGTTATTTTTTTTTTACAATTTTACTATAATGTGTTACATCATTTTATCTATTTCATCCATGAAACATAGTGAGCTCCAAATTTACCATATTATCTTTAATGTGTAGAGAGGAGAAAAACGAGCATCTCACGCACAAGGATTACAATGCTTTTGTGAGTTTTCCCTTTTATTTTCCTCTCGCATATTCCCCATAAAAAAAAACAAAAAAAAACAAAATGCATGTGATATTATGTTATGCTAATGGTAAATAAAATTATTATTATTATTATTATTATCAATCTATGTGCTATTGAAGATTTGTATATTTTTATGTTCTATCATCGAATCTTTTTTTTATTTGAATTTTATCATTGCATTTATTTTGGATCCGCACAAGAATTATATATTTCTTCTGGATCATCTCCCCTTATTGTTCCATATTCAATTATCTACTGTTACTCTTCATTGTAAATATAAATTTATGTGGATATCGAACAATTCAAAATATACAAAGAATGTGTTCCTCGATAGCTCACTGTATGAAAAGTGCGCATATCGAAAAACGAAAACAACTTTCACGTGTCGAAATTACAAGCGGTTCGCCAGCATATACATGGTGCTATTTCAAGACGGGCGCCTGAAAATTCAATAGAACAACACTAAAATAAAAATAACAATTAAATTCTTCATTGGCGGGTTTTCGAGGTCCTTCGGACTGGCATTTTATGTTCGTACCCAGTATCGATATGATTTACGACCGCTGTTCAGCATCACCATTTGCATCATAAACTAAATACGCGCAAATTTCCGGATTCCGCCATATTCCTCTCATTCCACCGCTGCTTAATATATTCTTCCTGTGTTTCTCGGAGACAAGACAAATTTATCGATAGTCGAACGACCTATTATGGATGAAGTGCCACTTCGAGGAGAATATGCAGAAATAAATGGAAGAGCCCAGGCGGTTAAAGACGCCGAGAAATCGTGATATAAGACGCGCGAACACTGCCGTATCTTCGGATTTCCTCTCCAACGAGAAAATTACGACTGATTCCATTTCATCTAATTCAGTTTCGATGTTAGCTGTCTCACATATTGTCGTATAGCATTTATTTTTTATCTGTGGACAACACGAAAAAGAAAATCTTGTTAGCGAGCGGTGGAATTTTGGGAGAGCAGGAAAGTGTTGGAAATTTTTTTGAACTTGGAGACTCCATCTTCAATGGGCATAGGGGTAAGTCCAGATTGTGACTGCATCAGTATTTCTTTATGAACTACTCCAACCAATATTTTCTTTTCTCATTGTATATGAATGTCTATATATCACCATTTTTTCAGTGTCAATGTACTTTCCTACGACCAGTCAAGAAAACAGCGCTCGCAGCATTGTTTTGTTATTTAGGAAGTAGCCCATTACACTATGGCATCAGGAAAGTAAAACTCACTAGTTTGGTAATATTGGAAGAAAGCACGCTTGCAGTGATCAATGCACGTAATGATATATTTCACCTAGAAATTTTCCTGCTGGTATCATCACACATGATACTTATATTTCAGATTGATTCTGCATCATAACCTCCGAGATGCTGTTGGTAATGTGACCATCATCTCCTCCCTATTAGGATTTTAATCTCTGTGGATATTATGAATCCACTCTATAAGGCCAAAAAAAGTCAATGACGTTGACGTCGACTCGGTTGAGTGAAGTTGGTTATCAAAGATTTTTAGCTGGAATATCCGGAATCCATAGGCGTGCACATTTATTTTCATGAAATCGACGTCGACAACTATCGAAAAATTCCGGTCGGGTTTTCCTCTTCCGTTTCCGATTACTGTATCTTGGATTGCGTGGTAGCTGTTGAAGTTGAGCGAAACTTTCGAATTCGAATAGGCGTATTTCGTAAAATTTCAATGAATGACAATGGACAGTGGGTGGAACTTGTAATAATATCGATCCACATATTCATGGTTATGAGTAAAATACGGTATATAACTCGTCTGAATGCACTTGTTACATTTCCGCATTCGCCTAAATATCAACTCGTGCGAAATAAGTCACTTTCCACACTTGTTGTGTGAACGAGAACAGATATGTGACATGTCATATGGAGAGCGCAACAACTATATCGTCTAGTTTTGTTTCACGCCACTGTTTAAAGCATAACAAGTTCATTTATTTGTTTGTCATTTATGGTCATTTGTGAAGTCTCAGGCGATACCCCTGCTGTCTCACGTTTTTCTTCAGGAGAACCATTGTCATTATCAATTACTGCAGAAAGAATCTGAATGATTCATGAAAGTCGATATAGAAGCGACAGGTTGTACCAAATACCTGTGGCTCTGTCACACAACGCACGTGTGCAAATGGTAACAATTCATGGATCTGAAATCTAACCTCTTCGAAACAATGGAGGAACTTTAGATTATATCACTTGTCCTATATAATATGTATGTCTCATATGTCTTATAAATATACTGGACCAGGAACATGAGTTCAGATGGGGATCAGTAATCACAAGAGAGAGGAAAATTGATGAAACTGAATTCACAGCTTTACAACAGAATATAAACAGCATTTTTGGGAAAATGAAATAGCAAAAAGGATACAAGAGTACAATCAAAGCTTACTTTTGGAGCAGAAGCACTGTCATTACCATAGAACAGCAATGTTGGGGTTCCTGATGATAAGGAAAACACAATCTAGATAGAATTAGAAATGAATTTACAAAGAGAGAATCCAAATTGGATCTATCAATAAAAGTTTTTCAGCAAACTGCAGATAGAATAAGCTTGTATGCCACAGCATTCAAAGAACTGGATACGTAAATCGAAATTTCACCATTCTATTTACAGTCTGCTAGAAAAATTACGGAAATCGAATTAAACATAGAAAATTATGACACCTAAAATTTGACGACATATAAACTTGTTTAGACAAACGCAGTCCCCAACATTCGAATCCAAATAATGACGATATTTGATTGATTCTTCAGACTCTTTCTCATTCCTCCTCCGACTAATTCGATCACGACCCGTTCGATATTTCGTTCGATTTCGAAGACGTAACGACTCGACTCAATAGAGCGAAGGCGTGAAGTGAAAAACTAGATCACTAGATCGAGTTCTTCGGCAAGAAACAACGAAATTTGCTGGATTGTTTCGACACAACGAGCAGGTTTTAATTCGATAGGTCACGAAGGTTGATGAGACAAAACAAAGGTTCGTTAGCGAACTCCACGAATGTCGTGCAACACTTGGAAACAATTAAAAACGCTAATTGCGATCACCAAACAGAGAAAATAACGTCTCTACAGTGGTGGTACGGAATGAGGCCAGAGATTCCAGACGTAGGCAGGTCGCCACTAGACACGAAGATCTGGCAAGAGTTTTTGAAATGAGAACCTTTCAAACAAACATCAAATCTGACGACCTTACTTTTTACAATTCCTATTTGAATCCAGCAGAACTTCACCTAACAGAATCACTCCTAACAACATCAACAGTCAGGGTAATTGCCAAAAGGCAGCTTCTAGAGACTCTAGCGAATCCTTAATCAGGATTCATTTTTCAGCTTTTCATGGGATTTTCTCTCCTCGTTTCTAAAAAATAGAGTAGAAGTTATTACAGATTTGGGATCTGCCCCGAAATGTCACTGCGCTTGAAATTAAACCTTTAGATACCTAAAAGAGAAATTCTCTATTGGTCAGTGACACCTTGTTTTTGAAAAATTTGGGAATACAAATATATTCAATGAGAATTAAACTTCTACTTCTATTTTTCAATTTTTCAAATTTGTCGAAGAAGAATATTTTAATTGTGTTGAGAACGGGAGCAGATGCGTTCGCGAAACGTCCACCAAGATAAGTAGAAGTTTTATTCTCATTAAATATATTTGTATTTCCAAAATTTCTTTCAAAAACAAAGTGTCACTGACCAATAGAGAATTTCTCTTTTAGGTATCTAAAGGTTTAATTTCAAGCGCACTGACATTCTGGGGCAGATCCCAAATCTGTCCTTACTACAAATATATTGCAATAATTTTTAATAACTTCTACTCTATTTTTAGAAACGAGGAGAGAAAATCCCATGAAGAGTTGAAAAATGAATGTACCACCTCCTCGAAGAACTTACAGACCTTAATCAGGACATTGGAAATATTGATAATTCCTGCACTTTCCATTGCTATAGTAGACACAAAGATTCACACAGATATTTCACCAGGAATAACTCCCACGCTTCTTCTTCGGTGTTGATTTTACACCAAAACAGCGTGTTTCGATGTAGACACCGTGCAGTGTTGATTTGATGTTCGAATTTTCCATTGTGCACAATATTTTGTTCTGTTCTCAAGTGTCCTGGTGAGCATACATTTCCTTACATTTCATTTTTTCGATTGGATTCCATTATGTTTTGAGTACTTATACCTGATTGTTTACATTCACTGCAATTTTCAACAAATCCATACTTGGTATGAAATTTAATCATCGCATGATAACTACAAAATATCTGGAACTGAACTCTAACCTTCCGCATTTCTGAAGTTATTGGCAGTAATTCATTTCGATATAGATAATTTGTTGTTTTCAGAGTTCCATTACTTAGAGCAGAATTGTATTTTTGATTCCAGGCTCGATGCTTCACAAAATTAAATAATTTTAATTGAATCTGACGCTTCTTCTTGAGAAACCTATTTTGAGATATGGCTTCCCTAAATAGCTTCACAAACGATATGGGTATAGACAATTGCACAAGGATATGGATCTTGAGCTAGACGAAAAAAATTAGGTGGATGACTGAAAAATTAAATATATGATTCTGGAACAAATTACAAATACATAATGTATGTTTGCCAAGAGATAGTATACACTGCTAGATGATAAAAACATGCCAGTGTATGCTATGAACCTACAACCTTAGCAGACTGGCTTGCAAGAGAAGTATAGTACCTAGTAGTAGAAAAAAGTGGAATTATAACGTATGATAATATCAATAAAGAGGGTCATAACTTCCTTGGGACATTATAAATTCTAGAATTCCCTCTACCTCTCACAAGTTAAAATAAGATAAGATTGGTACTGAACCATATTTCATTGAAGATAATTTCTGAATTATTCGGAGTTTATCCAGATGAGTATTTTCCAGCTTTTTGTGGGATTTTCTCTCCTCGTTTCTCAAAAATAAAGTAGAAGTTATTAAAAATTATTTCAATATATTTGTAGTGAGGGCAGATTTTGTGGTCTGCCCCAAAATGTCACTGCGCTTGAAATTAAACCTTTAGATACCCAAAAGATAAATTCTCTATTTGTCAGTGACACCTTGTTCTTGAAAGGAATTTTGGAAATAAAAATATATTTAATAAGAATAAAACCTCTACTTATCTTGGTGGACGTTTCGGGAACGAATCTGCTCCCGTTCTCAACACAATCAAAATATTTTTCTTCGCAATTTTTTTTCAATGTGCAGTCGGTTTTGATTATTCAGAATTCCTCCATCTACCAAATTGTCACTTTTCAGTGGCAAAATGTACCATCTCCTCGAAAAACTTACAGACAGTATAGTAAAGTATTTTCAAAGAGGTAGTGTTAATATTTCACTGAGACATTTAAATCTCCCAATGATAGCGAGCGTTGAGTATTAGATATATTATAAATATACTGGTCACTCCTACACTGTCAGGCTCGAGACCTGTCGAACATCGCTATACCAAGCATCATTCCTCAATAGAACGGCAAAGTTGTGGAATTCTTTGCCTAGTGAAGTCTTTCCTGATGCTTACAACCTCCAAACATTCAAGAAAAATTCCAACACCTTCCTTCTTTCCCAAAATTCCACCGCTGGCTAACACGATGTTCCTCGAACATCATAGGTTTCGTATTGTCCACAGATAAAAAAAAATAATCTTTATATTTTGCTGCTAAGCAGTTCATTTTCGAATTTCAGACTCGAGGCTAGAATATTATTATGATGCCCTCTGTAAATTCCCTATATAGTTGTACACTTTACGCCTATTCTATTCTGTTCTATTCTATTCTATTCTGGTCGTGTTTCCCGATTTCCTGAAGAATCATATAAGCATTCGCTTTTGGCCGTGCTGGACACATGAAAACTCAAAGGCCTTAATAGCACCTACTTCAGTTCTTGTGCTGTTCCAGCAAAACTCTCGCCGACCAGCGTACATCGTGGACTCGAACTGACTTGGCGGCGATCATCTACCGTGGTGAATGTGCAACAACAAATAATATAAAGTAATAGACACGCCTAGACACGATCGTATAACGTGAAAGGATACAGAACAGATGAAACTCATCTGGGAGTCTGTGCGAACTGAAAATAACGTACAATGGGTGGTGCCACGCCAATGCCGTTATAGATATACGGCGCTTTCACTCCCCTAGTCCCCCCTGACGGTTTCAGTCGATTCCAAAATGGCAGCGAATAGCAGATCTACTGCTAGTCATAATTGTTGAGGAGTTAGGTAGTTAGCTACATCGAAATAACTGACTTCTCGATGAGAAGGGAAAGGCTTCTTCAATGTGTGTTTGGCATTCGAGACGTGTTCCTATTGGTCGATTCGAGATTTCCACAAAACCAGAGATAGAAAGCCTAATGCGTAATGTTTAGCGAATAAATGTCATAATCATCATTCGATAGTATAAACCGGTTTTCTATGAGTACTTCCTACGTCTTCCAATAATCATTTCAATTTGCGATCTTATGAAAATGTTTCAGAAAACGCACTGTGATCAGTGAAGTCCACCTTCGAGCCATTCGGCTAGCATTCCCGGAAAAGATAGAGTAACAAATCGAAATTCATGAGGATATTCCTCATTCATAACGACAATTAAAATATACACCAAAACAACACCTATAATCTTCAAATTCCTCTCGACTACATGAATGCAATTCTTTAATAAGCTTGAGATTGGTCTTGAGCGTTGAAAGCCCCCAAGCTTCGATCATTGAACAGACTAGATAAGTAATCCACAGCCCTGGCAATACAGTTCGTTTGGAAGCAACATCTATAGTATCTATCTTTGTCTAAACAAGGATAGCAGGAGCTGATTCTCCCAGCACCAGTGCCGTGTTGTCAGAGGGGGTCGAATTTATTATTAATTCATGATGAAACCAAATTGAAAATCCGTAACAATTTCAGTAGTACTTTTCAGCATTTCTTGGTGGGAAAATGAACAATGACAAGACACTGTCGCAGCTGACCTATGGGTATAATCAATATAATCTAATCAATTCAATTTAAATTCATTTTTATCGATTCCATTTGAGAAAATTCTTCAAAATCTCGAATGATACGACAATGGTAACTCACCTATGAAATGACGTGTTTTGATCGCCAGTTCAACATTGTCTTTAACACACCTCACAACGTCTCACTATTATATCAAATCACCAAAACAGGAAATAAAATGAGTTTCTGATGAATTCTGAGTACACAAAACTGAATACAAGTTGAATAATATCGATAAATCAAAACGTAAATAATGACAGATACCAAACAAAACAATAATCGCCGTTGACTGTCAATATCAAATTGCGGCGTTGCAACGTTGAGCTAAAAGTATTCACGATACCCATGCTGGTCCTCGAGCCCCCAAGAAAGTAAAATTGCTAAGTCTCAGAATAATGTAGCAATCTTCTATTAATCAGTTCTGATTCATAATCGTCATGACCCAAATTTATTATTTTATTTGTGCATTGAACTACATGAATTCATGAGGGACTTTGAATATTATGGACTACTCATCACTTTTTGATGATTGGATATGACAACACTGGCGACGATTGGGTACTAATATTATGATAATTCTGGGAATTCATGTTAGCATCAGAATATTTGTTTTGTGATCCTTCTAGTGGGTTTGTTGTTCGGAGCCCCCAAGTATTACACTCAACTCCCAAACCAAATTTCTGAACTCGAAGATATCAGCATTTTTAGGGGTTGAAAACGGTTACGAAAAATATCATGGGAGGTTGTTAGGAAGTTGTTGTTCCATTTGAAATATCAAAGCTGCTACTGCTTTCTAATAATGGCGGCAACACCGCATTTTCGAAAATATTTCAGTTGGGTAGAGAATCTCCGGATTTGTTCATCTTCAGATTTTCGAAAACATCCGTTGTCTGATACACGAAACGTCTAATGTGCCATCCAATATGAATCAGCCTGTATACATAGGGTGTTGACGGAATATCTCGTAGAATTCTTTGCCTAATGAAGTCTTTCCTGATGCTTACAACCTCCAAACTTTCAAGAAAAAACTCCAATACCTTCCTTCTCTCCCAAAATTCCTCGAACGCTATAGGTTCTCTTTCGTGTTGTCAACAGATAAAAAAATATTCTCTGAGTGATTTCAAGACAAAAAGTTCATATAAATATGTATACTAACATGCTTCGTTTTCAATATACAAGGTGTTGAATTTAAAAAAATATATGTTTCCAGAAGAATTCAGAATTATTCGTCATATCAAGGGGCTGATTCAACGTGATCACATTCATCAAGTCCAGTGGCGTCCCTAGAAGCACCTCAACGAATATTTTTGTCAGAAAAATATACATAACTGACTTGTTTTATATATTTTTTTGTCATTTCGGAGTTGCGAGATTAGAACTTTTTTTATATATTTAGTTTTTTTGAGGAAAAAATTGAAATTTTAATTGGGAAAAAACAAATCCAAATGCAAATTCTTGAACTGGGTTTTTCTTGGAAAACGATTTCAGCATTCGTTCAATACCTTGTGTATTTAGAACGAAGCAAGTTAGGTCACATTTTCATGACCGTTCGAACACTCTGTATAACTTGATATGGAGTTCCAAAGAATCGGCCTTCGATGTATGGAGATGTCGATGCGTTCCCGCCCACCCTGTATATACCCAGCCGTAATTACCTGTATGCCAACGTACGGCTAATATAGAAATCGTGCCGGATAGTGCGACTTTTCTATTTTCCGCTAATAAAAGCGATCATATTTCATGGGCATTTTGATTTATCGAGAGCACATTCGAATTTTCCGAACCGTTCGAGATTAATGGCTTCGAATCATTAATTTAGTAATTCAATAAAATAATTAATTGCATGTGCTTAATGGTTTCCACCAGGAAATTAAGATTAATCGAGAGAGGTAACACCCGTTGTTGGAGGTCATGAGATCGGGTAAATTGAGATTTTCGGAAAAAAATAGCTGTAAGTGAAATTTTACCACACACGATATACCGCAGTCAACGATTTGTTTGAGACCATGCAATTCATCGGTCTTCAAGGACAAGAGAAGTTTGAGCGAAGAAAAATAGTCCAAAATGTTGATAGATCTGGCAAATATCGAAAAAATGTATTGGAAAATCTTGCGAACCTGTAGATAAATCTTCAGAAAACTTCGATGATTCTCGCAGTTCTCATGAGAAATCTCACTATATATCCTCGTATATCCGTCTGCATCTTGAGAGAACTCTCAAATCTTAGAGAAATCGAACAAATGTTGACACAATTAGACAAACCTCTATAGAAAAGTGTACAAATTTGAACTTAACAGTTCCAGACAAAAATATTGATAAAACTCGCTAATTTCTATAAGTTTTGGAAATCCGTGCGTAATCTTTCTGAATTTTGACAGATCTTGCAAAACAAAAATCCATTGATATTTGAGAAATTCGGTGAAACCTCCTGAAAATTCCCCAAATATTGAAAATGCCAAGAAATCTCTCAATTGATGGCAAATCTCTGAAAGTATTGATGCAAGTCACGAATTGACAAAAATCCTACGAATCATTGGAACATCCCAGTAATCCTTATGAATCTTTTGAAATCTTTGAGAATAATCTCACAGATCCCATATCTTTGGAAATCTTTAGAAATCGTTCAATGACTTCACCAAATCTTTTGGAAGTCGCAAAAAAAGATGATAAATCTTAGGAATATTTGGAAAATCCTCGAGTATTTTTGTAAATCTCCATTTTAGCAACCCTGCAAATCCTTGAACGTTTTGCTCAAATGTTTTGCGAGTCGCCAAAAATAATGATGATTCTCGCAAAAATATTGATGAATCTCTCATTCTTGGTGAACTACGGAAATGCTCGTGGAATCCTTAGAATCCTTCAGGACCGCTAAAAATCTACAAAAAATCCTAAAATCTTCAACAAAAATCGAAAATCTTGATAGTAGACAAACCAGACGAGCTCAAGCTGGTCACCCCCACACTGTCAGGCTCGAGACCTGTCGAACATCGCTATACCAAGCATCATCCATCAATAGAACGGCAAAGTTGTGGAATTCTTTGCCTAGTGAAGTCTTTCCTGATGCTTACAACCTCCAAACATTCAAGAAAAATTCCAACACCTTCCTTCTTTCCCAAAATTCCACCGCTGCTAACACGATGTTCCTCGAACATCATAGGTTTCCCTTTCGTGTTGTCCACAAATAAAAAAAAAAACTACCATTTTCCAAGGATTGGAAATTCCCAGATAACTTTCATTTCTCAGTATAGTCGCAGTATCTCCGAGATCTCTCATAAAGAAAATTGATGAATGTCCCGAATTTTCAGAAAATCTTGGCAGATTGTCTTGAATCATCTTGTGATTAACGCTACAGAGCTCTCAATATCCAATCTGAATAGAGTTCAGCAGTCTCAATCGAACTTTGGTACTCTGTTTTAGCACCATTTCCAGCTCTGTTTTGAACCGATTTAGATGCTGATTGTGCATCAGCTCCGTCGTACTTCCACGTATAGCAGACATTAACTCAACGTAAGAAGAACCAGAAGAAAATATAGGAGTGTGGCGCCTGCCAACTGCATCTCGACTACCACTTCTTAGATAGAAGTTAACTTGATGCTTGATTATTCTTTAATAGTATCGGTAAATAACCGTGTAACTAAGTATTACAGCCTTTTGTACTGGCGTATAATCGAGGTGCGCTGTTATTATACGAAACTGACGTTCTTCGTCATATATGGGGTGTTTCACCGAACGGGTTTCATCCAATTTTGACATTATCTGTACCTTTCGACATTTGTCTCACTCGGAATTGATGATGTCCCAACTGTATAAATAGCTTCAGATTTCTTTGCACCGAACTCTATTAGATTTTTAGATCCTCATTTCAAAATTCTTACCAGATCTTCATTTCAATGTTCAGATGATACAGTGAAGAAATTCACAATTATTCACAACGATTGATTGAAAATTAAACCGGAACATTGGGTTTGATGGATTTTTCTCTCAACGTTGCTGAAAATGAAACTAGAAGTCATACAAAATAGGATTGTGATTCTAGTGAAATAAAAAATTTTCATGAGAAAAATAGGCATGTTATGTATGTTCATCCGGAAGCAACACTTGATATCAATTCCTTCGTTCTTCCTGTTCAGATTGTTTCTTATACACATACACGCGATACCAAATTTCCACGAAATATCGGGCGTTGAGATGCGGAAAATCGAGGAACCTTTTTGCAATCATATTTTGACCTCGACCCTTCAAAATGTCTTGGATGAAATGAAGAATTTGAGACGGTTTCACCAATCGAAATAGCCGTATAGACGAAAACACACGAACTCATCAGAAGATCCCTTGATTGAAATTCACCAGGGATAATAATTAGTTATCTACGCAGGGTTTGTCACGAAGTTTGTAGCACACAGTGTGATCACCCAGGCGCATCCTTCTGAATACTATTATCATCCATAATATTATTATCACCAATTAGTCAAGCTTCCTCTGGTGGAGTCATGGTTGGAAACAACAAGGATTGTTGTTGTAAATCACCACTATTTAGCGTCTGATTGGGTCTCTAGTTTATCTTTTTCAGAATCATGAATCTAATCTCAATGAGTCATGTGGTAAAAAGTGGAAAGTATGATATAACCAATTCTATCGATTGCAAAAAATTGAGAAAATAGTTGTGGCAAGTCTGAAGAGAAATCGAATTTTTTTTTTTTTTTTTTTTCAATCGCTTCTTCTACGTTGGAATCCAACGTCCTATAAGCCGAAGCTTGAGCGGGTTGAGAAGAGCGGGAGGAGTTTTTATAGTGGACTCCGCCAACCACTCCTGGGGGACCGTGTATCGACATTACCAGATCGATGTCAGGATTGAAATCGATGAACCATTTAATTTCAATGAAAAATTAACAACCTTGACCACTGTGCTACGGCCCCCCTTATTGATATTGATAAAAGTTATTGAAACTTATCTGGAAGTTACTCATTTATCGAATATCATTGGCATCTCTGTTATCCATCTCATTTCCCAATTGAACCGTTTCATAATGGTTCTCGATATATCGCAGAAATAATTTGTCAATTATGTTTCTTTATTTATTCATTATAAATCCCCGAGAGTGGAAGGTCATTTTTCTCTATTCTTTGCTTATATAGATTGTCCCAAAATCAATCGTCATGGAGTACTGTTCACATGTTTGGAGCTCAGCCCCCAAACATACTCTAAAGCTCTTAGATTAAATTCAGAAGAGAGCTATTCGCCTAGTCGATGACACAACACTCACCAAATCATTGACCTCTCTAGATCATCGTAGGAAGGTCGGCGATCTATGCCTTTTATATAGGTACTTTCATGGTCGGCGCTCAACGGAAATATCATCTATTATGCCACCACGCGCGATTCCTAGTAGACAAACCAGGCGAGCTCAAGCTGGTCACCCCTACACTGTCAGGCTCGAGACCTGTCGAACATCGCTATACCAAGCATCATTCATCAATAGAACGGCAAAGTTGTGGAATTCTTTGCCTAGTGAAGTCTTTCCTGATGCTTACAACCTCCAAACTTCCAAGAAAAATTCCAACACCTTCCTACTCTCCCAAAATTCCACCGCTGGCTAACACGATGTTCCTCGAACATTAAAGGTTTCCCTTCCGTGTTGTCCACAGATATAAAAAGAAAGCTTATCCCAAATTCCGAAATTTATTAGGTAAAAAAAGTGCACAATATGATCGGTGCCATGATGAGTTTTTGATTTGTTTCATTTATTGAATTATTGTCGTTGTATGCAATCAACTATATTCACAGTATTTTGCTATTGAAAGACATACTGATGTCTCACTGATATCTCAGAAATTACAAAGAATGATGGTAGCAATTCCTTGTGTCTTGATCTCATTCGAATCGCAACAACTAGCACAGTGCATGCGAGTGAACAGTTCGTCGTGACAACTCAAAATCCGTGCTCGAAGAAAAACCAGTACTCCTTACGCCTCTTGTTGATCATATTCGGTACCCGGCAAAAAATCCATAACAACTCGAATATCGTCTCGTATATAAATCTGGCGATGTCGGCCGATGAAAAGTGTCTTCGAATCGATGAAAAACCTGAATGATAATCGCAATTACCCGGAGAGCAAAATGTTAACGAATGAACATTGTTCGGTTTCATCATTAGTATGTCGGTCATCTCCGCACAAATGGACAACAGTGTTGCCACAGGCTTATTACACTTTTGGACCACAAAAAATGCGAACCAACATATTTTGTTCAACATTCAGCACCGACCTATGAAAGAGAGATATCGCCCACCTGTCTGCGGTGTTCTAGAGTATCACCGACTAAGTGAATAGCTCTCTTTGGAATAGAGTCTGTGAGCTTCAGCGTATGTTTGAGGACTGAACTCCAAACATGTGAACAGAACTCCAGGACAGGTCGAATTTGTGCTTTGTAGATCATAAGCAGTTGCTGGGATGTGAAGTATCTCTTCGCACGGAATAGAAAACCAAGTTTTTGTGTAGCAGTTTTCGCAATGGATCTCACATGATCGTCCCATGAGAGAGCACTGTTGGTGGTGACACCCAGCATGAATATTGACGACTTCATAGGAACAGTGGTACCCGACATCATCAAATTGGACATTGTGTGATCAGCCTTCTTGGTGAACATACAAGCTTGAGTTTTAGAATTCTTGTCAGATCCTCATTTAAAGCATCGACCTGTCTTCGCCTTGCACCTCTAGCCTCGTTGGATGATATAGGGGCTCTAGAGGAGAGGGTGGTATGAAGTGTGCCAAAATCTGCAAAGCTATGGACTGGCCAAGAGGTCACATCTAACAGATCGTTGATGTGGAGCGAACACAAAGTTGGTGATAAGACAGATCCTTGTGGTACACCAGCATTGATTGTCAACCACTATAAAGAGTGATCTATCCGCAATGAAACTCGAAAGTAAAAGACGGCAGACCATATGACGGGAGTTTCGCTAGGAGTCCTTGGTCAAATGCTTTGGTTTCTCGAATTCGTCACGTGGCGAGCAAATCTCTTTTTGATCTTTGATGAGAAAGTTCATATTCTGTAGTACTTAGGAAGGGTTTTCTTGCCTTTTTTCGGAATCGGTTGGACTCTAGCTATCTTCCAGTTAGAAAGAAATACACTATGTTTATATGAAAGGGTGAACAACTTGCAAAGAACTGGTCTTAGTTCTGGTACACATTTCTTAAAAACAGTAGGTGTGGACCAAGAACAAAGGTGGCAAAGGTGCCAAAGCAGATCCTTGATGATGAGATCATTGATACCAAGTTACTGAGGTTGTCTTATTGGGAACGACGTTTGAAGGAAAGCTCTATTTTCTGTGAATTCTGTGTTCGAATGAAAAACATCAAGTTGCTACATATAGTCTGTAACGACATTACAGTTCGGGGCATTTGTTAATAAAACAATAATTGAAGATAACGCCTTCAGAATTGTTTCAAGATGGCGACGATCAGTCTTTCAGATTGAGTCGGAAAATGATACGTTGTAGTTCATAATTATTGATCTTCGAGAATTCAAGTAATAAATTTTATGACTGTAAATTGTCCGACAGCGATGGCGACTCAAAGAAAAAGAAGTTAATTTATCAAATTTCACATTGTAAACCCCTCACCGTCTTATTTATTGATGTCATTTATCGAGGACGCTTCCTAAGCAAGTAAATACCGAGAGGTTTTACAACAAAGCCACTGTATTCAATATAATTTTATGGGCTATTGATCGTTTTCTCGGAATTTCAACGAGCGTACACTTTAATTGACTCATTTTTTCCTGTTGATGCTCAGAATGTGGCTGATGATGGCCGTAACTGATGTAACTATGTATATCGGAACACGAGTCGTTCGAATGCCTACTTTTGCGGTTCAATTGAGATACAATAACTCGGAATGTCTCCAATGTTAATCTCTTGCCAATATAGGTATTTGCGGAGTATCCTAGGATTTCGATGCTGGTCTGAGGCATTCATCAGAAATTCATTTTAGACGACGATACGATTAAAGCATCGAAACAGCTGCCCTTTCATGTTTCTATTTCGAAGGGAAACTTTTATTCAAAACGAAAATTCTTGAACTCCATTTCTGAGACTGAATCCGGAGATGAGTATTAGAAGATCAGAATCGTCTGAGGATTCACAATACCAATCTCTACTGGGTGGCCCAATGAAACGATACAAGGCCGATCTAACATAGTTATCATTCTCAAAAAAAATGCTCGAACCGGTCGATTTCGAGGGGAAAATATTTTGCACATGTTTTCAACTTTTTCACTTTGAACCCTTCGGAGGGGTGAGCTCCAACCCTTGAATCTCAAATGGGATGAGGGGTTGAGCGATACATTATTTTGAAGGTAATCGAAATCTCTTACCAACGCTTCCTTGTTTTTCAAATTCAATGCAGTTCTCGAGAAAACACTTTATGAAAATAATCGGCTAGTGATGGAAAATAATGCTTTTTTTCCTTTCATCACTATTTCTCATTCTGTAGCTAGAAAAATGTTCATCTAAGAAGTGCCTTATGTGTTTTTTTTCAAATCCTCTCCTATCCAACATCACATAAAGAATCATTTATTTTAATGTCATAGTAAAATTCATACCTTGTTTCGTTTTCATTGGGCCACCCTGTATGTTTGATCAATCAATTTGATAATCTGTTCGTTTGCTAGATTGTTCATTCATGATACCGAATTTGAAATGTTTCATCATAATAACAACGAATATACAGGAGGGGAAAATCGGTTCCGGGTCATCCGGTATATTGACGGATGTCCGAAATCCACCGATCATTAGGGTTCATTGAAATGATAGAATACTTTGTTCATATGTATTTTCATCTGAGGAATCAACGAGGATATTGTTAGAATTTGTAAGAGATTTAGTCACGCTGACCAATGACAGTTGTGTCGATCCCCGATCACATCCACCCCATCTGTTCACCCCATTCAGTATAATTGCGCTGCAGGATAATTGATCTCAAGTGTAATTTAGACAGATTAGAACACAACTATGAACTCGCATATCTCCTCTGACGATTCTCGACTAAATCTTGCCCTTCTGAAAGGACTTTTTGTATTGATTGAATCACAAATAACTTGTGTCAGTAGTCAAATCTTAAGTTTTCAAAAATCTTTCCCAGATCAAATGAATCTGAATAATCTAACGGAGATCATTATAGATTATGTCTTCTCGTGATGTTGAAAGTTGGGGAAATGTACTGGAAAATGAATCCTAATAATGAATAGATAATATCAACATCTGAAAAAGATCTCTGAAGGATACTACGGAAATATTTTTTTGTGTTCAAGTTGTGTTGAAGTGGAGATCTTTTAGTTAAAATATCAGAACCCATAACTCACCGATAGCAAGCACATAAGTGGAGCCAATTAAAGTACCCAGCAAAGTCAGCCAACCGTATATTTTATTGGACGAAGACCATACTATCCGCGAAATATCCCCGATGCTGAAAGCTTTTTCAGCTTTTCGATACGCCTCGTAGTCGGCTAAAATCCGAACTCCGATAACTTTCGATGGAAAAAACTCCTAACTTCATTAAAAGCTACGATACCCCATCGGCATCGAGTTGCGTGCAACTCGACCAGAAATCAACTACAGAGTACCCATAAACGTCGGTGTATCGACATCCACAGCTCTCGCATTGATTAAAGTACAGGGGGGTCCATAAAAAAACTACTGAAATTATGATATAAATAATTCAAATTGCATTCGACATAAATTTAAACCTTCTGATAAGATAATAAATACAAAAGTATTAGGACCGGTTGCCTGAAAGCCCATCAAATATTTGAAGACACTTTCATTATTCATTTTGGCAACAGCTATCGACATCGATCAACATCATCGACTTGATGACTCATAAACTTACATCTTAGATGCTGGCTATTTGAAGTAAAATTCCAGTTGCATAAAAACCAATCCAGTTCGGGTACCTCATCGAATTCAATTTGATTAGGCATGAACTTCCTCATAGCTTCAAGTGTACCATATTTATTCCATCTCTTTCCACAACATATATTATGCTTTCGAAGTTCAAATATTGCAGAGGAAGTAAATAAATGCGCACTAAACATAATTGGCTTCTGTCTCTAAATCTTTTTGTGGGATTTTCTCTCCTCGTTTTTACATTCATATTTCAGCTTTTTGTGGGATTTTCTCTCTTCGTTGTTAAAAACCAACTGCGGGTTGGAAAATTTTACGAAGAAACGTGTTTTAATTGTGTTGAGAACGGGAGCAGATTCGTTCCCGAAACGTCCACCAAGATAAGTAGAGGTTTTATTCTTATTAAATATATTTGTATTTCCGAATTTTTCAAAAACAAGGTGTCACTGACAAATAGAGAATTTCTCTTTTAGTTATCCAAAGGTTTAATTTCACGCGCAGTGACATTTTGGGGCAGATCCCAAATCTGTCCTTACTACAAATATATTAAAAGTAATTTTTAATAACTTCTTCTTTGCTGAAAAATAATTGGCTTCACTCAAAGAAGGTTATTTAGATTGACAAAATATACAGAAAAATTCGGACAAACGTACATGAACTAACGGAAAAATATCAACAGTACAACATATCATCCTCTCGACCAAAAGTTGAAATCTCGATGGATGAGGCGGCCGAAATAAAAACTCAGAAATTGACAACTATGAATGGGTATGATCACTGTGAGGTCGACAATAAAAATATCTGTAGACTCCGATGGAGAGTATGCGTCTTATGAGAAACGTGCATCAAATACAAAGAGCTTTGTTGGTCGAGATGAATTCGATCCACCGTATCGCCACTCCAATTGCGCAGGATTATTAACTTGTAAATTAACTTTTGTGAATTCAAACTGTTGATTTATGCGAGATCCGACGATATGAGCTCGTTTTCCGATGCGAGAAATGATCATGTCATCGAGATTATATGTCTCGAAAGTGAATCAAGAGAGAACTTCCAACGAAAAACACGTTTTCAGAATGGAAATCTAATATCATGATGTGTCCCCTGACGGGAACTAACGTTCTTTCATCAATTTTTGAATTCTAACATGCAAAAGTTGTGATTCCCATAGAAAGTTGTATTTCCGACATACAAGTCGTGATTTTCAGTTACAATTGAAGGAATTTATAATCGTAATCGAGATAACTCACTTGGAATTTTGGCACACAAGTCGTATTTTTGAGGGATATCTCCAAATTCCGAAATAGAGATCAAGTTGAGGGATCAGCTTTTAGCTTCAAGTTGGAATCTTGACACACAACTCGAATTCTCAAGTAACATCTTGAAATTTTGACATACAAGTTGGAGATTTGGATTACAAGTTAGGAGATCAAGTAACAAAGTTACTATATACCCTTAAAAATACAGGGTCGTCGCTGTTATTTATGTACGTAAACGATCTTATATCTCACGTCTGCATGATTTCAGAGAACATCATGAAAATTTATTTCGAGAGGTTTTCACTGTTGCCCTATTCACTGGTGATGTTTGTAGTGTTGCCCAGTGTCATGAAGTGTCATGCGTTATTTCACGAAAGGTACCCATACACGAAGATAAAGAAAGCGAGAAAACCTTAGCAGAAATTAGAACGATCATAGTAACAAAAGCGAGATTCACGACACACCAAGAGGAAGGAAACCAAAGTGGAAGAAGAAGGAAATCGTGCGATTGGCTCACTTTACATTACGATGTGAGCAAATGCTTTCAGCGATTGTTTTCTGTGTGTAATCAACAACTCACACTAGTGTCGTAGAAAAAGCATAAACACGTGAAAGTTGGGATAGTTTGATCGCATGATTTTCACGACGTTCCCATCACAGTTTCCTGCATCAGATAAAACTAGATTTTGCGGTGAATGCTCCCACGGAATCAATATTAACATATCGATATCGAAATTATATTTCTGTTCGTGTAAAAAACACGGCTCGATCGGTTGATAAAACCGCCATTACATTAAAACCGATCGGGCGGTAACTACACTTCGCTAGTCCCGGCACTGTAACAATCTATTATTAATCTGTCGGAGAACACACAGGGCGTACCTCCGTTCCGGAAATGCAAAGGATTATCTTCAGGAGGAAACATCCACTTGGTTGTTTGATGCAATATTGCCGACGTTTTTTGTTCGAAATTTCCACATGTCGAGCTAAAAAATACATTTTGTCCCACTACGAAGTTGGAAAATTCCCACAAAAATTGCCATGGTGTACGGAAAAATTCAATACGTGGATATGAAACTGATGACAGAGTTGTTGATCTTTTGAAGATTCAAAAAACTTTTGATTCTTGAGGATTTCTATTCGATTATGTAACACAAAAAAAATATAATTACACGGAATAAAAAGAAAACAGGTACGTTAATCAGGTGAATACATGTTTTTATTAGAGAGTAGGTCATTTCCAAGGATATTCCTTGTAAGAATGATCTTCTTTCTTTGTTTGTAACTTTTGAGTTCGTAGAATTGACATCAGAATTTTGAAATCAACTTCTGATTATACAAATAACATTTGAAATATTAATTTTTTTTTCACCTTTACTTTCAATATTTGGCAATTTCGCTGTTGCCAAACTCGAGTTCACCAACAAAATTTTTCAATTCAAATATTTTTTTTCCAATTGAACGTGGCGAGCTCTTTGCATTGGCATGTTTCGGTGTATATTTTGAAATCTCAAGCTTGAAACCAGTCGAACCTCGCTGTACCAAGCATCATTTATCAGTAGAAGTTGTCGAATTATCTGCCTCGTGTAAACCTTCAAAAACCTCCGAACTTTCAAGAACAATACTCCTCCTCCAACATTTCCACTCTTGTTGTCGAATGATGAAAGAAGTGATCTGGAATAGTTGGACGACAAATAATTGTGAATTCGAAACACTTCAAATTGTAGTTTTCTAAGAGGAGATCGACACGAAATGGATTTCAAAGTGATGATGTCCTATAAAAGGAGACCGGAGACTGACAGGACACCTTGTATAATCAGCGAATAGACATTGTGTTCATGTCCACAGGTTGTTTCATCACGCATTGTGATATCCATATTTCACTAGTGAATTATTATTATCATAATTCACTGGTCTTTGAACGTGAGCTTTCACGAAACGTCAATAACTTTTCAACGAAACTATGTACGAAAAATGTGAAAAGTTGAGTGAATACTGAAATTCCTTTTACATTTTTCGTGTGGAACGACATGGACGTACGAAATCTTTTTCTCAGGGTTGGGGAAAAAACTAATGTGTGTCGAAAAACGAGGTCATTTTTTTTCTCGGAAAGGTGTCAGATGAGAAGAAAAAATTGAAAATCAGAGAAGGAGAAGACGATCCGGTGGACTGTGTCTATTCGTGTTTGTACACGATGATCAAACATTTAGCGTGTTTGACAGCCACCACGGCACAAAAGATTCCGTGATATTTGTTGTGGTCACGAAGTCCATAATGCCTATATAATACACATACATTTAAATGAATTCATATTAAAAGAGCAACCTGCAGAGATCCCAGTTTGATACGGATGTGTGAGCTGACTTCTGTCACCTACTAACAACCAATTCTATGTTACGATTTATATCGGCGTTGCCGGCTCATATTTTCGAGCCGATCTTAATTGAGGTTATGTTTTATGGGATTTATTCGGTTATTTATCGGTTCGACTTTTCGAATTAAAAAACCGTCCGAGGTCGAGGAGAGTTTCCTATCTCGATACGACCGATCTGATATGGCGCAAGAAACGGAACGTACAGGGTCGTCCTCTTTCGACTATGGATCGATCGATTTTTTCTTTTGCGCATCAACAATGACACCCCAAGAGGTATGCCTATGATGTTGGTGGGATATCTAAGAAATAGGGGAGACCGCCCACCCTTCTACTATGATTAGGAGCTGAACTCCAAATATGAGAACAGTAATCTAGGACAGGTCGAATTCGCACTTTGTAGGTAGTGAGAAGTTCTCGCAATGGACCTCACATGATCTTCACCTTCTTGGTGAAGGTACAAGATTGAGTTTTTATTGCTTTAAACTCTACTACATCCTCATTTCAAATTCCTGGCAAATATTTTTCTCGACCTCTCTCCATCTGGCCTCGTTGGATGATATAGTGGCTTTAGAGGAGAAGGCAATATAAAGTGTTATATCATCAGCAAAGCTATATTTTTTTTTTATTTGGCAAATAAGAATACAGACACGACAAGCCCAATAAAGTATTGAATATTATACATATTACAAGCTAAAGAAAAAAAAAATAGTGGACAAACAGACTGAGAGTGTGTTGAGTAGATTATGCTCTATTCTAGGTTAGATAAGTACAGTTTTTTTCATTATGTGGTTGAGAGTTGTTAACAAGGATGAGAAAATGTCAATATCAAAAATTGCGGATAATGTATTGAAAGATTTGCAACATCTTTGTAGTGGAGAGTTTAGATAATAATATGTGTGACTTGAGTTTATTTTGAAGACATATTTTGTTCTAGAGTTAAATGAGGGAATGTTAGAGTTAACTTCATTCAGGACTTCACTACAGTTGATCTCATTGTTGACCAGTTTAAAGATAAACTTAATATCCGAAAGTTGTCGTCTATCAGCCAGGGAGATAAGTCCCAGTTCTTTAATGATTACATGGTGGTTTATAGGGTTTTGATGGAATTTTTTGGAAATATATCGGATAAATTTATTTTGTATGCTCTGTAATCTGTCAATGTATATGTTGTAGCGAGGGTTCCAAACAACTGAGCCAAAACTGAGGACTGAGGCTGGCTATATCAATCAATAGAAACGGAACCTGAGGGACAGCTCGCAGTGGAATCCGAACCACTTCTAAGGAGATCAGGATCGCGATGTTGGGAATCCAACCAAGAACGAATAACAACCAGTCGTGTATGGGTTTGAGACTTTCAGAACAAAATTTTTCGATCCCGAACAAGACTAAATAGAAAATAAATGGAGAATCCCCGAAATGATTTCCGTTGTTAATCTGGTCGTTATAGAGCATGACTCGGCGGTTTCGAATGGACGTGGTCAAGTCGGAGAACGCGAGACACCTTATAATTTTTCAATCCCGCTTCTACTTATCTACTTATTTAATTAAAAATATAAACCTTCGGTTTTTATACAACTCATTTGACTATCCTGGAGACTCTCGCTTTGTTACAAAACAGGTATAAATAAGTTGATACTCACCGGGCATTTCTCGTATAAGGCAGGGCGAATACACCATACACTACCTCTTTTACAGGGTGATTCAGAAATCCAGAGTTTCGTTTCTACTGGGGTGTGGGAGATTTTTACGATTTTTATGCCATCTGGATTGATTTCTATAATGTTGAGGTCATTTTCAAGTTTTGGATATTATTCGTACCATCATTTCATGTATCATATTATTCGTTTTCCATTAGAAATAACTACAAGATCGATGACTCTTTTCGACACTTTTTTGATTTGTTTCATCATGTAGAAAGTTTTTCCGTATATTTTCGCGACACTTCCGCTGTTATCAACCAATTTTAACGCAACAGTTCCATATTTTTTCAAAAATTACATATAATCGAAACTTTGATATATGTATTCGAATGAGAAAAAAATATATAAAATGATGATCGATGAAAAATGAATGAAAATTCCAGTAGTTGAATCTATATATATGAAAATTCGAAGTCGTTTTTTAGTGAAAAAAGGTACTGGATTTTGAGAATGGATAAGGTCGAAGCGTATTTGATGATTTTGCACTTATCATGCGATGGTTTTTTTTTCGGTTTTTTTTTTTGGTACTTACGTAGTTCGACCTCAGGAACCCGAAGTTCACAATAAAACCGTGTGCAAACTTATATTTTTCGAGATATCCCAAGAAAATGTATGAAAATTACCATTCTTGTTTCGGACTGTTTTGGGTAGGCACCATAGCCATTCGAAGTTTCATTTCTCACATAAGATAATCTTTTTATCTTCCTCATACATTCTAGAAGCTAAAAAGAAGGAGAAACATCCTCTAAGAAGTTCAATTCATCGTCTTTAGCATCTTTGATGAATCCTTCTTACATATGAACGGCGCTGTCAAATGTCCATCTGTGATATTTTGACCCACAGAACTAGTGATTCTGACGTAGATTCTCATTTGACAGCACCGTCCATATGAAAAATGCTGGATCCACTTTCCTCCATGATGCTGAAGAACGTTGATTTAACAAATTCGAGGATGTTTTCCCTTCTTTTTGACTTCTTGAATGTTCAAGGAAGGTATAAAAAGTATCCTATGTGAGAAAATAAACTCCATGCCTACACAAAAAGAGCCGAAGAAAGAAGGTTAATTTTCGTACTTTTTCCTGGAATATCTTGAAAAATATGAGTTTTCGCACGTTCTCATTGTGAAATTCGGGTTCCTGACGTCGAAATTCGTAAGTACCAAGAAAAAAAAAAGGAAAAAAACCCCATCGCATGATAAGTGCAAAATTACAGCGAATTTCATCACAGTTAGGGAAAACTAATTTTGATCAGCCAATTTCAGGCAATACGAAGTTCACCTGGTGGTCATCAAGAAATGTATAAGCCACGGTACAGAAAACTCTTTTTTGACTTCCCTACTTATCTACAAAAATACAGCTCGGCTGAAAATATGTCATTTATACCTGTGTCAGAAATTCAAAATCATTTTGCCAAATGTGAATGTAAATTATTCCACACCCGAAGAATCTGAATGCAAATTATTATATACCTGGAGGAGAAGAGGTCTGCGACCTACTTTCATGTTATCGATCTTCTTCATGGTGGTTGATATACCCTGTACAATATTCGTAGTCCTTCCATGAAACTGGATTTACTTCTCACCTCATCATAGAGTTGAAAAAAATCGAGGAGAATGAGCGGAATTATGTGCCTGTAGTCGAGATACTCGAGAAGACAATGGACGCACATCGAAAACAATATGATGACCCTTTTCCAACAAAAATGCCACATATTTCATGTAACTAACTATAATGGCAGGATCATTTCGAGACCGATTCTAATTTCCAGCGATGACTAAACGTTTTTTATTTCGTACCGACGGTACTACCTCGTCATTTCTGGCAACTCCTGCCAAAACTCTCCAAAACGCTGCCTGTCAAAAAGTGACGAAGCAGCCTCCTCCCCCCCTCCCCATACAGGGTGACTGCGATGAAGCGATGAAAATCACTTTACGACTGGAACATTATTTTTTTTTTTCGAGTACCTAGAAAGAGTATGATTGTACGTACCCTATTTTCTCTTTTGATTTTTTTTAACGGTACATCGTTAGGATTCGTGAAGCCCCGTTTAATCGACGAAATTGAATTTTTATTATCGCAAATTGGTCGGATCGGTTAGATACGGTTAGATATGCAAATGTACGAGGCAATCAAAGGAATAATAACACCAAATTACGCATGCTGGTGATGGTGTTGATGGTACGAAATGATGTTGTAGTTCGGTATCGATATACCTTCTTGTAATTATCGCTAGATACATGTAGATGAGGTGATTAAAACTGAATAAAAAAAATTGTTTTTGAATATTCATAGTTTCGAATCAGATTTCCAGTGCTTGTGTGAATAATTGCGAGATTTCGAATGGTTATTTCATTGAGGAAATCAAGAATTCCTGAAGCGAGTCAATGAATCAAGTTTTTTTTCAGATTGCATGGTTATTGGATGTGAAGATTTTCGAAATTTTTCATCCTGATTCGGGTTATCACATGACGTGGTTTGACGAGTCGAAGTGAGTATTGATATTAGTTTTCAGAAATTTATCCATATATTCTTAAGTGATATTTGAGAAGATATCGAAATGATAAAGAATATGAAAGGAATAACAACCACTGTTTCAGACCAGTAGATAACGGAAATTCAATCGAAAAAAATTTATTCGTGAATATAACTGAGTAATCTCGCTCCTAATTGCTTTTATAGGCTAAAAACGCATAAATTCCACTTTGGAGCTCGATATCTCCCGAACGGTGTATCGTACGAAATTTTCCGACACACGGTCGGATTCCTCATTCAATTTTCATCTGGACTGCTGAGTTTCAGAATATTCGATCGATAAATGGAAAATTTCATTCATTCTGTAAATCCAAGATGCGTAGTAACCGGACTGAGGTACCTCAGAAATTTCGAATTTCCTAATTATTCTTCGAAGAATCTGAAAAAATTCACAACTACTATTTCAGACCCGTAGATAACGGAAATTCAATCAGAAATGATGAATTTGTCAAGATAACGGAGTAATCTCGCTCCTAATTGCTTTTATAAGCTAAAAACGCATAAATTCCACTTTGGAGCTCGATATCTCCGGAACGGTGTGTCGTACGAAATTTTCCGACACACGGTCGGATTCCTCATTCAATTTTCATCTGGACTGCTGAGTTTCAGAATATTCGATCGATAAATGAAAAATTTCATTCATTCTGTAAATCCAAGATGCGTAGTAACCGGACTGAGGTACCTCAGAAATTTCGAATTTCCTAATTATTTTTCAAAAAATCTGCAAAAATCCACAACTTCTATTTCAGACCCGTAGATAACGAAAATTCAATGAGAAATGATGAATTCGTCAAGATAACGGAGTAATCTCGCTCCTAATGGCTTTTATAGGCTGAAAACGCATAAATTCCACTTTGGAGCTCGATATCTCTGGAACGGTGTGTCGTACGAAATTTTCCGACACACGGTCGGATTCCTCATTCAATTTTCATCTAGACTGCTGGATTCCAAAATATTCGATCGATAAATGAGAAATTTCAATCATTCTCTAAATCCAAGATGCGTACTAACCGGACTATAAGGTACCTCGGAAATTTCGAATTTCCTAATTATTCTTCAAAAAATCTGAAAAAATTCACAACCACTATTTAAGACCCGTTGATGACGGAAATCCAATCGGAAATGTTGAATTCGTCGAGATAACGAAGTAATCTCGCTCCTAATGGCTTTTATTGGCTGAAAACGCATAAATTCCACTTTGGAGCTCGATATCTCCGGAACGGTGTGTCGTACGAAAATCAGAAAAAGTTCATATCTTGTTTCAAATTATTCCTGCGAAGACCATTCACACAGTCGAGTCGGATATAAGATTTTCAAATCACCGACCTCTGTCACTCGAAGTGCCCAGCTTATCGAACGGATTCGCACCCTGTACCCTCTGGCAATACAATTTCTCCGCCGAATAATAACCCATTACCTACCGAATTTTCGGAACGGGGCTCGATTATGGCCGACAACCGGCTGCCGGGCCTTCTTAACCGCGATTTAAATGGAGCACCTCGTCGTAGCCGGTGAGTTTTTTCCGTATTTATAGAGCCCCGAGAACAATAGCGCACATTGCTGGGCGAATTATAACGTTATACAAGAGGAACAGGTCGGTTTCGGGTATTTTGACGTCGAACGGGCTTCGAAACACCGTTTTGATCCGGCTATTTTCATAGCCCTCATAAAGGGTGGCTACTGCGTGACAAACTAAATTTTCATTTCTCTCGAACACAGCCTTTTTAATTACATTTTAGAAATTTTTGATCAGAAAAAAACATATATACGTGGTTTTTATTTCAATTGCCACCTTGTATACTACTTGTACTTCCATTTCTATAGCAGGCTATATTTTCGGACTATACGATATCTATATCATATATTATATCTTATACTCATGACGTGATCAAGATATGTTTTGATTTCTAGTTGTTTTATGATTTACTAGTTTTATAATGTACCTATTCTCTTTTCTCCCTTTTTTTTTGACGATTTGAGCTTTTATCAGCACTCATACGAATACCATTCTTTTTATATTTATCAATGCTTTGTCAATAAGAATCATTTCTTCGGACAATGAAGTATATTTTGATTTGATTTGATTTGATTGTGTTTCAGACCACCCGTCCCCCCCGAAAATCTCGCGAACAACAAAACGGATTGAGAAACGAAAAAATACGTCCAAAATATTCTTGAATGTTCTATTGAATGACACCAAATTAGAGTTCCTACGCCTCACCTTCTGGGTGGAGGAGGGTTCACTTCGAAATTTTAAATGGGGAACCCCCATCTTTCGCGGACCGAAAAATCTTTTGTATAAAATCTTGTTTCTTTACATCACTCAATCCGAATCTGCAATGAAAACTGGGGGTTTCTCAGAAAGTGCAACATTTTCAAACTGCCTTATAGCTTTAGAACGGATTTTCGAAATATGAATATTTGGATATCCAATAATCGTTCGGTTTTTTCAAATGACAGTCCTTTTTTATTTCCTCCTGTCAGCATCTCACATTCATATTCTCCTGTGAGGTTTTCATGAAGTTGTTGATTTGATTGCGAGCTTGCCACTACAATTTATCATTCCATTCCATTTCGTAGTTGAATTATTGAATTAAATTATTGAGCATTCGTTCATAGCTTCTATCTCCGCTACTGTTCAACCCTCCGAACAACAAACCCACTAGAAGGATCACAAAACAAATATTCTGATGCTAACATGAATTCCCAGAATTATCATAATATTAGTACCCAGTCGTCGCCAGTGTTGTCATATCCAATCATCAAAAAGTAATGAATAGTCCATAATATTGAAAGTCCTTTATGAATTCATGTAGTTCAATGCACAAATATAATAATAAATTTGGGTCATGGCGATTATGAATCAGTTCTGATTAATAGAAGATTGCTACATTATTCTTATTATACAATTTTACTTTCTTGGGGGCTCGAGGACCAGCATGGGTATCATGAATACTTTTTGCTCAACGTTGCAACACCGCCATTTGATATTGACAGTCGACGGCGATTATTGCTTTGTTTGGTATCTGTCAATATTTACGTTTTGATTTATCGATATTATTCAACTTGTGTTCAGTTTTGTGTACTCAGAATTCATCAGAAACTCAGTTTATTTTCTGTTTTGGTGATTTGATATAATGGTGAGACGTTGTGAGGTGTGTTAAAGACAATTTGAACCGGCGATCAAAACACGTCATTTCATAGGTGAGTTACCATTGTCGTATCATTCGAGATTTTGAAGCATTTTCCCAAATGGAATGTATAAAAATGAATTTAAATTGAATTGATTAGATTATATTGATTATACCCATAGGTCAGCTGCGACAGTGTCTCGTCATTGTTCATTTTCCCACCAAGAAATGCTGAAAAGTACTACTGAAATTGTTACGGATTTTCAATTTGGTTACATCATGAATTAATGATAAATTCGACCCCCTCTGACAACACGGCACTGGTGCTGGGAGAATCAGCTCCTGCTATCCTTGTTCAGACAAAGATAGATACTATAGATGTTGCTTCCAAACAAACTGTATTGCCACGGCTGTGGATTACTTATCTAGTATGTTCACTGATCGAAGGTTCAACCCCTTCAACTCCAAGAACTGGAACTGAAACTACTGAAGTGTGGCACACACAGATACGAAGAGATGTCCGTCAATTAACACAGTCGAGATTGCACTTGGGAATGCTGTGGTATACACACACAGAATGAATATGTTGGATATCTTCCACTTGTAAATTCCCTGGATACGAGCTTGCGTTTTTGTTCCATGGACAATTTAATTTAGCCATAAATCAATAATGAGAGATCTCATTACCTTGATCTCAAATTATGGTTAAATTAATCTATGATGGCTAAATTAAATCTTGCTTGAATTCACTATAGAATTTCATATCCCAATTTCATCCTCAACACTATGAAACTGTTTATCGGAAGAACGTCAACCGAGTAAATATATGATTTTATAATGTGTATGGGAGCTTCAATGTGACGGTTTATGAGTTTGGATCGATGATTTCGACCGGTATAGGTCCGTTAATTGCTTCATCGTGTAGGCGATTCGTCGAGGCTATCAAACTTAAACAATCAGATTTTATGGATTCCAAAATAATTAGTAATTCGTCCGATGAAAATTCCACTCAGGAAGTGCATCGTAATTGGTCGGGCGGACATTAAAGCCTTATTCACCTGTGCAAGTAAGTACATTATATTTAACATTATATCGAAACATACGTATTGCTACATTCGCTGTGGCATGGAGATTATTATCGGCAAATTGAACGTCGAAATGCCCAGTTCCTCGTTAAAATCGACCAATTACTGTGTCATGTTGGGGAGAACGAGGAATATTTAAGAGGTTGTAATGCGTTATGCAATCTCTCGATGATAAGAAAAATTGGGGAAATTGAGCATATGGCTAGGTTGGTATGAAGTATGGAACCAAATGAATAACTTTCAAACGAAAAGAACGATATTAATGAAAATTTGCAGGTGAGTGCAATGGAATAAAATGTATCTGATGTACATTTTTTTGTTAATAATATACTTCAGGTTTAACCGCAAATGCCAATTTCAATACGCTCTTTTTCACTTAATCGAACCATAAATTGTACAATTTGTAAATTGTACGTTTATTCATTACTATGCATACAAACAACATCAATTAGTTCCTCTAAATAGTTTTTTGCTCTAATGCAAAAAACGCAAAGGAGGTCGATTAAAGTGCTATATTCCTCGTTTTTACGAATTTTTTTTGCACTAATACACTCAGTATGTATGAAATCAAAATAACAAGCTCTTTCAAAATCTGTAGAAATATATAGGGTGTCCCATTTGAATTGAAGAAGTTGATTGCATTCCCGGTTAAGCCAGAAGTAAATTATTCACAAAGAAAGAAAAATCAGATGCATTTTGCACCTGCAAATTCTCATGAATATCCTTCTTTTCGTTTGAAAGTTATTCACTTGGTTTCATACTTTATCCCAACCCTGTATTTATCGGATAGGTATAGAAGGTTCTATGGAATCGGGCTGTCATAAAATATGGGTTTCCGCCCGATGGGATATAATATATCACCACAAACAGCGCTATATCATAGAACGGCATTATGAGGTTCATTGCGAAAACTGCTCCACAAAAACTTGCAAGTTCAAAATGCTAGTGTCGTGACATTTTTGGGAGTTTCCTTGGATGTAAATCTCTCTCAGACATCTTGTTGCCTTTAGTTATCTTCCATATTCAATTCTACGAAGTTTCTTTCCGTTATTTGAATTTATTGCGAAGTTTCGAAGACGTGTGTATCATTTTTCGAACTTCATGAAATGCGGCAACTTTAGTGATTCAATAGCTTGGATTCTTCTGTACGTTTATTCATTAGCTAGGTTGGTTTATAGCCGATGCTTCGGTTTGTTGTCAAAGTATACCAAATCCGCCTCTTATGCTAATCAGGGCTGGTATAATACAGTGGGTGTTTCCCTATAAATGACGTATATGACAAGCTGATGGCTGGTGTTCGATGAAATTATCAATTGCTTTCATGAATAAATATGCAGATTTTTTGTTCGCTACTACCTAGTTCTTGGTGGAAATAGTTCATCGGAATGTCATATAAAAGGAGTGTTGAAAATTCTGAAAAAATAATTGATAATCTATTGATGACAGTGAGAAATACTAGTTGAATTTGATTATCAGAAGAAAAAAACATTTCATTGGATGTTTGAGCTCTCTGTATCGAGAGCTTGTGAAACTTTCTCTGAGAATCGAATAGTCTGAAATTGGCTTCCTGAAATATATTGGCAGAACAAAGTTACACCTTGTATAAAATTGAACTATTCGTGACCATTTGCTCTGGACTTTTCATCTCGAGATAACGGCTTACAAAAGATCGGATGAAAGTGAGAATTGCGAGATAAAGTCGAAATTTTGGTATCAAATTCGATATTTCGAAATGAAAGTCAGAATTATGTTTCAGTGACATTTCCAGATGAAAGTCGGAATTATGGTTGATGAGATGGAGAAGAAAATCATTGGCCTCTCTATACTTCCAGAAATCCCGACAAAGATGGGAATTTCCAGATAGGTAGCTGTCGAAACTTCAAAATTCGGGATTTCGAATTGGAAGTTCGTAATTTTGATATAAACGTCGAAATGTCAAGGAAAAGTTGATAATTCGAGATGAAACTTGGATTTGATGGAGTGAACAGAAATAATCTTCGACCTCACCTAGCTTTCAGATTTTCAACTCTATTCAGGAATCCCAACATTTATGTCGGAATTTGCAGAATAAAATCAAAATTTATTTTTTTCATCTGTTGATAACACGAAAGGAAAACCTATAATGTTCGAGGAGCATCGTGTTAGCCAGCGGTGGAATTCTGGGAGAGAAGGAAGGTGTTGGAATTTTTCTTGAAAGTTTGGAAGTTGTAAGAATCAGGAAAGACAAATTCGAATTACTGTCGAAATTTTGAGATGAAGTTTATGACATGACGTGACGTGAAGGTGACAATCAGAAATTGCGACACGAAAATTTTCGTGAGTGTAAATTTCGATACAAACGTCTCCATGCCGAGATCGAGGTCTATGCATGAACTTTTTGCTTGAAACCGACGGAGAATTGAATCATTTCAACGACCTCAGCTTACACCCTTTAGAAAATCGAACTATATTATTCGTCACCTTCTTCGGCGCCCCCCGGTACTCGATCCCAGTCGAATATCTTCGACACCCACGGTGTTTTTTTTTTGCCGCTGCCATCCACCACCTTCGGTCTCGATATAATTTGCATGGGTGTCGTTGTTTGGCGCACCATATATCAGAAAACTCATTTGTATCGGAATGAGCTATCAAATAGGGCTCCTCTGCTGCACGGGGGGGCCTGCTGACCCCCCTTCGGACGTGTTGAGGAACGACTAGGGGCCACGACATCCGAAATCTACAGTGTGAACGACGGAGATTTTTCGTGTTTTTCCCCTATATTTTTGCATCTCACCCGAAGGGTTTCATGCCTTTTTTTCAAGAACCACAGGAATCATTTCGGCAAATTTCGAAATGTTTTTTTATCGAATATTATTCCATAGTTGAAGAGAAATACCTACTTCTTTATTTCGCAAGCTTCATTTCACCTGTCCATTTTCGAAATATAAGCATTGAAACAATGTAAGAAAGTGTTCTCTAGGACGTGGTCATGCTCGAGAGCCAATTTTGTTGTTTACCTATTTTTTGACATATTCCCGAATATTCCTTCTGAGTGGGGTGCAAAAATACAGGAAAGCGCTGTTAAAAAATTCTTAATGTGATTGTAATAAGGTGAAACGAATAATCAATTGGAATTTTCAATATTTGGAAATCTGATATTGTTTCACTGAGTACTTGGAGAATCAAGCAATAATGAATATATACGAAAAATCTTCTGAAAATTAGAATACCGATAAGCGTTGGGGAGGCAAAACGAATACGTATCAAGGAAATCTCCAGTTTTTTCTCGAAATTTCGACGATTATCTTGAAATGTCTCCTTTTATATCGAAGTTTCTACTTTCATCTCGAAACGTTTGATTTTGTAAAATGGAAAAAAGAGCAAATGATTTTGATGAAGCAATCAGAATTCAATTCTGAAATTTTGAGATAAATGTCAGAATTTTAGGAAGCGTAGGGGTGGTGGAGCTTCAAAAATAAGTATCAAAGAAATTCCGACTTCAATCTCTGAATTTCGACTTCAAACTCGAAAGAAGTATGATAAGGCAATGAAAATCGAATTTCGAATCGAAATTTCGAGATATGAGTCAACAATTCGAGATGAAATTCGAAATTTCAAGATACAATAAGTCGATATTATGGTTATAGAAATAAATAAATAAATAATACCTTCCCATTTCGGAATTTCGAAGTGAAACTCAAAATTTCGATATTGAGGTCGAAATTTCGAGAAATTCCATCTCTATTTCTGAATTCTGACTTTTATGGCGAGATTTCAAGATCAAAGTTGGAATTTCGAAATAAACGTTGAAATTTCGAGATGAAAATCGAAATTTCGAGATGAAGTCGATATTTTCCGAAGGAAATCAGAATAATAGTTAATGGCGTAAATTCCAACTCTATTTCGCAAAAGTGAAATTTATGTGGAAATTTCAAGGAACAATTCAAAATTTTTGGACAAATTTGATGTGGAAATTTCAAGACAAGTGAGAATTTCGAGGTGAGTGACAGAATTTCGAAATGATTGTCGATATTTCGAGTTAAATGTGGGAATTTTGAGATTAAAGTCGGAATTTCGAGATGAAATTTGATGTCTCAAAGAACGAAAGAACGAGTTATCATCGAACGTTGTACGCTGATTGACCGAAACAATCGTTTTCGTCTGCAAACTAACGATCGATCGGCACGAATAACGGGAACACCTCGTACACGAAACCGCCTGACGATTTATCTCACGACGCGAAAATATCGAACGTCCCGACCCAAATTCCCTGCGACATTCTCCGCTTCCCGAACGCCATAAATCCCCTCGCGGACAATCACTTTTTTCGTCGTTTTCGCCGATAACGAAACAGTTTAATTTAAGTTGGTATTCATGAAAGGTATCGTTGAAGGGGACTTTCTTCCTGCTACAGCTGAATTACCGCATAATTATCCTCTGTATTTGGTCAAAACGGCTTCGCGGTCTTTGCGCCACCGGTATTGCCGTCTACGGGGATAGAGACAGAGACGCGCGATGTTGCCGGGTCGGCGGATTTTTCCCCAAAACTGGGAAATTCATAGAAACTTGTGGAGGATAAATGGCATGGCTGATAGAAGACGAAAAACATGTGGAATATTTTGGGGGATGATGATTTACTAGACCATAGGTAAACGACCAAGCTACGAACAGGTCCTAACTGCGGAATTCAAACAGATATTCGGTACTTTATTCATTCAGTCGGTTTTTGCCTTTTGCGATTGCTTGTTACGTATAGATATCAAAGATAATTTCAATTGTGCAAGAGGTTTATGACTATAAAAACATCTTCGATAGTTTTCAGCGTGCGAGGGATAGACAGGGTGACTCTAATTTTGAACACCCATGTTGTGAACTCAAATCATGTGTTCTTGATTATCAATCTCAAGCCGAATATGTTGACTGGTAAAGTAAACGAAATGAAAATATAAACTGGAAACAGTTCAGCAGAAGCAGATATGGATTGCGGAGTCAAAAAACAATGCCTCCCAAACGAATAGTGAGAAAATATTAGACTCTTCGAGAGATTCTAATCGCTCAAAAAATTTTTTTATTTGGTATTATGACTCATAAAACATATAACATAGAACATTCAATGTACCGCCCCAATTTCGGTAACACCCTGTATAAAAGGTTGGGCAGAGTTCTGAAAAAAAAATGATTATTTTAGCAGAAAGATCTTAACAATAGTCTCACAATTTCAAACTCACCTAATTCATGATTGTTCGAGATTGTTCAACCGACAAACCGTTCTAATAGTTGTTAGGAGAGCCATTTTTTGTTAACTGAGCCTATCATCAATTCCTGAACTTGACTTTTTTCAATTTTAATTGAAAATACGTGAAACCGTGAAATTGATGCTGAGAAAATCATTTCTAATTCTTCAAGTTCTTCAATAGGATTATTTGCCACTCTATTTTCGATTCCTCAGTAACTTTCGTATACTCCTTCAGATCATGAAGAATCTAAATTTGATGGAATAAAAAACAGTTTGATTTTTCGTTAATAATTTTTTTGTTTTCAATAATTCCCAAAGATAATTGAATAATATACCATTTAGATCTCCATGATAAATTCGGTTTTCAATCCTATGTTATCTCGAAGCCTCCGCTAGTTTGCTGAATAAAGTGCCCATGCCATAACAATCGAATATATCTCCACGATTTCCAATCGGAATGGCAAATTTTGGAGAAAAAAAATATGTAGCTCTTTCTCAAAATTCGACAAAATAGTGGGTACTTGCTCTGATAATCAAAAGATGATTAATGTGATGATGGTTTTATTATGAAAAACCGTATAAGTGCTTCTAGATTTGAAATTTTCGTTTTCGGAAACAGCAAATTTCAGTGGCCGACCATTCCTCGTAATCATCCGGTATATCGTTCTACTTTTGTATATATATTCCATCTCAAAAGTGTCTATATTCACGTCTGGATTTTGACTCGAATCTGTCCTCGCCCTTCCGACTGGAAACGAAGCATTTCTGATTCCGATTCCGATCTGGCAACCGTGGCAGCGGCAGTGGCTCTTCTCAGTGCCCGCGGCTCGATAAAATTTCGTGTCTAATTACCGCCGATCGCGCAATTGGTGCCTGCGATCCGAAGGAATTTGTCGTCCGCTCCGTTTTCGGAATGATGAACTATCCTTTCTGTCCGGTACAGGGTGTTGTTGGAACTGGAAACGTTCACATTGTAACATTAAACATATTTATGCATCCAATTTCGTCGTCCAGTTCTTCTGTCATAGGTTTTTTTCTTTTCATTATGTTCTTATACATGACATAATGAGACGAGAGGGAACATTTTCATTTCCGCTATATGAGACATCTGATTTTGAGGTCGAGGTTGATTCTAACAATATTTCGGAAACTTTCACTAGTTCGATAAAATCCCAAAATCGCGACTTATTGTTATACAGCCTCATCAAATTTGAGATATCAACAAGTTTCTCTCGGTTTTACAATCCAGGAAGGTAATGAAATAGAAAAAGAAATAGAATTTATTCATTTTTTCAAAAATTTATTGGACTAGTCACAAGGAATGTTATTGTTATACTTAGTTTTCAATATTTTTATTTCACTTACGAGTATTCATTTATTTTACCAGATGGCCCGGTGAAGTGACAATTCGCATACAAAATTACCAATTTTGATTTTCCCGACTTTTCACCTGTTCTTTGGGTTTTTCTGGATTTCTTTTTTTTTCCTGAATCACCCCTGTTTTGAGGCGAAATTGAGTCGACGTTGGTATTGAAACGGGGAGAACGGAATTTTCTGATTCACTACTATACCTTGCTAGAACACCTTTCAATCGATTCAAATCGAGCTAATTTCACCTACTGGGTATGAAATCTACGAAAGCGCTGTTTGCTAGTGCTAATTGCCAGTTTAAACTGGCAATTAGCCATCAATGCCAGTTCAAATTGGCAATTAGCCCTAATTGCCTGTTTGAACTGGCAATTAGTCTTAATTGTCAGTTTAAACTGGAAATTAGCCATAAATGCCAGTTCAAACTGGAAATTAGCCATAGATGCTAGTTCAAACTGACAATCAGCCCTAATTGCCACTTCAAACTGACAATTAGCCTTGATTGTCAGTTTGAACTGGCAATTTTGGAAAAATATCCTAATGTCCCTTCAGCGCTGAAGGAACATGATGATATGTTTTTTTATAATTGCCAGTTTGAACTGGCAATTAGGGCTAATTGGGGATAATTGCTAGTTCAAACTGGCAATTAGCCATAATCCTCAGTTCAAACAATTAGATCTTATTGTCAGTTTAAACTGGCAAGTAGGGATGAATGCCAGTTTGAACTGGCAATTAGTCTTAATTGTCAGTTTAAACTGGAAATTAGCCATAAATGCCAGTTCAAACTGGAAATTAGCCCTAGATGCTAGTTCAAACTGACAATCAGCCCTAATTGCCACTTCAAACTGACAATTAGCCTTGATTGTCAGTTTGAACTGGCAATTTTGGAAAAATATCCTAATATCGCTTCAGCGTTGAACGAACATGATGATATGTTTTTTTATAATTGCCAGTTTGAACTGGCAATTAGGGCTAATTGGGGATGATTGCTAGTTCAAACTGGCAATTAGACATAATCGCCAGTACAAACAATTAGATCTTATTGTCAGTTCAAACTGGCAATTAGGGATAAATGCCAGTTTAAACTGGCAATTAGGGATGAATGCCAGTATGAACTGGCAATTAGCCATAATCGCCAGTTAAAACAATTAGAGGTAGTTGTCAGTTTAACCTGACAATTAGTGCTAGTTGCCAGTTCAAGCTGGCAATTATAACAACAAGTCATCATGTTTGTTCAGCGCTTCCGTAGAAATCTGTACATCATTATACTATTTTATAGTCGTGAATGAATTCATTCACAATGTCACTGACGAAATATTTGGAAATATATCAGCGATGAGGAACTGTTTCCTCTTGGACGATAACAGCGTTATCTTCAACCCATTGATAAATTCATCCAGTGTGCTATTTATGTTAGTCGGACTTCCCAAAACATTCGCGAAATAATAACAGACAATCGTATGCACTTTGAGAGTAAGGACATAGTTTTTTTCACATTTCTACTATTTTGGTCGATTGTTCTCGTATTGAGTTATTTACATTTATTGTTCAATCCATCCAAAGGCCTGCAGCAGTTCGATGAAATTCCAGATGTTGTTTGTTACTATTAGTAGTTTAGCTGAACATAACAGGGTGACTCTGAATGTGAGGTTTTTCCAACATTGTTCCATCGAATTTGCTAAAATGAATCTCAGATATTTGATATTAAAACTTTGAAGATCCACAGATTCACCCTGTACATCAAGTGATCCATCGATAGGTACAGTAGGCTCACTGGAAAATCAAGATAATCAATCATAATCATCAGTGTTGCCGAACTACCTACCTATACCAGACAAATTCTGATGATTCAAAAACAACGGAAGATTCTCTCTCTTGTTGGTCGATATTATTTTCGTGGAGGTCAAGCAAGCAACGTACGCATTGATTTTCGTTTACCGATATTAAAATCAAATCATAACAGCCGACAGACTGACCCAACTGCTATACAGGCAGTCACTGGCGTGTATAATGAATGGCACGACCGTATTAAGAAACAGACTGCAGACTGAAACTAAAAAGTTGGCTGACAGCTCTGTAATGCCATTCTGACACACATTTCTACTAGTGGGGGTGTACTACCTTTTTAATTTGGTTTTGATTGAGTTGAATCATTTTAGAATTGAAAGTACAGCTCTAAGTAAAAATCCAGTCATACTGGTGACGTGATTAACCGAAGAATTTAGCACATCCCAATTTTCTGAGAGACCAATACGAATGACTTTTATCAACGCTACTGAAGTAACCAACAAAAATTTTGGACGAGTTCGAATTTGACACCAAAATATTCAATGACTGGTATTTAATTTTATGAACACATGACGAATTCAATAGTTCTTCTCATTTTGCCATGGCGAATTAATACGAATGATTAACAGAGGTCAGCAATCATGAATTTCACAATGACACAATGGATAAGGTTAGGTTATAATTATAAATTAGTACAAATATACAAATAGTTCGGGATACTATTAGAGTTGCGATTTATTACCTCTTAGCACAATTATTTTGCTGATTATTTCAAAATACAAACTGTAACGGTATAGGTAGATTCAAGAAAATAATAAAATTGTCAAATATGAAACAGTAACCTGAGCTATACAATTTTCACTACCGTTCAAAATTTCATCGGAACAGAACAGGTAAAAATATATTCGTCGACTGTTTACAAACCTAATTAGTGCATCCAAACCACTAAACATCGCTCAACAATATTCTTTCAAATATAAATGAATTCGTCGAGACTATAGATTTTATGGTTAGGACTTCTTCTTTGTTTCCATTTCAATTGCCTCTTCCAGTCTAGCACTCGTGCTCATTTCGATTTCTCGTTCAGAAATTATGAATGTGACAGACTTCTACAAGGTGGCCCAATGAAAACAAAACAAGGTATGCATTTTACTGAGAGATCAAGGAGCTGACTAAAATAAATGATTCTTTATGTAATATTGGATAGGATATGATTAAAAAAAACAAAGGAGACACTTGGATGAACATCGTTCTAATTACAAAATGAGAAATATGGAAAAAAGCGTTACTTTCGCCGTTTCGACCAATAATGAATAGTTTCGACACAAAAAATTCATTACGATGAAAAATCTTGATTTTTCACACCCCGTATCTTTGTAATCATTTCCGCTAGACCCCAAGTGTGGTGTTTCGATGAAATCAGCTCTTCAGTGAGAATTTTCCATTTGAAATGAGAAAGTTGGTATTGGCCACTATCACATGACACACTCTATGAAATTTATGTTTTTTTTGCAAGAAAAAATGCGTGTTCAAAAATAAAAATCGACGTGTCTAAGCGTTTTTCCCTACACACCCTCATTCATTTGATTTCATTCCATTTGGCTGTTCCACACTGTATAAGTTCCAAATATGGAGAACAAATTCAAGAATACTTTCGAATGTATTTATATTTCACAAGGTTTTTCTTGAGAGCAACAAGAGTATCACAGGCTTCAATGTCATTTGGAATATATAGCATTACAAACAATTGTCACACAATTTACAGTGTAATAACACATGAATATAGGAAAAAAATATCCACTATAGCTTTTACGAGTTTCAAATATGGAGAACAAATTTAAGAATACCTTCGAATGTATTTATATTTCACAAGGTTTTTCTTGAGAGCAACAAGAGTATCACAGGCTTCAATTTCATTTGGAATATATAGCATTACAAACAATTGTTTCAAAATTCACAGTGAATAACACATGAATATAGGAGAAAAAAAATCCACTATAGCTTACATAAGTTTCAAATATGGAGAAAAAATTTGAGAATACCTCCGAATGTATTTATATTTCACAAGGTTTTTCTTGAGAGCAACGAGAGTATCACAGGCTTTAATGTCATTTGGAATATATGTATAGCATTACAAACAATTGTCACACAATTTACAGTGTAATAACACATGAATATAGGAAAAAAATATCCACTATAGCTTATACGAGTTTCAAATATGGAGAACAAATTTAAGAATACCTTCGAATGTATTTATATTTCACAAGGTTTTTCTTGAGAGCAACGAGAGTATCACAGGCTTTAATGTCATTTGGAATATATGTATAGCATTACAAACAATTGTCACACAATTTACAGTGTAATAACACATGAATATAGGAGAAAAAATATCCACTATAGCTTATACGAGTTTCAAATATGGAGAACAAATTTAAGAATACCTTCGAATGTATTTATATTTCACAAGGTTTTTCTTGAGAGCAACAAGAGTATCACAGGCTTCAATTTCATTTGGAATATATAGCATTACAAACAATTGTCACACAATTTACAGTGTAATAACACATGAATATAGGAGAAAAAATATCCACTATAGCTTACATGAGTTTCAAATATGGAGAACAAATTTAAGAATACCTTCGAATATATTTATATTTCACAAGGTTTTTCTTGAGAGCAACAAGAGTATCACAGGCTTCAATTTCATTTGGAATATATAGCATTACAAACAATTGTCACACAATTTACAGTGTAATAACACATGAATATAGGAAAAAAATATCCACTATAGCTTATACGAGTTTCAAATATGGAGAACAAATTTAAGAATACCTTCGAATATATTTATATTTCACAAGGTTTTTCTTGAGAGCAACAAGAGTATCACAGGCTTCAATGTCATTTGGAATATATAGCATTACAAACAATTGTCACACAATTTACAGTGTAATAACACATGAATATAGGAGAAAATATATCCACTATAGCTTATACGAGTTTCAAATATGGAGAACAAATTTAAGAATACCTTCGAATATATTTATATTTCACAAGGTTTTTCTTGAGAGCAACGAGAGTATCACAGTCTTTAATTTCATTTGGAAAAGCATCAAATTCGTTGAATCCTTTCGACAAACAATTATAAATATTGCGCTTGCACAAATCGCACCTTCCGTCGGAGTCTGTGGTGGCTGTGCGCCGACTTCGAGAGCGCCCCGCAGGCGTCGTCCCCGATTGGTCCACGGCCGGCGCAGCGTCCTCGAGGCGCGGTGGGGGGGGGGGGAGCCGATGCCGGAGTCGAGCCCGCGGCCGCAGTCCTGCCGCAGAAGCCGCGATCCGGCCTTCTTGCGATAGACAGACTGACTCTCTCCGAGTGCCCCGACATTATCCGCGTACGGACGCCGAAGAGGTTATAAATGCGCGCGTCGCGACGCCGACGGTGATGATGTGCAGTGTCGTGTGGCGTCTGTTGTGTAGGAGCATGACCCACGGATATTTGGTGCAGTTCTTTTTGCTGCTGCTCATGCTGTTGCAGGTACATTCACCCTTGTCTTCGATCTGTGGAGAGAGGGATTTTTTTTTTCATTTCGTTCATGAAATTTTTTGCTATTTTTCGCACTCACGATGGGATTTTCTTGTGAGACGTGACGTTTTGTAATCGTCTCTTGATGAAAACGTAGAAGATAGTGTGAGAATTCACCTTCCTTCAATATACATTATACATTCAAAGAGTCACAGAGAAGAAAAAGTTGAATTCTTCTTCGGCATCCTCAATTAATCAACCTTCTTTCATATGAATGTATGTGGAAACCTCAGATTCTGCTGGTTCGACCATGAACCAAGTCCAAAATCTTCGTGAATCAGCTTATTGAGACAAATTTACCCAAAAAGGCACTCCATTCCGCAGCACGTCAACTGTTTCATCCCCAATTTGATCTTCTCCAAAATCTGATTCTGTTCACGGTATTGGCCTCTCTCTGTAAAACAAGCGAAAACTGGAAATCATACGAAATTCTTTTGCTCGGTTTTGTACAGCCCTTTGAAAATACGACAGAAAATCCTTCAAAATTTCAGAAATTGGATAGATGAGACGCTTCTATACACTCACTTTAACTGGCAAATTCATAAAGTACAAACAGCCTCGACTTTATCGCTTCAAGAAATTGAAGTTTCTGGAGATAACAAAGTCAACAGGAAACATTTTCACGGGAAATGCCTAAGCATTCATCTGTCACATACGAATGCAGTTTCTGCACTACATTTTTCGGTTCTCAACTCCAAATCCAGGTTGAAACTTCTCCAAACTGAATATTGCTACAATTGACTCACCATGTTTCTGATCTGTTCTCGATCTATTTGAAATATCGCGTTGTTATGAAATAACATTATTCAGGTATATGGATTGTATCTAATTCTATAGATATACGATATACTCAGTCATCTAACAAGTTTACCAATCTCAATTCAAAGATCACAACTTGTATTATCGCAAGAATTGAGCCAAGTCGATGGAAAATCCATTTTTACAAATCAATCTGTTGTTTGTTATAATTCAATTTTGTGGAGGAAAAACGCATCAAAACTTTCTTCAACATTGCTGCTGTCAATTTTCATTCTAGAAAATGGATTGTTGAGATGTGAAGATTATTTTCAATTGTTATAACCTAGGAGTCCTAGAAATCTCATTCATTTTTGTATTAGGTAGAAGATTTTGTGGAAGGTAGAGATAACGTTTTGTTTTCAATAAATACAGCATACAACATCCAGGAATATGAAAATATAAGTGATTATTTGACTTCACCATTTCATGACCAAAATGAAAACAAAGATTTCGATGATATAGTCATACTCTGAATTTTAAGGAAACAAAACTTTCGTAGGTACATGTTAATTTTTTGACTAGAAATCATGATAACTGCCATCTGTCGAATTAGTAATCAGGAAACAACCTGTTTGCACAATTCTATTATTATGAGACTTTGAAAAGATGAATGGAATAGTCACTTGAAAAACATTCATCGAGAGTATAGACGAACGTATTTCAAATATTAACTCAACTTGTCCCTCGCTGTGGCAGTCCGTGTACAGGGCAATCAAATTTCGATGTTATCCTCTAACGTATATTGATTTATCCGATTCAAAAGCCAATAAAAAATGTTTAACTAGCATCGGGTACTAATTATTATTCCAAACACACGGCTATTATGCATAAATTCCTGACAGTATTTATCTTGCAGATGATCGTTTAATAGATGTGTATTCACTTTTTCTGAGAGTTGAACAAATGAATGAATGGGTGATTCTGTTTGTCCGAGAAATATCGAGAAAGGCTCGTCGTTCTTTGGTTCAAATTCAACATAATTCAGCTATACAGAAATTTGAGATGGGATCATTCAGAAAATCAGAAAATGAAATGAAAAAACTAATGAGGAAAAATCCGTGAATAATATCTGACTCTATGTTCACTGATGAAACAAAGAAAATCAATTTGAAATGTTCAATAAATGCTAAAAATTAGTTGTGTTCTATCTGCAAGATTTCAATCGAGTAAAAAACAATATGAATGATAATTTACGCGATAACCAAAGCCACTACAACATTTTTTAGTTATACCGTGTGCTGATTAAGGCACCTTCCGCCATCTTAATCAGATGAAATATTACACGGATGATTACCGATTTACAAGTGATAACGATGCAAGGATAACATCACCTCTGCCACTTATCAACGCTACTTCTGGATGCAAATGGCAGAGAAATTAGGCGCTGCTATAAATCAAAAAACCGCCAAAATTGGCGACGGTCCTTAAGCGGTTGTAAATTCGCTCATCTGAATATTAGTTTGGTGCTGACGCATAATCTTTAACGGTTTTTCCGAGGGATTTCTTGTCGAGTAGCCAATTATTGCCCGCGCGATAATTGAGAAAAAAAATCCACCATGGTGTCATTCGACACGAAAGAGAAATTTATTTATCATGGCATATTCAAACTTAGCCACCATATTGCTAGATTTGACATTTTTTGGAGGGACTTTTTGCCTCCACCATTTTTCTTATATTTGCCGGAAATGGTTTGGAAGGTTTGGTGAAAACACCGGTCAGATCTCCAGCATGTCTCATTTTTTTTAGTGTTGAAAATGCGTGTGACAAAATGAGAGACAAATGGTACTATAAGTCATTTTTATCATGAAATATTCCTACCTATGATTATTTCTTTATTGAATTAATTTTTGTCAAGATGGTGAAAGATGATGTCAAGATGTCAAGATGATGAAAAAAAGGTGGTTTCCTCATGAGAAACTTGTATGAGGGATATCGAATATTTATTTCCAAATGGACGAATGAATGTGGCATGATTTCAACCCATTCCAGAATTAACAATTTTTGATTTATTGATCCAAATATCATTCAGTGAACTAGTTTATTTAGACTTTATTTTGTTACCGGATAAAATCGTTTCGAATACATTTCTATCTCAATTCAGTTTAGCTTCGTTTATGGCTCTCTTTTAGTCGATAAATTTTGTTGCGATGCAACAATATCGTGTTGCCCGGCAACGCGTTTTCGTGAACAACAAACATTCATACAAAATCATCTCGAATATGCAGAATATCAAAATAAACGATAAAGACGAAAAACACTTCTCAGGCTCATTATAGACAGGACAAAAACAGCGAAGAATTCCGAATCGCAGAACAACGACACGTAAATTTATGAAGAGCACTCTCATGTCCATCGACTCTTGTATAAGTTGTTTTAGACTTGTTTATCTATGTTCTGAATCTCCAGTATCCTCCCGAGTGCTGCCTGCCACTACAGGTTCTTCGAAAATGTATAACAAAGCCCTGAGAGTTTTGGAAGCTGGTGGGTAAATATTTATAAGATCATCGAGATAAAATTATGGACACCGTTTGCGCCTAATACAGTACTTTAAAAACAATTTTCGGATGGCCCAGCTGGAACAATAACATGAAAAGGAGCGTCGTTTACTGAGTGATATGTACATAGATAAGGGGCATAATTCACCGGATATGTTTTTTTCAAATAAAACATTGGATACAAAATGAAGCGAATCTGAGGCTTATGTGAGTCTTTCGAATTTTCTCTGATCTTGAAAATATTAGCTACAATCTTGACAATCTATATTTTCGAATCTAGAATTTTCCTAAATCTACATCGAAAGACAGGAAACTGGAATAGGTGTACATCACTATGGAATTTCAAATTTTACTATTTCTCCTTTACTATTAGTATTTTCACTAGTGCTACTTTAATAACCTCATGTACAATTGAATGCGATTTCGAGTGCTTCATTATTAATTTTGATTTCGAGCATTTTATTGTTCAAGTTTCACTAGTACGAGTATTCACAAGGAAACCCGTAAATTGGTTATAAGTGTTTCGACTACCATATTACTTTTAGTCGACATTCGAATATGGCGTACACATTTTGTGTGATTGTTTCCAACTTGGTGAAAAACACTGAAATTAATTTGATAATATCTTGATCGCTGAAAAGTAATTGTCGATACAGGATTTTTGGCCGAATACAATATTACTAAAAGAGTATCTGTTTTTTGATAGAATTGGATTTTCGATATTCTGAAGTTTCATGAGTTTCAGTAATGGAACTCAATTTACATGAAATATTCAAAAGTTTGTATGATTTGATATATAGAGGTTATGTGTGTTCTATTCAGTGAACTTCTTATCTTTAGCATGGATTTCGATCTTTGCACTCTAAAAATGAAATTTCTTGAGTAATAAACTGACCTTTTGAGAAATTGTGGAAAATTTCGATTGCTAGTTCATGGGGTCAATTTTTTTATATTTGTTGCCAATACTATGATTACGATGTTCGAGGAACATCATGTTAGCCAGCGGTGGAATTTTGGGAGAGAAGGAAGGTGTTGGAATTTTTCTTTAAAGTTTAGAGGTTGTAAGCATCAGGAAAGACTTGACTAGGCATAGAATTCTTAGATTACCATATAACAATATCATTGATTCACAGTATAAAAACATATTTCTGTACTAGCCGACCCATATGGATTCTCTTTTCCTCAAATGGAATTATCATTCATGAATTCGTTTATAATGCCACTAATAAAATCATAGAAAATAAATAGACAATAGAACTAGTTCTTAGGCTCAGTCGATTCTCACACATTCTCCGCATTTTTCCTTATCCAAACAATGAGATTAATAAAAACGCATATATATACATAATAGTTAATTACCATTCATATTATATTCTTGAACAGTTTATATTGATGAAAAAACCAGTTTACGTATTCACTTGCGGGACATTCTCGAGAATAAATTAAATCCTTGCTGGCTCTCAAGTAGACTACATACTCGACCGTGAAATAAAAATTATTTGATTCATAACGTTTTATGAGTATTAAAGTCATTTTGGATTCGTGTTCGATGTGTATCATCGAACATTCCGGTATTAATTTGCTCGGCTAGAATGTTGTACACGATCGAGTATCCACCTCGGCAACCACCATTGGTAACTGTTATAAATTGTTCGATTCGAAAATTATTAGAATTTTCAAAATGATGGGATGATGAAAAAACGATTGATATCGCCTGTACTATATTCTTGATTTCTACGAGTCGACATTTTTCTAGATTTTCAGAGATTTTTCTCCTTGTTTTTAAAAATAGAAATACCAATGATTATTTCAAAATATTCGTAGTGACGGCAGATTCATGATCTGCACCATAATAAAAGAGAAATTCTCTATTTGTCAGCGACACCTCAATATTTATTTTTCGAAAAAGGAGTCAAATATGTTCAATAAATATTAAACTTTCTACTCATCTTGGTGCAGTGGACGTTTCGGAAAAATAATCTATACTTCTGTTCCAAATTGCAATAATATTTTTCTAATTTTCGTTATTGACACTGAACAGTGTCAAGTTGTAAGACAGCAAAATTATTGTTGTTCAGACTCAAGAAGTGAATGTCTTGTTCTATCTTTTTCAAATGAACAAGAAGCATAATATCTTTGTCTCCATTAGGGAGAATGCGCAATCGGCCCATGTTGCCAATCTTCTGTAAGGATATGTTTAGATAATTTTAATATGTCGATATATCCTTTTCTTATATTTTCTTAGTTTTTTTTCATTTATTAGTTTCGTATGAGTCAGAATATCGATACCCTCTTACAGTTTGCTGATTCATTGATAACAGAGAACCCTGTATATATCCTCCGAGTATCATGATAAACATGAAAATCCCAATTTCAGTGACAATGCACATGCACTTGTAAATCATCAGCTACGTGAAAAAATGTACATTGTTTTTTCCTAAAGAACCCACGAATTTTGTGTTGAAAAATTGAACAATAGCATGTAACGTCGCACAAAATCGTCGTGAAACTTCTTCGTTACTCGTTTGATTGTATGTAAATTAATCGACTAGTTCTAATTGAATCACCCCACAACTATAATTTAAATATGGCTACCACTTTGAGCTCTAACGAGGTAAGAACTGAGAATCATTCGGAAGATGGTTTCCATGTAAAACTCGTTTTTAATTTGGGATATATTATGAGGCAATAAAAGTGGCTCCTTTGAAACAAACAGTACGAGTTTGAATCTCGTCAAGAGAATAAAGTATTTTGTGTTTAAGATGGAGATAAGGATGTCGAGGCTAAGAGCATCGTGCTTGTATGTTTCCCAAGCCATATTTTTGGGATAAGTGGCTACAACACCCTGTATGTATAGGGTCTCCACTTATATTTCGGACTCGCCCATGCAATTTCCTCATCCATGGTTCAGTTTTTTTTTTTTTTCGAAATATACTCTTCCTTAGACAAAATTTATCACCATCTAATTCGGACTCCTGTCATGTATATGTGTCTATATGGATACAAACCATTTTGGTGTGAAATCAAGACCGCAACAGCAGTGTGGAAATTGTTTTTGCTGAAGTGTTTGATTATTTTGAGAAAGGAACACAATGGTATTTATATTGAATTTTTCGTTGTTCATCGATTTCATCATTGGATACCTTGGTTCCTACCTCGGAACAGACTTATACAGGGTGTCTCAGGATCGAAGCGCTTGCGTTGCCGCTTATACCAAAAAGAAGCATCGTCTTTGTAATTTCAAATACGACACCCTGTAGATCAAAGCATTAATTTGTGATCATTTCCTGAATCTTTCCGCCTATTACTTCCCTCTCCCCATCTCTATCGAGTTGATAATTATTTCCATATTTTTTGTTGAAAAAATAACTCTAATTCAATGTTTATCACTGCGGTATTTGTAGGAACTTGATATTTTTGGTGTTGTGAATTGATCCTGTCTTTTTACACGGCCGCTTAATATAAAATTGTGAACATTATTTTTTTTTTTCGAATGGAACATCTTGAATTTCATCGGATTACTTAGAAAAAAAATGATACATCATGTCGGAATTTGACATATTTTCGTAGAAAGCGATGAAATATCAATATGAAACTTTCACAATTAGTGTAACGATAATATTAGATTTGCGCATATTCACAGTAACTCGTAAATATTTGAGACACTCTGTGAGCACCCTGTACATGTAGTAGCGGTGTTACACATGACACTTCGATTAGTAGATTCACTAAATAAACCACAAGCAGACTGACAAAAAACCGAGGAGAAATTCACCGATCACCGGCCATCAATTTTTTTTTCATCGAAAAACCGAGAAACGACGTTACATCGAGCGTTACACTGGAAATAAAAGTAATTTCGATACGTTTTTCCAGCGGATTATACAAAACGGATTGGAGCTGACAAAAAGTGTGTGATCATTATGACTTCAATTTCGAGAACGACGTTCGTCTGAGTGCCGGACAAAAGAACTATTATCAGTATTTTCGGTGTGGAAATGATACAATGGACGGTGTTATTGAATCTCCGTTGGTCAGTCTAGAAAGGAAGCGGAAAATAGATAGGTGTAGGGAATGACTGTCCAAGGATTTCAGTATACCATTCCATATCTTCACTCCATACATCAATTTATAGCTTCAATGATAGAAAAATTCTAGAGAAATAGAGAAATTCTATCGTCTCTCGACTGAATTGAATTGATAATGAATAATGCCTATTCATCAACAACGCGAATCTCTGAAGATGTCTCTGATCCAGCCACGTCAAAAAAATTGTTCTGTGCCTTCGTCAGATCAAAATTGGAATGCTCATGTTCGATTTAGCACCCATCAATTATTTGTGGTAATGATGCGAGTCAGATTATTGTCAACCCACATTATTCCTTCTCGAACAATTGAGTACTGTCCGTAAGTTCTTCGAGGAGGTGGTACATTCATTTTTCAGATTTTTGTGGGATTTTCTCTTCTCGTTTCAGTGTCAAAATCGAAAACATTGGGAAATTTTACGAAGAGAAAAATATTTCAATTGTGTTGAGAACGGGAGCAGATTCGTTCCCGAAACGTCCACCAAGATAAGTAGAAGTTTTATTCTTATTAAATATATTTGTATTTCCAAAATTTCTTTCTAAAACAAGGTGTCACTGACCAATAGAGAATTTCTCTTTTAGGTATCTGAAGGTTTAATTTCAAGCGCAGTGACATTTTGGGACAGATCCCAAATCTGTCCTTACTACAAATATATTGCAATAATTTTGTAATAACTTCTACTCTATTTTTTAGAAAGGAGGAGAGAAAATCCCATGAAAAGCTGACAAATGATCGACAATTATTTTGCGGCATCTTAGTTTCATCGGGCTTGGACAAATTTCTAGAGTGCTTGACACTTCTTATCTTCTCAAACCAAATACTTCGTGTTGAATGTTCGATCGAGTCTCTTTGTCTTCGTTAAGTTCATCATACAAAAATCGACTGTATGAATCTTCATTTTGTGAAAATGAAGGAGTCCAAATGAGATTAACTCTGTTGAAGAACGTCTGATCATGGTGAATTTCGCTAATATTTCGTGAAGATGCGGATTACAGATATGGAAGATGTTTAATTTTCTGCTATCTCTCAATGATACGTTCGATGCGAAACAGTAGAGTTCACCTTTTGATACGCTACCGTCGGTAAAGTACCCAGTTCTATCATTAAATTCGAGTTAAGTATGAGTTCTACTAGTGCGGTACAGTTAGCTCACTGCTATCATTATTGTTATTCCTGAATAACTCCGCATTTTTTAAGTATAACTTTCATCTGGGTACATATCATTGTATTCGTGTTTTCTCTCTTATTTCTGTAATTACCGAAGAAGACTTTCTAGTTTTCATGGCGTAATTAATAAATTCATCGTTGTCATTATGTAAAGTAATTGCGCGTTGTGATCTCGAGTCGAGTAGCTGATTGAATGCAACATTTTCCCACAGTCTTTAACCACCGATTGTACTCACAAAAGTTCATCTAATCTAAACTGAATGACAGTTTGTTACAATGTAGTTTCACGTAGTTTAACAAAAGGTGCCTTTATTTTTCAATTTGAAATTTCACAACCAAAAGTCTTCGAAACTTTATTGTTTCATCTTCAGGACACTGAAGTATGAAAACAAGAACATACATATTGAAATAATATTCTAGAATGTGGGTTTTGAACACTTTGAACACTTTACAGAGAACAACATAGATGAATACTTAGATTTAGGGTGGTTTTCCAGGTTTAAAAATGATGAAATAAATAAATTCGACATCAAGTATAAATACATATACAGGTTCATGAAAGACCTTAACACAGACAAACCCACATTCTATAATATTATTTCAATATGTATGTTCTTGTTTTTATACTTCAGTGTCCTGAAGATGAAACAATAAAGTTTCGAAACGTCGACAATTTAACGATTAGTTTTCTTCAACATTTCGACCGAATTCCCGCTAATCAACAACAGAAATAATCGGTACACTTGTTCATTACATACGAGAATTTCGAACTATGGAGACTATGCAGACTATGGGTGTATTTCAAGTTTCTCATCTATGTGAACGAGCAACAGACCTTGGTATTTCACTTAGCTGATATTATTTTCTCTATATACCAATAACTGCTATTAATTCAATTGGAAGTTTATTACTATTCTCGTTTAATCGTACTTATATTTGATGCCATAGTCTACAGGAAAACCTAACCTCTATTTCCGTCTGCGACCGACTCAAACCCCGGCACACCTGATTTGTATTTTACAAGGTATCATGCATGTGTGTCTCGAAATTTGACACCCCTATCGTTATTGCTGTCGTAATACGACACCCGGAGTATCAGTTTTGCTGAAACTTATACCGGGCTCTTTTGTTTTTCCAGTGGATACTAATAAAGATTACGTTAAGGCATGGCGAGAGAATGAAAACGGTAAAAACTGTGATGAAAGCGCTAGACTCGGCCACATGGGAATCGATATCAATGGCTCTAATGGATTGTTTATTTTGTGCATACAAAATTTACCCAAATTTCATGTGCAACTCATATATTTTATGTATTATCGGCCCTTGCCTGTACTTTGGAATATGTAACATATAGCGCGGTACCCAAACAATTGATTAGAGATAATGCAAATTCTCAATTTGCGATCTCTATCTTACAGGCCTCGTTATTTGCTCTCGGTTTGATTTGAGGAGAGTATTGGAATTTTTCTTGAAAGGTTGGAGGTCGTGAATATCAGAATTTCACAACTTTGCTGTTTTGTTGATTACGTAAGGAGAATCCAGATTTCCCAAGAAAACGCCTGCTGAAAAACATGAGCACGGTCATGGTCATGGTTGCAGTCGTTATGTCAACGTCTTAGATAAGACTTCTCTTTATCGTTTGACAACACGAGGGGGAAATTATTGAAATTTTTATTGGAAGTTGTACGCATCAGAAAACACTTTACTGGGCAGAAAATTCCACAACTTTGTCGTTCTATTGATGAATGATGCTTGGTAGAGTGAAGTTTGATAAGTCTCGAGCCTGATTATGTAGGGGTGACCAGCCTGAGCTGAGTTCATCTACCTGGAATCTCTCGTGGTGGAATCATATATGATTTTTCCGATAAGCAACAACCATGGAGATATCTATAGAAAAGGGAGAGATCGCCCACGTTTCTACAATGCTGTAGAGAAGAAGCTTTGTGAAGCAGCTCTGTTGGTGGTTATACCGAGCATGGATATTGACGACTTCATGGGAACAATGCTACCTGACATCATCATATTGGGCATTGTGTGATCTGCCTTCCTGATGAAGATACAACCGCGAGTTTTTTTTCGCATTGACCTTTACCATTTCAGAATTCTTGCCAGAAAGCATTCACGAAGCTATGGACAGAGCAGGAGGTCACATTCAACAAATCGTTGATGTGAGGCAAGAATAAAGTTGGTGCTAAGACAGATCCTTGGGGCACACCATCGTATTAGACAAGACTACATCTACCACCACGTAGATTGATCTATCCGCAAGGGTGACAAAAACCACACAACGGATGTAGAGCTAGGAGGTCTTGGTGCCAAATTCGAACGAAAGGCTTTGGAGATGTCCAATGCTATATCCAGAGACTCCCCATGTGGTGAGGCATACAATATTTTCAGTAAAAAGTTATTTTGGTCCATTCATTCAGTTGCTGCAGCCGTTCACTTTCCACCATCGTTTCTCGATTGGCATAACGTTGACCATACAAATCGAAATCAACTCTCTCTCTCCGGACCATCCAGGGGAGTAGAATGAGGAAGGATCTCGCTTTATCGTCACGTATGATCTGTCGGGGCCATTGTTTCGAACTCAATGAATTAATATCGGCATTCCTCATGTCGATTCGTTACTTCAATGAATTGCGCTGTATCTTCGAGGATCGTTCGACGGCTTTGACGGCATGACGATTGTTTATGAAGTTTCTCGTGTCGTCCCATAAACTGTCAAGCAGATAACGGACGTGGTTTCAGATCGGCTCGTTATGTATACACCGTCGAGCGGATATCGACAATGCAGCTTCTAACCGAAATATCATTTCTCAGATTGTATCTGTATCATCACAGTTGATTGCTGATTGCTGCGATGGTCATTGAAGGCTGCTGGAGATTTCTCCCATCATATTCTTTTTGTTTCTTATCTGTGGACAACACGAAAGGGAAACCTATAATGTTCGAGGAACATCGTGTTAGCCAGCGGTGGAATTTTGGGAGAGAAGGAAGGTGTTGGAATCTTTCTTGAAAGTTTGGAGGTTGAAAAGACTTCACTAGGCAAAAAATTCCACAACTTTGCCGTTCTATTGATGAATGTGCTTGGTAAAGCGATGTTCGACAGGTCTCGAGCCTGACAGTGTAGGGGTGACCAGCTTGAGCTCGTCTGGTTTGTCTACTAGGAATCGCGCGTGGTGGCATAATAGATGATATTTCCGTTGAGCACCGACCGTGAAAGTATCTATAAAAAAGGCAAAGATCGCCGACCTTTCTACGATGTTCTAGAGAGGTCAATGATTTGGTGAGTGCTGTATCATCGACTAGGCGACTCTTCTGAATTGAATCTAAGAGCTTTAGCGTTTGGGGGCTAAGCTCCAAACATGTGTACAGGTCGAATTTGTTCTTTGTAGATCATAAGCAGTTGCTGGGATGTGAAGTATCTCTTCGCACGGAATAGAAAGCAAAGTTTTCGTGAAGCAGTTTTTGCAATGGACCTCACATGATCGTCCCATGAGAGAGCACTGTTGGTGGTGACACCCAGCAGGGATATTGATGATATTCGATGATTTCGTTATGAGTGAGCACCATTGAAGTTTTCTCATTTTTTTTTCAATATGCTTGAAAAAGCTCACAGCCAATGCGAATTCCTGTAGACCAATACTGTGATGGGTAACTTTGCTCTACCAAGCATCGTCCATCCATAGAACGGGATAGTTATGAAATTATTTTCCTGGTGAAGTATTTTCTGAAGCTTACGACCTTCAAACTTTTGAGAGAAAATTCATTACCTTCCTTCGAACATTTCAGGGTTCTCTTTCATATGGTCGAAAAATGGAAAGAATTATCGAATATACTATGCGAAATATATGGAAACTCTTCGAATCTTGGGAAATCTCATCAATATCAATAATTTCCCAGAGATATTGGTGAATCTGTCAAATCTCTGAAAATTTTCGAAAATAATGAGGAATCTTGCGAATATTGGAAATCCCCACCATTGTTGATTAATTCGATTATTAATAAGGAATCTCTCAATGTTTGAGGAATCTCTGAAAGTCTTGAGAAACCTTGAAAACCATAAAAAAATCTCTCCAATTTTGATGAACCTTGAAAACCTTAGGAAATAATCACAATATCCGATCTGGTGTTCACATTTCACACCGTGTAACAAATTTTCAACATCCCCAAAAATCGCCCGTGAATTCGATTCGTAATCGGGCCTTTTCGGTTCCAGCGGACGAACGGCTCGGGCATCTTCGAGCTGCAAGTCCTCGAAATGTCGAACCCGCGCAGTGAACTGTCGAACGGCGCGTGTTGCGGCGGCGGTGCCAGATCGTCGCAGACCAACCGCTGTCCCGCGCAGTGCCAGACTTTCTTCCGGCTGTGCCTCAAAGAGTACCAGAGCAACGTGACGAGCACCGGCTCGTGCTCGTTCGGCAACACGTCGAGCCACGTCATCGGCAGGGATTCCTTCACGCTGGCCGATCCGGAGAGGGGGCGCGTCGTGCTGCCCTTCTCCTTCAGATGGACGGTGAGTTTTCTCATTTTTCTTTTCACGAAATTATCATTATTAGTATTAGCGAATGATGAGAAGAACTTTTATCACATCTTCGTGATCTCTAGGTGCTAGCATGCGGTAAAGTGCACTTCCCTGCACTAGTGTGATAAAGTGCACCTTACTGCACTAGTGTGATAAAGTGCACTTTACTGCACTAGTGTGATAAAGTGCACCTTACTGCACTAGTGTGATAAGTACACTTTACTGCACTAGTGTGATAGTGTGATTAACCACCCAATTGCGTTGAAGAGTAATTCACAACACAATTACGGTGAAGTGAACTTTACGACACGAGTGCGGTGGAGTGAACTTCGATGCACTCGCGCAGTGAAGTGCACTTTACCGCACAAGGGCAGTAAAATGCACTTTTGTGGTGAGTTCACTCCACTTCACCGCATTTGTGTCGTGAAGTGTACTTCACCGTGATTAACCACACAAATACGGTGGAGAGCTCAAAATGGAAACTCATTGTATGTGATCCGAAGAAATTGACGGAATCTCATCGGCGTTGATTGATCGTCATTACTTGCGGTTTCGGGGCACCCAAAAATATATAAGGACAACATTTTAATTGAATTAAACGGCGACTTATTCCATGCTCGGAATTTCTGTATAATCATCGAAACCGTAATAAGAAATGGTAACTGCCGTTCGATTTGTCTGCGACAGCATTTTCATTCGAACTCAACAGCGCTCCAGTCCGCTATCAGTATTTTAATTACCGGTAAAACTTCGGTTCATAACGAAAACTCGCACGGAAAATATCCGAAATATCCCCACGACGTCCAACGCTGCTAATGAACGGAATGATCGAGGAGACCCTTTAAATTCTTCACTAACGAAAAGCGGGTCTAATCCCAATTACCTGCAGCCTCTTCATCGTCGTCGGGTCTTGATTCTCGATGACCTTCAATCTAGGGTCGATGGATGCCACCGATGTTCCTCGCTCTCTTTGTGCCTCGACCAAAGATATGATTGTACATATTCTCTACTGGATCGAGCTCAGAGAAAGAGACGACCGTAGAAGTAGAAGGCACCGATCAAAAATCAGCTGGCTCAGCAAAACATTTTGACGTTCGCGATGCTTACTGATTTTTACAAATCGAAACGTGGTACTTTTTCTTTCTCACTGGTATACCTTCATTTTTGAATATCACCAAACTTTGTGATACCTTGAGGAATATTTAAGCAGACTGTGTAACCCAATCGAATCATCAAGTCGACGAATTTTTAAAAATGGCAAACGTGTTCCAACTCGTCTGGAAAATAACAGATGACTCATAACTCGATTTCGAATGCGTCAATACCTCTCGAGATGAATGAAATATATTCTGATACTCACATTATCATGATATAACTCTGAAATCACTGAAAATACGGCCCCATTGCATCTTTTAGTTATTTTATAATTTTTTTGTGTGATATTTTCTTTCACATCGGTTGGATCAAAATGCCTTCGTCATCCACAGATGTCATCGATCAGATTATATTATTTTGACAACGAAACAATGGCCCTTCGTCGAAGGAACTCCACATGGAAGGGTCCTAGAATCTTTCGAGATTGACAGTAGCTGTAAGCCCTGAGCTTTGCCACTGAAGAAGACGAAAAACTACTGTAACGACTTCATGTTATACCGCTGCAGGGTATTATTTCTTCTCACTTCGTTTCTTCCATGGCAGAACACGGATAAAAGGAGGTGTACCTCGATTTAAACAGGTTGGGCATAAAAACGAGACCATTTGCCGTGTTCCTCTTTTTTCAGCCGAATCCATCACACAAGCTGAGATTATATTTTTCGTCGACAAAAAAGCATTAAACATCGTGTGAAACGTTTTCAATCGCGATCGAAACGTATTTCATACAGTAGATACAAATTGTTATCTGGTTCACGGATTACTATAACTTTCTTTTTAATAAAATTTTCAGCAGGTCGTCGCACTGTATAACGTTATTAATTAGTAGAAGTTGCTCCAGATCTTCACTACTTTCGGTGCTTGTTTCTTCTGAAGGAATTTCGTGGAAAAGTGTCTTTCTAGATGAAATATAGCTCGGATTATGTTGATGTGTAACATACCAAACATACTGGCGGTTCGAAACGAACTCTCGATCATTGACAATTTTTAAAATCCTTTCGCTGTTAGTTACTATCGGCCGATGGAATCAATTAAAGAATAATCGATTTCGAACGAGTTTCATGACATCCAGCTAGCAATATTCTAATTAACCGAGCGACACCCATCTCGACAGCATTAACATGAACAATAACGGAAACATAAAATAGCAACGAGTTCCTAGACATTATAATCATACACAATTAAAAGTTGTTTATTTTGAGGCAGAGCCATCGCGAGGCAAGTATTATTGGGTACATCGTTTTACAGTTATCCTAAACATACCTCTGGTCGATTTAATTTATTCGACGAGCTCTCGGAATCATCGGAACTGTTTCATCCATCGCACAAATTATCCGTGCGAATGAGATTTTCTCTTCGAAAACGGCACCAGGACGGGACTATGAAGATAACACACTGTAGAAAAAGTGACTGCATTTTTATGAGGGAGAAGGAAGTTCGGAGTGACCTTTTTGATTTTTGACAAACTCGAGCAGTTCTATTCAGATAAAGATGAAAACAAACTGACTCTCATTCTATTAATTAATTGCAAATGATAGCAAAGAATTGAAATCAGTCTGCTGAAGCCAAATGCTGAGCTAGCGGAAGAGGAGTGAAGGAGAACTCAGAAATGGCATAAACTTTATCGAAACTGAGGATAGCAGATTCATTATTCTAGTATTCGTGACAGACAGTGTTATCGAACTTTCGCAAATTTAAAGATGATGGGAAACCACTAATTTCATCAATAAATGAAACTATTGATTCTGTTAGATATTGGTGAATGATGCTCATTGGAAAATCAGATATAAACTCACGCAACGTTTCCAACTTCTGGTAGGCCGAAACAGATCAGTTTCGCTTTTGCTCTACGAATTGAAAAATTCAATCGAATATCGTACTCTGCAAGAAGGAAATCAGATGGAAGATGGAGATAAATGAAAAACCACGGAAAACTATTTTCCTATCTGGCGGATAAAAAAACAACAGTGAACCTCTTTGTTTGCTCAGATGTGGACGATTTCGCCATATCATCGAATATATTACGACATAGACGGTATAATTACCTGATCATTAAAAAATTTCTTCGATCCGAAATCAGTCTACCACTGGGCAATATCATAATCATTCGCCGTACACGCCATATCAACTCCATTGTGAATCATTTTTTTTTCCTTCGTAATTATATTTTATGGTTCGACGTATTCAATTGAAGAAAATTACTCACTGACTGCCGGTGTGTATTCATTCGAGGATGAAATGGCAATCAACTGTCAGTGGTGACTCGTCCATCATGATTTTTTTCGTCGAAATATTCATTGGGATAACTCGTTCGTCTATACCTGGTGGCCCAAAATGGTTCAAAGTCAGTTTGGATGTTGATTTTCTGACAAAGTAAAATCTATGTAATGAAGTGTGTGATCTGTCTTCCTGGTGAAGATACAAACTTGAATTATTGTTGCATCGAACTGTACTAGATTTTCAGATTCCTAGTTCGAAATTCTTTCCTGATCTCCATGTATAGTATCAGCCTATCTACTTCTTTTACCCCTGGCCTCATTAGATGATTGGAGTTTCATGCAATCAGCATGTATTTAATGCGATATTCACGGCCAACCTCCGTTTCAGGAAGTATCAACGAACTTGCATTGTTTTTCATAATATAAAAACTGAAAATTAGTACATGATAACGTATACGTGAGTGGGTTAACGTTCTGAAAAACAGAGGTGGCTTCTAAATATGGGTAGTATATCCGTGAGAAATCCATTGACGATTGAAAACTACTGTGGTAGGAGCTGGAAAATCGAAACAAAGACATTCTCAGTACGTTTGATTGTCGTACAAAAAAAGATCAAATCAAGAGTAATCTATGCTCGACGATCTTGATTCTTGATCGCGCAAACAATAATTTTTAAATTCCACGCGCAACCGTTCCTTTTTTTTCTTTTCTTCTTCTGGTAACGATATGATTGCGCACGTGATTTCACAAGTCACGGCGAGACAATGAATTGAAATATATTCCTATTCCACGGCAAACTAGACGTCGAGAAAAACTAGTACTGGTATTTCTGAAAGTAAAAGATAAGTGATGTGGTATTGTATAATTGTTTGATTATAAACCTAGCAATGCCTGTTTTCTGGTCATCGTGGTGCCTGCCTCTAGTGAAAAATGTCAGCGATGCGTTGTTGTCGACAAACTTTCCACGGCAAAGTAATTTTCTATATAAATTATTTAATTTTTACTTGTACATTATTTTTCATGCGACCTTGGATACGATCAACATAAACACGCTTTTATCAGTTATTTCTCTACCATTATTGAAAACTGCATCTATTACATGTAGGTTAGGTTAGGTTAAGTTAGGTTAGGTAAGGTTAGGTTGTGTAGGTGTTGTGTCTTAGCGTTATAACTCGAGACTGTCGAATTCGATCAGCTCATGGATTCAGTTGATAGGACTCTTCATCGCTTTATCGATTTCGAATGTTTCTAAGTAGTTTCTGAGAGATCAATTTTTTTTACCTCCGTTGCGACAGTGTAAAATTCCTAAAATAGCATTATGAGTGAAGTTACACTTCCTCGAAATAATATTGAATAGATCTTCGAAGCGCGACAGTTTTTGGGGTCTTTGGGTAAATTTGAGTAGACGCGGCAACCTGTCGCCTACGGAGTCGTTGCTGGCGATCGAATGCAAGTCAGCGAGTGAAGCGAGAGCTCAGGCGAGCATACGCAATGAGGTGCACCGTTTTCCCACGGTGACCGTGATGTCATCCCGAGGAGGCCTACGACAGCTGCCTCACAGTGTTGCCGACATTTTTCCCTGAACCCCATACTTACTGAAATTGAGTATAATACGATGTACAGTTCTTTGTCCAAATGTTAGGATAGGACCGCCGCAAGAAAGTCAAGTTAGTTTGATTTAATACGAATTATTTTTTCAATTTGAATTCTTATTTTGAGACACAAAAACACCAGCGGAGCTACACCGTTGATTCTATGAACCATGCCCTCAAACGACGAGATTTAGTGTGAAATCCACGAAGTTGGCAACGCCGCAGCCTGATGCCTGCGATTGTCTTCTTCTCTTTCATTTCGGCGGACGCGCAGTATTAGTCACTTTGCCGACATTCCACAGAATTCTCTGGAATCGAATTCACCTTCCGTATGAGATGCTGGGAAAATAAGTGATGGTGATCATCGAAAACTATGGACCACGAATAGTATAAAGCTCATTTTTCATAGAGAGAATTTTTCGCGTAATCCTTACTGGAGCTCGAAAAACACTACTACATCAACACAACAAGATCACAGTGAATATTCATTGTGAATAGCTGGGTGAAGGTAGCAGCAGAATCATCGAGGAATCAAAAGATTTTAGACAAGAGGAAAAAATGAAGATGTTGTTTTTAGAAGCCCTAAATTTTGGGATAAATGCACTGTCGTGAAGCTGTTCTCAGCGAACTGTTTCCGCTCTGTGAAAAACATCAATTTGCCAGAGTAACCTTGTGTACCAGCATTTGTCCTAATTCGAATTGACCGTCAAATTAACATTAATTAGTCAATTCGCGAACGAACTCAAAATGATGCTGTCGTTCTCCAACCCAAATCGACTCAACCTCTCTCATAGCTCCAGAACTTTAGTAACAAAAACGAGGGAATCACGACATTTTTCTCTATATAGTATTGTTAGCAATGACAGTAAAAAAATCCTTGAAACTCAAATTATACTGGTTGATACTTCCATCAAATATGTATCTTTGCACAAATCTCTCTTTAATCCCCGCTCCGCTACCGGTAAAGTGTTCCGTGACACGGAACAATTAATATCAATAACTTTATTATTCCGTGCTTTAAACTCTCGACTATCCCGTGTGATTAAACTGTTTCCTCCGAACGAGTTTAGAGTCGAAATGAAATGGCCGTGCTCGGAGATGGTAGGGTACACAAAAAGAGAAGAGACCAACAGGCAAAAATATGGTATATTCCGGCCGACACTGTTATTACGAAGGTTTTCTTGTGGAGTAAGTGCCTCGCTGTGGCCCGTTTACCAGAACCGGATTTTTGTGCGATCGCTCAAAACATCGACGGTGCCAGAGGCTACAGTGGAAAGTGAATAGAAAAGTCTCTTGACAAATTTACAGGTTCGAACTGCAAAACCCTCGAGTCGGAAGCAACAATGAATGGACGTGAAAAATGTATATATACGTTGTCAACGGAGTCCGTAAAGCATACTCAGAAGAACAACAAAGGCTGCTCTAACAATTGTCCCCTCTTGAATGTCATAATTATAAAGAATGTGTATAAACATCAAGTATGCTGAGTTACTTTGTGGAAGAGGACAGCAAAGACTAGTATAAAAATTCTGCACATTCTAATACCAATTTGTCTAGTTTGTCCAAATGATGCTTGAAGCTACAGTGGGAAGCAAGTTCATACATAAATACATTAGAATGGAAACCGTAATGCGTAGTCAAGAGTTCCTACGTATAAAAATTATAGGAACTATTTGCCTCGTGGGGTGAATGAACATCAAGGTCGAAACTAGACTGAACGTGTATATACACCAACTGGATGCTGCAATGATATGGGAATTGGCTTAAAGGATACTAAAGAGTACAAAAATGCACACTTTTTTGATTCGTTAGCCATGTTCTTCTGTATCCTTGAGATGTTATTGAGGCATTATCAAGAAACGATGTTTCAACAATCTGAAAGTTGATCAAATGAGACTGATGTCCAAAAGTCTCTTGAAAACCGCTATCCTTAATTTTTTTCATCTGTTGACAACACGAAACCAATAATGTTCGAGGAACATCGTGTTAGCCAGCGGTGGAATCTTGGGAGAGAAGAAAGGTGTTGGAATTCCTCCCGAAAGTTTGGAGGTTGTAAGCATCAGGAAAGACTTTGCCGTTCTACTATCGCAATACGTTATTTTGTCTAAATGCTTAGTGAAAACCGACATTTTTGAAGTTAAATTGAGGTTTTTCTTGTATTCCATCAAAGGAGTAGCCGAATGAGTCTGTAAATCCACGGAGACCTGCAGGCTCAGGCCTACGGCCTACCCTGCACGTCTGGGGTCAAGAGGAGAGAGATAATCTCTGTTGACCTTGAAGGTGAAGCCGTTTGAGGTCAACCGGAGTTTGCCCGAATTTTTTCGATATCCGATAGGCTGCGATTAATAGACGCTATTAATAGGAGGATTCAACAAATTGCAATTGCTGTCTTCGCAATGGAGATTGAAGCTCTCGTACATTGGGATTTATTCATGATTCATTCGGTTGTTGACTGTGAGAGCGAAAAGGAAAAATCGGTGAACGAGAATATTGGAATTTTTTCTCCTTGTGATGTTATATTTTTCCCATTGAAACGGTGTGTTTCTCATATGAGGAACACAATGTTGGAATGGTCTTCTTAGAACAGTTACTAATTGACACAGAATGAGAATTATGTCGCTTTTAGATCGTGTTTTATATACGGTACGATCGAAAGCTCCGATCAGATTGTGGCTCATTAGCTCATATTTAGAATTCCTTTGTCATCATCGTCCATCTCGATGAAAGAGCAGGAAATGATTGAATTTTTGGTCGACTAGCCAGACAAAGATCTGACGCTGTAACATAGCCTCACTAGGCAGATTTAAGAGTATCGTTAGCCCTGTATCTAGATCGTATTCGGAAGTCTAATCCGGTATTCGGAATGAATTAGCTCAGATTTAATCTGTGAGACTTTTAGCTTCCTCTTCGATAAACTGGTTTCCATGTTTAGATGGATATAATGCGACGACAAGCTCGATGTTTGCCAGTAATGATGTTTTCAATCGCGTTGAAAGCAACAATGCGATTCATAATGTGAGAGAAAAATCTTTGATACGAGAACAATTACCTCCCACTATACATTCAAAAATGACTTTGTTGAAGTCGTTGAACAACTTATGCATTATTTTTTTTGTTCTCAAATGAGTATATCTTGTGTACTTGGATATATAGTGATATATATGATATTGATATGATATTGGATATATAGTGGTTTTATAGTGAATCGTAATTCTGCACTTAAGTTCGAAAATTTAGTCAGAATGATCAGAAGGAGTGAATTCCTTCTGGAGCACCTGGTACAATGGTAATAATAATAATGATAATAATGGTCTCAAATATGAACAAATAGCGGAAGTGAAGGAAACCACAGAAACTAGAATTTTCAGCAGATACGTGGCGTTAAAAAATAGATAAAAGTTTACATAGATATTAAAAATATATTTATGTAATAAAACGAATGTCACAATACTGGACAATAATAAATTGATAATGAATTAATAATTTATAGTCGTTGTTGAATATATAAATACGAAAAAGTTGTAAGTTTCTATAGATATATATTTTCTTGAAACAATAACAATAATAATGGATAATCCACAAACGAGAATATATTAACCAAAATTTTAAATATCTAAATACTGTCTGTAAGTTTTTCGAGGAGGTGGTACATTCATTTTCCAGCTTTTCGTGGAATTTTCAGTGTCAAAACCTACTGCACATTGGAAAGTATTTTGATTGTTTTAATTAAGAGAAGGAAAGTATTTTATTTGTGTTGAGGACGGGAGCAGATTCGTTCCCGAAACGTCCACCAAGATAAGTAGAGGTTTTATTCTCATAAAATATATTTATATTCCCAAATTTTCCAATAAACAAGGTGTCACTGACAAATAGGGAATTTCTCTTTAAAGGTTTGATTTCAAGCGCAGTGACATTTTGGGGCAGATCACAAAATCTGTCCTTACTACAAATATTTTGAAATAATTTGTAATATCTTCTACTCTATTTTTTAGAAACGAGGAGAGAAAATCCCACAAAAAGCTGGAGAATTTGAACATCTGACTAGAATAATAAAGAAAATAAACAGGTTCAGAAAACAAGGAAAAATTCAATTTTATCCTAAATCTGGACGTTCAATCGAATTCTGGACTTCTTCACATTATACCAATTAACTTGAATAATTAAGTGATTTCAATAAATTCAGTATATTGCCTTTCTCCCACTTCTTGATCTAACACATGTTTCAAAAATATATATTTTTCAATCTCACAAATGGAATCCGTCGTTTTTTATTCATATTCTTGGTGTAATTGCTAGCTCGAGCATATATTCATTGAGAAGGTATGTCGTCGTATTTTTGTGTCAATATGATAGCTAAACCTCACACATAGACGATGTGCAAGCAATTAATTCTTGTTTCCTTCGAAACCAGAAAATCACAAGAACATTATACACGGCCTCTCAGAAAAAGGCACGTGATGCATGTCCAGGTATTAATTCTAACTGTACTCTGGAACTCGAGAAGATCCTGTACACGATGGTCGGTGAACGGCTTGCCTATAAACGTACAATGTACAAATTGTACAATTTAGAATGGTTCAATTAAGTGAAGAAGAGCGTATTGAAATTTTAATGATGATCGGTTGTGGTGATTGTGAAATGTATTTCTGTCAATTAGAACTTGACACTTGGAGAACAAAAGAGTTTCTTGCTCTAATGCAAGAAACTCAAAGGAGGTTGATCAAAGTGCTATATTCCTCGTTTTTTACAATTTTTCACACTAAACTCAGTATGAATCAATTCAGAATAACAAGCTTTTTCAAGATCTGTAAAAATATATAGGGTGTCCCATTTAAATTGAAGAAGTTGATGACATACATCAGATGCATTTCATTCCATTGCACTTATCTGCAAATTTTCATAATTATCGTTCTCTTCGTTTAAAAGATATTCACTTGGTTCCATACTTTATCCCAACCCTGTATACATATTCAATGTGGGCGGGTGGAGTACGAATATAAATTTTCTATCCACGACATCAGTAGACCAGACTACTACAAATTCATTACATAATTTCGAATCGATTGAATAATGAGTGGGTTCGTATAGTAGCTAATGAAAATTCCATTAAGGTATGTTTCAGTAATTATATTGTATCTCGTACAATGACCGTGGCATTGGTGTGACTCAGAAATATTCAAAAAAGGAATCTCGATCGATGAATCGAAATTATTTTGCTGATCAGTTGTTCGATATACTTTTTCGTTATCTGAACAATGCGACAAATTGCATAGCAGTTTGCAGTTTCCTCCAGAAACCTATCTTAGATCTCTTTGCTATGACTGTTCTCAGGATCTGATGATGAATCTGTTTCTAATTGGATGAATTGCTTCTTCGTCTAACAAACCCTCGCACCATACAGTATCAACTTGGAAAAATTATGTATATATTTTGTATTGTTTCTGTTCCACCACTGATTTGCTAGTATGAAAGAACATCTACTTGTGATGCATGTCACCAATCCCGGTTCGTCTGATTTACTATTTCGTTTGCGTACAGTTGTAAACGCTTCATGGAAACTATAACGATTTCAATCGTGATGACTGTCCGCGGCTATGGGAATTGTTTCCCATTCTTTATTTACAGGTATATCGTTGCCCAAATTGAGAGCCATCGACTACCACGCAAATACATTAACGCATAGCTTATGATATTGCATTACTTGACAAATTCACTCGAATCGCTTCCAAGCGATGTGGGAATTTCAGACTGAACGGATATTTAGTCTGATAAAATACCTATTAGTAGGGAGATTTTACGATATCAGCAAGAATACATCTCTTTTTCATTATGGAAACTGAAGCCACTATCGGAAGCAAAAGGAATGAAAGGAAGTTGAACGTATACAGGGTGAGTGAAAAATGTGTACCGAGCTTTCTGGGTTTGATAGAACATTGAAAAATAAGTGTAGTTTGATGATTAAACTCATGGCCCAAAATGCATATTAAGGGAGATATATCCATCCAAAGTTGATAAAATTGAAATAATTTCTCCGCATAACTTCTGAACGATGAAAGCCACCCGATTGAAATTTTGTGCATGAATGTATGTTGTCAAAATACTCGTACATTTTTTCGTCACACTTCCATATTTCTGATATTGTTATAAAGTGTGTTTTCAGAGGGTGAGTCATGATTTTTTGTAGAAAACTTTTTTCCCTGTATTATTTTCGATGAAAAAACAGGAGCATTCGATGGAGCGAAGAAAATTACATGAAAAAGGTACTCTTATTCAAATACAAAAAATTGAGCCGTTCGTGAGATATTTGAGTTTTTGTAGTTACATGATATCAGCAGATTAATTTTATTCATCGCGAGATTCATTAACGATATTTCAGCAGCATTTGCATTTCCGAAGCACTCGCCAAGCATTAGAAGCATATCAGTTTGTTCAGAGAACGAATAACCTGCCATATTTCTTAAAATCTCAGTTGATAATCGCAGTGATAAATGACACAGAAAAACCACACGAACAAATCGACTACAACAATGTTGACATGAATGTTGATGACATGAACGTCAAAATTGAGAACAAAATTATTCATCATGGCCTGCTAAAATATTATCGGACCACTTTTTATAGATGATAATTTGAATGGACAAATGTATTTACATCTTCTTGAGAATGCCGTCGATCCCATGATAACGGATATTATCGAAAACGATGGAGATTATTCGGCAGACAACCTCCATTTTCAACAAGCACCACCTCACTATGCAGTAGCGGTTAGAAACTTTCTGGATGAACGATATACCAATCATTGGATAGGGTGACGAGGACCAATTGAGTGGCCAGCTAGATCACCGGACCTCAACCCGTTGGATTATTCTTCATGGGGGCATCTCAAAAGCAAAGTTTTTGCCACTCCGCCAGAGTCACTAAAGGATCTACGTGGTCGAATTGTAAACGAGTGCGGCAGCATAACTCCAGAAGTATTTGAAAACGTTCGTAATAGTTTCGAAAGTAGACTTTATCATTGTATGGAGGTAGGAGGGGCTCATTTCGAGCAATTAATAAATTGAATTCCGATAAGAACAGGTACGATATTGATTATTTAAATTAAACCTATTACCACACTAATCTCAAGTACCAGTCATTCGATTTTGAAAAAATAATAAACGTTTGGATAGAGAATGAAGAGAGCTTTCAGTTGATGTATCACTCGACCCAAGTTCCCTATGATGATTCGCAATGGGGTAGCCGCCCCTGTCAGGGGGATGAAGTTGCGTGATTAAATTCATCACTGACATGTGTTCCCCTAGAAATCAAAATCGACGTGTTTCAGCGTTTCCGAAAATAATTTGTCATTTCCCAGTAAATCCGTGTGGCAAGTTTTCGTTGGGACACCCTATATAAATATACATTAGATTGCATTGTTGCGGATGCAGGAAAGCAAAGATTTTGGTGCTTCAATTCACAGACTATGAAAGTACGTGTTGCATTGAGAAAAACAGTTCTGATGACTGCCTTTTCTTCTGAAGAAGAAGTTGAATTCGCCGCGTGCCATTTCGTTGGTAATGATAATTCTCGAACAAGACGAATAGAGATCCGTCGTATACCAACATGAAGATTCCCAACGTTGGGATATGAGGTTCAAAGTAACATTCAGCATCTAGCTGTACATATCGATGTAAAAGATGGTGACGGCATATCTGAGTTATGATATATGTAAATCGTCGACTAAACATCGAATCGAATGCCGTTATATTAGCTCTTTTCGAACGTTCGGTGTGATACGAGGAATTATTAATCTCGATATTATCCACTTGTCGACCACACAATCGCCGTGCCCACGCGATTTTCTACTGTTCGCGAACGACATTCGTTTGTTTCCGAGCGAGAAATTGATAGACGGTTGAGCGCAGGTACTTTGCTTTTGTTTATTGTTGATTTATCAGCTGGGACAGTCGAGTAGCTTCTGAAGACCTCCATTTATGAGTCTATTATGCTCTTAGAGAATGCTAAGCGTATACAGGGTGAGTCAAAAATGTGTACCGAACTTTCTGGGGGTGATAGAACATTGAAAAATAAGTGTAGTTTGATGATTAAACTCATGGCCCAAAATGCATATTATGGGAGATATATCCTTCCAAAGTTGATAAGATTAAAATAATTTCTCCGCATAACTTCTGAACGATGAAAGCCACCTGATTGAAATTTTGTGCATGAAAAATACATTTTTTTCGTCACACTTCCACATTTCTGATGATAGCAATTTCCAAACTCTCAACGAATTTATTCGTCTAATACGCCACTGCCCTGTGTTGTATCTTCACTTTCGTATTTCTTATAGGTTAGCGATAGGCTTTTCATCAATATCACTTAGACCAAGATTGTGTGGGAAGTCACCGCTGGCCGATATAATAATAACGTTAAAGGATCACAATAAACGTCCATTCCCTGAATAGATTACGATCTAACAAAGCCTTTGAGATGTCGGAGCGTTTTAAAGTTCAATAAAGTAAATGATTTCTTGTTGGTTGTCTAGCTCTCACAAGCAGAAATTATCCATTGCCAACAGTTTATTGATTTTGAATGGGGAATCAGGAAAGGACAATGGCAATAGATGTCTGAATATCTATCGTACAATTAGCGATAATACACTAACAATCAGGCATTTTGATACGATGGAAATATTGTGAAAGAGGTAGTGAAAGTGATTATCAATGCGACTATGCTAAATTCACGTGCAAGGGTTCTACACCCTGTCAAAAATCGGAGACGGTTGCTGTCACATCACTAATACCACGTGGGCGAAGTCGGAAATTCTTCAGCGGGGTTTAATTGGAACCTGTCATTGATGAACTGGTATCAATAGTACCCACTGAGTTATCTTACGTCACGACAGGTATTCCGTTGAATATTTATATAATTTATTATATCACACAGTCACCACACCGGATACTTTGCTCCGTTTTTGGAAACCAGGCGCTACCTTAAAGGGTACAGAATTCGTTTTATTTTCTGTGTTATTATTTTCTCTTCATTTATTGAACGCACTGCTGAATGCAGGGAAGTGCGAAAAATTCGGAAACGAGGAAATTGCCTGTGGAAGCGTCGATTTCTCAACTGAACGAAATTGACAAGTAGAATTGGAACTATTCGTTGAATATTCCATTGAATATGAGCAGGAGTATTGCAGATAATTGAATTGATATGAACAAATTCTCGGACGAAATATGTGCCCGACTAGATGAAGTCAATGCCCAGATTATTCCCATTCTTTCCTATATCGTGTTTTTAATTTTCTAATTGAACCGATTCAATTGCTCAAGTAGTCCTTATATAAGTCCTCATAGTCAGATATATTTTCGAATGTAGAACATTCGTTGACGTAGACGAGACGTTGTAACGAATTTAGTCTCATTTCGTTGTCTTGATTCAGAGTCGTAGAAAAAGTATAGTATGTAACACGTCCATAAGCTGCTCTAGATACTGTCGAACACCCGCTTCGCCGCCACTGCGAGTGGAAGAAGTCGAATGAGAAAAAAGTCGGGAGAATAACCAGGTGAATAAATATAATTAATTAGCCTCGTTTGTTACGCTTTGACAGCTACATGCGACTGCCGACTTCCTTAATTACACCTGTTCACACAAAAGCAAAACCGAGTTGTTTTTTTTTCTGGCCAATTCAGTCCATACCTCTGTAGACATGGATGTAAAAACATCGATAGGTATATGAGTATAGTTTGTTGAAAATGAAAAACGATTGATAATAAAAAAATACGATTACATCAATAATATCAGATAGATCATTGATTTTTTATCTTTTTCACCCGTATTTCCACCATTCTGGTGATGTCTCTTATAAATAGAATCCGACAGCTTTAGCGTATATTTGGGAGCTGAACTCCAAACATGTGAACAGTACTCCAGGACAGGATGAAGTTGGACTTTCTGTAGATCATGTGGGGCAGCTGCAACAGGTCGTTGATGTGGAGGAGAAACGAAGTTGGTCCCAAAACATATCCTTGTGGAACACCACAACATAAAGTGCGGGAAGTTTTGCTCGATATGCTTTCAAATGATTTTGGTGAAATTGTGGTTGAAGCATATATTTTTTTGTAGTTATTATGTTTGTATTCTCCGACAGAGTTGATAATTCTGATTCTGGATGTGGCCATCTCTAGTTAAAACTGCTGACATCCCGTAAACTTTTCACGAATTCACCAGACTTTCATTAGGAATTCCATCAATCTCTGATAATCGTTTTTCTGTCATCACAACCACGTCGATTCCATTTGATCTCGACTCGAAAATAAACAAATAACAAGACAATCCATTATCCAAAACGAATATTTTCGTTTAACAAGTGATATACAGACCGATTCACACTACATCCCCGCTCAATAAAAGCATTAGTGTGGAATAAATTAAGTCGGAAAAATTTAAATAGGACACCTGTCTTACGAGGGACCATTAATGTAAAGAATATCTGGCAAGTGAGTTATTGTAACGTCTCCAGGATGACACTTTTGATTATACTAACGACACAGTTCTTATGCTCGGTACATTTCACACCCGACATTTTCGAGTTGTGACCAACGAGGTAATTAGTTTTTCGTGTTGACGATACTGTGTATACGAGTTCATCATACCCCCATACCTGGTACGAACATCATTGTAGTGTACTTTTTATAATGTTTTAATCACGACATCGTATGGCGACGTTGAATGGACGTAATTTCAGTAGGTAGATAATACGTTATAATTTACTTAGCTGACATATATAAACATAGAAATAGATAGATAATAACAGTCTGTAAGATCTTCGAGGAGGTGGAACATTCATTTTTCAGCTTTCCGTGGGTTTTTGTCTCCTCGTTTCTAAAAAATAGAGTAGAAGTTATTGAAAATTAATTATTAAAAATTAATTATCAATAATTAATTATTACTCTATTTACTCTACTACTCTATTTTTTAGAAACGAGGAAACAAAAACCCAAGAAAAGCTGAAAAATAGATAATAACGTTGATATGATAGGTAATATTCGATCAATATCGAAGGACCAATTGCTCACATTGTCATAAAAACGTGAAATAGTCGTCTTTTAGTATAAGAACAAACGTTTCAATGATGACGTTTATAATGATGTTTGTGCTACGTCAACTGGGATTTTCAGTTAAAAATATAACACTTATATACTTTGAATGAGTGAAAAATATGTTCAAATAATAATGTTATGAAGTTATAACAATGCTTGATGAAAAATGAGTATCAAAATGAGCAGATTACATTATTTTTCATTCATCTCATCCACCAGCCGTTTGGTTTTTATTTATGCGATTATCAATGGATAATGAGAAATATCTCGACACACATGTTCACGAATGCAAGTTCAAACTTGTTCAGTAACCGAGCAGACTGGGAAAAAATTCGAATAGTGTTCCGCCAGTATGAAATATCACAATGTGCTCGTATTGTTTTTGACGCAACATTTTTTCAACGCTTGATGGACGTTGCTAGTGAAGAAAGTCTCTAATTATAGCCCTATTAGATTCATTTAATTAGTAGTACAATCTGTAAACAACAATTATCTGAGATGAGTCATCTTGCTGTAGGAACAATCCATCGATTTATTCGACAAGTCTTATAGCTGATCGAAATCATTGTGATAATAAGACAAGTCAGTGGATCTAACAATTTCTTAACAAGAAAGATATTCCAATGATTACATCGAATATGGAACAATTTCAAAGGTTGGTCAAGGTTCGTTGGATTAAGATTTGAATGTTCAATGAAAACGGTTTTAGTGGGTCGCTACCTAGAACGTTGGCAACCCCGAAAATTCGTGTAAATCTCCTCGAGTATTTTTACGCGTTACAGTCGTATCAATCCTGATTTGACATTATCAAACTGCTCTTTCAGAACGATTGTTCATCTGAATTATTATCTCACAGTGATTTAAATGAACGCAGCGAAACAAATATATGTTAGATAGCCTAGAATTGTTATCAAGCGTGCTTCTCAAGTTGTGGATGGAGGTTCGCATCCCATTCAAAGAGGATTTTTTTTTTCATAATCGAAATATGTGGCGCACATGAGACACTAGAGTGGGTTAGGGTCGAGGTTAGGGTTTGATGATATCGCTGAGATTTTGTGTATATACCTACGATCCGAAAGAGAGCTTCAACCGCATCGCGGTTTCATGAAACCTCACGAAATGTTTTTCTTCTCACCCACCCACATCTTCGACGGGCATATTCCGACATCTTTGACTCGTCTCCGCATCCACGTTAAGAGGCTTAGCATAATTTGTCTTTGCGTTATCCTCCCATCTCTTCGATTGTCAAACGAACGTCGCTCGTTGCGATGGACGTACTCCTTACGTTTACGTTAACTAAGCAAACACGGGGAAGAGATTTTCGACTCTCGAGAGTGACGCCAGCGGCGTGTGTCCTCGTTTTTCTGCAGAAAAAATTGGGTTCTCGACGGTTTGAGCTCTGGAACTGACCAGGACAGCTCTTTGTCTCAACACACCCGATTAACTTGAACAGGTATCTCACTACCGTTCTCCAAAAATATTATTCCTCATATGATCTAGATTATTCAGAATCCATAAATTTCTTATCATGCTTTTTACGTTCATTTTTAATTCACGACATTCTCACCCGCGAATCATTATAAAATTTATTTTCAAAGTCCGTTATTTATTAATAAAAGCTCATTCAAATCTGAATGCAAACAACACCTCCTTGATTATACAGGGTGTTACAGAACTATGGGATTAAACTTCTAGGGGTTATTCAGGGCAACAGAAGAAAACATTTGAGTAGTGGGTCCCGAGTCCGAAAATGTTCGAAATCCTCGTTTCGAATGATTTCAAATGCTGCTGTAATTCGTCCAATTGAGTCTTGCTCTGTTTCTACTGGAGTTTCGTGGACCAAATTTTTAATTTTTTTTCTCGAGGCAGCTACTAAGGTCAGCAGACCTCGGAGCTATGTTGTTAGTTTCCCGTTTTGTTGTTCCATGAAAACAGATCATCATATTATCATCTATCGATTCGCCACTTCCTCAGATATTTTGATGAACTCGCATGGTATTCATATTAACATGATAATTCATTAATTCTGATCATTCATTTGACTAAAAAAAATGATAATAATAAGTTATGCCATTGCAACGACCTCTGTTCTATCGGATTTTTGTTCTATACATCCTACTTTGTGATTTTCACTGTCATCAATCATTGATGGTGGAGATACAAGCTCGAGTTGTTTTCGCGTTGACCTCATCAGCTCAATTTTCAGCACCACAGCCAAATTTCTTCGTGCGAGACGGATACATTAGAACAAAAACTAACCGAATTAGATGAAATCAAATGTCTCATTGAATCTTGTATACTCCGGTATAAACGACGCCACTGCAGAGCGTTATATTCGAATTTCTGTGGTATTTATCCAACGATGGTGAAGGATTGCGTCATTGGATTTGAATATATTTTTAAACAATTGTCCTTTGATCCCACATGTTAATATTTAATCCCAACATAATGAAAGCAGTGAAGACCATTTATGTATCTATAATTTTTGTTCTGATTTATTTCTCGAGCTAGTAAAGACTCGGAAATGGGGTGGCCCAGGTTATGATAGCAATATACTCCATTCGATTGTCCAACGAAAACTAAGTCGAACTGCATATTTTATTTTTCTTCTCAAAACGCTTTCTTATTAAGAAATAGCCCTGATCAGCTCTAAAAATCTTTTACTTGTCATACCTCTCAGGACGTTGAAGCATTTTCGACCAAGGATTGGCACAAGTTGTAACAAATAGAATAGAAAATAGAATAGAAAAAATATTCATTGCGTTCATATAAGTACGAAACAGTTTATGGTGCAAGGTGACATTCGTATTAACGTTTTTCCGTGCTACTAGAACTTAAACTTTGAATAATCTGTATAAAAATATACAGGGTGAGTCAAAAATGTGTACCGAGCTTTCTGGGGGTGATAGAACATTGAGAAATAAGTGTAGTTTGATGATTAAACTCATGGCCCAAAATGCATATTAAGGGATATATATCCTTCCAAAGTTGATAAAATTAAAATAATTTCTCCGCATAACTTCTGAACGATGAAAGCCACCCGATTGAAATTTTGTGCATGAAAGTATGTTGTCAAAATACATTTGTTCGTCAAACTTCCACAAGAGTACCTTTTTCATGTAATTTTCTTCGCTCCATCGAATGCTCCTGTTTTTTCACCGAAAATAATACAGGGAAAAAAGTTTTCTACAAAAAATCATGACTCACCCTCTGAAAACACCCTTTATAACAATATCAGAAATGTGAAAGTGTGACGAAAAAATGTATTTTGACAACATACATTCATGCACAAAATTTCAATCGGGTGGCTTTCATCGTTCAGAAGTTATGCGGAGAAATTATTTTAATTTTATCAAACTACATCAAACTACACTTATTTTTCAATGTTCAATCACCCCCAGAAAGCTCGGTACACATTTTTGACTCACCCTGTGTTTCGTCCCCATTGTTTGTGTTCAGTACCATAAGTGTAATAATAATGATAATTTTCTTCATTCTGATATATGTAGTCTTAATTGTTGAAATGAATATAAATATTGAGTTTTATGGGTTGCCTATAGTGTAGCATCGATAATGCGCGTACTCAAAATATTTGTAAAGCGCGTGTCTGAGAAGGTTGGTGGGGTAGTACGGTAGTACTTATCGAAGGAAGAGATCTTCTGGTGATCGAAAAAGGACAAAAATTAATTCCGGTTCGTCGTGCATTGCGAATAGCCGTTTTCGTCAGCATACATTGACTTTGTCCGAGACGAGGAGTTGCAGGGTAGGCCTACCACATCCACGTCTGACCCGAACATCCAGGGCCAACATATACAGTCCACTCCGGTGAGTCTACTCTAAACATCAACCTTCCCTCGTATCTCAAACTTTAGTTCGTGCATTACGCAACACCCTGTATATTCAGTTCGAGAATCTGTCTTTACTATGAATTATATCGAAGTGACTATTATTATTTCTGTTTTCATTCGAAAAATGTGCAAAAATGAGTATTTTTCTTTGACTAATCGGAATTATTTTTTTTTCTAATGTAACTGATATTGGCAGTGCGAAAGCGAATCGAGTCGACTAGGTTGGATCTGGCATGGGGATCGGAATATTTCACATATTTCAGTCTTGGGTAACCGAGAGAGCAGATCGAAAAGTCAATTACATTAAAATTAATTGGCTAGTATAACAAAGTCAAGCGGCTCGACGACCGAGACAGTTGGAAATATCCCGGGAATGAGCCCGGTATTTTTTCCGACGCTCGCTAATGAAACAAAAAAGGACTTTTAATTGATACCGGGCGAGTCGTCAACGTAAAAATTTGCAAATTAACAGTTTTGTCCGAATTCCTCGACGGCCAGATTTATATCGACCGTTTCGTTGGAAAAATAAATGAATAAATGAAACCTCGAATATATGAATCACGTCGGATATTCCACAGAAATATACGATAATGTGGAAAGTGAAAAGGAAAAGTTTTTTCGATAATAATAAACAGGGAATGAGTGAATAAAGTTTCGTTTCGAGTTGGTTGGAGAAGATTTCTCACCAACAATTTCAAATCGAAGATAGCTAGCTTATATTATTCATTATTATTTATTATTATTTATTATTATTCATTATTATTTATATTATTTTTAAGTTGCAAAAACTTCGGAGTTCTACTCAGAAATTCCCTTTAGAACTGAACTAAAACGTATTGAAGCAATTTCTGCTAGTTCGACAAGTAATAATCGTAGTTCTAGAAGTCAAAATATCTTGTTCATCATTGTATACAGGGTTGGGATGAAGTATGGAACCAAGTAAATATCTTTTAAACGAAAAGAATGATATTTATGAAAATTTGCATACTTTATCCCAACCCTGTATGTTATGGAGATTTATTTGCATTTATAATGAATGTATCTAATTCTCGAAACACCAATTCGTTCTCAAATTATTCTTATAATTTTGTCTTGTTGGCAATAAAATTCCATGAACTACAAACCCACAAAATTATCTCGTGAGTATATCCAGAATATTGAGGTATCACCCACCCTATATATCAAAGGTTTCTTTTTTTTTAACGAATGCACCATCAGTTTTCCTTTCTCTTCGATGAAATTGGTGTATCAACCTGATTGTAAACCTACTGATATAATATGTAGATTATGATCTACGACTTATCAGATTGGAAAAACATCTGAGAACGGTAATCAAGTCGAAATCAATTAGATAGTAGGCAAGGAATTGCCCGCTCGATTTATGTATTAATAGTTTCGACAGCTAATCATCAGAACGGTTTCCTTATTTTTTCAGCCATACACGTTGAATTTCTTTTCACCAACTTTCGAGATTCACGTAACGGCTTCGGTTGAGATGTTCATGGCATTCATTTTCTCCGCACGATAAAATCGAATACAATTTTTTTTTCAGAGCTCATGTATAAGGAAACTGTGTCAGAGACTTTGAATTTACACCAGAAAAAATAATAATGTGAACAGGCTGTGCAACATAAAAACTCACTGATCAAAATTCTGCATTTTTTGAACCTAATGATAATTTACATCCTGATTATTCACCTAATTATAATTTATTAATGTCATCGTTTATGTCTATCAGACGGTTTGAAGTGAGTGACAAAAGCGTTCGTGATTTTTTTCTGAGAAATTTTTGATAAAAGATCCAAAAATTCCTTGGTATGTGGCGCTTCTTGATCATATAATCATCAAGCTCTACAATTAAAAAAAAGAAATCCGGTAGAAATCGCATCATCAATTGAAAGTTTACACCACGATGTGGATGATGGAATAAATCATAGGGTGTGGGGGTGAGTGTATGTCATTCTCGTTGTATCATTTTTGTCAGGCCGCACTGTATAACAAGGAACTATGGTAGTAACAAATGTTTCACGCTTAGCTGATATTGCAGTATTCATGTCACTGATAAATGCCACCGTATGGATTATAGCTAGATTATTCGAAACTGAATCTTCAGCGGAATTCTTGGGTGGAAGTTATTTTCTATAATAATTTATCAAGCACTTGTCTCAGATGAATCAGCACCCAGGACCGTACTAACTGTTGAGCAATCAAAGCAGTTGCTGAAGGTAAAAGAACTGAGAAGCATTGATATTGGAATGATTTGTTTCAGGGCTAACACAGTATGTCATACGTGGCAGGAAGTATCTTTTTTTCTTCACTTTTAATAATTATTTTCTACTTCTGTACTCGCAATTCTGTACCTATGGATATTTTTCTTTCTCTATTAATATCTCTGTAATGTGAAATATTTTTGGACTTGTGATGAAAAATGTAATTTTCAAGATACTTGTGAGATGTGTTTGAATGCAATTTTTCATTCATATCTTGCATTTTTATCGTTAGTGGGGTTCATCAAAAACTGATATTCACAAATTCTCATCTAGTTCCGTCAGAAGAATTTCAGAATCTACTGATTTTTCTCTCACACATTTCCATTTAGTAAATTCTTAGGAACGAATAATTTTTCCTTATGTTTTCGTTTCATCTGTGAAAGTGTGAACAATATAGAAAAAAGTAGTAGAATCAAAATTGGGGAGCGATGAAAATCAATCCGGCCCTGCTATCACCTGAAATCCGTTCTGCAGTCTATGAGTTCCTGCTATCTTTTGTTCGGTAGCAGCAAGCATAGCATGATATCGCATGCACAGTAAATTTCAGGAAGGAATCAAGCCACTCGGCTCGATACATACATCTTATTAATTAGAAATAAAATGTCCATTTACGGTGGTGCATGCGCTTTGAGCTAGTAAGTACTGCCCGTTCTGACTGTTATATTGACTGTCGGGATTTTTATGGTAGTAATAATGTGGTTACCTGCTGATTATTGTTTATCTTCGATAGTTTGTCTCAGGGAACCGAAGTCGTAAAATCTCGTTCGAAATTGCGGGCATTTCGATTTTTACGACGATCGTTCAGCTAAGAGTGATAGATTATCAATCTGGTGTGTGTGTTACCTATTATTTTCTTGTGATCAATCAAGTGAATTCTGGATCGATCAGTCATTCTCAGTAATGATCGAGTACCAAATTTTTGGTCATTGTTGAAATCTGTGGTACTTTTCGATCGATGCTCGAGGTACAGGAAGTGTAGACACAAAATGAGAAATTCATTCTTATGAACAGAGAATAGAATACAATCGCATGAGAGGAATCCAAACTGTTCGTTGAATACAGGGTGTCCTATTGGATATAACAAATATTCTACAAATTTTCAGAATACTCCTACTTTTAGTCGCTCACTCAAGAACATACCCTGTGTATATAAACAGTTTGTTTTCATAGCGTTGCCATTTAATACATGAATGCTACCTTCCCAGTTCATTTTGTCATGAATTCTACCTACATAATATGTCTAAAACCGGTAGATGCCATATCCATTAAAGGCAATGCATTACCTGCTCGATCTGATTGACACCATTAGATATAACATATATATCGAATACACCATATAAATCTTACGATATGGCTGATTCTGAAACGAGTCGAAAAAAGTGAACTTTCATCGAATGTGCAAATGACATGGAAGTTTTTGCTGTTCGAATTAAATAAGTAGTTCATAAATCCAATAAAAATTTACAAATTGTTTTGCAGTTACTTGACACCAAGGCTAACCACATCCAACACACTGTATGTCAATATCCATCGATCGGGGTTCACTAATTGTCGTTCTACAAGTAATTGAAAACCCTTTTACATTCATTAATTTTTTTCTCTCGAACGATATATTATAGAGGTGAGAAGAAATAATACACAAACACTTGATTTACATAAAAGGTAATGGACTTCAACAAGTGACAAGTGATAAGTGAATGTCTGCATATCTGAAGAAAAATTCACCTGTTTCAACACAGTGTAACTATGAACGCAGACAATGTGTCTGAAATTGTTAACCTCCTGACAATATTGTATAGAGCACAATATAGTTATTGAAACTATAATGATATATTTATCTGAGTTGTGTCTCTACTCATGATTTGTTCGTTGTTGGAGAAAGATTGGATAATGACAGTAATGATGTAATAGTTCTTTCACTCACGAACTTATCTGCGATTTATTCCATCACCATGCCTGGCAATTCAATTCCTTATTCAAGTTGCAAGGGATCCTGTTCGATTTCAGTTCTGATTTATATTTCGAGGGTTCATGGGATATTATAATACCAGCTGCGTGTTGGATGAAATTCGAATTCAACTGACTCGAAGTTTATTCATTTCATATGCAAGTTTCCAGAATGAATAAATCCTTATTGAATTCACATTCCACCATCACAAGAAGATTAACTTGTTCCGGATACAGATTACTTTTCAATTAAATATGTGTAAACTCTGATGATTAACTATGTTGAATCTGAAGAATCGAAGAAGAACTTGTCATGTAAAGCTGTTTATTATCCAATTATCTGAAATTAATATGAACCGAGCACCAGAGATTGAGAAAATTACGTCGGTTCTCTGAATATCTCACCGGATATGGTCAATATCCGTCAACGGTGATTGCCCACAAAATGTTGAGCAATCGGAAGACTTCTTATTTCTTCCTGTGGACCGTTTTCTTCGAATATTCGATTCTACATGAACGATGTTACTGAAACAACACTCTGTGACTGATAATCTAATCTTTGCTGAAGGCAGATGTTGATGGTTTTGTCATACGACGACAGTCTTTCAATTTGTTAAACGATGGCCTGGTAGTCGAGGAAGATGATCTGCATTTCACCAGCATCTGTCTAGGTCGAAGGTCATCGAAAAATGAAGGAATTAACGATGATGTAATAAAGAAATTATACCAATTAGTATCAGCACAACCGCTTGATGACTACATCGGTCACAGTTGATGTATTGTATATAGTGAAAATTGAAAAGTTATCATGTGGGATGGCATCTTGAATTTTTGAGTGGATGTTCGAAAATAGGAGACTGAGGGTAATAAATCTGCTATCGCAACAAATCAATTCGTTGAGGTAACAGAGTAATCTCGATCCTAAGGGCGTTTTTTGCCAAAAAACACAGTATTTTCACTTTGACTTGTCATATCTCCGAAACGGTTGGTCCTACGACCTCGATCTACTCACTGATCGATTCCTCGTTCGATTTTCATCTAGATTGGAGAGTTTCAAACGATTTACTGGGAAAATGCGAAATTTCGTTTATGTCTGAAATTCCAAGGTACAAATTTATTGGATAATCGTATGCTCGAAATTTCGAAATTCCTAATTATTGTTTTAAAAATCTGAAAAAATTCACAATCACTAATTCGGACCCGTAGAAAACGAATCTGCTATCTGAAATCATCAATTCGGTGAGATAACAGAGTAATCTCGCTCCTTATAGGGCGTTTTTTGCCAAAAAACGCACTATTTTCACTTTGACTTGTCATATCTCCGGAACGGTCGGTCCTACGACCTCGATCTTCTCACTGATCGATTCCTCGTTCGATTTTCATCTAGATTGGAGAGTTTCAAACGATTTACTGGGAAGATGCGAAATTTCGTTTATGTCTGAAATTCCAAGGTACAAATTTATTGGATAATCGTATGCCCGAAATTTCGAAATTCCCAATTATTGTTTTAAAAATCTGAAAAAATTCACAATCACTAATTCGGACCCGTAGAAAACGAATCTGCTATCTGAAATCATCAATTCGGTGAGATAACAAAGTAATCTCGCTCCTAAGGGCGTTTTTTGCCAAAAAAACACAGTATTTTCACTTTGACTTGTCATATCTCCGAAACGGTTGGTCCTACGACCTCGATCTACTCACTGATCGATTCCTCGTTCGATTTTCATCTAGATTGGAGAGTTTCAAACGATTTACTGGGAAAATGCGAAATTTCGTTTATGTCTGAAATTCCAAAGTACAAATTTATTGAATAATCGTATGCTCGAAATTTCGAAATTCCCAATTATCGTTTTAAAAATCTGAAAAAATTCACAATCACTAATTCGGACCCGTAAAAAACGAATCTGCTATCTGAAATCATCAATTCGGTGAGATAACAGAGTAATCTCGCTCCTTAGGGCGTTTTTTGCCAAAAAACGCACTATTTTCACTTTGACTTGTCATATCTCTGGAACGGTCGGTCCTACGACCTCGATCTTCTCACTGATCGATTCCTCGTTCGATTTTCATCTAGATTGGAGAGTTTCAAACGATTTACTGGGAAAATGCGAAATTTCGTTTATGTCTGAAATTCCAAAGTACAAATTTATTGGATAATCGTATGCTCGAAATTTCGAAATTCCCAATTATCGTTTTAAAAATCTGAAAAAATTCACAATCACTAATTCGGACCCGTAGAAAACGAATCTGCTATCTGAAATCATCAATTCGGTGAGATAACAGAGTAATCTCGCTCCTTAGGGCGTTTTTTGCCAAAAAACGCACTATTTTCACTTTGACTTGTCATATCTCTGGAACGGTCGGTCCTACGACCTCGATCTACTCACTGATCGATTCCTCGTTCGATTTTCATCTAGATTTGAGAGTTTCAAACGATTTACTGGGAAAATGCGAAATTTCGTTTATGTCTGAAATTCCAAGGTACAAATTTATTGGATAATCGTATGCTCGAAATTTCGAAATTCCCAATTATTGTTTTAAAAATCTGAAAAAATTCACAATCACTAATTCGGACCCGTAGAAAACGAATCTGCTATCTGAAATCATCAATTCGGTGAGATAACAGAGTAATCTCGCTCCTTAGGGCGTTTTTTGCCAAAAAACGCACTATTTTCACTTTGACTTGTCATATCTCTGGAACGGTCGGTCCTACGACCTCGATCTTCTCACTGATCGATTCCTCGTTCGATTTTCATCTAGATTGGAGAGTTTCAAACGATTTACTGGGAAAATGCGAAATTTCGTTTATGTCTGAAATTCCAAAGTACAAATTTATTGGATAATCGTATGCTCGAAATTTCGAAATTCCCAATTATCGTTTTAAAAATCTGAAAAAATTCACAATCACTAATTCGGACCCGTAGAAAACGAATCTGCTATCTGAAATCATCAATTCGGTGAGATAACAGAGTAATCTCGCTCCTTAGGGCGTTTTTTGCCAAAAAACGCACTATTTTCACTTTGACTTGTCATATCTCTGGAACGGTCGGTCCTACGACCTCGATCTACTCACTGATCGATTCCTCGTTCGATTTTCATCTAGATTTGAGAGTTTCAAACGATTTACTGGGAAAATGCGAAATTTCGTTTATGTCTGAAATTCCAAGGTACAAATTTATTGGATAATCGTATGCTCGAAATTTCGAAATTCCCAATTATTGTTTTAAAAATCTGAAAAAATTCACAATCACTAATTCGGACTCGTAGAAAACGAATCTGCTATCTGAAATCATCAATTCGGTGAGATAACAGAGTAATCTCGCTCCTAAGGGGGTTTTTTGCCAAAAAACACAGTATTTTCACTTTGACTTGTCATATCTCCGGAACGGTCGATCCTACGAACTCGATCTACTCGCTGATCGATTTCTCGTTCGATTTTCATCTAGATTGAAGAGTTTCAGAACGATTTACTGGGGAATTGCGAAATTTCGTCCATGCGTCTGAAATTCAAGGTACAAATTTATTGGATAATAGTATGCTCGAAATTTCGAAATTCCCAATTATTGTTTTAAAAATCTGAAAAAATTCACAATCACTAATTCGGACCCGTAGAAAACGAATCTGCTATCTGAAATCATCAATTCGGTGAGATAACAGAGTAATCTCGCTCCTTAGGGCGTTTTTTGCCAAAAAACTCAATATTTTCACTTTGACTTGTCATATCTCCGGAACGGTCGGTCCTACGAACTCGATCTACTCACTGATCGATTCCTCGTTCGATTTTCATCTAGATTTGAGAGTTTCAAACGATTTACTGGGAAAATGCGAAATTTCGTTTATGTCTGAAATTCCAAGGTACAAATTTATTGGATAATCGTATGCTCGAAATTTCGAAATTCCCAATTATTGTTTTAAAAATCTGAAAAAAATCACAATCACTAAAACGAATCTGCGATCGAAAAAAAAATGATTCGTTTAGGTGACTGAATAATCTCGCTCTTAAATGCGTTCGTCTCTAGTCAAAAAACGTACTATTCTCACTCTGACGCGCCATTTCTCCGGACATATGTTTTTCGAGATTCTTCTGCATATTTTGGGTCATACCACCCCCCTAATTCATTTTCACTTCTTCTCAACACTTATATACCTCGTACTCACACTATATACTATTCTTGAGTTCTTTATAGACAGTAGAAGTCGGCACTAGTTCTTCACAATGAAATCGATGCCAAAATATCAGGTTCCAAGATTAATCGATTTCTTCGATATCGTTGACCTAGATATTGTGAAATAGTTATTGTTGGATGAATTGGAAATGGAATTGTGTTCATCAAACAATGGTAATATCTGGCAATACGATAATTTAATAAACGAAAAAACAGAACTTGGGTGTGGCTAACATTTTTCATTGATGTTGTCTATCAGTCATGGCGAACAAAAACGTCAGTGAAAAAGGTTTGTCTTGTGTTACAGACCGATATTTAACTGCTTCAATATTTCCGCTCATAATCTCTGAAGTTTAAGAACAATAATAGAAAGTTGTACGTGAATCAATCTGAAGATTGAAGTGAAGCATATTTCACTATCCTCTTTGCTAAATCGACTATTTTTTGGTAGGCATACAATAGTTAGTTATATTTTATTTTTCTCACCATTGCCACAGAATCCATTCACAATTGCATAAACATTATTTCTTCTGTTATTAAAAACAGTGAAACAGTAAGGATATTTTAGCGGAGTGGTGATTTTTCATCCTTTTGAATTCTTCAAAAATTGATATCTACATTGATCCATATCGTCGACCTGATAATGTAAATTCATTACTCTCAACGTCTATAACTTTCACACGAAAACGGTTCACCACTCAATACAGTAATTTATTCCAATTAGGATTATTAATGCTACTGTTAATTGGTACTTGTAATGAATCTATTAATAGAGTCGCACTCTTTAAATGAATATACATCGGAGATATACAACTGCCGAAAAAACAATATATTCATATTTTACATCCCAATCGTTGTTTCATCACTCGGGGATATTTCTGGAAGGACTTATCTCAGAAAATAGTTATGAAACAAACATGAGGAGATCTCTTTCGACGTCTCGTTGCGTATCAATTTTTGTTATTCTGAAATGCATCAAACAATCGGAACAGTATATTGAAGGAATTGAAAAACGCATGAGAAGTGACTATACTGTCATTACACATGTTTTGTGAAAGAAATCAGAAATATTTAGCTCTCGTAGTTTCGGAGATATTCATCAGAGTAGGTCCTTCCGAAGAAATGCTTAGTTGCAGTTGTTAGATGTTCTTAAACCTAGCTCTGATAGAATTTTCAGTTTGCCCTATATTTTTTGTTTTATTTATTCATAATTATTTTCGTTACTATATTTATTTATCACTATCACGATTCTTATCATTATTAAGCATGCAAAGTTCCGCTAGTTGAAGTTTTCATATGTTATATTTATTTCATTACATCATGAGCTCTATGAGTGTGTTCGATAGATTATTTGTATTGTAAATCAATTACGATATAATCCACTACAATTTATAAATAAATCAGTGGTTCACCTTTCCACCGACTGCGATTTCTATCGATTCCTTATAAGGAAAATAAAATATTGCTACGAGTTCATAATTACCGCTGTGCCCTCGATTCACGTCGAATCCATCAACATATCTCGCTTTTTCCTGGTCACATCGAAAACAATCCAAAGATAAAAACTGTTACAAATGTGGAAAATAGAAACACAATTGACTAATCTACTCAATTCATGTTCCCACAATTGAGTTCACAAAGAACAGTTTCGTAAGACGAATCGAAATCATCCATCACTTCGAAAATGAAGAAATTGTCAACTATAATTAAAATGATATCAACCGAACTTCCCGATTCACACCATAGATAAAGACACTGTTAGATTTATTATTATTAATAATAATAAATAATGCATGCTTGAGAGAAACAAAGAATGTAGTGAGTCATTCAGAGACATATTTTGATGTCTCAGTTTCTTTTTCGACTATATCCCACAAACTCTCCGATTTCCCAATGAATTTTTCATCATGATATGTTCTGCTTTCCTGAAAATAAGACGGATTCCCCAGTAGTGGTTCTCGTTGGTTCTTTCCACCTGTAGAATTCCATCAAGCCGACCATTACAACCTTTTATACCCGAAGTAATCTGTTGTTTTCGATCTCGCTTGGTCGAATAAAAAAATCGATCTAATTAGCGATTGCCCCTGTATAAGATATTGGTAAATTAACCGGTATGCAGCCGTCCGAAAAGCTTATAGATTTAGTGGTTTCATTATAAAAATATCCGCTCGGGATGGGAATAAAATAATCAGATTAGGATCAGTCGAGATATTTTAATTGAATGGTCTGCGATGGATGGAACCGCCTGTATATCCCGAAAACTCTTCGCGTTAGATCTAGAATCATCGAGTGTAATCTATTATAGGGATGGTTGATGGATCGACTTGAAAAAAAGTTGCAAAGAATCCATCAGAAAATCGACTTTCAATCGAGATTAAACACCATCATAATTCGAAACGTTGCATGCAGAACTTCTTCGTAAATAAATTACTCAATCCATCATGCTATTCATCAACCATATTTATAATCAATTTATTAATTTATGATTAACATTGGAGTTGGATCTTCTATCGGTATCATACATCAATTCATCCGATCTTACTCGGTGAGATAGTTTCATCACATCCTTTAATATTCAAATTAGAAATTGAAGATGTCTGGTCGTTCATCAACTCTGCCATGATATAAGCTGACGCATCAACAGGTTCTTGCAGTAACTTCGAACATCTGGAGAATAACAGTCGAGATGATGATTTATCGGGGTATCAAAAGTCTTCTCTAAATGACTAACATAATCATTCGTTTCTTTCAAGAATCATTCATCAATAATATCAGAGACATCATCAAGTGTTGGAAGAAGGATACCTGATGAATCTGTGTGATGAGTAGTCGAAAAGGAAACAATTGAGATTCGTGGGGAAACTCATGTATTACCAGGAAACCAGACAGAAAACTTTTTGGGTAGGACACAATCGAAACTCGATCTTAGTGGAATAATTTTCAGTCAGTTGTGGGAAGTGGAAGACTAGAGGGGTAAAGCAGGAAAAATATTGGTTGGTTCATTGGGAAATCTATGAGATGTTGAATCAAAGTAGGAAAGTAGATTGGGAACGTTAGGAGAGCTGAGATATCATTTCAAAATACTAGAAGGAAACTTGAGTGAGTCAGGAAGAGTTTAGCTTGAGAAATCATGAATGATCAGTTTGTCGGCTCAAAAAATGATAGGGTAGACTCGATGGAAATAATCAGAAGTCTGAGGATATGTTATTGGGAAAGGAAAGTCTTTGGTAGTTCATAGGATTTCGAGTAAATCAGAGTGGATCATGGTGAAATGTAAGAAGCAATAGAAATTTATTAGGAGAGCCGAGAAAACATTGGATAGTGAGACAGAGAACAAAGTTATTGAGGAATCCATAAGATTAAGAATTCATTCATGCGATTGGAGATATGTATACCGGGCGAATTGACAGGCCACGGTAATTGCGATTCTCTACGGGCATTACCGGCATTTTTCAAAATCTGACAGTAAGTTTTATGAACATCGGGAGGATGTTAAAAATCGCCCGTCTCCAGCGATAAATTACGGACGTAGCTTCGTGGCAGCAAATTTACTCAGTTTGTATTACTTATTGCATTATTAATTCCGTCGCATTCTAAATATCTCGGCGACCTAGCGGGAATCCTCGTAAGAACCAAAGAATTTCGAAATAATTATGCGTCCACTTGTTGCATCGCAATAAATAAATGATTACCAACCGCGGTTATGGTGAATAACGCTGGCAAAAATGTGAGTTCTGAGTTCGCATCTATTGCATACAGAGACACAGGATCGTGAAAGATTATCGGATGTGATTAATTCGGTGTTAATCTGCACGAGAGATCTTCACATGCAGGGTTAGCCTTGACTTCTATTGATTCATTTGTTTGGTGGTGAGAAGGGAAAAACCCTCAAGAAAAAACTCTGTGAAATATACAAATACCTAAAACTGAAATAGTTACAAAATACATAAAAAATTTCGAATATTCATAAAGATAAGAAGAAACTGAGTACTGAATAAAATAAATAAAAATAACACTGAGTACTGAAAACCAACAAATATACAAGCTATATAATACATAATCGATTTCAGAACTTCTGATGGCCTCCAAGTAAAAAAATCAAGTTCAGATGCATCATCCCTGAGTAACAAAAGTAACATGGCTGAGGAAAATTGATGATTATTTAAGGACTTTAGGTTTCATTGTCAGAAATACTCGTGATTTCTCGAATAAGAACACAGTGCTACTGTTATATAATTCCTATGTCCGTTTCAAAACAGAGTATGATAGTCTTGAACGAATCCATAGACGCTTTATGAAATATCTCTCTTTCGAGGAAGATGGTGCTTACCCTGCTATAGGAATATTTATTAGTTTTATTACCGCCTTATTAGAGAGACATAACTTCACCTTTCTTGCAAGTAGAGGGAATACATCTGCTCTGATTTTTCTTTATAGCCGAATCAACTATAGTGCTGTTTTGAGTATGCTGAATTTTCATTTTCCAAGAGTAAATTCAAGACATAACACTCTATTTTACCTTGCAAGCTCTAGAACAAATGTACAGAAAGACTCACCCTCGTTCAGAATTTGCAACAACTACAATGTTATCAATAATAGCTATGACATTTCCTCTTGCAGCATTGCTTCATTGAAAAAAATCAGATCTTCATATTATTTTTCCTTTTCTCTAGTTTTTTATTTTATCTCATTTCTTCACTATTTTTATATCTTTATTACTGATCGAATTTATTTTGTACCTGTGACTTTCCCACCCTGTAAAAGGATTTCTGTTGGGTGGTGTACAATAAAAAAAAATCAGGTCAGCAGTTGATTGACTATTGTTTTAGATTTTGTTCATAATTATTTTACAAATATAATATAATAAAAACTCTCATTAAAAGATGCAAGTTGAACTTATTCATTTTATTTTAGTTTTGATGTTGATTTTTAGAGTTGAAGTTTAATTTGTTGTGCACTAAAATAATTTGTTCTTGTTGACTGAGATACAAGGTGTTCACATTCTGAAACAAATCATCGTATTCTGCTATCAGTATCTCAGAATTGAAAAAAAAAATATTTATTTATTTTTCCTGTCCTACTTCTTGGTAGTAAATCTGGAAGTACTGGAATGAAACTAAATGTGAGACGTGAAAATCCACATTATTTTGATACAAAAATGGGAAAATATGCTGAATCTCAAGTTCAAAGAATCGATGAGGTAAAAATCGCATTGAAATCCGCACAATGACAAGACGACAGACTTCAATAGACCGAATTCAATACCAAGCTAATTACGTTTACGGATACGTATGACACATACACAGAGCGATTGTGAATCGCGTGTCAGCCGTAAAAAAAGAGCAAGCCGATATCAGCGTATGGATAACCGTACCTTTGACCTCGCGGGTCTTCTTCTTCTTCTTCTTCGTTTCTAGTTTTATAGGCGATGTTCGAAGAGCAGATAGGTCTATTTATCAATGGAGTTTGTTTTCCCGGCGACACACGATCCCAATTTGAATTTACATCTTCTCGGCTCCAGGAAATAATAGGAAATGTGACAACATGGGTGGTGAGCATGTGAGCCAATTAATTTTGTACGCGAGTACTTGGATTCCTGGGCGATTTCCATTAGTCTCGTTCTGGAAGTGACGTTCCTCATACAGGGTGGGTCTATTAGTCCAATATCTCAGTAGGTTTCGGAAATGGAATAGTATATGGGTCAAGATGGCGCTCAACTGCCATTTTGAAACTTTGAGCTGTCTTTTTCCATGGAAAAAGGTTTCCATTTCCTATTCGAGCTTTCCATATTTCTGTCTGTGAGTTCTTCGAGGAGGTGGTACATTCATTTTTCAGCTTTTCATGGGATTTTCTCTCCTCGTTCCTAAAAAATAGAGTAGAAGTTATTGAAGATTATTGCAATATATTTGTAGTAAGGACAGATTTAGGATCTGCCCCAAAATGTCACTGCGCTTGAAATTAAACCTTTAGATACCTGAAAGAGAAATTCTCTATTGGTCAGTGACACCTTGTTTTTGAAAAAAATTGGAAATACAAATATATTTAATAAGAATAAAACCTCTACTTATCTTGGTGGACGTTTCGGGAACGAATCTGCTCCCGTTCTCAACACAATTAAAATATTTTCCTCTTCGCAAAATTTTTTCAATGTTTTCGGTTTTGACACTGAAAAGTAGAGGTTTCATTCTCATTAAATATATTTGTATTTCCAAATTTTTTTCAAAAACAAGGTGTCACTGACCAATAGAGAATTTCTCTTAGGTATCTAAAGGTTTGATTTCAAGCGCAGTGACATTTTGGGGCAGATCACAAAATCTGTCCATACTACAAATATATCAAAATAATTTTTAATCACTTCTACTTCATTTTTCAGAAACGAGGAGAGAAAATCCCATGAAAAGCTGAAAAATGAATCTCCATATTTCGTTCCGAAATATTAGGTGGTTCAACAATTAGTAGTATTTTCAACACACTCCACTCAACACCCTATGTATTTTGTGCTCAACACACAGCCCATCATTTTTAGTTCAAATTGTATGAAGCATTCCCTGTATCGATTTTGGGGAGAAATTTGACCAATCATATCATTTGGGAATACGGAATTCAGTGATTATATCGTTTTTAGTTTTTTCAAGGAAAAAACCAGTCGACTTAGCCATTTCGAATCATCGTATTCGGAAATAAAATGTCGAATTTCATTCCAGATTTTCAACCAGCATAAAAACATGCAACTTCGGAAAACTGTGTAGGTATACTTGATATTTTGAAGGTGTGTCGATGTTAGATATCGTTCAATTGAATTTTTGGCCGACAAACTAATTGAAATCAGTAGATGAATCATCTAAGTCATTCGTTATTATATTATCTTTCTGTCACTTCTCGAGACAAAAAGAGTTTCTATCCAGACACGTTGCTTCATCTCGATCATTAGCAGTTTAACTGCCATATATTGCCATATCGGCTTAAACGATCGCTCGGTAGAAGTTAGGTTGATTGACGTGTAGAGACCAGTAACCTACACTTATCTCTTGTTTTTCTAATAGTTACACGGCACACTATATCATTAGCTCGAATTGGTATTAGACGATATTCATAATGTTTGATGTATACCTTGTTAGATAAATTAGTGAACATTTCGCTAAATACAGGGTGTTACTGTTGTTGCACGGAAATTCAAGGTCAGATTTGTTGTGTCAAAATATGTATAATCAGTCCATACAAACATGAAAAGTCACCTTGTAAGATCTTCATTATTCGTATACTATCAATATTATTTAATGATATTATCATAGTATTTTTAGGCCTTGAACAAAGAAATGGCACTTTTTTTTTCGGAATGTTTCTGCTTTTTTTTGTTCGTATTTTGATTCTTCTATGTCATGATTGATGGTTTCTTTGATATTGTGGTGTCATCTGCAAATATAGTGAAGCTTCCCATGATGTTCAAATTTGCAAGATTCCCACCCTTACTTTCCTCTTTAACAAGAATTCTGCTTCGATATTCTACGAATTCGGCTTTTCTCTATAGTATTCTGTGAGACTGTTCCATCGGGTACCAACCATCGCTCACCATAACCACCCGCTGAAGACTTCGACATTTTCGGCGATGTTCCCATCCAATTAAAACCAACCGTTCGCTTCATTACAGCCGAGACCTGATTTTCTTATCCCCGCCGATTATAATACGAGTTTGATTCTTCAGCCACGCCTTGATTAATCATAATTACTGATAGATTTTTATGCGAGGTTTCATACTGTTTGTGCTGCAATTAGGTGGAACTAGTAGTTTGTTTTATATTGAAATGCCACTCATACCTGTAATTTATGGGAATGGGAATGAACATAGCATCGAAATGTTAAAATAATAATAAATAATAAGCCATGAAAGAGAAAATATTAGTTATCCAAAATGTTTGAATGATCAATATATGAAATATTCTAAAATATCGTATCTATCCTGAATTATATATTATATAACTGAATTACCTACTGACGAATTGTTCAAAATGACATTTCCTGTTGAACATCTACTACGAATGAGTTTTTTTCTCTTGTGAAATTTAGAGCAGACCTTGTATGTATTGACCCAGCAGGATTTTTTCTCTCATAACAAAGATGATATATGAATAAAGGTAGTCTACTCTCTCGACCGAAATTCCCAATTTTTGTCCTCCCTTGTCAACCGCTTGGAAATTCAGAGTTATTTGCTAGGCAACAATTTTCATCAAGAATTAAATTTTTTGGCAAACGGACAAAAAAATTATTTTTCCATATGGTGCGGACGCGCTGTATAGGTATAAAGGAGGTTCACGTGGTCCGAAAATTGACCATCGCGTCTCGCAGCTTATCGGATGAAACTGTCACCCGTTGCCGAAGACCTTCATCACTACCCCATCGGTAATCTGGGCCTCGAAAATAAGTTCGTGATAATTAATGACTTATTGTGACTTTATCGCTCACAGTTTCGTTTCGATCAGGGTCCCTAATAATCAACGTCGGATCGTACAATACGCTTAATTGATAGGCGATGAAGCGTTCTCTTTTTTCCGAGCCTCGGATCGAAAGAAAAAAGCGAAAGTTTTTTACAGGGTGGTTCGCCGTTGTACAGATGACGAGTGAGTGAAGAATCAGATTTGGAATGCTTCATTCTCGAATGAAGTATAGGCTCGAGTGCAACTATAAACCACATGAAATGAAACCGAGAATTCTAGAAATTCTACATATTCCTAATATACTTACTACTCTTCTGAATAGAATATCAAACTAGTCTTACATTACAGACTTTCTGAGTAACTCGATTGCAAGCAATATTAATTTCACGCCAAGAAGAAAAACCTAGTGTTCAAGACTTCAAGTATTCCAGTTTTTCAAGACTTCGGTTCGATATTTGCATTCGAGTTGGCAACTTTGACAGACTGTCAGGTATCAAAATTCGATTTGATCAAGTAGGCAGCAGTCTACAACTTTTTCTGGTGGCTGAGTATAGCCATAAATAACTATGCATTTATGGTGAACCACCCTGTGAAAGGATCCGTTCGATCTACCATAGAAGAAATATGCAAAGCTACTCAACAGGTTGTGACGTGCAGATTTCAATAATATATTCTCAAATTGAGATTGACTTTTTCATAGCCCAATTAAAATTTCGTGAGGCTGAGAAAATCGATATTCTCAACGTAGTTTATGCAGAAATCCTCATTCACAGATGTCGTTCAGATTAAAGAAGTTGCCTCTTCTGAAGACCAAATTGTGTGCAGTTTCCGAAAAAAATGTGCGAAACAAATAGATTTTCGGAGCACAATGATGCTCGTATAGGTCCAACTAAACAGATTCGAATGTCGAGTGTCCCGCAAGGTTAGCATTCGAGGCCCACACACACACCTGCATTTATGTTCGCATATGTCGCATTGCTCGTCCACATTATTTCTCACGATATATGTACAGATGTTGCGACGGTAGAGAATATTTCCAGAACTAAGGCTTGGAAACGAGACTGGGTAATGATTGCTAATCAAAATTTGTAGAATATCTTGGTATCGATAGCGCAGTATGAAGTATTTAATGACAGTTTATTATCAGAGACATAACCTAACTTCACTATTTAATTATTGTCCGCTACTTTTATAACGATTACTCGTTCGAGGCGAATCTTAATTAGTAGAAACTGGTAGAAAGTATTTCGTAATTAAGTATGTTTTAATGATTAAACAATCGATATGTTAACAAGTAGAATGCGATATTCATATAATGTTGACATGTTGAATATTATTTTAATCAAACCTACGTTCTCTCTCGATAATCATAAGTAATTATGATTTTATGATTCCTGTAATACTACATAGTAGCATCGATAAAAACACTGGTTTGCTTTTTGTAATCGCTGTCTTATCTCAATCTGCCTTATTTATTCCACTAATTGGGAGCTCCATTTTGAGAGGAGCCGATTCAAAATAATTGTTGTTGACATCTATTTCCGGACTTCTCACTTGCTGACCTCCGTCGAACAACAAAAACTGTTTGCATCGAAGAAATCTCGACCGTAGGACAGGCTTCGAAATCGATTTTTTGCATGTGGCACCTGTCACATACGTATTTGTTTCTCGTCGAAAGGTGCTATAAGGGTGTGCTACGTATCAGGTCGTTTCGGAAATTGGACAGAAATAATCAATTTGGCTTACCTGAAGTCGGGTGTCCTATTTTTTGTGGTCACCTCGACACAATCTGCCACATGCATCTGCTCGTTTGGCGTTTTCGGACCTTATAATTTTCGGTTAATGAGCTGAACAAAACCAAATTGAGCGTGAGCTATTACATCGGGTTGAGTAATGTTTTGACCCGTGGCCTGTGACGAAGAATAATGAGCATAGTTGTTGATATATGTCCATATACTAGCTGATTTATACAATATTTGGCTTCGAAAGAACACAAACCATCAATAAACTACATGTGTGTTAGCGAAATGAGTTGTTATCTATCAAAGACGAAGATTGAGGAAGTTGCGGTTACTGAAATATGGTCTGTAAGTCAGTAAGGATGAAAGAACGTAAGAAAAATATAGAGTCGAAATTAGTTGAACATATCCTTACTGAAGATCGGCAACATATGACTGATTAGAGTAATATCAAGATCATATGAAAAAAAGACAACTGAACAAGAAAAATCTGCTCGTATTCTTCTGAACGGAGACAATTATATTGCTGCTGGTTCAGTCGACATTAGATATAGAACTTGGCATTTATTCCTCAAGACTGAATATGAAAATGGTGAATTCAAGATCAATTGATGATGAAACAGCTGTAACCAATTTTTTTTTTCTGTATAGAGAATACTTCAGTCAATTCCATAGTTATCCATCTCTTTAAACTCCTCGATTAACCCAACTGAATGTCTTTTTTCCTGAGCTCAAAGAGAAACCTCTACTGAAGACACCAACAGAAACTGAGAGTAAGGTTATGTTTGTGAGCTACATAATCACACAATTGTGCTTTATTGATGTTGCACGAAATTTCATAGTCTTATTTTAACCAAGATCACAATGAACATATTCCTGAAAACGATTCGTTTCAGAAATACCAGTACGAAATTTTTGAGATTCACATTATTTCCCTAACAGGTACAGAATCATGCATATAATTAGTTCTTATTTCTGAGTTCTCAAATCTTAGGAGTCGAGAAAGTTGTAATCCTAGTTGATGAAACCAAAGAAAAAACAGGAACATTCCAAAAAATCGAGAGTGCCATTTTCAAAATCCAACAGGCGCCCCTATGTGCTGATGATTTATTATTCCGAAAGATTGCAAAAGATAGCTCGTTTGGATATCCGTCATAATTTCTTGATGTATCGATTATTTTGATACTTAAATGATTGGTGGAATGTCTGACATTAATTCTACGATTATTTACGCGAATGCAGAATTCAAACATCTTCATCCAATCAAAATAATGCTTTGTATACCTGTACAAGATTCGCTGTAAACGTATAATCTTCGAATTTATTAGATACGCGTTAAAAATATGTATTCGGTTTTCAATTGCCGCATGTTTATGGTTTTTAATTTCCGTTATGTTGCACCTGCACAGGCTCCGACCATAGTCTCGTCTCATTATTCAATTTATTCCATTCGATTACAGTGATTTATATACTTGTTAGTTGATTCCTCAACATGGCGAGTTTGTAGCAGAAAGTTGTCATATTCTCATGCAGGATCTACAGAGCCCAGAGCCGTTTCGCTAATTTATCTCAATTTTATTGCGTTTCTCATCTTTTCATCTTGATAATCCTCACAAAGAACTAACACTCCACAATTTTGTATTTTCACTTATAACAAAGTTATCGATGGGCAATGGTGGACACTCACATTGGATAACCCTGTATATATTATATAAGTTATGTCAATTGAAATATTTAATCTGTTGAATACTTTTCGTAGGTTTGTTTTCGAAAAATCCAGAAATGAGTAGAAGTTGAACCATTGAAGTGATATTTATAAAGAACGCACCGAATAGGAAAAAATCAAGCTCTTCATTTTTCAGCTTTCAATGGGATTTTCTCTCCTCGTTTCTAAAAAATAGAGTAGAAGTTATTAAAAATTATTACAATATATTTGTAGTAAGGACAGATTCAGGATCTGCCCCAAAATGTCACTGCGCTTGAAATTAAACCTTTAGATACCTAAGAGAGAAATTCTCTATTTTGTCAGTGATATCTTGTTTTTGAAAAATTTGGAAATACAAATATAATAAGAATAAAACCTCTACTTATCTTGATGGACGTTTCGGGAACGAATCTGCTCCCGTTCTCAACACAATTTAAATATTTTTCTCTTCACAAAATTTTCTCAATGTTTTCGATTTTGACACTGAAAAGTGACAATTTGGAAGACGGAGAAATTCTGGTTACAAGGTGTTTTCATTAATTGATATGAAGATCGAAGAACTTACAGACAGTATTTAATCAAGCTCTTATTCGAACATTTTCAGCCCTTTCCAGGTATTCTGAGTGATTTATTGAAACGTTACTGGAGTTTCGGAAATATAAATTTGTAGATTTTTCCAATTATGACAAACGCGAATCCTGAACACAATAAGAACGACTTGTATTTCTATAGGAGCCAAAATGATCTTGGGGTGAGACTGAGCTGATGACAAAAACCGAGAATATTATTTTTCAGCGGTTCCTACTTTCTGAACATTACTAAATTTCAATTCAAGCTATATCTGAAAGTTGAAAGTTTCAAACGCAGTGACACTTTGAGAAAAAAATCAAGACATTTCCTCTGGCTCTCGAGCCGATGGTTCTGCGAATTTCGCGGGTGGTCGTGAAGAAAAACTCAAAAATTTCCACTGACTCGAACGAAAAAACCCGGACAATCGTTACTCGCCGAAATCACGGCCGTTTATGTTCATGAATGAATCAAGTTTATGCCGTGGCTGTTTTATATTTCGTCACCGTACTTATAGAGGAATTATCGAAATAAACAATTCGCATTTAATATTGTCGGGCAGACTGGTTCTGTTATCTGTACGAAGCATTCGGAAAGCAACCTGTTCTTTGCGAACATTGCCGGATCGCATTCCAGAAGAAAAGGCTCATATACTGGGTGGCCAACCACGACCAAGGAACGTCGGGTGGACAAAGTTCGTCGGTTTTACGTGCTTTCGGTGGTACACCTGGTATAAGGTCTATCTGCACGCCATCTCTGTAGTCGCTCTGTCATAGTTGACATTATTCGTTGAAATATAGTGAGGTTATGTCACATTATGGCTATGAATCAACTCGAACAAGCCAGAGACAAGACGACTTGGCAACACTGTGCAGTCCTCTGTTATCTTAGGAGGCGTTGTAAATATTAATAATCCGCTAGTTCACACTTTTCTATCTTTGATGATAACAAAGTTGGACACTTATTTTGGGTAACCCTGTACAGTATATTTGATAATACCTAAATTATAAATAGTGAAGTTTTGTGTCTACGAACTGTGATTTCTCGAGAGCAATTTATGATGAATCTGAGGAGAATATCGAGTCAGCGCGTTTTGTACTGAGAATTCTTCACTTGTGGGTGTGACGAGCTATCCGAAATGAATTCAGTTCGGATCGCGTAATAATTTCTGTGAGAATGTGGGAAACAGAGTGATGACATCTAGCTGACATTCTTCCTCCATGAAACGTTTGTGGTGGAGCGTTTCCAAGTATTTCGAAAGACTGTGAGATCTCGTCAAAAATCGGTAATGTATTCCATGAATGTCCTCAAAAATCCGATTGATATACAACGTGCATCATAGCCGTTTCATTTGAATAGCAATGAGGTGCACGAGGAGATTTCCGTTTTCGCAATCCTGAAAATTCCTGTATTTGTATGCTCTGCGGATAGATAGATAGATGCTTTAATCCGATTTTGATATATAATTTGTCACTGTGAAAAAAATCACTCTGTAGAGCACAAAATTTCGTACAATTTATATACATGTACTTCATTTCGAACTCCTTAGTCAACGAAATACAGGGCGTCAAATGTAAGAAAGTTTTTCTAATGTTATAGGAAAACTATAGTTTATCCTATCTTTATAGGATAGGATAAACTATAAAAAATCAGATTACATAAGATTAAAGAACGCATTTGTAGGTGTATTGTTTGAGCTGATATACAGGATGTCCATTATAATATGCTTCCAAATAATCCATGAATAAATACCTAGCGCTTAAATAATGTGGGTTTTTCCTGTTTTTCCTCAGGTGGCTTGTTGACTGACTAACATAAAAAATAATGAACACTGTTATTGGAGCCCGTTATTTCGGTAACTATGGAGTTTGGAAAAAAAATCGGCAAAATAAGCTAGTAAAAGAAAAAATCGCTCGTCGAATGAAAGAACTTGGATTCTTGATATAAGAGCCTAGGTATATACAACATACAGGACTTTCTTGAAGGCCAAAAATGTTCAGTAGACGTCGCGAATGTACAGTTTGATGCAAAGGTATTTGAAGAAAAAAAAGAATAATCTGAAAGTTTCAATTGGAGTTGATTAATTCTCATCATGAAGCACTTTGTCAGTTCAAAGTACTGGTTTGGCTTCCGTGGAAACCAATTTTGTTCTGTATAATTGCCGTGAAAAAAATGTTTAGACAAACATTCCAAACAACCAAAATAATTGGTTCGCATTCGTTTTCTATTCCGTATATGAGAGACGCCCTATAGAAATCTCTCATTATAGAAAATTATCCCAATTCAGACGTCACATCGAAAGAAAGGTGATTTATTATTTTAATTCATCTCGACGTTGTGTTACTTGTACAATGAACGTAATAAAAATGTCGTTATTCAAGACCGTTATATTTTTACTAAGCTCTATTCGAATAGACTTCGAGTCGTAAATCTGCTGGAAAAATATGAGGAGAGGTTCTAACTGTCCATCCGTAATGATGTATATATACATAAGCGCAAGTTAATTTTTTCTCAATAGGAAGCTTTGATCGATAGAATAATATATTATGTACCGAGAATCATTGAAGTCTAAAGGAGTTTATAACCGTGTTACATACTATAATTTTTCTACGACTTCAAGTGGACACCACAAACTCTCAATAGAATATAAGTCAGTGTAGCCATTTTGAAGTTTCATCGTTTCATCAATATTGCCAAGCGTATCAGAAAGCCCTCAAACCCCTTATATTCATTATTAGTTCATCATTTTTCGTGAAATTCATGCAAAATATGAAAAATTATAGAACACTTCTTTCATGACCAAATTGTATTGATCAAATATTGATACCTCTTTGTATCAATTGAATATCTATGCAATTCTTGAAACTTGATTCGATTGTTTGAGTTTTCAGTATGTTGTTTTGAGTGTTTTTAATTTGTTTACAAATTTCACAAGTATTCTTCTCAAGTTTTTTACAACTACAATCGTACTTGTGTTACTCTTCGAACTTGCATTCATGTTTGATATTGTCTGAAATTGATATTGTTGTTGAATAAAATTCTGTTGTTATATTATTAAATTTTTAATTTATTTTTGGTACCCGTTCTCTCGAAACACACTCTGAACAAACATTAAAAAGCGTCTAAGAAAACTTGTCCGAGGCAAAAGGATGAAGTCACTGAGAAATTCATGATGATAATGAACCAACGCGTATTTGTCGATTTTTTTTTCACAACCTTTATGCTGTCGTTTCCTTTGTTACCACAATGACTAGCCTGTACAGTAGCGCCAGTTGGTCGTTAGTATAAAGACGTATTTTTGCCTTGTTACACAATAATAATGAAGTACAAATTTGTCCCGAGATCGCCGTGAAGAATGCATCCGCTATAAACAACGATATTAACAGAAAGAACAAATGCCACAAATTGTCATGCAAATGACTAGTAAATTATAATGAAGAAACTAACAAATCGTCCAGTTATCGTTCAGGTGGTGAGACTTTTGCTGGGAAACGGTTTTCAATAAATTTTACTGTTCACAATAAACTGCGTTCAAGAATTCTTTGTCCTTAGATGCTCTCGATGTGACTGTATATTAACATTTACCTCTTCCGGTCTGTAACCGAGAGTCTGAATTAATCCGGAGTCAGTCGAGTGGTAAGAATTAAGATTCCATCGCGACCTCGAGTTATGGTCCTGATGGTTGGTTGGTATGGTTGTTTTTCTGGAACTCTAAAATTTTACTTATCATTTGAAACCAATTCCTTTACATCTGTGTCAACCAGAATATTTTAATAGGCTCGCACTGTAAGAGAACCTCGAAAGGCACTAGTACACGTGTTTCTGCATAAAAACAAAGGTAAATGGCACTCAGCCTCGATGATTGAAAGCAATTCGGAGAATACACGTTGAATTATTTATTTATTGAAAACTTCGGCAATCTCAATTTCACGCGATGCGTTTTTCAGCCTCCGAAATACGATTCGAATTTGTTTTCAGAGCATGCTTTTAATCATTATTCGTCTGTATCTGTGTGGCCCAAATGAGTAACATTCAGCAGACAAGAAGTCAAAACAAAACTAAAAGTGGTAAATGTATTCAAGAAAAACGACCCAAACGCCGATTAAGTCTATGTAAAGTGAATTAATTGCGAGAAAACTTGTTCTTCATGTTCATGCGTTAGACAGTTCAACCTAGTTTCGTAACATGTCGACGTGGATTTCCATAATATTGCATTTTGTCGGAAGAAAAGTCAACACAGGTTTGTTCGTTAATGGGTTCTCTGTTATTAAAAAAATACTATTATTCTAATTATAATGTAGAATCTAACAATCGACAATCAACGAAAGTTTTAGACTATTTTGCTGTGACCAAGAAAAATTTTATTAGTACGCTATATATCCATCATTACTTTGTTATTTTAATGGTTGATAGAACTCGCAAAAGTAAAAATAATTGCTTTTACAAACTTCTATGTTTTGTAGCTCCGCTTTCGAGATACAGTCTAATGATTTGACTTACGGAATTTCGGTATAAAGAAGTTTGTTTGCTACCAAATTCATCATTGCATCAAACATTGCGACTGTCTAATTGTTCGGATTGTTGGGATTATCAAAAAGTTGGATTTTCAAATGAGTTCCAAAGCTTATTTCGTTTCATTATTTTTTTGTTCGAAATTTAGGCAAGGGTGGCCCAATGAAAACGAAACAAAGTATGCATTTTAATACTGAGAGATCAAGGAACCGACATCGAAATAAATGATTCTTTATGTAATGTTCGTTAGGACAGGATTTAAAAAAAAACACATAAGGCACTTCTCAGATGAACGCATCGTTCTAACTACGAAATGAGAAATAGTGATGAAAGGAAAAAAGCGTTACTTTCCATCACTGCTAGCCGATTATTTTCAAAAACTTTCTTCTCGAGAACTATTGCACTGAATTCCAAAAAAAAGGAAGCGTTGGTAAGAGATTTCGATTACCTTCAAAATGATGTATCACTTGACCCCTCATCCCATTTGAGATTCAAGGGTTGGACCTCACCCCTCCGAGGGGTTTGAAGTGAAAAAGTTGGAAACATGCGCAAAATATTTCCCCCTCGGAATAAAAATCGACAGGCTCGAGCGTTTTTTTTCTGAGAACGATAACTATGTCAAATCGGCATTGTTTCATTCTCATTGGGCCACCCAGTATAAAAAGTGAAAGAAAAAACATTTTTATGTTGAATATTCAATCTGAAAATTATCCCAATCTTATGAAAAAGCAGTAACATACACAAAGATTCCATTGTTTAGATTTTTTTAACAACTAAGTCGCCCTTGGGACGCCACTGAAATAGTTATGGTGAATTTAATCAAGTCGAAAGAGACTTTTATCATTACAGATACACCTTATTCAGGGATTTTTGAACAATTTTTTTTTCCTCCAAACATTCCTTATCTAGAATCCAAAATTCCAAATTATCTTTTCCGTATTATTTGCCCTTGACCAGCAATAGTAAAAATTCAAATTATTGATGCTTTCCGATGCTTCCTACATAATTTGTTCATCTCAGTAATGATAATGTGATTTATTCATATTGATTCATTCAACTGATGGCGTTATCAATTGTTGTCATGATAATTTTTCTTCATGCGAATTTCAAGGAAAACAGTTTCGGTCAATCATACAGTAGGTCTATAATTTATTAGCACAGATTGTAACGGTACATACCGCAAAACATGAACAGATCATGCTCCGGTCCAATAAAAAAGGCCCACAGAGATTTTGGCTCTTATTAAAGCGGTCCAGCTGAACTTGCTCCAGCTTATCAATTATTTCCAATTTCCATTATACGATTTATGGCGGAATGTTGCTCTGAATATATTACGGGATTTTGCACCTCCAAAAGTTCGATTCATTCAGCAGCGAGCTCTCATAAAAACGCAATATTTCCAATGGAAGCAGGCATAAAAATGTTTTAAAATTTCATATGGGCGATCTCAATAATATAATTCGATATTAATTCAGTGAATTAAGGATCATTCTGCCGCGAGGAAACCAGTTTCCAGAAGACATCAATGGGATCGCAAAAGATCTACACGTTCAGAGACAAGGACAGAAGACATGAAACACCACAACACTCAGTATTCAGTTTGAGAAAAAGGGGGAGAACAAAGAATTGAAAAATAAAAAATACTCAAGGGAGAAATTGAAGTAGCCAGTGAAAGAGGTTATAGAGCGCGAACTTGAGATCTAATTTGCTATAATATATAATAATATTCACATAGTGGGAACATAAAGAATAGAAGAAAATAGTCAAAAAAAAATAGACAAATGCATACAGACACGACAACTGATGAATCGAGATGAAAAAAGTTCAACGAAAGAACCGTAGATCAAGAGGACAGAATAAACAGGAAACTCAAATGAAACTATTCAATTCAATTCAAAATATGCTTTATTGCCGTAAGTACATACACACTTGTTGACAAAGCTTGTAATATAATAAATATAATTCAAATATGCATACATAAGTAAGTGATAAAACAGATAATACAAATATTTTTACTACAAAACCAACAGAAATTGTAAAAAATAGGTTGATATAAAGCCATCGTTGAAATATTTGAAACACTAATAGGTTCAGGTCAAAATTGAGTAGAGGATTGAAACTTTGAGAGCATCAAGAGATTTTTTACTACAAAACAATCAGAAATTGTAAAAATGAGCTTGTATAAAGCCATCGTTGGGATAATTAAAACACTAATAGGTTCAGGTCGAATTCCAGTAGGGGATTAAAACCATTAAAAGAGATTCAAAAGTAAATATAAGGAAGGAGGATAATTTCTTTTTTTCATTCTTTATTTTAGAATTCCTGTAAAAAGTATTCACCCAGGTTATATAAAGGATTGGCGATAAGTAATGACAGACAGGATATTTTTTATTGCATTTGGCAAATGATTGTATAGTTTTATTCCATTATAAATAATTGAGTTCTTGATCAGAGTGGAATGGGGTATTATCAATTTGACCACTAACCAATTCGACCAATTTGAACAAGCATGGAATAAGAAACTTGATAAGGATAAAAAATTGAAAACGGTTGATGGAAAGCAATCGAAAAAATTAGATATTCTAAATTTCTGGAGTGTCATGAATGAGTTGTAGTCATACGAACTCAAATACTCTTCTGGCAGATCCTCGTGGAACACCTTGGTGTTACGTAACTAGCCTCCTGTCGACCTATAATATATTGCAAAAGGCTAACTAGAAGACATGTTCCCGAAAAGTTGATTTCCTGTCTTAGTTGATGAGGAAACCTCCAATGGAGTGGATTTCTCAGGTAAGCCTAGTGCCATATTCGGTCAATTATCCATATTCCTATTTCCTACCATGTCGCCTATGATAATCTTCGTTGTCCGAAGATATATTGCCATCGATGACGTAATTCAAAACTCTGCCAAATATAACTGAAAGATTGATTACACAACTCTCAAGTGCTAGCTGGATTGGACATTCAATTGATTCACGGTGTAGAAATAATTCAATTGTCACTTCTCCTTTCATATGTCATATACCGAGAATTGAGGCTATCCATATCGGTGATGCAAAAACAAGAGATGATGTTATGGCAGCGAATATATGCAGTTGATTTCCTCAAAAAAGTACGCAAAAAATCTTCCTAGCCGAAGTGGTGAGTGTAGAGGAACTTCTCGAGTGAGTGAGTGAAAGACGTAGATACATACCACCGAGATGGTTGTTCCTTAAATGAGCAAAACGTCGCCTTAATATCATGTAAAAATGGCAATGAAGATGCCGTCGACGAGTTATTATGCCAAAGTGTACCTTAGATGGGTAACGAATGTGTTCTCAGTTTTCAAGTGGCGAGGTAATTTGTATGTAGCTACTTCTCTATCTCTGTTGGCTGTTAATATGGGGAGGTTGGATGGCAAAAAAGACGGATAGAAAGCTGGAGAAGTCTTAAATAACGACAAGGCTGTTGGCACCAAATGGGGAATGCGTGTGAAACATAAAGATCACTTCATTATCGACTGATATAATATCAGTCGGAGAGGAAGTGAGCGTCTAGTCCTAGTATAAGGACTATAGCCATCCGTTTACTCATATGCAGTTTTTTTTTTATCCTTCTGTTGGAGCCTGTTGGAAAATGTCTTGGAACCGGTCTTGACAGGGGGACCTCCCTGTAGGTGGCACAGGAAGCATGTAGTAAGCAGCCTGTAATTGTTTCAGACTCTGATTTTTCCCTCATTATGTAGACCTAACATTTTACTAGCTCAAACATTATTTGGCTGTATAACATACGAAATCATTGTTTCTAAGCAGTAGCACGAGACTTTTGCATAGATGAGAATCCAGAGGACTTTCTAACCTTGGCTCAATGTCAGTATCACACCCACATTTCTCCTAAGATTCGATTCAAGTTTCCAAAAGTATTGCTTGCTATTGGAGAATCGGTTCAACATAGTTTCATGAATGGGGTTATATTGACTACATCTTGACTGACTTCCATATTGAACTGACTTTTTCGTTTCTCTAGAATATTCTGATCGTTTTTCACATTTCTGAAAAGATGAATGTATTCCTTGACTGAACTCTCGAGAATTTTCTTGCACCATATCAACAGTTGCGTGTTCTCAATTGTCTTGACAGAATTATCTCCATCATCTTCACTATCACAACCTGATGTTTTGAAACTTCTTGGATTCATGAAACAAGGTGAACAGGAGAGGAGTTTCTGAATTCATCGTATAATTTCAGAAATATTATTGAAGCACACAGTGTGTTCAATCTTGATATTCAATAAAGAAAAAAATGTTATCAGCACTGTGAAAAAAAAAACGTGAATCATTAATTTCTTTGTACTTCATGGCATTAGTGTGTTTGTCTGATTTGATAACCCCACGATATCAATCAGAATTCCTCTCAACAAAGGTCACCGACCTCGCTGCGGAACATAGACGCCCTCCAGAAGCAAATTGGATTAGGCATTGAATAACGCGGAATCAATTTATTTCTCAACTCGTCCACCTTTTGTCGAGAATAAAAAATTAAATGAGCCATTAAATTACGATAAATTCCTGTGAAATCGATTTAATTGTGATCAAATTGTTAAATGAAGCATGTAGTATGAAAACGGTACAATCTTCTACACCTCGAAAAAAGTTTTCGTCAAGCTTCACTAAAGACTCGGAGTACTGCTCTTGTATACCCAATAAGTTCAACGAAGGAAATCATTCTCTTCACAAAGATTGTTATCGGATGGTCTAAGCCGAGGTTTCTCGATTTTCTTTTTTCAACTGAAACTCCACTAACTCAACATATGACCTACCACGCATGTATTTTTATATTATCATAATTGCGTGTTTTATTTATTTCAACATTACCTATTCGAGATGTAATCAATCGAGCAAGTCGATAAACGCAAAAAGGGACCACTTATTTGTAATCGAATTGCCCTAAAACATTTTTTGTGCAAAATAGTTTTTATACGATGCAAGAATTTCGAAATTGTCCGGTAGGATAATAATTTCTATAATGTTTTTCGATTTCTGTATCATAGTAGAAGAACAAGAAGAAGAAGAAGAATCTTCATTGAAATATGTGACGCTAATATACAATAATTTCGAAATAATTACGAGAAATATAATTAAAAAAATCTAAAAATAAGGTCACACATAAATATAATAACAATCATATTATAAATTCACTACACATCACATTCACATCACTCCAAAAATAAGAATTCACGAATAAATTGAACTAATTGAAGAATAAAATTGAATAAATACTTGAATACATTCAATTCGAATTGGCTGGACTAACATAATGGGGAAGGAAAAATAAAAAGAACTTGGATTCAGGGTATAGGTCTAAAAATGATAAAAGTCGTTACTATAGTATACAAAAAAAATGAAGAGCAAAAAAATATGGAACCCGGTCGAGTTTGTTCATTCTATCTTAGAGTTGAATGTTTCTTCAATTTATTTTAAACTTATTTAGAGCTATCGATTCGTTGGATGTGCAACAAAGAAAGGTGCACTTTTGCCAACAGTCAGCTGATCACTGCTCGTTGCCTCTCTCTTGACTTGATAGGCTAAACCGGCTGAGTCAACTAGGATCATTTACCAATTTTTAATATTCAAACAACCAGTAAAACTGAGACTCTTTGTTTCAACAAATTTTTATGGATCAATGAACTTCGCTAAACGATATATTCGAGAGGATTATCCTGCACTATTATTTCGATTCGAATGCAAAAAACTGAGAATGTCGTATTTCTCATTACAATGGCATGACACATCAAAATGTTTTGGCAATGCCAACAGTCATGTGATTTTTGATTGCTGCGTCTCTTTCTTACGGACGGTTCGATTCCTCTCTCTCTCTAAGCTCGATCTAGTAGAGAATTTACAATATGATGTGTTTGGTATCAAGGAATTAATGAAATACATAGGGTGTTTTTCATGTCGTCTGATGTATGATCCGGGGTTTGTTCTATTTTTTTTATCGCATGAGTAAACCAAGATTTTATCTGCTGCTCGCATTGGAAATCATCGAAACTCATCGGATACATCTCCCCTTTTATTTCACCCGCACTGACAAAGCGGTCAACGATCGGTTCCAGTTTCGACCGAAGGTCTATTAGCTGCGACCACAATACAATCCGCCAGTAACCGCAGATTCGTCGTTCCCATCGACTGGAAATTCCTCTTTGTGTGATTTCTTCTCGTCTCGATCGGCCGTGTCTCATTGTTCCGACGGTTCCCAATCGAAATGAAAAGTCCCTTTGATCGTCTGAGAATCGGGCCAACTGGAGGAGATGCTCTAATCTTTCGAGAATGATCACGCACATTCGATATTCATTATCATGCGAAGGACGACAAAGTTACTGTTTGGATCTGTATCGTCGAGGGTTCCGACGAGAGCGAAAATATTTATTTGTTTTACTATAGGCTGAAAAATGCAAGATTCAATGCTGCGGCTAGTGTTTCTGTCCTGTGAAACATAAAATTTTTTCTCCAAATTCGTTCCAATTGCACGCAAAATTCAAATTAACAAATTCACAATATTCAAATAATTGAATCATTTCAACAGAGTTATGTTTACCGCAGGTGACGCTTGTTTAATTGTTTCTGTTTACTCAAATGTCATTGTCAATTTAAAAACAATGGTCAAGTAACTGTTCGTGATTGATTTAATTGATTTTGATTTTTCTTCCTTTTTTCCTGGAGGCATTGGATTTTCTTTTCTGCCGTGTGAAACATATAATTTTTTCTCCAAATTCGTTCCAATTTCACGCAAAATCTGAATTAACAAATTCACACAATATTCAAATAATTGAATCATTACAACAGAGTTATGTTTACCGCTGGTGACGCTTGTTTGATTGTTTCTGTTTACTCAAATGTCATTGTCAATTTAAGAACAATTGTCAAGTAACTGTTCGTGATTGATTTAATTGATTTTGATTTTTCTTCCTTTTTTCCTGGAGGCATTGGATTTTCTTTTTTGCCGTGTGAAACATATAATTTTTTCTCCAAATTCGTTCCAATTTCACGCAAAATCTGAATTAACAAATTCACACAATATTCAAATAATTGAATCATTTCAACAGAGTTATGTTTACCGCTGGTGACGCTTGTTTGATTGTTTCTGTTCACTCAAATGTCATTGTCAATTTAAAAACAATGGTCAAGTAACTGTTTGTGATTAATTTAATTGATTTTGATTTTTTTTTTCCTTTTTTCCTGGAGGCATTGGATTTTCTTTTCTGCCGTGTGAAACATATCTTTCTTTCTCCAAATTCGTTCCAATTTCACGCAAATTCCGAATAATCAAATTCACACAATATTCAAATGAATAAATTATTTTACCAGAGTTATATTTACTGCCGATGATGCTTTTTGAATTGTTTCTGTTTACTCTAATGTCATTGCCGATTTAAAAAAAAATGTTAAGTCACTGTACGTGATTGATTCAATTGATTTTGATTTTTTTTCCTTCTTTCCTGGATGAATGGGCCATGAATGGAGAGGAAAAACTTTGTGTTTAGCATTTTCAAAAACTGCTATTGTTGTGACGCCCAAGTTAAAGTCAATGCTCTTCTGATTCCGCAAATGTTTCGCTCAGAATTTTTTTATGAACTCTCGTAGTTCTCCCACGCGCTACTTTCCTCACTGTTAATAATATATTCTAAACGTAGCAGAAGTCTTCAAATAAGTCAGCCGTTTATAAATAATGTTGTCGAGATAAGAGATCTTGACATGCATTTTACAAATCTGATTGGTTAGCGAAAGACGCGAGATACGACTGTTAGTTGCTGGATGATTTGATAATTAGGGTTGGTACATTGATGTACAACGTGATAATGAATGGTTATGACATTTTTTCTAGCCGATAGTTGAATACCACAAAGATATTTTCTTCATCATTATCAATTCAATCATCCCTTAGGTTTTGATAACGCCCTGTGGATTTCAAACTCAAAATTTCAAAACAGGGGACCACAGTCTGATTCTTCGACAGGGCGTTATGGGAATTTTGGAAGAAAGTCCTGAAAACAAGAATGTGAGAAATAAATAAATATATGGTTGGGATAAAGTATGGAACCAATAAAATATCTTTTAAACGAAGAGAACGATATTTATGAAATTTTGCAAGTAAGTGGAACAAAATGCATCTGATGTACATTTTTTTGTTGATAATATACTTTCGGTTCAACCGGAAATGCCAACAACTTCTTCAATTTAAATGGGACACCCTATATATTTTCACAAACTTCCAAAAGAACTTGTTATTTTGAATTCATACATACTGAGTTGAGTGTTAAAAAATGTAAAAACGAGGAATATAGCACTTTAATCAACCTCCTTTGAGTTTCTTGCATTAAAGCAAGAAACTATCTACATAAACTAATTGATTTTGTTTGTATGCACAGTAACGATTACTCTTTTGTTCTTCAAGTGTCAAATTCTAATTGACGGAATTAAATTTCACAATCACCATGACCGATCATCATTAAAATTTCAATACGCTCTTCTTCACTTAATTGAACCATTCTAAATTGTACAATTTACAAATTGTACGTTTATTTATTACTATGCATACAAACAACATCAATTAGTTCATCTGAGTAGATTTCTGCTCTAGTGCAAAAAACTCAAAGTTGATTAAAGTGCTATATTCCTCGTATTTACAATTTTTCTTACACTCAACTCAGTGTCAATCCAAAATAACAAGCTCTTTCAAAATCTTTAAAAATATAGAAGGTATCCCATTTGAATTAGGAAAGTTTAAGTTAAGTTTAAGTTTAAGAAAGCATTTCCGGCTAAACCGGAAGTATATTATTGACAAAAAATGTACATCAGATGCACTTTGTTAGATTGCACTTACCTGCAAATTTTCATAAATATCGTTCTTTTCGTTCAAAAAATATTTTCTTGGTTCTATACTCTATCCCAACCCTGCTATAAATAATAATAATAATAATAATAATAATAATATTAATGATAATGATAATGATAATAATAATAATAATAATAATAATAATAATAATAATAAATGAATGAATGCATGAATAACTAAATGATTATAAATGTAAGACCCTGTTTGTGAGAAGATAATCGCATGAAGAAATCGAATTGATTTTCATCTCTCTTCACCATTGTTGTATTGTTGTATTGATTTTTTTTTTGTTTCAGGTAAGTGAGACGATGCTTTGAATTTCTCGGACTCCGAAGGCAAGTAGACTGTAGTAGTTTATTTCAAACACTCGAAAATCAAGTGGAGATAAAACAAAGTCATTCGTTTACTGACCTCAGCACACAATACGGTAATTTTACTGAAGTAGTAATAAACAAATCACAAACGTCAGGCGAGCTGTCTGTGTGGAAATTGAAATGAAAACGTTTATTGAAAAAAGTTCTGAGAACTCTTAGTGGTTGGGATACATCGAAGAAAAAAAAGATGGTAGATGTGTATTTTTCTCAAGGGCTCAAATTGTTGAAGGTAGCAAGATTATCGGATTCTGAAATTCGCATCAAGTTTCGATTGAAGTTTCTGCACTTTGATTTTCTGGTGTTTTCGTTTTGGGTTCTTCAAAGATTGGTATGCCTGCATGTAACGAATATTAGATAATCGACAAGAGTAACCTAAAAATTCACGTTGAAAAATCTTAGGAATGATCAAATATTGATAAATAGGGAACAAAAATAATGACCATCGACAGATTTCTTTTTTCGATCGAAGTACTATTGAAAAAATAGGGATACAACTTGTAACATAGACAGGTAGTTATATAGTTATTGTTTTTATAATTGAGACCTCAGTAACAGGTAAGTATAGGCAAGTAAAGGTGTAACAGTATTGAGTTTTTTGGCAGATCATTGGAGCTTACAGAGAGAATATTGATTTTTTTCATATCTGATGGGTAACCCTTTGTATAAACATGGCGGTGGTCTCGGCAAACAGAATGAGCGTATCCTCAAGTTGGCACACCTTATCATTTCATCCATAACGAGCGGCAAAGTAGAAATAATAATGAAAAATCATAAAGGCCCGATACTTTGTCGGCACCTCTGACGCTTTCCTATATGTTTTTAATTTCATGGTAATAAGTGGCCAAAATGTGGCGTATAAATATAACTCGGAAAGAGATTGGCTTGCAACGCAGAGCGTTTTTGATGACGTTATTAAAGATTTCGTTCATGATAATAATGAATTATCTCAGTGCAATATTGGAAAGAATGATGAATTTCTTGAATCCACGAATGAACGAAAAAAAACGCTGTAAGTCTAATTCGGGTGATCGGTCGATTGAACACAATTTTGATTTAGGATTTAGGATTTAGGATTGAAATGGATATCGTTTTTGATGATCTCATATCATGATAAAAATGATCAATAATGAATTATCTCAGTGCAATTTCGGAAAGAAAAATGATCCTCGATCCTCGAAAACTATTCATTTTTTCGATCGAATGCTGCCGTTATAAGATGATTCGATAGGAATGTATACCTCCACCTCCTGTTTTTTTTTCACTTTTTGAACCTTATCTTCCTAAAAACACATTCATATATCGGTGCTCAGGTCTCAAGAATCACATTGTATGTTTATTATTATACTTCGAACGAGAATTCCATGGGATATTGCAAATCAAGACATAGTTCTCGTTGGTTTATAGTTATTTGAAGACTACATCAAAGCGCTTCGGTCGATTTTTCCTTGCACGCCTGGTCATGATTCTACTTCTCCTATACATGAACGTATTATATTACTCAGGATGTGTTGCAAATTTAACATCTTCATTAATTATGAGAGAACGTTGCATAATATATGGTAATGGAATGCAAGTTGAAACGGCCGAACAACATTTCACCTTCTTCCTTTGTCAAAAAACCCACTGGATTTCTTCCTTATGTCTATCGAATTATACGAATGTGAACTCATCAGCTTCATTGATCTGTGTGTATGGAATTCATTGGAGAATTGGCTAAACCTATTTGTTACTCGAGAGTGTATACACAGTAGAAAATTAGCACCACGCGGTTTCTACAGTGATTTACCATTCAGTGTGGAATCAACAAATTACAAATCAATAAGTGTACTATCAGAGCAGAAACGTATACGTACTCGAAATGGGTGTAAGAAATGTTTGAACAATGTCGAATAAAACTGTATATTGACCTCAACAGATCTTCACAATTTTCTGTAGAAAATACATTAGGAACTACTCCAAATTCCATTATTTTCGTTGGATATCAAGCTCAACACACCTCAATGTTGAAAAATCTTAGATTCCCATCCCACAACCAGATGATAATTTCAATCGAAACCGAAGCAATCGTGGTATTTTTTATGTATTCAGTCCACCGAAATCATAAAAAAGAAAGCAGCTCGTAAACTCGTGATAATCCAGATCAGTTAATACTATGAATATTCATCAACGACTTTTTACATTCAACAACCACAAAGTGCCATTTTCAAACTCTTATTTATCGATATTAGGAACTCTTTTATCACTCCATTAACCTGCTTAACTGATGAAAAATTGTTTCAACTAGTTTGACATTTATGTTCGAAAATATGAATAATCGTGCTACGCTTCGTCTTAGGGCTCTGTATATTCGCGGATCCATCATATCAGGTGAACGAACTGACATTTGGCGCCCGAGCCTTAATTCACGCAAATTTGAAGGCTATTTTGACTGTTTGAATAAATTTAGTATACTCATCGTTGCTGGTAGTATGTTAATTCGAATAACAACCACTTCTCATTCATAAAATCGACATAAAATTATAGCTTCCCAAGCCTTTGTAGAAGAATACATGCAGGTTAACTCAGTGTACGAATGAAATCGGAAGACTGGAGACGCTGTTTTCTTTAAAAACTTCTTTGAATTATGTAACTTTTCATTCATCTAACCTCATTTGTATCCGATATATCTCGATGTCGCCAACAATTTCGACCGATGTCACGGAATAATGGGTGGTTGTTAGAAAAACATTTACCCTCTGTTCTGTAACACCACCTAACGATGATATTGTCGGGCAATACCTTAGGGATGTGGCTGGTCGGAGGCCTAGCGGTGTTTTAGAGGGTCGTAAGTGTGCCGGAAGGGGGTGCAAGTGTCGAAACTGGGTGGCAACATATCGAAACAAAGGTCCATTGATTTCGATATTTATAGTTCGGATATGAACGTTTTCGAATGCGCATATGGCCTTGTTATGAATAGATATTTGTTGCTCCAGTTTATGCATACGGCGTCCCATATGTGTTAGAAATCTCAGATCAGTTTCATTCGAGACTGAATTGCAAATTTCACAAGTATTTTCAATCGACGTAGCTTGTTCGAGGTGATTTATGGAAATATTGATTGATTCAGGCAAAATCAACGATTTCCTTTCAGTTGATACTTGATACATCAATTCTTTCTGGCCACTCTGTACATTATAACGTGGTCGATTTTATCCTCTGATGACTAGAATAATAGCCTAAGGTCACATGAAATGCTGATTTAAATTGCCCTAAGAACTCTACCTCAAAATGACAATTTTGTGGAAGAAATATGTTTGCCAATAAATGAAATATAGAGATGAAAATTCCACACAGGTGATTTTTAACCAATCAGAACGTGTATTTCTGTCAGATCACCATAGCAACGGAAGAATTTTATCGGAAATTTTTTCCTGCGAATTATACTGGAATTTTTTTTGACGTTCATAATGACAGGTTTTGTCAACTTAATGAAGACGAAAATTGATCTTGTTGGAAACACATTTGGTGTGGAATCTTCTCACCGAATACCACACGAGTTAAAATTGAATCCGAAAATAATTTGACCTCTAGTGGTATTACTAGTGAAAATCCATAGAGGATAAAGTTGTTTATATCCGCACATTGACTCATTTTGCACCAACTGGACTTCTCATATCTGATTGGGTTTTGCTAGCATCAGTAGCTCTTTCTTTGGACAACGAAATTGGGACCAATCAAAACGCGAGAGCCTTATTGTTTGCTAAAAAAAATTGCTATTATGTTAAGAATTTCTTGCATTTTTTGAAGAATTTCGCCAGTAGATGACAGCACCTTGGTATATGATTTGGGATGACTGAAAAATTGACAGGCTGAGAGAAAACTAAAAATTTTGAGTTCCAACGTGCGGTATGATGAGGTCCAGTACAAGTTGCTTTGCGTTCTGGAATGTCGTTAATTTCTTCACTCAGCATAGGCGATCACTGGAGGAGATTGCGAATCGGAACGACTTCCAACATTGCATGTAACTCTCATGAAAATGAGCCGACTTATCATAGGAAGTAATAGAATTGATAAAAGACTGCGAACAGTGCAGTCGACAAAAAGTACGCCCATAATAATAAAATATAGACAACGTACATGCGGCAGCGCATACGTTTCCAACCTCATCTCCTTCGCTCATCTATCCGGCTACCGAACAGTGACGTGCAACAAGAATTTACCTAAAATATCTAGACGAGCTCAGGCTGGTCACCCCTACACTGTCAGGCTCGAGACCTGTCCAACATCATTCATCAATTGAACGGCAAGGTTGTAGAATTCTTTGCCTAGTGAAGTCTTCCCTGATGCTTACAACCTCCAAACTTTCAAGTAAAAATCCAACACCTTCCTTCTCACCCAAAATTCCACCGCTGGCTAACACGATGTTCCTCGTCGAACATTATAGGTTCCCCTTTCGTGTTGTCAACCGATAGAAAAAAAACAGTGTTGACTTCTCCAGATGGAGAAGGAAATTGCAGGTCTGTTAGATTGTCGAGATGAACCATCGAGTCACGTGGGACTTCTTCAGATCTCAAAAATGGATCTACTACATTACCATCATCTTCCGAACGAGAACGTGAGCCATGCTCAGGTCTGTGGTCTGTTTTGGTTTTGGTAATTAAGACATTGATGGCAGTCCACCTTCAGTACTTTAAGAACAATAGGAATCTGGAGAGGATCTATGTATTATACTTGACCTTAGCTCAGGTAGACCAGCCAGGATTGCCACAACAATTGAGTGCCTGATATTTCCTCTATTCTGTCAATTGGTAGCATCTATATAAAGTATAAGGTCAAGAAATCAAATTCCAATCAGATACCTCCAGTTTGATTTTCTGTATTACCTGAAAGTCTGTCTTCATCTGGTTCCAGCTTCCTGGAATGTTCACTGAGTGCTTCTCGAGAAATATGTTGAAACCTTGTGATTCCTGTTTATCTCCCATGGGATTGTTGAGGATATCTTTGGTTAGCCTGCGTTCCAAAGTCTCGTCCAATAAAGAGTCATCAAGACCACACAACCTAACAAAGGCATCGATTGGAACATTTATTTATTTATTTAGAAAGTGGTATTCTCAGCTTATTCCATATTGTAATATTTATTATACTAGGTGCACTCGTTCATTTCTACAAAAATCGTATTCTTTCTATAAACACCAATATTGTGGATCCAGCCAACATTTCCAACATCACCAAAATATTTCATGTGACTCTACTGTCGTGTTATTGTTTTTTTTTTTTCTTTTTTTCTTTATGTATAATTTTTCCTTCTCTTGGGCAATTGCCCACTGGTGGTTAAGTGGAATAGCTTTAAGCTAGACTTCGCCATCAGTTTCATTGAATTGTAATGTTTTTTTTTTCTATTGACAATAAAGACGTTTATTATTATTATTATTATTATTATTACATTTCTGCTCATCTGAGCCAGTCAGGCTATATTATATCAATCTCGTTCACAATAATCCATGGAACTAGGATTTTTCGGACGCCTCGCGACTGACCAATCCTGGTTGACTACGCACGTCACTGCACATGCGACTGGGAAAAAATCAGTCGTAATCACGACTGCATCTCGGAATAATCCGGGTTGAATTGAAGAAGAAACCCGTCTATACCTCATCGATAAAGTACGGCGGAGCTGGCGGGGTCACGTGGGGCAAAGTAATAGCTGACTGACGCGAACGACGATCGTGGTCTCGACTGTCATGGCGAACAAGCCGGGTAAACAAGAAATTGATGGGCTCCACCGGCATAGAGGATGATCCCGATAGCACTACTGGGTGTACGCCGCTCACATGAAGGTGTAAGGCTATGTTTTGGGCACTGTGCCTATTATGGCCACTGTTCCGGTTATGACCTCTATAGGTGTCTTCCTGTTGCACTTTCGACCCTGTTATTGCCGCTATGCCTATTATGGCCAATGTGCCTATTATGGCCACTCACTGTGCCTATTATGGCCACTGTTCCATTTAGATCCTCTATATGCTCCCGAATGTCTTCCAATTTCATTCGAGCAGTATTCCGTGGATGCGTTTTTCGTGAAACAGGAAAAAGGCCATCTGCGTAAATGAGATTTCGTATCGTTTATGCACAGCGTGAACCTGCTACCGTTTCCACTTCTATATAATTCGATTTGCGAGAGCAGTAGGTAGTCACAGTCGGCTCACCTCATCATATCCAATCGCATGTTACATGTCATTCATTTATTTTCATTATGCAGCACTTTGAGACCATCACGATGTTTCGTGCTTTGCAGGCCGTTTGATATCATTTTTCGGTTATTGGATCTGACAGGTGCCTGCAGAGATGCGATATTATCCCGACGTTGGATAGCACTGAACTGTCATTAGTCCAAATAGGTCGTCATTTGTTACTTTAAATAGTTTTTTTTTCAACTTCTGAAATTCATTGGTAGTCAACCCAGTCGTTTATATAACAGTTATCGTGAAAGTTATTCCATCTACCTTAGATAACTTGAATTTGGCTATTTTACTTTCATAATTATTTTCGTTGCCTCATTAAACCCTTTAAAAAGCTCAAATGCGATCATTCTCAGTAAGTATTCAGGTTTTATAACCAACAGTACTGTTTTGGTAACCTTTATACAGGGTATTGCTTGAAGTTCCTACATTTTTTTCTTTGAAAACTAACTGATAAGGAAGTTATAGGCCTTCAAAGTTGATTTTCTGGAATGGATGTTTTTTTATATCTTTTTCTAGCTCATGGATTTCTTTGAAATTCGACACACTCTGTTTTACATCCTTGGACCAAATGAGACTCGAATTCCTCGAAGGCAAAGTGGCCTCAACTGCCCTTGACCTTCGAAAAAAGCCCGTAACTTGAAAATCGAGAAAGCTCCTCATGTTTTATCTCGATAAGTTGAGTCGTTTCCGATAAAAAAACTAACTTATAGGAAAAAATAATTTTCTTTCGTCTCGGTGTACGAGAATTCGTTCAGAAAAGATTCTTTGTCTTCTTATTCTCCTTCTTTAGGCCTCTTTTCATAAGATATTACAGCTACAGTTGAGAATGATTGGAAATTTTTTATCGAAGCAAACACCTGCATAGATCATTCTGCCATCCATTCGCAAGACACCAAAATGGAGACAGCTCCAAAATGTTTGGTTTACTGTTCAATTCACCTCCTCTCTCCAAATCAATAATGTCTTCTCTAACTTCTCTTTCTGAAGTTCTTTTCACCATACATGATTCAATTCATGTTGATTTCGATCTAGTCTTCGTCTGGATATTCTTCAGGAATCGTAAAATCCAGTAGAAGTCATCGAGAAAATCTGCTGCTAGTATCTTCTTCGATTCGTTTTGTGGTCCTTGAAACTAACATTACAACAACTAACAATTACATAAACAATCAATTAATAACAATTACATAATCAATCAATCGTCTTTGCTTTCCTTTGTAGCCAAATCAGCTGGAATGAGATCTGATGTCCAGTCAACCACATCAGCATCCAAAATATAAATAATCGAGACTAGGCAGATATCGAGAGCTCGAAATTGTCCTCCTTCAGGTGTTTCAATAAAAACTCGATCGGAAAAAGTTGGCAACGCTGGTTTCCATGCTCGTGAATCCACATCACTCCAGTGGTCGATTTTTTTCTTCTCATTTTTATCTGGTACTTTGTGAAATGTGAGCGGACTGCATGAGGATGGGCCGTTATCTGATAGATTAAGCAATTAACAGGCCCGTTTCGTGAGGTTCTGTATCATTAACGTTGACTTTATGAGAAGATCCAGTAAGGCTAATGTCTCCTCAATCAGCATCGGACTTTATCGGACCGATTCCTAACTCCAATGTCCATTAGCGGTCCAAGAAAAAATGCCATTTTGATGTAATATTCTTCACACCCTGTACCATGAGCACGAGAATAATATCGGTGGACTGTTAAAAAAAAAATACTTGAAGTGTTGAACTTACGTACAATATTATCTATGTATTGTTTTGAGATACTTGATTATCACGAATCGTGCCAGTTCGAAAACTGACAGGGAAGAAGAGCCTTCGTTTGAAATTTGCAGCACTATCATCGGTCACAGCCTGTGAATCGTCAATTATTCAATAATATGTTATAATGAACAATAGATAACCTACATGTGATAATAAATGCATTATTTGAAAAATTATGGCGCGTCAGATCGATTCCACTTTCATATCGAGATTGGTCTGTGAGATTTCGAACAAAAACTCAGTATGAGAAATATATTTCAACTCGATCAATAATGACGAGAAGAGGAAAAAAAACACGCAACCGCCATTAAATCGAAGGATTTATGTGACGAAGACACAACGAATAAAAGTTCAAAAGTTACGTATTTAATTTTCAAATCGTTCCATTGCTGTCATCAATAATGCATTAGGCGTTTTATCCTACACGGAGATAATGTGAGTTCTCGATGTTACGCACTTTAAGTACGTCAATTGTAGAGAAGACAGTAGCAGCGGGTAGAAAACTGTCACCGAATGTCACGACCAAAAATAGGAGATTTTTCATATTTTTGATCCCGGTCAAGTTCGGCAAAGTAATTATCGGACACCTTGTATACCAGATGACTTGACTCCCCCATTCAATCCCTTGATTTCATCTTCAATAATATCGATATTGATAGGAAAGATGAGGACGCGTGCGCCAAAGAAAGAATGAAGCTCCAGCGAGATCGTAATTGTTCATATTACGAGGACCGTTTGGAGTCTATTAAACTCACCAATCATAATCGATGAGCTGCCAAACGACTATTGATGGTCTGCCGCTGTCTTCAATCATCAATATCATTTTTATTGTATTTTTGTTTGTATTTTATTGGCCTTGACGGTATAGATTCTCTTTCAGGTCCAATAACTATCAATCACTATCTGATCAGGGGATTCTAATAAATCGATATCTGTAGATATGAAAACGCCGCGAATGAGAAATCTTATGGTGGGAATCAATTTCGAAAAACATTATTTGGCACTATGGATGATACTCATGGAATATACCCTCGTGGACAACGGAGAAAACTTGTTTTCTTTCGGGAAAGTGAGTGCATGGGTGAAAGAACATTCACTAAAGAAATATTATTGCTTCAGAATTTCCATATTTTATCTGAAACTTTTCGAAAAAACTTGAGAAGCATCGTTATATCGTCATATGAGAAGTGATCAATAGTATGGTATAGAAAGGAAAGCCTATAGTGTTCGAGAATTCATGACTGACCGAGTTAAACTTGGTGAAAAAAAAATTGTCGTTAACTCCAACTCGTACGATAGCGCTGAACGGACATGATGACTTTTTTTTATAATTGCCAGTTTGAACTGGCAATTAGCACTAATTGTAAGTTTGAACTGGCAATTAGCCATAATTGTCAGTTCAAACTGGCATTTATCCCTAATTACCAGTTTGAACTGGCAAGTAGCCCTATGTGTCAGTTTAAACTGGCAATCAGCCATAAATGCCAGTCCAAACTGACAATTAGCCTTAATTGCCAGTTTAAACTGGCATTTATCCCTAATTGCCAGTTTAAACTGGCATTTATCCCCAATTGCCAGTTCAAACTGGCAATCATAAAAAAAATCATAATGTCCGTTCAGCACTGAACAAACATGATATGTTTTTTTTATAATTGCCAGTTTGAACTGGCAATTAGGGATAAATGCCAATTTGAAGTGGCAATTAGGGATAAATGCCAATTTGAAGTGGCAATTAGGGATAAATGCCAGTTTGAACTGGCAATTAGGGATAAATGCCAGTTTAAACTGGCATTTAGGGATAAATGCCAATTTGAACTGGCAATTAGGGATAAATGCCAATTTGAAGTGGCAATTAGTCATAATTACCAGTTCAAACTGACAATTAGTGCTAATTGCCAGTTCAAACTGGCAATTTTAACTAAAAGTCGTCATGTCCGTTCAGCGCTTTCGTAAAATCGTGACATTTCGGATACCAAAAAACTGATGACCACTATTGGTTGTGTATCGAATCCTAAAGATGTTCGTCCGAAATCCTGCCGTTTTCATTGTAACAACCAGCAGAGAGATCGTGCAAGCTTGTTGGTCATGATCATCATTGCCCACGTTGACAGATCTCGCGACGTGTTAACAAAGTAGCTACCATTCCGATTACAAATCATTATCTATTGTGTGTAGGCGCACAATCGCTTCTATTTGCTAAACTCCTCGTTAATGTTTGACAGCTCGAATCGAGAGGAAGTAAGAGGTAGCCTGTCGCATGTTGTTCTTTCGATAGGACAATCGAAGTCAAACGATGCCTTCATGTCCTTATTAATGGATCTGGCATGTATACGGAACGATGGGTTGTGACCAATAATAACAGAGCATTGTTCGCTACATGGGTTACAAGGTGGAAGAAGAGGATACCTAAGATATCCCAAAAATCCAGTTTCATGAGAACAAAGATAACTCTGGAAACACACAATTTTGGTAAGAAATTGGTTATGAAAACTAATATTCCTGCGCTTATAATATATCATAACCTCAACCGGTAACATTTCCAATGTTTACAAAGCCCACGTAACTCGATTCTTGGAAAATTCTGGAAAATCCTAAAGATGTCGTCAATTTGAAAACTATTCCAATCAGGAAAAAAATAGATAAATCGTCTTGTCTAACTCCTTTTATCTATTCACAAAACACCCTGTATCTATTCAACTAAGCTGATATTTGACGACAGATGACTTGGTACTTCATTCGACTCCGAATATATGATTGTCTTACATGATCAAACGTCTATATCCACCTCCCGATTATATTTCTATATGTTTTATTTTGAACTGTGTACGACCAGGACTGTTTTCTTTTCATGCTCTGCTCGTATTATGTGCACAGGTGCGATCGAGTCTGCAAAAGTGTAAACATCTCTCAGCTTTCCCTTATGGCTTACGAGGCATGAGAATTTTTCAAATATATTTATTGTTTAGCTGGCTCGCCATATTTCGCCAGACACATCTCAAATGCATTATCATTATTACTTTGTTTACCAGTCATCGACCGTTGCTCACATTCGATATTAGATACCGTGGGACACCGATAAAAACCGAGCCGAATCAATGTTCCGTTCGGGAGTACCGCAAGGTCATGTAATGGGGGCCACTCAACCGGACGATGTATCTTATACGTTGAATTTAGATTGAGCATTGGGAAAATTGCAAAAAATCACACTTGAAGAAGGTTCATTCACCATCTCGTGCAGAGAATCATTCATATTCAAATTGTATCTTGTACCTTAGATTCAATTCAGAAGAGAGCTATCCGCCTAGTCGATGACACAACACTCACCAAATCATTGACTTCTCTAGATCATCGTAGAAAGGTCGGCGATCTCTGCCTTTTTTATAGATACTTCCACGATCGGTGCTCAACGGAAATATCATCTATTATGCCACCACGCGCGATTCCTAGTAGAAAAACCAGACGAGCTGAAGCTGGTCACCCCTACACTGTCAGGCTCGAGACCTGTCGAACATCGCTATACCAAGCATCATTCATCAATAGAACGGCAAAGTTGTGGAATTCTTTGCCTAGTGAAGTCTTTCCTGATGCTTACAACCTCCAAACATTAAAAAAAAATTCCAACACCTTCCTTCTCTCCCAGAATTCCACCGCTGGCGAACACGATGTTCCTCGAACAATATAGGTTTCCCTTTCGTGTTGTCCACAGATATAAAAAAAAATTGGGCACTTTTGGCGCCTCAAGATTATGTTCTAGAGCCACACATTGAGTTGATTTAGGTATGTACGTTTACGTTTCTTCATCCACACCAAGATAGCAAAACTGACACTGGAATGTCGGATCAGTAATATCTCGACTGGGTACACTTGGAGCACCTCAGGGTCATGTTCCAGGGCCATTCAGAAAAAGAAAGAAGAATTCTGACTGTGTACTAATTGAATATCAGAATGTTTTCGTAAACATCACACATACTATTGTCGACCGACCACATATTTGTAGTGTTTTGCTACCACTGAAACCCTTTCGATGTTTGTTTTCACTATAAACAAATCGCCGGACAGACTCTCAGGTACCGTATGGTCGTTAAACTTTGGTACGTTGGTACGACCGGGATATTTGTCTATGCTCGTTGGGTATTTTGTTTGTTATAAAAACACAATCGGAGATGATCATGGAAGCAAGGAAAACAAATCTTGCGCAAGATGGCCGTAGTCATCAGAACGTTTCCTCAGGGGAGCCAAATCAATCGTTTATAATGAAGAAACATTGTCTCCCTTGTCCTCCATATCTACGCCTATGGAAGAGGCAAACTAGTTTTTTGTTGGCTTGTATTAAGAGATGACAGGCACAGATTTGACACAGGACGAGGCTTGTAGTAGGATGTTATCTGGAAATTTTCCGTGTGTATCAGCATCTCCCAATTGGATTTGTTACTCGTATCGATTATAATTTTATTAATCCTGATATATACTAATTCATGTGGTCGGTAGCGGTCTATATTAGTGATGATAAATTCGACGAATTCGGTGTCATCAGATTATATCGTATTTATGGCTATGAGAAGGATATTTTTTGCCGATGAGATAAGTCAAGTTAATACTCATGAATGATAGAGATAGACAACTCTTGGATTTGATACGGACGTTCAATAATGATTGAACTCTACTTATTAATATTCTGTGAGGAGATCTTGATATGATTAAGGATCTCAGTTATCTCAAGAGATAAGGTCAAAGTTGCGTATTTTCAGGCTGAACGATTATCTGAGAGGAAATTTCATGTTTCAGGACATGAATCATTGGGAAACATGGAAATTTGATATTTTTTCAATCGAAAACCAAACGAACTAGTCGTTTTCAGCGTTGTCTTCAGACACTTTTAACAAGAAATCTAAATCTGTAATCGTATTTCCTAAGGTCGTTATACATGATTATTAAGAATAGGAAAAAATCTCCATTTTTTTTTCAATAATTCGAAAACCAAAAAGGACACATAAAATTTCCTCCCAGATAATTATTCAGCATGAAAATGCACAACTTTGTTCACATTCGACCGACTTTGTATCTTTGTATCTCTGAGAGCTCGAAACAGGCCACCTGTATAAAGTTAATTCTTCTGAAAAATATCTTCGCTGCTGAAACAAGGTATATTGACCATAAGACTAATAAGATGAAATGCTCGTATTCCTTGCCAAGATAAAATCTATATGGTTTTAATCGATTAGAGCAGAAATAAACAACAGGCATATTCATTAAAAATTTTAATTACGGTTTTTTCGCGATTAACATGCTCAAACGAGCTGTTCGATAAGGTGTTACGAGACAAGTTTAATTGATCTATTGCCTTTAATGATAGCATACAGGTAAGCAATCGAGTACTTGGAAAATGTTACACTTGTGGTATGATTTACGTGCACATCGTTGGCATACCTTCGATAAAAGGTGTTGTCTTTCCTCAACCTGTATAGGACTGAGGACAAGTCATTTACTTGGGAAAACGGTGGTACTTTTTCCAATTTTCGGGCTGATATCTTTTCCCTCCTTCTTCTTGACTTCTTGTAAATCATTGCCCAAACTATACAATATTGGCATTCTCTTCAGATATTCACGCACATTTTCTTCTTCATTCTCATCCCATTTGTAGAACATCTCAACAAATCTCTCGACAATTTGTAACTTTGCTGTTTCATAATGATCCACAAAAGATTTCCGAAAGAAGGATCTTCTGGTTGTTTGGGATTGCATGGATGGTCAGAACTGCATATTTTTCACATATATTGCTAAAGATTCTTTCGATAGGTCAAATTCCTTGATTCTTTCTATTTCAATGGGCGAAATTTCACAAAATTGTGAAGGCTAGATGTTGAACAATATTTAGGTACCTATTCAATCCTAGACATGTGGAATTCTGTATGACCTTATGTGTATAGCCTAGATAGAAAGAGAGTGTAGTTAGCATTTTTCCCCAAATATAGAGCTTCTTTTACGACTAGGCAATTGGTAAAACCGTAGAAATGGTGCTACTCCAAAGCGATTTGATCGATTATGAGATTTCCGATAGTATTTTCGTATAGCTTCAAGAAAATACGTATGTGCTTCATGAAAAAATGTATCAACGATAATTTGTTCTCTAGACGAATAGTTAAAGAAAATCATTTCGTCAACTATTTCACCTTTTCCATCCACTGGAATGTTGCCAAAGCGTTCATTCATTTCATTCACTACTGTGTATTCTTCATTTTCCTATTTGGATTCGAATTCGGATTGTTGCTGATATCGCAAGAGATGAAAGTTTCATATAGCGAGTGGAATCAGTGCAGGTCCAATTATTCTTGCTGAATGGGCCTTTATAGTGTCGTATTTCAAACGGGCATTACACCTTCCGACGTATTATTCACTTTAGTCTTCTTTTGTTGGGACAATATAATCCTATTCAAGAAGACGTACTATGAGTACTAGCTTTATACTATCACGCCACATTGTGGGCTGGCTTATTTATAGAGCAAAGTGACGATTTTGTACCGTATACCAGTCAGTAGAAATTTTGTAATAAAAAATATTCGGGATTTTATTGACTACGGCAAATTGTTCTCATTTCCAGCCAAATTGATTTCATCAATTGATTTAATTGTACTATTTCAATTTGCTGCAATAACATTTTTTCGTTCAATGTGATCAGTTCCTTCTGCATGAACGTGAGAGTATTCCAAGGCTAATGGCCTCCGAAGTTTTAAAGAATTTTATGGCCGAAATTTCTTCAGAAACGAGCAATAAAACAGTAGTCTGAAATATTCATTCATTCACCGGATGATACGATTATGTTTCCTGTCTGCTCTGTTATGTGACCTCAAGAACAGGATATCTTGTGTGTTTCTGATATAATATAAGGTGAATGAAAATGTAATGTGGTATTTTCGGAAGGGGGCTGTGTGGTTCTCGATGAATTGTAGTTTCATTTACATAAGAAGAATTGCCGCTGTTCTTTCATGAATTTGCATTTTCAAGCTTTGATGAACTCATACCTGCTCTCTTTATCGTTCAAAAATGATAAGTTGGAGCCTACGAAAATCCAAACGACCAATAGTCCGAAAGTCTCATCCTGGCCAATATCTCTGAAATCGATCTCGATTCTGTTGATAGTGAGACTAGCGTAGTTACGAAACACATCGAGAAACTCGACAAGAACGGTCGCCAGTCTTTTGTTTCACAGCAATAAAGCATAATCATGGTATCCGTATCGACGAAACAATCGAGCATCAGCATAATAGCCCGCTCTCGATATACAAGGCGACAGCCGAAACATGGTCGGCATCAGATAAGAAAGAAGTACCGGTTCGAGAAGACCCACTCTGATTCATCGTCGATATCGACGATCGCGATATCTAGAAGGCCGAGAGCCACCCCGAGGAGACATTGACGAACGAGACACAGCCAACTGTGCGGCTGGCTGGCCGGAGCGCTAATAAAAACGTCCCGGAGCGAGGGATTCGCGTCCGTCGCCTATCGAGCTCGACACGTTTTCCGGCTGGACCGGAGAAATAGTTTGCACAGTGAGCACGAGTTCTATTGAGTGGGGGTGGGCGATAACAGTTTTGAAATATCGATTATCGATAATCATAATGTATCGATATCATCGAAATTATTGATATTATAGGAATTATTAATATTATCGATATTGTCAAAATAATCGATCTTATCGAGATTTCGATAATATCGATAACTGCTGATAGTTTTGATAATCTCAATATCACTGATAATGATTTTCGTCTACTAAGTATTACTTTGACCCATGGCATTGCCCAGCTATTGTAAATCTTCCTTCGATTACAATTTCGGTAATATCGAAAATATTGATGATTTCCAAGATTATCGATGATTATCGATAAAATCGGTGAAACTGGAAGTGGAAAAGAATTCGTTTGTATGTCAAAACACGTGACGTTTATCAACTTTATGGGTCATTCCAAATTTCAATAATTCATCTCTCGAACTGAAGAAAAAAAGGGGGTGTACCATGATCCTGTTACACCCGGTATACCGGATATCAATAGATTAGACTAGCACTTTTGATTTGGTCCTGTTTTTAGGAACTATCGGAATGAAATTTGAAAGGTTCTGTAGCCTGTTCAAAAAGAATATTTAGATAGTGATTGTTTCAGTATTTTTGGCTTCACCGGCTGACTAATCTTCCACATTCAAAATGGAACACTGATATCTCTGATAATATCGATAATATCAATAATTTCGATAATTCGAATGTCGATAATTTCCAAGATTATCGATATTGTCGATAATATCGATAATATCTATAATATCGATATATCGATAATATCGATAACATCGATAATATCGATAATTTTCCCAAATTATTATCGATATTATCGATAATTATCGATATATTATCGAGTGCGTTTGATATCCGTATGTAATGAATTGGAATTTGTGAACGGAAAAATGAACTTATAATGCGTTGATGAAGAACATCCAAAATTGAAATTTCGACAGATCTTGTGGATAACAACTATCGATTTTTCATGAAATTCTGATACAGTTTTTGATTCATCGTGGATGTTTCATTGATCTACACAGGATGAAGTGGGAGCGAAGGCTAAGCTCATCCAAGAAATCTGAGCTACAATGTATGATAATCATTTTGTCAGAGAAAACGCTTTATAAACGTGTGATCAGGCTCATTATGATATCTATGGACTTACTATACTCGGTTTCGAAAGTTCAGTGTATCTATCAATGAAATGCGAATCCGTAATGAAACCCCAAGTGGTCAGAACTGTCCAGATTTGGTCAGAATGTCGAATGGGCCTGTTCGGGCCTGTTCATTCGATTGATCTTCAGTTATTTTCACTCGAATCGATCTGATAGTGTGAAATTATTCTTTCAAAACTTCTGTTTTTTAACGAATTTTATTGATTCATAAGTATTTTGAGACGAAGAGACTTAGTTTTACTTGTTTCAATATTGAAAATTGGTGAATAATCCTAGTTGGTCGAGCTGGTTCAGCCCATCAGTCAAGGAAAAATCTTCTTTCGAATACACCCTAGTTCGCGCCTAGAAAAAGGCGGAAAATTGCACCTTTCTTTGTTGTACATCCAGACGAAGGGATAGCTCTTATTTTTCTTATGTTCAATGCTCCTCATGAATTGATGAGCAGGGGTGCATCTAGTAGAGAATATAGAATATCGTATCTTTGGATATACCTAAATTATATCTGACAACCAATCGACGGGTTGAAAAAATGCGACTATAAATAAAACCATGTCGACGATTCCGCTAATTGAACACACCTTGTTGATGAGCCTAAGGTGGACTACGATTTCGTACACTTTTCGATGTTTAATTGGCGAGGAAATTGAAAATTCATAGTTACCCATTCCTGAGTCCGTTTCAACTGTAGACGCGTACATTTTATTCAGAAACCAATCGACGAAATTACAATAGAGGCATGACTTACGAGATACTGGTATAAAATTAAGTGTACGGCCAGTCGTAAATTATCGCTCACCTCTAAAGTATTCCGTACGGTATACCTAGTCGTTAGACAACATTTACTCGGCAGAAGAAAAAAAAATGAGCAAATTGAATAGACATCATTCGTGGCCGGTAATCTCCGATTGGATTGGGCTAACGTAGATTCGAATGAAAGCTACTTTAGACTACTTAAACTATACATTAATATTCATGTGAGGACTTCGACGGTATGACAGTAACTATCCATCTACTTCATCTTCCTTTGACAGCCACAGTTTGAAATGGAAGCAATGTGACGGACGGATCTGAAATGCTCAGATGAAATTGATGGTTTTTATAAATGAAGTGTTAAACTGGGAGATTTTATGCTAGTTCGATGTAACGGTAACCGATCGATGTTGTTGAATGTGCAGGTGAATTGATGTCTGTTTTTATGTGCTATAGCTCGGTTTACTGATTTAATGGTCCCACTTCGAAATCACCACGAAGTTCACACGAATCTGTCGACGAAAATCGTCATACACAGGATGGAACATTTATTCTATGAAAAGTATTACAATTCTTATTACGAAGGTTAGGAAATTGGTATATAAAAAGAAAATCCTTGCTCCTTCCCACGTCTCTGGATTTTCAAAGTTCAATGATAGTGTGTACAAAAGCAAACTATTTATCTGAATTTAAACATATCATAGGTCACAAAATTTGGAAAATATATCAATTTGTCTGGGGACTACCTGATACCAGCATAGCCTGGACATTCTGTAGATGTTGCAACTGATACTATGAAGTATTCGATTGACGATAATTCTGAAGGATGTCTAACTGCATGCCCTCAACTGATACGTGTTTGAAGACACATTTTTGATATAGATTTGCACGTTCAAAATCCGAATCTCAAAAAAAAAATAGTAGGTATAAATCAGGTGTAATTACGTATGAAAAATCCAAAAACTTCTCGATAACAAATCCCAATGTTTCGTGAACTATCATCAGAAAAAATCTTCTACTGATTTTTTCACTATTGTTCTAGCTATTCCCAAAGTCGATGAAATATCAAATCTGATACCATAAAGCGCAACATGTTAAGACAGAGGAAACAAGTATCAAATTTTGTCACTGATCAGTTTATATCTGTCAAAGTTGCTGTTTGTTGCGAAAAGTTTCTAGAAAGGAAACCAAAGAAATGAATTTATTTTCTAAAAGGTGTTGTCACAGTTAGAAAAAATTGGTTTGCAGTCTTGAACTTTGAGCATTGCAAAGCAGAGGGCAGAAAGTGGCGTGTACAGTGTGCTAGGTTTTGCACAATAGTAAATAGATTCGTTTCGTTTTCAATTCTACGGAATTTACGGGCGGTCTATGAGATGATCAATCATCATTAGTGACTGTCAAACTTCGTTAACGGTTATAAATGCTTGGCATTCGTGAATCAACATTTCCGAGTCATGGATTGAAACGGAACGATATAAGGTATAAATTTCTGTCTAATTAGATACAGTGCGAGTCACCAAGTGAATGAAAAATTTCAAATTGGTCTCGAACGGGCTACAATTCAACATACATCGTGATTAATTTCAAATTATCACAATCTCCAAACTTTCGAGGTAACTTTCTCCCAACATTTCATCTCTGACTCACACGATGTTCCACGAACTTGTGTGTAGGTTTTCCTTTCGTGTTGTCATAATATACGAATCAAGAGGAATATTTGTTGTTATACAGAGTGAATTTCAATAATGATTTTCAAACTACAGAACCAACACAAAATTTTACATTGAAAATGGATTGCAAATTTTCCAGATAATGCGATACATTTTAGGTCACACCTATATTCAGATAAAGTGTTCTTTTGAAATCATTCTTCTGAGAATTTCAATGGAAATCAACGTCGTGTCTAGGAGTATTTGATAGCAAGAGCATAACTACTGAATTTTCGTTCTTTTTCGTAAATATCCTTGTTGAAATTCACTCTGTATATCAAGTATATAGTATATTTGGAAATCCCTCTACACTCTCTTCCCAATGATGTGAAGAATACAGGGTGTTCCTATCTTAATTCGTTATGGCAATTCAGAACCAATAAATTTTCCATTTGTACCCAAAAATATGGTCAAAAAGTAGGTGGACTGTCTTAAAACTCATTGTTCGATTATCGTTCGATTCTGTGTCCTATTTAGAGAGATTTCGGATCCCACAGATAGCATTGGTGCAGTCAGAATTGAGCAAATATTGTTAAGAAATTCGGAAGGAAGAAAGACCTAACCTTCAAACTCCTTGTCTCGAAAACATAAATAGAATTTTTTTTTTCATTCATTTTCGAGAATATCATCATTGTGCGAAATGCCAATAATAGTCCAACAATATTCGTGACCCAAAAGATGGTCGACCAGGAGACGAAATTAATGTCGTCAAACGTCTACATCCGACGTACCAGTTATGTAAATTTGTCGAAGCAATTACACACTTCTCACACGCGGAACTAGACAGTTTGTCTGCCATCATAGTAGGCCACAGGCGATCAAACAGGTGGTTCCACCGGATTTACCATAAATATACGAAATCAGATCGAACACCAGCAAAAATAGCTCGGAGTGTTTCGATACTACAGAGTAGGAAGTCTTAACACCAAATGAACACAACGCGGTGTATTTTGGTGTGAAATTATCATCGCATGTTTTATCTTTTTTTTCGTTTTCGAAATTTTCTCTGACAGCGAAAGACGTACGACCGAGTTTTATACACATTTAATTATAAAAGTCCAGCGGTGTCAAGTAGCAAAGTTGCGAAGAATACGAATCGGAATTATCTTTATGACTGATCTGCCACGTAATTTTAACCGTGAATGAGAAATTGCCGAGTGTTTTGACATCTCAAGATGACTGTGCGAAATTCAGTCCGACAGATGATCTAGTATGAAGTGGCGAAAGTGTATCGATTTGTGGGCAAAATATACTATTTTCATGACGTTTCCTTGAATACTCAGCGACAGCAAAGGTAATTCTATTACAACCGCATTTTAAATTCGAATTTCCTCTACGGTAATGACAATAAACGAAATAATTCATTGTTAGTATTTGTTCACTTGGTTCGAAAGCGTACATAAAAACAGTGTTTACTTTTATCTCTGAAAAACGAAAAATGATGCGAAAAAGTTGCGTTTTGAATTGATCAAATTTTAAATAATATTTTAGTGCGAAAAAAAGAGTGGCGTCATAATTTGTTCCTTCATTATAGCCCCCTAGAGGAAGCCACTGGAATAATTGAACAAATAAGGAAGAAATAAGGAATAATATAGGAAATCGAGAGAAAAAGTTTTTCATGAATCGAAAACTTCTCTGGCAAAAAGTTCGTGAGAACTATTTCCTCATTTCTCAGCAAAGAGTCTACATTTGGATTTTTTCTATAATATCGAATAACTTTATATTCATATAACATAAGAAAAAACAAACATTTAAAAATCTAAATGAACTAGATGATAGATTGAAATCCTGTATTTACAAAAAAATATATGGAAGTTCTCTAGATATTTGAAATTGAGTCAATTGTATGTTGAGGAAAATGTAAATGCTTAGGCATTGTGTATGACTGTTGCAATTTGAAAATGATACTTTCTCAAAAAAATATAATGAAAAAAAGATCAATACGATGAAATGAATGAAATATTTCCCGGGCGTTACAAATGATGCCCAATTAATCACGGAAAATATCAAGGTGGCTCTCATGGAACAAATTAATGAAGATTTCGATGGATATCTTTCTTCTCGAGCCCATTAACCACACTATCCATCCTCATCATAAATTAATACTGATCTGGATCTCTGGATACGGCGGCTGGAATTAATAATAATTCATGCTGCTTGTATGTACCCTTGAGCAGTCACGTGCTCTCACTTCTGCCCTATTGTCCGGTCTGATTTCAGCGCACCTTCTGTGCCACCTAATGATATTTACGATGCCCAAGAGGGATTTAGTTCATTGTTCATCACACAGGGTTGCCAGCTCGGTAGATTCCACACCAGAACTGTTGATTATCTCTTTCTGTTGAACTATTTTCGATAACCAAATGTGCTGGTTCTTGTTATGCTGGTTTCTATCACTGGTTGCATGCACATTCGAGACATTAACACAGTCAAGACAGTCAAGAATTGGGTGAAATATCACGTATGGTGTTTTTCGTGTTTCAAACAAATCAGAAAACGATAAATTCAAGGATCAGAGACAGAGGAATTTCGCACTAATTTTATGTCAATTTTTCGTTGTCTGTTTGGTGATTCTCGAAAATCTGACTTGGCAACACTGTAATCACAATAGCAGGCTGTTGAAACGGTAGCGAATCGGTGCTTTGCGAGATTATCATCATAATTTCGTTTAATATATTCATTGTTAAGTAACTGTAATAAATTTTTAATGATATAGAAGTTATGTTATTGTGGATGCTATTATATACCTAGGATGGCCGTCTAGTCGTATTAATATAATGATCTTTATAGGATCGATGAAGTTATTATAGTATATTTCACCTCTATTATATAACAACTTTTTATTTATTGATTATTTCCTAGTCGAAATAGTTGTTAATGTCATACACGCATTCAGTGACGAGGTTTGAAAATTTTCAATTTGTAGTCGTCGGAAAAGAATGGTATATAACTTTAACGTTTGTTTGACGTTTACAACACTTGTTATATAATGTACTGAGGGTTGGCTGCATTAAACCTACTGAACAAATTGATTATGCAATCGACTGTTGATATTCAAAAGTTCAATCACGAATCAAGTTGATTTTCACTGAAGTATTCAAGAATCAATCAACAGTACTTGTACTCGCTTTGCGTAAATGTGAATTTGCATTTCAACCGAAATGATCCCAAGTCATCAAACAGGTAAGCGCTATAATTTCATGATTGGCTTATAAAGTTGGTGAAGCAATTTGCTCGTCACGAGATGAGAGACAAGGACCAGCGGTAATTTTAATGACACAAACGTATACTTTAAAGTACGTTAAAGGTTTTTGATGCGGCCGAAAATCTTTTAATCATCGCTAAGTTGATAAAGAGTCCGATTTATTCTAAGTGAATGATTCATTAGCAGTCTGTCGATATTTTTTCATACAACGAGCATATGATAATAGCCATCGACACGAGTAGAAGACTATACTTTATTTACGATTTCCAAAAAGATTTCATGAATGAACGGAGACGAGTAGATACTATGAATGAAATTCTGTCAAGAATTCCGAAAGGGGATCTGGAAATTTAGTAGAGTTCGATGCAACACAATTCTAAAACACTCTGCATGGTGGGAAAATAGTCAAAGGGGCATTATAAATCAACGAATTGAACTGGAAAAAAACTTCCGATCCGAACCCGAGTCCCACATTTTCCTTTTCTCTCATGCAATAGCCGTACAAAAAATCTGATATCTTATTGAAGAATGGTGAATCTCCAAATCAGATGACGCTCCATATCCACTGTTCTTCGTGTTGGCAATCCTGATGTTTATTATTTCGAGACAGGCTCTTCTAAGCTGCTTACGTGTTGCAAATTATAGTTCCGCTGAGATGAAACTTTTAATGGCCGCTGAAAGAAGAAGCCAATCACGCAATGGCGTTTGTTTTTTTCGTTTTGAATCTCGAACTGAGAGAATGCTCTTGCGATACTTGTCTCGAGATAATTCGTACCAATGAAATTGATAATGAAGGATTTCTAGGTTATGTTTGAATTTTTATTTATTTGATTCATATAGTTTTGATTGCAAATGAGAGGAATTTGTAAGAAAATCACGTTTATGAATGAAATATAATGGACCAACTGGCTCTTTGACAAATGGATTTTACACGATCTTTATAGTGTTTTCGAAGCTATATATAAATTACCAACGTAAGAATTCTAGACGAAGGAAGAGCTGGTTCTGTTTCAGCAAAGTCCAACTATAACCCATTCGAAATTGATGCGTTCTCCTTTCTTCCTCAACAGATAGATCGTATCCGAGCTTATTCGTTCTTCAGGAGGTCTGGCGTATGTTATTAAGGCCCCATTATAGGCAATGGCAACTAAACAATAGCCTTGCTGCTGCTCTATAATTTAGCGTCCAAATAAATTGGTTGTTAGCTCGTGGGTTGTATGATTTTCCGCAATATAATATCGCCCTGTTTAACTTCCATGACCGGATTTTCTTTGTGGATCAGGTTCACATCCAGATCCTCTCTATACCTGGGTGATTCCAACGAACTCATCAATATCGCTGTAAACGAGAGACTATTTGTTCGCTAAATGAATGACTTTGAAGTTGAGTTTTGATTCATTTCATCATTTTAAATTCACAATTTCGATTATCAACTTTTAAGTCTCCGATTATATATTATACTGTTACCATATCACTAAACTTGAGTTCACCGATCACACTGTATGAAAAAACAACTGAAACCAGTTTTTTACTAGACGTTTCGAAAATTGTTCATCTCTAGAATATTCATAAATCTTCAGAATACAAGATGACTCAGAACTATACAAGAGACTCCTAGTTGACTGAGACACCCTGTACACCGATAACTAACGACTCCGATCACGCAGTACTAGTATCGGTGACCTAACTGACGGATACAGACTGACAGTTCTGACAGCCAACAACTCGGAGATCGAACGCAACAGGTAGAAAGATTTTCCATACTAGGTAGCCCCAATTAATAACCGAACTCCTCCCGGTTTTTGACCCTTATGATTAGGTCGTCATCAGAGAAGATCATAACACACACGAGAGAAAACGGCATAGGCGTAGGTCACATTTTTTGCAAGGGGGCTCCCCGTGACGATATGTAGAATGCATCTTGAGAAGTGAGGATTCGTGCGGCAGGTGGCCTTTATCATATAGGGTGGACCATTAGTGTGGCAAACGCTGCTCTACTATTCCAGATATGGAAAAAAATTGACAGAGGAGTATGAAAAAATAACAAGAGACTGAATTCTTCGATTTTTTCATGGCATAAAAGATTATGTTACTCGGATTTAGAGTTTTTTTTTATCTGTGGGCAACACGAAAAGGAAACCTATAATGTTCGAGGAACATCGTGTCAGCCAGCGGTGGAATTCTGGGAGAGAAGGAAGGTGTTGGAATTTTTCTTGAAAGTTTGGAGGTTGTAAGCATCAGGAAAGTCTTTACTAGGCAAATAATTCCACAACTTTGCCGTTCTATTGAGGAATGATGCTTGGTATAGCGATGTTCGACAGGTCTTGAGCCTGACAGTGTAGGGGTGACCAGCCTGAGCTCGTCTGGTTTGTCTACTAGGAATCGCACGTGGTGGCATGATAGATGATATTTCCGTTGAGCACCGACCGTGGAAGTATCTTTAAAAAATGTAGAGATCGCCGACCTTTCTATGATGATCTAGAGAGGTCAATGATTTGGTGATTGTTGTGTCATCGACTAGGCGAATAGCTCTCTTCTGAATTGAATCTAAGAGCTTTAGCGTATGTTTGGGGGCTGAGCTCCAAACATGTGAACAGTACTCCAGGACAGGTCGAATTTGTGCTTTGTAGATCATAAGCAGTTGCTGGGATGTATCTCTTCGCACGAAATAGAAAACCGAGTTTTCGTGAAGCAGTTTTCGCAACGGACCTCACATGATCGTCCCATGAGAGAGCACTGTTGGTGGTGATACCCAGCATGGATATTGACGACATCATCAAATTGGGCATTGTCTTTCAAAACATAAAATTTGGCCCAATAAAATTGTGGGCCCCCTCAAACACCCCCAAAGCAGGGTTCACTTAGTTTTTGAAGCAAAAAAGAAATAGAGTGCCTGAAAAACAGAGACATGCCAATTTTCAGATGATTCGATCCGTTATCGTAGTCACACATTTAGATAATGTTTTTTTACCTAACAGTGGCTGAAGCTCCGAGAGGGTGCATTTTAAGACACATGTTTATTTGAAGAAAAAGTCTTATTTTGATCCCAACAATGAGTCCTTGGGATATTTACATCGAATTATGAAACAACCTGTGTTTTCTGTTTTGAAAAATTCGAGATTTGGTGTAATTGCATTTGTTAGGCGCCTGAGCACGCCCGTGCTCAGAGGTGATTGACTCTGAACGATCAGTCCTTGCCGCTAGCAGACAGGGTTCAGAGAGCTTCCTTTTTTCTACCTGAAAGTAATGAAATGGGCGAAGAAGCCCTACAGCGGCAACGGTAGTCGGAGTCGAAGAGTTGAATCGAAAGAGGTTAGTTATATCACAGTTCGCAGATTTCGCGGCCCATTCAGCCTCTTCACATATATTCCGTTCACCCAGAGAAGATTCACTCGATCCCAAAGATATGATATTGTATATTCTCTGCTAGATCGATCTCACAGAGAGATGAATTAGAATCAGCTGTTTGTTAGCAAAACATTTCGATATACCATGTAGTTGTATTGAGAAGCACGAACTTTGCCAATTCAGGATTATCCTCTGACAAGTCGGACAATTTCCATGCATCATGGCTTTTTTTTGGGTTGTGACATCGCCTCAACACTGACTATATTTTCCCGTTGTTTTTTTTAACATCATCTCGAACATACCATCTTAGAGTTTGTTGATACTTTTGCAACCATCGCGACAAAAGCATTCTTCAAGCTGACGATATCGAAGAAAGAACTGTGGAGTGGTTGTTGAATATGATGAGGAAAATCCGTAGATTTGATTTTTTTTGCATTATCTAACTGTTACTTATATCGGCATTGCGCAATGGTCGTTTCCCAACAAATTACTACTTTCGATAGCTGGCATAGATAATTATAGGTAGTGCCACAATGAACTCTGGTGGTACACGACGCAAAATTAAGATTATTAAATGTATGTGGAATTCTCTGGCTACTCATTATGACGGTACATCGATATTAGACGGTCATTTTCAGACGGAGTCAGTTATAGTTGCCCCTGATATGTTTTCCATGGATGCTGATGGCAGTGATCGGGCCAAAATTGAATTATAGATAACCATCGGTTGCAATGGTATCCGTGTGTGGGAACACTCTGTGAAGACACAAAAAACCTACGAGCATTTCCGAAAGAGAAGAGGGTTACCACTACTATGATACACGTGCAGCAAAAGAAAACATTGTTTTTTACATTTTTTCGAGTAATTTTGCACTTATCATGCGATGGGTTTATTTTCGATTTTTTTTGGTACTTACGTATTTCGACCTCAGAAACCCGAATTTTTATAATAAAAACGTGCGCCAACTTATATTTTTCGAGATATCCCAGGAAAAAGTATGAAAATTAACCTTCTTTCTTCGGCTCGTTTTGGTTAGGCATGGAGTTTCTTTTCTCACACAGGATACTTTTTATACCTTCCTCGAACATTCAAGAAGTCAAAAAGAAGGGAAAACATCCTCGAATTAGTTAAATCAACGTTCTTCAGCATCTTGGAGGAAGGTGGATCCAGCATTTTTCATATGGACGGCGCTGTCAAATGAGAATCTACGTCAGAATCGCTAGTTCTGTGAGTCAAAATATCACAGATTGACATTTGACAGCGCCGTCCAAATATGAAAGAAGGATTCATCAAAGATGCTAAACACGATGAATTAAACTTCTGAGAGGATGTTTCTCCTGCTTTTCAGCTTCTACAATGTATAAGGAAGATATAAAGAGTATCTTATGTGAGAAATGAAACTTCGAATGGCTATGGTCCCTACTCAAAACAGGCCGAAACAAGAAGGTATTTTCATATTTTTTCCTGGAATATCTGGAAAAATATGAGCTTGCGCACGTTTTTACTGTGAAATTAGGGTTCCTGAGGTCGAAATACGTGAGTACCAAGGAAAAAATAAAAAAAAACCCATCGCATGATAAGTGCAAAATTACCTTTTTTGCACTGGTTATAAAATTTTTCCGACACCTGACGCATGATTCCCAATCTGACATTCAGGTATATTTGTTATCTCCACGTTATCCGCGAGTATATAGTCGTTTTTTTTTAGTGTAGATCTCCTTGAGTAATCGTCTTGAGTAGGCGATCCTCTTAAGGCATAATTCGAATATCCGAATAAGTGAGGTTAGATGACTTCCATTCGTAGATACCAAAAACTATTTGGAGAGTTCACTAGAACTTATAAATTGCCATGCATTCAGAGGGATTCTGCTATGTAGGATTCAACATTTTGTTCAACCGTTATATTTTCGAACAGTCTCAAAATGAAGCTCTTGAAGTACCATTGAAGCAAAAAAAAATCCGAACCGTTCGAAACCTTACCTACTCTTACCTCACTAAACGGTAACTTTATGGATACAGTGTATGTTTCGATTTCGTGGACTTTCTAACAGTCAACATTGAGGTATCCCACCCTTTTGTCAAGTCATCGAGGACGCTACTGGTCGAAATGAATGATCGGGTCATCAATAGCATAATAAATCATACTCCATCGGGAGTGAAACGCGTTATGTACGGAAGAACATAAAGAACATGAACATAAAACTAAAAAACCATCGGGATATATCCGATGGAAAAATCGGTTCGCGATTCGTTTCTTTGATTGATGACGAATGGAGGGGAAAAAAAATTGGTAGTCGATCAGTTCGCTTTTTGCTCAGCTTTCAGTAGCGCTGCGTCAGAAATATCGCATTTTCTGAGGACACTATCATGTGAAAAAATGTATTTGTAGTCCTTTCTACTATAAGTGGTAACAAAAAAATGCCACCTGGTAGTAAACATATCTATGGAAACGTCTGAAGCGCGTGTCATTTTACCTAACCTAACCTAACCTAACCTAACCTAACCTAACCTAACCTAACCTAACCTAACCTAACCTAACCTTATCTCACCTGCCCTAGTATATTTTTCTAGACAATTTTCGTGACCTTGAAATCCTTCAGAAGTTCCAAAATCAATCTGAAATTTGTTTCTAAGACCATCGGTCTAATCGAAAATGAATATTCTCGAGATGTCTATGAATTGTGAGATTATGGTCGCCTCGAAGAGCCATTTATAAAGTTCGAGAAGAGGAGGAACGAACTGCGGCTGGTTGAAAGAGTTGTCTCACAAATAATATGTCATTGTCAAGTGATAAACAATGGTAATGAATTATCTGATTCTAAGAAAATTCTACGATTACAGCGAAACATAACAAAACGAAATATTCCATGGAACATCGTGTACGTTATCATATTAAGAGAACGACCATTAACTTGATTTACCAGTTATATGAACTGTAGGGAAAGAATTTATAGTAACAGAGAGGAATTCAATGGTAATGATGTGATATATGCACCTGCAGTCAGTATTTTCTTATATCGAGCCCTTGATGATCATGTTAAAGCTCGATTTCAATGATCATAAATATGTTTTTCTTGATGGGAGGTCGAGATGAATAATAAAATGAGTGGTTGTGACCAATTGATTATTTCTTTTAGTGTACACAACTCGGTGGTTGATGCGCCAATGATTTCTTTTCCTAAACCTCTACTACTACGGTGAAATCAGTCACTTTCCACTCTCTTTATCGAATTTATTTTTTCTGTATAATTTAAGGCCTGGTAATAAGGAAAAAAAATGACAAAATAGCAAACAGTAACCATAATCAATACGCTACTTTAATTTTCTTGACGGTAATGCTAAACAGCGTCTTATACAACTTTGGTAACAGATTGTTCTTCTTCATCTGAAGTTTCTGATGATGTGTGATTTCTCACGATTTCTCGAGAAGAAACAAGTAAAGTACAATTAGGATATCAGTTGGCCTCCTGACAGAGCATCGTAGTCTCAACAAACATTTGAGTAACATCGACCTAGCAGAAGAACCATCGTGCAGATTTTGTCCAGGATGAAGTGCAAACAGCAGTAACCGTACTTTGCTACTGTGGAGGTCTGTCAAGACTGAGTTTTCGCCCAGATATATGAAGGATCCGTAGGGTTGGACAGAGGACACCAAACTTTTTCGAGAGTCAAACACAACGGATCTGAAAAGGCCCTGGTGTAGAAGATGAAAAAACAAGTTCGATATCCGAAAGAATCAATCAACGTGAAATATTCTTGTCAATGCCACCTTCTGACGAAGTTACCGAATACCGGGTATTCCTACTGCGGAAACGACGTGAGGTAGTGGAGTTCTTCGTGAAGGAATGTCTTCAATTCAACGTGAATAACGAATGTGCCTGAGAACTGACAGAGGATCTCTGGTGCAACCTGCACGTACGCAAGATAGCGCCTATCGTTTATCGGTGGCTATTTTTGCGCTAGCAGTTCGATCTTTGCCTCATCCGAATCGAAAATGTAGCGGGAGCGAGAGAAAAAAGTTGTTCGGTCTCTCGAGTAGACTGACTGGGTAATGGAAAACAGTATAAAGGAATTTCTTCCAATTAGAGTCCGATAAATTGATAATTTTGCTGAGGAGTGCAGTTTGTTGGCAATATCTGGTCGTAGAAAAAGTGATAATTCATCTCTATTAGCTCAGAACGAAATTCAATGAGGTCACTAGTGGAAGAATTTGAGGCGAACAAGCGTTTCCAGAAAAACGAAATTCATTTCCAAAACAACATTACCTAGCTGTCTCTATTCCTACTGTGTAAAACAATTTTTTGTGCCTCAGTGTAGCAGTGAGTTGAGGCTATTATAACTTCTCGTTCAATAACCTCCTTCCATGGATTAAATATATTATTTTCAGCAGTGATATCACAAAAAAGGTAGAATATTTCTACATCTTTTTTTTTGGTTCTTCATCGAAATACTTTTTCAAATCACTGCATTCACTGATATCATCAACCAATAATGTGCATAAGCGTTTTTGGACTCGAAGTTTCATTCAACATAAATTCGTCACCAAAAAAACTGAATAAAATGAAGCTGTATTATTATTTTCTACTACAGTCTGATATAAGAGGAAAATTGTGTTCAGTTTTTTTAATAATTGCTTTATTTGCTAATAAAGTGTGATATATATATTAATCTAAACTCACAATCTATTCATTAAAAGAGCATCCAACAAGTTCCTTTTGTTGAGTTTTTGATTTATGTGTGACTGAATGATGCACAGTTCTTTGCCACAATTAAAACACAGAAGTTATGATGACGTGATGTCTAACGAGTATATATTTCATTCTTTTCAGAGGTCGTTCACCCTAATTCTACAAGCCGTGGATCACAACAATGTATCTTCACCTGGTGAGTACTAGAATTATTCTCCATCACTGCATGATTATAATTGAATCCTCTAGTCAAAATCCAAACTTTTAACTGAAATTGTCAACAAGTGAAACGTTCAAGTGGTACTAGGATATTTTTTCTTGACAACACATTTGCTACCTTAAAGAAAACACAGTCGAGTACAAGTACTATTTTTCATTGCTGTACAATTGAATCCTTCAGTTGAAGTATGATTTAATTATCAGTAAGAATCCAAATCACGAACTCAAGATTTCAACAAGTACTCTAGAACGTTGAAGTGGTTTTAGGATATTTGTTCTTGACAACACATTTGCTACCTTAAACTAAACACAGTCGAGTGCTTTTCGAATCGATAATTTTCCATGTGGGATCCATACGAGGATCGTTCGATATATCTCAGTCCACTGAAATATTTCTCGAATAATACTAGTTGAATTTCTTTCGAACATATTTAAATTTATTTTGTCTATTGATGTAGATAAATCGGATTTGAGTAAAATGAAATGCGACTCGGTTGATGTCACAAGAATGACGCGTTGTGAAATTTAAAAAGAATAGAATACAAGCAGATAGATATAGTATACAGTAAATCTCAATTTCAGTGTTAATCAAAATGATTTGAAATCTCTAAACCTCCTGAACTTTTCGTCCCCTCAAACCGTTTCAAATTATCATATCAATCTTCAATTACAATATTCTCTAATATATACTCTATGATCCTCGTAGAGACAATACAATGGGCACAAAGCTCGTCGTCTTCACTGTGTCAGTGTAGCATTGTGCTGTTGTGGTTTATTATAAAACAATTTGAGGGACCTTTTTACGACGCCTTTTATGGAATACGGTGACAGTTTTACGAGCTCAGCTCTCACCAGAAGGCTAGAAAAACATCGCTGTTACCTGAAATCCATTGTCGTAAATTATCTCATGCTGGTACACCACTACAGAATCGACTAGGATAGATAAACACTTCTGGTCTTTGCAGAATATCGAGTAAAGCAGATGCGGTGTGTCAAAACCCACGCGGAGTATTCTAGACTAAACTTGTACACTTGCTTTGCAGTGAAGATTCAGAGACTGGTAGGTTAGGTTAGGTTAGGTTATGTTAGGTTAGGTTGTCTTTTCTTTATTATCGTTCATTATCCTTCAGAAATTAAGGTTGATTCATTCATTTGATTGTCATAAAAAAAAGAATCAAACAAAGACAAAGAGTCCACTGGAATCTTCAAGAAATACTCCCTGAAAGTAATGCTTTACATACAGGGTGTCGCGAAAATATACCGACAAAATTTATGGAGTGATAGTGTCCGCAAATGAGCCTTTCGGGCTTGTTTTTATGTTTCCCATCACCTCTTGAAGTTAATCGGTGTCTTTTTGGGACACCCTGTATACCTATTATTCGTATTATTCGCAGATGAGACTGGCTACTTAATTACCAACATTCTGATAATCTGAATCGGTTTGGACCGTCGTGGAAATTTCTTGTTGATATTTTTATAATTGGATGAATAAAAAATACCTAATTGGTGCCCATACCAGATAATAATTCTTGATGTTACTGAAACAATGGCGGATGTTGAAATAGGAAAAATTGACACAAGTCGAACATACGGAATGTTGCAAATGCCTTGACCATTCTTGATTTCATTTGGATGTTGAAGGTTTGACGCGGAATATGTCACTGTATCGGTAACAAAGAAATAATGGAAATGGCACTATTCAAGGTCATTTATATCGCCATGTTGGTAGTAGTGATGGTAAATTATACAATTTATAACTCTGTTGGGTAATAGAAAATAGTCGTTAAGAATGTCCTGTGTGCGATGGGAAATATCTATCTGCAATCGCATAAGATAAACACTCGGTCGACCATAACGATGTCAATTAGGTTGAAAGATGGCGGAAAATCAAAGAAAAATGGATGGTCGACTCGAACACACTAGTTACACAATAATCAGGAAGAATCGTACGAACCTAAACCGTGATAAATCCCGTGGAAGTTTAATCAAAAAAAAAGTTCTTGATTCAAAGATAAGCTGAGCTCGAAAATGTGTTGTGGTGACGTTATCTTAATGTTGGTATACACAGGATGTCCGTTTGAAGACCACAAGTTCGTGCCTCAACCTTTAAGACCTTCTTTTTACGATGTTTATTTTTGGACCATATCTGAAGGGGTTATTTGAGCTAGTATTGAAAAATGAGAAATACAATAGTTTTTTCCTGGTTGAGGATAAAGCTTGAATTGAATTGATAAATTGAAAACCTCTTTTGAGACGAGGAGGAAAAAACCCGAAAATCGATAAAAACGACGATGTTGTTGGTAAATTAGCAAGTTTCTACGCCACTGGTTCGCTACTGTTGACCCACTGACCGCGTGCGCAAAGTGATAATTTATGGGAATCGAAGAAGAATCGAGAAATATCCCTGCAGGTGCGTGGGCCTAAATGATTCATCGGAAGTCGCATGAATGGGATCTCACGACTGTCCTTAGGGTGTGTTGGGTCAGTAGTAGGAGGCCGAGGAGGAATTAAACGTGCCAGTGGCGTACAACGAAAGAAATACAATTTTCGCTCGTCGTGTACCTCGTTCCGTTCTCGCTGTCGTGTTTTCAGTCACTAAAATTGATGTGTGAATTTGTTATTTTTTCTCACAATATGTACATTGGCAACACTGCTCTAATGCTCATTCCATGTTTTCGATGTTTTGTGATTTTTGCGATCTTTGTTTTCTGCGTCCTGTGGTTCTGTTGCACGTCGTTCCATGTTTTCGATGTTTTGTGATTTTGCTATATTTTTCTACGTTCTGTGGTTCTGTTGTCAGGTCGTTCCATATTTTCGATGTTTTGTGATTTTTGCGATCTTTGTTTTCTGAGTTCTGTGGTTCTGTTACAAGTCGTTGCAGTTCTCGATGTTTTGTGATTTTTGCGATCTTTGTTTTCTGCATTCTGTGGTTCAGTTGCAGGTCGTTCCATGTTTTCGATGTTTTGTGATTTTTGCGATCTTTGTTTTCTGCGTCCTGTGGTTCTGTTGCAGGTCGTTCCATGTTTTCGATGTTTTGTGATTTTTGCGATCTTTGTTTTCTGCATTCTGTGGTTCAGTTGCAGGTCGTTCCATGTTTTCGATGTTTTGTGATTTTTGCGATCTTCGTTTTCTGCGTTCTGTGGTTCTGTTGTCAGGTCGTTCCATGTTTCTATGTTCAGGGCAAATCTCCATTTCCATTCACAGCGGAAAAATGGAACTTTTTCAATTTTTCCCTATCATCGTGAAAATGATGTACCCGGTTAAAAGATGGAAGAAAGTCTAAGTTTTTCAGAACCGTCTACGCATGTATATCGACTTCACCTCGTGATACGATTCATACAATATTCATGAATGAAAAGTAAAATCATATTGCTGTATCTCGTTGACTTTCTCAATGGGTTATTTGCTTGTGCCCTAAAAAGAACATTCGCTCTGTCGTTTTCGGCAACAGAGAAAAAAGCGTATCCTTAAAAGAAGATACCGCTTACTACGTTATCGTAGTCTATACGGTTCGTATAGTAGAACTTGAAAACGGTCGGCGCGTCCTTGCCTTGGGACACCCGTAATTGGTGCTCATGCACTTCCAAAACCAGTGGCGTAAATCATTCAGGGCCGTCTTTGATCTATATAGGTACACGATTAATAACACCAGCGAACTAAATACTAAATTGCAACTTTTCCGTTGTAGTGGAAAAAGTATAGTATGGCACTCGTACACGAACTGTACCTATGATGAAATATTTTTTGTAGCTACCAACAACATAATAGAAGAAGCCACCTACTCGGGCATCATCGACCCCAGTCCCGAGTGGCACACCCTCAACCATCGCGGGCAGAGGGCGCGACTGACCTACAGGGTGAGAGTCAAGTGCGACGTGCACTACTACAATTCGACCTGCACGAAATTCTGCAGGCCCAGGCACGATACCTTCGGCCATTTCGTGTGTGACGCCAATGGCGAGAAACGGTGCATCGAGGGGTGGCAAGGGGCTACTTGCGAAACAGGTAATCTTTGGAATTTCTTTGAAACATTTTTTTCTCGAATTGTAAAATTCTAAATTTGTAAATGCTTATTTTTTTTAAATTTCTGAATTTCTAAATTCTTATATCTCTAAATTTCTTAAAGAAAAAATTCTGAATTTTCAACTTCCTCAATCTCCAAATTTCCTACTCTATAAATTTCTTTCTTTCTCAATTTTTAACGTTGTAAATTCGTTAATTCTCGACTTTATAAATTTCAAAATGTGGGAGTTTGCATGTTCGGATTTTGTTGAAAGAAATTTTCTCAAAAATCAAACAACAAATGGATTTTTCGTCACAAAACTTCATAGCCGTTTGTAGTGTAGTCTTTCGCCAGTAGATGGCGCCGACATTGGAGATCTCGTGTCATACCTAGACACTCGAATTTTTGTCTTCAAAATAAGTTACGAAGTGTTTCCAATTCGTAACCAATGCCAACAGAAGATCATTCAGTCTAAGTTGAGATATTTTTTTTTCGTTACAGCTTCTTGTAAGGCTGGGTGTCATCCCATCCATGGAATGTGTAAAAATCCAGGGGAGTGCATGTAAGTACAAAATTTCACTCCATCAGTTCAGTTCACCCTGTAGCAGTATCGTTCAACTACTCGACTAATAGTACACAGAGAAGAATCAAATCATTAAAAAATCGTGAATTCCACAAAATCTGTTGTAACAGTAACTTTTTCTACGGTAATCTTTCTTCAACTGAATATTTTGTTCGGAAAAGCACTCACATTTCAATTCCACATGATGATTGATAAAAATATTTTGTCCTGATAAATTAACTCCTGTATAAAATGTGTCATTTGAAGACGACTGTTTTGTCATTTTGACAGCGATAAAAAAGGTGCATCGTTTTTTATCACCGATAAAAACGCCTGTTCCTCTTGAGCGTCCACATCTAGTATGCTTACGTCACTTTAATGTCTGCCCTGTCAGTTATTTGAGCATTGTTGATAATTGATACTAAACCATTACAACATGAGTCGTTAATTTATCTTGCCAAAAAATACTCGAGCTTTTCTTTTGAGGATAAATTTCTTTTCAACTCAAAATTTTTCCATCAGTAATTTTGCTTGAAAAACTGACATTTGACAGAATCACTCGACCTTCGGTCTCGCGATTTTGTCATGTCAGTTTTTCTCGTAAAATTACTGATTGGCAAAATTATTTCGTTACAAAAAGAAACTTATCCGATAAAAAAAAGCTCTTGTGTTTTTACTGTTGATAAAATATGTGTATTCAATTACAAGTTGAATAGACATAAACTGTTCATTTATTCAAATAAATTTGTTGATATGAGAGCAATGAGTGAAATACTTCATTCCTGCAAAACGATCAGTTGAATTATTATCCATATTTTGGCTTAAGTAATACGTTTTCTCAGTCAGTTTCACAGAAAATCCTGACCATCGCGTAAAATACTGTGAGAATCATTGCCCTGGAATGTAAAGGCTATATTAATTCATTGCTTCAGCTCGTTCAACGAGAAGATGCAATCTTCGATTAGAAATTCAAATTTTTCACGAGAAATTTGGTATGGAGGATGAGGTATTCAGGGTATTCGATTACATAGTGAATGCAGTTTGATTCGCAGCTTATTCGAGGTCGCATCGAAGAAGCTTCCACCATAGTGCCAGATATAATCTCAAGGAGATAGATTAAAAGATGATCATTATTCTCTTTATATCATTTATTTTCCTATCATTCATCAATTTGACTGTCAAAATGACACTTTGTCTGATTATATTAAATATTTTGAAGTATTACTCATGGGTATGTGTGTTAGGGTGTTTTCTTGTCTCATCTACTATTGAGGTCTCTTCACAATTTACCTGTATTTTATCAGCATCAAGTGCAGTTATAGAAGATATATTCTGTCACAATGTCTCCAACATTCGGAAAATACTGGATGACAAAGAGATTCGATACACGATGTCATGAATATCTCTGAAATGAAGAGAGTCGATAGTTCTCCTATGAGGGAACTATTTCTCAAATCATTATTCCTCATCCCACGTTGTTTGCCAAATTGCAAACCATGTTTTGTGAATTTCTCAAGTTGTAAATTCTTCGAATTCGTGAATTTGCAAATTTGTGAATTGATTTTTGAAATTTGTAGATTTGAAGATTTGTAAAATTACAAAATTTCTGAATTTCTTGAAATCTATTTTTCTGAATTTTCCAATTCATGAATTTCTAAATTTTACAAAATTCCAGATTCTTGATTTTTGTAATTTGCTAATGGCTGACTGTAGAATGGAAAACTTGATGAATTTGTAAATTTGTATACTTGTAAAATTTATAAATTTGGTGAATTTGTAAATTTGTAAATTTGTAAATTTGTAAATTTGTAAATTTGTAAATTTGTAAATTTGTAAATTTGTAAATTTGTAAATTTGTAAATTTGTAAATTTGCAAATTTGCAAATTTGTAAATTTGTAAATTTGTGAATTTGCGAATTTGTAAATTAGAAATTTGGAAAATGGTTGATTCCAACGTTGGGATTGAACGTCTCGAAAGTCGAAACTTGTGCCAGATGGTGGTGGGCCACTCCTCTAGTATCGAAATGAACTCGAAGCCATTATTGGCGTTTCATAAGAATGGTCTCACGTTGGCCGCCAAATGTCCGAGTCGATCTCGACAATCGTTTACACGATCGACATTCTGTTCGAATGTCGACCATTTATCCCTGCTCGACGTGTCGTCGGCCATTATTGTAAAATCGACCGCAGCAGGAGATATTTCGTTTCTATTTTTACGAGTTGTGACGATGCCGTCGAATTCGGTGACGAAATTTTTTAATGAAAGGCCCATGCACGGCAGCGTTTTTCGAGTTTATAGCTGGAGCGAGAAAAAAATCGGGTTAATTGGCGCGTGATTGATGATAATAGTGTTGAAGATCAATAAATTAAATTTAACTACTTACAAAATGATGGAGAGTGAGGTGAAAAAGTGGTACTCGGTGTCTTGTAGCTGAAGGCGATTATTACATCGGTTATTGCATGTAATGAGAGGCGATTTTGTCGCAAAGTTCGCTCTTAATAAGTCGCGTCTAATACGATGATGGTTCGATGTAAATTGTTATCGAATCAGGATTAAAAAAGGCATGTTCATTGGAAAACAGCGTACGTTTTGCTTCCATTTATTTAGAATAATTGCCATTACTATACTCTATCTAGGACTTCTATGAAGATTTCTCCTAAATAAGAATGAAAATCTGTATCTCAGTAATTAAAGACGATAGATATATCATTGTTGAGGATTGATTTTGAATCAGGTATGAAAATAGTCACAGGAAAACATAAGGAATAATTAGATGACCACGTTGTTCATCAGCTCAACAAATATATTAGATTTTTTTCTTTATTTTGAAGAATTTTCGATACTCCAAAATTCAACACATCAAGTTTCCACCATATATTCAAAATTTGTCAAAAATATTGACACATGCAGAGGTGGTATTATCGAAAATGTCTATTACATGATAAATTCTCGTTCCTGATGAAACAACAATGAATTATCATATCCTGGTCGTCGTACTCGAAGAACTTGGAGCCCACTTCCTTCTAGAGTTTTTTCATCTTTCGCAAATTGGATTGAACCTGTCATTTTGCAATTTTTTTCTCTTCCGCTTAGATCGTTATTGTTATGAGAATATAACTTCATTAGTCGTGTTTCAATTTCTTCGCTTGCTATACAAGGACCTGTAGTTTGCCTCTTTTAATGATACATTTACTTATTAAATTATATTTTTTTATTTCCATTTCTGTGATTCTATTCGCGTAATCTATTCTGTTGTTAGACGACTGAGGCTCGTTGAGAATATACAGGATGTCATGATTTCACGGGGTGATCAATCAAAATCAGCCACTCAGTCCTGAAAGGAGGAAATCGAGTGTGAGATGCCTCAAGGATAGATGTTGGGGCCCCTTTCTCTTTTCAACGAATAAATCGGATTCCAACATTGTTGAGGTACAGGATGTCCCGTGTATGAAGCTGACTGAATATTTTTCAATGAAATTCAAACTCAGTTCTGAAAGAAGGGAGTGCCTCAAGGATAGATGTTGGGAGCCCTTTCTCTTTTCAACGTATAAATCGCATCACTTTCGATTCCAACACTTTTTTCGTTGAATGAAAACGGTTTTTTAGTTGCCGCCTAACGCTGATGTGAACTACAGTCCACTGTAACTACAACACAGAGCAAATTTAGATGGTATCGAAATATCCGTGAGGTACCTACCTACCCATCTAACATTAATTATCAGAAGAAAGCAGTAGGCGTAGCCAGAAGTAAAACAACAGAAGTTTGTAATATATAATCTGGCATCGTTCGCTGTTAGATATATTTATGAACGAAATTAAAAGTCGCTATAATGACCTACAATTATTGTATTTGTATCAGGCTTTTTTTTCGTTTCTGTACTGGCCGAGGATAACACGAAATGGGACGAAACGGGTGGGTCAATTGAAACGAAAAAATAATTGAGTTGGTGATGGTCTGATGATACTCAGGTGTGAGCGATAAATATATACAGTGGGGTTAGGAACAAACGGAATGGGGCCATCTTCAGGAACTCTGCTTCAACATTTCAGTAGAACAAAAAACGGGTCAAAAAGTGTACACGCTTTTATATCTTAATTCTTTGATTCGAATTGAATTGAAATATCTTTGATGGCCATCGAATGGTTCACTGTGGCCTGCTTTCCTGTCGATGTACAGGACTGCCAGAACAAAAAAAAAAGTTTTTTTCTCAAATAGGACCCACCTTATTTGTATTACTCACATTACTGGAAAGAGGACATAAAACCTACAAATTATTTTCCTCCTATCAGATAGAGTGAATTTTTGTCAAAGTAGGTAAATTATACATACAGGCTGTATTTTGAGATATTACCATAATTATTGGTATCTCGCAAAAGGCAAATGATAGAATGGAACCGAAATGGAACAGACATTCAAAATTCATAGAGAAAAATTAGGAACCGTTTGTAGAAAAATACGGTTGACGGTGGTTCTTGAAGAGAATTTGAAACTGATTCGATATAATCGAAGAAAATCTTTGCAAATTTCAGCGCTTCTCAAAATGAAGACGCTAGATTTGAATGAAGAAAACTGAAAATTTTAGTCCTCCTCGTATATTTCGAAAACGGTTCGTAATATTTCCAATTCAAACAACCTCATATCATTTGCCGTTTTCGAGATATCCATTATGATACAGCATAAAAAATACAACTTGTGTACTGTAGGTTATTATCGTTATTTGACGCTGAAGCTCAAATTTTTTTCAGCATCTTCCTGTTCATCTCGACGTATATAGCCAAGATTTGATAGGACATTACAAAAAATTGTCAAATTGACAGGTTCTTCTTGACTCATCAGTTATTTATGATCAGATGGCTTCAGTGACTGTTTCATTTCAGTCTGGCCGCCCTGTATATCGCAATTCTCATCTCGCAGACCATATCGATCTCGAGCATGTACAGTATATCTCAAACCGTCAGATTGAATTATATCAATTGTCGGATAAATTGTTTCTAACATAAAGCAGGTATACGTCAATTATCGAAGAACTAAATCAGTTTTCGATTAGCAATTCGTACTGAGATACGTGAGAACGGCGTACATATAGGAAAGAGCGCTGTTGCCAGGTCATTTTCTAGGATAAAAAATAGACCGCATATACTTTATTCCCAAATGACTTTATTTGACATAAAAACTAAAGGAACACCTATCATGTTCAGATATCCATTTCAAAATTCTCGTCAGGCACTTATCTTCATGTTTTTTGAGTCGATTGTCGATTTCTATATATTCCATTGGTGATCCAAACTGAATGTTCGATTCTCAGGAAATTCACTCATATCATCAATCTTCAATTTCTTCCCTTTGTTCCAAAATTCAAGTAGATCTTCTGCTGCAACAGTAGACCCGGCAACTCTGGCAGAATCTTCGCGGAAACGTTCTATATGGACCTTTTTCGATTGGAATTTATTGCCGATCGTTGGCAAGACCATACATTGATCTATAGAGGTCTGGGTTTAAGGTTTGATGAGAGATCTTGTAGGCGACGGTAAGTGAAGATAAAAAAAAATGCTTCCTAGTTCGTTAATCTGGTAACCAACAAGGATCATTTTCGTTCGCAGACTCGAAGCAGCATTCTTGTCATGTATACAGTTTAGAAAAAACTCCATTCGACAAAACAAGAACTTCCATTCTAACCCAGTAAATTTCAATTTGATACCCATATAATTCTGATATTTGATTGATGCTAAATTTTCACAAAATTTCCAGTTGTCGACATGGATGGAGGGGAGATTTGTGCGACCAATGCGAACCGTATCCTGGTTGTAAACATGGTTATTGCAACGGATCTTCATGGCAGTGCATCTGCGATACAAACTGGGGAGGAATCTTGTGCGATCAAGGTGAGTCTGGTGTACCGCAAGGAACAACTCCAGGGCCCATCCTGGTGTCCGTCCACATACATGAACTCGAATGCTTCGTTATGGAGTAATCGAGATATCAGATCGCGAGAATAAGATACGAAAATACAGCAGCTAAAGCATTTTTTCTCGCTACGTTTCTAAAAATAATCTGTCTTCACTACAAATTGAAAGATATTGAAATTTCAATTTTTAGAGACTGGGGAGGAATCTTGTGCGATCAAGGTGAGTCTGGTGTACCGCAAGGAACAACTCCAGGGCCCATCCTGGTGTCCGTCCACATACATGAACTCGAATGCTTCGTTATGGAGTAATCGAGATATCAGTTCGCGAGAATACGATACGAAAATACAGCAGCTAAAGCATTTTTTCTCGCTACGTTTCTAAAAATAATCTGTCCCCACTACAAATTGAAAGATATTGAAATTTCAATTTTTAGAGACTGGGGAGGAATCTTGTGCGAAGGAACAACTCCAGGGCCCATCCTGGTGTCCGTCCACATACATGAACTCGAATGGTTCATTATGGAATAATCGAGATATCAGATCGCGAGAATACGATACGATAATTCAGGAGCTAAAGCATTTTCTCTCGCTACGTTTCTAAAAATAATCTGTCCCCACTACAAATCGAAAGATATTGAAATTTCAATTTTTAGAGACGATGAGAGAAAATCCAAAAAATCTGTTAAAATGTATGTAATGATTATTCCAATATAATGGGTAGAAAATCAAGAAGGAGGGGCACGAGTTAAATCGACCTGATCAACTTCGAATCCATTACAACTCCTAGCCTACTGTACGGCCCTTAATCCATCGCACATGTTCCCCGAACGTGTCAAAGGGTTAGTTTGTTAGTTATATAATCGTCCATTCACGAAAAGTACTCATCATCATTGTGCGACGTAATTGATAGCGGGGTGAAAAACGTTCGATCAAGTGCAGAATTGTCAGTGTGCATCGAGGTGTGTCGGAGGGCTCGTTTATGTTAAAAAAAACTCACCCTACTTTGGCGACTCTGTGGTCTAGTTTTCACGGACAATGACTCCCTTCGGGATATGAGGGTATTTTTTATGTTTTCCAACAGTTGCTTGAATGTTTTCGTACATCTGGTATGCTCTCATAGGTCCTTCGCGGTGCGGATTCAATGGGAGAGTTAGCTTCGAAAATTGATCGATCAATAGTGTGCGTCGATACGCATATCAACACGTGGGAGATTCGGTGCGTCAGGTTCGATTTCAGAAGTGGGATTGAAACATTCATCCACCACAACAGTCTTTTTTTTTGTAATTTATTACTCACCTCGAATCAGATAACACAGATAATCCATGATTTTTCACAATCCGACTGTATAATTTTATTTCTTGAAAGCAGAAATATAGAGGGTGTAACTAGATAAGTGTAAGACATTTAAGGGGGTGATTCCTCATCGAAAAAAAAAGAGAGGATCTTTCATATAAAGAAATTTCATTGGAACATCCCAAGTTAAGGTACAGCCCCTAGAAGGGGGTACATGTGCATGTGTAAAGTCTGAAGGTAGACATATTGATAACGCAAATAAATTACTGACTGAAGTTTCTTTTTGGTAGTAGAAAATGTCAGGTTAATTTCAAGGCTGTGACTTTTTTAGGGCTTCCTAACAACAGTTCAAGATGTTGGATAAAATTCAACATTTCAATTGCTATATTGATTCGTATTTTCAAACATGCGTCATTGTTGAGCTAGTGGTTAGTGAAGTGTCATTTCAGAAGTGGGATAAATAATGTGTGTGAGGAGATTACACAAAATTCCTCCTCGGGATCGTAACTTTCCATAACCGTCTTCTTGTTGATATTGAACTTGCTATTTGAATTCAAAACATTCGCGACCGCTGATATTTCAGAAGTGGGATAAATAATGTGTGTGAGGAGATTACACAAAATTCCTCATCGGGATCATAACTTTCCATAACCGTCTTCTTGTTGATATTGAACTTGCTATTCGAATTCCAAACATTCGCGACCGCTGATATTTCAGAAGTGGGATAAACGCTTTCCTTTGTTATACGTATAGGCGTTGGGGCCTATTGGTGGCTGTAGAATTATTGTAGAACAGCTTCAAGCGAATTTAGAACGTCGACAAACAGGTGTACCCTATTGTTTCATCACCTGTGAGCTTCCCATTGGTCCTTCGAGTCTGACGATCGCTTAAACTCGCTAAAACTCGCTACCGAAACAATCAAGCTAGCCTTGCGACCGTCTCTCGAACAATCTCGCATCGTTTCCTACTGCCCGTACACCAGAAACAACAACTGTATCTGTTCGGCCGTAAACCAATTTAAGCTGCTTAGCTATAAAAATGTAAAGCTGTTAAGTCCGTCGGACGTATGCATGATCTTGCGTTTTAAAACACCGTGAGATTCTGACACACAGGTGCCGATGCTGAGTCAGGTATTCATTCCTCCGACTCTCTTCTTCTTCTTCTTCTTCTTTCTTTTGGGAATCGCAGGTGAGTCGAGCTCGATTCGCATCGGTGGTTCTCTCTAATGCCTGCCCTTGCCGGAAAAATTGATGATGTTTATGGGCTCGGTGGTTTGCCGTGGATAAATTAGGTGATGGCGAGTCAGGTGTGCTGGAAGCAGGAAACTGAAATACGAATAAATTTTATTCGTCCGTCGAGATCAGCACATGATTTTTGAAAAAAATAGTCAGGTGGTTTTTCGAAAATTTGAATGCGTTGATACTGTTAGAAAACTCCTCTTCTTTGTACAGTTATCGTAATCCGACATACAACACAGTCTTATGAAGATATAATAATATATTTGATTTGAATGTGACACCCTATATATTTTCTCAGATTTTGAAAGAGCTTGTTATTTTGGATTGATACTGAGTTGAGTGTGAAGAATTTTTGAAAACGAGGAATGTAGCACTTCAACCTCCTTTGAGTTTTTTGCATTATACAGCAAAAAACTCATTTAGATAAATCAATTGATGTTGTTGGTATGCGTAGTAACAATTTACAAATTGTACAATTCAGAAAATTGAGTAAGAAAGAGCGTATTGAAATTTTAATGATGATTGTGAAATTTATTTCCGACAATTAGAATTTGACACTTGGAGAACAAAAGACGTACTCGTTTATTAACTACTATGCATACAAACAACCTCAATTAGTTTATCGAAATAGTTTTTTGCTCCAATGCAAAAAACTCAAAGGAGATTGATTAAAGTGCTATATTCCTCGTTTTTACAAATTTTTCCACACTAAACTCATTATGCATGGATTCAAATAACAAGCTCATTCAAAATCTGTAAAAATATACAGGGTGTCCCATTTGAATTAAAGAAGTTGATGACATTTCCGGTTAAATACAAATAAATATAAATAATACAATTAGACAAACTATTAGGGTGCGTTTCCAATTTCTTTAGAGGTTTCGAGAGCTAAAAATATCACTTTTTTGCTATAACAATGCTAATAACAGTGTCACAAAATAAATTGATTTTTTATCAACTGTGGCACAATTATTCATCAGTCCTCCTGAAAATTTGCGAGTTCCTGTTCTATCATGCATTCTTATCAGCTCAAAAATGTCGTGAAACTAAGTTAATTCATAACTGAAGATCATACAAAGCGTAATTAAATACAATCGAAAAATTGAACAAATAATCGATTATTACGAATGAATTTCCTAAATCGTATTCAGCATCAATAAATTAGTCACCTTGTAGAAATACATCCAAGGAAATGTAACATCCTCAGGACTGATTCCGGGACACGCTGTATATTCGAAAAACAAATGAAGACGTCATCGTAATCCGGTCCCCTTTGACACATTTCCCGAACAAATGACGCGTGAAGAGGGATCGCAGTAGCCGGTGCATTCAGTGCCTTTGTGCATAAAAAATAACAAAACCTCGTATCAGATGGGTCGTAATAAATTCATCCTATTCTTTAAGCCGATTGACTCATCGGGAATCGGATCGGGCATCGAGATCGGATCGGATCTAGTAGATTTCATGTCGAAACAGATTTTTTCCGCGAAGTATTTCCAGATATCGATCTGTTGTGGCACCCAGAATGTTTCTTCGGTTTGCTCAAATATCAATATCGTGGTGGAAATCCTCATGAACTTTGATTAGTTCTTCGAGTAACGATCGATTATCCGTTCGTATTATTAAAACTGTTATTTATTACGTTTGATTGACACCTGCGATAATGCATTTATAGCTTTCACAATGCTTCTTTGAATGTATATATATATATATATTCATTCTTCTTATTTCGACGACTCACATAGTATCCATTCCTTACCCAGCAAGGCGGATGAGAATTTAATCGATCAACTTTACTCTGAGCAAAAATAAAATCATGCTATTGATTTATCTATCTGACTACTATTATCGCTGGATGGAGCTGAGAATGCACATATCTTTGATGCTATGTACCTTCGCATATCAGTCTTTTTGTATTTTGTTACGTCGAAATGTAAATGGGCATTGTGAGGAAATTTCTGTCGTCACACACCTCCCTGGCAAACTTTTTGCGCACGCCCATTTTCGTTACTATCACTATTACTATTTCTTCGTTGATGTTGAACTATTACAGTCTGTGTGATTTGATCTTCTGTTCCATTGTAAATGTCACAAATGGTACATGTTAATTGTTTCTTGTTTATCGTTTATTTTTTCAATTTTACAACAAACGCAATTTTGCTGTTGTTTTTTGGTCATTGTTGTTGCAATGACAGTTTAAACATTCAGATCATGGTTAGACGTATTGTAGATTTACAATTTCGGACACTGTGATTTGCTATGAGAATTTAAGAACTGTGTTATATCAAAATTATGTAAAATTGGTAAAGAAAATATTCATGTTTCAGCTTCTTGTGGGATTTCCTCTCGTTTCCAAAGAAATAAAGTAGAAGTTATTGAAAATTATTTTAATATAATTGTATCTTAGTTTTATTCTTATAAAATATATTTGTATTTCCAAATTTTTCGAAAACAAGGTGTCACTGACAAATAGAGAATTTCTCTTTTGGGTATCTAAAGGTTTAATTTCGAGTGCAGTGACATTTTGGGACAGATCACAAAATCTGTCCTTACTACGAATATATTGAAATAATTTTCTTCTGTATTATTTTTTAGAAACGAGGTGAGAAAATCCCACAAAAAGCTGACAAATGAATGTACCACCTCCTCGAAATTTTTACAGAAAGTATTTAAAAAAAATAGTGATTGTTTTGTTATGTAATGGTAACAAACAATGTGAGCTGTTTCTTTTTGGTACTATTTCTGCTCTCATTTCGAAAGCAATCTGGTGATCATTTGACTTATCAGAAAATAAAGTATGAAAAAATATCTCCAAAAAAATAATAAAATAATGAGAGGTACTACGAATATTTCTGATGAAATTTCACCTCAAAATCCTGAAATTCTCAAAATTTAGGAAATTCATACGATTGATATATATGATAAAATTAAAAAAAATTAAAAGCTCATTTTTTATTTTTTATTTATTTTTTTTTTTTCTAGATTTGAACTACTGCGGCACACACGAGCCGTGCCTGAACGGCGGCACTTGCGAGAACACCGCCCCCGACAACTACCTGTGCACCTGCCCGGAAGGCTTTTCGGGGGCGAATTGCGAAGTGGTGGACAACCCTTGCGCCCCCGCCCCCTGCTTGCACGGCGGCACGTGCCTGGAGGCGGGCGGGTCGTTCAGCTGCGTCTGCGGGAACGGCTGGATGGGGCCCACCTGCAATTTGGGTGAGTCCAGAAAATTATCATTCTCTGTCATTCCTTCATCCATCCATTTATTCATTCATTCATTTATTCATTTATTCATTTATTCATTCATTCATTCATTCATTTATTCGTTTATTCATTTATTCATTTATTCATTTATTCGTTTATTCATTTATTCATTTATTCATTTATTCATTTATTCATTTATTCATTTATTCATTTATTCATTTATTCATTTATTCATTTATTCATTTATTCATTTATTCATTTATTCATTTATTCATTTATTCATTTATTCATTTATTCATTTATTCATTTATTCATTTTTTCATTTATTCATTTATTCATTTATTCATTTATTCATTTATTCGTTTATTCATTTATTCATTTATTCATTTATTCATTTATTCATTTATTAATTTATTCGTTTATTCATTTATTCATTTATTCATTCATTCATTTATTCATTTATCCACTCTTTCATTTATTCATTTATTCATTCATTCATTTTTTTAACCATTTATCTACAGTTCTCGACATAGTGATTATTATCAATAATTAATTATTGCCAATAAAAATGGAGAGGATCGTTTTGTTTCAGAGAATCAATTTTTATAAGAACATTTTTTTTTGCTTGGAATTCACCTTCGATTTTTTTTTTCACAACCTTATTGAACTTTTTTTGACAGATTTGAATTTCTTTTAAACTCGTGATTTTTCTTATTATCTTAAATTACGAAATAACGTTAACGATTTTTTTGGCAAATTTTCTCATCTTACCAAGTTGCTGTGATAATAATTCGAATTTTCATGCATTTTGTCATCTTTTTCCTGTAATAAGAGTACAACTAGGATTGGTGATTTCTTTCGTGAATTTTTCTCTCTGTCTGAGTTGCTGTGAAAATAATCATAATTCTCATAATTTTCATGTCAATTTCGAAAATTCTGTCGTATGTACTCATGTTACTGTATATCAATATACGGACAAATTCCGTTTTTTTCTTCTGCTGCCTTCAATCTGTCATCGAAACATGTGGTAGCACTTGAAAGTGAAGTACCGCCATTACCAAATAGAAGTTAACAAGGGATCAATGTTGAAGGATCTCGTAAACTACTTCAGAAGTGGTGAATGTAAACAAACGAATTCCAACAAGAACATAATTTCAAATTGTAAATTTTCCCACGTTGTATGGCAGATGCAATCTTTCCCCTAACCATTCACACTGGTAGAAATTGTTTCTTTTAATAACTTCCAAAACACAAACTTTCTATTTCGATATGATATTCTATTCAATATAATATTCTTCACTTTGTATGATAAAGGCACAACAATTAAAATTTTAGGCCGCTTGATCTATAATACTGATGATACAATTTCAGTCGGGATTCACAATTTCGAAATAGATAATGCTTACAAACAGGTTCGAAATCACGAATAATTCGTTCCTCAATTTTTTCATTATTCAACTTATAATATTGAGACATTGTGTGGAATCATCAAAGATTGCAAATGATTTAGAACTGTAAATATCGCTAAAGATAATAATAATACACTATATCATTCGAGATTCACAAAGTTGAAAATTGCCAATTATAATATCAAAACCTACAGTTATATACTGAGTGCACAATATTAAAATTCGAGATTTATACGTTAAAACCCACTGTTGAAACTGAAAATGAGATTTACAACGTTGAGTATTGCTGCGATCATAAAAATATCGGTAACAGTAATGATATATACAGGGTGAGTCAAAAATGTGTACCGAGCTTTCTGGGGGTGATAGACCATTGAAAAATAAGTGTAGTTTGATGATTAAACTCATGGCCCAAAATGCATATTAAGGGAGATATATCCTTCCAAAGTTGATAAAATTAAAATAATTTCTCCGCATAACTTCTGAACGATGAAAGCCACCCGATTGAAATTTTGTGCATGAATGTATGTTGTCAAAATACATTTTTTCGTTAAACTTCCACATTTCTGATATTGTTATAAAGGGTGTTTTCAGAGGGTGAGTCATGATTTTTTGTAGAAAACTTTTTTCCCTGTATTATTTTCGGTGAAAAAACAGGAGCATTCGATGGAGCGAAGAAAATTACATGAAAAAGGTACTCTTATTCAAATACAAAAAATTGAGTCGTTCGTGAGATATTTGAGTTTTTGTAGTTACATGATATCAGCAGATTGATTTTATTCATCGCGAGATTCATCGGTAACAATATTTCAGCAGGCCATGATGAATAATTTTGTTCTCAATTTTGACGTTCATGTCATCAACATTCGAGTCAACATTGTTGTAGTCGATTTGTTCGTGTGGTTTTTCGGTGTCATTTATCACTGCGATTATCAACTGAGATTTTAAGAAATATGGCAGGTTATTCGTTCTCTGAACAAACTGATATGCTTCTAATGCTTGGCGAGTGCTTCGGAAATGCAAATGCTGCTGAAATATCGTTATACCGATGAATCTCGCGATGAATAAAATCAATCTGCTGATATCATGTAACTACAAAAACTCAAATATCTCACGAACGGCTCAATTTTTTGTATTTGGATAAGAGTATCTTTTTCATGTAATTTTCTTCGCTCCATCGAATGCTCATGTTTTTTCACCGAGAATAATACAGGGAAAAAAGTTTTCTACAAAAAATCATGACTCACCCTCTGAAAACACCCTTTATAACAATGTCATGAATGTGGAAGTGTGACGAAAAAATGTATTTTGACAACATACATTCATGCACAAAATTTCAATCGGGTGGCTTTCATCGTTCAGAAGTTATGCGGAGAAATTATTTTAATTTTATCAACTTTGGAAGGATATATCTCCCTTAATATGCATTTCGGGCCATGAGTTTAATCATCAAACTACACTTATTTTTCAATGGTCTATCACCGCCAGAAAGCTCAATACACATTTTTGACTCACCCTGTATATTCCATATATTCTTGAACACCCTGTAGATCTTCTGGTGGCCTCCTTCTTGACGTTGTCGATTTTGTATCACATGAAGGAAGACGTTAGTCAACTGATTGATGTCTCGATTCAGTCGCTGACGTGGATAAATGAAGCGGCGTCAGACGGACGAACACTCGATATTTTCACCTTTATGGGCATTCGGAAACAGAAACCGAAGTGGTTCAGTCGTATTTCGAGGCGATTCAATGGATGTCGTGAACGTCAAAAGCGCGAGAGGCGTCGATTTGATTCGCGTTCGTTGTTCCAGTTCTCACTGAATTCGGATTTGCTGAATATTGATATGAATCGTATCCATTCGGCCTTGCAAGATATTTTCGGGAATTTTGAAGCACACCACTAGTTCTAAATAGTAATTATTGAAACTGAAACAGTACTAAAAGAAGACACAAAAGTAGTCGAGAATATTCGAACTTCGGCTACCAACATGCTTTTCCCAAAATAATTTATCAGTATTCATCAAGAATTTACGCGCTGATTATTTTTCACAGACTTATTTATCGCTAACAGTACATTTTGATTCGGGATTCATATGGCATTAAAACGATACTAAAATGCAATATCATTAGAGATTCACAATGTTTGAAATGGTACTGAAATAATATTTTCCATCGACTGAGTCTATTTAATGCTTGATTGTAGTATAGGCAACCAAACATACATCGTGGCGTACCATTTTGAAGCTGATATCATGAGGAATCTGTATCTGAAGGAGAAAAATGAATATCAATCAAGATTTCGCATCTTCAAAAAACCTTATAAGGACGTTGATCTAGTTTTCAATAAATTCAGCTCAGTTATTGCATTAGAATATCTAGAATTTGTGCACGAGTGAGATGATGAAGAAAACTGACCTCTCAGTAATGTTTCGATCGTGATTTGTTTCATACTATGACGTCAGAACTGTCAGTAATAATATGTCGTGATGTCTTGATTCATGGATTTATTCAGATTACGAAATACAAAAAAAAACGTGATTCGTTATATATTTCATCATTCTCTGATCTGTTTTAATAAGTGATTCTTCTTCCAGTCGCATTGTTTATTCGAAGTCGGTAATTTTTTCGAGATCCTGCCGATCTCGCTTAATTGAAACCGAACTAAAACCCAACTGGTTCTCTGCACGATACATCAAAAACGATTTATACTGCGGGCAATATAGAATCCGAGTCGATCAATAAACGATATTAAATTAGAGCAAATGCCAGCAGTGACAGTTGTTGTACAATTTCGAATCGTTTCTTCATCGTAAATCTGATTTCTTTCGCTCGGCCAGCCGATTCTCACAAAGCGGGTAAAGTCCGGTTTTTGTGATCGAACGAAAACGCCGGAAGGCGGACACCGACTCCGAGAATTTGCTGGATCGACTTGTTGCATATATCACCAACATATCACCTGTCGCACAGATCATCAACATAACACCTGTCAAATAGGTCACCTGTCACATGTGTCATTCACCTGTTGCCTAGATCACCAACATATAACTTGTTGCACATATCACAGACATTAAACCTGTCACCTGTAGCACAATGAAATCTGTTGCACAAATCAATGCCATGATCGCATAGGTCACTGACCTAGCTAACCTAGCTGCCTAGTTTACCGACATAACACTTGTTCCATACATCACTGACATGACACATGTCAGCTGTTGCAACGATCACCTACATATCATATATTGCGTAACACCTGTTGCATAGATCACCAACAGAATATCTATTGCATAGACTACAGATTCAACACATGTCACGAAGGTCACTGACATAACACTTGTTGCACATTTCATCAACATAAACCTACACACAAACTATCTACATATCACATGTTGCCAGGGTTGGGGTCGTCGTAAATTATACACTCTGGATGCAACTTACCACGCCAGAATCAATTATATTCACGCCATAACCTCAAATTTTGTTCCACTTGACGTTACAAAAATACAGGACAAGACAAAGACAACTCATCAAAATAAGAACAAGGGAAACACTTCGACTACTTTCAATTTGATTCATGATGCATAGATAATCGACATGACACCTGTCATATAAGATCACTAAAGTCCTAATTAACAATATTAACAATATTTATATCCGCCTTCCAGAATGTCGATAGCAGGGTTAACTCTTCTTTCCTTCATTCGCTGTTTTGAATCTCGTTTATAGTTTGACCCTGTTGAATACTTGAACCTTGGAAGACAGTGATGACTAGGTTAGGTTAGGATAGGTTTCTTCGTATTTTCACTCTTGAGGTTGGTACAAAGCGAATGTGCTCAATGATGTGTTCTGTGGGTCCTGTGTTTTTACGCTTGAAGTAGGTACAATTAAGTGGTTTTGTGCACGAACAATCTCTGTTCTGTGACAAATGATGTGTTCTGTATCAGAAAAATCTTGTTCTATGAGTTCTGTGACGAGTGATTCTCTGTGATGTCTGTGGCGACTTCATTTTGAAGCTTATCGTTTTTTCCTGATGTTGAGCGACTAGAAATAGTTGGTACCGAGGAAATGACTTCTGTCGTCATTTCTGCTGATGTTGTTGTCATGACCAAGCGGGTCATATTTACCGAAGACCGTCCCCTGAGGAGATGATATGATCGAATATCGATTTCAGCCTCCGAATTTTGCCCCGGCAGTAGGCAGTACCAGCATCGCAGCGAGAGCCAGAGTCCCATGGCCTCCTCTCTCGGCTAAGAGTACGTATAAATCAGTGCCGTACCCGGCAATTACCGAGGCCGGTCCCCGCCCCGTTATTATATCTATTAGTTCGTAGGGAGCGCTGCGATCGCGAGGAGACTTAATTACGCCACAACGATGAGCCCGGCCACCTATGACCCCGCATTCCAGCGGTGCTGCCACCTATGCGGCACGACTGGCGATTCACCATGCGCCGGCCTATCGATCCTATCGATCCTATCGATCGACGGTTATGCTGAATAATTTTCGATTGCGATACGATCGCAAAGTTTGAGAGCGGTTGCTAAAGGTGGATTGAAGAACTGCGTAGAAAACTTCAACATTTACTTTACAAAATGGTGGCGAAATTAGTGGCAGTATGTCATAAGCTGGTTTGAAGCTCAACCATGTTGGATTTAATATCCCTGCTTACCATTTTATTAGTTGCAACAATTGTAAGGCATCAGCAGTATCGATTTCAAGTTCAGCTCATGTATATTATGAGTAACGAACCCTAGGGGTTCGAAATGAACCCATCACTGACATGACAGATCACTATTTTCTGTCACAGAACACATAGAATGAATGGAGTGACGCTAAGTCAACTTTTCGGCACAGAATTCAAGATTGCAACCAAAATTTGGCGAAATTTTGAGAGTTCCACTTTGAAAATGACTAATCATTAAGATTCAAATAGAATAACCCTGGAACGTGAAATACAATTCAGTCAGTCAAGACTCGCTATATCACTGACCTAACAAATCGCAATTTTGAGTTACAGAACTCATAGAATACGTAGAATTATCAAAGTGACGCCTTGACATTTCATTCTTGTACAGAACCACTTACAATTCCCAACCTTGAGCGAAAAACAACAAGAAACCTAACCTAACATAGCCAATAGCCCAAGCTGCCCTTGTGGAACCAAGCAAGCTTTAGATCTGCAGGTGGATTGTCTTCTGTTTTGCGAATTGATTGAATGATGCAAATTTAGCATTGTTAGCAATGATTTCTATTTATTAAATCATCTCGGATATCCACTGGATAACCAGTTTATCCTCATTGAGTCGTGATGGTTTTTGCCCGCCGCCTATGATACGGTCATTCGAACGGCGTGTTTCATTCAAAAGAACGACTTTGCTCTAATTCTGACCGCTTTCTCTCATGAATTCTCTTCATTTCATAATTATCAAGAATTTTGATTCCCAACTCACGCACTGTCAATAGCGATCATTAAAAGAAATCGAAATCATTCATCAGCCAGATAACTTATGAAATAAAAATACATAATCGTTTCTCTTCTATACTGGAACTTTTCACGATAAATCAACTGTTTAAAATAGTGACACCATATAAAATAGGTTCAAGATGATTTAACTGTTATTTTTCGCTGCAGATATCAACGAATGTGATTCAGCTCCGTGTCAAAATGGCGGTTCCTGCATCGACCTCGAAAATGCCTTCCAATGCAACTGTACTGAGGCATGGGAAGGCAACGTCTGTCAATTTGGTAAGTTTCATTTGTCTACTTCGAAGAATTGTCGCCATCACAGAACTAGAACATAGAAAATTCTGTTTTGAGCATTCGAAATTGTCTTATGATCGATCAATGTATAGTTTTTGCCAACTGCGATCTTGAATCGTGTTTCCCCTCAAGAGTCCGACCGCCATATTGATTTCGGGTTTGTTTCTAGACGCGGACGAATGCCTGAACAATCCATGTATAAACGCAGTCTCCTGCACCAATCTAGTAGGCGATTACCACTGCAAATGTCGCGTCGGCTGGATGGGAAAAAATTGCGACCAGAACATCAACGACTGTGTCGGACAGTGTCAACACGGTGCCACCTGTATAGACCTAGTCAACGATTATCACTGCGCCTGCATGCCTGGCTATACGGGTAAGTGAACATTCCCCAACTCTGTGTCAACTGTCATTACATCACTTAGAACTATCGCAATTTGCACGGATCGTCGTAGACAGCTGTCACTTGTCAGCTGTCATAACATTGAACATACACCCGTATTTTTCAAAAAATCTCGTTCTGTTAGATGACAAGTGACATCTCACGAATTCTGCAATAATCATTCAGTCGGAAATGAACTAAAAAAATCTCAGGGTATCGAAGGAAAGGTTCATTTTTCACCCCTATATACCCTACTGTTTCTTTTCTTCCCTCAGAAAGCGTTTGACGAAGGTATATTGACTCGATCGATTGGACTGGCTCAGCTGTAGAGGAATTGAAACGATATCCACGCAAATTTAGCTTTTTGTGCAATTTTTTTTCCGGACCTTAATGAAATAATAATAGCTGATAGGTAGGTAATCCAGTGCTTGATCAAAATCCTCATATTTTCTATTCGATCAAAGCCAAGAGGGGTCGGAGTTTCCAGCCATATTTGAATCCTGGTCGGACTGAAGATTGAACGTTTTTCAGCCATATTCGAAGTCTGGTCGGACTGAAGATTGAACGTTTTTCAGCTATATTCGAAGTTTGAAGACAATTTTGCCAGGTTATGTTTGAACAGTCGAATCCATAATAACATATAATCGTCAAAAGGTCTCTGAGACCATACTGAGGCGTAATAGGGCTGTTAAAATAAATCCTGCGCGCTCGTGCGAAACGTGGAATACGTAAGTGTCGTTAAAATCGTTCTGACGTACGGATGTGTTTGCCAGTCTGTATTGGAAAACGCCGTGAATTATGCTCACACGCAAACTTATCATCTAGTCGGGCACGACTCGGCGTAAACTGAATATTATACAATCGTTATCGACACACCCTTCCGACTACTACACGTTTAATGTCGATCTAAAGATGGCCGACGACAGGATGGGTTCATTTAAGTGATGGTTCTTCTCTGTTCCAGGGAGAGACTGTCATACGGATATCGATGACTGCGAATCGAGTCCGTGCAAAAATGGCGGGGAATGTGTGGATCAGGTCAACGGCTACCGTTGCATTTGTCCTGTTGGTATCACTGGAACCGAGTGCGAAGTGAGTATTAATCGAGAAAAAATCATTAGCTTGCATGTCATCAGAAATTTACTCTCCTGTTGAATTGACCATAGGACTAGGAGGTAACTATTGTCACTTTGTTTTTTCAGAACGATTATGACCATTGCAATCCGGATCCGTGTCAGAACGGGGCCCCCTGTTTCAAGACGCAATCCGATTACTACTGTCATTGCCCGGAGGGATGGCACGGCAAGAATTGCAGTCAATCGAGGATTTCCTGCGACAATCCACCTTGCGAGGACGGTAAGTCTGAATTTATTATTATCAATCATCTTGCCAGATTTTCGTACCGAATTTGAATCAACAGGTGCGATACATTTCGACAACTGGCAACTGACATGGAAGTCATAAAACCCTCAAGTCATCTAGATGAAGAACAATGCTAACTGATTATTTTTTTATGACCAGTGTTGATAGAATTTTCAAAGCAGGTTTCTACATTGAATCTCTTGAATCACCTTCAAATTCAAGACATTTTGAAAAATATTAATTGTGTACGACAACGATTACAAAATTGCTTTTGATAAAAATCAGTGATGAAGTCACTTCATTCACAGCTCAAGAGGTCTATTCGAAGATGTTTCACAGGTTATTATAGCGCAACAGTAATAAATACTGTCAATTCTGACCTGGACAGTGAATCTATCGAGTCACCGTCAAGAACATATAAACGATCAACTCATGTATTTTGATAACGTAAGCTCGAATTCATCAAACTGCCACATTTCATGACAGAAAATGAATCAACAGGTGTGAGATTTGACGTGACAGTGACATCTGACACGGAACGCACATATCCGAATGCTGATGGGTCGCGACTTCTTGAGAGCTATCTTCTGGTCGAACTTTAGAAAAAAAAACGTTCCTGGCCTCACGATCTTCACTAGAGATAATTGCATCTCATTTAACATAATATAGATATCAATTCTGATCGAATGTTTTGCCGGATTGTGTTTCTAATAAATCACCGTCAGATTTGACACAATTCGAGTTATCTGTGTGTACATCCCGTGTTCTCTCGTATCGCGAAATGGAAACGGAGTTGATAAAATCGCTTACACACTACAGTAGTAGCTTTGATATATTGTTTCCATCATCCGTTTTCACAACTCATTATAAGTAATGACTCAATTTATATAGTAAGTAGCGAATTGATATCATACTGGGAACAATTTTCAGAGCTATTTGTAAAGATGTCTATGAGATGTTACTGTGAGTAGTTTGTATCTCAAGAAGATGAATAAAAATTATGTATATGATTGACAGCTCCATTTTGAAAAACTACTCGATTTGTATGACTTTCGCCATTTTAACTGCAACATTTTGAAATTCCAAATGGACACACACTGGAGGTAAAAAAAAATGGCCATCAACGAAACGTTCATTGAATTACCTTACGAATTATTCGTGAATGTCATATTTCTCGCATTCTATACCAATTTTTCACAGCCCACGTATATTTATTTTTGTTAATTTCGTTCGTGTGATCCGTACGTGTACGTCAATTAGAGGGAATATGGCCGCGATCGGTGGTCAACGAAAGAAATGGGCAGCGGACCGGTCCAGTTCGATTTCTGGCGCGGCAGGGGGGCCGCGGCCCCCCCGTCGACCTGCTTCAGGTGTCTCGGAACGGAACCTAACCTGTCAACTCGCGATGCCGTCGAGAGATTCATGCGGCCGTTTTCCCGACGAGATTTCTGCTTGTCTGTCTCTCTCGATCTGGTGGTCGAACACTTCGAGGACAAAGTTCAGATTCGAATCAGGACGTTTTTGACATTCTGTTTCGTTATACATTCTGAGGCGTCACAGAATGTGACAGTTGTCGGTTGGACAGAATGCTACCAAACGTCACATAATGTGATATCTGTCATATACTATCACAGAACTCGCAACAGCCCAATGTCACGGGTCGTCCGGAACGTCACAACTGTCACATGTCCTACAAACTTCAAACGTCAAACGTCACTGTATGCGAAAGCTGTCACGGTTTTATCAGTTCTCATATTTGGAGAAGCTAAATCTGAATATTAAACATTCAGTTCGCTCTCAACATCTCAGATAATTTAATTGCCCAACGAAATCTCAAACTATGATCGTAGCAACATTTCTCCGGATGATTCATTGTCTTGGGCAGGATGATCTCTTTGTAGTCGAACCATTGATCAGCGAAAAGGTTGTGTCATAACAGCGCCAGGTCAATAGACGGGAAAGCTATATAGCTTCTTTTGTGTGAAACCATTGAGCATCGCGAGTCATTAAAATTGTACCCGTACAATGCCGCTGATGAAAGATATCAATAGCACCATCTCGTTTATCAGATCTCTATTCACAGCTTATTACTAGTACAGAATTGAATACGAGTTGTTTGTGTGGGTGTTATCGGTGATTCCGAGTGGCATACTTGCTTGTTGTTCACCTGTAAAGATCGTTATTTATGTTGGGCTTTTGTTAACTTGTCATGTCATGATGGTTGCGAGAATTTCGACAATTTCACAATGAGTCCATTTTTTTTTTCAACCAGTAAGTGGAGAAATTTGGCTGCCAACTTGGGATCATTCACATCCAGTACTTTTCGAGTCTTTTGATCCTGTTGGTCATTGAGAGTCACTTATATTTACAATTCACAAAATCTACGTGAACGGATTGAGATCTGTTGATCTGAAGTCGGAATAGATAATGAATAAGAATCTACTGAGTCTTAGGGTGGCTGTTTAATCTGCCTTCGTTTCAGGTATAGACAGTTGTGTTATCGTCTCAGTCGGAGGCAGCAGAGCATCGGCTCCAAGTTTATGCGGCGAACACGGTCATTGCATCGACCAGCCTGGTATCGGATACAAATGCCAGTGTCAACCGGGATACACAGGAAAATATTGCCATGAAAGTAAGCAGAACAGAATACCACTACCTCGGGGTTCATATCTGTCGAATGTCTTACGTCAAATGGCATCTGTCATACGCCAAATGTCATCTGTCATATTTCATGTGTCAAATGTCGTAACAAAGGTCATATTGGGGCCTTTATGTTTGCTCTGTCCGATAAATAGTTGTTTTAATTACAGATATCAACGATTGCAAGATCAACCCTTGTGAAAACGGTGGAACGTGCGTTGACAAGGTTAATGCTTTCCAATGTATCTGCATCGAAGGTTGGGAAGGAGCCCTGTGCAATATAAGTGAGTATTCTTGTTGTTCATCATTATCGCATCATATACGCTTTCGAAACATATAAATATAGACGCATGCATAAAAAACCCTGAGCCTTATCGATCGGTTATTTTTTTGTAGACACTGACGATTGTTCGCCGAGCCCTTGTCGAAACAACGGCACTTGCATCGATTTGGTGGCAGATTTCGAGTGCGAGTGCAAAAACGGCTGGAAAGGCAAGAGCTGTTCGTTGAAAGATAGCCATTGCGATCACACGACCTGCAAAAACGGCGGTACCTGTCAAGATTTGGGCAGTACCTTCGCCTGTCGTTGTCCCCCCGATTGGGACGGTGAGTTCGCTTCGCAACTTCGTCTTTCCACGTAGCGTTTTCATGTTGACACAAGGCATTTTTTCGTTGACTTGTTTTCTCTTCGCAGGAACCACCTGCCACATAGCGAAACAAACGGCGTGCAGGTCGAACCCGTGCCTGAACGGCGGCACGTGCGTCAACACCGGCGACTTTTACCAGTGCATCTGCAGAGACGGCTTCGAGGGCGACCATTGCCAGGACGACGTCAACGACTGCAGCCCGCAGCCGTGCTACAACGGCGGCAAGTGCATCGACGGCGTCAACTGGTTCCTCTGCGAGTGCGCACTGGGATTCACCGGGCCCGATTGCCGGATAAACGTCAACGATTGCGCTTCGAATCCGTGCGGCTACGGGGGCACTTGCATCGACGACATCGGGGATTTCAAGTGCATCTGTCCGCCGGGAAGGAAGGGGAAGATGTGCAACGGTGAGTGGCTCGTGATGTGGCGATTTGGCGCCCAATGTGGGGTCGAACGGAATTTTCATATCAGTGAATATGATGTCTTGAGATGTGTCTGTGTGGCGCCCAACGTAGGGCCCAAGAGAATTTCCGCAATAAATGATGACTTTGGTTTGAGTTTATGATTCCTTGCAATATTTCATGTGAAAAGTTTCATAGAAAGGTGTCCACATTCCCTTCGTTTTTCATAAACAAGCTGTCATGAGATGTATAATGTGGCGCCCAACGTGGGGCCGAAGATGATTTTCGCATAATAAATTGAGATGATTCTTTTCATCATTCGATCGCGTATGTGATGACTCACTCTTCGATGATGAATATTTACATCATTTGATGGACAATATTTTCCAATAAACATCATCACTTGCTTCGTTGTCGTTAAATACTGACTTTCAATGTTGAAATGTGGCGCCCAACGTGGAGCCGAAGAAAATTCTCGCTCTAGTAAAGAATTCAGTTTGAGGGAATGATTCATCGCATTATTTAATGAAAAAAAAGTCTAGTAAATATGTATCCTCACTTGCTTCGTTTTCGAGAAACATGAGGTGTATCAATGTGGCGCCCAACGTAGTGCCAAAGAGAATTTCCGCAATAGATGACGACTTTGGTGTAAGGGTATGATTTCTTGCAATATTTCATGGAAAAAGTTTCATAGAAAGGTGTCCTTATTCGCTTCGTTTTCCATAAACAAAATGTCATGAGATGTTGAATGTGGCGCCCAACGTGGGGCCGAAAATGATTTTCGCATTAATAATGTCTAGTTTGAGATGATTCTTTTCATCATTTGATCGCGTATTTAATGACTCACTATTCAATGATGATTATTTACATCATTTGATGGAAAATACTTTCCAATTAACGTCCTCACTTGCTTCGTTTTCGATAAATAGGGACTTTGAATGTTGCAATGTGGCGCCCAACGTGGGGCCGAAAATGATTTTCGCATTAATAATGTCTAGTTTGAGATGATTCTTTTCATCATTTGATCGCGTATTTAATGACTCACTATTCAATGATGATGATTCACATCATTTGATGGAAAATATGTTCCAATTAACGTCCACATTTGCTTCGTTTTCGATAAATAGGGACTTTGAATGTTGCAATTTGGCGCCCAACGTGGAGCCGAAGAAAATTTCCGCTCTAGTAAAGAATTCAGTGTGAGGAAATGATTCATCGCATTATTTAATGAAAAAAAAGTCTAGTGAATATGTATCCTCACTTGCTTCGTTTTCGAGAAACATGAGATGTATCAATGTGGCGCCCAACGTGGGGCCGAAGAAAATATCCACATAAATGATGAATGTGGCGCCCAACGTGGGGCGAAAGATAATTTCCACAAAAATGATGACTAGTTTGTGACGACTGATCGCGATGGTTTTCCTCCTTGCAGTGGACGACTTGTCGTCCCTTCCGTCGGCCGGCAGCTGTCCGTGGAACAGCCACACGCTGGAGAACAACGTGACGTGGCAGCACGAGTGCAACACGTGCGTGTGCACCGAAGGGGCGGTGCGGTGCACGCGCGTGTGGTGCGGCACCGGCAACTGCCGCACCTCGAACCGGCAGAACGCGATGTGCGGCCTGACGCAGGTGTGCGTCCCGACGTCGTTGGAGTCCTGCTTGGCGCCGCCTTGCTTGCCCTACGGCGAGTGCAGGGACTTGGAGAGCGGCAGGAGAGTCAAACCGCCGTCGGTGAGTGTTGTCGACGATGAAATACTCGCTCTAAAATGTATACGTTTCATATTTACGATTATGTTTTGTTTCAGGTACCGGCACCCAGCAGTTGTTGGCCGAACCAAGCAGTGCTGAGCAACACGTGCGCGAGACTGACCTTGCTGTTGGACAGGGCGAAACTGCCTCAAGGCGTCACGGTAGAGGGCTTGTGCGGCGACTTGAGGCGGCTGCTAGCCAACCAGCAGGCTTTCGAGGGTCTGCAGGACAAGCTCGTGCTCTTGTGCGACCTCAAGACCGGTTACAACGACACCGTCGAGGTCACTTTGGTGAGTAACCGTGTCTAACTTAAAAATTGGTACCTTGCACCTGCGCCACCCATGGCGGCGAATGGAGTCTAGGAAAATCTCAGAACAATTACACACAATTACACATTATACTGAACGAAGAAGGAAAATGCGATCGTATAACTCTTTGAGCACGAATTTGAATCGAGACTTTCTCGATATTTGCGTACACCCCAAAATTTTTCATGCAACCCCACAAAAATGATCCCATATCAAAACAAAATTCTTCCGGTATTCACAACAATCACAAAATAATAAAGCCCTTCCAGCACTCTTCCAAGAGTACTTTTGATGAACAAGGATATTGAACAGAGTATTGTGAAATTTATCTCCAATTTCGATTTTCTCGAAATCTAAAAATCATCACAATAATAATTAAATTTCTCTCCATCACAGTCCGGCGACCATTGGGTGCTCGACGGCATCAGGGTGGTAGGCGAGGCGATCTCCCGCAAGCAAACCACCCTCCTGGCGCTCACCTCCATCGTCGAGGTCAAAGTGGAGACGGCCCTGGTGTCCGAAGAGCAGCAGAACAACAAGTACCTAATAGCGCTCCTTTGTTTCGTCTTCGTCGGCCTGTGCGCCGCCGCCTTCGTCGGCGTGCTGTACCTGCGTCAACGCAGGAGGAACCTCGGCATGAGCGGCGTCAACCTGTCGCCGTCCAGCGACAGCTGTCATAGGAACCACGAGGACGAAAAGTCCAACAATCTGCAGAACGAGGAGAACCTCAGGTGAGTGGCGCAGTCGGTAGGGCGATGTTTATTCAACGATTGGCGCAGTCGGTAGGACTGTGTCTAATAACAATGTGATGAACCGTATATACCGAGGAGACGTCCCAATAGACATTTTCTGTGAGATTTGAGTCGGGCTTTCGATTGTGTGAAGCACGAAATGCTGATATCGATATTGTCTAAAGGATTTCGAAGAGTTCCCCCTTTTCTTCAAACAGGGTGTCTCGAGATGTATCAATGTGGCGCCCAACGTGGGGCCGAAGAAGGTCAAGAATTCTAAACATCGCGTATATTCACCTATTCAATTTGTTACGCGCTGGCATCTACACCCGATGGACTTTTCCCGATACAACGTGTGTTGTCTTATAGAAAGAAAGTGGTTTGGTTGGATTCGAGTCGGTGGAACGATATTCATTCGGCGATTTGGCGCAGTCGGTAGGACTGTGTCTAACTATGAGTCTTATAACAATGTGATGAACTGTATAGACCAAGGAGACGTCCCAACAGACATTTCCTGTAAGATTTGAGTCGGGCTTTCGACAGTATGAAGCACGAAATTCTGATATCGATATTGTCTAAAGGACTTCGAGGTGTTCCTTCTTTTCTTCAAACAGGGTGTCTCGAGATGTATCCATGTGGCGCCCAACGTGGGGCCGGAGAAGGTCAAGAATTCTAATCATCCCGATATAAAATGTATTGTATTATAGAAAGAACGTGATTTGGTTTGATTCGAATCAGTGGAACGATATTCATTCGGCGATTTGGCGCAGTCGGTAGGACTATGTCTAACTCTGAGTCTTATAACAATGTGATGAACTGTATAGACCAAGGAGACGTCCCAATAGACATTTTCTGTATGATTTGAGTCGGGCTTTCGACCATGTGAAGCACGAAATTCTGATATCGATATTGTCTAAAGGATTTCGAGATGTTCCTCCTTTTCTTCAAACAGGGTGTCATGAGATGTATCAATGTGGCGCCCAACGTGGGGCCGAAGAAGGTCAAGAATTCTAAACATCGCGTACATTCACCTATTCAATTTGTTACGCGGTGGCATCTACACCCGATGGACTTTTCCTGATACATAGTGTGTTGTATTATAGAAAGAAAGTGATTTGGTTCGATTCGAGTCGGTGGAACGATATTTCGGCGATTTGGCGCAGTCGGTAGGACTGTGTCTAACTATGAGTCTTATAACAATGTGATGAACTGTATAGACCAAGGAGACGTCCCAATAGACATTTCCTGTAAGATTTGAGTCGGGCTTTCGACAGTGTGAAGCACGAAATTCTGATATCGATATTGTCTAAAGGACTCGAGGTGTTCCTCCTTTTCTTCAAACAGGGTGTCTCGAGATGTATCAATGTGGCACCCAACCAAAAAAAAAAGCACGGTGTATACGGTGTCATGAGATGTATCAATGTGGCGCCCAACGTGGGGCCGAAGAAGGTCAAGAATTCTAATCATCGCGTATATTCACCTATTTAATTTGTTGCGTGGTGGTATCTACACCCGATGGGCTTTTCCTGATACAATGTGTGTTGTCTAATAGAAAGAAAGTGATTTGGTTGGATTCGAGTCGGTGGAACGATATTCGTTCGGCGATGTGGCGCAGTCGGTAGGACTGGAATCATCTCGATTTTTCTGTTGCAGGAGATACGCGAACCCGCTGAAGGACGAGGCGGGCAGCCTGGCGAGCATCAACTCGGCCATCGACTTGCCGCGCGTGAGCGTCGTCCGCCCGATGTCCAGCATGCTGCCGCACGAGGGCAGCAGCGAGATGCTGGAGATGATATCGGAGGTGGCGGCCGACTGCCCGGGCTCGCGCAAGACGCTCCTCGTGCTGCCCGGCACCAGCGGCTGCCCCGACGGCGGGGCGAAGAACGAGGGGCTGAACGGGGCGCATCGCAACAGCCAGATCATGCTCTACAAGGCGCAGAATCCCGACGTGCGGAAAAACACGGCGACGGCGTTCGACGACTCGTCGGGCCACAAGGACTTTAGTAAAAGTATCATCAATGTGAATAAGCAGAGGACTTCGCAGCAGCAGCAGCAGCAGCAGCAGCAGCAGCAGCAACAGGACGTGCTCACTGTGCTCGTTTGATGTACGTTTTTGTTTCTATTTTCTTGTCTTTGTGCTCGGACGAGGTGAGAGCGCTCTGGCGGCAGCGCCTTCGGTTTCGTTTATCTGATGAAAGTCACGTTTGCACTTTCGCACTTTTCGTGCGTGACACTGTCACAGCTCGCCCAGCAATCAGTTTGATAATGGAAAACTCATTTTGACGTCGATTGAATTTTCTATCTCTATTTTCCCACGGTTTTCTTCAATCGTTGTTAACGCAAGGAATGTGCGACTGATAGACTAAGATATTTCTCAGTTTTCGTATCGCTTTCCACGTTTTTCTTGCTACGTGACTTTTATGTGACGGAAGAGTGAAAAATGCACGAAACCAGTGGGGGTTCTGATAACTCATGACCCATCCGATCGAACCCTCGCCCCGACCAGAATGGATGTGTGACAGATGCGTGACGGATGCGTGAAGCTTTTTCGTACGATTTTCATGTTTGTTTTTCTTGGACGTTTCCCACGTTTATTTTAAAGTTCTTTACTTTTTGCGTTTCTCCACGAATATTCACATTCACATTCTTTGATGGATGTGTGACGGATGCAGGAACCTTTTTTGCGTGATATTTGCTGTTTTCACCATATTTTACGAGTTTCCACGTTCATCATGCATCCATAATACATCTCCCATGTTATGTAACGGATGTGTGACGGATGTGTGACGGATGCGTGACGCTTTTTCGTACGATTTTCATGTTTGTTTTTCTTGGACGTTTCCCACGTTTATTTTAAAGTTCTTTACTTTTTGTGGTTTTCCACGAATGTTCACATTCCCATTCTTCGATGGATGTGTGACGGATGCAGGAACCTTTTTTGCGTGATATTTGCTGTTTTTTCACCATATTTTACGAGTTTCCACGTTCATCATGCATCCATAATACATCTCTCATGTTATGTAATGGATGTGTGACGGATGTGTGACGGATACGTGACAGTTTTCGCTCATTTTTCAAGTTTTTTCAACCGTTTCTCACACTCCTCGCAGTTTCCTTATGGATTTTCCTACATCTGTCACAATACTTTACGGATGTGTGATGGAGTGTGACGATTTTTTTTACCGTTTTTTTTGTCTCTTCGGCAGTTTTTCAGATTCTTTCCGTCGTTTTTCACGAATTTTCACGTTTTCCATGCATCTGTCACAATATACGTAATAGATGTGTGACGTATGCTAGACGGTTTTTCGTGCGTTTCTCACACTCTCAACTGTTCAGGAGTATTCTTCCCCCTTTCACAATGAAATTCCACGTTTTTCAAGCAACTGTCACAACTCAGGTGTGACATAATTATCAAATTTATTTGTTTCTGCATAGTTTAATAATTACAAGAAGAAAACTGATGGGAAAATTTCAGTTAGACAAACCGAAGGCCGCATCAACTATTGTATCTGAAGGCAGTCTAATTTCGTTTTATTTTGTGCAATCTTAGTTGTTAGAACAGATTATAAATTAAATTGCTTTATTTAACTGCTGATCGAGTCCGATTGTGGTAAAACATATTTTTTTTTTACAATACTTCGTATCCTCACCTCGACAATGTTTGCCAGTTGAAATGGAAAACTCTAACTTGCAGTGATACGTGGAGAAAATGATCTCGTGATGAAAAAAAAAAAACACCTGGTGACACAAACAAAGTGTTTATAAATAGTGTGATATTATTTAATATTTGATTTGTTTTTTATTGATGCAAAGCGAGGCGAAATATCGATGTTTTTCCTCACTTTGTGTGAATTGTTAGGATTTTGCAAATTGATTTTATTTAAATTTAAATTCTGCCCGCCAGAATAAATGTGTACATACTCATTTTTTTTTGTTTTTTGTATTTATTGTATCATTGTTCCTGATTTCTGACACATTTAAGTTTTGTTTCAACACTTGATTTGACCCTATTTTATATTTTTATTTTTTATGTAATTTTGTTCACATCTTTTCCTTTGTCGATCACCACCTTGTAGCGTAATAATTTATTTCTGATATTTTTATTCCAATTTTTTTCGACCATCCGTGCAGATCGAAATGCGATGATTTGTCTGAAAGTGTATATTTTCTACTCAACTGAATATTGAATTATGGGAAAAATACACTCGATACGCCATTTTGTAAATATTGTAAATATTGTATTGTAATAGCAGTATTTTTTATACGATGAATTTTTGGAGCCGAATGTCTTTGTTTTTCTAGAGCTTTGGGCACGATCTCTGGAATCTCTCTATACAGAGGGAATAGGAAATACTAATAATTCTGAAAGTCAGAAACTGCTCGAAGTTTTTTTTCGGTTGGCTGTCCGAAACTTTTGGAAATGCAAAGGAATCGGCCTGGGAAGACACTAAACTTGCGAAAATACTCATTTTTTTGTTGAATTTCACGAAAATACTTAATTTTTGAAAGAGATTCGTGAAATACCGATCAAATAAATAGTTGAACTTTAAGAAATTCGAGAAAGTTGTTGATCAACTCATTGAACGTTTATTGAACCTAAATGAATATACTGAGTGTTGAATGAAAGTCAATTATAGAGTTTGACTCAATTTGAAGGACTTTTTTGTGGTTTTTCCCACTTTTTGTCCCTTTCATTGAGTAAATTATCATCGATCGATTCAACGAATGGAAAAATAATAATATTTTGTAGTACTTACAGTGCCTTTTCGTGCCTATGTACAGAGTGTTGCATTTCCAGTGTGAGTTCCATGGAGATTCAGATGGTTTTTAATGCAAAAAAGTGCTGATCAATCAATATATTGATCAATATAGGATTATACACTCGAAATGGGACACTTTCAATGATCAATTACTGGAAATTTTCGAGTCGAAAGTATTAGAATAGGTTAAGGAATGTATTTGTATATTTTGTAAAATATTTTTTGCAATTTATTTTTGCCAGATGCAACTAAAGCTTTTGTAATTACAGATGATTTGGAGCTTGTCAATTTTAAGAAGAATAAAATCGTTTATATTTAATAAATCATTGTCAGAAAGATCTGTTTTGTTTTATTCATATTGCTACTAGGAACTATTAGGAATACGGCCCTTTTGACTTCAGATTCGTACTCAGCTCATCGAAAACCATCTGTGTGCAAGATTTCAGCTCATTCTGACGCCTGAAAATTTTTGAAAAAAGTTCAAAGGGGTTAGCCTTGCTAATTTTTCAGACCCAAAATTCGACTTCATCGTAGAGGCTCCAAATTCGGTATTCAGAGCCCTTAGGGCATTGCCTAGTGGGAAATAGAAGCACAGCTCTCTACTCCCAAAGATAAAAAAGTAGCAATTTTTGACCCCACTTCGGGCTGAATTTTTTTCACGTCTTGATAACTCGAAATCGATCGGAAATACTGCGAAATCGAGTCGATACGCGCATTTTGCACACGAATGAGGATGTGTTGACAAATTTTTGACGATTTTGGAGGTCGATTATTTTTCCGAAAAATGCTCATATCTCAGAAACTATTAGGAATACGGCCCTTTTGACTTCAGATTCATACTCAGCACATCTGAAACCATCTGTGTGCAAGATTTCAGCTCATTCTGACGCCTGAAAATTTTTGAAAAAAGTTCAAAGGGGTTAGCCTTGCTAATTTTTCAGACCCAAAATTCGACTTTATCGTAGAGGCTCCAAATTCGGTATTCAGAGCCCTTAGGGCATTGCCTAGTGGGGAATAGAAGCACAACTCTCTACTCCTAAAGATAAAAAAGTAGCAATTTTTGACCCCACTTTGGGTAGAATTTTTTTCACGTCTTGATAACTCGAGAACGATCGAAAATACTGCGAAATCGAGTCGATACACGCATTTTGCACACGAATGAGGATGTGTTGACAAATTTTTGACGATTTTGGAGGTCGATTATTTTTCCGAAAAATGCTCATATCTCAGAAACTATTAGGAATACGGCCTTTTTGACTTCAGATTCATACTCAGCACATCGAAAACCATCTGTGTGCAAGATTTCAGCTCATTCTGACGCCTGAAAATTTTTGAAAAAAGTTCAAAGGGGTTAGCCTTGCTAATTTTTCAGACCCAAAATTCGACTTTATCGTAGAGGCTTCAAATTCGGTATTTAGAGCCCTTAGGGCATTGCCTAGTGGGGAATAGAAGCACAACTCTCTACTCCTAAAGATAAAAAAGTAGCAATTTTTGACCCCACTTTGGGTAGAATTTTTTTCACGTCTTGATAACTCGAAAACGATCGAAAATACTGCGAAATCGAGTCGATACACGCATTTTGCACACGAATGAGGATGTGTTGACAAATTTTTGACGATTTTGGAGGTCGATTATTTTTCCGAAAAATGCTCATATCTCAGAAACTATTAGGAATACGGCCCTTTCGACTTCAGATTCATACTCAGCACATCTGAAACCATCTGTGTACAAGATTTCGGCTCATTCTGACGCCTGAAAATTTTTGAAAAAAGTTCAAAGGGGTTAGCCTTGCTAATTTTTCAGACCCAAAATTCGACTTTATCGTAGAGGCTCCAAATTCGGTATTTAGAGCCCTTAGGGCATTGCCTAGTGGGGAATAGAAGCACAACTCTCTACTCCTGAAGATAAAAAAGTAGCAATTTTTGACCCCACTTTGGGTAGAATTTTTTTCACGTCTTGATAACTCGAGAACCATCGAAAATACTGCGAAATCGAGTCGATACACGCATTTTGCACACGAATAAGGATGTGTTGACAAATTTTCGACGATTTTGGAAGTCGATTATTTTTCCGAAAAATGCTCATATCTCAGAAACTATTAGGAATACGGCCTTTTTGACTTCAGATTCATACTCAGCACATCGAAAACCATCTGTGTGCAAGATTTCAGCTCATTCTGACGCCTGAAAATTTTTGAAAAAAGTTCAAAGGGGTTAGCCTTGCTAATTTTTCAGACCCAAAATTCGACTTTATCGTAGAGGCTTCAAATTCGGTATTTAGAGCCCTTAGGGCATTGCCTAGTGGGGAATAGAAGCACAAATCTCTTCTCCTAAAGATAAAAAAGTAGCAATTTTTGACCCCACTTTGGGTAGAATTTTTTTCACGTCTTGATAACTCGAAAACGATCGAAAATACTGCGAAATCGAGTCGATACACGCATTTTGCACACGAATGAGGATGTGTTGACAAATTTTTGACGATTTTGGAGGTCGATTATTTTTCCGAAAAATGCTCATATCTCAGAAACTATTAGGAATACGGCCCTTTTGACTTCAGATTCATACTCAGCACATCTGAAACCATCTGTGTGCAAGATTTCAGCTCATTCTGACGCCTGAAAATTTTTGAAAAAAGTTCAAAGGGGTTAGCCTTGCTAATTTTTCAGACCCAAAATTCGACTTCATCGTAGAGGCTCCAAATTAGGTATTTAGAGCCCTTAGGGCATTGCCTAGTGGGGAATAGAAGCACAACTCTCTACTCCTGAAGATAAAAAAGTAGCAATTTTTGACCCCACTTTGGGTAGAATTTTTTTCACGTCTTGATAACTCGAGAACCATCGAAAATACTGCGAAATCGAGTCGATACACGCATTTTGCACACGAATAAGGATGTGTTGACAAATTTTCGACGATTTTGGAAGTCGATTATTTTTCCGAAAAATGCTCATATCTCAGAAACTATTAGGAATACGGCCTTTTTGACTTCAGATTCATACTCAGCACATCGAAAACCATCTGTGTGCAAGATTTCAGCTCATTCTGACGCCTGAAAATTTTTGAAAAAAGTTCAAAGGGGTTAGCCTTGCTAATTTTTCAGACCCAAAATTCGACTTTATCGTAGAGGCTTCAAATTCGGTATTTAGAGCCCTCAGGGCATTGCCTAGTGGGGAATAGAAGCACAACTCTCTACTCCTAAAGATAAAAAAGTAGCAATTTTTGACCCCACTTTGGGTAGAATTTTTTTCACGTCTTGATAACTCGAAAACGATCGAAAATACTGCGAAATCGAGTCGATACACGCATTTTGCACACGAATGAGGATGTGTTGACAAATTTTTGACGATTTTGGAGGTCGATTATTTTTCCGAAAAATGCTCATATCTCAGAAACTATTAGGAATACGGCCTTTTTGACTTCAGATTCATACTCAGCACATCGAAAACCAGCTGTGTGCAAGATTTCAGCTCATTCTGACGCCTGAAAATTTTTGAAAAAAGTTCAAAGGGGTTAGCCTTGCTAATTTTTCAGACCCAAAATTCGACTTTATCGTAGAGGCTTCAAATTCAGTATTTAGAGCCCTTAGGGCATTGCCTAGTGGGGAATAAAAGCACAGCTCTCTACTCCCAAAGATAAAAAAGTAGCAATTTTTGACCCCACTTCGGGCTGAATTTTTTTCACGTCTTGATAACTCGAAATCGATCGGAAATACTGCGAAATCGAGTCGATACGCGCATTTTGCACACGAATTTGAACGTTTCCAGTCATTTTTGACGATTTTGGAGCTCGATTTATTTTTCGGAAAAATGCTCATATCTCGGAAACTATTGGAAATACGGCCCTTTTGACTTCAGATTCGGACTCAGCACATTGAAAACACTCTGTGCAAGATTTCAGCTCATTCTGACGCCTGAAAATTTTTGAAAAAAGTTCAAAGGGGTTAGCCTTGCTAATTTTTCAGACCCAAAATTCGACTTTATCGTAGAGGCTCCAAATTCGGTATTTAGAGCCCTTAGGGCATTGCCTAGTGGGGAATAGAAGCACAGCTCTCTACTCTCAAAGATAAAAAAGTAGCAATTTTTGACCCCACTTTGGGTAGAATTTTTTTCACGTCTTGATAACTCGAGAACCATCGAAAATACTGCGAAATCGAGTCGATACACGCATTTTGCACACGAATAAGGATGTGTTGACAAATTTTCGACGATTTTGGAAGTCGATTATTTTTCCGAAACATGCTCATATCTCAGAAACTATTAGGAATACGGCCTTTTTGACTTCAGATTCATACTCAGCACATCGAAAACCATCTGTGTGCAAGATTTCAGCTCATTCTGACGCCTGAAAATTTTTGAAAAAAGTTCAAAGGGGTTAGCCTTGCTAATTTTTCAGACCCAAAATTCGACTTTATCGTAGAGGCTTCAAATTCGGTATTTAGAGCCCTTAGGGCATTGCCTAGTGGGGAATAGAAGCACAGCTCTCTACTCTCAAAGATAAAAAAGTAGCAATTTTTGACCCCACTTTGGGTAGAATTTTTTTCACGTCTTGATAACTCGAGAACCATCGAAAATACTGCGAAATCGAGTCGATTCACGCATTCTGCACACGAATAAGGATATGTTGAGGAATTTTCGACGATTTTGGCTCGATTATTTTTCCAAAAAATGCTCATATCTCAGAAACTATTGAGAGTACGGCCTTTTTGACTTCAGATTCATACTCAGCACATCGAAAACCATCTGTGTGCAAGATTTCAGCTCATTCTGACGCCTGAAAATTTTTGAAAAAAGTTCAAAGGGGTTAGCCTTGCTAATTTTTCAGACCCAAAATTCGACTTTATCGTAGAGGCTTCAAATTCGGTATTTAGAGCCCTTAGGGCATTGCCTAGTGGGGAATAGAAGCACAACTCTCTACTCCTAAAGATAAAAAAGTAGCAATTTTTGACCCCACTTTGGGTAGAATTTTTTTCACGTCTTGATAACTCGAAAACGATCGAAAATACTGCGAAATCGAGTCGATACACGCATTTTGCACACGAATGAGGATGTGTTGACAAATTTTTGACGATTTTGGAGGTCGATTATTTTTCCGAAAAATGCTCATATCTCAGAAACTATTAGGAATACGGCCCTTTCGACTTCAGATTCATACTCAGCACATCTGAAACCATCTGTGTACAAGATTTCAGCTCATTCTGACGCCTGAAAATTTTTGAAAAAAGTTCAAAGGGGTTAGCCTTGCTAATTTTTCAGACCCAAAATTCGACTTTATCGTAGAGGCTCCAAATTCGGTATTTAGAGCCCTTAGGGCATTGCCTAGTGGGGAATAGAAGCACAACTCTCTACTCCTGAAGATAAAAAAGTAGCAATTTTTGACCCCACTTTGGGTAGAATTTTTTTCACGTCTTGATAACTCGAGAACCATCGAAAATACTGCGAAATCGAGTCGATACACGCATTTTGCACACGAATAAGGATGTGTTGACAAATTTTCGACGATTTTGGAAGTCGATTATTTTTCCGAAAAATGCTCATATCTCAGAAACTATTAGGAATACGGCCTTTTTGACTTCAGATTCATACTCAGCACATCGAAAACCATCTGTGTGCAAGATTTCAGCTCATTCTGACGCCTGAAAATTTTTGAAAAAAGTTCAAAGGGGTTAGCCTTGCTAATTTTTCAGACCCAAAATTCGACTTTATCGTAGAGGCTTCAAATTCGGTATTTAGAGCCCTTAGGGCATTGCCTAGTGGGGAATAGAAGCACAACTCTCTACTCCTAAAGATAAAAAAGTAGCAATTTTTGACCCCACTTTGGGTAGAATTTTTTTCACGTCTTGATAACTCGAAAACGATCGAAAATACTGCGAAATCGAGTCGATACACGCATTTTGCACACGAATGAGGATGTGTTGACAAATTTTTGACGATTTTGGAGGTCGATTATTTTTCCGAAAAATGCTCATATCTCAGAAACTATTAGGAATACGGCCCTTTCGACTTCAGATTCATACTCAGCACATCTGAAACCATCTGTGTACAAGATTTCAGCTCATTCTGACGCCTGAAAATTTTTGAAAAAAGTTCAAAGGGGTTAGCCTTGCTAATTTTTCAGACCCAAAATTCGACTTTATCGTAGAGGCTCCAAATTCGGTATTTAGAGCCCTTAGGGCATTGCCTAGTGGGGAATAGAAGCACAACTCTCTACTCCTGAAGATAAAAAAGTAGCAATTTTTGACCCCACTTTGGGTAGAATTTTTTTCACGTCTTGATAACTCGAGAACCATCGAAAATACTGCGAAATCGAGTCGATACACGCATTTTGCACACGAATAAGGATGTGTTGACAAATTTTCGACGATTTTGGAAGTCGATTATTTTTCCGAAAAATGCTCATATCTCAGAAACTATTAGGAATACGGCCTTTTTGACTTCAGATTCATACTCAGCACATCGAAAACCATCTGTGTGCAAGATTTCAGCTCATTCTGACGCCTGAAAATTTTTGAAAAAAGTTCAAAGGGGTTAGCCTTGCTAATTTTTCAGACCCAAAATTCGACTTTATCGTAGAGGCTTCAAATTCGGTATTTAGAGCCCTTAGGGCATTGCCTAGTGGGGAATAGAAGCACAAATCTCTTCTCCTAAAGATAAAAAAGTAGCAATTTTTGACCCCACTTTGGGTAGAATTTTTTTCACGTCTTGATAACTCGAAAACGATCGAAAATACTGCGAAATCGAGTCGATACACGCATTTTGCACACGAATGAGGATGTGTTGACAAATTTTTGACGATTTTGGAGGTCGATTATTTTTCCGAAAAATGCTCATATCTCAGAAACTATTAGGAATACGGCCCTTTTGACTTCAGATTCATACTCAGCACATCTGAAACCATCTGTGTGCAAGATTTCAGCTCATTCTGACGCCTGAAAATTTTTGAAAAAAGTTCAAAGGGGTTAGCCTTGCTAATTTTTCAGACCCAAAATTCGACTTCATCGTAGAGGCTCCAAATTCGGTATTTAGAGCCCTTAGGGCATTGCCTAGTGGGGAATAGAAGCACAACTCTCTACTCCTGAAGATAAAAAAGTAGCAATTTTTGACCCCACTTTGGGTAGAATTTTTTTCACGTCTTGATAACTCGAGAACCATCGAAAATACTGCGAAATCGAGTCGATACACGCATTTTGCACACGAATAAGGATGTGTTGACAAATTTTCGACGATTTTGGAAGTCGATTATTTTTCCGAAAAATGCTCATATCTCAGAAACTATTAGGAATACGGCCTTTTTGACTTCAGATTCATACTCAGCACATCGAAAACCATCTGTGTGCAAGATTTCAGCTCATTCTGACGCCTGAAAATTTTTGAAAAAAGTTCAAAGGGGTTAGCCTTGCTAATTTTTCAGACCCAAAATTCGACTTTATCGTAGAGGCTTCAAATTCGGTATTTAGAGCCCTCAGGGCATTGCCTAGTGGGGAATAGAAGCACAAATCTCTTCTCCTAAAGATAAAAAAGTAGCAATTTTTGACCCCACTTTGGGTAGAATTTTTTTCACGTCTTGATAACTCGAAAACGATCGAAAATACTGCGAAATCGAGTCGATACACGCATTTTGCACACGAATGAGGATGTGTTGACAAATTTTTGACGATTTTGGAGGTCGATTATTTTTCCGAAAAATGCTCATATCTCAGAAACTATTAGGAATACGGCCCTTTTGACTTCAGATTCATACTCAGCACATCTGAAACCATCTGTGTGCAAGATTTCAGCTCATTCTGACGCCTGAAAATTTTTGAAAAAAGTTCAAAGGGGTTAGCCTTGCTAATTTTTCAGACCCAAAATTCGACTTTATCGTAGAGGCTCCAAATTCAGTATTTAGAGCCCTTAGGGCATTGCCTAGTGGGGAATAGAAGCACAGCTCTCTACTCTCAAAGATAAAAAAGTAGCAATTTTTGACCCCACTTTGGGTAGAATTTTTTTCACGTCTTGATAACTCGAGAACCATCGAAAATACTGCGAAATCGAGTCGATTCACGCATTCTGCACACGAATAAGGATATGTTGAGGAATTTTCGACGATTTTGGCTCGATTATTTTTCCAAAAAATGCTCATATCTCAGAAACTATTGAGAGTACGGCCTTTTTGACTTCAGATTCATACTCAGCACATCGAAAACCATCTGTGTGCAAGATTTCAGCTCATTCTGACGCCTGAAAATTTTTGAAAAAAGTTCAAAGGGGTTAGCCTTGCTAATTTTTCAGACCCAAAATTCGACTTTATCGTAGAGGCTTCAAATTCGGTATTTAGAGCCCTTAGGGCATTGCCTAGTGGGGAATAGAAGCACAAATCTCTTCTCCTAAAGATAAAAAAGTAGCAATTTTTGACCCCACTTTGGGTAGAATTTTTTTCACGTCTTGATAACTCGAAAACGATCGAAAATACTGCGAAATCGAGTCGATACACGCATTTTGCACACGAATGAGGATGTGTTGACAAATTTTTGACGATTTTGGAGGTCGATTATTTTTCCGAAAAATGCTCATATCTCAGAAACTATTAGGAATACGGCCCTTTTGACTTCAGATTCATACTCAGCACATCGAAAACTATCTGTGTGCAAGATTTCAGCTCATTCTGACGCCTGAAAATTTTTGAAAAAAGTTCAAAGGGGTTAGCCTTGCTAATTTTTCAGACCCAAAATTCGACTTCATCGTAGAGGCTCCAAATTCGGTATTTAGAGCCCTTAGGGCATTGCCTAGTGGGGAATAGAAGCACAACTCTCTACTCCTAAAGATAAAAAAGTAGCAATTTTTGACCCCACTTTGGGTAGAATTTTTTTCACGTCTTGATAACTCGAAAACGATCGAAAATACTGCGAAATCGAGTCGATACACGCATTTTGCACACGAATGAGGATGTGTTGACAAATTTTTGACGATTTTGGAGGTCGATTATTTTTCCGAAAAATGCTCATATCTCAGAAACTATTAGGAATACGGCCCTTTTGACTTCAGATTCATACTCAGCACATCTGAAACCATCTGTGTGCAAGATTTCAGCTCATTCTGACGCCTGAAAATTTTTGAAAAAAGTTCAAAGGGGTTAGCCTTGCTAATTTTTCAGACCTAAAATTCGACTTTATCGTAGAGGCTCCAAATTCGGTATTCAGAGCCCTTAGGGCATTGCCTAGTGGGGAATAGAAGCACAACTCTCTACTCCTAAAGATAAAAAAGTAGCAATTTTTGACCCCACTTTGGGTAGAATTTTTTTCACGTCTTGATAACTCGAGAACCATCGAAAATACTGCGAAATCGAGTCGATACACGCTTTTTGCACACGAATGAGGATGTGTTGACAAATTTTTGACGATTTTGGAGGTCGATTATTTTTCCGAAAAATGCTCATATCTCAGAAACTATTAGGAATACGGCCCTTTTGACTTCAGATTCATACTCAGCACATCTGAAACCATCTGTGTGCAAGATTTCAGCTCATTCTGACGCCTGAAAATTTTTGAAAAAAGTTCAAAGGGGTTAGCCTTGCTAATTTTTCAGACCTAAAATTCGACTTTATCGTAGAGGCTCCAAATTCGGTATTCAGAGCCCTTAGGGCATTGCCTAGTGGGGAATAGAAGCACAACTCTCTACTCCTAAAGATAAAAAAGTAGCAATTTTTGACCCCACTTTGGGTAGAATTTTTTTCACGTCTTGATAACTCGAGAACCATCGAAAATACTGCGAAATCGAGTCGATACACGCATTCTGCACACGAATAAGGATGTGTTGACAAATTTTCGACGATTTTGGAACTCGATTATTTTTCCGAAAAATGCTCATATCTCGGAAACTATTAGAAATACGGCCCTTTTGACTTCAGATTCGGACTTAGCACATCGGAAGCACCCTGTGTGCAAGATTTCAGCCCATTCTGATGCCTGAAAATTTTTGAAAAGTGTTCAAAGGGGACAGCCTTCCTAATTTTTTCGAAAAACGCTCATATCTCAAAAACTATTAGGAATATAGCCTCTTTGACTTCAGATTCTTCCTCAAAGTGGAGGATATCAGTCTTAACATTAAGATATTTTATTTTAGACACTTGATTGCATAAAATTTTCAATTATTTCCTTGAAATTACCAGATTTTACAAGAAGTCCTTCACTGTGAACACAAGAAACAGCTCTGTAACCCAGGAATCATAAAAAATCTGAAATATGAGTAAAAAATTTTTTTATTGCAATAATAATTAGAACTTACATATCCCAATCAGCCTACAATAATTCTCATTCACATTCGCTTACAGCAGTAATCTCCAATATCAAAAATCAGGATCCATGACTACATAGTGTCTCAATAATCAACATAACAAAAGCCTCTATCAGATCCACTTTATCTCTATCTGAGTAGTCAAATTGAAAGACACAATAAATAAACTGTTAGATGTTGATTCGAACACAGAATGCTCAACAATCCAAGAAATTTGCTGCCATTAATAACTCCAATGCAATCTCTGGTGCAATGGGAAATTCTGGAATTTCAGTAGAACTGTTCGTGTATCGAACTTTGTATGTGAAATACATGCACACCTTCTGGAGAACATGAGATCTGGAATAAAAAAAATCATTTAAAAGAGGACTATTGTCTATAACTTAAAATAAGTGCAAGCTTTCAAGAAATATATTAGTGGAATCTTTGGTAAATTAGAGTGAAATCTAAATCACAACTATTTCATGAGATTTAATATCCACTAGTGAGTCATAATATCCACCATGGCTTCATAACCAAAGAATGTTGAATATAAATTTTTTGATACAGAAATTGCTCTCAATATTCATCAGATGGTAGTGGGGCATGGAGCTTCAGACCCATATCACTTATAACTATTTATTACTCACGGTATCTCTCTAAAGTTTACTTCATTGGCTTCGTTCTCAGCAAACTGGCCAGGTCCACTAAGCATAGCCTTAATCGTTCCCGACGTCAGAGCATGCTCTCTCTTGACGATGAATTCGTGGCCATCAGACGAGATCAGTTTAACGTACATAGCGTCTGGCCCCTCACAGCCTCCATATACTCGTTCTTGAGTTTTTTCATCGCTGATGTCGGCCATAGTATACGGATAAAAGCTGATTCAAAAACAGAAGTTGGTTAATATTAGAGCCTTTAGAGAATGATCCAGGTGAAATACTGGATATACAAAGAAAGGTTATCACCTACCAAAATTGTATCCCCAAAATGGCCCAGAACCAGGATGGGAATCCAAAATCATATAATATAAATAAAAGTGACAAATGAAAGACGACATGACAAGTCAGAAGGTTAATTTTTGGTGTTCATAGTAGTTGGCTAAACTGAAATCAGAGTAGGTAATCTCTATACCCTGTCTATTCTTTAATTCTGACATGAGATAGACAGAGACAAGTATATAAACGTACTTCCTCACCAGTGCTAACCAAGATGTCATCATTCGATAATATAAACAAATTACATAACCTCAAATTTTTATATTTTAATTTGGATAATCCTCGAAATTTGACTTTAGGGAGTGCTACTGAGTGTTTTCTTCATTTCTACGACGCGGAAAAAGGCAATGACCTGCTTTCTTTTAAAACTTGTAGTTCAATCCACATGATTATGTAATTTTGAAAAAGTAAAAATGGATGAACTGCTCTTCAGAAGCACTCAAAAACTTGAACATTTGCAGGTTGAAACTTGAGAACTAGTAAATATAACAAAATCATCAATCATCATTTTCAGGTCAAAGGCCACATAACAGCTTCCAAAATCAAAGATGAACTGATTTTATACACAGCCCAAGGAAAGCTGATTTTACTGGAGTTATGGAATAATCCAGTTTTGGAGAATGCCAGATTGAATTTCAGAGAGAACCTAAGTAATTTTATAACTTCTACCAAAGAACTGAGAAGTGTTATCATATCTTATGCAAATCCCAAGCAAATGTACATAGCTTTTCTGAATATTTTTGGAAAAAAATGTAAGTTTTCTTGGAAATGGGTGAAAAAAATTTTTCTTCCTCATTTCTTATTTAGGGACCACAAGAGACATCACCTTTGCATGTACAGGGCTGATATTAGGAGGCCTAATAGGCATAGCCATTGGCATAACTATAAAAAAACAAGAACCACGCTTGAGATACATGAGAGCTATTCAGTGCACCAATTATTTGGGACCTGAGGTGTGCTTTATTCAACTTGAGGAAGGCAGTTAATTACTTTCATCTTATTTCTAGTCTATAACCGTTGCCGAAGATGCCCTCGCCCCATACGAATGTTCCGAATTCGATGTACTAGTCAATGTCAAAGCTGCCTCTGTACAAATGATTGATGTGCAGATTTGCAGTGGATATGGAAAAACGTTGAGGGGCATTCTACAAGCAATGTATTCTGTAATTATTTCACTCAAAGTTCTAGATCCCTGTAACTAAAGTTTTCTCACTCAAAAATGATTCACAAAATGATCAAAATTATGGTAAAGATGTTGAGATAATGTTTTGTCTTTTTCAGCATTCTTCAGCGCATATGCCTATTATTTTAGGCAGAGATTGTGCAGGAGTAATCACAGACATAGGATCGAAAGTTAGCAGGCTAGAGGTCGGCGATGAAGTGTGGTTGACTGTTCCGTTCTGGTGCCAAGGCACCCTGTGCCAATCGGTGCTGGTAGATGAGAAAAGGGTGGCCAGAAAACCTAAAAATAGCGGTTTCGAAGGGGCTTGCAGTCTTCCATATTCAGGCAGCCTGGCATTGTCTGCACTGGGGGAGGCCGGAATAGAATCTATGAATGCTAGAGAGAAAAGGTGAAGCCCTCTGGCTGATTTTTGATTGATCTTTCATGTCAAGAAATTGTTTGTTAGTCGAAAAGTTACTGAGAAATTTGTTAGTACATAACATGAAATTGTATCCAAACTTTGGCAGTATTGAAGATTATTCAGCTAAAGAATTTGGAAACCCATGAACGAAAAGAAAATATTGAGTCCATTAAATTAACCTTGAAAAATTCGAAAATCTTGCAAAAAATTAATTTCTCATCTATTACCTCTCTATTATTTTCAATACCATTTCATCCAAAATCTTCAACATCATCAGAACATTGATCTAAGAAATTTCATGACTCAAATTCTTGAGGAACTTTCAATTCATCAATTTTTCAATCTGAATTATTTTCGGTTGTATTTCAACTTAATATCGACTGATATGAGATACAAATCATACTTCATTTTTGACACTATTCCAGTTACAGAGGTTTAAATTACAACTGACTAACCTGACTTGACTGAAATACAAATTATACTTTCTTATTTGCAGATATCTGAATTACTTTTTCTATCTGGAATTCAGTGGACGTCATTGAATTGAAATCGATTGATCTGAGATATGAATGATACTTCATATTTGAAACTATTACAGTAACAGAGGCATTGCAATACAACTGAATAACCTGAATTACAATTCACTGATCTTGAACACAATTGACACTCATGGAATTATAATGATCGCCACTATTGACAGGAATAATAATCATATTTTCTCATTTACTTTTGTTGATGCTTCTTCACTCACAATTATTGAATTAAATCACAAATGTCGCTTTCTTAATAAAAATTTGCAGCTTTCCAAGTGACAATTCGACACGTTCAGAATTCAATTTGACAACGCTTATTGAATTACATTTCAACGTTCGACTGATCTCTGAGATACAAATCAAACATTCTGACGCTAGACATTATTTCAGTTACGGAGGCATTGAATTATTACTAACCTGAATTCCAATTGACTAATCTTCAACACTATTGACGCTCATTGAATTGCAATTATTGACTGAAATACAAATATTTACGTTAATTGATGTTCATTTCAATTACAATTGTCACATTGAAATGCAACTGACGCTTTCTGAATTACAATTTGAAGCTAATTGAATTACAATTTGACGCTAATTGAAGTACAATTTGACGCCAATTGAATTACTGCTTGAATTACAATTGAATAATCTGTGGACCTGACGCTTTTTTCGATGAATTTCGTCGGAAAGTTGAATTACAACTGACTAAACTGACTTCCAATTGACCAAATTTCAACACAAGTGACGTTGATTGAATTGTAATTATTGACTGAAATGATTATTCTTTCTTATTCACAAATATTGATATTTTTTTTTGATTACAACCAACGCTTTCTGAACTACAATTTGGCACTTTTTGAATTACAATTTGACTAATCTAAAGACCTGACACCTTCTTAAACAAATTCAAAATCTTCACTCCCTTGACCGTCTCGTCGACCCTTATCCAGGATACTAGTCGTGGGGGGCTGCACCCCGGTCGGCTGCGTCCTCATCCAACTCCTCCGCCACTGGGACGCCCTGGTGACGGCGACGTGCTACAAGCGGGCGGTGTCCGTGGCGACGGCGCTCGGCGCGAGCGACGTCATCGTACTCCGAGACGGCGTCGGGCGGGAGCAGAACGGGGCGCTGCTGAAGGAGCTGGGGGCCAGGGGGGAGGTGTACGACGCGATAGTCAAGACGGCCGTCGAGGGGGATTTGAAGATGGAGGAGCTGCGGGCGTTTTTGGCGCCCGAGGGGACCATCATATCGACGTTGCCGGCTCTGCTGACGTCGGACGGCTACGGGTTTTTCGGCAGGCGGGTGCTGGCGTTGTATATCAATTTGAAGTACAAGTTGCAGGTGAGGATTTTCTTTTTCAGATGTAGATATCAAAAAAACTACTGTATTTTTTTACTCGAATTGCCAAAAACTTAACAGCTGATACTAAAATCACCATATATAATACAATTATTCAACCCCATTTTGACTACTGTGCGTCGGTATTGTATACATTAGATTTGAATAAAACCAATCAACTGCAGAAATTGCAAAATCGCGGTATGAGGGTGAAAACAAGTCGTGATACTCCTATTGTTCTAATGCATAATACACTACAATGGTATTTAGTCAAACTGAGACTATATTATTTCACAATGATTCTTGTCTTCATAATAATTTGGGTCCCACGTATTTCCATCTCTATATAGTTTTGCACAGAGATGTTCATAACCACTTCACAAGAAACCTCAATAATATCTACATCCTTAAAACAAACTATAGAAAAACAATAAACTCCTTATTTTTCAAAGGATTCAACGAATTTAATCAACTACATGAGTCAATAAGAAACAGTAATTCACTGATCAAATTCAAAAACAACATTAAAAACTATATACAGAATCAGTGACACCACAGTATTCATTTTTCTAGTCTTTTTGTGTTTATTATTTCATAAGTACCTATCTGCAACACCATCTTGTAAATGTTTTTCTTTTTTTTATATTTTCATATTTGCAATTTTTATATTTGTACTTTTATATATATTTTGTGTATTATTACGATTATTGTGTAATTACTTGTGATTTATGGTATTGCTGTGATATGATTTAATATAATGATGTTTTAATTTCGTTTTATATTAGGATTCCTATATTGAATAAAGATCTATCTATCTATCCATCTTTTCGGGTCTTGTTCGGGGTGTTTACGTGAATTTCAACACTGTTAGTCCTACTACTATTTATTTCCAGAATATTTTGGGCCTGCCGAAAAACGATTTCGACGAGACGCATTTATGTTATGTAACTCTGGAAAAACTGACTCAGTATGTGGAGGATGGGTACTTGCAAACTGTCGTCGATAAAATATACCAGCCGCCTGACATAGATATCGCCATAAATCACATACAGAATCCCCAAGCCATCGGCAGCACGGTCATTACTTTTAGATAACAATATTTTATATAAAAGTAGGCAAGACCACATTAAAGAAAAATAGGTTGCTCAACAGTACACCGGCAATTTTTTTCGGCGACAGTGATCAGTTTTTTTCATCTAACAATAAATAATTAGTTTTATGAAATCAATTTCCGAGATTAGAGTTTCAAAGGAAATTGACAAGATGTATTTTTCTGATGAAATCTTGTTTGGAAATGACAGCGGTAGTTCTGATGTCACAAGTTCTCTAGAAAGGACAGAAGGACATGATATTGCAAACAAAATTATAATTGTCAGTTTCAAGTGAAATTATTTATTGAAGGGGTTCCTTCTCAATTGGCGCACCCTGTAAATATATAACACAAAGCTGTGAGTTATTCTCTATGTTGCAATCAATTGGTAAAATACTGGATACTAAAAATTCTTCCACAAAATGTATACAAACTTCAAGTTTTCTTGACAAAGTTTATTTCGTTTTCAAACCAATCGCAAATAGTTCATTGTACTCCAGTTTTGAGGACATTTCAATATGCATAGTTGATGTGATCTTGCCTATTGCAATCAATATATTGGTTTTGTGGAATTTACTAATGAGAATTTGACATTTCAACACTGCCCCTTGTTTTCTAAAGATTGTTAGAGTCAGACAACCTCAATTGGTCTGATAGATCAGTGTTTTCTATGATAAAAATAAGATGATTATCAATTTTTCGAATATATAATTTATGTGTACACTTCTGTATCTGAATGATTTTATGAGTTGGTCATATTATGCAACATTTTATATTTATAATGTTCCTATAGATAAATTTATCATTGTTATGGTACAAAGAATATTTACATATTGTTGGAAAGTGAATAAACGTTTGGCGAATTACTTACTATCTGTATTTTTTCTTACTCACCCTCGTATCATCGTGTATCAAAACGATTCACTACCTCAAAATAATTCAAGAAAAATATCATAAAAATATACATTCCATTCCAATCGTTTCAATATTTTGAATGGATGAATTTTTATGAGTTAGCAGCTACCATTTAAAAAAATTTCAGTTTTAATAGCAGGCATCATTTATGATCTAACCTGTTATGTACCAATAATCTAACAACTAATTTTTGAAATGCTATTTTCTTGACTCAAATAATTTTGTCCATATCAGTATACGTTTTTCTCACCAATATCAATGATGGTAATTGGGCAGGTTCTACTAGCATTCGAGTGCTTCTTTTTGTTATAAAATCAATTGAAATTATTTTAACATATTTATTATTCAAATAAAATTGGAAATGAAAACAATTGTGACATATCTATAAACTGCTACAGATAAAAAAGCAACACATACCCTGACCCAGGTTCCACCCAGCACCTCCTATTTATAATGGTGACTTTATAAAAAAACTTTTGTTGAGAAATTACATGGTTATTGACAAAGCAAAAATGAACAAAAATATTGCCATTGAGAAAACATATTTCTGTATTCGTGACCCCTGAAAAAAATAGTACGAATAATACTATCAACAAAAAAAGTTGAAATTTAACATTTTCAATCTTGATCAAATCTGAAGTTTATATAAAGTCACAGTTATACAACCGGGAATCAGAGGTTTCGCTAGCTACTCCAAAAATGAAACCACAAACAAATAATCCTACACGTGTAAAAAAACTAAATCTAGACTGCCTCGGTAAGTGTACAAGCGAAAACCTTAAATTTTAGAAACGACAAAAGTGTGACGGATTATCAGACAAGGGACAACACAATTGTTAATATTTAGGGGTATGTCATGGATAATTCCCAACACAGCATCAATTAGTCTATCTAGACACGCAGAGTATTTTTTGGTCCATTCAATGGGACGCCAATCAACATTGATTCATTATTAAAATAAAAAAATATTCAATAATTAATGAAATAAACGAATAAATATATTGGAAAAATTCGATTTTTTTATCAGACCAAACTCATCATATAAAGATGTAAATGAGGGTTGACACTGAAATATCCGTCAGATCAGCAAAAAATAATTTTACATATCTTCAAAAGTTCTTTTGAACTTTATTGAGACTATTGACGAATAAATGGTTAGATTGAAATTTATTGTCAAAACAGATATTTGTAATTGAAGTCCCTCGCTCTCTTGATAAGTATACAGTGAGCACAGGTTGAAATAAATTCGCTAAAATCTTTGTCGATTTCTATGTTCAAATATACATATTTCGTCATATAGTTTTTTTTTTGTGATGCAATATTTTAATTTCGAGGCTATCAAAATTTTTTTCGATTATATATTGAGTTTTTTCAAAAATGTCCACAGTATATCAGTGAAAATTTGCATAACAAGTAAAAAAATTATGAAAATATTTGGCTATTTCTTTCTCAAATCAATATTCTTAAGAATTGAAAAACTACTCGGATTCCTCTTTCTTTTATATTGAAGGTAATGTTAAAAAATATATATATCCAAATGGAACTCGTTCTTCAAATTCTATCATACGAATTAATTATTTCCTTCACTCAAATTGTTCAATTTGAGTATGGCAAATTATGCATTTTTCTGATCCTGGGAAGTTTTCAGCAAATTCATTCCAAATACGTGTTCACTGTACATTTTTTCAAAGCAAATAATTTTTATCAAACATCAATAGATATCTAGACAGTTGCGTGAAAGAGAAATTTTTCAATATATATCTATAAATGGAATGTGGCTAGACATCTATACATTTTAAATATTCTATAAATTTTTTGAACACATTTGTATATTTTTTTTGAGATTCGTATATTCTAAAGCACCTTATCGTAGTATGCACGAATTCATGTAAAATATTGTTCTTGTTTGTTGAAGAAAACAGATGAAAAACCTCAGCAAAATGATATCAGCTTAAAGTAACACACTTCTATGAACTACACGTAAAACTATATATGTTAATAATATATAAATAAAATATGTAAAAAAGTGTTTGACACATGATACGAATATATTATATTGATTAAAAAAATAAAATCAACCTTACATCTCTACCGGAAGCTGAAATATACAAAAATTTCGACACACAAAAGTGATGAAGGACGCAAAATCAATAATAATAATTTTTACAAAGCTCTCAATATTAATAGAGAAACACTGACATTGAAGACTGAAGCACAGCTGAAAATTTCTGAAATCGTGAACAAAGATTCCGTAACACAAAATCCTGAAAAACAAAACAATGAACTTTCAGAAAAAAAATCACACATAAGGCGATTCAATAATTCTAATAATATTAGGGAATTTAAGATTAAATTGAACAAACATATTCTCGTGCAAAGGAATAATTAGCCATAAACTTCAAGCTTTGTATCTTTCGGTATTTTGTTTTGTTCAATGGTTTCTTGCATTTTATTGAATCAAGATGTTCAATCTTGGTATCTTACTATTATTGTAATGAAATTTTGCCTCAATCACCAATTCATGAATTATCTTATACCAGCCACTTCTGTCTGATTATTCATGATTTGAAATGCATTGTATTGTAATTTGAGGCCCAATGATAAATGATAAAACTTAGTTTCAATTGAATTCAACAATTCAGTTGATCAATTCGTTTCAATAATTTGAAAATCTGATTTGACGATTTATTCGAGTTTGATGAAATTAATTTTTGGTGCTATTTTTCACTCACTTCAAGTTTACGGTTGTGCGGAAGGCTGCTGTTGGATTTCAATTTTTTCGACTGTCATATCCGGATTCATTGCTGTAGCCTCTTGTATAGCCTCAGCCAATGCCCTGTCGTGGTCGATCGGATCACCGTCCGATTGGATGGTGATTTTCTGTTCCACTCTCGTCTCCACTACGCCGTCTCTCTCTGTTTTATACTGAAAACAATTTACTTTCAAAAAAAAAATTACCTAAATTGATGCACTCGAAATGGTCAATTTCTTGAAAAAAAGTAAAAAATCAAAGACAGCTAATGATACGAGTGTTCCGTTTAGTGTATTGATATCAAAAATTGTTGTTTTATAGTTTTTTATACATTTCCTCCAACATTATAGGTTTCCCTTTTGTGTTGTCAACATACAGGGTGAGTCAAAAATGTGTACCGAGCTTTCTGGGGGTGATAGAACATTGAAAAATAAGTGTAGTTTGATGATTGAACTCATGGCCCAAAATGCATATTAAGGAAGATATATCCTTCCAAAGTTGATAAAATTAAAATAATTTCTCCGCATAACTTCTGAACGATGAAAGCCACCCGATTGAAATTTTGTGCATGAATGTATGTTGTCAAAATACATTTTTTCGTCACACTTCCACATTTCTGATATTGTTATAAAGGGTGTTTTCAGAGGGTGAGTCATGATTTTTTGTAGAAAACTTTTTTCCCTGTATTATTTTCGGTGAAAAAACAAAAGCATTCGATGGAGCAAAGAAAATTACATGAAAAAGGTAGTCTTATTCAAATACAAAAAATTGAGCCGTTCGTGAGATATTTGAGTTTTTGTAGTTAGATGATATCAGCAGATTGATTGTATTCATCGCGAGATTCATCGGTATAACGATATTTTAGCAGGCCATGATGAATGATTTTGTTCTCAATTTTGACGTTCATGTCATCAACATTCGAGTCAACATTGTTGTAGTCGATTTGTTCGTGTGGTTTTTCTGTGTTATTTATCACTGCGATTATCAACTGAGATTTTAAGAAATATGGCAGGTTATTCGTTCTCTGAACAAACTGATATGCTTCTAATGCTTGGCGAGTGCTTCGGAAATGCAAATGTTGCTGAAATATCGTTATACCGATGAATCTCGCGATGAATAAAATCTATCTGCTGATATCATGTAACTACAAAAACTCAAATATCTCACGAACGGCTCAATATTTTGTATTTGAATAAGACTACCTTTTTCATGTAATTTTCTTCGCTCCATCGAATGCTCCTGTTTTTTCACCGAAAATAATACAGGGAAAAAAGTTTTCTACAAAAAATCATGACTCACCCTCTGAAAACACCCTTTATAACAATATCAGAAATGTAGAAGTGTGACGAAAAAATGTATTTCGACAACATACATTCATGCACAAAATTTCAATCGGGTGGCTTTCATCGTTCAAAAGTTATGCGGAGAAATTATTTTAATTTTATCAACTTAGGAAGGATATATCTCCCTTAATATGCATTTTGGGCCATGAGTTTAATCATCAAACTACACTTATTTTTCAATGTTCTATCACTCCCAGAAAGCTCGGTACACATTTTTGACTCACCCTTTGTACAAAAAGGCAGATAAAAAAATAGGAAGTATTTAAAAGCTGGCGAATTTTTTCTTTTGATATAACTTCGAATGTAAATTTCAATAATATTACAAGAAAGAAAAGTTAGTGGCTGCAAAGAATAGATGATATGTCAGGATATAATTAGTTTTCCATGTCAATGGTATGAATAAAATTCTTTTCAATTCTATTCAATACCGACTGGTAGATTCTAGATATGAAAAATACCATTTCGGAAATTCTAGTAATAAAAATAGAACGTATATAAAAGCCGGCAAATCCTCGTTGTTACCTTATACAGTATGTCAATTTTGGTTCCCCACTCACCGTTATGGTTTCCACCGTCCTGGTCTTGGAACTGATGGTCTGCGAGCTGACTATCTCGCCCGTGGCGCTGTACGAACCGTCGTCCGAAGTGAGGTTAACTTTGCGCGCTTCTGTAGCCACCACCGGCACGCTAGTAGTGCTCTGGATGACGGTAGGATCGCCGCGATATACGATGCTCTCCGTCTGGACGATGCCTTCTGGTGTGCCCTCCTACGAAAATATTCGTAATATTGATTTTTTTTTCAACGTCACAACAATTTTCGAACCGCATTTACAGCTACTGACGTCGTATCTTTGAGCTTTCAGTTCTGCTAAAACACGTGATTTGGATGTTTTCCTAGATTCTAATCATCATTTCCAGTTTCTTTTTTTTTATTTTTTTTTATCGATTTTGAAATGTGTAATGTTGAAAATAAAGAGATTGTGGAAATCGTGATGATTCGTAAGCACATATATTCAAATTGAATGATTTTCTACTATGCTTCAATTGACCTGTAAATTACATAAAACTGCACTGAGTTTTTATTGGATCCAACACATCAACAAAAAATAAGAGATTGTGTGAATTGCAATGATTTGTAAACACCTACGAGTATATCTGAATTGAATTATTGAATGATTCACTATTTTGGCACAGTTGAGCTACAAATCATATCGATATTCAATATTTAGCCTTTATTCAATGAAGTATTATCTTGTGAATTTGAAAGATGATTTAGTAATCGCATTGGTAATACTTTCACCTGTTGTACCTCAGAAGAAAATGATTATAATAACGATGCAAAAACTATGTTTTATGACAAAAAGAGACATTTAAATCAAAGTCAGCCATAGTCTATATCCCTGGGGAGAAAATGTTAAGATGCATCAGGGCGTCCCAAATGTACTTGTCTTTCGGTGATATAATATATCAAAACGAAAATAAATCGATTGAAATTTTTCTAAGAAAAGCATTATATCACCCAGTGAAAATACGTCACATATATCTGAAACACCTTGCATGATTAAACAAATAGCAAAATGCGTGAAACACACACGTGCAGCTATTATGGCTAAAAACTAATCTAAACACACACTGAAAATCGCATGCCTACTTACAAGTTTCCACCTATCATAATTAAATAGAAAACCAAAGTTCATTTAATTTCATCAAAAATCTCCCTAAAGTCTCAATCAATTCTACAAATTTCAGACTGATATTGTTGTCGATATATAGTGTTTGCGTCTCAATTTGTTGTTCCACTGCACAGTTCTGATATACTAACTTTTTGATTTACAAAATGAATTATTTAAGAATCAATCAGTGAAATCACTGAAAAATGAACAAACCTAAACAGTTTCATTTGATTGAATAAGTTTATAGTTTATTTAAAATAGCTCTTTTCAACCAACAAAAAGAATATTGAATAAAAATTTCATTTTTGAATGAATTTGTTCCTAGATTTGTTATTACAATGAAATGTGAGATTTCCCACTGAAAATATCTTCACCATAATAAATGTACCCTACTTATAGAACAATAACAATAATTGCAGAAAAAAAACATGTATTTTTGAATATTCAGTAATATATAGGGTGACCTATTTGAAAAAATAAGTTATGTCAATAATTTTCACATTTCACAGATTATTTTTTCTAGACAAAACGGTTCAGAACTTATAACGGTGTGAAAGCAAAATCCTACTATTCACCAGAATTTTGCAGTCATGTAAAAGTGGGCAAATTGAAAGGAAAACACTGTACCAGATGAAAAAAGATAAATACGCCGTTTTCGCCGAATCATACTGTACCTGATAGATGGCGCTGTTGTAATAGGGGTGACTGGGGTCGTCCGGAGGATCGATCGGGGTGCCAGAGTCACCTGAGCTAGTCGAACTTACGCTGTCTCGTCTGCCCAGCTATAAGCCATGCGAGGTTAGGTTAGGTTATGTTATGAGCGAAGATTAGACACACTGATTATTTGAATTGATGACGAATCGAAAATGCAGATGGCTGGTTTCAGCATGAACAAGAAGTGAATTGAAAAATGATGTTTAAAGAACGATCGACAGAATGAAAACTACGATGGCGAATGAAATATCTACTTACACCATGAATTTAGCACAATTTCCATCTTGATTTTTCCCGAAAATTTTCGGAATTCAATTCCTTCAACATTCAAGAATCTCACTATCAAGTGTTTTCTTTTCATTTTTCAATTATTTTCCGACATATACTGACATTTTTTTGAGAGAATTTCGTAAAGCCCTGTGGATATCAGTATCATCAAGAGAAAATTGTAACAAGGATCATATTGTAAGTTATGTTATCTCAACATTTCCTCATTTAATTCAACACATGAATATATTTTTTTTATTGATTGATTGTCTTATTACCCAAGAATCATTACAGTTCAATTTAGGAATAAATATACATCGATATTTACCTAAGAATGCAAAGATTTATTCAGTGGATTGTCCTCACCAAATGAAGTGTAAGAAAAGTGAAATTGGAAAAAAAATATGAAAAGGAAAAGTATTTTAATTTATCAGGCAATGCACGTTCATGATAGGAACATTAACCATGCGGAAACTTCGGCTATTCGTATACATATGATTGTGTGAACTGCTGATTCACAACGAATTTTATTCCAAACGTTGTCACTTCCTGGCTCAGAGTCACGATTTTGATAGATTGGCGTACAACAAACTTCATGTAACCCCACAAACAGAAATCCATATCCGATGAAAATTGTCGTGGTGGGTGAAATCAGTTCGCAAACATTTCTAAAGTATTCACGAAAGAAATTATTCCTCAACTTTGATAGGTACACGCGTTGTAGAAGCTAGCAGACCCAACTGTTTTAATTCGTTAACTTTTTCAACGTATTCACGAAAACTTTCGGATTTGATCAATCTTGCGAAGAGTATTGATAATTAACGACTGTTTGATTGACGTGTACACACTCGGAAATCGCGTCTTAATGAATGAGGATAATTGTATGATGTTGAAGAAAGAAAAAAGACTCTATTAGATTTACAAAGTGAACTCGTCCTCTTTGCCGATTGCTTGGTCATATTTCCCTTTTATTTGATGGTCAGACCCTGGACCTTGTTGCATATGATGCAGTTGGCAACACCGGGACGTCACTCAAAGTAGAGTACATCGCCACTAAGAGACATACCTTCAAGGTTTCAGTTTATGATTTGGAAATTTTGCAGGCACTTTTCCCGATGCTATACTAATGCACCATTCGTTTTTTTTGCATTCTTAGGTGAATCACCTATTGAAACCTATTTCGATATCTCTCCTTCTCCTCTTCATCTCCACGATGCATAACAAATCACAAACCATCGTAATAGGTTCAACCGACCACAGTATCGAAACCTTCACTTCAACTTTCGAAAAAAAAAAACAGAAGAAGAAAACACTCCCCACCCACCTGATCTCCGCTAACCACTGTGCTAGTAGTCTTCACCTCCTGCGTGACGACGCGCTGCTCCTGCCTAGTGGCGCTCGAGGTCATCGACCTCGCCACCGTCTTCTCCTCGAGCTGCTGCGTGCGCGCATTCGAGCCGAGGTCCTCGTGCGTCGTGGCGGTGCGCGTCGTGACGGCGTGCGCGCGCACCATCGGCGACGACGCGTCAGCTGGGGCATCGGCCTTCGAGAGGAGCAAACGAAAGATTTAAGCGAGAACTATCACCTATCGAGTTGTGATACTTTACGTCCAGGGATGCAACTGAAATTTTTGGTCCCCATCCCAAAACACATGAGGAGGCCTCCCACATTTCAGTCAAAAATTACGAATAGTGGAAAAAGCTGAACGAGCTTGATTTTTTTCATTAATTTTGTTTTCCACCACTACAAAATTGATATTTGAATCATGTGCTACAATGAAGTCTTTTTTTTTCAACAATACACCAGCCAAGAACTGTTTAGTTAATCTAGACGAAATTCTTTTCTAGAAGTACTTTACCATCGCTCAGATAAGTGTTTCACATTATTTAAATTTGAAGTCTCTATTATGTCGAAAATCTACAGAAATAGTTTCGAATCCCCTTCTGGGGCCAGTGTTTGATATAAGAAACATGAAATAACAAAAGTTCAATGCAATGAAACTCAAGAAAACTTCAATTTCAACTTTAGATGATAAAGAAAATTCTTCTCGAAATGGTTTTTATCGATATCGACCCTCAAAAACAATAAATAAATAAATAAATGAATAAATAAAATGAATCTCACCTTGTTGAACTGCTTGGAGTAAGTGACCTCCCCGGTCCTGCCGTCCTCCACTCTCTCCTCGATATTCCGCCTGACTCCATCCTTGTCCTTCGTCACCATCTGCTTGGTAGTCGTCCTGACGATCACCGGCGTGCTTTTGGTCATGTTCAAACTCGCCACATCCCGAAGATTATCGGCCGCGTACTCGCCCAAATCGTCATCACTACTCTCCCCCGAGTAGCTCCTCACCTCTACCCCGCTCTCCCCCATCTCCCCGAAGTGACTGGGGTCGATCTGCGCGTAGTTCAACACCAGCTCGCCCGTCACGGGATCCCTACGCGCCGTTTCGGGATCAATGTCGCCGGTTTGTGGATCTATCCGACCCCACTCGGTGTGTATCTTCCCCGTCACCGGGTCGATCTCCCCTGACAAGGTCAACACTTGGGTCACCTTAGTATTGGCGCTCTTCACCATCGGGTCGTCTGGGTCCACCTGCACGATTTTACCCGTCTTGGGATCCACCATACTGTAAATGTACACCGTTTGCGTGGTAACGTTGACGATACGCCCGGTGCGTTCGTCAAACTGACAGTCCTTGGGGTCTATCTCTTTGACCTTCCCAGAGGGATCGCTCTGGGTGATTAGGTAGACCCTAATGATCACTAGCTTGCCGGTGGCGGGGTCAATCTTCCCGTACTTGGTGTAAATTTGCCCTGTGGTTGGATCAATCTCGGAAGCCGAATACAACGGAGCGCCAGTTTCGTCAACTTGAGCAGTTTTCGTGAACACCTGCTGCGTTTCAGGATCCACCTTGGCGTTACTAGGATCCACCTTAGCCACTTTGTTGACCCCGCCGGTTTTGCCATCGGAGTAACCGTATACAGTGACAACGTAGCCGGTGACAGGATCCACATGGCCCGTCGCGTAAACATCCTCTTTACTAACAGGATCGTGTCGGTCGAACACCCACACCTGGTTGCTCTTGGGATCCACCTTCACGCTCTTCTCGTCCCTGGGCACGATTTCCCCTCGGTCGTTGACCTTTGGATCCGTAATCAATACAGCCACGATTCGAGCGAACGTCGGGTCGACTTTACCCGTCTTGGGGTTGACGTATCCGCCTTTGAAGATGAGCTGGCCCGTGGTTGGGTCCACCGTGCCTTGCTTGACCTCCACTCTACCTGTCTTGGGATCGGTACGGGTCAAGGTGCCTTTGACGGGGTCGATTTGTCCGTACTTGGTATCGACTTTGTGAGCCGAAGGGTTGTACATTCCGGTCGACAGCTCCGGCACCAAGCCCTTGGTGTCTATAGAGTTTTTCTTGGGGTCCAACTTTCCGACAAAGGATACTACTTGCACCTCGGGTTCCACTTCAGCGCCTAGTTTGAAGACTTGGCATAGCTCTGGGTTAACAACGTCGGTTTTAGGGTCCTTAACACCGGTTGTGACTATCACGGCACCTTCTGAGTCTATCTCCACAGGTCTCGACGAGACTTTACCGGTTTTTGGGTCGGTGGTGGCGATGGTCAACTTCTTTGTGTCGATGGTGCCGTACTTGGTTTTGATTTCAGCAGTCGAGGAAATCTTTTGACCCTTCGAGCTATCCATGTGACCGTTATCCAAGTCGATAGCACCAGTTTTAGGATCTCTTTTAGCCGTGACGGTGACAACTTCCAGAACGGGATCGTTCTGGCCGGCGATGCTTATGATCTGGCCTAGCGTACTATCGACCTTCCCGGTTTTTGGGTCAGTCACTCCGCTGCCGACTGTGATTTGCCCGTTGATCTCGTTGACTTGCACCGACTTGGCATCGACCTTGCCGGATTTCGGATCGTTGATGATGACTTTGCCGTTCTTGGGGTCGATGAGTCCGTATTTGGACTCGATCAATCCGGTGTCGGGGTTGAGTAGAGCCGTGGATTGCTCCACCTGTCCTTTCTCCGGGTCCATCTTGCCCGTTTTAGGATCTATTTTAGTGGTTATGACTGTGATCCTGATGACTCGCTTTTTGGGAATGGGAGCTGCGATGGGATCTTGAGCTTGCTTGAGGCCCACTATGGAGAAAACTTGCCCCAGGGTCGGGTCTAGCTTGCCGGTGTTTGGATCAACAACAGGTCCACCGTTGATGATAACATGGCCGGTCGTAGGCTCGACTTTACCCTGGATTACTTCATTTTTACCGGTCGTTGGATCTTTAGCTAGTAGCGAGCCAGTGACCGGATCGATTTGACCGTACTTAGTCTCGATAAAACCGGTGGTTGGGTCAACTATACCGGTAATGTGCTCCACGTGACCGTTCTCTGTATCCACACCTCCAGTCTTCGGGTCTTTCCTAGCAGTTATCACCATGATTTTGACGATGCGGTGCTTGGCAATCGGTCGCAAGACTCCCTGCACCACGTCTTTGACAGGTGTAGCAACAGGCACAGCAGGTTTGGCGGGCGTTTTTTGCCTTGGCGGCGAAACAGTTTCGACAGACGTCACTTTCTGTAATTCCCTTTCCGAAGGCTGCTGAGAAGCGACCGCATCAATCGGAGGCTCGCTTATATGCACCGTCAACACTCTTCCGAAGTCCTTGTCGTACTTCCCGGTCTTGGGGTTGTTGAACCCACCCTTGAAGAGTAATTCCCCGGTGTTCGCTTCGATGTGCCCTTGTCTGGTGTCAGGTTTGCCGGTCTTGTGGTCCATCACGGTGAGAGTCTCAGCAACGGGATCCAAATGACCGTACTTGGTGTAAATCTTATTCCTGTCGGGATCGTACAAGCCAGGGGTGGTGTCAGGCTGCGCGTTCTTGGAATCGACGGTGTTCTTCTTGCCATCGAATTTGCCGACGTAGGTGCGGACCTGGATCTCCGGATCCACTTCGTGACCGACCTGTATCAACTGCACCACGTTATCGGCCTCGGCCACGACGATGTTATCGTCTTTATCGACTTGAATGGGCCGCTCGTGCACGATGCCGCTCTTAGGATCCCGAGTCGTGATCCGCATGAGCCTCAGATTGATAGTGCCTTGCTTGGTGACAATCTCCCCAGTCTCGGGGATGATTTTACCGTTGGTCATCTCTGTCCTGCCGTTGGCGAAATCGACGTTGCCGGTTTTAGGGTCGCGCTTAGCAGTAACGGTCGTGATAACTACGGCAGGGTGCTGCGGATCCACTACGTTGACGACCTGCGACAGGCTGGGATCGACCTTGCCGGTCTTGTAGTCGACTACGTTGTCGTTGATATAAATCTGGCCGGTATTCTCGTCGACTTTAACGGGGCTAACGGCCATCTTGCCCGACCTATCCTTGGTGACGACTTTCTTGTTTTGCGGGTCAATCTTCCCGTACTTGGTCTCGATGATGCCGCTAACCGGGTCCACCGTGGCTGTCAGTTTCTCCACGGTGCCCTTCTCCGTGTCGATTCTGCCGGTCGCCGGGTCCTTCTTGCTGGTGATCACCAACACTTTGATAACCCTCTTCTTCGGTATCGGATGAGAAGGCAGCAGATTCCTCACGGGCGTTCCGTCTTTGGGTTCGTACGAAGCGATGCTTATGACTTGACCGGAGCTGGTATCCTTCTTGCCGGTTCTAGGATCGATGACTGGGCCGCTGAGAATCTGTATTTGCCCGGTGGAAGGATCGATTTGACCCTGAACGGTTTCTTGTTTGCCAGTCGCTGGATCGGTGATGGTCACTGTGCCCTTCTTGGGGTTGATGAGACCGTACTTGGACTCGATTTCACCAGAGGGCGTTAGGATGCCAGCGGACTGGTCCACGTGACCGTTCTCTAGGTCCAGGTGATTGCTCTTCGGGTCTCTCTTGGCGGTTATAACCAAAAGTTTCACCACTCTTCTGTCCTTGGGCGTGATCACGGGACTAGGTGCCTTGACAGGCGAGACAGGCTTGGCTTCTTTGACAGCTGTAGGCGAAGCACTAACAGCTGGATCGGTTAGAGGACTATTAACCTCGATCTTGATGATTCTACCGAAGCCGTTATCGACTTTGCCGGTTTTGGGGTTGACCAGCCCTTTGAAGACCAACTCCCCGGTATTGGGATCACGGGTGCCTTGCTTGAGCTCAGTTTTTCCGGTTTTCGAATCAGTAAAGCTCAGAGTCTCGTTGATGAGGTGTATAATTCCATATTTAGTGTACACCCTGTTGGTATCGGGATCGAACATGCCGGTGGATTTCTCCGGGACGGTAATAGTCTTCGGGTCCAATCCCTTCTTGTCCACTTTGCCCGACTTGGATAGTACTACAACCTCGGGCTCGATCTCCGAATCAATCCTCAAAATCTGGCTGAGACTGCCGTCTCTAACCCCAGTTCTAGGGTCGACTACGCCGTGTAGAACGATAACATTGTCTTGCGCGTCGAACTGTATCGGATGCTCTTCGACTTTACCGGTCTTCGGCTCCCGCGAGATCAACCTCTTGTTCTTCACGTCGATAGAACCGTATTTGGTCATGATCAGATTGCGTTGCGGGTCGAGCTTCCCGTTGGTGGTTTCTTTGAAAGCGTCGGTGGGATCCAACTGTCCGGTTTTGTCGTCACGCTTGGCCGTGACGGCCGTCACGGGTATGATGGAGTCACCCCTGTCGGACACTTTGACGAGCTGCCCGAGGCTAGGGTCCGTCTTGCCCGTGCGGGGATCCATCACGCCCTGCTTGAGGACGATGTGCCCGAGATCCGGGTCTATTTCGACGCGGTGCACCTCCGCCTTGCCGCTCCTCGCGTCTCTGACGGTTAGATTGCTGTTGACGGGGTCGATGACGCCAAGTTTAGACTCGATTTTGCCGGTGGCAGGGTCCAACAGCGCTTCCAGGGTCTCCGCGACGCCTTTTTCTCCCTCCACGCGGCCCGTTTTCGGGTCCTTCTTAGCGGTGATCACGGTTATCTTGACGATCCTCTTGTTGGGCACGACCACTAGCTTGCTGGCCATCCTGGGTCGTTGCTCCGACACGCTGATGATCTGTCCTAGCGCCGGGTTTTTGCCGCCGGTCTTGGGATCGATGACGGCGCCAGAAGTGATGACGATCTGCTTGGTAGCGGGGTCGATGTGACCTTGCACCACCTCTTTCTGACCGTTGGTGGGGTCGGTGACGATCACCGTGCCGCTGGACGGGTCGATGAGGCCGTATTTGCAGTCGATGAGGCCGGTGTCGACGGTCTGCGTGCCGACCGTCTTGTCCGCCGTGGCCGTGGCGACGTCGATGTACCCGGTTTTGGGGTCCTTCTGGCCGGTGACGACGAACAGGGTGATCGGTCTGGTCTTCCTGGCGGCTTCCTGACGGTCGTACCGCTCGCCGGCGAGGAAGGCGGCCGAATCGGACTTGGGATCGCCCCGTTTCGTCAGCTTCTCGACCTCGCCGGGCGCGTAGTTGAACGCGGTGGCGGTGGCGCGTTTGTTGGACGGCGATTGCTGTTGGGTCTCGGGGCTCGATTTCGGGCCTTGGTTCTCGTAGCTGAAGCCTTGGGCGTACGGGCGGCGGGGCGTGACTTGCTCTTCGGGCGTTTCGTAGTCGTACTCTCTGGTGTAGCCGGGCAGCTGGGGCGTGCCCGCTGGCGGGCCGCCTCCTGGGGAAGCCACCGCCTTTTCCTTCTCGCGCTTTTCCTTGGGGGATTTCTCCTTTTTCGAGCCGAACAGAGAGGATGCAGGGCTCTGGAGAGGTGTACAGCGAAAACATGCAAATTATTACATGCACTAACGCTAAATAATACGGCTAATTATTATGACAATGTACAAATTAACCGAAACGAAACGAAAAATAAACATTCATTTACGGATAACTAACGAAGCAAACACTCAAAAGTCAGCTACGAATGCATTAGAGCAAGAAGGACAACTTAGAATCTGATATTATTCTTACATCACAGAGTTTTCAACGGAATTTTATTCAACTTGAATACTACGCATGCCTGAGGGATTGTTTCAATGCAACTAATTTTCAGAGTAGTTCACAAACAACTTTGAACCCATCCGATGATTTTATACTTTCACTAACATACTTATTAATGTAAGTAGTACACAATCTTCCATTCCTATTTTGTCAATGTCCAATATACAGGCTGATTCAGCTAATAATAGAGAGATTAATCCAGTGTCTCCCAACGATCAGCTCGACACTTCAAATAGAACTGGAGGTTATCGCCTTTCTAGCACTGAGCTGTGAGCAACTATTGCCGGAAGTTTTTCATTCGAGCAACTTGTCCACATTCAGAAATATGAGCGATGAACGAGGACGACATAAGATATTGAAGAAAATTATTAGATGTTCTTGTTACCGATTGCGTGGTCAGTTTTTTCTTTATCCGATGTTTAGATCTTTAGAGATGAATATATTTGAAATAACATGAGTCTTCAGGAATCACAGCAAAAAGGCTCGTATAAAAGAAGAGTTTTAATTCTTGATCCGCTACTTATATTGCTTGCAATTGAAGGAAAAAGTCTGTAATATAAGAATAGCTTGATCCAACCTATATGTGACGCTTTGTGACGGTTGTGTGACGTTTTAGTGACGAATGAGTTGAAATTAGGCTTGAGAGATTTGCTTATAGGTCGGATGAATGTTGTCCTGCCTACTCAACATGTTTTCTATACAGGGTGATCGTATACACTATATAAAATAGCAAATTTTCCAGCAAGATTCAACATTCCCCAAAAGTGGACGAAAAAAAAACAATTAAAATCTGTTCTTCGTTATGATTATCGTGAATCATTATTTTGAAAATGTTCAACCTTGTTGAAAAGTGAGCGTGGTATGTTCAACGACATTTCTACATAAAAACATCGATTTCTTTTCGCTGCAAAAACAACTTGTGGCAAATCGGCTGCGAAGAAAAATCATGGCAAAACTAACCTTGGATTTCTCTTTCTTGTCATGCGGCGACTTGTCATTCTCCGTGTCAGACTTCAAAGGAGTCTCGTCGTCGAATCCGTTTTGCTCGGGCGCGTTGACGTCACGATTTTCCTTGTCCTTATCGCCTTTTTTGCCGAACAAACCTCCGGTCGGCAACACTGCTATGCCTCCCACAGGTTTAGTTTTCTACCGAAATCATAGATTCTTAATGACCGCAAATTTTCGAGATAACTAAGAAGCGCTGAAGCAACGTTACGTCAACTGTAGTCTGTTTGGAAAGTAGAATGATGAATCAGTCTATTAAGGGTCGATCATGTGTGTACCCTTGTTTAGGTCAAAATCTGTTATAAAGTATTTATTTATCCTTTCAAAATTTTTCTGGGAGTCGTGCAGAAAGTATAGTCTCCTACTCGCGCATAATGGCTATTATTTTCTTGAAGAAACCCGCCTAAGGCTCGCTTCGGAATTTTCATCCTAGAGAATAATAGCCATCATTATACGCTGATTGAAGAATATACTATTAGGAACATATTATTCTGTCTATATCAAGTCAGAAGTCTATTCCATATTAATTCCATGAACTTACGCATATGAAGCAATGAAAATATCTATTGTTGAGAGCCCTTTCACACAATGTTCAAGTAAATAATAGTATAACGAGAGATTTTTCGCTACACATTTTTATAATTTATTTCAACCACAATTTTAGGAATTTCTGACGGATTTGTATTGTATGGATCAATTTATTACCCTCCGTTCTTTCCAAACAAACTAAAACAGATTCTACCGAGGATACATTTTATCAAAGCAGATACAAATCTTCACAAAGTAAAGCAGAGATTTACTGAAAGCGTTACGATTCCGACCACAATAGACCACATAGGGTGTTGCCACACTCTTATAAAAAAATAGTGTGGGAAAAAACTACAGAAGAGATCAAAATCAACCTACAGCAGTATGAAATAAGCTTTTCAAAAAAACAATGTGTTCAAGAATAATGATGCTCAAAATTGACCACGTTCACTAAGCAAAAAGTTATTTGAAAATGTTTTTAAAATTCAATTTCATGCGAAATATCTTGTGGAATAATTGAAAGTTCCAATTTTTCCCACATTGTACTGTTTCCTTCTCTTTCTATAAAACTTGATAGCGCGCTAGCATTTGGAAACAAAGCAAACATTAATTCAATGAATTTATAGTGGTGCCTAAAAGTTATCCAAGACCAAAACAAAGAAAATATTCAATTATCAATTATTTCAGATGAAATTTCACATACAAATAAATTGAACCGTGAAAAACTTTCACAAATACGAGATTTATTTTATTATCATAATCATGATTATTGCGACCAAAAAAAACTTAAAAATCGAAAATAGTTTGTTTGATGGTTATAAATTGATACCAGTCCTTTTTTTTTCGAGAATCCTGATACCCTTTGATAGAAAGTTCATCAAAACAATGTTATTATTTTTTTTTCATGAAATTAGAATATTAATGAAATTCACATTCCAAAATTTATGGTCAATTTTCCAGCACACCGTTCTGGAACACGAGATACAGGTGATTTTTCGCCTTTCTAATGTACAAAAAAAAGCAGCTCGAAGCTAGCGATCTACAGAAGAGAAAACATCTTCGAGAATGAAAAAGAAGAACCTCATCGTGTTTCTCGGCTTCGTATTCCCCCTCGATTGAGCTAGCCGAGCTGCCCGATTTAACCGATCCTGAGCTGCGTTTCCTAGCAAGCTAAGCCGATCGATCGATTGTTAATTTCACGGGGTTACAATGTAGACAACCGAAGACTTACATCAGAATATCGTCGTTTGTCAATTTTTGTCACACTCTTCGACAAAGCATTTTTGTTCACAATTCGATATCGAATAACTTTTTCAATTCTGTATCTATTCCGTTTCATATTTTTTCCAGTCAAGTTGTAGGCGTTTTGGTCTTGATCATTATGTCATATTCAATTTGGAAAAATTTCTTCTGTATTTCACATTATATAGGGTAGAACAAAGAGTTGCATTTTACTCAAATCTTCTCAACACTCTGTGGAGAAATTCAACTATACAATCACATGTCTTCGTATGTGCTTTCGAAATCTTTTCCTAAAATTTCTATTTTTGATTCGTCACAATATCTTCAGCAAACAAAACATGGCTCTCCAATCATGGATTCAACTATCTGAGAAACTATCATGTGAATTATGATAACAAATATTGAAAAATTAAAAAAAAATAAATCGTTGATTGCACAGATTATTCACGTTTGTCAGTGTGAAATGCAACTTTTGGTTTTCCCCTGTATGAGATGAAATTCGTTAGAAGTTTTTGCGATAAGAATTTCAGATAATGACAAAGATGAAAACGCTCACAAATAGACAAAAAAACTACCAAAATGGATGCAAACTTCAAAAATTCCTTATTCAATATTGAATTATGTTGGTCCAAAAGTGAATCAAATAAGCTTGATTCATTATCCAAAAATTTAGATTGCTAATAATTAATATATTATTGACTTCACATTGGAATTATTGAGCTGCTGTTATATATTTTACATAAAAATTCAAATTTTAAATGTTAAAAAGAAAAAATATTGATATTAATGTTATCTATTAATTTGAAATTCATGTTGATAGTTATGAATATATTAATGATTTTACAAAGAGTGTTGTGACATTAAGCCGATAATTTGAATTATATTCATCACTGAGAAATTCTAAATTCACGTTGATATTGAGAATAAAATTTTTCATCTGAAATTCAATTACACATAATTTCCTGATTAAAACTTGAAACTTGGAAATTCTGATTTCTGAATTTCAAAAATCAAAATTGTTGGTGACAAATATCAATGAAATCTCAGGGATTCAAAGAGTTGAGATGAAAATTTCTCAATCGATGTTCCGAAATATAAAATGGAATTTCAGGAAAAATTCAAAAATTCCAGCTGAAAATCTCCAAGTCTTTGGATAATCAATCCGATTGTCTGATGTAAGTATGCAGCTGCCATACCCAAAAAAAGTAAGTACGAACAATAATCCCAAGAGAACAAACAACGTCGAGCCGAAAATCCAACTCACCTTGTCCTTCTCCTTTTTGTCCTTGGGTGACTTGGCCTTGGCCGGACTTTGAGGATCAACATCGGGAATGTGCTCGGGCGGATGGGACATCGTGTGTCTCTTGTTCGTTTCATTATAATCGTCTTCTGGTCGTAAACCGCTCAAAGCTAAAAAAAAAAAAAAAATTGTCGACCTAACAGGAAACTATATCATATATGCAGACGATGCAGCACTGTAACTGTGAGAATAAAAACCTAAAAATTCTTGACTGATACATCAATGAGGACTCTTTTCCAAGCTTCCTTCGATTAAATCTAATAACACTCCAGATTGAAATGAAAATTCAAATGAAAAATTGATGTCTAAAACAATGTACCAACACTAAATGGCATGTGAATTAATGAAAAATTAGAACAGGAGAAACACATTAACATCCTCAAAGAAAAAATATAACCTATTATTGGTGCCTTAAGAAGGCACTTGAAGTTGGAAGAAGATTTGGGAAGGCTTGGAACTGGAAGAAGCCTTAGATGTTCAAAACTCAGTAAATAAACAGCAAATATTTTTTCTCCATTGAGATTCAGATTCAGTCGGTATAAAATAAATAAAAAATAATAAATAAAATCTAGTGTTAGGTGTTGCCTCAACCTCATCACAAAATCGACTCGGTAATAATACAAACAGTGCATAACGACAAAAACATAAGGAAAATAAATTGTAATCATTATTAGATTATTTCTTACGGTCCATGCTGCGAGAGCTTAAACGTTTTCCCGTCAGAGAGCGCTCGAAGTGGGGCGCCGGGCGTTCGATGGGCGTTTTTCTGGTCTCGTAGTGCGTACGCCCCGAGTATCTAAACTTTGAGCCCAGTTTCGGGAACAAGGAAGACTTCTGATTGATTTCTGGAGACATCAACCTGCAAACGATAAGAATTTGGCGATCGAGTTTATGAGGTACCACCGCAGCAGAATATAGTACTTGAAATTTTTCAATAATTTCACACGGTGCTCACAAAAGCTCATTGATTCATATAATTGCACCAGTTTGAGAACTGTAGAGAATAGAGCTTTCAGTTTCACTCTATCATATCTCCACTCATGTAAGCTTCGCAAAACATAGGTTTTCGAATCGAGCCGATGGCGCCACTTATGCGACCCCAACAGAATCCTGCTTTTATTATAAGAAAATTAAGCCACTTTTGGGGATCTTGCATATTGTAGCTTTCAACGTAATGGTACAATTTTTCATCTATCTCAGCAGAATATAATCTTCGATTTCGCTCAATAGCACCTTTCGAGCAACCTCTACAGATTCTTGCTCTCATGTCTTTAAAATGGCGCCACTTATACAGCATGGACAGCATACAGTTTTATTCCATGAGGCAAATGCATCATCAACAAAATAGAGCTATTAGGGCCGGTTGCATAATAGATATTTACGTTACTAGTTCGGTAAGTACTGTAAAAGTTTACCGGACGTGTGACGTATAACATTTTATTTCATAGTGCTAAAAAACAAAAATGAACAGTGAAAAATAAAATATTAATCTTTGTTGAAGTGCTACAACAAAAAAATGGGAATGTATCAGCAAGTAGCAACTCCCTAATAAATAATTCATCCAATGGAGCTCCTGGTATCCATATTCATGGGAACGAAAATTTAACGGTTAATATTAACATTAGCAATAAGTTATTTCTGTGTATTGTTTTGCTGTTGAATTTTTAATAAATGTATTCATGCTTTTGACGCATAACTGAGTTTTCAATATTTACAATCCGGTAAAATTTCATTACGGGATAGTAGCACGTAATGAAATATTACGTGCGCCTATCCCCTAAAAGTCTATTTTCCGGATTGAAATCAGGTACGTGAAGGTTTGTTCTATGATGCAGTATGAAATGAAGGTTCATTAAGTATTTAACGTCACATTAAATATATGACGAAACGTTATTTATGGAATTCGGTTGCATAAACATTCATCATATACTTGATATGGTATGTTAACTTAATCACCTAATTAACTTATGAAAATGCCCGATTAAGTGAAAAAGCTGTTGCACAAAAGCCAATCAACTTTAAACGTCACCTCAAATCGCCTTAATCCTGGCATCAACTTAATCAGTGCTAGATGACTGATTATGTATCCCGTTTTTTTTTCTAAGATATGGTATCGGACTGTTTGCATTCTATTATATTTTTATATCTGTGAAGGAATGAATTGGATATATGAGTTGCAATCGAAAGATAGGTACCAAATATTAGATATTATGGTAAACTATACGTTTTTGCTTCATGCTATCAATATCAATATCCATACTGCCACAGATCTGTGAAGCTACTTCGTCAAATCAAATAATTAAAACTAACCTATAAATGCGCAAAGCATCATCATTTACAAGCACGGAACGTGTGGATCCAGAAAATCAGCCCTGTTGCCACGCATTTTTCGTCGTTAGTTGATGGAACGATAATCATAACATACGAGAGTTTTATGCAACGCAAATTGGATTCAACGTAACATCACGGCTAATGTGGCATCAGAATACACATGATTGATTTTTCTTTATGCAACCGACCCTAAGTGTCATGATAGTGACATCCTTCGATCATTGAACAGACTAGATAAGTAATCCACACCCCTGGCAATACAGTTTGTTTGGAAGAAACATCTATAGTATATCTATCTTTGTCTAATCAAGGATAGCAGAACCTGATTCTCCCAGCAACAGTGCCGTGTTGTCAGAGGGGGTCGAATTTATTATTAATTCATGATGTAACCGAATTGAAAATCCGTAACAATTTCAGTGGTACTTTTTAGCATTTCTTGGTGGGAAAATGAACATCTTTATACTTCTTTCACATTGTTACGAGAAATTCGAATACATACAATCCTATGGTGATTTTTGTAACTTGCTTGTAATCAATAAACTTATTATGACCACGTCACAATATACTTACTATTCAGTATACAGTTGTCTACTTATACTTTATCATAAATAACGTTCAATTTCAATAATGAACATTTATATCTTTGGCGATCAGTGACAGTGCATGTAAGTATATTTACGATTTCAAAGTTCAGTACCTACAAGTGGAAATAATTTTCAAAAAAGTGAAAAACTAGTTTTCATGGCAAATAGATATGATTGCATATTTGAATGTAATTTTCAAATCTGAAGATGAAACTTGTTTATATCATTTCACGATATCGTCAAAAATGAAGGAGGTTTCATCTTGAGCAGACTTCATATATTTTGACGCAAAAAATTAATGTCTGATTATTTCATTTCATGTAGATAGATGAAAATCGATAATGAATATGTGTTGACAAGTATTATGACGAAATGTTATATCAACAATAAAATCATGAATCATGTGAAGATGTAGCAAGTGGCAGTGTTTCTTATTTAAAACAGGACTAAAATTAAAAACAACCATGGATAATCTCACAAATAATTTATTGATTTTTGAATAGGATTGTTTTCGTTAACATACTTCTTACTCTAACTTCCGTTGAATCTTTCAATTTATTTGCCTCATGATGAAGTCTTACAGTGAAATATTTCTCCAAATTAGTTTGACTAGTTCCAAAAACAGTCAACGGTAAATTTCTCATTGTTGTGTGTAGAAGAAGTATAGAAATATCCTTATATTTTTTATCAAAAATATCGAGTTCATCATTATTCTCAGTGATTTTTCAGCAGCTTCGCATATTTTGATTACAAATAAGGAAGCATTTATCAGTGCTACATATTATACCACAAGACACTGTCGCAGCTGACCAATGGGTATAATCAATATAATCTAATCAATTCAATTCAAATTCATTTTCATCCATTCCATTTGGGAAAATGCTTCAAAATCTCGAATGATACGACAATGGTAACTCACCTATGAAATGACGTGTTTTGATCGCCGGTTCAAATTGTCTTTAACACACCTCACAACGTCTCACCATTATATCAAATCACCAAAACAGGAAATAAACTGAGTTTCTGAGGAATTCTGAGTACACAAAACTGAACACAAGTTGAATAATATCGATAAATCGAAACGTAAATAATGACAGATACCAAACAAAGCAATAATCGCCGTCGACTGTCAATATCAGATTGCGGTGTTGCAACGTTGAGCAAAAAGTATTCACGATATACCCATGCTGGTCCTCGAGCCCCCAAGAAAGTAAAATTGCTAAGTCTCAATAATGTAGCAATCTTCTATTAATCAGAACTGATTCATAATCGTCATGACTCAAATTTATTATCATATTTGTGCATTGAACTACATGAATTCATAAAGGACTTTAAATATCATGGACTATCCATCATTTTTTGATGATTGGATATGACAACACTGGTGACGATTGGGTACTAATATTATAATAATTCTGGGAATTCATGTTAGCATCAGAATATTCGTTTTGTGATCCTTCTAGTGGGTTTGTTGTTCGGAGGTGACATCCATACATACTTTAATGATATTGTTTTAACCTCGACTTTAACTATAAGTGGTTTACACTATGTTGTTTGTGTGCTAAGTTCATTGTTTTGAATTGTATTTTACTTTACTGTGATTTTTATACTATTGTTTGACTTGTCTTATGGCATGCATATGATTCGAAGAGATCAATAAAATCTAATATAATCTATATTGGAGCATTTCCTGATACCGCATCAGAATATAGATGTCCGATTTAAATAGTAGCACCACCAATGCAATATCAGTATACAGATTTTAATGCCACTTAGACAATGGCACCAACAAAACAGAGTTCAATATAATGGCGCCTTTCTGACAATCATCGGCAGTCTATGCCGATAATTTCCCGAAAAGAGGTTGTCGTTTACCTGAAAAACGTGTGATGTTCGACGCACGTCTTCCAAAGTTTCTTCGCCGCCCTGTGATTGGCCAGCTTGAATCCGATGGTCGACTCGAACTGTTCGAACTCCCCCGGACGGATCTTGATGTAGAAGTTGTGGCGCTTGTAGCTGATCTTCAGGATTTTCGGCCATGCGAATCGGTTGATCCGGAGTCGGTCTCGGTAGACCAACAAGCCGGAGGCGCAAACGCCTGCGATGAGAAAAAAAAAAATTAGTACATGAATTTGATAGGAAGCCGTCACTATACGATAGTAGCTAGATAGGTGTTTAGATATTTGGAATGGATTATATACCCAACATGATGTCCACGCCTTCGGAATCTTTGGCAGGATGTAAGTCCACACCGTACATCGCTAGTTTTTTTGCGTTTTCTAGGTAGTGCAATTCAGCTTCTGCCGGCGTTTGACCTCTGAAAAAATAAAATGATATTCACTAATGATTCAGAACTTTAGAACGTGAGACCGACCGCTCCGGAGATATAGGGCGTCAAAGGGAAAATGGTGCGATTTTCGACAAAGAACACTTGGTAGCGAGACTGTTATCGATACGAATTCAATTACTCCGATCGCAGATTCATTTTCTACGGGTCCGACTTAGTGATTGTGAATTTTTTCAGATTTTTAAAACGATTATTAGAAATTTCGAAGATACGATTATCCGGTAAATATGAACGGTGAATTTTCTGACATAAACGAAATTTCGCATTTATCAATCGAGTCGTTCGAAATTCCGTTATCTAGATGAAAATCGATCGTAGAATCGATCGGTGAGCTGATCGAGTCCGAAGAACCGACCGATCCGAAGATATTGCTCGTCAAAGTGAAAATTGAGTGATTATTGGCAAAAAACGCGCTTAGGAGCGAGATTACTCTGTTATCGATACGAATTCAGTTATTTCGATCGCAGATTCGTTTTCTACGGGTCCGACTTAGTGATTGTGATTCTTTTCAGATTTTTAAAACGATTATTAGGAATTTCGAAATTTCGAAGATACGATTATCCGATAAATATGTACGCTGAATTTTCTGACACAAACAAAATTTCGCATTTATCAATCGAATCGTTTGAAATTCCGTTATCTAGATGAAAATCGATCGTAGAATCGATCGGTGGGCTGATCGAGTCCGTAGGACCGACCGATCCGGAGATATTGCTCGTCAAAGTGAAAATTGAGTGATTTTTTTGCAAAAAACGCGCTTAGGAGCGAGATTACTCTGTTATCGATACGAATTCAGTTATTTCGATCGCAGATTCGTTTTCTACGGGTCCGACTTAGTGATTGTGATTTTTTTCAGTTTTTGAAAACGATTATTAGGAATTTCGAAATTTCGAAGATACGATTATCCGATAAATATGTACGCTGAATTTTCTGACACAAACGAAATTTCGCAGCATTTATCAATCGAATCGTTTGAAATTCCGTTATCTAGATGAAAATCGATCGTAGAATCGATCGGTGGGCTGATCGAGTCCGTAGGACCGACCGATCCGGAGATATTGCTCGTCAAAGTGAAAATTGAGTGATTTTTTTGCAAAAAACGCGCTTAGGAGCGAGATTACTCTGTTATCGATACGAATTCAGTTATTTCGATCGCAGATTCGTTTTCTACGGGTCCGACTTAGTGATTGTGATTCTTTTCAGATTTTTAAAACGATTATTAGGAATTTCGAAATTTCGAAGATACGATTATCCGATAAATATGTACGCTGAATTTTCTGACACAAACAAAATTTCGCATTTATCAATCGAATCGTTTGAAATTCCGTTATCTAGATGAAAATCGATCGTAGAATCGATCGGTGGGCTGATCGAGTCCGTAGGACCGACCGATCCGGAGATATTGCTCGTCAAAGTGAAAATTGAGTGATTTTTTTGCAAAAAACGCGCTTAGGAGCGAGATTACTCTGTTATCGATACGAATTCAGTTATTTCGATCGCAGATTCGTTTTCTACGGGTCCGACTTAGTGATTGTGATTTTTTTCAGTTTTTGAAAACGATTATTAGGAATTTCGAAATTTCGAAGATACGATTATCCGATAAATATGTACGCTGAATTTTCTGACACAAACGAAATTTCGCAGCATTTATCAATCGAATCGTTTGAAATTCCGTTATCTAGATGAAAATCGATCGTAGAATCGATCGGTGGGCTGATCGAGTCCGTAGGACCGACCGATCCGGAGATATTGCTCGTCAAAGTGAAAATTGAGTGATTTTTTTGCAAAAAACGCGCTTAGGAGCGAGATTACTCTGTTATCGATACGAATTCAGTTATTTCGATCGCAGATTCGTTTTCTACGGGTCCGACTTAGTGATTGTGATTTTTTTCAGTTTTTGAAAACGATTATTAGGAATTTCGAAATTTCGAAGATACGATTATCCGATAAATATGTACGCTGAATTTTCTGACACAAACGAAATTTCGCAGCATTTATCAATCGAATCGTTTGAAATTCCGTTATCTAGATGAAAATCGATCGTAGAATCGATCGGTGGGCTGATCGAGTCCGTAGGACCGACCGATCCGGAAATACAGCTCGTCAAAGTGAAAATAGTACGCTTTCTGGCGAAAACCACACTTGGGAGCGAGAATCAAGCAGGAGAAACTCTCCAACTTCCTCCAGTGAACGTGGCCAGCCTATTCACATCATCAGATCCTCCCGCCTCACCTGTGCGTCCGATGCAACTCGACCACCTTCCGCTCCAAATCCTCGCTCTGGCCGGGCGCGAACCGGAACTCCTTCAGATACTCGCCGCCCATGGCGCCGGCGTCGTAGTCGCCCAGCTCGCTCTGCACCAGGTAGCTGCCCAGCAGCGCGTGCGTGACGAACGAGCAGGGCAGCCGGTTGCTCAAGATGTCGTTGCGGATCTGCAGGCAGACCTGGTACCGCGTGATGTCCTCCTGCAGCTGAGCCGGGTCGGGCGGGTAGAACTTCACCGCGAAGATGAACTGCCACGGTTCTGGCAAAAGCGAACGGAAAAATTATCATCGACAGACTTATCGAGGAATTTGGCATCATGACAATTTGACAAATAGTTTGTTGATCATCTCCAGATTATCGAATGGACAAGAAAATCCCAATTATTTGAGAATCCAATGCTATAATAAAATTTGTGCAACGAAGGAGTTCAGAGAATGTGAAACAACATTGTCCAAGAAACATCTCAAGAGTTTTTCGGTACAGAAATGCTATCACCCACTGCAGGAACTTCTTAATGACACCTCTGACTGAGATCATATACATTATAGATCATGAGAGTAGTAGGTAGTCTTATTTGCATTATATGCTAGACCACAACGTACAGAATAAAATCTGTTATTTTAATTAGCAAATTATGAAATATTTCTAAAAATGTGCCATTGTAAGTCTGCATTTTATTTTATTTTCACATTATTTTATCATACGAACCAGGTTCCTATTGTACCAATAAGCGAACTAGCTTATCTGTTTGCGACGTGTCCCATAATGTAATTTATGTTTGATTCTATGTTTTTGTTCTTTGGGTCAAAACTACGTGTGAGATAATGTTTGATTATGTATTTAGAGCTTTTATTTATTTTTTATTACTGACATGTTCCACACTCCTCGGAGTTTATATGTGTACATTATGTGTAACCGGAGCAAATAAAATTATCTATCTATCTATCTATCTATCTTACCTGTATTGTGACATTCTGTGGACAAAATGAATTCTATTCTATTCTAATAGATTCACCATAGATAATCATAGAGTCAAATACGAAAGAAATGACCAAAACTCTACAATATTTTTCAGGAGAGCTAGATATGTATTCAGTACACCCATATATTTTCTTCAATATATCAATAATTCAAAAAAAAAAAATTACTAACCATATTGTACATAATGAATTGTGATCTTTTGAACGTATCCATTCTGACGCTATCAATTCTTACCTCTCATGAATTTACTGATTCTTTTTTCAAGATCCAACCAGTTCCTCGGGTCATGTCTATCCGCATACACCAGACCGAAATAGTCCTTCTCTATCAAATTGATAGATTCGCAAACTTTGTCGAGGAGTTCTTTACCTTTAGCCTTCCTCTGAAAGAAAATATTCAATTTTAATAATAATAGATCCAAGAAAATGGATTAAAGTTACACACCACATGTACGTTAGATTGTGCTGAAATTGGAGTATTTTTAAATAAATAAATAATAATTACATCCACAAGTGTTGAACACTTGTTCTAAAGAAAATTGATGAAAGTTATACGTAATATGAAATACAATCATAAGTAATAAGAAACTGAAATTATTGTAAATAACACTAATATATAGAGTATGACTAGATCTATATGGAGAGAAGTAAAAGTAGCCTGATTCTGAAAATTTGTACAACAATAAAGGAAACATTGAGAATCTAACTGAAATATTTTCATTATTGTGATGCTTCCAGTTTCTCTGGAAGTGACGTCTTCTTTGTTATTGTACTTCATTAGCAGCAGTATTCAATTACAACAAAGTAATATAATAATAATAATAATAGGTCTTTATTTTCGAGAAGTACAGAGTAGGTACACTAGAAAAACGCCGAAGATCAGATAGAGATTAAAATTGACTCAACAATAGTTTGCAAATACTTTTTATTTTCTATTTCAGCAGTGAAGAATTTCGAGAATTGACACAATCGATAATGAAAAGGACCGACGAAATTCAGCGATGAATGTGGGTCAAGTAGTGTTAATTGATAGACTTCATTTTGTAGGTACTATTAATGAGAATAACTGGAAATTTTATGTGAAGAATGTTTATACATTCGCTGCAAAGGTTTATAAAATGATCAGCAGCTATTTAAAAATGGAAAAATACATCAATCAAAAATATTACGAAAAACAGACTGATTTATTATGATATACATACACTTCGACATGCACTATCTGATATCTATTTGGAGCACTGCCAAAATATTGAGTTTGACTACTTGAAGTCTATATGAATCAAATGGTCTACTGAATATTTGGTTTCTATCATTCAACTAAATCTCAAACCTTGTTGGATAAGAATAGAAGTAAGCAGGATAGTATTAATTCATATTGAAACTTGCAGGTATAGTTGAATCTTCTGTTAGAGTCCATTAGTGAACTATAATTGGTGGTTGGAGTAGTAAAATTCATTCCATGATTAAATGAATTAGATGAGTTTTTTCAAAGCACTACTAAAATTTCAAACTACATGAATTCTATCAGTATATGTTTGTTATAGAGCAAATTCTATATCAACTAATCACTCGATATGTAATCAAAAGTGCGAAATGTTTGGTGAAATGTAAGTTGTTTTTTCAACTGGAGCAAACTTTTGGCACTGTGAAGTGAAAAAGAAAACTCCATAACTATCAACTTTTTGCATGATCATAGAAAAACGAATTTCATATACTCCTCTATGAGATTTGAAAGAGCAAACACTCACTTCAATAGTTACATCTAGAATGGAACCATCGAGCATAGTGACTTGTGCCACAGTACTTCCACTGCTTCTCAGAATGGTGGAAGATTTTTTGGAAGGCAAGGTCTCATTATCAACAGCCATTTTTTTATCCTCTGGCATTATTGCCTTTCAACCTGAAACAGAAATAATATTGCTTGAGTGTATTTCAATTTCTATGCTATAAAGTTTGGGGCTCTGAAATTATCTATTTTGTGTAATACATGAATTTTTCGTCCAAGTACAAATTTGTTGCCTTATACTGCACCCTTCATTGAAGATTATTATGTTACGAAGGTTTTTTGTATCAAGAACGAAAAAATAGGTCAAAACTGTATTTTGTTCAAGAGGTGAACAAACTTTCAAGGGAATATTATCAGGTGAAATTTTATCTTCAATGCTTACGATGGAAAATATTGACTTCCTAAATTCAGTAGACGATACGTGGATATCTCCAAAACAATGTGAAAATTATACAATTCTAGGGAGCAGTAGATAGTTTATTTTGATAAATTAGAATAGTGAAACTTGGAAAAAGATTGCTAGCTCAAGGGATATAAGATATAATCTTGTCATGCAATGTGGCATGCTCGAAATTTACGACAGAACCTGAAAAGCCATTCCCATTTCTTCATACAGGGTGGTAGTTCAAGTAGAAACAATTCTCTCAGAATTTGCCAAGAATTAATAAACATTCAATTGAAACATTTTCTGCATCATGAAAAAAGATACTGCTCATTTTATTGTATCCAAGATATCCTCAACCTCTTAATTTTTTGAGGTTCTTTTATATTTTACAATTTCTAAGTGTTTCTATACAATGAAATTCTGCTCTACAATATGAAGAGCTCAGGACAAACCATAATTCAAGAAATCTTGTGTTTGATTACAATAATTAACAACCCAACCGTTATTCAATATCTCATTCTGATTAGATAATCAAATTTCAATCATTGTATAAAAATATCAAATGACTGAATAACTTATAGAAGCTATTCAAAGCTATGACTCACGCCGACTCACATTCCTATTTTGTACAATTCTAATTTGGCCTGAAATAGAAATACCAATTGAATGGAAGGAAATTGAAAAAATCGGAAACAACCAATCAGAAATTACGGACCAAATCACGGTGAATTGAACTGCCGCATATTACATACTGGAACACGAAATGTAGTGTCCTTTGAATAGGACTATTTACAATATGTAAAACATTCTGTAAAGCATGGAAAAAAGAACAATGATCAAGTAAATAATTTTAATTGTTATCACTCTAACAACCTATAATAAAACCAATAATTGATACTTAATGTGTTTTCACTTTCCAATTGAAGGTATATCAATTCAAGAATGAATTAGGTAGGTATACCTACTTGTTAACCAATAGTAGAAACATTCTTCTCATAATAGGGTGCCATTATACCAACAAATGAAATGATGTCATAGTTCATTCAGTGAATTGTTCGAATCAAGTATAATCATGGACAATTTTGTTCCTAAATATAGAAGATACTACACAGCTTGAAAATTTATCATGAACCACTGCTTGGGAATTGAATCCGTTTGGGAAAATAATTTGAAGTAGAAAGTATGCAATTGGTATCAATAAGAAGATATATTATTTGTACAAACCCCACCTTGAACATACTTCAATCATCATTTATATCAAGTATGACTAATAACCTCACTTATGTCTCATTATTTAACATTTAAATGTAGGTATATGATATTCCTTTTCATCAGACTGAGAAAACAAGTCTAATAGTATAGGTAATGGGTTGACTATCTGATAAAAATAGACTATACAATCAATAGATGACAAACAAATACCTGAGGAATACCTACATATAGATTTTTATTCTGAACGAATATAAATAGCTAGCAATTTTTCAATTCTAATGGAATTAGGTGAACAATATTTTCTTATTTTGAACTTTATCATGATTGAAGTCTCCAACTATTTCTGAATTCATATTATCACCTTATATTTTGATGGGTTTGACCTAGTTATAGATGTATACCCAATATTCTAAAATCACAATGATTTGAATCTCTGAAGACGAAAAAAAAACAAGTTTTTCAGATTCATTATTGAATCAGGTATCAACATTGAACATCTATTGAATATTGTATGAGGTGAACACCCTGTATGAGCTGTGGTTCTACCTGTATTTGACTTAAAGGACGCACCTGTAGATGCAATCTAAAAGATCAACTATGTACGTTCATTCATTTTTTATCGTTTCAAGCAAACCGTTACGAAGGTACGCCTTTTAAAAAGCAATACTAATATTGTCCTGACACCAATACAACATACAAATCAGGTAACGCAATTCCAAACCGTTTGTTTAGTCAATTCGAGTTTTAAGGTTATAAATTCCACCCAGCTTCACCCTTATCATTGTACGAAGTCACGGATACAATCACATACCTTATCAAAAACAGATGTTATCCATAAATTTTATCTTTTTTATGGAAACGGCACACACATACACAGCGAACTGGGATGGGCCACCATAAACAACAAACGAACAACAACTGATTCTCAACAATCAGCGTTCTCTTACTTCTCTACGGTGCTGACTCAAACCAATGGGGTCGTCATAGAACAAACGAGTTGAACGAGTATGAACGAAGTGAGTGAGACGTCCGCTTTCAAATAAACGATTTAAAGGGTGAAGAGATGTACGCTTTCGTGTAACTTTTTCAATTACAATTCTAAATGTTTGCTTTCAGAAACATGTGTAAAAGAGAAATCCCTCCGCGAACCTAAAAACATTACTTTTAAGCTGAACTCACGATACCAGCACTGATAACATTTTGGTTACCACTGACTATGGTATGATGGTAAATAAGTTCTGAAATTCAACATGCGACTTGTTTGGATTACGTCACACATATAAATAATATGACGGTGTCACGCCCATCTTGTGGACTTATAAACAAATTAAGTTCAATTTCTTATCAGAAAAATAGAAATGTAAAAATGTCAAATACCTACCTAGTAAACAACTATGTCTGCTCAAAATAAGAATCCTGCTAGCATTGAACAGTAAAAAAATCTCTTCATATATGCTGAAAACAGATTTTTTTTATATTTTAATAGTTTTCAAACTCGTTCTAGGTTCTTATTTCATCTTCAGGATTGGGAATTGATGTCCTTTGAGCTCCTATATTGTTATCAAATCGAATATAAAGTTAAAAATACTGTAGGTAACGTGTACAGATGTGATTTATAGCGATTTTGTAAGACCTATTCATCACACATTCCGGTGCGTTTTCAATATTGTAATATTCTAGAGTCAAATTAACCTTCTATCCTATTTCCATAGCTATAGCTACCCTAGTTACGAAGACAACCTAGTCTTCTGAACCAATATCGCCCAATTTCATAAGATCATCCTATATATTTTGTGGAATCGCATTTTCTCAAGCCCTTTTATTCCTTGGTTTTGGTACCGCTTTCATTGACATAAGTGAAAGCTTGGTGTTCTGTGTTGGCAAATATTTCCCCTTCCCCATTGTCTTGCCCTTGCCTTGTCTCTTTCTTTTACTTTACGTGGCTGTGCTGAATGCACGTTGTGTATGAATGTGTTTTTAGGTTAGGAATTAGAGTTTCCTGATTTTCCAAGTCTAAATAATCCTAGGACCGAATAAACAAATCAAAAATGGTAAGTCAACAAAGAACAGAAAGAGGAATCGAATTGTATGGTAATTTTGATGATTTCAGTCGACGGAAAAAGAAAGTACCATGGAGAAACCTGGGCAAGAAACTGCTCCAGTACATCATATTAGGATAACCCTAACGTCCCGCAACGTTCGCTCTTTGGAAAAGGTATGCGCCGACCTAATTGATGCCGCCAAAAAGCAGAGACTGAAGGTAAAGGGGCCAGTACGTATGCCAACGAAGATCTTACGTATTACCACCCGAAAAACGCCTTGTGGTGAAGGTTCCAAGACGTGGGACAGGTTCCAGATGAGGATCCACAAGAGGGTCATCGATTTGCATTCGCCTTCGGAAATTGTTAAGCAGATTACTTCTATCAATATTGAGCCTGGTGTAGAAGTCGAAGTTACAATTGCTGATGCATGAGCATGAGAAATCCCTTACTAAAATGATGAAAAATGTGGAAAATATTTTGTAAATTCGATACAAATACAGTTTTTTGCAGTAGGTGTTATTAGTTATTAATTTTTTTTTCAGTACATGAAAGAGGGATGGTTATAAATCGTTCTCAGAGATGTACAAACAGTATGAAATGAAATGAAAGATAGTTAGTTGCCTGAGAAGTCGAAAACAAGTATATTTTGAATATTAATGAATGTTTTCCATCAGTGGTTATTATTCATCTCTCAGTACATAATAAAAAATCGATATCAGAAACCACAAAACGGGATGGAAATATGTATTTTTTTAGTGTCTTGCACAGTTGGTGTCCCTGAGTAGTTGAAAACCAGTGAACTCTAAAAGAACCACACATAATGAAACCCCTAAATCAGAGAATGTATACCCTACAGGGAGGGTATATATTCTCTGCCCAAATGACATCTCGAGATATGACACTAATGACAGAACAGTTCGAGCAATAACCTAACTTTTCTTGATATCCACTTCCATATTTGTTTTTGATTGTTGCGTATTTGCACCTACAAAAATCACGTTTATTTCGAAACGAAGAGGAAACAACGTATATCGCAAAACAAAATGGTAAATATTTTCCATACCCTATATCATGCTTCCGGGTTCGATATCATCGCATGTTTCAGCCTAAACTCAAGAAAATCGACAAGAAGAAAGCTGTGACATTCCAACTGGTGCACAGAAGTCAACAGGATCCGCTAGTCGCTGACGAAAATGCCCCTCAAAGAGTTCTTGTACCCGTGGATGTTAAAGACCCCAAGAAAGAGAAGGAAAAGCGTATTGAAGAGCAGCACAAGCATGGAATCTACTATGATGATGACACCAACTACCTGGACTATTTGAAAGACTCCAAAGATGTTCAACTCAGATGGCCGGAAAATATCGAGAAGGAAATATCTGAAAGGATAGATAAAGCCAAAAGCAAGCTACCGGAAACTGTATTTCCCTCAGAAGTTGAAGAAGAGATTGGAATGTTGGCTAAAGCAGCACCTGTATCAGGTAAGAACCTCTGAAAGTGGGTGAATAACTATTCAACTCCCATCATATTTCAGGCCCTCAGTTACACTTGGATCCAGATGTTGTGGCAGCCATGGATGAAGACTTTGATTACGATGACCCCGACAATCAGCTTGAAGACAACTTCATTGAGCTAGCCAACGGTTTAGCTTCTGATCAAGAATACAGTGGAGACGAAGAAATGTTAGACTCTAACAGTGATGGAGAAGAAACTGACAGTGTTGGTTCCCTTCCTGGCTCTGAAATGTCTTTTGGAAAAGAGGAAACCAAATCCAGGTTCACCAGTTATTCGATGACAAGTTCTGTGATGAGGAGGAATGATCAGTTGACTCTTCTGGATGATAAATTTGAACAGGTAGGTGAACTGAAAATAGTTTTCTCGATATTTACATTTGATGTTCACAAATTCTAAGCTATGCCTAGAATCAGTCAGTTTCAAACAGATTCTTGGGTTCTTTGTTAATCTGAGGTGAATTTTCAGATGTATGCTGGCTATGAAGATAATGAAATTGGAGCTCTGGACTGTGAAGAGATTGAAGGATACGTTCCCGAAACCTCAGACATTCTGTTACAATATGCAGATGAATTTGAAAAGTCTCGCCAGTTGAATCATTTGGATGATCATGTGATAGCAGAAAAAATAAAAAACCAGTTGGAAATTATGTCAGACAGTGACGATGAAGGAATGATGGATGTCCCTGTGGCTGAAAAAGAGAAATGGGATTGTGAAACTATTCTCAGCACATATTCTAACATTTATAACCATCCCAAGTTGATAAAAGAACCAAGAGTTAGTACTTATTCTATTACTTGTATTGAGTTGCTGATTTAGAAGTCAAAATGATTAGATTCAAAACAGAATTCAGAAGATTTCCAATTGAATATCAAGATTGTTCACAAAATTGTGAAAATTTGTACGATTCATATATTTCTTCAATTTTATTTGAAATCCCGATATGAAATGAATATCATTGATTTCATTTTAAATTTCTATGTATCTTAGACCGATTGTTTTTGCAGATGAAAAAAATCCAAATATGCAAGAAAACAGGCATTCCGTTGAACACCCTTGAATCAAATAAGCTCACTACAAAAGCCCTGAACAAACTGAATGAGGAAAATGCCCCTTTTGGTTCCATTGGCCCAAAATCTACAGGAGGCCAATCCATATTATCTCAAATATCCACTCTGTCCATAAGGCCTAAAGACGAGTCCCCAGAGGAGAGAAGGGACAGGAAAAAATTGTTGAAAGAATATAGAAGGGAAAGGAGGGTAGAGAGGAAAATGAACATGAATGCTTTCAAGGAAGAAGCAAAGCGACAAGTCAAGATTGCTATTAATAATAGGAACAATGTGCAAGGAAATAAAATTTTATAAAATTGGATATCCAAGTTTATTGCTTTAGTTTCTGCTATTTTGTTCAAAGGGCGCATCTAAACTATTATCATAGCTATCGGGCTAGGAGGAGGTAGAAATAGGTAGAAGAAAGAAAATCAAGAGTGAAACAACAGAATCTTCAAATATTTGAAGATGATTATCACCTATTATTAATTGAAATGAATTGAAATTCTATCGCACATACAGAACAGTTGACGGGTGAAGTTTTGTCCTGTTTGGCTTCATGTTCTAACATTCACCGATGATAGATGATACACACTGAAGCTACTTTTCAATAAAAAGGGCCATGATTTAATATATTTTTCAATTTCTATCTGAATCCGAAAGATTACCCACATTTGCCCGGACACTCTGTATGTTCTAGCACTAGTCGGAATCCGATAATGAGCTGCGTAGCGAACGTTTTATCCTAATTTGATCTATTTTGGCTTCTATTGATACGATTATATATTGTTACACAAGAGCAGAAAGGAGCTTTGGTAGCTCGCTTCTGCTGAAAGCATCACTCAAGCTTTTTCTGCATGTGTGACACACTATTGTTTTCGGCCTACCATAAACACAAAAAAAATATAACAAAAATTTTTACAGTTCTGTTCTCTTGATTCCAAACTTTGATTCACACTGACGTTCAACGAAAATTTATGTGAAACGTCAAAATACGCATCAAGCAAGTGACAGTCAAAGGTGTACAGCTAGTGAAAAGCTATAAAACATTGTGTTGTTATGAGTTTTGCAGTCCAATGGACGGTAGGCGAAAAAATACGTTCATTTCTGACCAGGATAATCTTATATCAAGTTTGTTACCAGTTTGGATTCCTTTTAAATTTGATATCTAGCCGAAATACTATATATATTGAATGATGAATGATAACAAATAATGAACTAGTTATTTCTGAGCTGCTGAAAATGTCAAAACAAGAATCGTATACTATTGGAGCTCAATACATGAAAAATAGTACGTTGATGAAGCTATTGAAAGTGCCGTAATAGTGAATTGAGCTACCTCATCCCCCGTTCACGTTACGCCACTGCCTCCAGCTGTTCGTTCGAATAGAGTGGGGCTAGCCGCGGAAAGACACCTACGCCACTCGGGTCGATTTCCCCTTCTCGCTACGACTCCCAGCGACGTACGTCGCAACTCGCTTGCGCAGATCGCATTAAATTTAATCAGAGAGCTTACCTTACCTTACAAATGGTTAGGCCACTAGTTTATTCGATTTATTTATCTTCCCGTCGAGATCGAGACTGCTTCGTGGTTACTTTAACGTCCTAATAAACGGAAAATGTGCAAAAGTCGTACGAAGAGACTCGAGCGCGAAAAAAGTGAGAGAACTTTCCGAAAAAACGACAGTTTCTGTTAGAAGAGACACCTTTTTTCCGGTTTTTCGTTCGATGTTCGATACGAAAATGTGGTGCCTGATCAGCCAGCCGAATTCGGTTGTTTTCGAGGTGCGAGACGTCGATCCCAAGTCCATAGGGCAAAAGTGTCTCGAAAAAGTGAGTTTTTTCCATTATTCCATCGACGTATGTTTTGCGGTTGCTTTTTTGACTTGAAAAATTAATAATCAACAAAGAACAAAGAAGAGCATTTCGAACGAAATGGCAATACGCTGAGAATATTTGTGGACTGTTAATTCGTTCCTAATTTATGGATCATTATTTTTGTGTTTACAAAGCACAAAAAAATCGAAACATGAAGTAAGATTCAATAATTTCCGCGCAAGAAAACAATCCACTTCGATATCCTGCTAGGTTTCATTCGGGCTTCTACAGGAACAGGTAAATGCACGATACCTTCCGCATTTTCCAGGATATACCTATATAGTGCATCGAAAAAGTCATTTCGATTCATGATCTCTTTTTATTGTGTGTCAACAGATGTTTTGTGGCTACTTTCATGCTGCTTTTTTGATTTCTCGAAAGCGAAATAATAATAAACAAAGAGCAAAGAAAATGAGTGGAATGGGAGATTTGGGTTCAATGTTCCCACTTCAAACAAAATGGCATTTTACGGAGAATAATTTTGATTGTTTTCATGATTTCTTTTTGATATTTTTCGACAGAAGTTTCGTGGCTGTTTGTATGCTGCTTTTTTGACTCCTCAAGAGCGAAATAATAAACAAAGAGCAAAGAAAATAAGCACAGTGGGAGCTTTGGGTTGAATGCACCCATCTGAAAGAAAAACTACATTTCTTGTAGAATAATATTCGTCTAGTGTTTTTTCGAAGGTTGTTCTCCACTTTATTCGTTCTAAATTATTTAAGTATTCAGATCATTTGCACTAAGAATCAAGCGAAATAATAAAAAAATCAATCAATTTTGCGCAAAAGCATGAAAAAAATACGCGACTGAACTGACAAATGAATAACAATAAAAGACTTACTTACTGATTCCCTTTGATATACTGCTAGATTTCACGAGACTTTCCCTTCGGGATTCTGAATTTTCCTCGGATTTCCATACTGAAAAATAAAGAAAATGAGCAAAATACTACACATTTCCAAGAATACAAAAATAAGAAGTTCAATTCTCTGTCACAAAATGATCAAAAAAGGGGGAGATGGACATGACGAATGAAATGAGATGGACAATTCATATTGTTTATACATACATCTAGGATGCATGAACTCTCATTGATCATGCATTCAGGTTAAAACTTAACAACGGAAGTTCGATATCCTTGGTTGAATCCTCGTTGCATCCTTATTCTATCATTCTAGATGCTTACAACCTCCAAACTTCCAAGAAAAATTCCAACACTTTCATTGTCCTCCAAAAATTCTCCCAAAATTCCACCACTGGCTAACACGATGTTCATCGAACATTATAGGTTTCCCTTTCGTGTTGTCCACAGTTGAAAAAAAGATTAATATATATTATAAGGAGTGGAAATACATTGAGAGAATTCGAGATTTTGTGCCAAATTACAATAAAACATGAACACACAGGGTGTTTCATACCGGCAAACTTTTAGGGAGAGTTGGAAACTTCATCTGTCCGAAAACGCGTCATTTTTTATATACCGGGTGTTGGAGTTTTGATAAATTTCAATTCAGTTCAGCACAATTTTGAAAACACAAGGAGCAGGTTTTAAATTCACGAGATCAAGGAACCGACATTGAAATGAATGATTCTTATGTAATGTTGGAAAGAAAAACACATGAAGCACTTCTTAGATGAACATCGTTCTAACTACAAAATGAGAAATAGTGATGAAAGGGAAAAAAGCGTTACTTTCCATCACTAGCCGATCATTTTCATAAACGTGTTTTCCCGAGAACTACTGCATTGAGTTCCAAAAACTATGAAGCGTTGGAAATATATTTCGATTACCTTCAAAATGATGTATCACTTGACCCCCTTCTCTCATTTGAGATTCAAGGGTTGGAGCTCACCCCTCCGAGGGGTTCGAAGTGAAAAAGTTGAAAACAAGCACAAAATAATCTCCCTCGAAATAAAAATCGACCGGTTCGAGCGTTTTTTTTTTATGAGAACGATAACTATGTCAAATCGGCCTTGTTTCGTTTTCATTGGGCCACCCAGTATGGGTAAATGTATTTTTGGTTGGTTCAACCAGAAAAAAATACTAGCTTCAAAATCATTCTTTGTGCTGCACGTACAAAATGTTATACAAGTTATCAATGAATTGCGAAATTTTGTTTGAGAAACAATAGTTGATTTTTCAAATTTCAAAACCTTGTATCTCCGACATTTCCGACATCCATGATAATGACACATTTGAGCGTTCCCATTGGCTGTTGAAACAGGCGTGTAATCAAGTCGAAAACCTCATCGTTATCATACAATAACAAAGATTATTATAATGGAAGTAATGTTGCGAAAAATTAAAGTCTGCATGGGGGGTATTCATCCATAATTAATCTCGTGACGATATCACGAATCAGTTGAACTCTGTGAACTGTTATTGCTCATAATTATCATATTCAAATTCACTTTTGTAGTCGCAAAAATGATAACCTCCGACCCCTAAGCGTTTTTACATTAAATATGTATCGAGTGCTTGCCCACTTATATAGCTATTGTTTATTTACTTCGTGTGTGTTTATATGCTCTCATTTTGCAAAATTTGGTCATTTCATTGATTATCAATCAATGCCTGAGAAATTGCAACACATTAAACGAACAGTTGAAACATTTTGAATCGAATTGGACTTGGACTTGCTCTCTAAAGGAAAAATACTAAAAGTTTTAGTTTTTTTTTTCTTGATATACGAATTTCTGATATTCATTTAAATAGACGATGAAATGAGGCATCATCGATCGTTCCTCTCCAAAGTGATAACTTTTCAAAAAATAAAAGACATTTTCACTTTTCTCACTTCAAACGAAGTCTCTACATCTAGTAGAGACCTTTGCCTCATCGACTTGTGAGGAGCATTGAAACGAAAATAATAAAAAGAAAGAGCCAGAAAGGTTCAATTTTGCCAACAGTCAGCTGATCACTGCTGGTTGCCTCTCTATCGTTTGATGTTTTCTTGTGGTGGCTTTATAAAAACTTTTAACATTTAACATTTATCATTTATCACTTTAAGATTTGAGACATTATAATGGCTTCGGTTATAAAAATATTTAACATTTAGAAATCATTTAAGCTTTGTAAATACTGACGTTTCTTTTTATTAATTGATTAATAAATTCCAAACGACCAGAAGCATTAAAAAACTGGTTAGAGTAATAATACTCATGACAAAAATCCGCAAAAATCCTGAAAACACTGACAATATTCTCGTACAGTATAAGATAACCTCAATACAGTTTTGAACAAAAGCGGGAAGCAGAGGTGTCACTTGTCGACACTCCCGAAAAACATCATAGGCGAACATGCGCACATCTTATTTTCATTTATGGCCATTCAACAATAATTTCTTAAGTTGGAAGTTCGGCATCTTCTTAAATGATGAATGTTAAATGGAAAGTCTTAAATGGTTTTATAACATGAACAATTGTATTCCAATGTTCCATCTGTCTTAAATGTGAAGTCTTAAATGTTAAGTGGTAAATCTTAGGTGATGAATTTTTTTATAAAGCCACCATTAGTCTATAGGCGCGAACTTGAGTCTTTTTGAAATTAGTTCAACATCATCCAATAACTATGAAATGATGTATTCTGCCTTTTTTTTCCAGTACAGTCATTAGTACAGTCATAGGCTGAGCAAAGTATTAAAATCCTTCCATGTCTTGATGGGCTGACCCGACTATGATTATTTATCGATTTTTATCCTCCAAACGAGTAAAACTGAGTTTTTGTTTCAACGCACTCATAGATCGATAAACTCGGCTAAATTTGAGCGAATAATCTCGCTCTATCAACTCGATTCGAATGAAAATAAGTGACGATGTTGTCTCTTTCCTAAGCTCTATTGGATAAAGAAGCGTTTCACAAATGGAACGAACATCTTGAATATTCGAGTCGTTTCCTGATTTCGACCACAAAACGCCACTGAAAGACGAAAATACTCCCTCGAGTCGCGTTCAATTTTATTATTCATACTCGATTCCACACGGTCGCCGAGTGATCACGAGTCCAAAGTCCGAACGAGCGACTCGAGTGTACGGAATGAAATTGTTTCGTGTTTTCAATGCACACACGACAATGTGGCACTTTTTAATGGGCCTGAATGCTGCCGGCGATGCTAATAGAAATCAGGCAGGAAATTTAGGAAAAAAAGGGGTTTGAGGTGTTGGGTCAAGGAATATTCGTCGACTTGAATCTCGAAATTCCCACTTTTTATTTATTTATCATTTCTTTATTGTACATACAGGATGTCAACAGGCACATGCCCTCACTATAGCATGCAATAGCATGGATTTTTCTAGAGAAAAATAAGATTTACTGACTGAATCATGTTCAAATGGTACCTATGTTTGATTTTTTCCAAAGATCTCACACAGCATTTATCCAAGTTTGAGAAGAGTTCAGAATATTTCGAGAATCTCTCAGTATTCAATTTTATGATTTAATGAATTAAATTCATCTATAAATATAATGAAATTATTTAGATGGATTTATCTAATTTTACTCACTTTCTCCAAATGAAAAATGTCACTGTTTTCTTCTCAACGTAAAATGCCATGTACTGTCTGTACGTTTTTCGAGTTGGTACATTAATTTTTCAGTTTTTCGTGGAATTTTCTCTCCTTGTTTCTAAAAAATAAAGTACAAGTTATTTCAAGTAGAAATTATTTCAATAGATTTTTAGTAAAGACAGATTTTGTGACACCTTGTTTTTGAAAAATTTGAAAATGCAAATATATTTAATAAGAATAAAACTTATCTCAGTGGACGTTTCGGGAACGAATCTGCTCCCGTTCTCAACACAATTAAAATATTTTTCTCTTTGCAAAATTTTTATTTTTTTTTGTCGGTTTTGACAAGGTGTCACTGACCAATAGCGAATTTCTCTTTTAGGTATCTAAAGTTTTAATTTCAAGCGCAGTGAGATTTTGGGGCAGATCACAAATCTGTCCTTACCAAAAATATATTGAAATTTTTAATTATTTCTACTTTATTTTTTGGAAAAGAGGAGAGAAAATCCCACAAAAAGCTGGAAAATGAATGTACCACCTCCTCGAAAAACTTACAGACAGTATTTAAGGAAGAGTTTGTTATCTTCACAATATTTCGAGAATCTATCAGTATTCAATCTTATGATTTCATAAATTAAATTCGTGTATGAAAATAATGAATTTATTTAAATGAATTCAACTCAACTTTTACAACTGTGACTCATTTTCTCCAAATGAAAGATGTCACTGTTTTCTTTCCAACATAAAATGCCATTTTGAGATTGATTTTTTGCAAGAAATCTACCCTCGATTTTTTCACAACCTTGATGATTAAAATTTTCAATATGCATAATTTTGCTACTTCAATTTTTAAATCGATAGAATAGCAAAAACACAGTAGCTTACAACAATGCATAGGTACTCCAACATCTTGACTAGAATTCATATTCGTTTTAATAAGTGTACAAGCCATGTTTCGATACCCACCCAAGTAATTATCGCACTCATTACCAAGTATACCAGTCATTTCCCACTGGGCGTTTTTTTTATATCATCCTGGGAATTTCGAATACAAAGTCCGAGCGCAAAGTCCAACGTTCGCTATACTGTAGGTGACAATTTTTTATCACGTATGTATACGCTCCGTTTATTCAGAAGTGATTCCATTCCATTTAGAAATTCGTCGACCAAAGTTCACTTCAGCCTCAGACAATTTCTATAGTGATGTTAAATAACTAATTGGGATGAACAAAAACTTGTTACATTGATTTTATCTTTTTGTTAAAGTGGCCAAGTAAAGTCCTCGATGAACTTTTGAGTACTTGAATTTTGTACTATAAACTCGATATTGATAGGTATCGCGATTTTATCAGATATGTGGAATTATCGTGGACTTTGAATCGGAAAACAACTCAGTACCTGTGTACTCTGATCTTGATATTTGCGTTATCTGTATGAAACCCTCCTGAAGTGTTTTGACTGCACGATAAAATTGAAGCTTTCCTAATTCATAATATATGGACAATTCTCATTTTCCACACAGTACAAATGAAGATATTCTGCTTGGTACAAAACTGTCAACACATTTATATTGACAGTTCAGTCGAAACTTTGTGTTTCCATGATAACTCTAAATCATCAAACTCTAACCAAAAGTAAATATTTCATTGGGATTGACTGACGAAGCAATTCGAAAAAAAAGCGGGAGAAGTTGGCCATGGAAACGAAAAGTCACTTGTCAACCAGGCATTATGTCAAAATTTTGATGTAACAACTGAAATGGTAGGTAATCGAATCCGTAGGAAATATGCTAGATAACCAATGTGAAAAAATAATTTGAAGAAATATATTTTTCTCGAAAACTATTCACTTCATTGATATTGAACAAAAAGTGCAAGTAGTTTATACAGTCTGTGAAATATGATAATAATGTCTACTGAATTTCCATAACTTTGATAAATATTTATAAACGAAAATAACATATAACAAACAACTTCTAAAGGCTAGAACACGATTTTTAGGTACAAGGAACAACATTTATATATAAAGAAATTACAGATTCTTTCATAATAACAAGGTTGGTAGGTATCAAAGAAGCGACATAGACTATAGAATATATTCTATAGTCTATGGAAGCGATAGATGCTGTCCTGATAACAATTTTAATCTATTTTCAATTTGTTGTTAGTAAGACCGAATATGTGTTGGTAATGATAACAATAATGAAATCATGATTCAATATCCCTGTGAGGAAAGACCTCATTAATACATTAAGTAAACATAGAATCTTGATTTACGCTTTTATCGAGAAGTCCCAGACAATAATTAACACTTCCCTAAACCATCTATGTACTTTATTATAGCACTAAGATTTCAATCTGCTATAAAGGTATGTTTATATTTTATGTTTTTATATATTATCACTTAAAGAATTATTTATTTTAATGTCAATTCTTTGATATTTCAGTAAAATGCATCCTTTGTTTCGTTTTCATTGAGCCACCCAGTATATATACTCAATTCACTCCGAGTAATCACCGACCTCAGAATTAATGTTCTGAAGATAAGTCTCGCCAGTATTTTGTTCATCTCATGGGATACATACATTATTTACCACATAAGTGAGAATTTTTCTCTAACATCTTGCATCGATAATTAAACTAACAAGACAGTTGTTCAAACATCGATTTCCGAAAAACAATAGATAGAATGTCAAGCTATGTGTGAAATTGAAAGTTTTGTTAATCCAACCATGATTTTTGAGGAATAGCATGACTATGAGAAAGGAAAAAAATTGCAAGGAAAAATCCAAACAATTTCGCACGAAACTAGTTTGTAGAAATTCCCGTGAAATCACGAATACATCGAGTGATACGTGGGAGGGGCAACGCTCTGGGTGCAAAGTCCACTTCTCGCAGGCTTTCTTTATACGCTGAATGCTCGGCAGCGTTGCCAAATGAACACAGTGTTAGGGAGATCGTGCAGAAAACTGAAAGAGGACAACTTGAATTTTGGAAATTGTTGGAAATTTGCACCACCAATGGCCCATTGAGGTCTCAAAAATCAAAACGACGCCGTACCGTACCCATAATCCAATGTTCTATTCGATCGGTGACTGTCGGGACGTTCTCTGAAGTATTCTTGAACACACCAGGAGAGATTTTAATTCACTGTGTCATATGGCAATAATTTGGATACGAATCACCTTAGAATTGATAAACTCTGTCCTCAAGTCTGGCTAAAACACATTTGAATGAATTCGTGGTTATGTCTGAGCTTACCTCAATTTAAATTCGCTTCAACCAAATCTAATATTATAACCCACTATTTTTTTCAACGAAAAAACAATGTTCAATGTAATAGATTTTACATTACCGCACGCAATGAATAACAGTTATGCGTGTCGCAGCTGTCACCTTATAAGTCTGCGAAAATCGACATCCATTGAAAGTGATCCTCAAGTTCAGTTGAGATTCCATATGAAATTAAAAATAATCGATTTTTTTTATTTTTCTTTCTCCAAATAATTTGAATACAAATCCTTCCAAAATTATGAGAATAATCGAATTCTATCAAGTGTACCTTTCTTTTAGGAAATGAGCTACACAATCCAAATTTCCAACTGAAACCCCTTTCTTTCCATTGGCGTAGAAATAGTTGTTGCTTTCAGGAGTGTACCACCAACAGCGCTCTCTTATGGGACGATCATGTGAGGTCCATTGCGAAAACTACTTCACAAAAACTTGGTTTTCTATTCCGTGCGAAGAGATACTTCACATCCCAGCAACTGCTTATGATCTACAAAGCACGAATTCGACCTGTCCTGGAGTACTGTTCACATGTTTGGAGCTCAGCCCCCAAACATATGCTAAAGCTCTTAGATTCAATTCAGAAGAGAGCTATTCGCCTAGTCGATGATACAACACTCACCGAATCATTGACCTCTCTAGATCATCGTAGAAAGGTCGGCGATCTATGCCTTTTTTATAGGTACTTTCATGGTCGGTGCTCAACGGAAATATCATCTATCATGCCACCACGTGCGATTCCTAGTAGACAAACCAGACGAGCTCAGGGTCACCCCTACACTGTCAGGCTCGAGACCTGTCGAACATCGCTATATCAAGCATCATTCATCAATAGAACGGCAAAGTTGTTGAATTCTTTGCATAGTGAAGTCTTTCCTGATGCTTACAACCTCCAAACTTTCAAGAAAAATTCCAACACCTTCCTTCTCTACCAAAATTCCACCGCTGGCTAACACGATGTTCCTCGAACATTATAGGTTTCCCTTTCGTGTTGTTAACAGATGAAAAAAACTACTTATCTATCCATACAGATTTTTTCAGTTACCTTTACAAATAAACAGCAAAACAAATGCAAATCTTGCACCTTGGAAACCTTGATCAATGATAAAACAGTCAACTGAATATGAAATCACAGCTTCAACGCGTGAAAATCTGTGGCAATATTCGAAAGAAGCGATTTTCCAGCTTTATGTGGGATTTTCTCTCCTCGTTTCTAAAAAATAGAGTAGAAGTTATCAAAGATTATTTCAATATATTTGTAGTAAGGACAGATTTTGTGATCTGCCTCAAAATGTCAATGCGCTCGAAATGAAACCTTTAGATACCTAAAAGATAAATTATCTATTTTGAAAAATTTGGAAATACAAATATATTCAATAAGAATAAAAAACTTCTACTTATCGTGGTGGACGTTTCGGGAACGAATCTGCTCCCGTTCTCAACACAATTGAAATATTTTTCTCTCATCAAAATTTTTCAATGTGCAGTCGGTTTTGACAGTTAAAAGTGACAATTTCGTAGACGGAGGAATGCTGTTTACAAGGTGTTTTCATCAATTGATATTGAATTGTCCAAAGAAGCGAAATACAAGATCGTTGTGACGACTCGGCAACGTCGCACGGTGGCGGCAGGCAATCTCATTGAGGCCACGCGGCCGACGTGATGATCGTCTCATGCGCGTTTCTAACAAAGCCAGAGCGGACTTTGGACCCGGTTCGTCTCACGGAGACCCCCTTCAGTGGATTACCTTTACTTTACCACTTAACGGCAACATTATTATATAACTGGGACGGCTCAGATAGCCTTTCGGTTTACATTATATTGTTGCTGTCAATGTCGGGGCAATTATCTCGTTGCTGGTTGTGCTATTGTTTTCGTTCTGTAGGTGTGGGATGGGTCGCATTTATTTGGATTATTTGTAATAGAAAAGCAAGGGCTCTATAGAAATGCAAGAAAGCGTAGAGCTGCTATTTCTTGTTACCAAATTCTTAGTCTTCATTGAATTCTGACTCGAATCTTTTCATTCAGACTTTAATCTTTTCATTCAGACTAAGCTTTAAAATCAAACTTTCTTCATTGAATTTAGACTGTATTCTTCAGGCCATTTTCTTTCAATTCAAACTTTTTCCTTCGAATTCTTACTTTTTTTTTCTCCATACTCGTTTTTCCGAATTCAGACTTTTTTCATTATTTTATTAGACTGTCTTTTCTAAATTCAATTTTTACATCGAATTCAGATTATTTCTCTCATTTCAGACTTCTTTCTGGCAATTCAAACTACACACCAAACTGTCTTATTTTTCGAATTCAGACTTTAAATTCGTTGAAACTCATTTTCTTTGAATTTGAGGACATTATTTTAACTCTGACTCTGAAATCAGTCTTTTTTCTTTGAAATGAGACTTCTTTGATTCAATTCAATCTTCATTTCTTTGAATTCAGATATTTTTCTTTCCATTAATCTTTGAATTTTGACTTTTCATTCGAGTTCCACCTTTGAAATAAATCTTTCATTGAATTCAGACTTAGAATTCACATTTTTTTTGAATTCAGATATTTTTTCATTGAAGTGAGACTCCATTCTTTGAATTTAGACTTTCTTCTCTGAATTCTTTTAAGACATTCAGGCTTTTCTCACTGAATTCAGATTTTCACATTGAATTCAGACTCATTTCCCTCAATTCAGACTTCTTTCACTCGATTATCTGAATTCATACTTCTTTCTCTCATTTCAAACTTCAATCTTTGAATTCAGACATTATTTTTCGATTTAAGACTGTTTTCTGAGATTTCTTTCTTCGAACTCCAATTTTTTTTTGCAATTCTTCAAATGTCTCAAGATTTCTTCCGAAATAGAAAAACCTCATGAATCTTATGAATAATAAGCCATGAATCAAGAAATGAAGTTCACAAATTTATTACGAATATATTGTGTCATCTCATATAATATAATATTTTTTGAGAACTTTCAAATATTACATAAGTATAGGTAAAGGGGTATCAATCATGAATTTATAGGTGAATTCTCATAGAGAAACAACTATTGATCTTGGAGATATTTCGACGTATTGATTATTTATTTAACACGATAACGATATTTGCACACTGATATCACCTATTATAAAGGTTATCTGTAGGATATAACACATTGAAACGTGAATTATATTGCTAACAGCGGCGAAAAGTCTACGAAAAAAGTCCAAAAATATTGATGAGAAAAACTGAGGAATTGCCAAGAAATTAATGGCTTTCCGCCCAGGTCGAGTTAAATACTTCAGGTGACATATACAGCGTGTTCTAGCAAAATTGTATTTATAAAAATAAAGTTTCTCAGTACACGCCTCGTATAATATTTAGTTCATTGGCACTAAAGTATTTTCTTAAGTATGGATCAGCTTATCAGGAAAAAAATAATAATCCAATTTGAGAATCAAAGTGGTTGACGGAATTTTGAAAAATACCGTTTCAACACTCACCCAATCGGGTGAAATACCGGGGACACCCGGTATAAAGTGTGTCATTAAAATTTTGTATCTATATACACAAAAATAGAGCAATCAATAATTAATATAACCTTGTTTGTTGACTGTTTTCAACAATACTATCGATAAGCTGAATTTTATTGCTACACTGAACGAAAAAGGTACGTAAATACAATGAAAAAATATTTGAAACAAAGAAACGTGATCATTAAATCTCAACCAAAGTAGAGTTTCATTAATACAAAGCATGTTCGTTCATGACCTTGTGGCTGCAATCACTAATTGATGAACGTTCATTGGTATCACGAAAACCAATACCTTGCTATGAACAATGCATTCACTACTTCAATGAACACTATAATATCATTTCAATGAAATGAAAGATAGCTATAATAATATGCATCCATTGCGGTGATGAAATATTATTATTGTTTGAATAAATGCAATTACCGTTTCAAAGCACATTCAATCTCTATTTCAATGCGTAAGTACGTTGATATTATGGAATTCTTACATTGTATCAATGAATTATTCCACCGATTTGATAAATATTTCTACACCATTCCGATGAATATGTTCGTTATTCCGATACCTATTAGTACGTTGTTTGAATGAACGTGTTCACTGGTTCCATAAATATTTCTTCCATAGTTCAATGAAATAATTACGTGGATTCGAAATGGAACGTACATTGTGTTGATTTATTTAAGGAATAACATCTCCCTAATTAAAAATAGTTGATTTTTCAAGTATTCTCTGAACATTATCTGGAATGATATATACAGGTTGATACATATTTCAGAGACATTATAATTATCTTAATGGAACACAGTGTATATATAATATTATAGTTGGTTTTGACCTTCATCATTAAGAATAAATCCATAATGACACTGATGGGGTTCGAAAAGAATATAGGTACAAATACTGAGAATATGATATAACAACAAGGTAAGAAACACTTCCGAATGCCGAATGAGTGTAATGATGAAGAGGAAAAGTTGTTATAACTATTATAATTCCGAAATAACAATCATAGATTGAGTGAAGACAGATTGAATTATTTTCTCGTGATCGTAAGATATAAATATCCATCAAATCGTGTAATATTCTGATATAATGAAACAATCACTGATCGAATTTGAAATAATTCCCATGAGTTGTTCGATACAAGAAACTAATTTGATTTTGCAATCACTCTGTATATCCTCAACTTCAGAAAATACTCCTCCGAAAATAGGAAGCATGTGTCCTATATATGTATTTTCTGAATAGTTTTGATGAGGGAATTATAATCATACAGTAGATGATCATGATAAGAACAATGAATGGTCAATGTTAGTCACAAGTGAATTGATTGAATGTACATCTAGTATTTCCTATAATGAGGAAAATGATTCGAATTGTTCTCCATATTAAAACGATTTATTAAAAGACTCATTCTACATAGGACTGTCATAGAAATGAACCTAAACATGAAACCGAATGATCATGTTAAATCAAATAGGTACATTCAGAATTGTAGCTTGACAGTTCTCTTCATTTTCCTTCAGCGCTTCAGATAATATATGTACATTTGGGAAAGAAAGGCTTCCTTTCATTTTATAGAAATGATGTTCAATGAAGGACCAAAACATCTCTGATTCAGCAGGAAAATCAAGATTGAACAAATATATAATTTTGAAACATATATCTACTGCTCTAACTATATGGAAGAAGGTATATCTAATATTATCAAAATAAACACATATTTCGGTGGGAGTTGTCATGTCCCCACCTACACATATAATGAATGGCTGGATAGCACTTTTCCTCGACTTCAAAAATCTTAGGTGCTCCTCGACCTCCTGGTTACTCTTCCCAAAGTAAAGAAATGATTCCTGGGAGTCTTTTATGGTATATTTTATTATGTTGCTCTTTCCACCTATACTTTCCTGATAGCCTTGTTGGTTGGTTGATTGCAAATGAAGCACATCATTTTCACATAATATGATCAAGTTATACGGTTTCTCACTTCGTTTCTCCGTCCCTATACTCCAGATTTTTATTGCGATATATAAAAAGAGATTCGATCTGAAAACTAACATCTCAATAATTATCATGCCTAATGATAAAAACATTATAACATACCTTCTGTAATGTGAAACAACAGTTGAATTCAAAATCAATGCTACGCTTTCGGCACAGTTGAGCGACCTTTCGTTTGTGTTTCTGGACTAGAAATGACCTGACTTCATCCTAAAAAAACTTTCCGAGCAAATTTTCTCCAGGCCAATAGGAATACTTCTTTCTGATGTAAGAGTTCATCAATATATTGCATGATACGAGCATTACAATGAACCGTTCATCAATCTATGTACGCGGATACATTGAAACAATAAACGCATTTCGTTAGGATCATGTACTGGGTGATTAGTTGAAAACGATAAGATACATTGTTTCTATGACATCATGAATGAATGTACGTCTACATCAAAACAATGAACGTATTTCTCCGAAACAATGTACCGATTATTCACTTAGGTACATGATGAGCATTATTCTTATGAACCGTTCATCAATCTATGTACGTACATTGAAACAACGTACGCAATTCATTATAATGATGTACTGGATAATTTGTCGAAAGCAATTCGATACATGGTGTATATGTTATTCATGAACTGTTCATCGATATATGTACGTGTAGATCAAACCAATGAACGCATTTCTTCAATACAATGCACCGAATAATTATCCACTATCGCTTACATGTATTCAATATTCACTTCTATGATTTGATCTGAACCTTACATTATTTCGACAATGAATGCGTGCATTGTAATGACAAATTAATTTGCTTGAAACAACGTACTTGCTCTCCCATATGTCATGCACAAATTCATTATCCTCATGAAATGAATTATAAACCGATGTATTTATACAATATATTCGAAACCTTGGTTATCACTAGAATGAATACAGAATACACTTTTTTGAAACAATTGAACATCAAAGTAATGTTACACATTCATCAGTCGAAAATAGTGATGTTATTGGAAGAATTCATAAATACAATGCTGAAATCATTGAATTCATTTATGAAATTTATCGAAGGGATGGAAATATTCATTGAGTTACTGAATATTTTCGTCAGTACTTGATGAACTCAATTACATTATGATCATGAATGGGATACTCGAGTAATGATCGTTTGTTTGTTCATATCATGAAGATTACTTTCTTTCGATGTAAAGAATTATGATGAATGGTGTTCATTGTTTTCACACACGATAATTTTTTCAGTGTAATCCATAATTAAAAAAGTAGGGTAAGCTTTTGTTATTTACCTACTCTGTATTTGAGTCCAATGTTCAAATTTTGTTGCCAGCGTCGTCTATTGTTTCAAAATTCATTCGTTGATAATTATATATGTAAAGGTTCTACACGTACATTTCGAAATCATCTCAACATTCTCATATTTAGTTGATTTACCAAAGGAACAAAATATTATTTTATGTTGGTCTCTTTGAAAATCCACATCAGTTAGTAATTTCGATAACTTTAAGGGGTGAGAGCAAAAAACTATTCAAATCATACGCAAGCAATCAAAGATTTCTTACTCGGTGTTAAGATTTCGAAAATTCCTACCTTGAGATCATCGTAAAATTTATTATTCTTGATTAGTTGCCGTTATGTGAATGACCAACATTTTCAAAAATTATTGTGAACCATATTTATTTGATGAAACAAAATACATAAGTGAACACTGATTTGATTATTGGGCAGTATAATAAGTACCAAAGAGTTTTTTTGCTCTACAGCCGAACGGCTCATTTTTCTGTATCTTTCTGGACACCCTGTATAAAACAATTTTATTCTCAGCTGCTATGTTTATTCAATAGGTAAATTTGCTTCTATTGTTCGGAAGTGTTGCTTAAAAATCAGAAGTTTCAATTGACAAGTTCGTAGTTGACAAATAGTTAATGGAAAATTGTCTAGAATCGAATTCTCAAATTTCGCAAATACCGATATTCAATATGCTAATAGTTTTTTCAATAAATATTCTTTTGCGTATCGATTTTTATGAAGTGCAGATACATTGTCCTCATTTATTGATCAATAGCGAAACAAAACTTTATCTCTGTCATGAATAGAAATTACAGGACCATTTACTCGGTAAACAAATTAACAATTATCTGATTAGGTTATTTTCGCATCCATTTCACATTTATCACACGGAAATATCATAGAAAGGTATTTAGTTTATTCTCCTTGTTAACTCAAATAGAAAAGATCACACACATAAATCAGAAAAACACATGCTCCCAACGTGATCGTATTTATTAATAAAGTTCGTTGTCAAGCATCTCACCAGATCGTGATATAAAAATGAGTGAATGCCTGATTTAACTTTTCTAAGTATGAATATCATTAAATCCCATTGTCGTTCGAACATCTGGTAGATCCCTCGAAAGAAGCAGTAGTTCGAATCCAATTGCATATATTATTTATTCAGTCATTGCTCTAGAGAGTATGATTTATTTCAGTCTGGAAAAAATCACGAAAAGTACTTTGGATTGTTGAACAGGCCATAAATCCACCCAAGACAAATAAACACTGATTATCTTAATTTAGATTATGTCAACACAGTCCGAAGGCACATGTACTGCTGTTGAAATAACTTTCAACGTGCGACATGGAACACAAACGAAATAGTTTGGAAGGTTAGTGGCCATGCCAATCTCCAGACTCGTCACCTATAGATCATTTCTCAATTTCTATCAGCGACACTTTTATGGCAATAATTTTATCTGTCCTTCAAAAGATACGATAACGAAAGTATCGGTAAAATTATATTTTTAAACTTATTCGACATTTTAATTGTGACGTCACTAAGGTGGAAAATGTTGGACAGTTTGAATATATTTTTGGCTCATTTGTGAATTGATGTGAAAAAAAGTATTGAATGCGATTTTTCTGCGATAAAGTCGGCTTTTTAACGTATTTTCATCTTTAATCTTGAAACGCAACGCCTGAAGAGAAACGTTTTTTAGAAAACTCTGTACAGCATAACGATGGCTCTGTACATGTTTTGAATTTCAATTTCAATTCACCATTCATTAAAAAGACGGAAGAAGAAGAAGAAGAATTGCTGCCAACTAGACCAACACAGAAATCGATTTTTTTATTGGAAATTGAAAAAAAAATGATGTAGCTATTTTCAGGACTTCCCAAGTAACTCCTGTACAAGCACTAGTATTTGTAATTCGAAACGAAAAACAAGGTTGTATGTGCGACGATAAAAAATATTTACGCCTCAATTTCTGCATTCAGTAATATCAGCGAAAAAGCACATTTGCAAACGATATGAAACTCTTCAAAATTACAGATTAAAGTAAGTCACATTTACGATTCATTTTATGGGACATGTTTTTATAGCGATGTTTTTGTTGCAACTCTTGACAACTCTTGCAATTTTGAATATTTTTAAAAATAAAAACGGCAGTGCATTAACACTTGCTGCGGTTGAAAAAAGAGATTATTTATTTTGGGATATTTATAAAATTAGATCAGGGTGATAGCAATAAATCGTTCGAATGTTTGAGAAACACAAGAGTTTATTTACAGCTGCCAAAATAATTAGGCCTCCGAAAAAAATAATACATTATACAATTTCTTTGTTAGTTGTTTATTGTTGAATTTGGTAGGTATAAAAATGATATAGATATTAAAAATTTTATGATTTGTATAATTCAAAGTCTATTTTAGAATTGACCTAATCCGATTCATTGAAAATTGGTTCAATAACAACAAATACAAATTTGTTTTATAAATTTCTAAAGGTAATCGGTAATATTTTATTTCCTAGTATTTGTTCGGAAATAAAATGTTTTTCCGAAATGCAAGTCTTAAAAGTCAACAACAGTCATAAATCTTCAACATAAATCTTTGGATCTATGGATTATAGGGTGTTATATTATTCTTTTTTTTTTCAGGTGTGCGAATACCTAGGTATATCCAACGAGTCTGACTATTTCGGGCTCAAATTCGAGAACAACAAGGGGGAGGAATTGTGGCTGAACCTGAGGAACCCCATCGACAGACAGGTGCATTATCACGGCCCAGCCAACCCCCTCCGGTTGGCGCTGAGGGTGAAATTTTGGGTTCCGCCACACCTTCTCCTACAGGAGACCACTAGGTGAGCGAAAAGATAATTTTTTTTAGATTTTCTGGGTTTTTTCTCATCGTTTCTGAAAATAAAGATAGAAATTATAATAATTATTTCAACGTATTCGTAGTGGGGACAGATTTATGATTCTTCTCGAAAAGTGGGAAATACAAGGCAATACACTAGACGTTATTTTGATTTATCTACTTGAAATTATTACTCATTGCTCAGCGCATTTTATCCTTCACGGATGTTAATTTTGTAGGCTACAGCCTTCATGTTGAATTATGACAAAAAAACAAGTGAGAATTATTGTTACTATGTGAATTAATTTCGACACTTCCATCATTAATTTCTACTTCTATCAAACCATAAAATCCACGACCTTGGTCATATTTGATGGCTTAATTTTATTTGTTCAAATTTCTCTATTTTGGTTTCTTTTTCAAATAAATTGTTAAATTGAACCAATAATAATTATTATTCTGACAGACAAAATGAAATTCGGTGATTAGGATCTCAAGCTTTAATATACACCTGGTAGAGATGGTATCATAAAATTCCAGCAAGCTGATATGAAAATTGGATTTTGAAAATACATAAAAATATCAACTAGTCATTCAAAAAACTGTTCTCATGTATCCACATAAATTATTTCATGCAATTGGTTCTGTTCTCATGTACATATTTACAATTTGAAATGAGCCAAAAATGGGTGTGTAAATTATTCATTATTTAAACTTTTTAGCGTTGTTAGTACTAATTAGCATATCTATATTCGCGAACGTTGAATTATATAAACTGCCAAATTACCGTATCATTAAACAAAAACACGAGCCGACAAATTATATGAAGATTTCTTCCGATACTCGTAGGATTTTTAATGGAATCCTTGGGTTTCCAAAATGAAAAACTAATTATGTTGTACTTCCTGAAAGAATATTCTTCTATTATTGGACCAATCCGTTGTCCAATCAGAATACCGGTTGACACAGGAGTCTGTTTTTTTTCATTCGGAGAAAGTTTTCAAATCCACAGGAGTTACGTAATCAATAATAGCGCTTTCTTTGAACCCAAAGATTTTTTTTTATAACCACTTGTTTGTCCTGAAGTAGCCCCAACTTTTTTATAATGGTGACACTATTGAACTTTCCTTCTAATAAACATACATATACAGGGTGGCCCAATGAAAACGAAACAAGGTATGCATATTACTGAGAGATCAAGGAACTGACATCAAAATGAATGATCCTTAATGTAATGTTGGGAAGGACAGGATTCAAGCAAAAAAAAAATACATAGAGCACTTCTCAGATGAACATTGTTCTAACTACCAAAATGAGAAATAGTGATGAAAGGGAAAAAAGCGTTACTTTCCATCACTAGCCGATTATTTTCATAAACGTGTTTTCTCGAGAACTACTACATTGAATTCCAGAAACAACGAAGCGTTGGTAAGATATTTCGATAACCTTCAAAATGATGTATCACTCGACCCCTCATCCCATTTGAGATTCAAGGGGTTGGAGCTCACCCCTCCGATGGGTTCGAAGTGAAAAAGTGGTAAACATGCTCAAAATATTTCCCCCTCGAAATAAAAATCGACTGGTTCGAGCGTTTTCTTTCTGATAACGATAACATGTCAAATCGGCCTTGTTTCGTTTTCATTGGGACACCCAGTATATAATATGGAATAATATTTCAAATGTAAATTGATGAAGTCACATACTTGAGATATTTTTTTGTATCAAACAGTAGAAGGTGTAAGGTACAGTTTAATGAAGAAAATTGGTACAATGATTTGGACTCCCGCTACTAGAAGATACAACTCATGTTACTCCCAGAAAGTAAATCTGGTGTCTGTCATATTTATTTTTCATTTTATTCTCTTTCCAAGCACCAATTTGGATAGTGTAAGGTAGAGATTATTGAAAAAATTGATGGCCTGCAGAATTTTTAGCTACTTAATTGAACCTGCAGATGTAGGAGCCCGTACATCTCATGTTGCACCTAGAACATAAATCTTCTCTCTGTCATTCAGCATTTCCCAAAGTCAATCGACACCGTTCTCATGACAGCTTTTCTTTACAGGCACCAATTCTACCTCCACACCAAAGTCGAGCTCCTCGACAAGCAGCTCCTCGCCAAAGACTGGGAAGGCGTTTCGACCCTCATAGCGCTCATCGCGCAGGCGGAGACCGGCGACTACAGGCCCTACAGCCCGCCGCACAACGCCTACGTGCAGGCCTCCTCCATCTCGCCGATAGAGGACGGCCCGAGGCCGGCCGACCTGCTGCAGCAGATCATCGGCAAACATCGGCAGTTCGCCGGCATGAAGGGCGCTGCGGCAGAGTACTGGCTGCTCAAGGAGGTGGCTGACCTGGAAACTTTCGGCGAAGAGAGGTTCGTCACCAAGCATTCCGGAGGAGTCACTCTAGGTGGGTACAGACCGACCTCGAATCGCCTTGCTACTGCCTCTCATAATGTGGTTGAGACGAGTCGACCGGTTCTAACCTGCAGTTTCCCTTTCAGGCGTGGGACCACACGGTATCACCATTTACCGGAAGGACCAGCCGAAGCAGCTGATTTCGTTCACGAGCATTCTGAGCGCCTCCTCCCACAAACGCGTCTTCAAGCTGGAGTACCTGTCGTTGGAGACTAAGGAGACCTTGTTGGAGATGAAGCTCGATTCTAGTCACATGGCCAGCAGCCTATATCGGGCCCTCACCGAGAAGCATGCCTTCTACAGCTGCGAAACGGTGAGCAACAGAAAATTACCTTAAATATTTGTACCTCTAAGCAAAGCAAACCAAGGTTGAATCGATAGCAAAGCTCTTAGCTGGGTGCGAGGGGCTGGCTTCTTCAGCTGGACAAGGCTAAATTCTACCCTAATCTGGCATAGACATTGCTGAAGAGTTGTTAATATTGGCTTCGGTCAAAACTATCTCTCGAGCCATGGTGGGAAAGAACTTGCAAAAGTGTCTGTTCTGGCTTCCATAGCTTGACAAGGCTAAAACCCACCCTCATTTAGACAATTTAGCCAATTTCGGCTTCGGTCACAACCTTCTCTATCTCCTGAGCCATGGTCAACAGAGAATTGGCAACAGTGTCCTGCGGTCCCTTGAAGTTTGTTTATACTATGATTTTTGCATCTCGCAATGGTTAACTAGGTTCATTGATGACTGAAATTCATTTCACGCAGCAGAATTTAATCAAATAGAATAATGATCTGATAAAATCAATGATCCAAACGTGTTTCATATGTCTCCAGACCGGAAATGTCTACTTCACACTGAACAATATTTCATAATTTTTTCAGACCAGTCTTTACATTTCACTGCAAGTACCAAAGTTCTTTGTCTTTTCCTTCGAAGCCTCGTAGATTTTTCAATTCCATCATTCATGATCATCACCATTCGAACTGACCTCAAAACTTGCGAAGTTCACGATTTCAACAACCAACCTCTCTATTTTCAGGTTAGGAGCGCAGTCACAACGCAATTCATCAGGGACCTGAAAGGTACCATCGTGTCCATCTTCAACGAAGACTCCACCTTGGGGAAGAAGTACGTCTTCGACATCCAGAGGACGTGCAGGGAAGTGTACGATAACGCGAGGCGAGTGCTGTACCAGGAAAACGTCGACCAAATGCCCAAAATCGAGGCCGGTTGTTACCACGATGGGGTCAGTTGCAAGGTAGGTGTAGACCTCCGAATGTCCTTTTAACATGGCTGCCAACTGAAACTGTTGAGATTGAAGCAAAATCCTCGTGTCTCCCTCTCAAAACTCTGATGATACACAAAATTGAAAAAAAATCTCACGAAAGGTGGTGAATTGAATCAAGGTGTCATTTGGTGTGCTCGATTCGAAATATACTCAACTGTCAACATCCTACGAACATTGATCAATAAATTCCACTTTGGAGCTGGATATCTCCGGAATGATGAGACTTACAGCTTCGATCGACCCACCGATTATTTTTTCTTCTACCGCTTGCTTTGAATGACAACTGACAGATCGTTCCGTGGCAAAATTCCTCTCTAATTCACTTTTCCCTTTCATTTCAGGACTCCGAAGAGAAACTCAATCGTCTCATGGACGCTCTGACATGCAAGATCTGCATGGACAACCAGATCGACGTCGTTTTTCTGCCTTGCGCGCACGTGGTCGCGTGCAGCACGTGCGCCGCTCGCGTCGACCGCTGCCCCCTCTGTCGGTCGGAATTCCAACACGCCCAGAAACTCTATCTGCCCAGCGAATTTTGCCAGCAACTGGCTACGTAATTGAGCGCCATCGCCTGAAGAGATCTAAGACTAGATGTCGCCAGTGTCAAGAGTGGAATTTAAGCAGCAAGATTTTGTTTTTAGTGAGAGAGAAGAAAGTTTTGGCATCTTCCATCTCTTGCTTCAGTGCTACCAACGCAGGTTTATCGACTAGTGAGAGATCCGAAAGTTTCTTCGATGGACATTTTCAGCGATACCAACGCAAGTTCATAGAATATATTCATAGTCCTTTCATTTTTCATCTTTTCGTTCTGCCATTGAACTGTTTTGAGTATCATATTTCTCTATAACCAAAAGCAAGCTCCAAAGTATCCTATTAATATCGAAGGAGCAGAACGTGATATCGAAATTAGTTCAATTGCACGGGACGATAAAAAAAGAAAGAACTGTCGGATTTCTCTATACCTGATTGAGTTGCGTTGGTAGCACTGAAAACAGATGGAAGAGGGAAACTACGCAAGCGCAATTCAAAATTCGCCACAACACATGCGCAATAACCTCCAAAATCAACATTTACGCTAGAAAGTTGTCAACAAAGTATTGAATTTCTAGGTTAGAGTTGGATGAATGAAAGTTGAAGTACAGTGTGAATTCATTCTTGATATTGGCGGTTTTGTTGGTGTTCGAGCCCGATCTTTCTCGAGGCATATCGACCAGGTCGCTCTAGGTGTGTAGTTACTTTATTTGATTGCGTCAATTTTGAAGATACGGGCGACAATTTTTGTTTGACAAACCGACGATAATAAAACACGTGCTAGGATTTTACTGACTGTTCAATGTTATTTGTGATTAGAATCTCATATTGAGATTTGCTTATATAGCTGTAAACCTATCTTTAAGTTTGAGAAAACTTATCTTTCGTGTTATTTGTACGAGTTGAAAAAGGCTGGACAAATTCAATGCCAGATTGATTTAAATTGGTATCAAACCGGAAAGGATTTTGTTCTAGATGTTATGTTGAAATGGTATCAAACAACTAACCAATTATGTATTTTAAACTTATGTTTCCAATTTCCATTTTTGGTGTAGTGGACCGAAGCTAAACTAGAATTTTTGGCCAATTTAAAAATCACCCTGTATATCTAGGGTTTAAACTTGGTTGCTATGATCTTTTTGAGAATTTTCCACTGATTTTCATGATGTAGTTTTGTTGTTTAGCCTGTTTTTGACTCTACGAGAATTAATTTTCTAGTATTAAGTGTAAAACTTCAGTGTGAGTATGTTTCTCTTTAAAACTCACGAAAAATAATTTATTGACCTATTTTAGTCATTAATCAATGCAAGATAGTTTAGGATGAGATGTTTAGTTATATGTATATACGAAAATGAAAAACAGTTTATATATACATATTGTGTATATTAGTATTGATAAATGTTGTGATATACTGAAATTTTATTTTGTGATAATTTTGTATTCATTAGTGATGGAGTAACGTTTAAGTTTTTCAGAGCTTTAGTAATACTACAGTAGTTACTTTTTCTATAAACCGTAGACGTAGTATCTCTACAAGCATGTAAAAAAGTTTTTCACCAAGTAGTGAAGTGTACAAGATGATAACTGTCACTTGGTGAGATACTTTACTGTGCATCATGTGAAATCTTCGTGGACCCCAAGAAAATAACTTGAAGTATAAAAAGTAACAATAAATAATTTCTATTTACCGAATTCTCCTGTAGTTTTATTCACAAAACTCCCTGCTGAAAAACTTTTTTATTCTACTAACGCAGTATTTTTTGAGGCCTATCAATCCCATTCCATATAATGTATTTGTAAGAATAGAAAAAATAGCCCACTAGCCGTGAAAGTGTACTGAAAATAGGTCAGAGTTCGAAGCACAGCGCTTTTCTCTCTTTCTTCTTCTGAATGAAAAACAGCAATAAACTAAACCTCATTTTATTATTAATAATACAGATTTGGCTTCAGTATACAATTCTCTGAGTGGAATGCGGACTGTCCAAAACGCCATTATCGCTATCAACACCACAGCGAAGATCTGCTCCTTTTCCGATATCCCAGTGAAACCGATAAAATCGCTGAGGAAGAAACCCAACGAGAGACTCGTTATTCCTAGAGAGAAAGAGGCGATGCCCAAGAAATTATGGACAAATTTGAATACCACCGGGGGAACGTAGTTTTTCAAACGGTGAGGTTCAGCGGAAAGTAGCCCAAGAAGTACAGATAGGATGGATAGTATCCACGAAACTAGGCCTAAAACAAAAGAAGCATAGTTTCTCGTCACGTGAAAAATGATACTAAGAACTGTCAGTGTGAATTATCTCATCGGTTTCATCAACGATGCACGAAATACTGGTGCAGTCACTGATGGTGTTTTTAATACTTTTCAGTGTCAAAACCGACAGCATATTAAAAAAAAATTGCAAAGAGAAAGATACTTTAATTGTGTTGAGAACGAGAGCAGATTCGTTCCCGAAACGTCCACTAAGATAAGTAGAGGTTTAATTCTTATTGAATATATTTCTATTTCCAAATTTTTCAAAGACAAGGTGTCACTGCGCAGTGACATTTTGGGGCAGATCACAAAATCTGTCCTTACTACAAATATATTGAAATGATTTTTAATAACTTCTACTCTATTTTCTTAGAAACGAGGAGAGAAAATCCCACAAAAAGCTGGAAAATGATGGTGTTTTGTTTCGTCAAAAACGCTGACGCCATTAGTTAGTTAATAGTTATGAAACTCCCCAGGAGATGGTGACATTTTTACAGATTTCTGTAAAAATAGTTGACGTTTTGAGATTGTAATTATGTAGTTCGATCTGGAATTGGTAAGTAACCTAAATTACTACTTCTGAATCAACATTTTTTCAACACTGATTGTGCAATTATCAGTAATACTGATCTCGTTTTCATTTTTGGGTCGCCATCTAACAACTGACAATGAAATGATAAATTCTGATTCATTTTATAATTAATTGAATTTAATTGAATCTATTATTAGGGCTGAACAGGAAAACACTTGGAGAATTGTACTAAGTCCACAAATGAAAATCTATATATACGTATCCATAATCTGTCATCACGTATTAACCGAAACATTCTCAAATTTTGATTAAACTTGTGGCGTAGAAGCAGGCGAATACATTTTTGGAAATATGCGTATTTACGAGGATGATAAGAGGATATTGAACAATAACTTTTATTTTCACTGTAAATTTGTCCTTGCCACCTACTAGCATTTCGTTTCCTTCTGTTGTAGTGTTTCGAAGGGGATATGTGACTTGATGTTCAGTGGCACAAGTTGGCCAACGCCAGATTTCTCCGAAATTTTGCACTCTCACCCTGCATATACTAGAAAAATATCACTCACCAGTGATGGCATGATTACTCTCGAAATGTTCATCTCCCCTCTGATCCTTTCCGTATATTTCGAAGGATATACCAGCGCTAACGGATGCAACGCTCAGCAGGAGGATGGTGCCATGCAAATAATATTTCTTGGTCCTGTCCAGTTTTTGACTCCAAACGTTCGATTCGATGAATAGAATGATACCCTCGGCCATCAGTGGAAAATACTGGAATACCGTGTTTTCATTGATTTTGATAATGAGTTTTCGACCAAAATAATTGACTGAACGGAGAGATTGTAGAATTTTGCGAAAATTTTGTGTCGTTTTATTTTCACAGATTTTTGGGATTTTTTTTCGTTTCTCAAAATTAAAGTAGAAATTATGATTATGTCACTGTACTTCAAATTCAACCCTCAGATACCTAACAGAGAAATTTCCTATTTGCCAGTGACACCTTTGTTTTCCAAAAAATCTAGACAAATGATATATTTAACAATTATCGAAGTTTCTAAATGAATAAATTGTCACTCTTTATAGTGACATTTTTTCCAAATGTGTGTTGAAAACGGGTTCACGAAACGTCAACCTCTAAGATATGTAGAAATTTTGATATTTGCTGAATATATTAGTCTATCAAATTCTATGAAAAAAAAGTGTCATTGACAGAAGGGGAATTTTTTTACGTATCTGAAAGTTAAATTTCAAGAGCAGTGATATTTTGAGGCAGATTATAAATCTGTCCTCACTATAAATATATTGAATTATTTATAATAAAGTCTATTTCATTTTTTTGAAACAAGAAGAGGAAAACCCAAAAAATCTGTGAAAATATATATACCACCTCCTCGACAGACTCTTTTACACACAGTATTTGACATTAATATGACATAACGATAATTTCGTTTAGTCAAAAGTGAAAAAATATATAAAGTCTCCAATGTTGGAAAAGTAAGCTATGTCAATCATTTTGAAATTATCTTTTTGTGGGCCTCATAGAATAATAATATATTTTTCAAATAATTGAGACCGTAACCTCGAAAAACAAGTCAATAATAGTGGTCAACAGAACATTTACTTGAATCCCTTGTTCCTTTTTTTAATAAAGCGTTTTTTTCAGACCACAGAAACTCTGTAAATTTCTCAGTTAAGTTTGGGTATTGAACATTTTATATGAAATATACTTAGAATTTGATGCAGATTTGGAAAACTAAATGAAAGAAAGTGTTTCAATTCGAAAAAATCAATCGTAACTTCTTTTTTGATCTGATCATCAAAATACTCGCAGCCAAAAATAAAAATCGACGTCTCCGAGTGTTTTTGAAAAAAGCCCACAAAATTTAAATGTTCTAACCCAGGCGTCTCCACTGTATATATACTTACCGCAGTTGTACTGAGAAAAATATGCCACAACCTCGTATTATTTGTGGGAATACTCGAAAATGCCAACCAGAAGTGAAAAAAGCAGTACAATGTCACCAACGAGTGAAAAATCGTATTGCAAACCCATTCTATTCGTTGAACAATACTGATTCGTTTACTGCTCGAAACCGCCATTTCCAGCACAATGAAATTTCCGATGGAAAATTGCAACAATTAAGAGAAAAATCGAATTTCATAATTATTTTATTGTGCTCTATCAGGGTATAAACGGATCAATATACAGTAATCAGCTTCCTAAATGGTACCTATATGATACAATAACGACCAAAAAATTGACGGTCATAAAAATTTATTTCATTAATTACAATCGGAGTTATAGTGGCATTGGATTGCACGAATTATTGATTAGAGATAAATCATAATCCCTTTTCCGACTAGAAATTTCAAATCCTTTTCCGATATGATGAAAGTGGTAAAAAACCGTAACAACCAAAGTTGATTCAGGCAAATTCATCATCCATTTTTGGCGAATTCAATTTAGATATATCATCGGATGAAGCCTCTATTTTGGAGCAGATAAAGCTTTCTATCACAGCTTGAGCTGAAACCAAAAAAAAATAGTCAGAAAGAGTTCCATTCTGAGAAACCTCTTATATATTTGAATCGATTTTCCTTGATCCTACTATGGAACATTTGGGTCAGAATTTTGCTTGAAGCCAACTGCAATGATATAACAATGAGGAAGTTTCCAAAATTAGGATTTTTGTTTTTCGAATCATCCATGAAAAGGATATCAACAGTTGTAGTATCGACAAAAAATAATATTCACAGTATATACCCTCTGGCAGACTAAATTTCCAGAGGGTATATATACACTGTGATTACTTTCAGTTTCTCCAAGCATAATAATTATTAACAAAGCATACACTTCTATATTTTGTCAGCTATATTCACGCTGGTTTCACAAAATTACAGGTTGCAATTATCGCGGAGTATATTCAAAATAGAAACACTCTGGTTTGATACATTTCAATATTCGATTTTCTCATTTTCTCATTTTGTGTGAAATTTCGATTGGAAAAAAAAACTAATTTCTTACCTAAAATACTGTTATTTTCCACAGCAAGCTGGTGGGCATTATCATCGTTCAAATTCGTGAGGGAAAAATCTGCACCATGGGAAAGCAGCTCTTGACAAGTATGGGGATGATTTCCTCTAGCAGCGTACATCAGAGAAGTATTACACATCTGAAAATTTGCTGAAAATTCAACAACCGAATGGCCATATTACTTTTACTTCATTGTTTGTCACTTCCAGTCCTTTAAAAAATTTGTTCGAGCAAATATTATCTGGATTTTCATGAATTTTTCGATTATTCGCAGTTTTATACTCATTAACAACATATTTCTTCTCAATATCGAGTTGCAACTCGAAATTAAAAAAAAATCATTGCCCGTGCTCAAATATTTCATATTTACTTTTCGGTAAGAGAAATGTTGGGTTGGTTGGCAATTCTGATTGCACTCTTATTTACGTCATCTGAGAGGAACTCGAAGAATTCTAATAGAAGTAAAAGAACCCTGCTTAAAAGAATAACCCTGGATGTATGATAATAACTATGATGAAATTATACTGGCGTCGCATTCCTTTTCAATGCAACGTTAAGAAATTAAACCAAATCGCATTACCTGAATAATTCAAGAAATCTAGTTTTCCTGAAGAGGGCATTCGACTTATTTTAGGGTGGCAGAACTGAAAACTGCAGTTCTACCAAACTTCTAATAAAACAAACTTGAAACAGTGGACTTTGATGCATTCAGAAGAATTATATTTTTGTATATTTGAAAGTATCATGATGAAATGATTCGAATGAATGGAATCGAAACATTTGTTGGACATCATGGACAACAGAATAGTTGTGAAATGATGGCGCCATCTTCAGGAGAACCCGCGACTCCTAAATCAGCTGGGGTGAAGCGGATTGGCATCAGTGAAACAATTATAGAATTAATAAAATCAAGTAGGTATATTACGTGATCCACGTGGTTCACAACCGCCCCATGGTTGATGAGCAGCTTGACTACGTCTTGGTGGCCACCGCTGGCAGCTAAAATCAAAGGAGATTCCTCTTCCGGTCCCAATTCGTTAACATCAGCTCCATGAGCCACGAGCAACTGCGCTGAGTTGCACTGCCCGTAGGCACTAGCCCAGTGCAAAGCCGTCAGCTCGTTGTTGTCCTTCACATCGACATCGTCCTCGTTTTCGATATCAATCACGTTCAGTTCCCCTTGGCCCGCCTTCATGTGGAAATTCACCTCCGCGAACTGCGGAACGGGCGTTTCAGCTAGGGTGTTGCCTCTTTGCAGGTTGGTAAGCACGGTGTTGCAGGGTTGCTTGTACGGAAGGAACGCGCTTTTACGGTTGGCATCCTGCAGCGAGCACGGCGACCACTTTTTGGGACTGCTGGACAAGTTTGGGGACAAACCGAACGAAGAGATCGTCGAAGTGGGACTACCGAAGAAGACGGGCTTCACGTCTATTTCGCCACTCGAGGAATCCTCATCGTAAAAGTCATCCATTGCGAAATTTCGTTCAGACTGCAGTATTTTTCATTTTTGTGTTTGGGTCCGCGGTTCGGGTCACACAACACGGTACACATTCACAGAAGCACAGAAAAACAAATAGCCGCAGCATTCGAGGCGATTGTAATTTGAATGAAGGTACCTATTATTGCTATTGCTATTTTTCAATGCCTAAGAATCTGCAACTAAAATGTTATCAGTGGAAGCACTTGTCAATTTGAGGTGTCATGGTGTCAAAGGGCAAGGACTATAGATAATTATTGATATGAAAAAGTCCAATATCTTAATTATCTACCTACCTGTTGTGTTGAAAAAAACATGGAGAAACTAATAAAACTCAATAATCAAACGGCTGGAAGAGACAGACTTGCTAGGTACGATTTAATTTTATTGTTGGAATTTTTATCCACTGTTTACTAACATCGAAACATAACCACACTTTTCAAGGTTATTGCAGTATTTGAGCAGATTTTTGTGGCACAGACTCCAACAAAGCAACAAGGAAGGTGTTGTTGGACTCAAGAACTTGGAGTTTCAACTGAGCACCTTCAGAAAACGTAATATGTATATGGAATAAACGTATGAGCTGTCCTTGATGATTAACACTCTTTAATTTTAGTTCTCAGATTTGGTAGGTTTGCTGAGAGCCTTTATGCAGCACTACCTCTATTCAATCATGAAGATTTACCAGTTCGATTCACTGTTATCCTTAGTAAGATAGCAAATTCGATGTTTTTGCTAGCAGACCACATCCTGTGGTTGGGTCGTGCAGATATATGCACGGTAGATACTGCGAAATGGGGACAAATATCAAACAAATACTGGCTTTACTCCATAACAATGAATTTGGTGAGAGATTTCTATGAAATATCTTCCCTGTTGAAGACTCAGCCTTGCAATATTCTAACAGACAGTGGAATAAGGAGTTTCAGTGATATTTCAATGCTACTAGCAAGAGTTTCTGAGGTTGTACGAAGCAATGACAGGATAGTTATCGATACTGTCAAAAACTGCTGTGATTTTTTCATCCCGTTGAATGCTCTTGGACATGTCAAGTTGTCTGCAGGTACAATAGGGCTCCTTGGAACTATTTCGTCAATTGCTGGGCTATTAGTTCTCTTGGAACCTTCAAGAAAACTGTCACCTTCATAGGCAACACAAAAGGGAAGTTCCATTATGAGAAAACTTAGGGTTATCTGGTCTATTTTTATTGTATTTGATTGAGAGATGTATGTGTATCATTATTCTTCTAGTTGATTGATATTTTGTAAGTAAAAAGTTGAACATTATGGCATTTTGGTATCCTCATTATTAAATGCATTTGAATCTGAGTCTATATTACATAGATATATCCAAAAAATGATATGAACATCAAATAAAATACTGGAAATGATATTTTCATACCTAATTCTAACCAGTAAATTTGATCATTCTTCAGAGAACTATCATGTCTTTCTCTAATTTTTGACATACTATCAATTACAAATGTTTCAAGCATTGAAAATACAGAAAATAATGAGCTCATTCCTACAAAGATGTCTTGTGCTTTGAAGTATGCTACTGGTTGGATGGTGCATAAAGAGGTGAAGTAAAAGTATGAAGTAACACCACACGAAAGCAAATTTATGTTCCACCTTTTGTCAAGCTCCATCCACAGAGAAATAAAGTCTAGCAGCACCATAATAATACATGGTGCCCCAGTACACAGAATGTAGCGAGTAAAGTTTCTCTTGACAGCTAATTTGAGAGATGCTACACTGAAGTTGCCTATAAAATTGTTCATTAAAAATCCATAGTCACTCTGCTGGATTCCAAATGATTACCTGAAAGCCTCACTTCTATTTTTATATCTCTAGTGACATTCATTAAAATGAAGTCAGTGGTTCTGGGTTGACTCAGAATTTCAACTGGCGCTTGATCCCAATATAATGAGATTTCATCAGCAGGAAATCTATCTGAGAAAAAAACTGAGTTTCAAGTAAGTACTTACAGAGAAAGGCAGTCCACCAGTAGAGACGAGTATCAGATTTTTGCTAGAAATTAATGCTGCCATATCTTCTTTTCTTCAATAAATGAACACACACACTACTGATGGCATTACTGAATTTCTGATTTATGAAATGAACAACTTTTTTTTATAATTCTACTTATCAAAAATTGTCTTATATATTTCGCGAATGCCATCTTTCGTTTCAAAATGACCGTTAATAGTTTCTTTTGTTTTTAAGGTTCTAATGTTGGCCAACCTTTTCAGCTTCAAATAATGGTGATGGTAGTTCTTTGAGTTCAGTGGTGTTCTCTAGAGAGGAATATCAAAGTGAGAAAAAGGATGAATCTCTTAAACTTTCGAAAAAAGGTATTCTGAAACTGTATAATCGTATTCTAGTTGAGTTTTTGTGGACATCTCTTTGCAACAAAATGTTACTATAGAGAGTCTGATGAAATTATAAAGAAATACTCACAAGATCCAAATTTAAAGTCACAGTACTGGATATCAAACGGAAAATTTTGAAAATTTGTTGTGCAGTATACTCTCAATTTGATTTTCTTCGAAAGGATAATGTTTCCTTCATCTCCGTAACCACGCCAAAAAACCGTCTCGTCATCTTTATCCATCAAATTTTCACCATTGATATTGGTGATTTTCGGTTCCCATATTTTTCCAATTACTGCCAAATTTCTAGTATTCTCATCAGCACTGAGCCTGGGATCTATCCATTTTTGTGAGAGAATACCATCTATTTCCATGATCTGAATAAATAATACAAAATGTATGTACATTCAATAAAATAAATGAATCCCTCTGCTACTTACCATTTCTTCTGCGTGAATATTAATTTCCGCTATAACTAGAGAAATATTTATAGCAGTCTGGAATAGCTCTTCTTCTGGAAGAGGTCTAGCCATATCAGGCAGCTGAGTACCACCTCTTATCGATAAGGCAGTTCCCATTAAAATGAAACAATCAAAAACTGTTTTATTCTTCATTCTCACCAGGACTACAATAGCAACTTTACAACAAATGACATTTCAAACGATAAACATTTGGTGTGGTATCTCGATCATCATCATATGTGAACTGAGTATATGGTAAAGTCATTAATATTTTTGCTTTAAACCATATTATGATGTGGGAGTACATAATGAACTGTATAGTGAAACCTAATTATAATAATTTTAAGAGACTATAACAGAGAAATGAATTTAACATTCTTTGAACTGTACATTCAAGTAATGTTGTGACACAGCCTGGTCACAAATACAACAAAGTCTGAGGAGATTATTTATTTCTTCTGGGCATGCAGCTCTGATACTGACTGCATTGAATAAATTTCTGCCGTTCATTCTACCAACACATCTCAATGTTTGTCCAATGTAGAAATCTGGTAGGTTGATATGTGTATTTGTGTAATAAATCATTTGTAATATGGGTCCACCCTTTTTATCTCGGAGAAGCATAATCATCTGAGATTTGACTGAACCTTCTTGAATTGTGAGAACAGAGGCTATGATCTCGTAGTAACAATCATGATTGCAGAATATCTGGTTCCACTTGATCGCTCTCTCAACAGTGCCAGTAAATATGAACATTTTTTCTCGCTCACTTGTTCCGCATAGTTTCGGAGGTTTTTGATTCATACTAGTATTGGGAAGTTCTTGACCATCGTCGATTCTCAAGTTTCTCATTGATGGAGTATCGACAAGAGCTGATGCACCCAACATAGCACGTGGTGTAGTCAACTGATTCTTCAGATTATTTCCTTCCATAACAGGTCTTGACTACTTACAATTTATAGGAGAAAATTCAAAATTCAATTTATAATTGGCGGTGAATATGTCAACTTGGAAAGGATCACTGCTTCCAACTTCAAAGGTTGGTACTGTTGGTAGACATGCTACAATAGTTGTCTAACCTGTGTGGTATGTCATTCATGACAATTTGTCAAATTTTTATTCGTATTTCCTCATAAGTTGCAACTTTCCTATTGAATTTTATCAAAATAACATACAATCGCTAGAAAAAGTAGATCGTAAAAAATACGAACGGATAGTTATTTTTATGGTAGGAATATGAGATTTATACGATCATAGAGGCAAATCAAAATGCTAATCAAAAGGTATTTGAATTTTAATTTCATTCCAGATGACAAGAAGTTTTAAAGCAGTTTCGTAATTTTTGCTTCAATTAGGTGATAAATTATGATGCAAATATGTTAATTACCTTTTCATATTTCTAGTGTGACTTGGTCATGAATTTATTCATCAATATAAGAATACACACAACAGAAGATGTCAGGAAATGGACTACAGGCGATTGAACCTGCACTTGCAGAACCTAATCATGGCAATCTCAACCGAGTGCGGAACAATAACCGAACCCCCTTGGTCAATTTCAGAGAGAGATTGTTCCACAACCTGTTCTTTCGTGCTTCAGTTGCTTATGCCAGAACATTTCCTAGACCGATTAGAAGATTAATAGAGTTTACAGTACTTATGAAAGCTATAGCCGCATTTTTCGTGCTGATATACATACACATAGCGTTTTCAAGAACACCATCTACCTGTTTGATGCACATCAAAGATACTTGGCCTAGAGATGGAATTTTGAGAGTTGAAATTGTTAGAAACGCTGGCAAAGATTATAACATTGAGCATAGCTATGCTAAGGAGGAGAAACTCAAACAGCAAGGCAAAGAGGATGATTTTGTGCATATTATAGGACTTTTATCTAGAGATGGTTTTGTCAATATTGAACCAACAGCTGTGGAAGATATCGATAAGGAAACAGAGCCACTCAAAACAGGTGAAGTGAAACAGTGATATTCTTATTACTATATAAAATAGCTACTGGAATAAGTGAAATTTCTATCTGAAATTGAAAACATTCTGTTTAGGTAGCTGTGATAGGTAGGGTGATTCTTCAATGATCATTTTCTGATTTTGAACAATTTTATGGAACAGTTAAAAGTGGATAAGCATATCAATTGAATCTCTATTGTTTCTCTAACATTTGATGCTTTGCTGTGAGTTCTAGGTCATTTACCTTCTGAGGTGTCAATAAATGAATAACTTTCTAATTATGCACTATCCATTGAGTTTGAGATATTGATTGACATAAAATGAGGACTGAAGCTTGATTTGTATCTGATGCCACTAACAACTCATGGGAGTTGATGAACAAAATTATATATGACAGATGCTAATCAATTTTTGGGACCCCTTGCTTATTGATATTTCTCGCCAGACTATTTGATTGCATATTCCTCTATTTCAGATTTTGTTGAACCAAATTTCTCATCTCATGGGCCAGATGATGGGAAGTTGATTGCAGATTCGTTACTTAATGTCTCGAAGATATCTCCCACTGTTTGGAATGGTTATGATATGTTGACAGAATATCCATTAGGACTAACTGAGCAGTCTCCTTTGCTAAGGCGTGTTATCGACAGGACCAAAAGTAATGCCAATGTGACACATAAAACTGAAGCTGGAGACAGTAAGGAGGATATCCAGGACATAAGTAAAATGAGATGTGAGTGTGCTTTGGTATATTTCATAAACTACCTTGATATTGCGAATTGATGCACTTTTGGTCCTTTTTGTAGTTGACTTTTTTTTGGGTTTTATGTCATGATGCCTAATGAATTCTTGCAATAAAAGCACAGAAAACTTGTGATACATTGAAAAATGGTTTTGGTTTCTATGTTCATTAAGAATATTCCACTTTTCTGTTATAGAATTTGGAGATTATTTGATGGATAATAAATGTTATTGCGTTTTGCTTGCTGAATATTACATTTTTACATAGTTCTTTCCTTGATGAATTAGAGATTTGATTGATGAAAAAGTTGAAATAAATTCGTGAAATGTTTTTATACTGTTTATCATGAATATTGACTTGTCATAACAGTGGATGTTCCAATTTTCAAGGGGCATACTTTTCTGTGATATTTTCACACATATAATATAGGTTAAGATCTTGCATGATGCATGATGAAATGGCATTCAGTTGCAATCATAAAATGGCCTGTTATGGTGATAAAAGCTTCTAGTAATAGAATAGTTTGTTGTTAGAATACAAACTTGCTGTCATAAAACTACTTCTTGCTTGCAATGATACAAGGTGTCGTTTCTTGCAGTGTTAAAATTTTCCCATAGGCACAAACGGACGTTTGAAATTTTCGCCCGTTGGATTGGCAACCAATCGTGTCGACTTCGCCGGGCATTGCAGAACATTGATTGCCTACCCACCGGGCGTAAATTCAAAAGGACCTTGACCCCGATATTTTTTGTGTGCACCAATAGGTGTCCTACCTCAAAGAATTCCTCTACAGGTCTTGTATATACCCAGGAAATTTTTACATGGGATATGGGATACCCTATAATAATAAAATAAGAAGCATATAATGATGTAAGAGTGCAATATGGCGTTGGCAAAAAAAATTGAATGGCTTATGATAGCAATAACAAATAATGATAATAAGCTTACAATAACAAAAGAGCTTGCAATGAAAATATTTCGCAATGATGACAATAACATTTTGCAATGAAAAAATGGCTTTTAATGACAATTTTTTTTTTTTTTTTTTTTTTTTTTAAGAACTTTATTCAAACAATACAAAATATAATAATTTCAATTTTACATTTCTTGATTACAAACAGCATCATTTAAACAAGAGACTCATTTCCAAATCGGCAAACACAGTGCCGGTCACGGAACAAATTATATAGGTACTAAAATCTAACAAATTTAATGTGAATCAAACATCACTCCTATGAGTTCAATTCCCAAACTCCTCTTGAAAATACATTTTTAGTTTATATTTGTATTGGTTATAATTTATACTATCCCTAATAGACTCTGGCAAGCTGTTAAATGTCCGTATACTTCTGTTCAGTGGGCTATTTAAAGCTATGTTTGTTCTTACATTACTTAAATATAATGCGTTATGTCTTCTGGTATCATGAGCATGTATATTGTTCACCATCTCTAATTTCGTATTACATTTGAAGTTATTATTTATCACTTTGTACAGGAATTTGCTTTGTTCAATTTTTAATATTTCTGCTATTTGAAGAAGACCAGTTTCTTTGAAAACTACAACTGTTGATGTTCTGTAACTATAGTTAAATAACACCTTCACAACCTTATTTTGAATTCGTTGTGTTTTATTCATTAATGTTATCCCACAAGTGCCCCAGACAGGAATTAGGTAACTGAAAATTGGTAAGAAATAAGCATTATAGATTAGTTTCAATGTCGAATTGTATAGGTAGTCCCTACATCGGTATAGTGCACCAATCATTGCTACGACTTTTTTTTCTATAAGTTGAACATGTTTACTCCAGTTTATGTTCTCATCCAATATTAAACCTAAATATTTTGTACTATCCACTCTATTTATACTTTCATTTCCTATTTTAATGTGCATTTCTGCTGAGTTTTTATTTTTTTGAACAAAGAGCATATAAGTAGTTTTTTTCAAATTTATTTGCAGCTTGTTTTTTATCAACCATCCTTGGTATTTCTCCAAGTCATTGTTCACCAATATTTCCAGTTCTCTCGAGTCTGTACTTGTGTAGACCAGAATAGTATCGTCTGCAAAAGTAAAATATTTTGCGGCCAGTTTTGCTTTATCCAAACTTCTCACAAGTAATGTATATAAGAAAGGGCCCAAGACAGATCCTTGAGGCACTCCATAATTAGTTTGTTGAATGTCACTGCAGCTATTTCCTATACATACATATTGGTCTCTATTAAGTAGATAAGTTGTAAGTAATGTGAGCAGATTCCCTTGGATACCCATATTTTTTATTTTATTTAAAAGTATTTTATGGTCGACTACATCAAAAGCCTTCCGCAAGTCTACAAACACTGTTACTACAAAATGTTTCTCATCAAGCTTGGATGAGATGTAGTTTATAAAGTCTACCGTAGCACTAAGGGTGCCACTATTTTCTTGGAAACCATATTGGTATCTGTCAAATTTTACATTGGTATCAATGAATGTTACCATGCGTTTTTTAATTACTAATTCAATTAGTTTTGATAAACATGATACTATTGTAATTGGCCTATAGTTGTCAATGACTTTGGTTGAACCTGATTTGTGTAACGGAATAACCTTACTAACTTTAAGTATTTCTGGATAGATACCTTGATGAAAAACATCATTGATCAAAAATACTAGTATTGGTACTATGGTGATTTTCAATGTCAGAATATCTCTTGTGTTAATTTGGTCATGTCCTGCTGCTGCATTTCTATTCAATTCGTTTAAAATCTCCAGTATTTCCTTTTCATTCGTGTCATATAATATTATTGAGTTGTTGTTACATACCTCCTCAAAGTTAGTTGTATCATAGTTATTGATATTTACTATATTGTTTGCTATACTTTCCCCTATGTTTACAAAGTAATCATTGAATGTATTTGCTATATCTTTACGATCACATATTTTTTCTCCATCCTGTTCGATGTAATCTATTTCACTGTTACCTAATTTTCCTTTTACTATATCCTTAATAAGTTTCCATTGTTTTTTATTATTATTTCCTGTTTTTTCCCATTGTTTTTTGAAAAATTCCCTTTTGAGCAACTTCCTCTTTTTATTTACAACATTTTTTTGACTCCTGAATTGAGCTTGAATTATTTCATCAAAAGGATTATTTATTTTTAATTTATATAGCCTATCCCTTTCTTTCATGAGATCCAAAAATTCTTTGGTTATCCAATCATTTCCTTCTCTGTGCTTCAGCTTATATGAATTTGTTGCCTCTTTTTTACTGACTTGAATTGATGATACCAAAAGTTCAAATGAATTTATTTTTGTCTTTTTACTGGACTCTTCAAATTTATGTTTGAATAATGATTGATTGAGTACAAAGTGATTTTTTATAACTTTTTTCTCTTTTGTTTTTACCTTTTCAACTAAACTTATCTCTAAAATATTATGATCTGATACATATTTATCACTAACTCTAACATCACAACTTATTTGTTTGTTTGAGATCACATGGTCAATTATAGTCTTTGACTGTGCAGTTACTCTTGTTGCATTTTTCCTATTTATTTTATTACATATTTTAAAGCCATTTAGGGTAATTGTATTTTTGTAAGTATTTACCTCTGGTGCTGCATTGTTCAATAAGTTTACATTCATATCCCCTATTAGGATCGTTTTCTGATTTTTTTCACTTAAAATTTGATCTAATTCTGATATGAACTCATTTACCGGTAAAGATGGAGGTCTATAAAGAGCACACAGTCTGATATTGCTTCCACCTAAGTTAATACTTACAAAGTTAAGAGATTGATCATCATTCGTGTTTTCCTTTGTTTCAAAACTATTATATACTGTTATATACTATTATATATACTATTATATATATATATATACTATTATAAACTATATAAACTGTTTCAAAAAATTGAATTCCGTATCAATAGAAAGTCTTGTAAAGACAATAAAACTTCGCAGTGATAAAATGTCTTGTAATGAAAATTAAATTTTGTAAAACGAACAATTTTTTTCTGTCCAGCCGACGATGACGAGTATATAGTGGAGTACTCGCTCGAGTACGGCTTCCTTCGTCTCAGCCCGACGGTACGGGCGCGCCTGAAGATCCCCGTCCAGATCGTGACGCTCGACCCGAACAGAGACGCTTGTTTCGGCGACGCCTTCAGCCGGCTGATCCTCGAAGAGTTCTTGGGCTATGACGATCTGCTGTTGGCCTCCGTGAAAACTCTGGCCGACAAGGAGGACAACAAGGGGTACCTCAGGTGAGAGTCGGTAGGGATGACTTTCCGAGAATTATCGGTAGGCCCCAGAAGTGGTTCGGAGTCCACTATGAAAAACTCTGGCTTTTCACACTCTGAAGTAGCGGTATATGAATGAAAAAAATTGATAAACAAAAAAATATGAAATTCATGCCGGATATTTTCGAGATCTAGCTGTTCATTTAGGAGTCTTCCAAGGCAAATTTTACTTTATGTTTGCAGGAATGTGGTTACTGGAGAGCATTACCGGTTCGTCAGCACGTGGATGGCTAGAACGTCATATTTTGCAGCTTTCTTCATCATGATTGTCTTCGTAAGTAGTGATTCAGCGGGTTTCATGGGAAATGTTGAACTTGATATTTTGTGCCACTTTTTCATCAATTATCATTGTGATTGCAATAGCAAAATGATGGAAATATCCTATTGAGATTGAGATACACATATATTTACACACTGGGTGGCCCAATGAAAAGGAAACAAGGCCGATCTAACATAGTTATAGTTCTCAGAAAAAAAAACGCTCGAACTGGTTGATTTTCATTTCGAGGGGAAAATATTTTGCGCATGTTTTCAACTTTTTCACTTCAAATTCCTCGGGATATGGGGTTAAGTAATACATCATTTTCAAGGTAATCGAAATCTCTTACCAACGCTCCCTTGTTTTTGGAATTCAATGCAGTAGATTTCGAGAAAACACGTTCATGAAAATAATCGGCTAGTGATGGAAAGTAACGATTCTTTCCCTTTCATCACTATTTCTCATATTGTAGTTAGAAGAATGTTCATCTAAGGAGTGCCTTATGTGTTTTTTTTTAAATCCTGTCCTATCCAACATTACATAAAGAAACATTTATTTCAATGTCAGTTCCTTGATCTCTCAGTAAAAAGCATGGGCCACCCTGTATATATCAATGGTTGGTAATGACCCTCACAGTCGTACAAAAAAGTGTGTAGGATACATTTGTTGAAAGTGATTTTATTATGTATGCTCCTATAATGAAATAGCACTCTCAACACTTGTACAAAATGAAACTGTCGACTATTGATACCGTATATTTTCCTCTGAAATTTCGAATCCACTTGTAACATATCGATTGTGAGAGGCGGCTGTTTCGGTAACTATCTCAGTGGAAATGGTATTTAACGCAAAGAGATAAAGTAGAAAAGAGAATCGTCCTCGCAAACCCAATATTCGCGAAGCGCTTAGAAATCCAATATTTCTCATTGAGAACATGGAAGTAATTTCAGAGGCAGGTAATAGAGTAACGGAATTAAACTAAAATTTAGAGGCGAACGTTGGATTCCTCTCTCGAAGTCGAACTGAGATGTGGCACACTAAAAGCACCCTGTTAGGTGAACATAAAAAACTCAAACATGGGAGACCAGCTTTGCCGTTGTTCGAGGAATATTTTTCATTTCATTTCATGTGTGGAAAGTTTAATGTGTACAAGAGCCTCTGAAGCTTAATTTGTACTGGTGTAAGAGAAACTTGTTGGGCAACTATGGATCGAACACCCACAGTTCCTTTTAATAATGGAAAATGTTGGACAGTGAGATCAACTTTGAATAGAACCATTCAAATGAGGTCACTTTCTTAATGACATTGGCTGACTTTGAAGGCACGCAGATTGTAGCACTTCCTTATGTTTCCTAGTATTTGCAACACATTTTGATATTCTTTTATTTGTTTCTTGCCATATGCTTTATTGCACTGTACTTGAGTTGTCAAAGTCAATTTTTTTTTTATCTGTGGACAACACGAAAGGGAAACCTATGATGTTCGAGGAACATCGTGTTAGCCAGCGGTGGAATTTTGGGAAAGAAGGAAGGAATTGCAGAACAACCTCTCGAAGCTATCTATTCAACAGTCAAATGGAATATTTATTTCATGTTATTACAATTTCAAGTATCGATGAATTGTAAAAAATTGTAATGTTTCAATTCGATGACGTCATATCGTAATCCCAACCTCGTAAGCATCCCATGATAGGTCGTCCATCTGTCGGAAGACGACCATCCGCGTCTCGCTGTTACCCGATATAGGTGACATAATTACGCTATAGTAGGCAACTGGGACCCTGTTAACCCCGACTCGCTGCCTCTTCCCGTCTGATTTATGTGCTCCCAGAAGCGCCCGACTGGCTTTCCCGGAAATATGATCGGCCTGATTAACACCCGAGCCGGACGAAGCCGCCCCCTATCGGCCGGATCGGTTCCTATAGTTTCTATTCGAGTCTTGGCTTGCGTTGTTGCCAGAAAGTGATGAAAAAACTTCTGTCAAATCGAATCATCCGTTAATTCCTCTACTTTCTTGATAATTTTGGGCGAAGATTCTTCCTTGTCTGAAGAAAAGTCTAAAGAACATTATCCTCTTGGGTAGATAGCTTCAGAAAGTTTTTCGCCCCGAATCTGTTTCTCCACCTTCTATCCAACTCTTGCTCTTTGATGGAAGAGTAGCTTCTAGAGGTTTTTTTTTTTTCAACCCAACTAAGTCCTCTCCATGGTCGATATTTTCGTTCCAGGCAATGATTGTTTGATACTCTCTACCTGTTCTTATTGTTCATTTGTTGATTCATTGTTGGACAGATGCATCTTCATCTCTTGTTGAACTTGATTCTGTGGTGGTCTGCTTGCCTTATCGTTTCCTTCAATTTTTTTGCGACTCTTGCCTGCCTGGAGAAGAGCATTTTACTTTTTAGTGAGAAGCTTCAAGAGTTTGGATAGCTAAGTTTCCTTCTTCATTGTTAATCCATCCGACCTAAGCACCTAACTCTTTGATCTTTGGTACAAGTCCATATTTTCTCAAATTGGAGTGGAATAGTGAAGGGTGGAATCTTCTTTTCATGATTTATAGCTTCTTTTATTATTTCCTTCAGTTCATATCCAAGTCTTGCCTCTACAACAAAGATCAGTGTCCTTTTGAGTACTTATCTTCAGAAGAGGTCTCAATTCAGTCACTCTTGTTAGATCTTCTAATCGAGTATCGACTTCAGATGCGAACATAATAATTGTGGTCACTTATTGATACTTTTATCCTCTGTACTTCACTTCATCGTTTTTGTTTCCTTCTACCCAAGTCTTGCCTCACTGAAGGAGGTCTCTTGGAGTTCTTTCGATCCACAGTTGTATCACCAAATTTTTCTTGCACTTTCGATTCATCTGTCTCGAAAAAATACCTCCAATCACCATGATGCATGAAGTGATACCTATACATATAGTGTTTTTTTTTTGTTTCAGACTGTATCTGTATCAATGCTGCTACGCTATTCTCACCATCAGATTTTTGTATTCATTGGTAAGTAGTTCTTTTTCCAATAAAGTGATCATGACGAATCAATATCCTTACGAATTTTAGATAATTATTTCGTATTGAGAACTGAGCAATTTTGTTCCTACATAGAAATGGAATGATCACATTTTGCATGAAAACCATCCTGCAAAATCAGAAGAAATTCAATATTTTGTTGATTACGATTGGGAGGACTATATGTATAACAATCACATGATGATGAAGAACATTCGAAATACTATGCGTCACTCTACCCACGTACTTGTTTATCAATTTAATTGTGCTTTGACAGTGCAAAAACTGAATGTAGTCTCTGTGCGTTATGATTTGATGCAGTTTGTTGATTTTTTTCTTTTTCCTCCTATCCTCTTTTTGATTGAACTGTGTGATGTTTTCGTCCCAAAGTGCACAAAAAGGTCTACAAGTGGCAATATCCGGCCAGTTATTGTTCAATATTCCTCGTTTTTTTCAGTCTTCCATTCGAACTTTTCCGCTATGTTCGTTGCCATCACGTCCATAGTCCCAGGTGAACTCATATACAGAATGTTACATTCTGCATACATACAAATTAATCTCATGAATCTGCTAGATATTGTGCGCATAAGGTATCTAACTTTGTCGCTCCATTCGCCATCGCAAAACTTTTCTCATTACGTCTTATCTTCTTATCGCGAAATCGAACCACCTTTTGATGGAAGCGTTTGTCATTGACGTGTCGGAAGTATCGGAGATTTTACTTTTTGGAGTTAGCGGAGCAACTCCCCTTCTCGAAAAGGCACTCGCAAAATGGTGTCAGAAGTGGGATCAATTTGGATTCGGCGTTCGGTGGAAATAACGAGGTATCGCAGGTAGAACGGTGGATTATCGGCATTGCTGAAATGGTGTCAGGTGTGGGGTCAATTTGGATGCGGCATCCGAGCACGTGCGGAATCGATCGAGGTGGATGAAAATGCATTTCATTCGCAATTATGTGTGCGTTTTGCACTTCACGTGTTGTTCTACAATATCCACGTATGTCCGGCGAGCATAACTCAAAACTAAACAATCCTCAGAAAACAGGCGAATAGTTACATATATATATATATAATAACGTTAATTAGTGTAACATGCATCTTTATCAGTTCAGAATTAGAAACTTTGAACACCTTCTCATTTGTGTCTCATTTGTGTCAATATTTGTAATAAAATGGACATATATCACAATTTGAGAAGGATATTGCAATAAAAAGTCTAATATTGTATGTATGTCTGAAATCACTACACCAAATCTTAATGTGACACTGTTCTTGGTTGGTGGAAATCAAAATGATTGCGTACTAGATACTAAAACGATACCAAGTAGTCAGTCGTTTAGAATTGGGTATAAACTGAAATTTGTTCATATTTGAATGATGTGCGATATTGTGATACCAAACTGGCATCATTTCAGGAAATGGTGTCAGGTGTGGGATCGATTCTGTAATATAGTTGGTTTGGTTTCCAAACATTGAGAACTCCAAATATATCAATTTCAACAAATCGATATCAGGTGTGGGATAGATTCACAAGAAAACCTTCATTTCCAAAACCGAAGAACGGTGGACTACCGGCATTGCTATAATAGGAAAATGTATTTCATTCTCAATTATGCATGCGTTTTGCACTTGACGTGTTGTTTTACAATATTCTATAAATGGACTGGCATAATTTCATGAAATGCTGTCATGGATGGGATCAGTTCTGCATGATTTCGAAACAATAATATATATCTGATATATCAATCATAACAAATCGTTATCAGACATCAGACATAGATTTTCGAGTGAACTTTTATTTTCAAAATTGCATACTTCGATATCCACAACGTGTATACACATGGTGTATCGGCTTCAGCAATATATAGAACACTTAGGAATATTATGTAGTATACAGGGGGTTTCAAAATGGTGACCGTTGCTTGGATACGTAGAAACATTCTGAATAAGTTAGGTTTGCTCAGTGAAAAAATTTCACTATTAAACAATAGCATTATTCTAGTCCGTTAAAATGTAAAGCGAGTTAGATGCATGTTTTTTTATATTTTCTGAATAAGACGATGGCGAATATACCACCCTGTAGATATCGTATGCGGCACGTCGGGGATATAGGTCGAGCGTAAAGGCTACTTTTTTCGGGCTAGGCAAAGCCCCCAGACCGCAGGAGTTCTGTCGGTCAACATGAGCAGTTGTTTGCTGTTTTGTGGCGGACGGACAATGCCCGCAGGAACAACGCCGGCTCCTCGTCTTGCTCCGAACCGCCTCGGGCGGCGTATCGAGGTGAATTCGAAGACCTGCAGAGGTCTTCGGAGCATCAGATTCTCGTCGAGTCGGTCCGAGGTTCACTCCATTATGGATGGAATCGATACCGGAGGCAGATATTCGATAGGAACCCTTCTTATCTGCATTTTGGATATTTGGTGTCAGGTGTGGGATCGGTTAGGATGAAACTTTTCCGAAGGTACTTGGGAAATTCTATATTTTAGGATAACTATTCAGGACGCAAATTACCGTCCCCTATGAAAGTTGATGAAGGAACTTACAGAATATTAGAGTCGAGGGAAATTTCAAGCAATTAAAATGAAAATGTATAAATTGCAGGTAGAGGACATATCGGTTTGATTATTTTTGTTGTGAGAGTCCTCCGTACGTACATCCGTAAGCCGGCCAACGCAGTGGGCTAACGCTGTCATCACTAGTTTCCAGGCACCATAATATCAACTTCTGAATAATTTCTCCCAGCCTCGACGAAAGAAATCTAGTTGTGAAATCAGTTGATATAGCAACAGACAGTTTAGCGCAGAGTTCGAGCTACATCGTTGCAAGGTCTCCATACTCATTTATAGCCTCTTCCTGCGAGCAGTCATACTCATCACGTGGTATTACTTATTAATACGTCATCTCGATTTGTCTGTCTTCCTGTTGAACCTTGTATTCAGTTTGTTTTGTTTCCACTACGATCACCCGTTGTTCAACTGCTCATGATCAAACATTCCACGGATTGGTTTCAGGTGTGGGATGAAATCGGAATTGAACGGGTGGCCTAGTCTTGGGATTTTTAGCCTTGATTATTTTTCGTTTCAGTGGATCTTCTGCAAATGTTGGAGTTCAACGTGACGATATACTTCCCCGCAGCACCGTTATTGACCGTTATCCTGGCACTGGTCGGTGAGTATATATTTATTATTCATTATCCCACTGACGTCTCGTCTATTTTTCATGCTAGATTAATTTTCAGCAGATCCCGCAGATATTATCTAATGTCAGAGTGTTTATGAGTTACATTCTGTACTTTCTCTACGACCATGAACTGGTCGTGAGATTTTGACCTTCATATTCGCGAATTTTCCCTCATGAGTTACGCACTGTACTTTCTCTACAACAATTTGATCGTGAGATTTCGAGGTTTCTATTTAGTGGTTCGAAACAAGCGAACAAGAAACTAGATATAATTACCCGGCCGGTTATATAATGCTGAGTTTTCCTCAACTTTTCATTCGTCTTTATGACTGATGTCGGAATCCAACTTTGCTCTTAATGATATTACACCCCTCCCTCTATTGCTCTTCGTCGTTGCGAAGTTATGTAACTTAATAATTCAACCGCCTGTCGTTGGCTAAACTTCCTGCAAGATTTCGTCAATTTTGTCGCGAAGACGATGGGATATACAGGGTGTTCCAGGTTGAACCTGTCTATCTTTGAAAATCGATGAACGAATGAGAATACGACGTACGTACTTCTTGTCTTATGATGAAATTGGTTTTCTATATAGATGGTTATCCGAATTGAGTATCAGCAATTGGAAAATATTATTATCGAAGGTACCAAATTGTTTGAATTGGCAAACTATCAGTATTCTAATCGCTCTTTCAGCTGCGGCTTGAAGGTTTTTGATTCTAATTTGTACTGTTTCCACTTTGACGAGCTATATCTCCAGATTACCGATCGATTCCTCGATCGATTTTCATCTAGATAACGGAATTTCAAACGATTCGATTGATAAATGCGAAATTTCGTTTACGTCAGAAAATTCACCGTTCATATTTACCGGATAATCGTATCTTCGAAATTTCGAAATTCCTAATAATCGTTTTAAAAATCTGAAAAAAATCACAATCACTAAGTCGGACCCGTAGAAAACGAATCTGCGATCGAAATAACTGAATTCGTATCGATAACAGAGTAATCTCGCTCCTAAGTGCGTTTTTTGCCAAAAATCACTCAATTTTCACTTTGACGAGCAATATCTCCGAATCGGTCGGTCCTACGGACTCGATCAGCTCACCAATCGATTCCTCTATCGATTTTCATCTAGATTGGAGAGTTTCAAACGATTCGATTGATAAATGCGAAATTTCGTTTATGTCAGAAAATTCAGCGTACATATTTATCGGATAATCGTATCTTCGAAATTTCGAAATTCCTAATAATCGTTTTAAAAATCTGAAAAAAATCACAGTCACCAAGTCGGACCCGTAGAAAACGAATCTGCGATCGAAATCACTGGATTCGTATCGATAACAGAGTAATCTCGCTCCTAAGTGCGTTTTTTGCCGAAAATCACTCAATTTTCACTTTGACGAGCAATATCTCCGGATCGGTCGGTCCTACGGACTCGATCAGCCCACCGATCGATTCTACGATCGATTTTCATCTAGATAACGGAAATTCAAACGATTCGATTAATAAATGCGAAATTTCGTTTATGTCAGAAAATTCAGCGTACATATTTATCGGATAATCGTATCTTCGAAATTTCGAAATTCCTAATAATCGTTTTAAAAATCTGAAAAAAATCACAATCACTAAGTCGGACCCGTAGAAAACGAATCTGCGATCGAAATAACTGAATTCGTATCGATAACAGAGTGATCTCGCTCCTAAGCGCGTTTTTTGCCAAAAATCACTCAATTTTCACTTTGACGAGCAATATCTCCGGATCGGTCGGTCCTACGGACTCGATCAGCCCACCGATCGATTCTACGATCGATTTTCATCTAGATAACGGAATTTCAAACGATTCGATTGATAAATGCGAAATTTCGTTTATGTCAGAAAATTCAGCGTACATATTTATCGGATAATCGTATCTTCGAAATTTCGAAATTCCTAATAATCGTTTTAAAAATCTGAAAAAAATCACAGTCACCAAGTCGGACCCGTAGAAAACGAATCTGCGATCGAAATCACTGGATTCGTATCGATAACAGAGTAATCTCGCTCCTAAGTGCGTTTTTTGCCGAAAATCACTCAATTTTCACTTTGACGAGCAATATCTCCGGATCGGTCGGTCCTACGGACTCGATCAGCCCACCGATCGATTCTACGATCGATTTTCATCTAGATAACGGAAATTCAAACGATTCGATTAATAAATGCGAAATTTCGTTTATGTCAGAAAATTCAGCGTACATATTTATCGGATAATCGTATCTTCGAAATTTCGAAATTCCTAATAATCGTTTTAAAAATCTGAAAAAAATCACAATCACTAAGTCGGACCCGTAGAAAACGAATCTGCGATCGAAATAACTGAATTCGTATCGATAACAGAGTGATCTCGCTCCTAAGCGCGTTTTTTGCCAAAAATCACTCAATTTTCACTTTGACGAGCAATATCTCCGGATCGGTCGGTCCTACGGACTCGATCAGCCCACCGATCGATTCTACGATCGATTTTCATCTAGATAACGGAATTTCAAACGATTCGATTGATAAATGCGAAATTTCGTTTATGTCAGAAAATTCAGCGTACATATTTATCGGATAATCGTATCTTCGAAATTTCGAAATTCCTAATAATCGTTTTAAAAATCTGAAAAAAATCACAATCACTAAGTCGGACCCGTAGAAAACGAATCTGCGATCGAAATAACTGAATTCGTATCGATAACAGAGTGATCTCGCTCCTAAGCGCGTTTTTTGCCAAAAATCACTCAATTTTCACTTTGACGAGCAATATCTCCGGATCGGTCGGTCCTACGGACTCGATCAGCCCACCGATCGATTCTACGATCGATTTTCATCTAGATAACGGAATTTCAAACGATTCGATTGATAAATGCGAAATTTCGTTTATGTCAGAAAATTCAGCGTACATATTTATCGGATAATCGTATCTTCGAAATTCCTAATAATCGTTTTAAAAATCTGAAAAAAATCACAATCACTAAGTCGGACCCGTAGAAAACGAATCTGCGATCGAAATAACTGAATTCGTATCGATAACAGAGTGATCTCGCTCCTAAGCGCGTTTTTTGCCAAAAATCACTCAATTTTCACTTTGACGAGCAATATCTCCGGATCGGTCGGTCCTACGGACTCGATCAGCCCACCGATCGATTCTACGATCGATTTTCATCTAGATAACGGAATTTCAAACGATTCGATTGATAAATGCGAAATTTCGTTTATGTCAGAAAATTCAGCGTACATATTTATCGGATAATCGTATCTTCGAAATTTCGAAATTCCTAATAATCGTTTTAAAAATCTGAAAAAATCACAATCACTAAGTCGGACCCGTAGAAAACGAATCTGCGATCGAAATAACTGAATTCGTATCGATAACAGAGTGATCTCGCTCCTAAGCGCGTTTTTTGCCAAAAATCACTCAATTTTCACTTTGACGAGCAATATCTCCGGATCGGTCGGTCCTACGGACTCGATCAGCCCACCGATCGATTCTACGATCGATTTTCATCTAGATAACGGAAATTCAAACGATTCGATTAATAAATGCGAAATTTCGTTTATGTCAGAAAATTCAGCGTACATATTTATCGGATAATCGTATCTTCGAAATTTCGAAATTCCTAATAATCGTTTTAAAAATCTGAAAAAAATCACAATCACTAAGTCGGACCCGTAGAAAACGAATCTGCGATCGAAATAACTGAATTCGTATCGATGACAGAGTAATCTCGCTCCTAAGCGCGTTTTTTGCCAAAAATCACTCAATTTTCACTTTGACGAGCAATATCTCCGGATCGGTCGGTCCTACGGACTCGATCAGCCCACCGATCGATTCTACGATCGATTTTCATCTAGATAACGGAAATTCAAACGATTCGATTGATAAATGCGAAATTTCGTTTATGTCAGAAAATTCAGCGTACATATTTATCGGATAATCGTATCTTCGAAATTTCGAAATTCCTAATAATCGTTTTAAAAATCTGAAAAAAATCACAATCACTAAGTCGGACCCGTAGAAAACGAATCTGCGATCGAAATAACTGAATTCGTATCGATAACAGAGTAATCTCGCTCCTAAGTGCGTTTTTTGCCGAAAATCACTCAATTTTCACTTTGACGAGCAATATCTCCGGATCGGTCGGTCCTACGGACTCGATCAGCCCACCGATCGATTCTACGATCGATTTTCATCTAGATAACGGAAATTCAAACGATTCGATTAATAAATGCGAAATTTCGTTTATGTCAGAAAATTCAGCGTACATATTTATCGGATAATCGTATCTTCGAAATTTCGAAATTCCTAATAATCGTTTTAAAAATCTGAAAAAAATCACAATCACTAAGTCGGACCCGTAGAAAACGAATCTGCGATCGAAATAACTGAATTCGTATCGATAACAGAGTGATCTCGCTCCTAAGCGCGTTTTTTGCCAAAAATCACTCAATTTTCACTTTGACGAGCAATATCTCCGGATCGGTCGGTCCTACGGACTCGATCAGCCCACCGATCGATTCTACGATCGATTTTCATCTAGATAACGGAATTTCAAACGATTCGATTGATAAATGCGAAATTTCGTTTATGTCAGAAAATTCAGCGTACATATTTATCGGATAATCGTATCTTCGAAATTTCGAAATTCCTAATAATCGTTTTAAAAATCTGAAAAAAATCACAGTCACCAAGTCGGACCCGTAGAAAACGAATCTGCGATCGAAATCACTGGATTCGTATCGATAACAGAGTAATCTCGCTCCTAAGTGCGTTTTTTGCCGAAAATCACTCAATTTTCACTTTGACGAGCAATATCTCCGGATCGGTCGGTCCTACGGACTCGATCAGCCCACCGATCGATTCTACGATCGATTTTCATCTAGATAACGGAAATTCAAACGATTCGATTAATAAATGCGAAATTTCGTTTATGTCAGAAAATTCAGCGTACATATTTATCGGATAATCGTATCTTCGAAATTTCGAAATTCCTAATAATCGTTTTAAAAATCTGAAAAAAATCACAATCACTAAGTCGGACCCGTAGAAAACGAATCTGCGATCGAAATAACTGAATTCGTATCGATAACAGAGTGATCTCGCTCCTAAGCGCGTTTTTTGCCAAAAATCACTCAATTTTCACTTTGACGAGCAATATCTCCGGATCGGTCGGTCCTACGGACTCGATCAGCCCACCGATCGATTCTACGATCGATTTTCATCTAGATAACGGAATTTCAAACGATTCGATTGATAAATGCGAAATTTCGTTTATGTCAGAAAATTCAGCGTACATATTTATCGGATAATCGTATCTTCGAAATTTCGAAATTCCTAATAATCGTTTTAAAAATCTGAAAAAAATCACAATCACTAAGTCGGACCCGTAGAAAACGAATCTGCGATCGAAATAACTGAATTCGTATCGATAACAGAGTGATCTCGCTCCTAAGCGCGTTTTTTGCCAAAAATCACTCAATTTTCACTTTGACGAGCAATATCTCCGGATCGGTCGGTCCTACGGACTCGATCAGCCCACCGATCGATTCTACGATCGATTTTCATCTAGATAACGGAATTTCAAACGATTCGATTGATAAATGCGAAATTTCGTTTATGTCAGAAAATTCAGCGTACATATTTATCGGATAATCGTATCTTCGAAATTCCTAATAATCGTTTTAAAAATCTGAAAAAAATCACAATCACTAAGTCGGACCCGTAGAAAACGAATCTGCGATCGAAATAACTGAATTCGTATCGATAACAGAGTGATCTCGCTCCTAAGCGCGTTTTTTGCCAAAAATCACTCAATTTTCACTTTGACGAGCAATATCTCCGGATCGGTCGGTCCTACGGACTCGATCAGCCCACCGATCGATTCTACGATCGATTTTCATCTAGATAACGGAATTTCAAACGATTCGATTGATAAATGCGAAATTTCGTTTATGTCAGAAAATTCAGCGTACATATTTATCGGATAATCGTATCTTCGAAATTTCGAAATTCCTAATAATCGTTTTAAAAATCTGAAAAAATCACAATCACTAAGTCGGACCCGTAGAAAACGAATCTGCGATCGAAATAACTGAATTCGTATCGATAACAGAGTGATCTCGCTCCTAAGCGCGTTTTTTGCCAAAAATCACTCAATTTTCACTTTGACGAGCAATATCTCCGGATCGGTCGGTCCTACGGACTCGATCAGCCCACCGATCGATTCTACGATCGATTTTCATCTAGATAACGGAAATTCAAACGATTCGATTAATAAATGCGAAATTTCGTTTATGTCAGAAAATTCAGCGTACATATTTATCGGATAATCGTATCTTCGAAATTTCGAAATTCCTAATAATCGTTTTAAAAATCTGAAAAAAATCACAATCACTAAGTCGGACCCGTAGAAAACGAATCTGCGATCGAAATAACTGAATTCGTATCGATGACAGAGTAATCTCGCTCCTAAGCGCGTTTTTTGCCAAAAATCACTCAATTTTCACTTTGACGAGCAATATCTCCGGATCGGTCGGTCCTACGGACTCGATCAGCCCACCGATCGATTCTACGATCGATTTTCATCTAGATAACGGAAATTCAAACGATTCGATTAATAAATGCGAAATTTCGTTTATGTCAGAAAATTCAGCGTACATATTTATCGGATAATCGTATCTTCGAAATTTCGAAATTCCTAATAATCGTTTTAAAAATCTGAAAAAAATCACAATCACTAAGTCGGACCCGTAGAAAACGAATCTGCGATCGAAATAACTGAATTCGTATCGATAACAGAGTGATCTCGCTCCTAAGCGCGTTTTTTGCCAAAAATCACTCAATTTTCACTTTGACGAGCAATATCTCCGGATCGGTCGGTCCTACGGACTCGATCAGCCCACCGATCGATTCTACGATCGATTTTCATCTAGATAACGGAAATTCAAACGATTCGATTGATAAATGCGAAATTTCGTTTATGTCAGAAAATTCAGCGTACATATTTATCGGATAGTCGTATCTTCGAAATTTCGAAATTCCTAATAATCGTTTTAAAAATCTGAAAAAAATCACAATCACTAAGTCGGACCCGTAGAAAACGAATCTGCGATCGAAATAACTGAATTCGTATCGATAACAGAGTGATCTCGCTCCTAAGCGCGTTTTTTGCCAAAAATCACTCAATTTTCACTTTGACGAGCAATATCTCCGGATCGGTCGGTCCTACGGACTCGATCAGCCCACCGATCGATTCTACGATCGATTTTCATCTAGATAACGGAATTTCAAACGATTCGATTGATAAATGCGAAATTTCGTTTATGTCAGAAAATTCAGCGTACATATTTATCGGATAATCGTATCTTCGAAATTTCGAAATTCCTAATAATCGTTTTAAAAATCTGAAAAAAATCACAATCACTAAGTCAGACCCGTAGAAAACGAATCTGCGATCGAAATAACTGAATTCGTATCGATAACAGAGTGATCTCGCTCCTAAGCGCGTTTTTTGCCAAAAATCACTCAATTTTCACTTTGACGAGCAATATCTCCGGATCGGTCGGTCCTACGGACTCGATCAGCCCACCGATCGATTCTACGATCGATTTTCATCTAGATAACGGAATTTCAAACGATTCGATTGATAAATGCGAAATTTCGTTTATGTCAGAAAATTCAGCGTACATATTTATCGGATAATCGTTTCTTCGAAATTTCGAAATTCCTAATAATCGTTTTAAAAATCTGAAAAAAATCACAATCACTAAGTCGGACCCGTAGAAAACGAATCTGCGATCGAAATAACTGAATTCGTATCGATGACAGAGTAATCTCGCTCCTAAGCGCGTTTTTTGCCAAAAATCACTCAATTTTCACTTTGACGAGCAATATCTCCGGATCGGTCGGTCCTACGGACTCGATCAGCCCACCGATCGATTCTACGATCGATTTTCATCTAGATAACGAAATTTCAAACGATTCGATTGATAAATGCGAAATTTCGTTTATGTCAGAAAATTCAGCGTACATATTTATCGGATAATCGTATCTTCGAAATTTCGAAATTCCTAATAATCGTTTTAAAAATCTGAAAAAAATCACAATCACTAAGTCGGACCCGTAGAAAACGAATCTGCGATCGAAATAACTGAATTCGTATCGATGACAGAGTAATCTCGCTCCTAAGCGCGTTTTTTGCCAAAAATCACTCAATTTTCACTTTGACGAGCAATATCTCCGGATCGGTCGGTCCTACGGACTCGATCAGCCCACCGATCGATTCTACGATCGATTTTCATCTAGATAACGGAATTTTAAACGATTCGATTGATAAATGCGAAATTTCGTTTATGTCAGAAAATTCAGCGTACATATTTATCGGATAATCGTATCTTCGAAATTTCGAAATTCCTAATAATCGTTTTAAAAATCTGAAAAAAATCACAATCACTAAGTCGGAACCGTAGAAAACGAATCTGCGATCGAAATAACTGAATTCGTATCGATAACAGAGTGATCTCGCTCCTAAGCGCGTTTTTTGCCAAAAATCACTCAATTTTCACTTTGACGAGCAATATCTCCGGATCGGTCGGTCCTACGGACTCGATCAGCCCACCGATCGATTCTACGATCGATTTTCATCTAGATAACGGAATTTCAAACGATTCGATTGATAAATGCGAAATTTCGTTTATGTCAGAAAATTCAGCGTACATATTTATCGGATAATCGTATCTTCGAAATTTCGAAATTCCTAATAATCGTTTTAAAAATCTGAAAAAAATCACAATCACTAAGTCGGAACCGTAGAAAACGAATCTGCGATCGAAATAACTGAATTCGTATCGATAACAGAGTGATCTCGCTCCTAAGCGCGTTTTTTGCCAAAAATCACTCAATTTTCACTTTGACGAGCAATATCTCCGGATCGGTCGGTCCTACGGACTCGATCAGCCCACCGATCGATTCTACGATCGATTTTCATCTAGATTGGAGAGTTCCAAACGATTCGATTGATAAATGCGAAATTTCGTTTATGTCAGAAAATTCAGCGTACATATTTATCGGATAATCGTATCTTCGAAATTTCGAAATTCCTAATAATCGTTTTGAAAATCTGAAAAAAATCACAATCACTAAGTCGGACCCGTAGAAAACGAATCTGCGATCGAAATAACTGAATTCGTATCGATGACAGAGTAATCTCGCTCCTAAGCGCGTTTTTTGCCAAAAATCACTCAATTTTCACTTTGACGAGCAATATCTCCGGATCGGTCGGTCCTACAGACTCGATCAGCCCACCGATCGATTCTACGATCGATTTTCATCTAGATAACGGAATTTCAAACGATTCGATTGATAAATGCGAAATTTCGTTTATGTCAGAAAATTCAGCGTACATATTTATCGGATAATCGTATCTTCGAAATTTCGAAATTCCTAATAATCGTTTTAAAAATCTGAAAAAAATCACAATCACTAAGTCGGACCCGTAGAAAACGAATCTGCGATCGAAATAACTGAATTCGTATCGATGACAGAGTAATCTCGCTCCTAAGCGCGTTTTTTGCCAAAAATCACTCAATTTTCACTTTGACGAGCAATATCTCCGGATCGGTCGGTCCTACGGACTCGATCAGCCCACCGATCGATTCTACGATCGATTTTCATCTAGATAACGGAATTTCAAACGATTCGATTGATAAATGCGAAATTTCGTTTATGTCAGAAAATTCAGCGTACATATTTATCGGATAATCGTATCTTCGAAATTTCGAAATTCCTAATAATCGTTTTAAAAATCTGAAAAAAATCACAATCACTAAGTCGGACCCGTAGAAAACGAATCTGCGATCGAAATAACTGAATTCGTATCGATGACAGAGTAATCTCGCTCCTAAGCGCGTTTTTTGCCAAAAATCACTCAATTTTCACTTTGACGAGCAATATCTCCGGATCGGTCGGTCCTACGGACTCGATCAGCCCACCGATCGATTCTACGATCGAATTTCATCTAGATAACGGAATTTCAAACGATTCGATTGATAAATGCGAAATTTCGTTTATGTCAGAAAATTCAGCGTACATATTTATCGGATAATCGTATCTTCGAAATTTCGAAATTCCTAATAATCGTTTTAAAAATCTGAAAAAAATCACAATCACTAAGTCGGACCCGTAGAAAACGAATCTGCGATCGAAATAACTGAATTCGTATCGATGACAGAGTAATCTCGCTCCTAAGCGCGTTTTTTGCCAAAAATCACTCAATTTTCACTTTGACGAGCAATATCTCCGGATCGGTCGGTCCTACGGACTCGATCAGCCCACCGATCGATTCTACGATCGATTTTCATCTAGATAACGGAAATTCAAACGATTCGATTGATAAATGCGAAATTTCGTTTATGTCAGAAAATTCAGCGTCCATATTTACCGGATAATCGTATCTTCGAAATTTCGAAATTCCTAATAATCGTTTTAAAAATCTGAAAAAAATCACAATCACTAAGTCGGACCCGTAGAAAACGAATCTGCGATCGAAATAACTGAATTCGTATCGATGACAGAGTAATCTCGCTCCTAAGCGCGTTTTTTGCCAAAAATCACTCAATTTTCACTTTGACGAGCAATATCTCCGGATCGGTCGGTCCTACGGACTCGATCAGCCCACCGATCGATTCTACGATCGATTTTCATCTAGATAACGGAATTTCAAACGATTCTATTGATAAATGCGAAATTTCGTTTATGTCAGAAAATTCAGCGTACATATTTATCGGATAATCGTATCTTCGAAATTTCGAAATTCCTAATAATCGTTTTAAAAATCTGAAAAAAATCACAATCACTAAGTCGGACCCGTAGAAAACGAATCTGCGATCGAAATAACTGAATTCGTATCAATGACAGAGTAATCTCGCTCCTAAGCGCGTTTTTTGCCAAAAATCACTCAATTTTCACTTTGACGAGCAATATCTCCGGATCGGTCGGTCCTACGGACTCGATCAGCCCACCGATCGATTCTACGATCGATTTTCATCTAGATAACGGAAATTCAAACGATTCGATTAATAAATGCGAAATTTCGTTTATGTCAGAAAATTCAGCGTACATATTTATCGGATAATCGTATCTTCGAAATTTCGAAATTCCTAATAATCGTTTTAAAAATCTGAAAAAAATCACAATCACTAAGTCGGACCCGTAGAAAACGAATCTGCGATCGAAATAACTGAATTCGTATCGATAACAGAGTGATCTCGCTCCTAAGCGCGTTTTTTGCCAAAAATCACTCAATTTTCACTTTGACGAGCAATATCTCCGGATCGGTCGGTCCTACGGACTCGATCAGCCCACCGATCGATTCTACGATCGATTTTCATCTAGATAACGGAATTTCAAACGATTCGATTGATAAATGCGAAATTTCGTTTATGTCAGAAAATTCAGCGTACATATTTATCGGATAATCGTATCTTCGAAATTTCGAAATTCCTAATAATCGTTTTAAAAATCTGAAAAAAATCACAATCACTAAGTCGGACCCGTAGAAAACGAATCTGCGATCGAAATAACTGAATTCGTATCGATAACAGAGTGATCTCGCTCCTAAGCGCGTTTTTTGCCAAAAATCACTCAATTTTCACTTTGACGAGCAATATCTCCGGATCGGTCGGTCCTACGGACTCGATCAGCCCACCGATCGATTCTACGATCGATTTTCATCTAGATAACGGAATTTCAAACGATTCGATTGATAAATGCGAAATTTCGTTTATGTCAGAAAATTCAGCGTACATATTTATCGGATAATCGTATCTTCGAAATTTCGAAATTCCTAATAATCGTTTTAAAAATCTGAAAAAAATCACAATCACTAAGTCGGACCCGTAGAAAACGAATCTGCGATCGAAATAACTGAATTCGTATCGATAACAGAGTGATCTCGCTCCTAAGCGCGTTTTTTGCCAAAAATCACTCAATTTTCACTTTGACGAGCAATATCTCCGGATCGGTCGGTCCTACGGACTCGATCAGCCCACCGATCGATTCTACGATCGATTTTCATCTAGATAACGGAATTTCAAACGATTCGATTGATAAATGCGAAATTTCGTTCATGTCAGAAAATTCAGCGTACATATTTATCGGATAATCGTATCTTCGAAATTTCGAAATTCCTAATAATCGTTTTAAAAATCTGAAAAAAATCACAATCACTAAGTCGGACCCGTAGAAAACGAATCTGCGATCGAAATAACTGAATTCGTATCGATAACAGAGTGATCTCGCTCCTAAGCGCGTTTTTTGCCAAAAATCACTCAATTTTCACTTTGACGAGCAATATCTCCGGATCGGTCGGTCCTACGGACTCGATCAGCCCACCGATCGATTCTACGATCGATTTTCATCTAGATAACGGAAATTCAAACGATTCGATTAATAAATGCGAAATTTCGTTTATGTCAGAAAATTCAGCGTACATATTTATCGGATAATCGTATCTTCGAAATTTCGAAATTCCTAATAATCGTTTTAAAAATCTGAAAAAAATCACAATCACTAAGTCGGACCCGTAGAAAACGAATCTGCGATCGAAATAACTGAATTCGTATCGATGACAGAGTAATCTCGCTCCTAAGCGCGTTTTTTTGCCAAAAATCACTCAATTTTCACTTTGACGAGCAATATCTCCGGATCGGTCGGTCCTACGGACTCGATCAGCCCACCGATCGATTCTACGATCGATTTTCATCTAGATAACGGAAATTCAAACGATTCGATTAATAAATGCGAAATTTCGTTTATGTCAGAAAATTCAGCGTACATATTTATCGGATAATCGTATCTTCGAAATTTCGAAATTCCTAATAATCGTTTTAAAAATCTGAAAAAAATCACAATCACTAAGTCGGACCCGTAGAAAACGAATCTGCGATCGAAATAACTGAATTCGTATCGATAACAGAGTGATCTCGCTCCTAAGCGCGTTTTTTGCCAAAAATCACTCAATTTTCACTTTGACGAGCAATATCTCCGGATCGGTCGGTCCTACGGACTCGATCAGCCCACCGATCGATTCTACGATCGATTTTCATCTAGATAACGGAAATTCAAACGATTCGATTGATAAATGCGAAATTTCGTTTATGTCAGAAAATTCAGCGTACATATTTATCGGATAATCGTATCTTCGAAATTTCGAAATTCCTAATAATCGTTTTAAAAATCTGAAAAAAATCACAATCACTAAGTCGGACCCGTAGAAAACGAATCTGCGATCGAAATAACTGAATTCGTATCGATAACAGAGTGATCTCGCTCCTAAGCGCGTTTTTTGCCAAAAATCACTCAATTTTCACTTTGACGAGCAATATCTCCGGATCGGTCGGTCCTACGGACTCGATCAGCCCACCGATCGATTCTACGATCGATTTTCATCTAGATAACGGAATTTCAAACGATTCGATTGATAAATGCGAAATTTCGTTTATGTCAGAAAATTCAGCGTACATATTTATCGGATAATCGTATCTTCGAAATTTCGAAATTCCTAATAATCGTTTTAAAAATCTGAAAAAAATCACAATCACTAAGTCGGACCCGTAGAAAACGAATCTGCGATCGAAATAACTGAATTCGTATCGATAACAGAGTGATCTCGCTCCTAAGCGCGTTTTTTGCCAAAAATCACTCAATTTTCACTTTGACGAGCAATATCTCCGGATCGGTCGGTCCTACGGACTCGATCAGCCCACCGATCGATTCTACGATCGATTTTCATCTAGATAACGGAATTTCAAACGATTCGATTGATAAATGCGAAATTTCGTTTATGTCAGAAAATTCAGCGTACATATTTATCGGATAATCGTATCTTCGAAATTTCGAAATTCCTAATAATCGTTTTAAAAATCTGAAAAAAATCACAATCACTAAGTCGGACCCGTAGAAAACGAATCTGCGATCGAAATAACTGAATTCGTATCGATAACAGAGTGATCTCGCTCCTAAGCGCGTTTTTTGCCAAAAATCACTCAATTTTCACTTTGACGAGCAATATCTCCGGATCGGTCGGTCCTACGGACTCGATCAGCCCACCGATCGATTCTACGATCGATTTTCATCTAGATAACGGAATTTCAAACGATTCGATTGATAAATGCGAAATTTCGTTCATGTCAGAAAATTCAGCGTACATATTTATCGGATAATCGTATCTTCGAAATTTCGAAATTCCTAATAATCGTTTTAAAAATCTGAAAAAAATCACAATCACTAAGTCGGACCCGTAGAAAACGAATCTGCGATCGAAATAACTGAATTCGTATCGATAACAGAGTGATCTCGCTCCTAAGCGCGTTTTTTGCCAAAAATCACTCAATTTTCACTTTGACGAGCAATATCTCCGGATCGGTCGGTCCTACGGACTCGATCAGCCCACCGATCGATTCTACGATCGATTTTCATCTAGATAACGGAAATTCAAACGATTCGATTAATAAATGCGAAATTTCGTTTATGTCAGAAAATTCAGCGTACATATTTATCGGATAATCGTATCTTCGAAATTTCGAAATTCCTAATAATCGTTTTAAAAATCTGAAAAAAATCACAATCACTAAGTCGGACCCGTAGAAAACGAATCTGCGATCGAAATAACTGAATTCGTATCGATGACAGAGTAATCTCGCTCCTAAGCGCGTTTTTTTGCCAAAAATCACTCAATTTTCACTTTGACGAGCAATATCTCCGGATCGGTCGGTCCTACGGACTCGATCAGCCCACCGATCGATTCTACGATCGATTTTCATCTAGATAACGGAAATTCAAACGATTCGATTAATAAATGCGAAATTTCGTTTATGTCAGAAAATTCAGCGTACATATTTATCGGATAATCGTATCTTCGAAATTTCGAAATTCCTAATAATCGTTTTAAAAATCTGAAAAAAATCACAATCACTAAGTCGGACCCGTAGAAAACGAATCTGCGATCGAAATAACTGAATTCGTATCGATAACAGAGTGATCTCGCTCCTAAGCGCGTTTTTTGCCAAAAATCACTCAATTTTCACTTTGACGAGCAATATCTCCGGATCGGTCGGTCCTACGGACTCGATCAGCCCACCGATCGATTCTACGATCGATTTTCATCTAGATAACGGAAATTCAAACGATTCGATTGATAAATGCGAAATTTCGTTTATGTCAGAAAATTCAGCGTACATATTTATCGGATAATCGTATCTTCGAAATTTCGAAATTCCTAATAATCGTTTTAAAAATCTGAAAAAAATCACAATCACTAAGTCGGACCCGTAGAAAACGAATCTGCGATCGAAATAACTGAATTCGTATCGATAACAGAGTGATCTCGCTCCTAAGCGCGTTTTTTGCCAAAAATCACTCAATTTTCACTTTGACGAGCAATATCTCCGGATCGGTCGGTCCTACGGACTCGATCAGCCCACCGATCGATTCTACGATCGATTTTCATCTAGATAACGGAATTTCAAACGATTCGATTGATAAATGCGAAATTTCGTTTATGTCAGAAAATTCAGCGTACATATTTATCGGATAATCGTATCTTCGAAATTTCGAAATTCCTAATAATCGTTTTAAAAATCTGAAAAAAATCACAATCACTAAGTCGGACCCGTAGAAAACGAATCTGCGATCGAAATAACTGAATTCGTATCGATAACAGAGTGATCTCGCTCCTAAGCGCGTTTTTTGCCAAAAATCACTCAATTTTCACTTTGACGAGCAATATCTCCGGATCGGTCGGTCCTACGGACTCGATCAGCCCACCGATCGATTCTACGATCGATTTTCATCTAGATAACGGAATTTCAAACGATTCGATTGATAAATGCGAAATTTCGTTTATGTCAGAAAATTCAGCGTACATATTTATCGGATAATCGTATCTTCGAAATTTCGAAATTCCTAATAATCGTTTTAAAAATCTGAAAAAAATCACAATCACTAAGTCGGACCCGTAGAAAACGAATCTGCGATCGAAATAACTGAATTCGTATCGATGACAGAGTAATCTCGCTCCTAAGCGCGTTTTTTGCCAAAAATCACTCAATTTTCACTTTGACGAGCAATATCTCCGGATCGGTCGGTCCTACGGACTCGATCAGCCCACCGATCGATTCTACGATCGATTTTCATCTAGATAACGAAATTTCAAACGATTCGATTGATAAATGCGAAATTTCGTTTATGTCAGAAAATTCAGCGTACATATTTATCGGATAATCGTATCTTCGAAATTTCGAAATTCCTAATAATCGTTTTAAAAATCTGAAAAAAATCACAATCACTAAGTCGGACCCGTAGAAAACGAATCTGCGATCGAAATAACTGAATTCGTATCGATGACAGAGTAATCTCGCTCCTAAGCGCGTTTTTTGCCAAAAATCACTCAATTTTCACTTTGACGAGCAATATCTCCGGATCGGTCGGTCCTACGGACTCGATCAGCCCACCGATCGATTCTACGATCGATTTTCATCTAGATAACGGAATTTCAAACGATTCGATTGATAAATGCGAAATTTCGTTTATGTCAGAAAATTCAGCGTACATATTTATCGGATAATCGTATCTTCGAAATTTCGAAATTCCTAATAATCGTTTTAAAAATCTGAAAAAAATCACAATCACTAAGTCGGAACCGTAGAAAACGAATCTGCGATCGAAATAACTGAATTCGTATCGATAACAGAGTGATCTCGCTCCTAAGCGCGTTTTTTGCCAAAAATCACTCAATTTTCACTTTGACGAGCAATATCTCCGGATCGGTCGGTCCTACGGACTCGATCAGCCCACCGATCGATTCTACGATCGATTTTCATCTAGATAACGGAATTTCAAACGATTCGATTGATAAATGCGAAATTTCGTTTATGTCAGAAAATTCAGCGTACATATTTATCGGATAATCGTATCTTCGAAATTTCGAAATTCCTAATAATCGTTTTAAAAATCTGAAAAAAATCACAATCACTAAGTCGGAACCGTAGAAAACGAATCTGCGATCGAAATAACTGAATTCGTATCGATGACAGAGTAATCTCGCTCCTAAGCGCGTTTTTTGCCAAAAATCACTCAATTTTCACTTTGACGAGCAATATCTCCGGATCGGTCGGTCCTACGGACTCGATCAGCCCACCGATCGATTCTACGATCGATTTTCATCTAGATAACGGAATTTCAAACGATTCGATTGATAAATGCGAAATTTCGTTTATGTCAGAAAATTCAGCGTACATATTTATCGGATAATCGTATCTTCGAAATTTCGAAATTCCTAATAATCGTTTTAAAAATCTGAAAAAAATCACAATCACTAAGTCGGAACCGTAGAAAACGAATCTGCGATCGAAATAACTGAATTCGTATCGATAACAGAGTGATCTCGCTCCTAAGCGCGTTTTTTGCCAAAAATCACTCAATTTTCACTTTGACGAGCAATATCTCCGGATCGGTCGGTCCTACGGACTCGATCAGCCCACCGATCGATTCTACGATCGATTTTCATCTAGATAACGGAATTTCAAACGATTCGATTGATAAATGCGAAATTTCGTTTATGTCAGAAAATTCAGCGTACATATTTATCGGATAATCGTATCTTCGAAATTTCGAAATTCCTAATAATCGTTTTGAAAATCTGAAAAAAATCACAATCACTAAGTCGGACCCGTAGAAAACGAATCTGCGATCGAAATAACTGAATTCGTATCGATGACAGAGTAATCTCGCTCCTAAGCGCGTTTTTTGCCAAAAATCACTCAATTTTCACTTTGACGAGCAATATCTCCGGATCGGTCGGTCCTACGGACTCGATCAGCCCACCGATCGATTCTACGATCGATTTTCATCTAGATAACGGAATTTCAAACGATTCGATTGATAAATGCGAAATTTCGTTTATGTCAGAAAATTCAGCGTACATATTTATCGGATAATCGTATCTTCGAAATTTCGAAATTCCTAATAATCGTTTTAAAAATCTGAAAAAAATCACAATCACTAAGTCGGACCCGTAGAAAACGAATCTGCGATCGAAATAACTGAATTCGTATCGATGACAGAGTAATCTCGCTCCTAAGCGCGTTTTTTGCCAAAAATCACTCAATTTTCACTTTGACGAGCAATATCTCCGGATCGGTCGGTCCTACGGACTCGATCAGCCCACCGATCGATTCTACGAGCGATTTTCATCTAGATAACGGAATTTCAAACGATTCGATTGATAAATGCGAAATTTCGTTTATGTCAGAAAATTCAGCGTACATATTTATCGGATAATCGTATCTTCGAAATTTCGAAATTCCTAATAATCGTTTTAAAAATCTGAAAAAAATCACAATCACTAAGTCGGACCCGTAGAAAACGAATCTGCGATCGAAATAACTGAATTCGTATCGATGACAGAGTAATCTCGCTCCTAAGCGCGTTTTTTGCCAAAAATCACTTAATTTTCACTTTGACGAGCAATATCTCCGGATCGGTCGGTCCTACGGACTCGATCAGCCCACCGATCGATTCTACGATCGATTTTCATCTAGATAACGGAATTTCAAACGATTCGATTGATAAATGCGAAATTTCGTTCATGTCAGAAAATTCAGCGTACATATTTATCGGATAATCGTATCTTCGAAATTTCGAAATTCCTAATAATCGTTTTAAAAATCTGAAAAAAATCACAATCACTAAGTCGGACCCGTAGAAAACGAATCTGCGATCGAAATAACTGAATTCGTATCGATGACAGAGTAATCTCGCTCCTAAGCGCGTTTTTTGCCAAAAATCACTCAATTTTCACTTTGACGAGCAATATCTCCGGATCGGTCGGTCCTACGGACTCGATCAGCCCACCGATCGATTCTACGATCGAATTTCATCTAGATAACGGAATTTCAAACGATTCGATTGATAAATGCGAAATTTCGTTCATGTCAGAAAATTCAGCGTACATATTTATCGGATAATCGTATCTTCGAAATTTCGAAATTCCTAATAATCGTTTTAAAAATCTGAAAAAAATCACAATCACTAAGTCGGACCCGTAGAAAACGAATCTGCGATCGAAATAACTGAATTCGTATCGATGACAGAGTAATCTCGCTCCTAAGCGCGTTTTTTGCCAAAAATCACTCAATTTTCACTTTGACGAGCAATATCTCCGGATCGGTCGGTCCTACGGACTCGATCAGCCCACCGATCGATTCTACGATCGATTTTCATCTAGATAACGGAAATTCAAACGATTCGATTGATAAATGCGAAATTTCGTTTATGTCAGAAAATTCAGCGTACATATTTATCGGATAATCGTATCTTCGAAATTTCGAAATTCCTAATAATCGTTTTAAAAATCTGAAAAAAATCACAATCACTAAGTCGGAACCGTAGAAAACGAATCTGCGATCGAAATAACTGAATTCGTATCGATAACAGAGTGATCTCGCTCCTAAGCGCGTTTTTTGCCAAAAATCACTCAATTTTCACTTTGACGAGCAATATCTCCGGATCGGTCGGTCCTACGGACTCGATCAGCCCACCGATCGATTCTACGATCGATTTTCATCTAGATAACGGAATTTAAAACGATTCGATTGATAAATGCGAAATTTCGTTTATGTCAGAAAATTCAGCGTACATATTTATCGGATAATCGTATCTTCGAAATTTCGAAATTCCTAATAATCGTTTTGAAAATCTGAAAAAAATCACAATCACTAAGTCGGACCCGTAGAAAACGAATCTGCGATCGAAATAACTGAATTCGTATCGATGACAGAGTAATCTCGCTCCTAAGCGCGTTTTTTGCCAAAAATCACTCAATTTTCACTTTGATGAGCAATATCTCCGGATCGGTCGGTCCTACGGACTCGATCAGCCCACCGATCGATTCTACGATCGATTTTCATCTAGATAACGGAATTTCAAACGATTCGATTGATAAATGCGAAATTTCGTTTATGTCAGAAAATTCAGCGTACATATTTATCGGATAATCGTATCTTCGAAATTTCGAAATTCCTAATAATCGTTTTAAAAATCTGAAAAAAATCACAATCACTAAGTCGAACCCGTAGAAAACGAATCTGCGATCGAAATAACTGAATTCGTATCGATGACAGAGTAATCTCGCTCCTAAGCGCGTTTTTTGCCAAAAATCACTCAATTTTCACTTTGACGAGCAATATCTCCGGATCGGTCGGTCCTACGGACTCGATCAGCCCACCGATCGATTCTACGATCGATTTTCATCTAGATAACGGAAATTCAAACGATTCGATTAATAAATGCGAAATTTCGTTTATGTCAGAGAATTCAGCGTACATATTTATCGGATAATCGTATCTTCGAAATTTCGAAATTCCTAATAATCGTTTTAAAAATCTGAAAAAAATCACAATCACTAAGTCGGACCCGTAGAAAACGAATCTGCGATCGAAATAACTGAATTCGTATCGATAACAGAGTAATCTCGCTCCTAAGCGCGTTTTTTGCCAAAAATCACTCAATTTTCACTTTGACGAGCAATATCTCCGGATCGGTCGGTCCTACGGACTCGATCAGCCCACCGATCGATTCTACGATCGATTTTCATCTAGATAACGGAATTTCAAACGATTCGATTGATAAATGCGAAATTTCGTTTATGTCAGAAAATTCCGCGTACATATTTATCGGATAATCGTATCTTCGAAATTTCGAAATTCCTAATAATCGTTTTGAAAATCTGAAAAAAATCACAATCACTAAGTCGGACCCGTAGAAAACGAATCTGCGATCGAAATAACTGAATTCGTATCGATGACAGAGTAATCTCGCTCCTAAGCGCGTTTTTTGCCAAAAATCACTCAATTTTCACTTTGATGAGCAATATCTCCGGATCGGTCGGTCCTACGGACTCGATCAGCCCACCGATCGATTCTACGATCGATTTTCATCTAGATAACGGAATTTCAAACGATTCGATTGATAAATGCGAAATTTCGTTTATGTCAGAAAATTCAGCGTACATATTTATCGGATAATCGTATCTTCGAAATTTCGAAATTCCTAATAATCGTTTTAAAAATCTGAAAAAAATCACAATCACTAAGTCGAACCCGTAGAAAACGAATCTGCGATCGAAATAACTGAATTCGTATCGATGACAGAGTAATCTCGCTCCTAAGCGCGTTTTTTGCCAAAAATCACTCAATTTTCACTTTGACGAGCAATATCTCCGGATCGGTCGGTCCTACGGACTCGATCAGCCCACCGATCGATTCTACGATCGATTTTCATCTAGATAACGGAATTTCAAACGATTCTATTGATAAATGCGAAATTTCGTTTATGTCAGAAAATTCAGCGTACATATTTATCGGATAATCGTATCTTCGAAATTTCGAAATTCCTAATAATCGTTTTAAAAATCTGAAAAAAATCACAATCACTAAGTCGAACCCGTAGAAAACGAATCTGCGATCGAAATAACTGAATTCGTATCGATGACAGAGTAATCTCGCTCCTAAGCGCGTTTTTTGCCAAAAATCACTCAATTTTCACTTTGACGAGCAATATCTCCGGATCGGTCGGTCCTACGGACTCGATCAGCCCACCGATCGATTCTACCATCGATTTTCATCTAGATAACGGAATTTCAAACGATTCGATTGATAAATGCGAAATTTCGTTTATGTCAGAAAATTCAGCGTACATATTTATCGGATAATCGTATCTTCGAAATTTCGAAATTCCTAATAATCGTTTTAAAAATCTGAAAAAAATCACAATCACTAAGTCGGACCCGTAGAAAACGAATCTGCGATCGAAATAACTGAATTCGTATCGATGACAGAGTAATCTCGCTCCTAAGCGCGTTTTTTGCCAAAAATCACTCAATTTTCACTTTGACGAGCAATATCTCCGGATCGGTCGGTCCTACGGACTCGATCAGCCCACCGATCGATTCTACGATCGATTTTCATCTAGATAACGGAATTTCAAACGATTCGATTAATAAATGCGAAATTTCGTTTATGTCAGAGAATTCAGCGTACATATTTATCGGATAATCGTATCTTCGAAATTTCGAAATTCCTAATAATCGTTTTAAAAATCTGAAAAAAATCACAATCACTAAGTCGGACCCGTAGAAAACGAATCTGCGATCGAAATAACTGAATTCGTATCGATAACAGAGTAATCTCGCTCCTAAGCGCGTTTTTTGCCAAAAATCACTCAATTTTCACTTTGACGAGCAATATCTCCGGATCGTTCGGTCCTACGGACTCGATCAGCCCACCGATCGATTCTACGATCGATTTTCATCTAGATAACGGAATTTCAAACGATTCGATTGATAAATGCGAAATTTCGTTTATGTCAGAAAATTCAGCGTACATATTTATCGGATAATCGTATCTTCGAAATTTCGAAATTCCTAATAATCGTTTTAAAAATCTGAAAAAATTCACAATCACTAAGTCGAACCCGTAGAAAACGAATCTGCAATCGAAATAACTGAATTCGTATCGATAACAGAGTAATCTCGCTCCTAAGCGCGTTTTTTGCCAAAAATCACTCAATTTTCACTTTGACGAGCAATATCTCCGGATCGGTCGGTCCTACGGACTCGATCAGCCCACCGATCGATTCTACGATCGATTTTCATCTAGATAACGGAATTTCAAACGATTCTATTGATAAATGCGAAATTTCGTTTATGTCAGAAAATTCAGCGTACATATTTATCGGATAATCGTATCTTCGAAATTTCGAAATTCCTAATAATCGTTTTAAAAATCTGAAAAAAATCACAATCACTAAGTCGGACCCGTAGAAAACGAATCTGCGATCGAAATAACTGAATTCGTATCGATAACAGAGTGATCTCGCTCCTAAGCGCGTTTTTTGCCAAAAATCACTCAATTTTCACTTTGACGAGCAATATCTCCGGATCGGTCGGTCCTACGGACTCGATCAGCCCACCGATCGATTCTACGATCGATTTTCATCTAGATAACGGAATTTCAAACGATTCGATTGATAAATGCGAAATTTCGTTTATGTCAGAAAATTCAGCGTACATATTTATCGGATAATCGTATCTTCGAAATTTCGAAATTCCTAATAATCGTTTTAAAAATCTGAAAAAAATCACAATCACTAAGTCGGACCCGTAGAAAACGAATCTGCGATCGAAATAACTGAATTCGTATCGATAACAGAGTGATCTCGCTCCTAAGCGCGTTTTTTGCCAAAAATCACTCAATTTTCACTTTGACGAGCAATATCTCCGGATCGGTCGGTCCTACGGACTCGATCAGCCCACCGATCGATTCTACGATCGATTTTCATCTAGATAACGGAATTTCAAACGATTCGATTGATAAATGCGAAATTTCGTTTATGTCAGAAAATTCAGCGTACATATTTATCGGATAATCGTATCTTCGAAATTTCGAAATTCCTAATAATCGTTTTAAAAATCTGAAAAAAATCACAATCACTAAGTCGGACCCGTAGAAAACGAATCTGCGATCGAAATAACTGAATTCGTATCGATAACAGAGTGATCTCGCTCCTAAGCGCGTTTTTTGCCAAAAATCACTCAATTTTCACTTTGACGAGCAATATCTCCGGATCGGTCGGTCCTACGGACTCGATCAGCCCACCGATCGATTCTACGATCGATTTTCATCTAGATAACGGAAATTCAAACGATTCGATTAATAAATGCGAAATTTCGTTTATGTCAGAAAATTCAGCGTACATATTTATCGGATAATCGTATCTTCGAAATTTCGAAATTCCTAATAATCGTTTTAAAAATCTGAAAAAAATCACAATCACTAAGTCGGACCCGTAGAAAACGAATCTGCGATCGAAATAACTGAATTCGTATCGATGACAGAGTAATCTCGCTCCTAAGCGCGTTTTTTGCCAAAAATCACTCAATTTTCACTTTGACGAGCAATATCTCCGGATCGGTCGGTCCTACGGACTCGATCAGCCCACCGATCGATTCTACGATCGATTTTCATCTAGATAACGGAAATTCAAACGATTCGATTAATAAATGCGAAATTTCGTTTATGTCAGAAAATTCAGCGTACATATTTATCGGATAATCGTATCTTCGAAATTTCGAAATTCCTAATAATCGTTTTAAAAATCTGAAAAAAATCACAATCACTAAGTCGGACCCGTAGAAAACGAATCTGCGATCGAAATAACTGAATTCGTATCGATAACAGAGTGATCTCGCTCCTAAGCGCGTTTTTTGCCAAAAATCACTCAATTTTCACTTTGACGAGCAATATCTCCGGATCGGTCGCTCCTACGGACTCGATCAGCCCACCGATCGATTCTACGATCGATTTTCATCTAGATAACGGAATTTCAAACGATTCGATTGATAAATGCGAAATTTCGTTCATGTCAGAAAATTCAGCGTACATATTTATCGGATAATCGTATCTTCGAAATTTCGAAATTCCTAATAATCGTTTTAAAAATCTGAAAAAAATCACAATCACTAAGTCGGACCCGTAGAAAACGAATCTGCGATCGAAATAACTGAATTCGTATCGATAACAGAGTGATCTCGCTCCTAAGCGCGTTTTTTGCCAAAAATCACTCAATTTTCACTTTGACGAGCAATATCTCCGGATCGGTCGGTCCTACGGACTCGATCAGCCCACCGATCGATTCTACGATCGATTTTCATCTAGATAACGGAATTTCAAACGATTCGATTGATAAATGCGAAATTTCGTTTATGTCAGAAAATTCAGCGTACATATTTATCGGATAATCGTATCTTCGAAATTTCGAAATTCCTAATAATCGTTTTAAAAATCTGAAAAAAATCACAATCACTAAGTCGGACCCGTAGAAAACGAATCTGCGATCGAAATAACTGAATTCGTATCGATGACAGAGTAATCTCGCTCCTAAGCGCGTTTTTTGCCAAAAATCACTCAATTTTCACTTTGACGAGCAATATCTCCGGATCGGTCGGTCCTACGGACTCGATCAGCCCACCGATCGATTCTACGATCGATTTTCATCTAGATAACGAAATTTCAAACGATTCGATTGATAAATGCGAAATTTCGTTTATGTCAGAAAATTCAGCGTACATATTTATCGGATAATCGTATCTTCGAAATTTCGAAATTCCTAATAATCGTTTTAAAAATCTGAAAAAAATCACAATCACTAAGTCGGACCCGTAGAAAACGAATCTGCGATCGAAATAACTGAATTCGTATCGATGACAGAGTAATCTCGCTCCTAAGCGCGTTTTTTGCCAAAAATCACTCAATTTTCACTTTGACGAGCAATATCTCCGGATCGGTCGGTCCTACGGACTCGATCAGCCCACCGATCGATTCTACGATCGATTTTCATCTAGATAACGGAATTTCAAACGATTCGATTGATAAATGCGAAATTTCGTTTATGTCAGAAAATTCAGCGTACATATTTATCGGATAATCGTATCTTCGAAATTTCGAAATTCCTAATAATCGTTTTAAAAATCTGAAAAAAATCACAATCACTAAGTCGGAACCGTAGAAAACGAATCTGCGATCGAAATAACTGAATTCGTATCGATAACAGAGTGATCTCGCTCCTAAGCGCGTTTTTTGCCAAAAATCACTCAATTTTCACTTTGACGAGCAATATCTCCGGATCGGTCGGTCCTACGGACTCGATCAGCCCACCGATCGATTCTACGATCGATTTTCATCTAGATAACGGAATTTCAAACGATTCGATTGATGAATGCGAAATTTCGTTTATGTCAGAAAATTCAGCGTACATATTTATCGGATAATCGTATCTTCGAAATTTCGAAATTCCTAATAATCGTTTTAAAAATCTGAAAAAAATCACAATCACTAAGTCGGAACCGTAGAAAACGAATCTGCGATCGAAATAACTGAATTCGTATCGATAACAGAGTGATCTCGCTCCTAAGCGCGTTTTTTGCCAAAAATCACTCAATTTTCACTTTGACGAGCAATATCTCCGGATCGGTCGGTCCTACGGACTCGATCAGCCCACCGATCGATTCTACGATCGATTTTCATCTAGATTGGAGAGTTCCAAACGATTCGATTGATAAATGCGAAATTTCGTTTATGTCAGAAAATTCAGCGTACATATTTATCGGATAATCGTATCTTCGAAATTTCGAAATTCCTAATAATCGTTTTGAAAATCTGAAAAAAATCACAATCACTAAGTCGGACCCGTAGAAAACGAATCTGCGATCGAAATAACTGAATTCGTATCGATGACAGAGTAATCTCGCTCCTAAGCGCGTTTTTTGCCAAAAATCACTCAATTTTCACTTTGACGAGCAATATCTCCGGATCGGTCGGTCCTACGGACTCGATCAGCCCACCGATCGATTCTACGATCGATTTTCATCTAGATAACGGAATTTCAAACGATTCGATTGATAAATGCGAAATTTCGTTTATGTCAGAAAATTCAGCGTACATATTTATCGGATAATCGTATCTTCGAAATTTCGAAATTCCTAATAATCGTTTTAAAAATCTGAAAAAAATCACAATCACTAAGTCGGACCCGTAGAAAACGAATCTGCGATCGAAATAACTGAATTCGTATCGATGACAGAGTAATCTCGCTCCTAAGCGCGTTTTTTGCCAAAAATCACTCAATTTTCACTTTGACGAGCAATATCTCCGGATCGGTCGGTCCTACGGACTCGATCAGCCCACCGATCGATTCTACGATCGATTTTCATCTAGATAACGGAATTTCAAACGATTCGATTGATAAATGCGAAATTTCGTTTATGTCAGAAAATTCAGCGTACATATTTATCGGATAATCGTATCTTCGAAATTTCGAAATTCCTAATAATCGTTTTAAAAATCTGAAAAAAATCACAATCACTAAGTCGGACCCGTAGAAAACGAATCTGCGATCGAAATAACTGAATTCGTATCGATGACAGAGTAATCTCGCTCCTAAGCGCGTTTTTTGCCAAAAATCACTCAATTTTCACTTTGACGAGCAATATCTCCGGATCGGTCGGTCCTACGGACTCGATCAGCCCACCGATCGATTCTACGATCGATTTTCATCTAGATAACGGAATTTCAAACGATTCGATTGATAAATGCGAAATTTCGTTTATGTCAGAAAATTCAGCGTACATATTTATCGGATAATCGTATCTTCGAAATTTCGAAATTCCTAATAATCGTTTTAAAAATCTGAAAAAAATCACAATCACTAAGTCGGACCCGTAGAAAACGAATCTGCGATCGAAATAACTGAATTCGTATCGATGACAGAGTAATCTCGCTCCTAAGCGCGTTTTTTGCCAAAAATCACTCAATTTTCACTTTGACGAGCAATATCTCCGGATCGGTCGGTCCTACGGACTCGATCAGCCCACCGATCGATTCTACGATCGAATTTCATCTAGATAACGGAATTTCAAACGATTCGATTGATAAATGCGAAATTTCGTTTATGTCAGAAAATTCAGCGTACATATTTATCGGATAATCGTATCTTCGAAATTTCGAAATTCCTAATAATCGTTTTAAAAATCTGAAAAAAATCACAATCACTAAGTCGGACCCGTAGAAAACGAATCTGCGATCGAAATAACTGAATTCGTATCGATGACAGAGTAATCTCGCTCCTAAGCGCGTTTTCTGCCAAAAATCACTCAATTTTCACTTTGACGAGCAATATCTCCGGATCGGTCGGTCCTACGGACTCGATCAGCCCACCGATCGATTCTACGATCGATTTTCATCTAGATAACGGAAATTCAAACGATTCGATTGATAAATGCGAAATTTCGTTTATGTCAGAAAATTCAGCGTACATATTTATCGGATAATCGTATCTTCGAAATTTCGAAATTCCTAATAATCGTTTTAAAAATCTGAAAAAAATCACAATCACTGAGTCGGAACCGTAGAAAACGAATCTGCGATCGAAATAACTGAATTCGTATCGATAACAGAGTGATCTCGCTCCTAAGCGCGTTTTTTGCCAAAAATCACTCAATTTTCACTTTGACGAGCAATATCTCCGGATCGGTCGGTCCTACGGACTCGATCAGCCCACCGATCGATTCTACGATCGATTTTCATCTAGATAACGGAATTTAAAACGATTCGATTGATAAATGCGAAATTTCGTTTATGTCAGAAAATTCAGCGTACATATTTATCGGATAATCGTATCTTCGAAATTTCGAAATTCCTAATAATCGTTTTGAAAATCTGAAAAAAATCACAATCACTAAGTCGGACCCGTAGAAAACGAATCTGCGATCGAAATAACTGAATTCGTATCGATGACAGAGTAATCTCGCTCCTAAGCGCGTTTTTTGCCAAAAATCACTCAATTTTCACTTTGATGAGCAATATCTCCGGATCGGTCGGTCCTACGGACTCGATCAGCCAACCGATCGATTCTACGATCGATTTTCATCTAGATAACGGAATTTCAAACGATTCGATTGATAAATGCGAAATTTCGTTTATGTCAGAAAATTCAGCGTACATATTTATCGGATAATCGTATCTTCGAAATTTCGAAATTCCTAATAATCGTTTTAAAAATCTGAAAAAAATCACAATCACTAAGTCGAACCCGTAGAAAACGAATCTGCGATCGAAATAACTGAATTCGTATCGATGACAGAGTAATCTCGCTCCTAAGCGCGTTTTTTGCCAAAAATCACTCAATTTTCACTTTGACGAGCAATATCTCCGGATCGGTCGGTCCTACGGACTCGATCAGCCCACCGATCGATTCTACGATCGATTTTCATCTAGATAACGGAAATTCAAACGATTCGATTAATAAATGCGAAATTTCGTTTATGTCAGAGAATTCAGCGTACATATTTATCGGATAATCGTATCTTCGAAATTTCGAAATTCCTAATAATCGTTTTAAAAATCTGAAAAAAATCACAATCACTAAGTCGGACCCGTAGAAAACGAATCTGCGATCGAAATAACTGAATTCGTATCGATAACAGAGTAATCTCGCTCCTAAGCGCGTTTTTTGCCAAAAATCACTCAATTTTCACTTTGACGAGCAATATCTCCGGATCGGTCGGTCCTACGGACTCGATCAGCCCACCGATCGATTCTACGATCGATTTTCATCTAGATAACGGAATTTCAAACGATTCGATTGATAAATGCGAAATTTCGTTTATGTCAGAAAATTCAGCGTACATATTTATCGGATAATCGTATCTTCGAAATTTCGAAATTCCTAATAATCGTTTTGAAAACCTGAAAAAAATCACAATCACTAAGTCGGACCCGTAGAAAACGAATCTGCGATCGAAATAACTGAATTCGTATCGATGACAGAGTAATCTCGCTCCTAAGCGCGTTTTTTGCCAAAAATCACTCAATTTTCACTTTGACGAGCAATATCTCCGGATCGGTCGGTCCTACGGACTCGATCAGCCCACCGATCGATTCTACGATCGATTTTCATCTAGATAACGGAATTTCAAACGATTCGATTGATAAATGCGAAATTTCGTTTATGTCAGAAAATTCAGCGTACATATTTATCGGATAATCGTATCTTCGAAATTTCGAAATTCCTAATAATCGTTTTAAAAATCTGAAAAAAATCACAATCACTAAGTCGAACCCGTAGAAAACGAATCTGCGATCGAAATAACTGAATTCGTATCGATGACAGAGTAATCTCGCTCCTAAGCGCGTTTTTTGCCAAAAATCACTCAATTTTCACTTTGACGAGCAATATCTCCGGATCGGTCGGTCCTACGGACTCGATCAGCCCACCGATCGATTCTACCATCGATTTTCATCTAGATAACGGAATTTCAAACGATTCGATTGATAAATGCGAAATTTCGTTTATGTCAGAAAATTCAGCGTACATATTTATCGGATAATCGTATCTTCGAAATTTCGAAATTCCTAATAATCGTTTTAAAAATCTGAAAAAAATCACAATCACTAAGTCGGACCCGTAGAAAACGAATCTGCGATCGAAATAACTGAATTCGTATCGATGACAGAGTAATCTCGCTCCTAAGCGCGTTTTTTGCCAAAAATCACTCAATTTTCACTTTGACGAGCAATATCTCCGGATCGGTCGGTCCTACGGACTCGATCAGCCCACCGATCGATTCTACGATCGATTTTCATCTAGATAACGGAATTTCAAACGATTCGATTAATAAATGCGAAATTTCGTTTATGTCAGAGAATTCAGCGTACATATTTATCGGATAATCGTATCTTCGAAATTTCGAAATTCCTAATAATCGTTTTAAAAATCTGAAAAAAATCACAATCACTAAGTCGGACCCGTAGAAAACGAATCTGCGATCGAAATAACTGAATTCGTATCGATAACAGAGTAATCTCGCTCCTAAGCGCGTTTTTTGCCAAAAATCACTCAATTTTCACTTTGACGAGCAATATCTCCGGATCGTTCGGTCCTACGGACTCGATCAGCCCACCGATCGATTCTACGATCGATTTTCATCTAGATAACGGAATTTCAAACGATTCGATTGATAAATGCGAAATTTCGTTTATGTCAGAAAATTCAGCGTACATATTTATCGGATAATCGTATCTTCGAAATTTCGAAATTCCTAATAATCGTTTTAAAAATCTGAAAAAATTCACAATCACTAAGTCGAACCCGTAGAAAACGAATCTGCAATCGAAATAACTGAATTCGTATCGATAACAGAGTAATCTCGCTCCTAAGCGCGTTTTTTGCCAAAAATCACTCAATTTTCACTTTGACGAGCAATATCTCCGGATCGGTCGGTCCTACGGACTCGATCAGCCCACCGATCGATTCTACGATCGATTTTCATCTAGATAACGGAATTTCAAACGATTCGATTGATAAATGCGAAATTTCGTTTATGTCAGAAAATTCAGCGTACATATTTATCGGATAATCGTATCTTCGAAATTTCGAAATTCCTAATAATCGTTTTAAAAATCTGAAAAAAATCACAATCACTAAGTCGGACCCGTAGAAAACGAATCTGCGATCGAAATAACTGAATTCGTATCGATGACAGAGTAATCTCGCTCCTAAGCGCGTTTTTTGCCAAAAATCACTCAATTTTCACTTTGACGAGCAATATCTCCGGATCGGTCGGTCCTACGGACTCGATCAGCCCACCGATCGATTCTACGATCGATTTTCATCTAGATAACGGAATTTCAAACGATTCGATTGATAAATGCGAAATTTCGTTTATGTCAGAAAATTCAGCGTACATATTTATCGGATAATCGTATCTTCGAAATTTCGAAATTCCTAATAATCGTTTTAAAAATCTGAAAAAAATCACAATCACTAAGTCGGACCCGTAGAAAACGAATCTGCGATCGAAATAACTGAATTCGTATCGATAACAGAGTAATCTCGCTCCTAAGCGCGTTTTTTGCCAAAAATCACTCAATTTTCACTTTGACGAGCAATATCTCCGGATCGGTCGGTCCTACGGACTCGATCAGCCCACCGATCGATTCTACGATCGATTTTCATCTAGATAACGAAATTTCAAACGATTCGATTGATAAATGCGAAATTTCGTTTATGTCAGAAAATTCAGCGTACATATTTATCGGATAATCGTATCTTCGAAATTTCGAAATTCCTAATAATCGTTTTAAAAATCTGAAAAAAATCACAATCACTAAGTCGAACCCGTAGAAAACGAATCTGCGATCGAAATAACTGAATTCGTATCGATGACAGAGTAATCTCGCTCCTAAGCGCGTTTTTTGCCAAAAATCACTCAATTTTCACTTTGACGAGCAATATCTCCGGATCGGTCGGTCCTACGGACTCGATCAGCCCACCGATCGATTCTACGATCGATTTTCATCTAGATAACGGAATTTCAAACGATTCGATTGATAAATGCGAAATTTCGTTTATGTCAGAAAATTCAGCGTACATATTTATCGGATAATCGTATCTTCGAAATTTCGAAATTCCTAATAATCGTTTTAAAAATCTGAAAAAAATCACAATCACTAAGTCGGACCCGTAGAAAACGAATCTGCGATCGAAATAACTGAATTCGTATCGATGACAGAGTAATCTCGCTCCTAAGCGCGTTTTTTGCCAAAAATCACTCAATTTTCACTTTGACGAGCAATATCTCCGGATCGGTCGGTCCTACGGACTCGATCAGCCCACCGATCGATTCTACGATCGATTTTCATCTAGATAACGAAATTTCAAACGATTCGATTGATAAATGCGAAATTTCGTTTATGTCAGAAAATTCAGCGTACATATTTATCGGATAATCGTATCTTCGAAATTTCGAAATTCCTAATAATCGTTTTAAAAATCTGAAAAAAATCACAATCACTAAGTCGGACCCGTAGAAAACGAATCTGCGATCGAAATAACTGAATTCGTATCGATAACAGAGTAATCTCGCTCCTAAGCGCGTTTTTTGCCAAAAATCACTCAATTTTCACTTTGACGAGCAATATCTCCGGATCGGTCGGTCCTACGGACTCGATCAGCCCACCGATCGATTCTACGATCGATTTTCATCTAGATAACGGAATTTCAAACGATTCGATTGATAAATGCGAAATTTCGTTTATGTCAGAAAATTCAGCGTACATATTTATCGGATAATCGTATCTTCGAAATTTCGAAATTCCTAATAATCGTTTTGAAAATCTGAAAAAATTCACAATCACTAAGTCGAACCCGTAGAAAACGAATCTGCAATCGAAATAACTGAATTCGTATCGATAACAGAGTAATCTCGCTCCTAAGCGCGTTTTTTGCCAAAAATCACTCAATTTTCACTTTGACGAGCAATATCTCCGGATCGGTCGGTCCTACGGACTCGATCAGCCCACCGATCGATTCTACGATCGATTTTCATCTAGATAACGGAATTTCAAACGATTCGATTGATAAATGCGAAATTTCGTTTATGTCAGAAAATTCAGCGTACATATTTATCGGATAATCGTATCTTCGAAATTTCGAAATTCCTAATAATCGTTTTGAAAATCTGAAAAAAATCACAATCACTAAGTCGGACCCGTAGAAAACGAATCTGCGATCGAAATAACTGAATTCGTATCGATGACAGAGTAATCTCGCTCCTAAGCGCGTTTTTTGCCAAAAATCACTCAATTTTCACTTTGATGAGCAATATCTCCGGATCGGTCGGTCCTACGGACTCGATCAGCCCACCGATCGATTCTACGATCGATTTTCATCTAGATAACGGAATTTCAAACGATTCGATTGATAAATGCGAAATTTCGTTTGTCAGAAAATTCAGCGTACATATTTATCGGATAATCGTATCTTCGAAATTTCGAAATTCCTAATAATCGTTTTAAAAATCTGAAAAAAATCACAATCACTAAGTCGGACCCGTAGAAAACGAATCTGCTATCGAAATAACTGAATTCGTATCGATGACAGAGTAATCTCGCTCCTAAGCGCGTTTTTTGCCAAAAATCACTCAATTTTCACTTTGACGAGCAATATCTCCGGATCGGTCGGTCCTACGGACTCGATCAGCCCACCGATCGATTCTACGATCGATTTTCATCTAGATAACGGAATTTCAAACGATTCGATTGATAAATGCGAAATTTCGTTTATGTCAGAAAATTCAGCGTACATATTTATCGGATAATCGTATCTTCGAAATTTCGAAATTCCTAATAATCGTTTTAAAAATCTGAAAAAAATCACAATCACTAAGTCGAACCCGTAGAAAACGAATCTGCGATCGAAATAACTGAATTCGTATCGATGACAGAGTAATCTCGCTCCTAAGCGCGTTTTTTGCCAAAAATCACTCAATTTTCACTTTGACGAGCAATATCTCCGGATCGGTCGGTCCTACGGACTCGATCAGCCCACCGATCGATTCTACGATCGATTTTCATCTAGATAACGGAAATTCAAACGATTCGATTAATAAATGCGAAATTTCGTTTATGTCAGAGAATTCAGCGTACATATTTATCGGATAATCGTATCTTCGAAATTTCGAAATTCCTAATAATCGTTTTAAAAATCTGAAAAAAATCACAATCACTAAGTCGGACCCGTAGAAAACGAATCTGCGATCGAAATAACTGAATTCGTATCGATAACAGAGTAATCTCGCTCCTAAGCGCGTTTTTTGCCAAAAATCACTCACTTTTCACTTTGACGAGCAATATCTCCGGATCGGTCGGTCATACGGACTCGATCAGCCCACCGATCGATTCTACGATCGATTTTCATCTAGATAACGGAATTTCAAACGATTCGATTGATAAATGCGAAATTTCGTTTATGTCAGAAAATTCAGCGTACATATTTATCGGATAATCGTATCTTCGAAATTTCGAAATTCCTAATAATCGTTTTGAAAATCTGAAAAAAATCACAATCACTAAGTCGGACCCGTAGAAAACGAATCTGCGATCGAAATAACTGAATTCGTATCGATGACAGAGTAATCTCGCTCCTAAGCGCGTTTTTTGCCAAAAATCACTCAATTTTCACTTTGACGAGCAATATCTCCGGATCGGTCGGTCCTACGGACTCGATCAGCCCACCGATCGATTCTACGATCGATTTTCATCTAGATAACGGAAATTCAAACGATTCGATTAATAAATGCGAAATTTCGTTAATGTCAGAGAATTCAGCGTACATATTTATCGGATAATCGTATCTTCGAAATTTCGAAATTCCTAATAATCGTTTTAAAAATCTGAAAAAAATCACAATCACTAAGTCGGACCCGTAGAAAACGAATCTGCGATCGAAATAACTGAATTCGTATCGATAACAGAGTAATCTCGCTCCTAAGCGCGTTTTTTGCCAAAAATCACTCAATTTTCACTTTGACGAGCAATATCTCCGGATCGGTCGGTCCTACGGACTCGATCAGCCCACCGATCGATTCTACGATCGATTTTCATCTAGATAACGGAATTTCAAACGATTCGATTGATAAATGCGAAATTTCGTTTATGTCAGAAAATTCAGCGTACATATTTATCGGATAATCGTATCTTCGAAATTTCGAAATTCCTAATAATCGTTTTAAAAATCTGAAAAAATTCACAATCACTAAGTCGAACCCGTAGAAAACGAATCTGCAATCGAAATAACTGAATTCGTATCGATAACAGAGTAATCTCGCTCCTAAGCGCGTTTTTTGCCAAAAATCACTCAATTTTCACTTCGATGAGCAATATCTCCGGATCGGTCGGTCCTACGGACTCGATCAGCCCACCGATCGATTCTACGATCGATTTTCATCTAGATAACGGAATTTCAAACGATTCGATTGATAAATGCGAAATTTCGTTTATGTCAGAAAATTCAGCGTACATATTTATCGGATAATCGTATCTTCGAAATTTCGAAATTCCTAATAATCGTTTTAAAAATCTGAAAAAAATCACAATCACTAAGTCGAACCCGTAGAAAACGAATCTGCGATCGAAATAACTGAATTCGTATCGATGACAGAGTAATCTCGCTCCTAAGCGCGTTTTTTGCCAAAAATCACTCAATTTTCACTTTGACGAGCAATATCTCCGGATCGGTCGGTCCTACGGACTCGATCAGCCCACCGATCGATTCTACGATCGATTTTCATCTAGATAACGGAAATTCAAACGATTCGATTAATAAATGCGAAATTTCGTTTATGTCAGAAAATTCAGCGTACATATTTATCGGATAATCGTATCTTCGAAATTTCTAAATTCCTAATAATCGTTTTAAAAATCTGAAAAAAATCACAATCACTAAGTCGGACCCGTAGAAAACGAATCTGCGATCGAAATAACTGAATTCGTATCGATGACAGAGTAATCTCGCTCCTAAGCGCGTTTTTTGCCAAAAATCACTCAATTTTCACTTTGACGAGCAATATCTCCGGATCGGTCGGTCCTACGGACTCGATCAGCCCACCGATCGATTCTACGATCGATTTTCATCTAGATAACGAAATTTCAAACGATTCGATTGATAAATGCGAAATTTCGTTTATGTCAGAAAATTCAGCGTACATATTTATCGGATAATCGTATCTTCGAAATTTCGAAATTCCTAATAATCGTTTTAAAAATCTGAAAAAAATCACAATCACTAAGTCGGACCCGTAGAAAACGAATCTGCGATCGAAATAACTGAATTCGTATCGATGACAGAGTAATCTCGCTCCTAAGCGCGTTTTTTGCCAAAAATCACTCAATTTTCACTTTGACGAGCAATATCTCCGGATCGGTCGGTCCTACGGACTCGATCAGCCCACCGATCGATTCTACGATCGATTTTCATCTAGATAACGAAATTTCAAACGATTCGATTGATAAATGCGAAATTTCGTTTATGTCAGAAAATTCAGCGTACATATTTATCGGATAATCGTATCTTCGAAATTTCGAAATTCCTAATAATCGTTTTAAAAATCTGAAAAAAATCACAATCACTAAGTCGGACCCGTAGAAAACGAATCTGCGATCGAAATAACTGAATTCGTATCGATGACAGAGTAATCTCGCTCCTAAGCGCGTTTTTTGCCAAAAATCACTCAATTTTCACTTTGATGAGCAATATCTCCGGATCGGTCGGTCCTACGGACTCGATCAGCCCACCGATCGATTCTACGATCGATTTTCATCTAGATAACGGAATTTCAAACGATTCGATTGATAAATGCGAAATTTCGTTTATGTCAGAAAATTCAGCGTACATATTTATCGGATAATCGTATCTTCGAAATTTCGAAATTCCTAATAATCGTTTTAAAAATCTGAAAAAAATCACAATCACTAAGTCGAACCCGTAGAAAACGAATCTGCGATCGAAATAACTGAATTCGTATCGATGACAGAGTAATCTCGCTCCTAAGCGCGTTTTTTGCCAAAAATCACTCAATTTTCACTTTGACGAGCAATATCTCCGGATCGGTCGGTCCTACGGACTCGATCAGCCCACCGATCGATTCTACGATCGATTTTCATCTAGATAACGGAAATTCAAACGATTCGATTAATAAATGCGAAATTTCGTTTATGTCAGAAAATTCAGCGTACATATTTATCGGATAATCGTATCTTCGAAATTTCTAAATTCCTAATAATCGTTTTAAAAATCTGAAAAAAATCACAATCACTAAGTCGGACCCGTAGAAAACGAATCTGCGATCGAAATAACTGAATTCGTATCGATGACAGAGTAATCTCGCTCCTAAGCGCGTTTTTTGCCAAAAATCACTCAATTTTCACTTTGACGAGCAATATCTCCGGATCGGTCGGTCCTACGGACTCGATCAGCCCACCGATCGATTCTACGATCGATTTTCATCTAGATAACGAAATTTCAAACGATTCGATTGATAAATGCGAAATTTCGTTTATGTCAGAAAATTCAGCGTACATATTTATCGGATAATCGTATCTTCGAAATTTCGAAATTCCTAATAATCGTTTTAAAAATCTGAAAAAAATCACAATCACTAAGTCGGACCCGTAGAAAACGAATCTGCGATCGAAATAACTGAATTCGTATCGATGACAGAGTAATCTCGCTCCTAAGCGCGTTTTTTGCCAAAAATCACTCAATTTTCACTTTGACGAGCAATATCTCCGGATCGGTCGGTCCTACGGACTCGATCAGCCCACCGATCGATTCTACGATCGATTTTCATCTAGATAACGAAATTTCAAACGATTCGATTGATAAATGCGAAATTTCGTTTATGTCAGAAAATTCAGCGTACATATTTATCGGATAATCGTATCTTCGAAATTTCGAAATTCCTAATAATCGTTTTAAAAATCTGAAAAAAATCACAATCACTAAGTCGGACCCGTAGAAAACGAATCTGCGATCGAAATAACTGAATTCGTATCGATGACAGAGTAATCTCGCTCCTAAGCGCGTTTTTTGCCAAAAATCACTCAATTTTCACTTTGACGAGCAATATCTCCGGATCGGTCGGTCCTACGGACTCGATCAGCCCACCGATCGATTCTACGATCGATTTTCATCTAGATAACGGAATTTCAAACGATTCGATTGATAAATGCGGAATTTCGTTTATGTCAGAAAATTCAGCGTACATATTTATCGGATAATCGTATCTTCGAAATTTCGAAATTCCTAATAATCGTTTTAAAAATCTGAAAAAAATCACAATCACTAAGTCGAACCCGTAGAAAACGAATCTGCGATCGAAATAACTGAATTCGTATCGATGACAGAGTAATCTCGCTCCTAAGCGCGTTTTTTGCCAAAAATCACTCAATTTTCACTTTGACGAGCAATATCTCCGGATCGGTCGGTCCTACGGACTCGATCAGCCCACCGATCGATTCTACGATCGATTTTCATCTAGATAACGGAATTTCAAACGATTCGATTGATAAATGCGAAATTTCGTTTATGTCAGAAAATTCAGCGTACATATTTATCGGATAATCGTATCTTCGAAATTTCGAAATTCCTAATAATCGTTTTAAAAATCTGAAAAAAATCACAATCACTAAGTCGAACCCGTAGAAAACGAATCTGCGATCGAAATAACTGAATTCGTATCGATGACAGAGTAATCTCGCTCCTAAGCGCGTTTTTTGCCAAAAATCACTCAATTTTCACTTTGACGAGCAATATCTCCGGATCGGTCGGTCCTACGGACTCGATCAGCCCACCGATCGATTCTACGATCGATTTTCATCTAGATAACGGAATTTCAAACGATTCGATTGATAAATGCGAAATTTCGTTTATGTCAGAAAATTCAGCGTACATATTTATCGGATAATCGTATCTTCGAAATTTCGAAATTCCTAATAATCGTTTTAAAAATCTGAAAAAAATCACAATCACTAAGTCGAACCCGTAGAAAACGAATCTGCGATCGAAATAACTGAATTCGTATCGATGACAGAGTAATCTCGCTCCTAAGCGCGTTTTTTGCCAAAAATCACTCAATTTTCACTTTGACGAGCAATATCTCCGGATCGGTCGGTCCTACGGACTCGATCAGCCCACCGATCGATTCTACGATCGATTTTCATCTAGATAACGGAATTTCAAACGATTCGATTGATAAATGCGAAATTTCGTTTGTGTCAGAAAATTCAGCGTACATATTTACCAGATAATCGTATCTTCGAAATTTCTAAATTCCTAATAATCGTTTTAAAAATCTGAAAAAATTCACAATCACTAAGTCGAACCCGTAGAAAACGAATCTGCAATCGAAATAACTGAATTCGTATCGATAACAGAGTAATCTCGCTCCTAAGCGCGTTTTTTGCCAAAAATCACTCAATTTTCACTTTGACGAGCAATATCTCCGGATCGGTCGGTCCTACGGACTCGATCAGTCCACCGATCGATTCTACGATCGATTTTCATCTAGATTGGAGAGTTCCAAACGATTCGATTGATAAATGCGAAATTTCGTTCATGTCAGAAAATTCAGCGTACATATTTATCGGATAATCGTATCTTCGAAATTTCGAAATTCCTAATAATCGTTTTGAAAATCTGAAAAAAATCACAATCACTAAGTCGGACCCGTAGAAAACGAATCTGCGATCGAAATAACTGAATTCGTATCGATGACAGAGTAATCTCGCTCCTAAGCGCGTTTTTTGCCAAAAATCACTCAATTTTCACTTTGATGAGCAATATCTCCGGATCGGTCGGTCCTACGGACTCGATCAGCCCACCGATCGATTCTACGATCGATTTTCATCTAGATAACGGAAATTCAAACGATTCGATTAATAAATGCGAAATTTCGTTTATGTCAGAGAATTCAGCGTACATATTTATCGGATAATCGTATCTTCGAAATTTCGAAATTCCTAATAATCGTTTTAAAAATCTGAAAAAAATCACAATCACTAAGTCGGACCCGTAGAAAACGAATCTGCGATCGAAATAACTGAATTCGTATCGATAACAGAGTAATCTCGCTCCTAAGCGCGTTTTTTGCCAAAAATCACTCAATTTTCACTTTGACGAGCAATATCTCTGGATTGGTCGGTCTTACGGACTCGATCAGCCCACCGATCGATTCCTCGGTCGTTTTTCATCTAGATAACAGAATTTCAAACTATTCGATTGATAAATACGAAATTTCGTGTATGTCAGAAAATTCAGCGTACATATTTATCGGATAATCGTATCTTCGAAATTTCGAAATTCCTAATAATCGTTTTAAAAATCTGAAAAAAATCACAATCACTAAGTCGAACCCGTAGAAAACGAATCTGCGATCGAAATAACTGAATTCGTATCGATGACAGAGTAATCTCGCTCCTAAGCGCGTTTTTTGCCAAAAATCACTCAATTTTCACTTTGACGAGCAATATCTCCGGATCGGTCGGTCCTACGGACTCGATCAGCCCACCGATCGATTCTACGATCGATTTTCATGTAGATAACGGAATTTCAAACGATTCGATTGATAAATGCGAAATTTCGTTTATGTCAGAAAATTCAGCGTACATATTTATCGGATAATCGTATCTTCGAAATTTCGAAATTCCTAATAATCGTTTTAAAAATCTGAAAAAAATCACAATCACTAAGTCGGACCCGTAGAAAACGAATCTGCGATCGAAATAACTGAATTCGTATCGATGACAGAGTAATCTCGCTCCTAAGCGCGTTTTTTGCCAAAAATCACTCAATTTTCACTTTGACGAGCAATATCTCCGGATCGGTCGGTCCTACGGACTCGATCTACACACTGATCAATTTCTCAGGTGCTGTAGCTCTAAAGATTTGCATTATAGGACACATGTTCATTGGAAGAAATAGTCTTATTCTGATCCCAACAATACGTCCGTGAAATATTTTTATCGAATTTTGAATCACTCCGTATATGTCATATTCAATCTCCGTTGGCTGTGGTAGATCTCAAAATGATCGAAAAGAAGCCAGAAAACGTCGACAGGAAAATTCGAAAAAAAAAACCTGTTTTCCATGCGTCCGACGTCGCATAACGTTCCCGAGAACGAAACAAAAGCGAGAAAACAGAAAGAAACGAAATCGGGCACGGCCTCGCCGGGCGAAGGAATCAAAGGCGGGCGGCCGTACGACTGTCCCGGCCATTTTTCCGCGCTTTGTTCGCGTTCTCGCCGCGATTTTCGACCGGGCGGGGAGGAAGGGGGGCACTGCACAGGTATCCCTCGGGCAACCTCACCAATTACCCGGCGAAGACCTCTAAAAGGCCTCTCTCGCCGCAAAAATGTGTCTGTCTCTTTGCGACAGCCGGGATTTTCCTGCGAATGTGTACAGGGCGTGCCTTGAAAAAGTAATGTATCAGATAACCAAGGCAAGGCGGCGAGTGCGGAAATGTAACGAGTCATGTACACTATTTTTTCTACGACCATAAATATGTGGATCATTTTTATTCCAATGTTCGCCCACTGTCCATTGTCATGCATTGAAATCTCATGAAATACGCCTATACACGGATTCGAACGATATTCATTTGAGTTTCGCTCGTAGTCGAAAGTTATTGGAAAAGAAATTGAATGAATGAAATATGGAAAGAAGTGTGCCACTGTATTGCACGTGAAATGTTATACGAGGTATCGTTATCATCCTGCCGGATAAGTTGAAAAGTAACCAAGATACGGGAGATGCTCGAAAAGTTACATTTCGTCCTGTATCTCAAACATACTGGGTGGCCCAATGAAATCGAAACAAGGCCGATTTGACATAGTTATCGTTCTCAGAAAAAAAAAAACGCTCGATCCGGTCGATTTTTATTTCGAGGAAGAAATATTTTGCGCATGTTTTCAACTTTTTCACTTCAAACCCCTCGGAGGGGTGAGCTCCAACCCCTTGAATCTCGAACGGGATAAGGGGTCAAGGTATACATCATTTTGAAAGTAATCAAAATCTCTTACCAACGCTTCCTCCTTTTTGGAATTCAATGCAGAAGTTATCGAGAAAACACGTTCATGAAAATAATCGGCTAGTGATGGAAAGTAACGCTTTTTTCCCTTTCATCATTTTGTAGTTAGAACGATGTCATTTAAGAAGTGCCTTATAGGTTCTTTTCAATTCCTGTCCTATCCAACAATACATAAAGAATCGTTGATCCAAATGCCAGTTCCTTGATCTCTCAGTGAAATGCCTTGTTTCGTTTTCATTGGGCCACCCTGGAGGACTGTAAATTGATATTGTTCATCATTGTTGTAATGACGTTTAATGATATTTCACATAAGAACATCATTACACAGGTGTTTTCTGTTGGAAATTCGATGTGAAGTGAAAAAGAAAAGCCACTGAAGAAAAGTTCGTTGGAATTGGAGAATAAATGCAAATTTCATTTGGTTGTCCTGTTTTCAAGAGGGCCACACTGTAGATCACTGCCATCAGAGATCAGTTCAAGATTTACATCAATTAAAACTTCATTTTTGATATGCTTCGACTACGAAACAGAGACTCACAGTTGTTGCCGTTTTTTTTTTTCATCGTCTCACAGAAAGCGCACGAGTCGAAAATAGATTAAATTCAAACAAAACTAATTATCAGCACACTTTCAATTGTCTTTTGTTGATTTAGCCGGTCGCAGTAATTAATAAAAGTCGCGACAGAGTCTCGTTTACAACGGTCAGGCAGCCTTTTCGGTCGCGAATTTCCTGATGTTTCCCTAATGACGAGTAATTTGTCTCTAACTCTCCCTCTTACAGATACTTGTTTTGCGTCAAGGTACAGGGTGTTCCCGAAGATATGATATTACATATTCTCTAATGTAGATGTACCCTTGCCCCATCGATTATTATAAGTAGCATTGAAACTAACATGAGAAAAAGAAAGAGATATCGAGTCGCCTGGGTGTGCAGCAAAGGTACAATTTTGCCAACAGTCAGCTGATCACTGCTGGTTGGCTCTCTCTCGTTGGATTCCTCCGCCTTTCCCTAGGTGCGAACTAGAGTCTATTTGAAATTTCTTCAACATAATTCAATATCTTATATATGAAACGATATATTCTGATTTTTTTCAATCTTTTAGTACAGTTATAGAATGAACAGGAGGATTATTTAACAATTTTCAATATTCAAACAACAAGTAAAACTGTGTCTCTTTGTATCAACACAGTTATTGATCAATAAACTTCGCTGAACAATATATTTGAGTGAACGATTTCACACTATATACTCGATTAAAATGAAAATAACTGTCAATGGCACATCATGTCAGCTGATTTTTTATCGCTCCGTCTCTTTTTTATGCTCGTTTCAAGTCCGCTCTCTCTAAGCTCAATCTAGTAGAGAATATATAATATTATATATCTTTGGATGTTCCATATAGGTGTTGTCAAACTCGGTGAGGTTGGGCTGCGAATTATTTGCATATACCAAAGAATGAAATGTGAAGCAACTGGAAAAAAGGAGTACAAATACCATGGAATTATTAGGCAATGCACGCCCATGATGGCAGACATTGATCCCGCGGGGACTTCAGCGAACGCTGATACGTGATGTAGACGCACGTATCAACTCACATCGAATTCGATTCCGAACGTTGTCGGTTACTATAGATGTCAGATTTGTGCACACCAAATTCCATCCAGTCAAATTTTGTGTATTTACGGAAGAAACATTTTTTCAAATTTCCAGAACGCACTGGATTTCTTGAGATGGACATCATGATTGAAATCTTCGAAAATGAGTTCAAGAAAGCTTGACTGAACCCTAAAAGTCAAAATTTCAATCGAGAATTCTTTAGGGGCACACTGTATATACAGTGTGTTCAAAAAAGTTTGCAGCACATGAGAAACTTTTTTATTACCAGAAAATTGAAATCGTCTAAGAAAATTCATAAAAAAGTAACGAACAATTGAGAATTGAATAGTTTGGTAAATATGTATAAATAGACTGACATGAATACGGATAATCACTATCGATATTGGTGCGTCGCTTGTAAACGCACCCTTTTATCGAATCATTTTAATGTTTTCGAGAATTCCACCCATCTGTCGGATTTGACAATTTCACTATGCATTTCGTGAAAAAAAGGCCAAGAAAACTATCCCTAGCAAGTATAGATCGATTGCACTATCGTATGTAAGCTCTAAGGTGAATGGAAAATGCAATCAACATCGAGCTCAGTCTATATCTAGAGGGCTCAAGAATCTTGAACGACCGGCAAAATGGCTTCCGTCACCAGAGATCAATAGTAGATATGTAGCAGATGTCGATCAAAAACTGCAAGAACTGTCAACCGAGTTTCCAACAGAATTCACAGGAACTGGCACAGATCGATAAAGATCAGATATCTTTTTGTGATTCAAGATTTCACAGTGTCGTCAACAAATATTATCAAATTCTTCGAGGTCATGTGTGTTTCATATTTTTCATTCTGTTCAATTTCAATTCAGAATCGGATACGAGTGGTATGAAGATTAGTTCACTCAACTATTTTATATCGTGTATTTTCTGATGAAACAGTGTTTTTGAATCCAAAAGAATCATGAACCACAGTGTCAGCGCTGATAGAGGTAATAATAATAATGAAAAATCCAGACGTGATTCGAGTGGGAAAATTCTGTAGCGAGAAGGAAATTCCGTACAGCAACAAGTTTCGGCATCGACCGAGGCTTCTGCCGCATGCAGCAACAGGCGTCCCGACGCCTGGCCCAGCGCGGCCGGCGTCGGCGTCGGTCGCGTATCAACAAGTGAAGAGTCCTAGACGGATGACGGTGCGGGCGCCGCGACGGCAACCGGTTGCGTCGCGAGGTAGTTGGGGAGCCTACGGATGCGAATTGAAAGTCATACGTCGAATCGAATCGAAGTTGCTTTATTGTCGAAAGAAAAAATCGCCACAATTCGAATTCGAACATTGAACGTTATTCGAGGAAATCCATCCGAAATAATAAGCGATGACAAATGGAGATTTTTCTTCTTTTAGGAATCTGAAGGTTGAGTTATGAACGTATTGATATCTTGCGGAGCTCATAGATTTGTCGTCAGTACAATTATATTGAAATAATTCTTATAATTCCTAATTTCTGATACCTTTCTTTGTTGCACATCCAGACGAATAGATAGCTCTTTCTTTTTCATATGTTTGTTTCAATGCTCCTGATAAGTCAATGGGGAGTAGAGAATATATGAAATCTAATCTTTGGATTACACTCGGAATCGAATTCAACACGAAAGGGAAACCTATGATGTTCGAGGAAAATCGTGTTAGCCAGCGGTGGAATTTTAGGGAAGAAGGAAGGTAAGCTTCAGGAAAGACTTCATTGGGCAAATAATTCCACAACTAAATAATTATCATGACAGCAATTAGTAAACTAATTGTATGACATTATCAAGTCGCAGTGACAATTCTGTGATCGAAGTGGATGAATCAAGTTTTTCGTGATTTTCTGTCAACCAGTGCATGATGAATCAAAACAGATTTCAACTTGCTGTATTTCCAGGACTTTCCTATAGATCAGAATAGTGTTTATTGCAGATGATTACAGGTTACAATAATTATTGGCTACAAGTAGAAAATGAGCACGTGGATGTCCCACTGAAGTGTTGACACTGAAAAATCAAAATGGGAATAGAAATTACTAAATACTGTCTGTAAGTTCCTCGAGGAGGTGGTACATTCATTTTCCAGCTTTTCGTGGGATTTTCTCTCCTCATTTCTAAAAAATAGAGTTGAAGTTATTAAAAATTATTTCAATATATTTGTAGTAAGGACAGATTTCGTGATCTGCCCCAAAATGTCAGTGTGAAAACCGAAAACATATTGAAAAAAATTTTGCGAAGAGAAAAATATTTTAATTGTGTTGAGAACGGGAGCAGATTTGTTCCCGAAACGTCCACCAAGATAAGTAGAGGTTTTATTCTTATTAAATATATTTGTTTTTCTGAATTTTTCAGAAACAAGGTGTCACTGACAAATAGAGAATTTCTCTTTTAGGTATCTAAAGGCTTAATTTCTAGCGCAGTGACATTTTGGGACAGATCACAAAATTTGTTCTTACTACAAATATATTGAAATAATTTTTAACAACTTCTACTCTATTTTTTAGAAACGAAGAGAGAAAATCCCACGAAAAGCTGGAAAATGGAAGTAATCACTAAATTCTAAGAAAAGAGTCTTTAGGCTCCCCCACTAACTTTCGACTGTTGCATGCTATTTCCTTCCTGTCTTTTCCCATTCGGCACATCGGCTTTTCCACGTTGACAGTTACAAATGTCGACCGTTCATTGTTTTCGCCTCTTCGGGAGATTTATGGTCATCGAGGCCGCTATGAATATATATTCGGGGGATGGGGGTGAGACGAGAGGGTGGATACGAACAACGGTGATTTGTCGAAAACGTATCGCGGATATTTGCGATAGACGGAGGTGTCTGTCATTTTAATGACTATGAATGAAATTCGGTGGGATTTTTCGATGATTGTAATAGACAAAATATAGCTGATAATTACAAAAATGATTCGATGTTATTCATTCACTTGGTTTTGAAGTATACCGAGTTTTCATTGTCTTCCTTGAAAATATCTGAAGAAAAATACGAAATGAATCATAATACAAAAAAAGTTGTACGGTGATTTGTTCATCTTAAAATGTTGAGCTTGACAAAATTTTTCATAAAATCAATTATTATCGAAATCTAATTAAATCAGAGGATTTTTGTTCTCCATCTGATGAAAATATCCAAAAACTAAAATCTCATGATTTTTCATGCATGTTTTCATGATTCATCTCGACAGTGTTGTGATATCTCTAGGACTACATAAGGTTTAGAAAAACAATCATTTTGTAAGATATGAGAACTATTGTAACCAATTATACGATATGTATATACAGGGTATTTCATTAATATTGTGAAAAAAATCCAAGGGTAATTTCCAATCGAATATGGAAGTGAAATGAGTTTTGCGAACTGAGAAGTGCGTGATATCAGAAAAATTTAGCTAGCACTAGCACTAGAAAGAATCCTCACTGCCTTGACATTATCGTGTCATTTGATGGATGACGCGTGACATTTGACGTATAAAATATGACATATGACAGATGACGCTCGACATATGACAGATGACGTTCGACATATGAATCTGTCGAGCAATCTGTCGCGATCTTTTCGTTCCCCTGATTCACCACGTCGATAATGCATTCATATAACTTATCGTGTATTTATTTATGGACAATGGATCTCTTGCACTACCTAAAAAGGCCATCGCTCACTCTGCACGTCAGAATTCTCATATCGGCGAAACGTTGGACGGTCGGCGTCGGTCATTCGAATCGACGTCGCGACGCCTTACGGCTCTCGGCTGATGCGGCCCGACGCCGCGTTTCAGTTTGATGAATCGAAAAGACGATGTGGAAACGAATGGAGTTCGAGTTGTTCGAGAAGAATCTGGGAAAGTGTCAGGTGTTCCTGTCTGTCACACAGTGTCATTGTACAGAGTATATCTTCATTTTGCCGCTTTTTTTTCAGTTTTTATTTGTCTGGTGAAGCGAGAGACGGTCGTCAGAGCAGCCAATATTGCGACGCCCATGGCTCGCATCAGCTAACCGTGTAGCATTTATATTCTCACTCAAATTTATGGTTGGAAATCTCGTCTGATGTTGATTTCACATCATCATTGCCATTTTCCAGTTATCAAGTTGAGATTCAAAACGCGGTTCCAATATCCTAAATCGCTTGATTTTCCGAAATTTTTCACTTTTCAGTTTTCATGTCTTTCACTGTGTGTATTTGCTCTCCGAACTCACTTTGATTCATGGACCGACCTGTGTTGGATTTTCTGTTCTGTATTTTTTTCGACCTGTGCGATGTTTGAGTAGCAGAAGATTAAATAAAAACATCAAAACATCATCATCATTATTGTTGTGACGGACGAAAATAATTGAACAACAGCCGCTGTCACGGCCGCCTTTTCGCGAAAAGTCCACAAATCGGGTTCGCGTTCGCCGTCGACTTGTTGCCCCCCGGGAGGCGGTCCGGCGTCGCCGCGACGTCGAGCGTCGCGGCGCCATCGAGATTCTTGTTGGTTTCGGTGCGTGCGACGGGGGCGGTCGCGTGTTTTCAGAAATATTCTAGGAGATGCTTATGATGACTGTAGAAAACTGAACAAAAAAAAAATACGCATTCACCTGGTGAAGGTTTCACATCTACAATTCCTAGATTATTTCAACATGAGCTTTGTCAACATGAGCGTAGCCAATTTTTTCTCACCATATGCACAACTGAAAACTCTAGACTTTTCTTTCGAGGGCTGCAGTCAAAATTGAATCAATCACCCTGTACATACAGTGTGGGACAGCCAAATGGAATGAATTCGACAACAAATGAATGAGGGTGTGTTAGGAAAAACGCTTGGATACGTTGATTTGTATTTTTGAATACGCATTTAAAAAAAAAAAATTATATAGAGTGTGTCATGTGACACTGGCCAATACCAACTTTCGTATCCCAAATGGAACACCCTGTATTTCATTCCATTTTTGAATTCTCACTGAAGAGCTGATTTCATCGATACACCACACTTGGGGTCCAGCGGAAATGATGACAGAGATATAGGGTGTGAAAAATCGAGATTTTTCAACTTTATGATTTTTTTGTGTCGAAACTATTCATTATTGGTCGAAACGGCTTACATGTCTCTGTCTCAACTTTTGATTTACTACCTACTGTCATTTGATCGAAACAAATATAGGGTGGTGCAGAATTCAGAAAATTGATCATCCTGTATGTGTCCCAAAGAAATGTCACTAGATAGTATATAGAAAATTAAGATAGAGACAGTCGTTTCGACCAATGATGCTTAGTTTCGACACAAAAAATTCATACGTAAAAAATGCGTATTCAAAAATACAAATCGACTTATCCGAGCGATTTTCCCAACACACCCTCATTTATTTGTTGTCGAATTCATTGAATTTGGCTGTTCCACACTGTATGTTCTTGTTCAATAAATTATCGAATCAACTAATTGCCATCTGATCGGGCATCGAACCGTATGGCCTTGCTTATTTATGTCCATTCCCGTTCTAGTAGCAGGATATAGGGATAGATTATACGATACAGGGTGTTACACGGACCATTTTATGGCGTACTCGTGTAGTGATTTGATAGATGATGTCATAACTTTCTATTGATTCTTTGTTCTGTGGTTCGACGTTGAAGGTGATAGAACAAGAATAAACCACTTCGTGATTGATACAAACACTTAGGGTAGCTTCATTTTTCAGTTTTTCATGGGATTTTCTCTCCTCGCTTCTAAAAAATAGAGTAGAAGTTATTAAAAATTATTGCAATATATTTGTAGTAAGGACAGATTTAGGATCTGCCCCAAAATCGAAAACATTGAAAGAATTTTACGAAGAGAAAAATATTTTAATTGTGTTGAGAACGGGAGCAGATTCGTTCCCGAAACGTCCACCAAGATAAGTAGAGGTTTTATTCCTATTAAATATATTTGTATTTCCAAATTTTTTTCAAAAACAAGGTGTCACTGACCAATAGAGAATTTCTCTTTTAGGTATCTAAAGGTTTAATTTCAAGCGCAGTGACATTTTGGGGCAGATCCTAAATCTGTCCTTACTAAGAATATATTGCAATAATTTTTAATAACTTCTACTCTATTTTTCAGAAACGGGGAGAGAAAATCCCATGAAAAACTGAAAAATGAATGTACCACCTCCTCGACGAACTTACAGACAGTACTTAGGGTACCATTTGTGTATAATTTTGATTTGTGGATTGTCAGCTGTTTGTGGCAAAGATTGTGTTGCCTGTGAGTATATTTCGAAGAAAGAAAGTGATGAAGATATCAGTGATCTCCACAATTTGCATTATCATCGATATATATCGAGAGTTCGAAGGGGATAAAAGTTCAAAAAGAGTCATTGCACCCAACAGAATGTTGTAAAGAAATGGTACTTACCAAAAATCCACATTTTTCCACAAAATTTGGGTTATACGACAGTTTTTTGATTTACCCCGTTCAAAGTAGGATACGTCAGCGTTAAACGGAAGCCATATTTGCAAGCTGAAATATCATCATATCATTGTCATATCATCTACAGGTTGCTGAAAATTTTATGAAAATCCAAGTACAATAAGAATTATGGAACCTTAAAGTTCAGTAAATATTAGCGAATATAAGAGTGGGGGGGGGGGTTAAAATAAAATGACTCACCCTGTACAGTGGAGGGAGGTTTATTTTTTTGTGAATCACCATGTTCACAGAGCAGGCAAACTGGCCCTCGATATGGGGGATCAACGCGAGAGTGAATCGATTTCGGCTTATTTACAGAATGTCCGACTTAATTAACTATTGAAAAGTCATTCTGTTCAATTAGGTCGGGTCTGAGTCCCACAGAGCATAGCAGAAAGGCTTTGTCGCAGTAGCAAGCGGTTGTTTCCAAAATTTTCGAAATTGCATTGTATTGAATCGTGAGTTACAGACGGCAACATTGCTAGCACGAGTCTGAAATTCGGATGGTACTTGAATTAGGTACCTTCTGTGACGAATTTTTCATACTATTTTCTTTGTTAAAGCGGTATTTTACGGTATCGTTATTGTCGAATTCATATTTTCGTAACATAATTCGATAATTATTCAGGCAAATTTCGGCGAAATAATGAGACTTGACAGAAATGAATCGTTTCTGACAGTTGACAGAAATTTTACACAATAAAGCGGAAATTGCAGTGACTTGAAAAATGCTTGAAATTCTCAGATGAATTTCAGGGAACAACGTCTTAATTCTCAACATAATATTCCTGGAATTTTTATGAAAGCAAGAGAGACTCCCACTATTTCTGACAATTATTTCGATATCTGCAGCAGTTGTACCATCAATAAACGATATCAGCAAATTTCACAGAAACCTATTCTGTAATTATTTCTAGCTATGGTCGTTGCGATTATTTTTATTTCCTATACATCAATATTAGATTATTTCATTAATTTCGCAGCGTAAAATAGTCCCATCTAGGTGATTCTTCCTGTTTCTGCTTCTTTCAACATTGATCTCTGGTCGCGAGAGTCACAGCTGAAAACCCAAAACAAAAAGTCCTTAGAATCCTGTATTGACGGACCTCACATGATCGTCCCATGAGAGAGCGCTGTTGGTGGTGATATTCAATCAATCAATCAATCAGTTTATTTTCCTTTTGACATTTTACATGTATAGGAAATAGTCAGTTTATGTTAAGTACAAGTTTAGAAAATTGAGAACAATTCAGCATTAAATAAAAATAAGACATACAATAAAATAAAACATACAATAAACTGTACATCAAAATATGCAATATAAGTATCTGTGTTTATCACACATTATCAAATAATAAAAATTCATTCATATTATAAAATGATTTATCTACTAAAAACAATTTAAGTCTTCTTTTGAAAAGTAGTAGGGAGCCACAAGACTTTATTTCCTTTGGCAGCATGTTAAACACTTTTGGGCCGTATATATTTGGAGCATGGGAAGAAATGTTCAGCCTCGTCTTTTTTATTCTAATGTCACTTTTATGTCTCGTATCATGTTCGTGGATATCCATATTGAGCAGAAATTTATGTGTGTTCTGGAAAACGTATAAACATATTTCAAATATATATAAAAAGGGAACTGTCATTATATTGAAAGCTTCAAATATATTTTTGCATGAACCCATCCGTGGAATTTCGAAAATACACCTTATAATTCGTTTTTGAATTGTATTGTATTGTATTGTATTGTATTGTATTGTATTGTATTTTTGAATTGTATTGACGACTTCATGGGAACAATAGTTTTTGTTACATCAAACGCTACTCTCCATTTCAGAATCATGATATTTCACGGAAAAAAATAAATAGAATCACGGAAATGGATATGGCATCTCAATTTTATTATCGTTGAAAAAATTGTAAAGACCGTACGAAGCAAGAAATCGTTCGACGACGTTGATAGTTCAACTGGTAATAAATTCACGGATCGGTGGTGATTTCGACTGGCAATTAATTTTATTGTCTCTCCGGGCGATAAACACTCGACACTGGACGTGGACGTTTGTTTTCGTCCCGTATTGATCACCGGCAGAATGGAATCGATCAATCAATGGGAAAACTGGTAATCTCCTGTTTTATGCGGACGGTAAAGGGGATTAATGTTATTTAAAAATGCATCATGCCAAACATCGGTAGTATCAATCTAATGCGATTTGTCGCCCGTATTGAATTGTCTCGACCCGTTTATACAGGGTGAGTCAAAAAGGTGTACCGAGCTTTCTGGGGGTGATAGACCATTGAAAAATAAGTGTAGTTTGATGATTGAACTCATGGCCCAAAATGCATATTAAGGGAGATATATCCTTCCAAAGTTGATAAAATTAAAATAATTTCTCCGCATAACTTCTGAACGATGAAAGCCACCCGATTGAAATTTCGTGCATGAATGTATGTTGTCAAAATACATTTTTTCGTCACACTTCCACATTTCTGATATTGTTATAAAGGGTGTTTTCAGAGGGTGAGTCATGATTTTTGGTAGAAAACTTTTTTCCCTGTATTATTTTCGGTGAAAAACAGGAGCATTCGATGGAGCGAAGAAAATTACATGAAAAAGGTACTCTTATTCAAATACAAAAAATTCAGCCGTTCGTGACATATTTGGCGAGTGCTTCGGAAATGCAAATGCTGCTGAAATATCGTTATACCGATGAATCTCGCGATGAATAAAATCAATCTGCTGATATCATGTAACTACAAAAACTCAAATATCTCACGAACGGCTCAATTTTTTGTATTCGAATAAGAGTACCTTTTTCATGTAATTTTCTTCGCTCCATCAAATGCTTTTGTTTTTTCACCGAAAATAATACAGGAGAAAAGTTTTCTACAGAAAATCATGACTCACCCTCTGAAAACACCCTTTATAACAATATCAATAATGTGGAAGTGTGACGAAAAGATGTATTTCGACAACATACATTCATGCACAAAATTTCAATCGGGTGGCTTTCATCGTTCAGAAGTTATGCGGAGAAATTATTTTAATTTTATCAACTTAGGAAGGATATATCTCCCTTAATATGCATTTTGGGACATGAGTTTAATTATCAAACTACACTTATTTTTCAATGTTCTATCACCCCCAGAAAGCTCGGTACACATTTTTGACTCACCCTGTATACCGGGTCTATCGATCACAGATGGCGCTAACGGTGGGTTTATAAAGAGTGTTACAGAACTATGGGATCAGACTTCTAGGGGTTAATCAGTGGCACGGTAGAAAACATTTTACATGTCCCTACAGGAAAAAATCCAGCAACGTTAAATCGGGTGACTTAGGAGGCCAAGAAACTGCTCCTCCTCTGGCAATCCAACGGTGCCCAAACCGCTGACTTTTTCCTGTAGAAAGTCTTTGGTCTACGAAACTCCAGTAGAAACAGAGCAAGAATTAATTAGACGAATTTCAGGAACATTTGAAATTATCCAAAACGAGGATCATATTTTTAGTCAAGTCCGCCGAAATCATGTGCGTCGTTTAAATCGGTGTCTTCAGGTTGGAGGAAGACATTTTGAAAAATTGTTGTGATGATATCATGTAAAAAAGGCAAAAATTAAATGCACTATCAAAGCTATGAACTGGGGTGGAGGTCACATCCGACAAATCATTGATGTGGAGGAAGAACAAAGTTGATGCCAAGACGGAGCCTTGAGATACACCAGCGTTGATTAGTCAACCGCTATACAGAGTGATCTATCCGCAATCGAACTCGATAGTAAAAGGCGGCAGACCATATGACGGAAGTTTCGCTAGGAGGCATTGGTGCCAAACTCTGTCAAACTATCAGAGTCCCTACAAAATTTCATTATTATATTTCCATGATTTTCATTTTATAATCCTGTTTGTGATGTTATCATATGTTAGATATCGATAGCATTTTCATTTTTTGATGCTTTTCAATCCAAAAAAGCCATTATATTCGAAAAAATTCTACTTTGTTTCAAATCTATTTCCATTACTGGAGGCCATATCAGTAATATCACAACATTTCAACGAAACCATGCGCATCACGTTCATTTTATGTGCTTCGGTGCAGGTATTGCCAGAAAATGTTTGGCTTTCGATGGTTTATTAAAAATGCATGGGATTTGAAAGCTCCGGCGTAATCTGTAACAGGTAAAGATATATTATATGCGAGGGGAAGCTTGCAAAAACCCAATAACGTATCAGTCACCGTATACGTAAATATTCTTTTATTTTTTCTTCGCTGCATATTTCATTATGTTCCGCAGGAATCTCTATAGACGGCATATTTGTCAGGCATGTATTCTGGATATTGTTTCGATTTTCGATATGAGAAAAGATAATATTTGTTTTCATTACCTACTACGGTATTGAAAATCGTACAGTATGGGATTATTATATGAAAATTTCTAAGACAGTGAAGCGTAAAAAGTGTCTTTCCGTGTGGGTTGTGGTAATTGCCTTATAAAACTGAACAAGGGTGTTGATTGAGTGTGTACAATGGATTCAACAGTCGATTCTTCGCTTGATTTTAAGACGAAATGTTCATATGAACGAGTATCCTGAACTCGCTTCGTTTTGAAGATACAGGGTGTTGAACTCTTGGGTTATTAAATACTGTCTGTAAGTTTTTCGAGGAGGCGGTACATTCATTTTTCAGCTTTTCACGGGATTTTCTCTCCTCGTTTCTTAAAAATGAAGTAGAAGTTATTGAAATTCATTTCAATATATTTTTAGTAAGAACTGAGATATCTAAACGAGAAATTCTCTTTTTGTCAGTGACACCTTGTTTTTGAAAAATTTTGAAATACAAATATATTTAATGAGAATAAAACCTCTACTTATCTTGGTGGAGTTTCGGGAACGAATCTGCTCCCGTTCTCAACACAATTGAAATATTTTTCCCTTCGCAAAATTTTTCAACGTGCAGTCGGTTTTGACACTGAAAAGTGCCAAATTGTGTTGAGAACGGGAGCAGATTCGTTCCCGAAACGTCCACTAAGATAAGTAGAAGGTTTTTTCTTATCAAATATTTTTGTATTTCCAAATTTTTCAAAAACAAGTGTCACTGACCAATAGAAAATTTTTCTTTTATTTATCTACGAGTTTAATTTCAAGCGTAGTGACATGTTGGGGCAGATCACAAAATCTGTCCTTACTACAAATATATTGAAATAATTTTCAATAAGTTCTACTCAATTTTTCAGAAACGAGGAGAGAAAATCCCACAGAGAGCTGAAAAATCCTGGATTATCAATTGAATTTCGAATACTAAGGAGTCGCTAATCATTTTCACTTCTCAGATCTACTGAGGATGGCAATTTAGTTGCCAAAATACGTATTCACACTTTTCTAAATATTGTTGTGGTTTTTTGGGTATATATTTACTTCGAAGTTGCCTACATATTTAAACATTTTACGATGATTTTCAGTGAAGTTTAGTAATCAACTCGCGTTTAATGACTATTATTGACAGTCTGCGCTTCACCTTCACAAAAAAAAAAACAGTTCTATAGATAACTATATATGGTAATGGGATCGAACTACTTGTGAAAGATAAACAAATAATCAACTTCTGAGCCCATAGAAAATAATGATAGCTTTTGTCTTTGCGCTTTCATTAATAAAGCTCTCGTCGATAGTCGCGGGGTGATTCATTTTCAAAATGACACGTCAACGTATGAGTGATGACCCCACATCGATCAGTGCCAGAATTCTCTATTATGTACATACACATATACAAGGTGATCATTTGCAGAACGTACACCATACTTCCAGCAGAGATGACAAAAAACAGACTAACATTTTTTTATTTGGAACTAGATTACCCGGTGAATTTCGTAACACTTGAAACTGATTAAATCTGTCATCAAGTTTTGCTGGAACACATCCGAATGAATGTAGCGGCGCAGAATAGAGAGCTGTTTCCGAAGTGGCAACTCTCATACAAAATCTCATACAATATCAATTTTGGTTTCTCCGATTTTTCGGCTGTTCTTTTGGGTCTTGAATGACTTTTCTTCTTTTGCATCGATTTCGAAAAATTTCGAATTTCAATCACATTTAAATTTTCCAAACAATCTTCTTCCTTTGATTCGTCACAATATTTTCTTCTTCAAAAAATAATGAGTCGAACAATTCAATGAGAGTCAGATTGTCAGAAATTTCGGAAATATTATGACAATATCGATACATGTTTCAACATCAATTTGTAAATCTATCGTTTTTTACCATACTCCGGGAATTCCAACTGGATTCTTGAAATTTCGTGAATCTCTTGTCGAATCTACCAATCTATGAATTCATCGACGCATGTCTTGAATCCCGGAAAAATCGAGACAATCTCACTTCCAGAATAGTTCAGATGGCTGCAAATCATGAGAAAGGATGTGGGTTTGACAAATACCTCCAAAAATTGTTCGACTTCGCGAATCTTGGAAAAAAAGGTCTTCTCTTCAGGAAATTTAATTCATCCACTGTAATGTATTTTGAAACACCTAGTATTAGCAGAATTGAATCTTCTCGTTTAATATATGAATGTAACAATTATCCTGCTGTTTATTATTTCAAAATTACACCGTATTCCACGCTTTGAACTTTATTTTATACCTACAAAGCCATATGAAAATGCTATATGAAAATCCCAATATGTTGCTCTATCGAAAAATCGAGCTCCAATATCAATAAAGGGCACTTTGTTCGACTATGGGGGGTTCTATGCCGCTTTTCTGTTTCAACAGACACATCTATCAGAAGCTTTCCAAAAGTATATTATTTTGAGCACTCCAAAGCCTGCCTTTTGCGGCTTGTCTTGTGGAAATGGAGTTTTCCCATCGCTCGCTTTGTTTTAATCTTTCGATAACACGAATTGGAATTGGAATTTTCCTCGAGAGACTGAAGGTCGTCTAGAAAGTGTCAGGTGACCGGGTCTTAAGAACGTCTTCGCAAGGAACTGGAAGCCAAGTTTTTGTGAAACAGTTCTCGCAACGGACCTCGCATGGTCGTCCCATGAGAGAGCGCTGTGTGATCTGCCTTCCTGGTGGAGATACAAGCTCGAGTCGCATTGAACTCGTCTAGATTGGATTGGGGTTGGGAGCTCTAGAGGAGGAAATCTGCAAAGCTATGGACTGGTCACATTTAACAAATCGTTGATCCCAAGACAGATTCTCGTGGAACAACAATGATAGTCATCATAGGATCCTCATCTACCACCACATAGAGTGACTCAGTGTCAAGCTCGATAGAATAATGCTACGGTGGTGATTGGGAAGTTCGAAAACGGAACGAATTCGCTTCTCCACATTGAGATTTTGTGATTTGTATGACAAACGAAGTCGGTCAGAGTTGAAAATTCGGGAGCCAATCGATATACTCATTCAATATCTTCGATATATTTTTACAAGCAGATGATTGTGAGTGGTTTCGGCAGGTGTTTCTATTTTTCTTCTTTATTATCTATTCCCTTTCATTATTATTGCTGTTTTTTGTAATAATAGGCATCGACTGTTGAATGGTTGTATACAAGCGAAATAAAAAAATAATAAATATGCCGTTGAGACAATATTTCGGGAGATTTTTGGGAAACATAAAATTTCGAAAAACCTCTTATTCTCTCACGATGATACTGTAGGTTTGTTTATCAGACGTTTCGTCACGGAGATGTGATCATCAACCATTTTCTCTTTCGAATACGGACCTGTGTTTTTTTCGTCATTCTCCAGAACTCCTAGTGACAACTTCGTACGAGCGCACATTTTTAATTTTATTCGAGAAAGCTCTTTGGCGTTATTTTCGCCGACATTATGAATACGAAAAATATCCGGGCTCGTAGAGCGACGTCTCGATCATACTAATACCGAGTGGAGGGAAGCTCGCCTGCTTTATTTCCACAGTTTTTTCTCTCGAAAATAAGGAAAATGCGGAAATTGAATGGCTCTGACTACTGGCGAAGGAGAACTTGATGAGACTGCGAAACGCTAATACTATATAATAGTACATAAAATACGATAGTACATTGCCGAAAAAAAAAAAGGAAATTCTACTATGTCATTGATCTTTCTCATAATTCAATTATTCTCTCTGAAAACGTGCTGGTACACTGTCAGTGGATTTTCACCAATATTTTCATAACACCTTGTGGATATCAGTAGCATCGATAGCAAATCCTAACACATGAATTTACATTTTTTTGTTGATAATTTACTTCCGGTTTAACCGGAAATGCCATCTACTTCTTCGATTTGAGTGGGACACTCTATATATTTTCACAGATTTCGAAAGAGATTGTTATTTTGAATTCATACATACTGAGTTTAGTGTGAAAAAAAATGTAAAAACGAGGAATATAGCACTTTGATCAACCTACTTTTTAATTATTAGAGCAAAAACCATCATCATCCATTGCGAAAACTGCTTCACAAAAACTTGGTTTTCTATTCCCTGCGAAGAGATACTTCACATACCAGCACTTGCTCATGATCTACAAAGCACAAATTCGACCTGTCCTGGAGTTCTGTTCACATGTTTGGAGCTCAGCCCCCATGCAAACATACGCTAAAAGTTCTTAGATTCAATTCAGAAGAGAGCTATTCGCCTAGTCGATGATACAACACTCACCAAATCATTGCCCTCTCTAGATCATCGTAGAAAGGTCGGCGATCTATGCCTATTTTATAGGTACTTTCACGGTCGGTGCTCAACGGAAATATCATCTATTATGCCACCACGCGCGATTCCTAGTAGACAAACCAGACGAGCTCAGGCTGGTCACTCCTACACTGTCAGGCTCGAGACCTGTCGAACATCGCTATACCAAGCATCATTCATCAATAGAACGGCAAAGTTGTGGAATTCTTTGCCTAGTGAAGTCTTTCCTGATGCTGGCTAACACGATGTTCCTCGTCGAACATTATAGGTTTCCCTTTCGTGTTGTCCACAGATAAAAAAAAATCATCAAAATTTCAATACGTTCTTTTCCACTTGATTGAACCATTCTAAATTGTACAATCTGTAAATTCTACGTTTATTTATTACTATGCATACAAACAACATCAATTAGTTTATCTAAATTGTTTTTTGCTCTAATGCAAAAAACGCAAAGGAGGTTGATTAAAGTGCTATATTCCTCGTTTTTAAAATTTTTTTCACACTAAACTCAGACTTCCCATATCGCTTCAGATGTATCACAATATTTTGGAAGCAACCTCGACCTCATCAATTTTTTTCAACATATTATGTATGGAAATGCATCGAATGCGAATATCTAGCGTACAGTGAGTAACAGAATCCATGTTCTGCCGCTTCGAAAAATTGGAAAGCTTTCGAATTTTTTTACATCTTTACGTCGTGATTTCTATTTATTCGCATGAAAGAGTTCGGATTTTGTCCATACGTCGCATATATGGAGGTTGTTTGGCGCCCTGACAGACCACGAACAAATATTTGAATGATTCGCATGTATTTCGAAGTTCGAAATCCGTGAACATCGACGTCGAACTGGAGTTTCGTTGCGAGTGTTTATTTCTCCCTACTACTGTCAAAGATTTCCTTCATTATATTCATTTATATTTGTATGATGATCATTGGAAGGAAACCGTGTTCCGAAATGAAAAAAAAAAATAGATGATGGTTCTTCCATGCAGAAGCCTGATACTTATATGTGACGCCTACTGGAACTTTAGGGATATTTATTGATTGAAGAGCCAAACGACTTCGAATGATGAAGCAAGTGAGAGCCAATTACAGATGTATGACAATACCATCAATGTTACTGTTATTATCTGACGATGATATCCTCCCTCTTGTTTCTAGCAGATAGATCACTCAATGTTGTTAGGTGGAGTTCCATCTGATAAAGTGACTATCGATGCTGGTGTCCCACAAGGATCTGTCTTGGCACCAACTTCGTTCTTGCTCCACATCAATGATTTGTTGGATGTGACCTCCAGCCCAGTTCCCAATATCATCTAACGAGGCCAGACATACAAGACCGAGACAGGTCAATGTCAATGAAGGTCTTCCAAGAACTTTGACATGGGTATTCGAAAATCTTTGCAAGGAAAGTGCCCAATATGCCTACGAAGTTGTCAATATCTATCCTCGGTATCACCACCAGCAGAGCTCCCATGTGAGGTTCATTGCGAGAACTGCTTCAAAAAAACTTGGTTTTCTATCCAGGGGAACCTCACACCTTATCAGCTCTGCCCAATTCAACCTGTCCTGGAGTTCTGATAGATCAGTTTCAACAGGAATATTAGGTTTTATCCACCATAGTCCTAGTCCATAGAACTTATTTCACATAGAACATATTTCACTCCTTTCCAAGGCGTGAAGAGACTTCTTCTTGGTCAAGGTTTTTTTCACATTTCATGAACTGGTAGTTCATAAACACAAAGCCACATTTTATCAACCTGGTACTCCAATACTGTGAATGCGAATCAACACAGAGCACAGAACATCAGAATAACGGCCTACCGCGGGGTTATTGGCAGACACGATGTAGAGTTGACAGGGTTGCGCCGATTTCGCGCTATAAACGAGCTTACTGACAGCGCGCGATGGTTGCGGTGGGATGAAAGAGAGTGCCACTGCTACCAACATTTGCTTCCACAGCTTGGTTGATAGTTGAAGTCCAAAATCACCCTGTGTCGTTGCTTTCACCCTGGCTGAGGCACCCTCCTGGTCGTATCGATATACAAAGTGGGCGTTAGTTGTGTAAACTTGGGAAAGTTTGTACACACACTCACATAATATGTCAAGCGGAAAATGTTGAAAAACAATAAAGAACTGTCGCCGAATAAAAGGGAAAGCGTATGCGGCAAAGACAAACTGGAAAACGCTGAATCACCTACGGTGTTTCGGAATTACAACGTTTCGTTTCGTATACGAATATACATCGGAATAAACATGAAGTTTGTAAAGTCGGAAAGTTATAACAACTTCTGACGCCGATACCCTGGCGATATATATTTCGTCGAGTCGGGTACAATGGGATTGTTTTCCATCTGGTGCTGACGTTGTTCTAGTGCTTTGTTGGAATATGAAGGAAAGAATGTCAGGAATAGTCCTGGAAATGCACAATAAAGTCATGAAATGAAATGCTACAGTGTCTGTGGGTTAATTGACGAAATGGTACATTCATTTTTGCAGATTCTTGGGATTTTATCTGCTCGTTTCTAAATAATTGAAATAGTAATTATAATAACTATTTCAATACATACAGGGTGGCACTATGAAAACGAAAAAAGGTATGCAATTCACTGAGAGATCAAGGAACTGACAGTAAAATAAATGATTCTGCATGTGATGTTGGATAGGACAGGATTTGAAAAAAACACATGAGGCACTTCTTACATGAACATCGTTCTAACTAGAAAATGAGAGATAGTGATGAAAGGGAAAAAAGCGTTACTTTCCATCACTAGCCGATTATTTTCATAAACGTGTTTTCTCGAGCATCGAATTCCAAAAACAAGGAAGCGTTGGTGAGAGATTTCGATAACCTTCAAAATGATGTATCACTTGACCCCTCACCCCATTTGAGATTCAAGGGTTGGAGCTCACCTCTCCGAGGGGTTTGAAGCGAAAAAGTTGAAAACAGGCGCAAAATATTTCCCCCTGGAAATAAAAATCGACCGGTTCGAGCGTTTTTGAGAACGATAACTATGTCAAACCGGCCTTGTTTCGTTTTCATTGGGCCACCTAGTATATAAAGATAGATATCTACTAGTCCATGAAGGTATGTTGTAAGTTCAACCTTTTTAGGTAGCACTTGACGTGCATAAACATGAACTAGTTGCCGAGAACATAATCAATTGTTCGGTCCGGTTTACAATAATCAGAGTTGTTGTTAATTGTAGCGGAAAACTCGATTAAGATGAGCAAACCGCGATCCGCGGTATCATTCTAGTTCAATTTAGTTCGATTTTGCTAGTACAGGCTGTTTCATTAATATTGTACAAAAATCCAAAGGTAGATGCTTTTCCGATAAATATCCATGACGTCGAAGATATCGTATCGTATAGCTCGAAATTTTCGCTCGAATGACTGTGATTCATGAAGAAAAACTACCAAATTCATCATCTACATAAGATTGCTATCTTTTCTACGCCACTGTAGTTCTTTTCTGTTTGCCAAGAACCCTCGTACTTGTTTACCTCTTCGTAAAATTAATTGAATGTCCCTTTCCAGTCGAAAGTTATACGAGAAGTGTGTTTTCGCCGTCGAATGTCGGATTGCTCGACGAATTGCTACATTTTTTATGCCGATTTTGATGGGATGGGAAACGGCAGTTTTTCATTCGGGATCTTAAGTGTCAGCTGGGCCATCAGAAATCGTTCCGAGGCGAAGACGAGAAGTGAAATCAGCATTAAGTAAGAGTATAGGCCAAAAAAAAAACGCAATTAGGAGCGAGATTACTACGTTAACTTCACGAATTAATTTTTTTTTCGATCGCAGATTCGTTTCTCACGGGTCATGACACGAAAAAAAAATGAGAACACTGGAATGAAAACATAGAGGAAGGATAAAATGCGACTCAGAAAGGAAGCGAATGGAGACAAGTTTGGATTGTTGCCACAGGACAGGATGAGAAAATGAAAAGAGAGAGGAAAGGAGATATATGCATGAACAATTGAGAGAGGAAACGAAACGATTGAGAGCAGTTAGAAGAAGACAGGGCGAAACACAAGAAAGACGAGAAGAGAGATGAGGAATGAAACAAGCTGAAACTGTTGGTACTAGTACGAGGTACTAGACGTGCCAAGAGAGGAAGCTGGAAAATTTAAAAAAAAAAGACATGTCGCAGGAAGGACAAGAAGAGTTGAAAGTCAATATTGAAGATGACATATCGAGAATATGAAAGGCATACACTGTGGAACAGCCAAATGGAATAAATTCGACAACAAATAAATGAGGGTGTGTTGGGAAAAACGCTTGGACACGTCGATTTGTATTTTTTTTCGAAAAAAAAAAATTATATAGAGTGTGTCATGTGACAGTGGCCAATACCAACTTTCCTAATTCAAATAGAACACCCTGTATCTCATTCCATCATTAAATTCTCACTGAAGAGCTGATTTCATCGATACACCCCACTTGGGGTCTAGCGGAAATGATTACAGAGATATAGGGTGTGAAAAATCGAGATTTTTCAACGTAATGAATTTTTTGTGTTGAAACTATGCATCATTGGTCGAAACGACTTACATGTCTCTATCTTAATTTTCGATATACTATCTACTGACATTTCTTCGGGACAGATACAGGATGATCAATTTTCTGAATTCTATATTTGTTTAAATCAAATGACAGTAGGTAGTAAATCAAAAGTCAAGGCAGGGACATGTAAGCCATTTCGACCAATAATGAATAGTTTGGACACAAAAAAATCCCAAAGTTGGAAAATCTCTGTAATCATTTCCGCTAGACCCCAAGTGTGGTGTATCGATGAAATCAGCTCTTCGGTGAGAATTTGAAAATGGGATGGAATACAGAGTGTTTCATTTGAAATGAGAAAGTTGGTATTGGCCACTGTCACATGACACATTCTATATAATTTATTTGTTGTCGATTTTATTCCATTTTGCTGATCCACACTGTATATACAAGATCACAATCATTTTTCGTGTTTGATGCATCGTACCACGTATATCTTGGATTTATAGAGATTCAGATGTCGACGTGGGCGACAAGAAAGGAAATATATCATCATTTCGGTCGTTTTCTCTGAGAAATAAACTCCCATTGTTGTCTAAATAATTTTATTTGATTATTTCGGTTCATATCCTGTGCCGACGCTCGATTTTTTGCTCTTCCGCTTATTTTATTTGATGTTCATTTGGAATCCTGTAGCCCGAGTAGCTCGAGGCATTTCCGCAACTACATTCCTCGAACTCATTTACTTATTCCTCCAGTCGGAAAACTTCTCGAATAATAAAAATAATTTCCGGGACGCGGAGAATCCTCCGTAAATAGATTATCCGGATTTGCTGTGGAAATGCAACATACATTCAGTTCATCTCGATAACAACAATATAGTCTTTGAAAAAAATATGCTGTCATCATATTCGACCGGGAGGGGAGATTTCGCCTGAGGCTACTTTCACCCCTAACTGCAATCGAACTGTGAATACAATTTTTCAATTTGGTGTATTGTTTTATCGATGAAATATTTTTCGTGAGAGTAATACCGAGATCAACTGTATTTGCTGAGTATTTGATTTATATGATATGATGTAAACGATGGTCGAGTTGGCGATGAGCGCAAAGGCGCTGTGATTTTAAGGTAGTCACTTCTCGGTCGTGTGTTCAAATCCCCCACTGCCTGCAGAAATGCGAAAAAAAAAGTGACTTGGTGTAGTACGAATGAGACCTTCGATCATTGAACAGACTAGATAAGTAATCCACACCCCTGGCAATACAGTTTGTTTGGAAGCAACATCTATAGTATCTATCTTTGTCTGAATAAGGATAGCAGGAGCTGATTCTCCCAGCACCAGTGCCGTGTTGTCAGAGGGGATCGAATTTATTATTAATTCATGATGAAACCAAATTGAAAATCCGTAACAATTTCAGTAGTACTTTTCAGCATTTCTTGATGGGAAAATGAACATCCTTATACTTCCTTAACATTGTTGCGAAACATTCGAATATATACAATCCTATGGTGAATTTTGTAATTTGCTTGTAATCGATAAACTTATTATGACCACGTCACAAGAAAATTTCAATTCTCAACGCCATATGAAACAATATACTTACTATTCAGTATACACTGTGTCTGCTTATTCTTTATCATAAATAACGTTCAATTTCGATAATGTACATTTATAACTTTGGCGATCACTGACAGTGCATGTAAATATATTTACGATTTTAAAGTTCAGTACCTACTAGTGGAAATAATTTTCAAGGCGAATAGATATGATTGCATATTTGAATGTAATTTTCAAATCTGAAGATGAAACTTTCTCATATCATTTTACGATATCGTCAAAAATGAAGGAGGTTTTATCTTGAGCAGAATTCATATATTTTGTCGCAAAATAATGATGTCTGATCATTTCATTTTATGTAGATATATTAAAATCAATGATAAATATGTGTAGACAAGTATTATGACGGAATGTTATATCAACAATAAAATCATGACTTATGTAAAGATGTAGCAAATAGCAGTGTTTCTTATTTGAAACACGACTGAAATGGAAAACAAACATGGATAATCACACAAATAATTAATTGATTTTTGAATAGGATTGTTTTTGTTAACATACTTCTCACTCTAACTTCCGTTGAATCTTTCAATTTATTTGCCTCATGATGGAGTCTTGCAGTGAAATATTTCTTCAAAATTAGTTTGACTAGTTCCATTGGGTGATGTTGTGAAGGGTCGGGGTCAGTGTTGTTCAAATGCATCAAGAACAGTCGACGGTAAATTTCTCATTGTTGTGTGTACAAGAAGTATTGTAATATTCTTACATTTTTTATCAAAAATAATTATTGAATTCATCATTATTTTCAGTGATTTCTCAGCAGCTTTGCATATTTTGACTACAAATAAGGAAGCATTTATCAGTGCTCCATATTTCACCACAAGACACTGTCGCGCTGACCTATGGATATAATCAATGTAATCTAATCAATTTAAATAAATTTTATTTTTATTCATTCCATTTGGGAAAATGCTTCAAAATCTCGAATGATACGACAATGGTAACTTACCTATGAAATGACGTGTTTTGATCGCCAGGTTCAAATTGTCTTTCACATACCTCACAACGTCTCACCATCATAACAAATCACCAAAACAGGAAATAAACTGAGTTTCTGATGAATTCTGAGTACACAAAACTGAACACAAGTTGAATGATATCGATAAATCGAAACGTAAATAATGACAGATACCAAACAAAGCAATAATCGCCGTTGACTGTCAATATCAAATTGTGGTGTTGCAACGTTGAGCAAAAAGTATTCATGATACCCATGCTGGTCCTCGAGCCCCCAAGAAAGTAAAATTGCTAAGTCTCAGAATAATGTAGCAATCTTCTATTGATCAGAACTGATTCTATTCGTCATGACCCAAATTGATTATTATATTTGTGCATTGAACTACATGAATTTATAAAGAAATTTGAATATTATGGACTATTCATCACTTTTTGATGATTGGATATGACAACACTGGCGCCGATTGGGTACTTATATTATGATAATTCTGGGAATTCATGTTAGCATCAGAATATTTGTTTTGTTATCCTTCTAGTGGGTTTGTTGTTCGGAGAATGAGACAGTGCTGTCCCAATATAAATTACAATAATACTCTTCTTGTGACTGGTCGAATGACGAAATGTCATTCAAGAGAAAAAAAAAAAAAAACAAAAATAGTCGATGATAATTTGTGAACCCAAAGCGGTAGATTGAAGTCGTCTGTGGACGAGCTCGGTTCCACTTGAAATATCATCGATAATCATCATACCACTCGTTATATTTCAGCTGAAAAAGGACCCATCTTCAGTCATTGACAAGTATTGGATGAATACTTTCCACTGCAAAGCACTGACCTTTCCTGAAAATTAACTTTGTATGTTTTCGTGCAGGTATGGAAGCTCTGATGTCGGAATTTTTCAACGATTCAGCTACGGCCTTCTATGTCATCCTGATAATTTGGATGGCTGACCAATACGACGCGATATGCTGTCACACCCCTATTTCCAAGAGGTATTGGTTGAGGTGAGTCTTCTCGCATGCTACATCCCCGTTCACGTATTTACAATCGACAAACATTCTCACCAAAGTGCTTCTTGTATCCCAATATCGTAATTGACATATGAGACCTATGATATGTTCAATTGAATGCACAAAAAGGAACATTTAATCGTAGTATTTACAAGATACGCGCTTGACTAACTTTTCAGCTCTTTCATGACTATAATCAATGATGATTTGAAGCAGCAATTTGTCCTTGGTTAATATTTGCAGACGGTTGTTTGCAGTAATAAAAAAATTGACGGTCCTCATACTAATTGTTGATAACAAGGATTATGTAAATATGTATCAACATCGAATTGAACGTTTTCGATCGGTTTCGGTCAGATACGTCGTTGATGATTATGCTGATGGTGATGGCTATACAATCGACAAACATTTTCGCAAAAGTGCCCTTTGCGTCCCAACATCGTAATTGACGTTGATAATCACGCCCTTCTGTCGATTTGTTTGACGATAAACGCATGTTGGGACACAAACACGTATCGGTCCAGTTACTGACATCCAATATCTGTAACGCGGTGTCTTTGTGACTTTGCGAACGTTAATTAACGAGTTTTATTCAAATTCGCCCGCGTAATTGGAAGCCTATAGTAGCGTTGTTGTATTATTTCAGCCATCCGTTGTTGGTGATATGTTGAAGAGTTTCGGGAAACTCCTGGTGGTCCAGAAGATATTCGATGAGATTTAGAGGGAGCTGGCTTTTTGCCCAGACCATCGCGACTTTTTTAGATCTGATTTGGAGCATCTCTATGTTCGAAACACATAATAATTATCTTTATTCAGCATCGTTGCTACATATATGAAAACATTAAAACATAGGTGATAATCTTTAAACGATTTCTCAAGTCTCTTCAATTAGACTGAGCAGTTTTGACGATGGCTTCTGGAGGTAGCGTTCTGCGCTTGGATTTCCTTCTTTGAATTTTGCTTTCTGTTCCATGCAAAGAGGTTTTTCACACCCCTGCTATGATTTATGAAGCGCAAATTCGACCTGTCTTAGAGTATTGTTCACATGTTTGGAACTCAGCTCATAAACTCACTCTAAAGCTCTCAGATTATTTTCAGAAAAGAGCTATTCGAATTTCTTGACTTCTTTAGAACATACTTAGATACTTTAAAATGGTGCCTGTCTTTCCATTTTTATAGATATTTTCATGGCCTATCAAGCATCATTCATCCTATGACTAGGAATTGATTGTGATTACAATAAGATAACATCCATTCAATAACATTTTTCTGGCTGCTTTCAATATTGATATCAGGTACTTTAGATGACTGTTCACGTGAGAATAATAATGTTGTTTCCTGATTCCCACTGAAATATGATTCGCTATTTTCTGTGAAACACTTATGAAAGGAGGTTTCTTTATATGAGTAATATGTCTCTTTAAGATTGAAACCTCATCAATATATATACGCAGATATTTTTTCTCTTATATATGTGTGAATTTTACCAATCAAGAATCCTCTGAGATTTCTCTCGAATGATAAGGGGCACTCTAAGTAGCACAAGCTAATTTTTTTGTCATCTGCATATAGCTCGATGTCGATGAATGGTGCGTTGATATAAATCAGAAACAGAGTGGGTCCAAGCATAGAGCCCTGTGGTACCCCTCACTTCTTTTCATCGCTCAACATAACCAATGGGAAATCTGAGCATCAGGAAAGTCTTCACCAGAAGAAGATTTCCACAACTTTGCCATTTTATCGATGAAGAGGTGAAGAGATGATTCCATGATTTTCTAGATTGCTCAATGAATTCGTGTATCTTCATATGCATATTGTCACAAACGAGGTTTGTACATACAGAGAATGAAAAGAAGATCAATAATGAAAAAACGAACGTTTTCCAAACACAACAAATATACATATTCATCCATCTTTGAAATGACATTAATAATTGAAACGAATGCTTACCAACTGAAAATCTATATACAAAAGAATGATCTCCAGGGGTTTGGAGTAAGGGCATTTTACGAGCTGCCTCGAACTCCGAAAATTCGGGCAAATGATTTCTATCCTAAAACCAAACTGATACTCGACTTCATATTGACCTTTTTTTTCGAACCGGCATCCCTGTACTTTTTATATTGATGAATTATATTTGAAAACTCGAGAAAGTCCGTTCACTTCACTTGAACTCGAGATGCTTCGATGGTTTTCAACGTTCGAACGAGGTCCCTAGAGCTCATTGACTTCATAATTTATTGATAGAAATCTTGTGACAAATCGGAGTATACAGGGTCTAGAGCAAATGATTCCTTCGTCGGTAAAAAATCCAATCGTTCCGTGAGACCTCTCGACTGCTAATTTAGTTTCGATCGCGAATTCTCCGTCAGTTCGTTGGAAAAACAGGAAGAGAGCCATTCTCGATGCGACGCTAGAAGGGCGGGGCAGGGGGAAAAAATTAAAATTCCTCAACCACTTCTGAACTGTTGATGCCGTTACAAAAGATTCAATTTGTGCTTGTTGAAAATTCGGGAAATGTAATAATATTATGACTAAGTGGGTGGAAACGAGAGGAAGAAGTCGGAATTTCGCATTTAATATATTCTGGCCGACGGAAATACCTCGCCGGATTAGGTGAGATGGAGACAGTTGTTTTCACAGCGAATACTGGGAGTTTATGATGTTGTGACTCATAATTTTCTGAGCTGTTGAATTAGTCTCATGATGATTTATTTACGTATTTAATGTATCGAGAACAGTCTATTGACGTCAATAGTCGTGTCATTCGGCTGCCACCTCCGAACAGAGATGACCTGAAAGATCAACCACTTTACAACACAATTATTGCGTGAATTCCTCATTTATCATGACATACGTTTCGACTATATTTGTATATCATACTCATAGTTTCTGACAGAGCTAACAGTACTTTTTTGTATGAACACGACTGGCTATAAACGTCACGAAGCGTTGACAAGAGTATAGCGTCTAGCGGTAACACATGAACAGGAACGACAACAGCAGGATAACAACGTCACCAGTTTGAATGGGTTTTTGGATATGGCCGTGATTTGAATTCGAAAATAAAGCATGCGAGTTGACTTTTAGAATCAAAGATGCCGATATATAATGTTTCTAAACCAGAATATCACCACAAAGGAAATTCGTTAAGTGTGTATGATTAATCATCTGAAGAATACGTTATTGGAATATAAGTCTTTCATGTATAACAGAAATAATACTAGTCCTAGCACTGATCCTTGGGGAACTCCATTCTTCTGCTAATTCTAACTATATCAATGAAACACCCTGTTATAGGGCTTGACTAGCCGAAATAAATCGGGGAATCTCGCATCGCATGAAATAGAACGCGATTCGTAATCGAATCTCGATGTTTCATTCGTTTCGCTGTTATATAATATTGAGTCTATAGAAAAGTAATCAGAAAAAAAGCCTGTGGCGATTGTCCCTAAGCCGATTATTGTTTCTTGAGTTGTTTCTCCGGAATATCCCGACGCTTCGGAAATGGGCCAGTGGACTGAATGAGCGATGTTGTCAGATCGTCGATTTTGACGGCATTATTGAGAAAGTGTGTCGATATGATGGAAATTATTAATTAATTATGTCAGAACAGATAGAAAATAAAAATCAAATATAGATATAGACACGCAGAAATATAACAGGGATAACATAAAGAAGCATACCCTTGTATATTAGAAATGCAAATTGCATCACAATATCAACAGGCATATGAACCAATATACGCCATGCATGAACAGATTTACGAATTCAAGAAACATTATTATACGAACAATAATCATTCAATTCACATTTTCAGATGATTTTTGACATGTCTACATGATATTCCTGCAGGCTATAGTATTGCCAAAAATTGCTCAACTTTCACTTTGGAAATGCGAAATTTTGTACATGTCAGAAAATTCAGAGTACATATTTACCGGATGATCTTATCTTCAAAATTTCGTTCCTAATAATCGTTTTAAAAATCCAAAAAATCACAATCACTAAATCAGACCCGTAGAAAAAGAATCTGCGATCGAAATAACTGAATTCGTATCGATTACAGAGTAATCTCGCTCCTAAGTGCGTTTTTTTCCAAAAAGCACTCAATTTTCACTTTGACGAGCAATATCTCCGGATCGGTCGGTCCTACAAACTCGATCAACTCACCGATCGATTCCTCGATCGATTTTCATCTATATAGATAACGGAATTTCAAACGATTCGATTGATAAATGCGAAATTTCGTTTATGTCATCAAATTCAGCGTACATATTTACCGGATAATCGTATCTTAGAAATTTCGAAGTTCCTAATAATCGTTTCAAAAATCTGAAAAAAATCACAATCACTAAGTCGGACCCTTAGAAAACGAATCTGCGATCGAAATAACTGAATTCGTATCGATAACAGAGTAATCTCGCTCCTAAGCGCGTTTTTTGCCAAAAATCACTCAATTTTCACTTTGACGAGCAATATCTCCGGATCGGTCGGTCCTACGGACTCGACCAGCCCACCGATCGATTCTACGATCGATTTTCATCTAGATAACGGAATTTCAAACGATTCGATTGATAAATGCGAAATTTCGTTTGTTTCAGAAAATTCAGCGTACAAATTTATCGGATAATCGTATCTTCGAAATTTCGAAATTCCTAATAATCGTTTTAAAAATCCAAAAAAATTCACAATCACTAAATCGGACCCGTAGAAAATGAATTTGCAATCGGAGTGACTGAATTCTTATCGATAACAGAGTAATCTCGCTCCTAAGTGCGTTTTTTGCCAAAAAATCACTCAATTTTCACTTCGACGAGCAATATCTCCGGATCGGTCGGTCCTACGATCTCTATCGATTTTCATCTACATAACGGAATTTCAAACGATTCGATTGATAAATGCGAAATATCGTTTATGTCAGAAAATTCAGCGTACATATTTACCGGATAATCGTATCTTCAAAATTCCGAAATCCCTAATAATCGTTTCAAAAATCTGAAGAAATTCACAATCACTAAGTTGGACCCGTAGAAAACGAATCTGCGATGGAAATAACTGAATTCGTATCGATAACAGAGTAATCTCGCTCCCAAGTGCGTTCTTTGCCAAAAATCACTCAATTTTCACTTTGACGATCAATATCTCCGGATCGGTCGGTCCTACGGACTCGATCAGCCCACCGATCGATTCCTCGATCGATTTTCATCTAGATTGGAGAGTTTCAGACGATTCGATTGATAAATGCGAAATTTCGTTCATGTCAGAAAATTCAGCGTACAAATTTATCGGATAATCGTATCTTCGAAATTCCGAAATCCCTAATAATCATTTCAAAAATCTGAAAAAATTCACAATCACTGTGTCGGACCCGTAGAATCCGAATCAGTCATCGAAAAAAATCAATGCATCAAAGTATCTGAGTTATCTCGCTCCTGAGTGCGTATTCAGTCAATCGCCCTGTATACCCTCGAGACATCTCGAAATCCAAGACGACAGAGACCTATCACGGCCGGACCCCTACGAACACGGAAACGATACCCTCTCATCAAATCGCCCATTCATCTCCCATAACTGGGGCAAATTAAAATTATGTGTCTCTTGTTCGGATGAGATAACATTCGTCGGGGGATGCGCTCGGTCATCCCTAACGAGATAGGGGGGTGCTTTTTGCGCTCGACGAGACTATGGTGGATGATGCTGCAGATCACAGGGTCGAAACCGGGGAGAGGCAAGGCATGACGGCTGGGATGACAAATTACTGGTTAAGATACGTAATCGGGCTTGTATACATTGAGGTTAGGTCACTCTCTCCTGCTTCATGTTTCAACTCGTATAGGGGGTATTAGCGACAAGTTTGGGTGACTCAAAAAAAAAATCGAGGTTACATTTCTTCACGTGCGAATGACAGTGCAAAGTTTCAGAATGACATTTGGGATCCATCTCGAATATATTTCTCTCGAAAATCTTTTTTTCTTAATGTAGAACTATTGAAAAATTATACATAGACAGGTATGGTTTTTATAGTTGAGCTCAGTTGAGACTAACAACGAAGCATTAATAGGTCATCAAGAGTCTGCGAAACTATTGATTAAGGGTTAGTCAGCATAAATGAGCTGGAATTCAATAATGCGCCTCTACTATACCTCATTGAGGTCGTGTGACACCTTTTATCAAAGGTCTAGAAATTAAAACGGACTTTGTTATGTTGAAATCTGGAACACATATGTGAATCCATAAAAAAATCGTGAGTTCTGAGCTCTTAGCAAAATAAAACAAAAATATGTTCATTCATCTTTTCCAATCTTGTCTCATTCAGTATCAATATCTCCGATGGTTCGACAGATGAAAGAACTTTCCGCCCTCACTATGTGTTGAAATTATTGACTGGAACGCGTGCACCTCGACGCTGGATTTGGGGAATTGTCGAACTGTTTTTCCCATTGAGGGAAAACTTTTAATAGCGTCACATCTCGATCGCTCTCGCATTCCACTTTGAACACCCACTCGAACTCCGGTTCCTCCAGAGTTCGAGGAATCTCAATGCGTGTGGGTCAAGTTTTATTTTCGTTGTTGAATATCTTGAGAAGGTAGGCTAATATGCAAATTTTTGTCATACTTCGAATCTGTCGAATGTCCAGTGACAGAGTTTTTTTTGTTCAACTCTCGAAATCCTTCGAATCCTTTAGAGTTCTCTGTCTAGCCCGGTTTTTCCTACGAGACTTCAAATGTTAGTCTTTAGATCCTTTGGATAATCGATTATGAAAACGTTAAATGGAATAATGAAAATTTTTGAGGTAGACTCGAAGTTGTTCGTTATTTGGCAGAAATTCCGAAAAACGTAGCACCTCCTTTTCGAATTGCCTGGATTAGTTACACCACAAGTTCGAGACGTGTTCGAACGGTGAATGAAAAGAGATTCTAGATAACCCTTTTAGAGGCGAAACTTGGCCAACATTATTCCCGAACAGGATTAATACAAGGAAATTTTTAATGACGTTTGCTGTTCGACTGCCGTGATACAATTCTCGGATGAGATATTAACGCTCCGAAAATATTTTAATTAGAGAAGTTTTTCCATGTCTCAGAATTACTGAGCTTTTGTTTCTTTCCTGTGGAGCTCTATTGTTCTTTCGGTTGATCGTGTTTTGCATCTGGAGCTTCGGTCCTTTGTCGATCATCAACAGGGTGAACCGCCTTTGCCTCCAGTCCGGTCTACAGTGTCTTCATACGAGGCAGTGGTGACGATAGTCTTCTTATTTGCCTCCTGATGGCTGGTGGGTGGAGCTGAGACTTCCAAACTCCACGCGTTGACCCTTAAGATGTTCCTCGAACATTTTCCTTTCGTGTTGTCGAACGAACATCGATATTTTTCGTTCGATATGCCCATCTCTAGCATTGCCCCCCACATTCGAGTCTGTCCCCCCCGCTTACGCCCCATTCCCCAGCCCGTTTGTCGCGACGGATCTCATCACCGACGTTTGTGCCTATATAAATAAGCGGACTGGATCGCGCGGGCAATTTACCACCACCGAGAGCGCCATCTATCATTCGCTAATCAGCCTGAATGGGCCCTAATTTCGGCCGGAAAACCGCCCCTTCACCACCCTCCCCCCCACCCGCGTGTACGTTATAATATGCTCGTGTTTGCTCGGATATTATGTATGACTGTCGCTCGTAATTTGTTTGGATTGAGCTCGAGAGTTTCGAATGACGTTGTTAATTTTGCGGGACAATTTGCTCAATCAAAAGGTCGCTTTTCTTAATCAAGTCAAATACACGAGTTCGAGGCACGGTTTGTGGCGCCTGAAGTATTCTTCGGGATACGTCAACCCACCCTTCCTCTAATGATAGTACTCATTTCGATGCGAGCTTCGATTATTTTCGCTGGCCCCACCTAGTGGTGGATAGAAAGTTATCATCAACAAGCTTCGATTGTGTCTTCAGAGCTTTTGAGTGAGGCCTTCTTGCGAACGTTTCTCGAGTTTCCTCTGTGTGGTGGAAGACAAAGTCTCATCTGATCGGTCTCGGCACCAACTTTGAACGATGATCTGGCAAGAATTCTGCAAATCTAATCGAGTTCAATGCAACGAAAAGTCAGGCTGGAAGGACCAAGTCGTGAATTTTCATCATCGTTGTCAACACCAATAGCGTTGTCTGATGTGATGACATGATATAGATCATTTTTTCCTCGTATACATGTTGAGAAATGAGGCAGAAATAATAATCGTTCTCCGGTAGAATAACCATCGATTGCCTTTTATATTAATGTTCATGTTTGATCGACGATTCGCTAATTAAGACCGAGATGTTTTTTTTTTCTCCTACCATCTCCCTGTCTCGAGACTCTCTTTTATCCGTCTCTCTGCCGAGATTATCTTGTTATTAAGTTGGAGCGCTGACGGCCGCGGAAAAACAAAAAGCCGAAAAGCACAAGGAGCGGAGTCTTGTAAAGGAGCAAAAAGTAGTCGGGGGATGCAGAGTTCGCCGAAGGACGATCTCATTTTAATGAATATTAAAATATGTTTCGGAGATGAATCTGAATTATCTCGCCCATCAGATGCAATCGCTACGGATGAGCGGAATTATTTCTCGAACAGCATCTAGTTCCATTATTTTCCTGATGGATTGGCAAATACGGAGGAGGGACGAGAAAAACAACTTTCGATCGGTTGTTTGCATCCGGTGTTATTCCAGAGACGCAATAACACCGGCAGGTTTTCTTCTTCGCTGTCCCAGATAGACTAGGAGGATATCTCCTTCCAAGCGAGAGTTCAGTGAATGAGAAGATTATTTCATCCATAGAAAACTGGAGAACTATGGAGGAAATGTTTTCGGGTCCACAGACCCATATGGATTCACTACATGCTTCCTCACATGTCTTCGTACAACAGATTTTCTGATCCTGTGAAGTCTGTTGAAGGTTAATCATCAGAATCCTGAGCTCTTCCAGACTAAACAGAAGATTGTACAATCTATCTACATTCAGCCAATTCAGTAAGACCATTGATGGAGTGTATTGAGCGTGCAAGGATATACAAATATCAATTGAACATTTCAGCACGTGACTTGATCTCACCAATTACAACAATGCGGTTTCTAGGGCAAGTGGTCGCCTTACCAATGAGGTTGTAGTCTTAGTTTTTCCAGCCCTCGAAGCAAAGATGGCTAGATAAGCTAATCATCCAGGTGAAGATGAGATAAAAGGGCCATTTAGCCTCAACTAACCTGATTTCAAGGTCACTAGAGACAGATGAGAGGTTTACTCAGGTCTTCGTAACATGTACTCTGCAAATCACTTATCTATCGCAAAACTACTGTGCTACGAAACGAGCCCTGGACATGCAGAAAACGGATTGATATTCAACGAAAGATTGCAGTATTCATCTAGAATCCAGGAACACATCCAACGAGACCAGTTCATGTTGCGTTTCGCCCTGAATTCTAGGTTAAGGTTTCTGGCTTCAATGCGACCCATTGTGGATCTATTGTGGCTCACTCCCAGAGGTAGCAGTTCACCGCAAACTCCAGATATTCTCTCAGAGTTTATGGTGCATGAGATTTTCTTAAAATCGGTAGGTTCTAAGTTGGTGCAACCAAATATGTTGAACCTCCTTCTCCCAAGCATGGCCTTGAATATGATTTGTGTTCAGCTGTTTTGCCTCCCATGCAGCAAAACCGACAGTCCGTTTGTTGGTTCAAACCTATTCTTCCGAGGTGGTACCATAAAATACAATGTCCTGTAAGCAGTGCTGTCAGAATTCGCAGGTCGGTACTACTTCATTCCAGGATCTCAGTGGTAATCTTTGGGTGTTTGGTTAAAAACGCCTCCGAATGTTAGACATGGTAGATCAGACCAGTGCATGAGTCTTTTTTTCTCCGCTCAGTCCAGGTCCATGGTTGATAATGGTTTTGGCAGCACTCGTGGTGACTACAACGATTGGTTCCATTTTCCACGAGGGTGTTGTCTTTCTCGTTGCTCTCCACCACCTGGAGCCAACAACAAGTCTCTCTGTTGCTTCCAACAAGGCACTCCGAGAATTCGACGATGTTCTATACAATCTTGGATCTCGTTGGAGTCCAGTGCTTTGACAGCTGCTTGACTGTCTGGAAGATACTAATATTTTTGTTTCCAGAGGTCTGTTAGCGAAGATTTCGGTATGAAATATTGTAGCAGGACTACCAAGACTGATTGAAATGTCAGTGTCCTGACAGTTTCCTGCTGTAAACACCGACTCCCCCTTGGAGATCAACCTCGACTCGTGCATACCGACAGACTGCCGACGTCCGAACGGTCTTCGCGCGGTGTAATGGAGGGCGAGCAATTTTAATGGCGTTATTCGCATAATTGTTTTAATAAGCGGAAATTGTGCATCGCAGGGGCTGAGGTCGAATGTGCCTCGTAGGGCTGCAGAGTTGTTTACTGCCCGGCGCAGCGGTCGTTAATCGAAAGGCCGTGTAGATGCCGTCCGGTCGGAGCCATTCGGAAGACGTAACCGATGATGGGTGAACGTTCATAAGTGGTTCGATTTTTTTTGTCGAACGATAGGTTGGAAATCAGTAGAAGATTGCATATTGTACCTAGAGTCCACTAGCCAATTCAATGAGACCAGTTGATGTGATTATGTCCCCAACCTCAGATTATCGAATTGATGATCATGGCCTTCAAACTTAAACAAGTGACCAAGATGTCGTCCATCTCTCATTTCGATACTTTGAGAGTTGTCAATTGCATTTGAAAAATATGGTACTTTCGTCTAATTCGAGCTTCCCAAAATTGACGTAGATACCTTCGATCGCTTTGAAAGGAGGGTGTACACGTTACCGGTGAAGTGTTGTACAAGAGAATATAGTCTTGGGTAGAATAACAGTGAGAATCTTTATTCTCACCTCACTTGGTACATCCAGCCACAGGAGAATTGGAAGATCCGGCTCGAAGGACCAATTTTGACAAGTCACTATCACAGTGTTGTACAAGAGAATAAAGTCTTGGTTGTAATAACACTGACAGTCTTTATTCTCTCCTCACTCACAACACCTTTTCAAGTCTGACATTCATGTTTCTATCAAATCCGTCATTATACAGAATGATTCAAATTAGATAGACAGAGCAAGCGGTTCAGAAATAGTGAACTATTTTTTGGAAAATTGCTTCTGAAAGTCCCAGATTTTTTCCACGAACACATACGTATGCCCAGCTGAATATTCTCCTCCTGAGGTCTCCGTGATAAATCGGTGCCTGGAAGCACTATTCTTTTGTAAAGTATTGTATATTTCCTTTGGGCCCACATTGGAGTACAAGTAGGATCAATGAAGCTGTCGTCTAGAGAATCAGATCTCACATATTCGATCATATCACCCTCTCCGAAATGAGCACTTGAAACTGCAGGGAATTGAATCTGTCACTCTCTTCTTGCCTCATCAAAATTTGATAGAAGTAGAATCTAACACAGTGAAAAATCACCAGTTTCAGGTTGATTCCAGCATGGTACAGAAAGCTATTTTACTGACAATTATCGAAGCGAGTGAATAACCATTGAGTATTAATACTTACGAAAACAATAAACATTCCATCATAAGAACCGACTTACGACTAGGTCACTGTTGCCAAACCGCCTTGTTTGAAGCTTGTAATAGTGAAGTCGGCTGAGGTGAGATGAATCTCACACCAAATTCAAATACTTTTGACATGTTTTTCGTGAGCAATGAGTCTGTCACGTTTTTGGCCTGGCCACCCTGTACAGAAGGACGATATACGATGCGCCACAGTGAGATATGCAAGTCGCTACCGTGGAATATGAATTCTGGCGGATTAGAGACCTTCTTCTCTGTGATGGAGAGCTTACTATCTCGGACAATAGAACAGTCGCCATCTTTCAAGGGGGCATATTTAAATCTCGCCCTCAATGGAAATACATATTTTCGTACTTTGGTGGGATACGTGCCTTCCGGGAAACTTTTGAAATCAAAGAAGCCGAGATAATGCGCTTGTAGCTGAATAAATTCGGTTCCATGTTTATGTTGTGGGAAAACATCAAAAGTCCGTAAGACTCAGACTAGAGGAAAAGTATAACTCTTCCTCTGATATTAACTGATAAACCTGCTTCTCTATCCGAAATGTTTCTAGACAGGTGATAGAAAATGATAATGTTCATAAGAGGATACAATTTGCAGGATGACAATATAAACGATCTGAATTTAGTTTAGAAGTAAGAATCTTGACTGGACCTCCTAATGAAGGGAAATCTGATCACCTAATCTAATCTTCAATATCCTATGATTATCTTCGTGTGTTGTGTTGTTTTCGAATGAAAGATCTACCGAACGAGACGAAGTGGCAATAGTTGTTATTAGTCATTGTGTCGATGCTTGTGATGCAACGACCTCTAGTTCCCTTTCAAATGTCGAGCTCATCAATCAATAATGTCTCGACGTGTTACGACGAAATATTCAATCTAGACTACGTACTTACGAAATTAAACTCTGGATATCCAGATAATTTCTTTGGGAATGTACACCGTGAAGACACGAAACCATCGGCACAAAAAGCCAATTCCGTCTAATAGACGCCGCAGCGACAGGGTCCAGTTTCACCTTGCCACCCCTACGGTCTCCGACCTTCCTGATCTTTTCCCCGTCGTTTTTCCTTTTGTATCGGATAATATCTCCCATCGGACAAAAGAAGACGCTAGTGTCCGGGTGAACAAAAGGTAATGCGATATGTTATTCGCAGATTGAAACGTCCGTCAACTCTTACGAGACCGGCTACTGCCAGCTTGGATACGAACAAAGGTCGTGCCGAGGACCTCTTCCAATTTTTTTCCTTCGGATTGTATCATCGGTCCTCTCTTCTAGATGTATGCTGGTTTAATATTGTTATGAGCAAGCTTCAATCGATCAAGTTTTTTTCTTGGACAGTTCTTGGTTTCTGACTGCCTTATCGGCTTGTCAATTCTACCAGATCTGGAAGTATGGAACGAGAGAGAGATTTTCCACCTTCGTGAAATTGTCAAGTGGAGTCTAGTCTAGTCAATGGATTCGTGAGTGTAGTATCACGAATAGCTTTCTACTGATTCGAATTATGTGGATATTGCGCTTTGTAGATCGTGATCGTGTAGGTCTCATCCAACAGATGGTTGTTGTAGATATTTCTATTGCATTTGAATGATTGTAGTTTTGCATATAACATCCGTTCCCAGTGCCTAGTGTTGCCATATATTGGGTGGGATATACGAATGCCTCTAAATCAAATGAGACTGACGAGACTTCACAGAGCCCACTCACTCGAAAAGTGTTTCTATAGTGATGTATTTGGGATACAATGAAACCTGGGAAATAGATCCCATCCACAACATTTCATGGAAATAACGAATAACCAACATCGGACCAGCATATTCAATGTTTACAAAGAGCTTTCTATTGACGAGTTTTTGATATAAAACTCCGCATCGAACGGCAATCATAGAAGAGATGCATGAATCCCTACAATACAGGTAGGTACAATAAAAATGGAACTGTCGAAAAACAGTCGCGCTCAATTGCGTTGCTTTTTATTGAATATGGGCAAACAGAGAATCGAAATGGCAGCAATGATGTTTCATACACTGTCTGTCTGGAAATTCGCCACATTTTCAGAATCATGTAGAATTTTTCAGAGCAGATTGACTGGCCTTCAGATCATTCGATAATTTATCCTCCAAGTGAATCATCGATGTTCTCAACGAGGAATGAAAAGTATATCATTACATCTACATATTTTGCAGAAACGCCATTGGCTCAGAGCTTAAAACACTGAAATCCAAGTCGAAATCTTCTTCAAGTTTTGTGGTGTGGAATAAACAGGATTAACAACTGGAAGTTCCTTCGAACTCACCATGAAAGAAAATATTCACTGTGAAAACTGGATAACGCAGCAGGAAGATTTCCGAAGATCCAAAACAATGGTCTCAGCTCAAATCCTCCATTATGTGTCTTACCGCATTTTGTACGCCACTGACTTGTCACGTAGATGATCCTATATGACGAGGTCGAAAGCAATCAGGGCCGAGGCGAGCACGTGACATGCTGAAGTCTTGTTTGTCCATAAACACTATAACCCAAGATAGCCTTCGGCCCAATGAGCAGATACAAAAATGACGATAAATCTGAGATTAACCGTATTTGCCAACGTGAAAATGTTGAACTGTCATCATTATGATCCAAAGATGGAAGCGTCACTTGCAGGAATTGAACTATCATCAGCATCGATTATTTTGATCTTCATGTTTTTCTAGAATATCGACTTACATTGCCTAATGAATTGTTATAGCTTTTGAAGTAAAACAAAGCGCCAAAACGGCTGCTCAACCTGATTCCATGATCATGGAGTTTACACTCGTTGATTGTGTATAATGGTGCTCATTTGTTGACTAGTTTATTTTAAGGTATTTGCAGAAAACACTGCAAGCCAGTGCAAAACAAAATCGAACTGTTCTGAAACCGATTTCATTCGCGCTACGAGAGATAATATAACAAGTGCCATCACCGAATGTTTATTTTGATTAGATAGAGTAACAAATCACAATAGTGACCTTCGACAAAGACAATATCGGAACGGTACCGTTTCTCGTTTATTTTCGTTAGCGGCGATACTTACCTATTCGTCCGTGACTCACGATCGTTATTGAACCCGTATAAATCAGCACCGTGCTTGCGCTACATCAACATGTCTTTGTGATGTAAACATGTCATGGCGCACCCGATATCTGGTGGATTTGTCGAGATGTGGCGACGAGGGGATTCCGAACGTTCCGGAAAGTGTGGCTGTCGGCAAATAGAGGTCTACGCGATATACGGAACAATTCGATACGAAGGCGAGAATAACATTCGGTGTGCTGACGGAAATATTAGTAATGTCCATGGACCTGGCTGTGGGTCGCCCGAATCCATTTTTCGAGCGAAAATCTACGCCATAAATCTCTGTACCTATAAATGCCCGAGCAAAGGCCAGATGGGTGAAAGTATTTATATTTGTTAAGACTGCGAACTTGGAATCAGTGAGAAATTCTCTATCAGGTACAATTTCAGAAAATATGTTACGATTTGCAAAAAAAAACACTATATTGAAGAATAAGTGGCTCTGGAGATCTTACTTTACGCTATTTTTGTCACTGCTACAGTTAGATTATCAACTATTAGAATGAAGCATCATTTTTACTTTATTCGACGTCACAAGATACTCCTGTCAAATTTAAATAAATCAAAATGAATTTTCGCGTTTTTGAGAGCTAGATTTAAACACGCTGATGCGTACTTTGAATAACTTGAAGATAACGTGCATAACATAGCACAAGAATATTGTTGTCTTTGTCAGGCACTACGAATGTGACAGACATTTATAATGGATACGTATGTCGTGACAAATGAGGAATTTTCTCATGAATTTCGATTATTTGCTCTATCTCTATCTCTGATTGAGGGCTCGGGAGTTCACTTCACTCAATCTGCAGAGCTGTTCTTGACCGTTCTCATCTTTCAAGGTCGTGCGGATTTCATGATCTTGCGGATGATATTCGCTCTTGGTGTTCTCGACCATGGTCAGGATGTGCGATAATGCATGTTTCACAGCGAGTGAAGTTTTTCGAAGGCAGATACCTTGTGTATTGGTTTCACAGTCATGAAACATCGATTCCGATGGTTCCATTATCTGATTACATATAAAGTGAATATTCGATGGTTGAGTTCATGTTGTGAGTTTGATCATTTATTAGAATCCGTTTTTGAAGGAAAGTCAAGTGCATCTAACAGTAATTGTTTTCGTTCAATCGATCATTTGTGTGTCCGATGTTTTTAGGCGTACTGCTTTTTTTAGAAGTGACTGACGTTTGCAACTTGACTTGGGACTTGAGACTGTCGCGAACAGACAGAACATTAGCAGACTTTACAGTTGCGACAAGTTAGTTTCCTGGTTAGATCAAAGTCGCTAATTTCAATAACTGTTTACACAACATAGTGAAAAATTTGTCCTGCGAAACTTGCTGTGTAGGAACTCCGGCTGGAAACCTTTTCATGCGCTCCACAAAACACACAGTACGGTTCGTTGTGGCGTGCCGGATTCACTTCTCAGTTCATCGAATCTAATTAAAGTCATCTCCAGACTCGCCACCCCCTCCGCACCCCCCGTTTCGACTCCCTCTCTGGAACACGTGTAGCGACCACGTGATCGCGTCACTCACGTGCTCATGAAACGTGGCGGCTTGTTCGATGCCCCCCCCGATGGGACCGACGCGATACGGATTTTCTTCGAGGAAATTATTGGCCAGAAGCGCGGATGAAAATTGTATCTGTTGTCGATGGGAAATTTAATTTCGATTTTTCTGATATTTCTTCAACGACTCTGACAATTTCGACAACAGATCAATATCACGCAGTGTCTATATCGATGCACACAATTTTGGTGTGAAATCAACACCGCCGAAGCAGTTTGGAAGTTGACCTCAATCATCATTGCGCTTGCATTATTCATGTTGAATTTTTTTGTTGGCGAAAACGGAGAAAAAAGGATTTTTCCCAGGTTCATGTCAGATTTCCGTTTGAAAATATCTTGACTTTGTTTCAGGTTCTTCTATTTATACCACTTCACATTCTACGCCTACCACTATCGATTCAATGGACAGTACAGTAGTTTGGCTCTGATCACTTCATGGTTGTTTATACAGGTGAGTCTCGAAAATTTATTGAATGTGAGTGTTGTGTAGAAAAAATGAGCCGAATAGGTGTAAATTTTTTTCATGGAAAAAGTCGCTAATGATATTTTGACTCGGTGTGCTTTCAAAGTGAATTTGTCTGTTACGAAGTTCTATTTTAAAGTGGAATTGCTCAATAAGAAAGCTATGGTAGGTCCAGAGAAAAATCTGAAACACACGTATTTTCTATTTTTCGTTGGGAAAAACGATGGCGTCAAAAGTTTCGAGGTGGAAGGGGCTACAAAAATGTTTTTTTCATGACAATAAGAATTTGATTTCTTCACCCAAAGAACGTGCACCCGAATCACTTTTTCGAACATCGTTTTTTTTTTTAGGAAAATGCGTCGCGAAACACAAATTATGATCCGAGGGTTTTTCGGTGGTAAGGATTTTTTTCGGATTCTTCTTCGACCCCCCTGATTATCTATATTCCGATCGTCGAGCGTTCTTGAAGGAGAAAAAACATCAGAATTCATAATACGTTTCTTTCGAGAAAAACAATTGGTGTACACAAAGTACTATCGAAAAATCCGTCAGGAACCTTAAAATCATCATCTTATTGTATAATTTTTCTGAATTTTCTACGGATTGCGGAAGTTAGACGACTTGAAGCACCCTGTTTATTCCGTTGGAAAATTCGGGCCGAGAATCCAATAATATAATAGCTCACAAAGTTGGCCGAAAGGGGAGATCTAACGTTGGAGACCGGGGGGGGGGGGGATATCTGCAGATTTTCCGAATTCCACTTTAGCGCCGAAAAACAATATCGCCATCTCGGCCGTGACGATTACGTCAGCAGGGTTGCCAACTCGGTGCATTTCATACTGGATGCCTTTTGACTCAAAGTACAGCATCAATGCGTTTTTTCTTTGTTGATTTTCTTTCAATGAATGCGCGTTTCTTTTCCCCTTTTTTTCAGTGGAAAACGTCGAATGAGGTTAGGTTGGAACATCTTACTATATCGATTGATATACGGTGACATTTGAATAATTCTGTAACGTAGAAAAAGTAGCATTGGAACACTCGTGATCGAATGAATCGACGAAAAATTTTAAATAATTTCACGAAATTCCGATTTCCTATTCTATTCTATGATGTTCAGCTTGAAATATCGTTTTATGTTCGTACAACCGATTTGCTCGATGAAATATAGTGTGTCAGTGGTTTGTTCGAGTTTTCAAGGTTCTCACATTATACAGGGTTGGGATAAAGTATGAAACCAAGTGAATATCTTTCAAACGAAAAGAACGATATTTATGAAAATTTGCAGGTAAGTGCAAAATGCATCTGATGTACATTTTTATTGTTAATGATATACTTCTGGTTTCACAGGAAATGCCATCAACTTCAATTCTAATGGGACACCCTATATATTTTTACAGATTTCGAAAGAGTTTGTTATTTTGAAATTCTACATACTGAGTTCAGTGTGGAAAAATTTATAAAAGACGAGGAAAATAGCACTTCAATCAACCTCCTTCGAGATTTTTGCATTACAGCAAAAAACTATTTGGACAAACTAATTGATGTTGTTTGTATGCATAGTAATAGAAAAAACGAGTATTCTTTTGTTCTCAAGTGTCCAATTCTAATTGAAGGAAATAAATTTAACAATCACCATAATCGATCATCATCAAAATTTCAATACGCTCTTTTTCACTTAATCGGACCATTCTGAATTGTAGAATTTGTTAATCGTACGTTTATGTATTACTATGCATACAAACAACATCAATTAGTTTATCTAAATAGTTTTTTGCTCTATTGCAAAAAACTCAAAGGAGATTGATTAAAGTGCTATATTCCTATATTTAACAAATTTTTTTACACTAAACTCTGTATGAATTCAAAATAACAAGCTCTTTCACAATCTGTAAAAATATATAGGGTGTCCCATTTGAAAAAATTGATGACATTTCTGGTTACCTGCAAATTTCTATAAATATCTTTCTTTTCGTTTAAAAGATACTTACTCGGTTTCATACTTCATCCCAACCTTGTATTCGTCCCGTCGTTCCGTGTTTTTTGTTGGCAACACTGTACGTCAGAATCAGCCGCGTTCCCGAATAACAAGAGCGCAGCGTGAAAATCGCCCATTTCGGACAGCATCGGACAGATTGCGAAATAAGAAAATTGAGAACATCAGCAGAATTGCGAAACGATCGGAAATAATAAAACGAAAAACAGAGCCGACAGACGTACGAATCTGAATTTCAATTCGATGTCGAAAACATTGTGTCACTTCGTCAAAATAACTCGACTATACAGGGTATGTATACGTGAGTTAACGCGATCTATACAGGCCGATCAAACTTATTTATTATTGGAGATACGAGGTCGGTCGAAATAGAGAACTACTGGTATTTTTTCCGCAGTTGAATATCGCGTTTCAGATTTATTTGAATAAATATATTTTTTTTAATGGGACATCCTGTATGTATGTAGAACTAAAAGTGAAAACCTGAAGAATCCCATTGAAATATTTTCGTCCTTGTAAGACTTCCGGTTTCTCCGACAGTGACGTCATCTGTGTTTTTTTTTCAATAGGACATCCTGTATTTCACAAAAAAAAATGGATTTTTGGAAATGGGTTTTTGAGTACTTCGAGCTTTCCTAGAAAAAGTGACAGTCTCATTTTTCAATGATTTCCCCTCCACCCATTTCTCATCTCATGATTCAATTCTATTATAAGAATAATGAGAATTTAATTTTGGAGATATTCCGTAGTGGTACTCAATTCTGCATATCAAATATCATTAATATCATAAAAATTTGATTTTTTCATGGAGATACATCCTGTATATTGCGTAGAATGCTTCCAACTTGAAAGTGCTGGAAATTTTTCGACAACATGGTTCTGCATTTTCCAAAGGTGTGTGGAAATCAAACAAGAAGTTTCGAAAAATTTGGAGCAAGTTTGTATAGCGAATTACTGTTGTTGTTTTTTTTTTTTTGACAAATGTTGACTCATATCAAGTCAACAATTCGATAAAAAATACCATCCACGAATGATCGGCGAATATAAATGAAATTTTCTATCGGATTAAATCGAATTGAGCTCTTCTTAGGTATTCATTATCCACGTAATTGAATAGTTATTTTAAACGAACTCTTTCTTCGAACCGAGATCCGACTCAAAAGTGAAAATACCGATCTATTGAAGTCGATCCGCCTGTGATGTCCCACGAAAGTCAATAGCTGGATGATGTGGCTTCTCCTTCGCCGGGAGAGAGAAATCGAAATTCGCGCATAATTAATTTCGATAAAGTTCGCGGATAAGCATATCAAAAATTCAGCGAACCGAGTGGATTCGCTCTTCGTGTACCCCCTAACAATGACTAAACTTTCGATGTACTTCATAACGAGCTGCTCTACTCGTTTCGTATACAGCGTGTCTCAGTCCACCGGCGATGAGAAAATGAATATAGTGTACGCTCAGGATTTTCATGGATTTCATCACTTATAATTGCACGAGAGGTTTGTATTTTATCGAGTGAATTTGGGTTGTTTTTGTGAGAAACTGTTGCCGAGGAAAACTGTTGAAATTATTGAAAACGCACCGTCCAATTGCTAGAGGAAATTGTTCAACAACACAAATTTACCTGATATCACACAAAAGTGACAAGGGAAAAATGGCAAGTGAGAAGTTTCACGTGCACTACTACCCTGTAGCCTGTAGTCCCTGTGTCCTTGGAAGATGATCAGCAAGTGGGAAGAGACGAATAGAATGTGAAAAGTGACAAGCGGAAAGCGAAGAGTGGTAAGTGTCACGTGCACTAAGACCTTGTAAAGGTACAGAAAAATCCTTGAAAGATAGCGAACAAGTGGCAAGAGACAAGTGGAAAGTGGCGAGGGGAAAGCTAAGAGTAATAAGTGATGAGTGTCACGTGTACCAAAACCCTGCAAAAGATGCAGAAAAACCTTGCAGTAGAACTAATAAATGAAAAGTGGCATGTGAAGAATATCAAGTAGAAAGTGCCGAGTGTCATATGCACTACGAACCTGTGAGTTACAGGAAATTCCTCGAAGGAGGCTGAAAGGTGGGAAGTGACAAGCGTAGAGTGAAAAGTGAAGAGAGCAAAATGACAAGTGTAACGTGCACCTGTGACACGTGGGAAGTGACGAGTGAAATGTGACAAATGGTAAGTGAAAAGTGACAAGTGAAAAATGATGAATGCAAAGTGGCAAGTGTAGTAAAGTGGTGAATGGAACGTGATACGTGATGAACAAATGGAAAGTGGCAAGTGAGAAATGACGAGTGGCAAGTGAAAAGTGACGAGTGTCACGTGCCTTGCGACCCGGTAAGGTGCAAGATGATCCTTGCAGGACTAACAAGTGAGTGACATGTGGGAAGTGTCAAGTGAAATGTGATAAGTGACAAGTGAAAAGTGACGAATGAGAAGTGACTAGTGTGAAGTGGTGAATGGAACGTGATACGTGATGAACGAATGGAAAGTGGCAAGTGAGAAATGACGAGTGGCAAGTGAAAAGTGACGAGTGTCACGTGCCTTGCGACCCGGTAAGGTGCAAGAAAATCCTTGCAGGACTAACAAGTGAGTGACATGTGGGAAGTGTCAAGTGAAATGTGAAAAGTGATAAGTAAAAAGTGATGAATGAGAAGTGACTAGTGTGAAGTGGTGAATGGAACGTGATACGTGATGAACGAATGGACAGTGGCAAGTGAGAAATGACGAGTGGCAAGTGAAAAGTGACGAATGTCACGTGCCTTGCGACCCGGTAAGGTGCAAGAAAATCCTTGCAGGACTAACAAGTGAGTGACATGTGGGAAGTGTCGAGTGAAATGTGAAAAGTGACAAGTGATGAATGAGAAGTGACTAGTGTGAAGTGGTGAATGGAACGTGATACGTGATGAACGAATGGAAAGTGGCAAGTGAGAAATGACGAGTGGCAAGTGAAAAGTGACGAGTGTCACGTGCCTTGCGACCCGGTAAGGTGCAAGAAAATCCTTGCAGGACTAACAAGTGAGTGACATGTGGGAAGTGTCGAGTGAAATGTGACAAATGGTAAGTGAAAAGTGACAAGTGAAAAATGATGAATGCAAAGTGGCAAGTGTAGTAAAGTGGTGAATGGAACGTGATACGTGATGAACGAATGGAAAGTGGCAAGTGAGAAATGACGAGTGGCAAGTGAAAAGTGACGAGTGTCACGTGCCTTGCGACCCGGTAAGGTGCAAGAAAATCCTTGCAGGACTAACAAGTGAGTGACATGTGGGAAGTGTCAAGTGAAATGTGAAAAGTGATAAGTAAAAAGTGATGAATGAGAAGTGACTAGTGTGAAGTGGTGAATGGAACGTGATACGTGATGAACGAATGGACAGTGGCAAGTGAGAAATGACGAGTGGCAAGTGAAAAGTGACGAATGTCACGTGCCTTGCGACCCGGTAAGGTGCAAGAAAATCCTTGCAGGACTAACAAGTGAGTGACATGTGGGAAGTGTCGAGTGAAATGTGAAAAGTGACAAGTGATGAATGAGAAGTGACTAGTGTGAAGTGGTGAATGGAACGTGATACGTGATGAACGAATGGAAAGTGGCAAGTGAGAAATGACGAGTGGCAAGTGAAAAGTGACGAGTGTCACGTGCCTTGCGACCCGGTAAGGTGCAAGAAAATCCTTGCAGGACTAACAAGTGAGTGACATGTGGGAAGTGTCGAGTGAAATGTGAAAAGTGAAAAGTGATGAATGAGAAGTGACTAGTGTGAAGTGGTGAATGGAACGTGATACGTGATGAACGAATGGAAAGTGGCAAGTGAGAAATGACGAGTGGCAAGTGAAAAGTGACGAGTGTCACGTGCCTTGCGACCCGGTAAGGTGCAAGAAAATCCTTGCAGGACTAACAAGTGAGTGACATGTGGGAAGTGTCGAGTGAAATGTGAAAAGTGAAAAGTGATGAATGAGAAGTGACTAGTGTGAAGTGGTGAATGGAACGTGATACGTGATGAACGAATGGAAAGTGGCAAGTGAGAAATGACGAGTGGCAAGTGAAAAGTGACGAATGTCACGTGCCTTGCGACCCTGTAGGGTGCAGGAAAATCCTCGCAGGAGGGCTGAAGAGCGAGAAACCCCACAGCACGAAATGGCACGCCCCGAGGCATCAGAAGATAAAGGGAAAAAGCGGAAACAACATTACGCTATCGCGTTTCATAGCGAAAATTCCTACCGGCCGAGTAATCCGGAAAAATGAGAAATAAATTAAACTGGCAAATAAATAAAGAGAGTCGCAAGAATTCGGCGACCGGAAAGCTCAGGATAGCGTCCCTCGGGAACGACACACGCCATGCCTCTGACTTTTAATCCCCCACTTATGTTTCTCGGAATGGGATTCCCTTTTTTTCTTTTCCTTCGCCGTCTTTCCGTTTTCGCGCCGCCGACCGAGGAGAAATATCGCGTAACTGTATACGTCTTTTCTGTGCTTCGTCATAATGAATAATCGATTTTTGTGTCACCTCTTCGTATATGGTATATTTCGGCATTCGCAGAACCGAAATATGGACACGAAGACGACGGCGCCTTGAACAAAAAGTTGAGATAGTTATTGGTAAAAAAAGCTAGGTCCTATTCTTTTTCCATTTTCAGTTCGATTTTCATGTTTTTTTTCAGCAGACTGTATATAAAATGAATAATTTCATCGGAATCCAGGGCATTAACTAGCATAGCCATCTTATAAATGAACATTTCTCTTAGTAAACTAACTGGTGGTGACAAGTTCATTTCACTCCCCAACAAAAGTTAGTATTCTGAAAGATTTTGGATACGGTTAAATTATTCCAAGTCATGCAACAACCTTTTGAACAACCTTGTATAATGGCACTCCAGCATTGAATAAAATTCCATCATCCCATTGACATCGAAAAAATATGAAACTAGTTGTGTTTTCTCCTCATGTGAGGGTATTTTATCTATATAGATCGAATCCTACCGACTGCGCCAAAAAAACTGAAGAACATCATGTACATAAACAACGATCTGCGTTTCGAACACGACCCTTCAAAAATATTACGTACTGTATCCTGCCATTATTCACATGATTATGTCAGACGAAAAAATAACAGTCAAACTGACAGTGTCAAGAGAAATTCAGATTGTGTCATTCGACGATATTGCGAATTGAAAGTATCATCGAATTGATCCAGGTGAGCTCATCGAAGTTTGAACTAAAATTCCTACGCATTCTAGAGGCATTGTCTTGCTGAGAATTCACAATTGAGTCAAGAATATTACAGTTCCTTGATTAAATGAGAAATTAGTGGTTTCGGTCCAGGATCTCGAGAAGAACATAATCTGATATATAATAATGATGATGATGATGATGTAGGCTATTTCTTCGATTTATATACAATTACAGGGTTGGGATAAAGTATGGAACCGAGTAAATATGTTTCAAACGAAAAGAACGACATTTATGAATATTTGCAGGTGAGTGCAATGGAAAAAAATGCTTCTGATGTACATTTTTTTGTTAATTAATTATCTGAAAAGTTTTTTGCTCTAATGCAACTCAACTCAAAGTGCTATATTCCTCGTTTTTACAATTTTTTTTCACACTAAACTCAGTATGTATGTTCATTTTTCAGCTTTTGATGGGATTTTCTCTCTTCGTTTCTAAAAAATAGAGTAGAAGTTATTAAAAATTATTGCAATATATTTGTAGTAAGGACAGATTTAGGATCTGTCCCAAAATGTCACTGCGCTTGAAATTATACCTTTAGATACCTAAAAGAGAAATTCTCTATTGGTCAGTGACACCTTGTTTTTGGAAAAATTTGGAAATACAAATATATTTAATAATAATAAAACCTCTACTTATCTTGGTGGACGTTTCGGGAACGAATCTGCTCCCGTTCTCAACATAATTGAAATATTTTTTTTGTGACACTGAAAAGTGTCAAAATCGGAAACATTGAAAAAAGTTTACGAAGAGAAAAATATTTCAATTGTGTTGAGAACGGGAGCAGATTCGTTCCCGAAACGTCCACCAAGATAAGTAGAGGTTTTTATTCTCATTAAATATATTTGTATTTCCAAATTTTTTCAAGAACAAGGTGTCACTGACCAATAGAGAATTTCTTTTTTAGGTATCTAAAGGTTTAATTTCAAGCGCAGTGACATTTTGGGACAGATCCTAAATCTGTCTCTATACTACAAATATATTGCAATAATTTTTAATGACTTCTACTCTATTTTTTAGAAACTAGGAGAGAAAATCCCATCAAAAGCTGAAAAATGAATGTACCACCTCCTCGAAGAACTTACAGACAGTCTAAGTATGTATGAATTGAAACTAACGAGATCTTTCAAAATCTGTAAAAATATAGGGTGTCCCATTCAAATCGAAAAAGTTGATGGCATTTCCGGTGAAACCGGAAGTATAATATCAACAAAAAATGTACATTTTGTTCCATCGCACTCACCTGCAAATTTTCATAAATATCGTTCTTTTCGTCTATGACTATGATTAATAACACAATACGCGAAAATGAGTAGCTATCAAGGAACTTCTGGAAAAAATGGAAACTCTTCTATTCCGATGAACTATCATCGGTATATTCGAAAGATATGCAACGAACATAAACCCGGCAAAACGTGATCAATTTTTTTTCTTCTTCTAGCATTCGATGCTCTATTTCTTCCATCACTACGAGTTGCCAGTGATCCAGCACCAGGCTCGATTCCAGCAATTCCTCATCCACAATTCTCCCCGTCAGCAGCGACTAGAAATAGCTCCAGTAGCAGTGGTACAGGTAAACGAGCACATTTTATTAGGCCGCCCTGTCAATCACTGTCGAAAATATACTTCATCGTCTGAAATGTGAATTTTGGTGACAAACTCAACCAACAGAAGTATGAGGAGTTTATACAACAGAATATTGTATGATTAAAATACAATATAATACATGTCATAATTTTATGAATCATCCTAACATTCTTGTAGAAAATAGCAGGTGATCGAAGATATGAAGTTATAACGTGTTTCAGACCCCGAATATCTCGCGAACAACAAAACGGATTGACAAACAAAAAAATACTTCCAAAATATTTTTGTATGCTCAATTGACACCAAATGAGAATTTTTCCCCCTTACTCCCTGGAAAACCCCATTTTTTATTCCACATTCGGAGTCAGTGATGTGAAAGAACTATATAAAACAAACAAAAAAAAAACAAATAAAGAAAGTAATGAAATATATTAAATAAACACAAGATCATATCATCGGTGTTCGATTATATTTAACGATGATTTCATAAAATTTTCACACTTTTTCTTTTAATTGAAAATTGCAGGTGCCTTTGCGGGCTCGAATCACGAACTTGATCACGTCGGCTGTGAGACCATCAGTTACCACTCAGACGTCGTCGACGGCGACGGCCGCCACTGATGCGGGCGCGGGTGGGGCGGCCTCGACCGCCACCGTGGGAACTAGCGCTCAGCCGCTCAGTTCGACGCAGTCCAGTCAGACGGTGAGTTTTCTTTGTCATCAGAAAAATCACAATTTTTTTCTCATCAGAAAAATCAGTTTTCCATCAGAAAAATATTTTTCATCAGAAAATTTACTTTTTCATCAGAAAATTCACATTTTTCATCAGAAAAGTTATATTTCTCAGAAAAAATACCTTTTCATCAGAAAAATTACGTTTTCATCAGAAAAATCAGTTTTTCATCAGAAAAATCCCTCTTCATCAGAAAATTTACTTTTTTCATCAGAAAAGTTATATTTATCATCAGAAAAAATACCTTTTCATCAGAAAAATTACGTTTTAATCAGAAAAATCAGTTTTTTATCAGAAAAATCCCTCTTCATCAAAAAATTTACTTTTTTCATCAGAAAAGTTATATTTCTCATCGGAAAAAATACCTTTTCATCAGAAAAATACTTTTTTATTCAGAAAAATCGCTTTTTTCTCCAGTAAAGTTACTTTTGAGTCAGAAAAAATGAACTTGAAAATATACTTTTTCAATGGTAAGGAATCACTCATATTAGAAAACTCACAATATGTTTCAACAAAAAAATCAAACCATTTTTCATCCGGAAAATCACTTTATCATTAGTAGACATCACCATTTTCATCAGGAAAAATACTTTTGCATCAGTAACATTGCTTTTATTACTTTTTCAGTAAGAAAAATAACTTTGATATCAAAAAATTACAGTTTCTCAACAGAGCAATCACTTATATCAGAAGAATAACCTCATCAATAAAATCGCATTATTCGTTATGGAATTATTCATATTAATGTTGTTTCGTCATTCTCATCAGAAACATCACGTAATTCAAATTCTTGTAATTCTGGATCACTTTGAAGACAATATCATAATAGTTCAAAAAATCATGAGATTGTTACTGGTCTCAATTTTTTTTTATTTTTCAACGTATAGAGCTTTATTCAATCAAATACTCTATCGCTGCTGGAACAAAAACACTACATATAATTTCTAATGAACGGAAAATATATCGATTAATAAATAAAAAAAAATATTTACAGGGTGGAGAGCTCACAAGCCTCATTGCTTCGTGGACCACAAGCACTTCAGTTTAGGCTATGACTCACAAATAATCATAATTTCTTTCATCAAAAGTATCAAAAATAATCAAAACTGTAAAAATTTTGGAAATTATTCAAAATTGTATCTTATTGTTACTAGTTACTAGAGTGGTCGAATTTTCGAAAGCATCTTCATTGCATACATTCTTACTTTCACCACCCTGTATCAGAAAATCAAATTAAAAACAAATTATTTTTGATTATTTTGACATGTAACTGAAATCTGAATTTGATCTGAATTTGTAATCTTTCGAAATATTGTCATGTGTAGTTTCTAAAAATAATTTCATGCATAGAATATAATCATCAAGCTTGGGGCGTTCCTACCGACTCACCCCATATAAATAAAATATTTTTGTCGGTCCAGATGACAACGGTGGTCGAAACGACTGAGTCGCAAACGTCAGGGGGAGCCACCCCTTCGGTGTTGGCTGCCAGTCAAACGACAGAAGAAGAAGCATCTAGACATCCTAGCGGAGGCTCCGACAGTCACTAGTCACCCCCTCCCCCCCCCTTTTCCTCCCTCTCCCCTATTCGCTAGTCCCCCATTACCCCCATCACCCCTATTGACTAGTCCCCCATTAACCCAATTCTAGTCCCCCTATTACCCCCATTCTAGTCCCCCTCTCACTCTCATTTACCAGCTTAAAACTCAAAACCCGACGTTAAATTCCAATAGAATATGAAATGATGTGGCTAGCGTACAGGGTGATGATATTATTTTATATTTTCAGTCGTTATCACAAGTTTATTACAGGCGGAAGACGATATTTCGAGCACAAACTCTGTGGGAAACTCTGTTTTCAATTGGGACACCCTGTATATTAGTTGAAATGATAGGGCCTTCCATCCTTATACTGATGGTTTATTGTCATTTGTTTCAGCCGTTTTAGAAATATTTCAATTTGAAGTTCCTCGTTAACAACATGATATCGCTAACACTAATGTGATATCGCTAACAATATGATATCGCTTATAATATGATATCGCAAACAATGTGATATCGCTAACCTAAAATATTTTGAAATTAGGATAAAGTAACCTCTAATTTCAACCAATACCATACATGGTGTTACATTCGAAAAAAAGGAAAATTTATAGTTTCCTCAATTTTGATTAGCTTATTTTTTCTTCGATGTATGCTCAAGATAATCCCAATTGATAAACCCCATAACGTTCGTGTTCTAAGTATTTGTTAATCACCTTCGATAACGGCTGCAGATAAATCTCAAAATATATTATATCACCCTGTAGAGTATTTTCACTCTTCTTCTTGCAGACCAAAAATTCTATCCATAACTGAAATTGGAAATTTGAAAAAAAATTGTTTATATTGGAACTAGTCAAGTGAGCCGATTTTAAATGGGCATGGATCAAGGTCAGATATCGCTCGGTACAGGGTAGCAAACATTCGACCTTCATCATTATAATCTCGCAAACGATTCGCCGTTTCAATCCTTCTGAAATTCAAAATATTCCCGGAGAAGAATCATGAAAAATAAAGAAATTTCATTTTTTTTTCAGTTTTCACTTTGTCTGGTATTATTCGAAGTGTTTGTCAGAATTAACGGTCTCGTTTTCCTTTCCCAAAAATATTGTTTCAAATTTTAAATCACACGTTTCGTCTTGCAGAAACCATCAACTTATTTTTTTGTATGGACCTTTATTCCTCGATCAGTATCATGAATTCAGTCAAGTCAGTCAGTCTAGTCGATCTAGTGATGGTATTGTGAAAATTTTTGTTTCGAAAATAGTGTCTCATTGAATATTTCCAAAAAAATAATCCAAATCTATTCAATTATTCAAATACAGAATTTACCAGTCTCTTTCAGCGTAACTTTCCAAAATGAAAACTTGTCATAGCCGTGAAGGTATTCAAAGATGAAAAAATAAATAAATCCAGGTCCATATTCGGAAATAATAAGTTGAAGATAGTTTATAGAAGACGAAACGTCGTATTTCAAATTGAATAGCCATTTTGTAGAAGAAGAATAGTGGATATGATATAATATCGATCATTACAAAGAATTTCCTCAAATAACGTCGGAAGTTTTTTATGAAATTCGAAATTTTCTAAATTTTTTGATGCGGTTGGAATTTCAGCCACTCTGTACAGTCCTGGTTACTTGAAGATGTGATAATTTTTGTTAAAGGTGTTGTTTTGGTTACGAGTGTTGATTCCTGATTAACAAAATGAACGATAAACTGTTAATATTGAAATATTGTTAGAGTAGAGCTATTTATTTATTAGGAAATATCGGTTGTTCTCTTGAATTGAAATATCTGTCAAACTTCTCGTCGAGATGAATATGACAGATGACACTAAATTGAGAAAAATTGGTTTGAGGAGGTGTTGAATATTTGCGAAATTAACAAGGTTACGTATTGAAGGGTTTGCAATTTTTTTTTTGTTCATGACTAGAAAATTGTTTTAGTCACATTCATTGGGTCATACTTCTTGAATTCTTTCGAGTCAGTCTGTCACTCGGTTATGGAACATTTTTGGTTTTTTTTTGAGAAAGTGGTTTTCGTATTTTGATTTCCTCACTTTCTTGATATATTGTGTTCTGTTGAGGACGAAAATCGTCATCTATGTATATAAAATATCACCTTTATGCCGACTTCGATGATGCTTATAGGAAAGAAAGTGTAAATAATGTTAATTTGATAGGTGGCTGTAGATAAAATAACTTGAAATAAAAAAAATATCTGAGAAAATACGTTCGATGTTCTCCTTTTGTATTTCCTGGCCTAACAAGACCATCATAGATTCGTTTCAGCTTGGCCACACTGTATATCGACCGGAACATCTTTCGAAACAATCTTCCAGACAAACAACAGCGTCTCCGGTGGTTTGCTATAAAGCTCAAGAAATATTTCTTCAAATAAATCCTTATATAATTAATTTTTCAATACCTGATTAATCGAAACTCTGCAAATTAAACGTTCCTTGGCCGAATCTTCAGGACAGACTATAGACCACGAATGATAATGTATAATTCAAAACAAATTTTCTCGAAGTCGCTTGCGTGTTATTGACAGATAAGAAGCTTAGGTCTGGGTGCACACTCTCAAGTTTTATATGATATTTTTAAAACGGCTAGCTCTAGGATGAAAAAACAAATATATCTTTTGAAGATAATGGTATTCCGCATCTATTTCATTTGAAACTTTTTCTTATTCAACTCACCGTTTTCTAATAACGGCTTGTTTTGTGTCGTATGTATTTTTTTCCTCGGGAACTCCATAAGCACTAATATAGTGAAAAGGCTCGGCTTTCATTGGTTCGAAATACAATAGAGTGAAATCATTGGAATGGGAATAATTTTTGTTCACATCTTTCTGCATAATAATATTCAACGAATGCCAAATCCAACGGAAACGAAGTTGAAACTATTTTTTTTTAGACTTCGATTTATTATTTCATCTTTTGACCTGTTGAAAAAATGTACATTTTTCTGTTGTGAATAATGAAGATCATTATCGCATCTGAAGTTCAAGTATTTGCTGTTGTGAAATCATCCGACTATTGAATATCATAACTGTAGAAAAAGTATAGTATCAAACTCGCACGGAATGCTCCGAAGATACGATTACGCCACAAATACTCCTTGATCATACTATGACAAAGTCTTCCACTGTTATCTATGCATTACTCGAAGGAGTCTCGACCTGTCTTCCCCATCTAAGTTCTCGCGATCTCTAACGGCAATCGACTATCTAATTAAGAACTTCGGGTTCGCCTTTATGCTAGTTATTATGTTACGATGTTCAGTTTAGCGGAATTTATACGTGAAGGAGCTTGTTGATGACTATAGCGAGGTGATATCCCGTCGACACAGGGTCACAGAATGTAGACCCTACGGGAAGGTTATATATTCTGTGACAGGGTTTAACAGATTTGATCATTTTATTTTCACGACGACCATCTTTGAAAACACCATAGAGAGCACAGTTTCATAGAAAGAAACGCGTTATATCCAAAAGTGACATATTTCGCCAGTCAACGTGTTATGTACACTATTTTTTTCTACGATCATGAATATTTTGGTCATGTTCATTATGGAATGATGGTTGTAGGTTGATCAAGGAGGTGGTGTGGAATTTTTTCTTCTCGTTTCTGAAAATAAAACAATGAAAATACAGTGAGATCGACTCGATTCATACGAAAACAAGAGATGATCATCATAAATTGTATTAACAGTATACCATGTGTTCGTGGAAAATACTATACAGGTCAGACTAGCAAACCTCTATCAGTGAGGATGAAAGAACATAAGAAAAAAATTAGCTGAACATATCCTTGAAAATGGATACTATTATGGACGATTGGAGTGATATCGAGATCATAGGAGAAAGAGATAACCAAAAAAAAATACCCCGGAAGCAGAACCAGAAGAATCCGAAAAACCATAAAGATCAAAGACTCAACAACTGACAGATTGTCAATCTCCAGTGGCAAAACACGAAATAGCCGAACCGTTTCGAAAAAGACTATTTTTCGCTGTGTTCAAAACGGGAGCATATTCTCTCCCGAAACGTTCACCACTAAGAAAATTTGATATTTCTCGAATATAATTACTTGTCTTCCAAACTGACAAATAGATTATTTTTCTTATAGGTATCTGAAGATTAAATATCAAGCACAGTGACATTTGGGAGCAGATCAGAAATCTCTCCTTATTACAAATATATATTTGAAATAATTATTATAATTTCTTTTTCATACCAAGAAACGAAGAGAGAAATTCCCAGAAATCTGAGAGAAAAACATGTCAAGAAATGTTTTCTAATGTATTCTTGAAGACACTTCGCGAAATTTAATTCACTGAATTACGTCGAGAGCTAAATAGTGAGTATCGCGAATAATTCCAGCCAGACCACATCGATTCGCGAGAAAATGAAGTCCGAAAACGTCTGTAATTTCCACTTTAATTTCCAGCAGGTTTAAAGCAAACCAGAGAAAAGTGGAAACCCGAGCCGAATTGTAGTAACCAGAGACTCTCCTTTGTAATTCATGGGATTTCTCGGTTTATTTGTCATTCATCCAGGCCCTCTCTCCGTGTTTACCTTCCAGAGCGAGGATCTCAGAGCGGCGTCGACGGGGAGGCCAGCAGGCTCCATCCCCCTGGATTTTCTAGTTCGGAAATGAAAAATACAGCTGTTGAAATGGATATTACAACTCCATGGGAACAGTGACATCATCATATTGAGCATTGTGTGATCTGCCTTCCTGGTGGAGATCCAAGCTTGAGGATTTGTTGCATTAAACTCTACTAGGTTTTCAGATCCCCATTTCAAAATCCCTGCCGGAGGAGGTCAGATCCAACAGATCGTTGATGTGGAGGGGAAACAATGTTGATGCCAAGACTGATCCTTGTGGGACACCAGCATCGATAGTCAACTCCACCAAACAACATAGAGTGATCTATCTGCGAGAAACAAAAGGGAGGATCTTTGTCGTCAGATAATAACAGTAACATTGATGGTATTGTCATGCATATTTTAATGTGACAATAACAGATTTGGGCGTGTCTGTTCCGTAGCCTAGAGCTCTTTAGTTCGAACATTGGCATAACAAAATTTTTGCCACAGCTTGGAATCTTTCTCATGGTCGTATCAGTTTCTCTCTTCTCTCTGACCTCGATTCAATAGAGAATATATAATATCGTTGGTCCAGATATCTTTGGATCGTTTCGGTCGTCTCGGTCCCCCAGAAGTGGTTCCGGAGTCCACTATAAGAAACCGTCTCAACAATAGTGTGTTTACAGTGAAAGTATCCAAGCGAGCGAAAAAAGTTATCCGGTATAAAATCACGGCACTGCCGCCCATGTTCCCCTTTTTCCCTTACGACTGCAGTGCACCTAATCTCTCTCAGCTCCATTTGTCTCAATCTAAGGAACAATGTATTATTTAAAGATGCCGCCCCCGATCCCTCTGCCTCCGCCGAGCGTGGTAAATGTTCCTCAAGTTTCAGGTATGCCCGCGCGCGAAACTTGCCGCTTCCCTATTTATGACTGTCATCCATTTTGTTTAGAGGGAACCGTTAACGGAGCCGGCGTCTAATTGCTATACCGCTGCGGTTATGACCACGGATTGGATACCGGCGGAGACTTTTGTGTCGCGATATTAAATCTCCACCGGGTCGGAAGTCGACTGGGATTTTTCCACTCTGTGTAGCCGAGTGGACCGTAGCGCGATGGTCGAGGTGTTGGACAACGCGATCGAGCTGCCGAGACGGTAGTGGGTTCGAATCCGGCCGCGGCTGTTGATTTTTTCATTAAAATTAAGCAGGGGTTCAGCGATTTCGAACCTGGCAGTGTCGATATCACATTCCACAAGGAGCGGTTGGCGGAGCGGAGTCCAATATACAAAATCCTCCCGCTCTTCTCAACCCGCTCAAGCTTCGGCTTATGGGACGTTGGAGTCCAATGTAGAAGAAGCGATTGATGAAAAAAATAATAAAGAGTCGTAGATGATACAATGACTGTCGATCTTGAGGCGCGTTTCGAAATTGTGGCTGGCGTCCATGGGAAATACCATAGGGTCATAGATGTGGTTGTGAGTGTAACGAAGACAAGTGTAACTTTACTTTGCCAACAATTATTTTGATCCTATCCTTCCTCTCGTTTGGTGTTTTCATTGCTTGGTTTCCAATTCACTGAAGTACATGAATTCTCACTCAAATGTCAACTCGAGTGGAAATAACGAACAACGTCAAATTTCCCAATGCAACAAGCATGGCTTGGCATATAGTCAGCTGATTCTTGTATTCCTGTATCATCCAATGAGTTCCAGGGTTTCAGAGGTCAGCCATTGTAGCCCTCAACTTATGGTGTTCCCGGTCACGCTGTTGGCTTAGGTGAACAGCTTTGCTACCTTCTTCAGGTCTAAAAGCCTCGTCAACAAGTTTTTCCTTGAGAATGCCTCTTGTCAGTTCTATCCTCCTCTTCTGGGAGCAGGGACCTGTCTCTGACTTCTGCTCGACCTCAGAATACCATTGGCTACTGACTTCAATTATCATCGTTCTGTATCTTCGTCCCGGAAGGTCGTTCCAGATATTTTGGCGTTTTTCTTGTACGCACCTTGCGATGTCTATTCGTACCGAGGTTTGTAGCCCCATGGACTTCGTTATCGACTCCTGTCTTGCTGAGGTACCTTCGCGCCTTGTCTAGAATGAAATCTAGTAGCGTTCAGTGCAACAAAAACTCGAGGTGAATCGGAATCTTTCCTAGATGCTAAGGAACGTAATCATGTATGCATGTAGGAACAAATTTGTAAAAGACAAAAGACACAAAAACTAAGGTGAATTACACCGTTTCACAGACTCGACGAGAAAATGTTCGATGTATTTCGAAAAAGAACACAGTGTCCATAAACCATGTTTACCACAACTGTCAAAATATGAAATATTCAAGAAAACACATGTCGATGGTCGATAGTCTTTTATATGTGTTTATTCCGTCGCCTTGAATTTCATATGGCGGCGCCTATGGCTCGCATCAACTGATCGTGTAGCCTTTATATCCCTTTATATCCTCACTTATTCGTGCAAGTGCTCCACTTTGTGTGTTGTTATATGAAGTCGTTTGGCAACACAAATCTTCTAATCCACATTTGAATCCGTACTCTGATATGAAGATTGGAATTGAAATTTATAGTTGAATATCTTGTACACTATTGATTTCACATTATCAATCCCATGTTCCGATTTATCGAAATTCTCAGTTAGATGCCTACGACCTCGATGAAAAGTTTCACTCGATCGTGGTTTCATAAAACCACGAAATGTTTTTTTGACTCTGTGTATTTCCCCATCTCCATTCCCCTCTTCCGGAATATTAGATAGAGGGTCGCATCATTGTTCTACTACGCATCACGGTGTTGTGATATTTCCGGGCCGCGAGTGACGCTTCCGGTTACACAGATCAATTACATCCAGCTTGTTTGTTTTGCCATTACCTGATGAAATCTACGACCCCAGGGATGTATGCGGCCCGATACAGGTGCTATGTGGTAATTTCGCCGATATGTGCATGTCCTTCTATCTCATTCACGAAGAATGATTCCAGATAATGGAGGTGTGTACACGCCTATCGAATTTCCATAAAAAAGGCATCATTCGTTCTGAAAGTCAACTCACATTACAGCACAGTCGAAAAACTACTCAATCAAACTGGTGGCGTAATCGCTAGAGACCAATAAGGATGACTTTCATCAACGCTGCGAAATAACCCGAACAAAAAATTCACGCGAATGCAATATCGATACCAAATATCCTCTCACTGGAATTTCATATTATAGACACCTGACACATGTTCGATTATCGTTGGAGGTTCACTCTATCAGCTTTCAACAACAATTATTTGGTAGATAGTTTCATAAAGCGTCTGGTTATGTTATCGTGACCTCCTTCCTTTTCTGATTTCGATTTCGGTGAATATTATGAATTCACTACATTCCTAATTCCAAAACAAAGGAAAAATATTAGGAAACATAACTCAAGACATGGTCGTAGAAAAAATAGTGTACATAACTCTTTGGAAAGTGTATTCCATGCACTCCGTGATATGTCACTTTCCACACCAGTTATATAATTGACTATGTCTGTGACGAATAGTTTTCGATTTTTTCATAGCATTCTGAATATTTCGAAAGCAGAAGCCTCCCTGTGTAGTTTTCTGACACTGTAGAGTGTCGGGGATAGTGGAAATGGAGTTCTGCCGATGGACGGTGTGGTATGTCGGCGGCATTATCAGCGCAAGCAGGCCTTCCGACTCGATGATCAAACCCTGAAACTCGACGAGGCAAAAGAGAATTGTCGATTTTTGATACGGTGCCAGTTCATATTTCATCGGTCGTCATTCTAGTCCAGGAGACCGCTCGTCAGTGGCGTGCTCTGGAATTCTATTCACTCCATTACACGAGTAGAATGAGCATTCCGTGCACGAGAGTTTTTCACTATAGTTTTTCTACGGCTGGGCTTGCAGACAAAGCTGAATTATGAAGAGAGTTCGAATAGATTTTTGTTCGAAAATGTATCGTTACATGGATTGATTGTGAAGTACCATTATTTTCGATATTATGAGAAGACTTTGTTCAGGAGAGTTTTTTTATGATTGGAAACAATATTCATATTTGAAATCACAGCCTACTACGCAATAGAAAATGTTTTCCAATTGTTCACACAAAAATTTCAAAGCTCACAGCTTCAAAATTCGAACATCGCATTATTGAAAACAATATGAAAAACTGGAAATAAGTTACTGATTGGGAATGTTTGGTATGCACCATTGATGTGATACTATTGGGTATGTATACAAGAAAAATCAGCGCGGAACAATTTATTCGTAATAGATAACTCAGACCAGAAAAAATGCTCAATTCATTCAGGAGCGTGTTCAGTGGTGGGAGTGAAATGAATTCAAGAGAAAATACTTATCCCCATGAGATTTGCTTTCGCTCATATTAAATAACACTTTGAGCAAACTATGTGTAAGGAGAAGCATTCTGAGATTCGTTTCTTTTCGTAATCCAACTCACTAGTGGTCGTGGAAAAAAGTATGTCATCAAACATCTTCCAACAAAAACTCTCTATTGTCAACACTTTGTGGACCAAGATGATATCCTCCATAATAATTCTATACGAATTCTGTTATATAGGCGACAATATCGCGAGAGATTTCCTACGGTATCGGGGCAATCTCGGGTCCTTTTGATCTCGTTCTCGCTTTCCGGAATACTGCTTCTTGATGGCTTTTCCAGAAACAGACCCTCGATTTATTACATGAGCGCTAACTCGAATGACAGTTATATTAGTTTGGACTACTTTGATTATACTTCTGAATTACCTCGAGTCGTTTCATGTCTGATTTCTACCTTTGCTGTAGTCCCAAAGGACTCGGTCTCGATATTTTTTTTATTGGGTTCACAGCCTGAGGGCATGTCTGAAAACAAATTCAATTTCATCTATGAATATACCGAAGCAAATTATTTCTCCTAAGAAACCGCCGAGTCCACTTCCAATCTGGTCGTCATTTGTATTTTTTCCATCTCGGAAGAAATGAGGTTACGAACGGAATAAAAGGTAGCTCATCCGATATATAGAGAGATCAAAATATCGTGAACTACCGTCAATACAGCTTTCATCATCAGATATTGATAGAAGTCCTGCTCGTTTCAACGTTGACAAGAGTCATCCTTATTGGTCTCTCTAGGAAATAGTTCGGAATTGTCACCAGTCCAATTGGGTTTGTGGACAGTGCTGTATCAATTTTTCACTATATTTTGTTCAATTCGACATGATTCAAACTTTGATTCCCTGGTTTCCTCTGACCTCGTGCACGTTTTTATCACATCATGGATGCGAATTCACGCTAGCAAAAAGAAAATCCGGAAGGCAAGCGTCTATATGTATGTATCATCGAGCGGCCACTCTCGAAAACATCCCAATCCCCAAGACGATCTCTTGTGGTGGTCACTTCCTTTGAAGACTGCGCTTCGGGACACCGACAGGATTAGAGCAATACCGTATATTTTCCGACCCTGCGAATAGTCGCACGCTATTCCGCTCGTCGAGTTTTACTGTCGTTTCGTGCAGTGTTGCCGAATAATTCAGAGATTTTTCCCGAGTGAATTTTTCAGTTAATCGATCATTAATGTGCATTGAAAAAGGAGCGGCTCCAGAACTGTGCCTTGCGGAACACCATATTCAATTCTGCCCGTACATGTCGTAGACGTAGATGTAGTTGACCGAATATCTACTCGTCCACCCTCAAACCCCTTCTGCAAGGTGATCGCCGTGACGTCATCATGACATTCGATGTATGACATGTGACGTATGACAGATAACAAGTGACGTACGACAGGGGATGGTTGGCAAGTGACGTGTTAGACACCGCCCCATCCAATATGGCCGTCGTGACGCCATCATGACGTATGTATGGATCAAAAAACTATCTAACTAGGTCGTAGAGTTGAAAATGAATCGATATAACTTCCTCCTGTGACAGTTGCGAGGATTTTACAATCCAGTGCGATGGTTGATCTGGCAACGCCGGCCTCGGTATCTTTTAATTTGTCCGATAGTAGTGGCGGATTAATTCCGAAAGGAGTTCTCTGACTCATGAAGTTTTCGACGTGTCCTCAGAGGCCAAATTGCGGGAATGTCATTCTACGTTATGGAACACTAAGCGGCTTCATTCATTAGGCAATGTGCGTGTCTAGATAGAGGAAATGAATTGGAGGAATGGGACCTCGAGTCGGCCGAAAAATGGGCTAAGCAATGTACAGGGTATCCAGGTGAACTTGTCTTCGCCAGATATTGAAAAATGAAATGTGTAGGTTGAGTGTTGAGGTTGACAATTCCGTGTTCATTTTATTTCCATGAATGCTAGTTTCTTTGTGGAACTGAAACTCCGAAACCCGAAACTTGGAAAAGTATCTCGATGAGACGTAAATCGCGCGCCAGTGGTAGGAAAACACGACGAGAAACACAATGGATTAGTACCTAGTCACGTAATGAATAGCAGAACGATCAATATCACACAGTAGGCTGATTAAATGGCAGAAGCTACCGGATATTGCCATCGGAATTGTCACCGAGAGAATTTTACAAAGCTTTCATCCAGAAGGCGTGCTGTGCTGAAAATGCTCCTTGCCGACTCTCCGGCCACCAGGGGCGTACCGGCGGGGGTTCCATTCGGAAACGATCGATTCATATCAAGTGCACGACTACAAAATAAACACCCGAACCCGGAATACAATAACGCTTTACGACTGCGAACTTCTATCTACTGATCTTTTCAGATAGCCAAGCAGCGTTAAAAGTAGTTAGCTTGATGCAAGTTGATTCAAAACTTGTCTGGAACTGCTTGGAAGCACTGAAAGTGTTGGGAAGTCAGGATATAGACACGAGAGCAATGAAGTGAAGCTCTGTATGGACCGAAACCCTTCTGCAGTGTAGCAAAAACTATACGAAAAACTCACGCCAACATTCACAGAGTATCTACTTAGCCAGGAAAGGAGTGAGACTGACAGAGCATTGTAGGCTCACCAGGAATATGAGTACGATCGGCCTAGCAGAAGAACCATTGTGCAGATTTTGTCAGGAAGAAGAGAAGACAGTAGTAGACATACTTTGCTACTGCGAAAGTCTGTCAAGACTGAGGATTCTAAGGATGGAAGACGAAAAATCTAGAATTCTCAGATATATGGAGGTCTCGCGAAGAACTAGAACTAGACAGAGAACTCCAAATGATTTCGAAGGTCAAACACAATGGAACTGAAGAGGTCGCAGTGTAGAAGGCAACTTAGTTTTGTCTTTTGTCAGAATACTTGCTATCAAGACTAGTATTTGTACTTGTGATACTACTCACTGTACTTGCTAGTTACATAAAACTGGTGTTATAGATTGATTATAGTTTGAATTCTTCTCCATGCTGTGTTTGGAATCACTAAAGTTGGTGAAAAATATCTATTCTCTCCCTCTTCCACTGGTAACCTTTCCGGTTACTTCAGCAGAAGAAATTCTTAGGCGTGCAATTTTCAGCTGTTTGTAGCTCAGTAACGTATCAGGTCAACTTAGTTGGTGAAATACGTATTTGTGCTCTTCCGAATGCTATTGTGTTGTGTTAGTAATTAACTTTTTGTTTGAATACACCCATAGTTCAAAATAGGTAACCATAACAGATTTCAACAGTTCAGAAACGATAATAAAAGGATTACTTGACATTGTTGTCTGAAAATTTTCGAATAGCAATAACAACTGACTCATTGAGTACGTGTACAGGGTAAGTAAATATATTTCAAGTGAAGTTGCAGGATTTCATAAATATTTTTCTGAAATGATACGATTGGTATTTGAGAAAATAAACATGAAACCCTACGAATTTTTCATAGCTCTCATTGAGAACTAGTTAAGGTGATCAAAATTCAATGACTGACCCTGTACATCATCATTTCATTGGAATAATAGTTTTCATTCTAATACTGAAAATGTATAGAAAAAGATAGAAAACTTCCAGCAGATATCAAAAGAACAAACATAAACGTTTATATTGATCATGGATTAAAAAACAATGACTACAGTATTTGTTGGAGAAATATAATGATCTAGACTGATATTGAATTGAAACATCTGTTTGAGTTATAAGATTATCTTGTACGTCCAACAATGATTTTGTATGAGTATTTAAATATATTTAATTAATTTCATAAGAATAGTTTTAAGTCTCAACAATCAGCCCATTATAACACAGGATTTCCCAAAATAGGTATAAGTAAGTTTCCATCAGTGACGATGAAAAGAAATAGAAACATTATATAAAAACTAGAGAACATTGTATATGTGGAGAATGTATCAAAATTATGAAATTAATAAATAGAATAAAATCTACTTCCTATGTTCAACACAATCGAAGAAATACAGATTGAGACTAGAACATATCCTATGCGAAATAAATAAATATAATAAATAAAATCAGTATGGATACTGTCAAGAATGAAAATATTCGATAATATCCTGAAAAACAGCTGATAATAAGGATTGGCGTATACTCACTTTAATCCTTGCTTATATTAAGTTACATATGAATTTACATGTTTGAATACCACAGCGAAAAATAATTGAGAAAGTTGACTGCAAAACATACCAAATCCAAATTGTTTCGCAAAAGTATGAGTGGAGGGTGGCTGATCACTCAAATTAGTCAAGAATGTATTTATCGTTGAAAAAAATGCTGAAATAATCGATTCAAAAATTGTATCACACTGGTTTGGTATGTTTCACAGTCGATCCTCTCAATTGACAACTAAACTGAAATATACTAATCATTCTTGCCTACCTCAACATCTCCTGGATCTCCAGAAGATGTATACCTCTGGTCTCTGGCACCACGAAATAAACAAAAAAAACTCCCAGCCAGCTGACCAACCCGAATCCAAAGAAAACCCACTGTAGTCCGAGAGCCTTCATGATCAAAGGAAAAGAGAAAATCGACATAGAGATAGCTAAACCATCGAACAGAACAACCAACGACAATGCCGCGGACATAACGTTGCTGGGGAACAAATCGCTGGCTATGATCCAGCTCACGGACCCAACACCTAGAGAAGTCGACGTCAAGAAAACCACCAGAGCCACCACCGGCCACCAGAGCACGTACTCCGCCAGACCAATCCCAGATTCCTTCAGCAAGAAGAATCCCCCTAGAGAGAACAACATCACAGTACACGCGATCGTCGAAGCGATCAACAAAGTCCTTCTACCGAACCTGCCAGCGATCTGTGTGGCGCCACACGCCGCCACCAGCTGCACGGAGGTCAAAAGTATAGTGGCCATCTCGCTGGAGATGCCGGACCCCTCCTCGTCGAAGATGATCGTCAGGTAGGACATGATAGCGGGCGAGCCACCCAAGAAGTTGATGAGATGCACGCCCAGCGTGATGATGAAGGCGCTGCGATTGGCTCTGTCCGACAACAAAATCGCGTAGCCCACTTTGCCGGATTTGCCGGTCTCCTCCAGAACGTGGACGATGTGTTTCAGCTCCACGTCCACACACCGATCCGTCTTCTTCCTCAGCAGCCGCAGCGCGTCCGACGCCTCGACGAGCCTACCCCGAGACACCAGGTAAACAGGGCTCTCAGGCAGGAACAAGAAGGTGACCGCCAGACTGACCACTGCCGGGAGGGTGGACAGCAGCGTGAAACCCTCGATAGAGGGCGTGATGGAACTGAAGACGTAGCACAGGAGATTGCCCAAAGGCAATCCGATGTTTCCTATGCACGACATCTTGGCTCTGTCGTGCTCGTCGCTGACTTCGCTCAGGTACATCGAGGATCCGACGCTGGCCACCGACAGGCAGATGTTCGTCGTCGCGATGCCGACGCAGAGCATGTATATGTTATGGGCCAGGGCCATCATGACCATCGCGGCGACCACCGGGAAGGTCAGCACCATCAGCATGTTCCTTCTGCCGAATTTGTCGAAGAGGTTGGAGAGCATTATGGGGCCGACGACGCTGCCAGCGGCTGGCAGGGCGCCGAGGACGGACAGCTGCACTGTGGTGATGGGCTGCGAGAGTGGGTTCACCTCGGGGTCGTCGGAGAGCAGCCTCAGGGCGACTGGAGATATCCAGGTCACCGTTATTCCCAAGGTGACGTTCGTGAGCACGGTGACTGGAAAGGGAAAAGGATGTTTGAGGACATCGCGTGATCGCCCTAGGATAATATGACTACTGCTGAAGATCACCTCGAGGTTCAGTCGATCAGCTAGTATTGTGAAGGCTCGCGATTTGGTATTGGTTTAGATTTCATCTGATTTTTGCTGCTGCGGCTCAGCTCAAGGTTTTATCTGTCAACCAATACTATATTAGTTGTCGATTGGTGATGGTATTGTTTCTACTGGCGAAATTGTGTGCGAGTCGGTCACCTATGAATAACATAATTTATTCTAGAGGTCAGCTGAAGTTACCATCTATGAGTATTGATTTTATTGCGAGTGAGGCGAGTGCGAGTGAGTAAGGTTCTTTGTCCTTCAGCCAATACTGTATCACTCAACGATTGCTGATGGTATTGGTTCTACTGGGAAATTGTGAGTGAGTCTCGTCACTTAAATGAACTGATTTCTCTTAGAGTTCAGCTAAAGATTTCTCATTCAACTGAGCGAATTGCTAGTGAGTCTTAGTCACCTGAATGGTCTGATTTGAGCTCAAGGTTTTTTTGTCCATCAGCCAATGATATATTAGTAAAGATTAGTTGTGGTGTTGGTTCTAGGAGACATTGTGAGTGAGTCTTCTCACCTGAATAATATGACTCCTCCTAGAGTTCAGCTCAGGTCTTCATCTATGAGCTATTGGTGTTTGTATGGGTTTCACTTTTCAGTTGACGATTATTGGTTTTACTGGAGAAATTGTGAGTGAGTCACTTAAATAATCTGACTTCTCCTAGATTTGAGCTAAGGTTTTTCATCTTTGAGCTATTGGTGTTAGTATTGGTTTGACTCAGAAAATTGTGATTTTAGTCACCTGAATGATATGATTTCTACCAGAGCTCAACTCGATTTATCCATCAGCCATTACTATGTAGGCTCACGATTGGTGCTGGTATAGGTTTCACTTGGAACACTGTCAATATTCTCAACTGAATGATCTGACTTTTGACGAAGTTAAGCCAAAGGTCTTATCTATCAGCCAATACTATATAATGTGAGTTTTGTCACCTGAATGATTTGATTCCTTCTAGAGCTCAGGTTTTTATCCAACAGCTATTGGTGTTAGTATTGGTTTGACTTGGAAATTTGTGGGTGTGGGTTGTCATCTGATTGATCTGACTTTATTTGGAGCTCAGTTCACGATTAGGCTCACGATCGATGTTGTCATTCGTGGTTTTAGGACTTTCGTTCATAGGGTAGATCAGTACTAGGTTTCCGATTAGGATAACCTAGGAGATGTGTGGTTTACTACAATTCTGTCTTCAACCTGACAGTCGTGTTTGAACCAGTAGGAAAAATCAAAGTAGAGATTAACCAAGATCTCTGTATGAAGTTTGAGAACACTGCTTGGAATCTGAGAAGGAAAACTGACTTACCCACACATGCTGCGAAATACAAGAACATGGACGTTTGTTCTTCAACGTTTTCATCCTCCACTTCTATTCTTCGAGTGTCTGTTTTTGAAACATAAGTAACTCCCTCGATGATGACAGCATCTTTGTTGGTTTTTACCATACCTAACTTTGATGAGCAGAGTATGATTGGGATACTGGAACTGATATATACCTAATGAGCTAGTTATTTTTTTACAATAGTGTTTATTCACTCATCCGAATTATCTAATCTTCTGTTGACATTATTTTTTGTTTAACAAAAGTCTTTGGGTATTAAGTAGACGGAGAAGAGGGATGGCTCGGTTGATATTATCATACCCGTACAATCACGTACTTACAGGGTGTCCGAACTAAGTTCCTATATTTTTTTCGAATCGGAAATCGCCAGAATGCGTAGTTTTTTTGTTCACTTGAATCTGAAATTGCTTTTTGAGATTCAACAGACTGTATTTTCAATGGCGAACAACTATAAGCATCTGAGGATACTACGTGAGTGGTTCAATTAGAGGAAAGTTGCATGTTTTAGGTACCAATGGAATAATTTTATCCGTTTTCGTCCGATCAAAAATTGACACACTTCGATATCGACGAAGTGCACTCTGTATATGGAATGAAATTTCGAATGAGAGTTTGTCATTCGTTCGATAGTCGCGAAACTGTCGGGATTCACGCGGTTCATATTGCGGCATGATTAACTGAATTTTCGCAACACATCACCAATTTGTTCGTCATACAATCCTCGACACCATCGTATATGATTAATAATATGTGAATATAGAGAACGAATTAATCATTTGATCATATTCCTGCTGTGGTTGACCGTTAGCCTGTCCAAAATATCGTGTATCCAATTATTGAACTGGACGCGTAGGAATTCCGAGAATTTTATAATCAAAAACCGAAATCAAATCAAATTATGGAACATTAGGTTCAATTTTGTAATTTATTTCCAGGAACAATATGGTGAGGCTCAGCTTCTCGTAAGGGTTGTAAAGAATTTTCAATCCATATTTACTTTATCACGGGCATAAAAAATTCAGCTCATTGTATTCAAATAATATGGATATGATTATCCATTCGATTTCCATTGAATTTTCGTGTTCTGAATTTTTTTTCAGAAATCGAGAGGTTGGTAATATCGCCAAGTAGGGTCCCATATGTGTCATTTTTCAAACGTATTCAACTTTTTCACTTCAAACCCCTCGGAGGGGTGGGCTCCAACCCTTAAATCTCACATGGGGTAAGGGGTCAAGTGATACATCATTTTGAAGGTAATGGAAATCTCTTAACAACGCTTCTTTGTTTTTGGAATTCGATGCAGTAGTTCTCGAGAAAACACGGTCAAGGAAATAATCGGCTAGTGATGGAAAGTAACGCTTTTTTCCCTTTCATCATTTTGTAGTTAGAACCATGTCATTTAAGAAGTGCCTTATAGGTTTTCATCAATTCCTGTCCTATCCAACATTACATAAAGAATCATTTATATCAATGTCAGTTCCATACACCTTGTTTCGTTTTCATTGGGCCACCCTGTATGCTCTTCGTTCGCAAAAATTTATGATTCCTTTGATGAAGTAATGTAGGTATCAGACATTTCAAAGGATTTCACATGTATAACACTTTTTGAATGAAAGACTGAACTCACTTCGGCACTTTCGATCTGAAAAACATGCAAGTCCATTCACCCTATATGTGGGGGTGAAAACTGCCGGATATTCGGATCTGGAGACATTTTCGGATGCAGATCGCATGAAAAGCCGTTTTCCATTCCGAGCTATCGAGAAAATCCGTACAGAAGAAACAGAGCGTAAGGCTGTTCAGAATTTTAAATAAAAGAATAATATCATGTCGTGATGGTATGAAACACATCCCAAAAAAAAACCAGGAACTATCCCGAGATTGTCGATAAAATTTTACTCGAGTGAGTTTTGATTATTTATCAGCTTGTTTTGTAGGACAGTGTACTATATTCGTGTCGCGAATTCGTATACCACCAAAAGTTAACCAAAGAAAACACTTTTGCACCAATTGAAATCGGTGATTTCTCGATAATGCAATTCGTCTGCTTTGCGACTTCTCAGGATGTGTGAAAAATTCGAGATGACTCCGTTGTTCGTGCGTGGGACTGGGACTATGGAGACGGAGCGTCTCGACGCACACGCGATTCCGACGCAACGGAGCAGATGAACACCAGAACTGATCCTGTTGATGGAAACAGTTTCTAATTAGATTCGTTCGCCTCGAGAAGTCTCGATGCTCGTCTACTTTGAACCGTCTAATTACCGCAACACCCCGAGGCATCCTGACCAGCGGCGTGCGAGAGGGAAGACAATGGTGGTGCTCGGTGGGTAGGTTGATTCCGTGTGGGTATATGTTTTTCCTACGAGCGTGCGGAAAAGTTACTTTTCCGCACGATTTTTACTTTCACGCAAGATTTTCTCTTTGAAGCACAATATTTTAATTCAAGATTAGTATATTGTCCAATGAGCATGAAATGACATACATTTCCCACGAGTAGGTATATGGAATTTTGTAGTACGATGAGCAAATTATTTTTTCCATAACAGATTCTATCGAAAACACTCATGTCGTCATTGAATATACAAATATTGAAATCTCATCGATTAAAAAAAAAAAAACAAAAAAAAGTTACTTCCTCATGATTCGAACCACCTACCCTATTAACCATCAACCAGCGTAGAACGACTGCTTCCTTACTTTGCCAAATCATGCGGAGAAATTACTCTTCCGCACTTGTACTGAAAAGTTACTTTTGCGCACTAGTGCTGAAAAGTTACTTTTCCTCACGATTTTTATGTTGAAAATGGTGATATTCAGGACTGACTGAATGATCAATGATAGCATTATCATAAAATCTTGTTCAATAAAAACCTTTTCTTTCATAAATAAGATGGACAAAACACTCGTAGGAAAAACATTGTACCTAACTCTTGCGGAAAATGTCTTTTCCGCCCTTGACGGCTTGCCCGAAGTACTACTTTCCGCACTTGTTAGGTAAATAACTATTGTAGGTCTGTAGGACATTTTTGCTTATCGAATAAACATAGTTCGTTGCGGAGGTGTTGTTTATTTACTCAAATTTGGTCGATTTACCTTGTAGAAAGAACCCGACCAGAGACCCTTTGTCAATTTGCTTACCTTGTAGCATTCATATTCTCACTCATTCGTGCAAGTGCTCCAGTTCATTGATGTGAATGTTGTTGAAATTCATAGTTGGATATTGTCTACTACTGATTTCGAAACGAGATTTTCATACTTATATTAAACATATATTATATACACATTATATACAGGGTGTTCCATTGGGAAAGGTAAATGTTTCAACAGTGGATAGGGGTCACTGAGGTGGTTTTGAAAAAACCTATGGTTAATTGGTCTTCGACATGTTATTACCTAGATACGAGATGTTTTATCAATATTTCTCATTTCTTCGTTGTCTCATAACTCACCAATTAATCTGTATATTTTTTTCGGAAATTGGTATACTCACTCATACACTACACTGCATTGATTGAGATATCAAAAAAATAATCCATGTCCGGCTTCACTTGAAATATGCAAATCTTTCTGCCCGAAAACAACACTATATACATTAGAACTCCTCAGTTTTTTCCCTATATCTGAAAAGAGCATCGAAATGTCTATTCAACGATGTACTTTGCTTCCATGCACAGACGATTTTTGCCACTCATATCATTGGCTCAAAATATTAGTTTTGCTCATTTTGGGGTACAAAGTGGAATCAGACGAGATTTATTAATGACTTCCTATTGAGCATAGGTGAGTATTACTTTCAGGAGGAGTGTTTCATATTAGTTATCGTATTCACCTCGACTACCAAAAGAAGTTGCAGGTCCGTATCGAGGAATAAATAAATCAATGGATTTGCCCTTTGACCACTTCGTTGAATTGTTTGTCAAACATGCGTCAGTTTTTCGCTTGATGAAAATAATCATTCAATTTTTTTTATTATGAATCTACAAAATCACTGCATGGATATATTTCATAAAATGATTCTCAACCTTAGAGTTATCCTCCGAACAACAAACCCACTAGAAGGATCACAAAACAAATATTCTGATGCTAACATGAGTTCCCAGAATTTTCATAATATTAGTACCCAATCGTCGCCAGTGTTGTCATATCCAATCATCAAAAAGTGATAAATAGTCCATAATATTTAAAGTCCTTTATGAATTCATGTAGTTCGATGCACAAATATAATAATAAATTTGGGTCATGACGATTATGAATCAGTTCTGATTAATAGAAGATTGCTACATTATTCTGAGACTTATCAATTTTACTTTCTTGGGGGCTCGAGGACCAGCATGGGTATATCGTGAATACTTTTTGCTCAACGTTGCAACACCGCAATTTGATATTGACAGTCAACGGCGATTATTGCTTTGTTTGGTATCTGTCATTATTTACGTTTTGATTTATCGAAATTATTCAACTTGTGTTCAGTTTTGTGTACTCAGAATTCATCAGAAACTCGGTTTATTTCCTGTTTTGGTGATTTGATATAATGATGAGACGTTGTGAGGTGTGTTAAAGACAATTTGAACCGGCGATCAAAACACGTCATTTCATAGGCGAGTTACCATTGTCGTATCATTCGAGATTTTGAAGCATTTTCCCAAATGGAATAGATAAAAATGAATTCAAATTGATTTGATTAGATTATATTGATTATACCCATAGGTCAGCTGCGACAGTGTCTCGTCATTGTTCATTTTCCCACCAAGAAATGCTGAAAAGTACTACTGAAATTGTTACGGATTTTCAATTTGGTTCCATCATGAATTAATGATAAATTCGACCCCCTCTGACAACACGGCACTGGTGCTGGGAGAATCAGCTCCTGCTATCCTTGTTTAGACAAAGATAGATACTATAGATGTTGCTTCCAAACAAACTGTATTGCCAGGGCTGTGGATTACTTATCTAGTCTGTTCAATGATCGAAGGAGTTATCTCACCTTTGAAAAGTAAGGCTACATTTATTATCTGTCAGACAAGGTCTGCCAATCATACGCTTTCTGAAAACTAGAAGTTGCACTTACAATTTTCAATTCATGATTGATGAATGTGAAATGTGGCTGCATAAAACCACACTAAATGTCACTCTAGACTCTAGACAAATATCTAAAATGGACAAATCATATCGAATACTTGGAATCAATGAATTATGGAATTGTATCACGGGGCATCGGCCTTCATCCAGCATCTGGACCGAGATCTCTGTACCGCCAGAGTGCTTCGCCTATCCATCATCGTCTGACTAGAGGGAGGCGGCGGCTGTCTTGCCGCCGACAGCGACATCAATCACGACTCGCGCCGCAACCAAACACCTACCCAGCCATCGTTAGCACCTGAATGCGATATCGCTGGATACGCTACACCTTCCGACGACCCAGATTGATCGCCTTCTGGAGTCTACAGGATGAACTGCAGCGGAAATTTTCCTCGAGAAGATCCGGTTGTCATCCTCTCAGAGTACTCCTACTAGACTAAGCCACGCAGCTTTGATTCATCTAATTCCAATCATTCCAAGCATTACAACACCAGTCAAAGTTAATTATATCTCCTCGATTATCACATGTACAGAACCGTTTCCAAGGTGGAACCTCTTGTTGCACAGTTCCCAGAGGAGTTCCTCTTCGTCTTCTTTGATCTTGTACAGTTTCAAGAGCTTCCGTCACACCGTTCCAGTGGGAAGCATCTATATCCTCTAGGTTCTTGTAGTACTCTTACAGTTTCTACTCTATGTTCTTGTAGAGGTCCCCTGAAATTGTGGAACTTCAACTGAGCTCTATTTCTAACTCCAGCGGAGAACCTCTTCTTGTATAGTCTCCAGTGATGAATTGGTCTAGTCCCTTACATATTATTTGGCTGCTAGTCTCAACAGTGTCTAGATCCTGAGTCTTTAGTCCTAGCCATGTCAAAGATATTCATAATTGCTGACAGAGCAAGTTCCAAAACTCCGAAGCTAACTAATCTGCCAATGTCTTTCGCAAATGCCAATAATTGTAGGGAATAATTTCTGCTCCACTCTGTTCCAACCTCTAAAAACCAAAATTTCCAATGTGTTCAGACCATTCCCGATGAATTTTCTGTTTTGGTTAACGCCAATAATAGTAGAAGGCAATTTCTGTTCCACACTGATGTATACAAACTTCGGAAACCCATCCAGAGATGAATATCGTACACATATCGCCCCGATTTGTAGCCAACCGCAAATCGTGTCCGAATGAACTACAGACTGCTGACGGCTAGTTCATACTACGCCCACCAACCTCGAGTAGTTCAAACGTCCGCTGCCTCGTGCGGTTTTCAGGGCTGCCAACCTCGATGGCGCGTAAAATTGGACGCTGTCCACGGATCCGGACTCATTTGCCGGGCCGCCGCCACCGGAAATGCTCCGGAGTCCGGAGCGTGAATTATCATCACGGTAGGCCTGGGCCGTGACAGATGCCGGATTATCATGCAGGGGAGGTTTACGGTGTCGCGTATGGCTTACAATTCACTGTCTCCTGAGGCATGGTGTGAGAAGATCGACCCCTTTCTTCATTCTCCATCTTCAGTGAACAAACTGCCGTTCACTGTTGCCGTTTCCTCTCACCATGGCTTGAGAGATAGAGGAGGCTGTGTCGATTCTAAAGTGATCAAATATCGAAAGCGAAATATCAGGAAGTAGATCGTATGAACTGAAGTGGTCGTTGTTATAGAAATCTTTTGTGTTGGTGCGTTTCTGATACCCAATTATTGAAGAATCATCGATAAAGGTGATAGTCGATATGGAGACGTATGAGAGACGCATTATAGCGAAGATTTTTCGTTTGTTGACTGTAGGTTTTGGAATCTGTAGCATATATTATATCGAAGGATGATGTCGCCAATTACTTCTCGTTCACTTTCGGTATGGAGAGTTTTAGTGTTCGTTATTTCGGTATCAGATTCGAAGAGCAATTTGTATTTCCCGTTCATATGAATAGAAAACTTTATTCAGAGTTACACAATCCAGTTCGCGGGAGTTGTTATATGTTTGCCATTCCCATTTCCATTTATTGATGGCAATCATAACACTGTGAATACTTTTTTCCATGTCTCTCCATTCACGTCTATAATATTATATGCGGAATTTATAAGAATAGTCCGGAAACAGTATTTTGAATTATTCTTCTCAAATTTTCTGATGAAGTTTCAACACATCTTCGACATCTCCACTCGAGAGTTGTGTGGTCTACTTGATTGACGAATATGTACTGTCATCTGGTGTTTTTAAAACAAAAACTTTTGATGGAGCCAAGGCCAACTGAGATAATATTGGTTCTGTTTGAACATATATTACAACAAATTTAACATCAATGAACTCACATTTTTTTCTGTAACAAATAATATGACACCCATTAGAAAAAATAAGATTGAAGATGGTTTGAAGGTGGATGGTGAGTATAGAAAAATTCTTTCGCGTGAATGTGGTTCTAGTTTCAAGCTGTCTAGTCGAATGAAACTAAATAGAAGCGATGAGGATTTCAGGAGGAGAATCTTGACAAAGAGCATGAGTCCCAAAATTCAATTCGCATCTGTTGTCGAATAGGAAAATTGAACTATTATTGTATGAACATGATATTATTTCCACGCCACAATGGAATGAGTACGAGTATTAGTTCTATTTCCAATTTCTTCTCGCTTGTTTGGTGTTGTTTACTGAATTATCTGTATAGTGATCTCTCGATAATTTGAGTTCCAAAGGTAATCATGAAGTGGAGTAGAGTAGAGTCAGCTATGACATGGACCCATTGTTTCCATTGCTTATTTTTATGATTTTCACTCTAGTACCTTCCAGTTCGATCACTATAAACTAACGATTTCCTCTTCTGTCTCATCTTGAATTGAATGTTCTTCTTATATTTGAATTATAGGGAGTGAGGGACCATTCCCTCAGATATCGAATTTCATTAAATAAAGGTCAAGTAATAAGTGTTTTCTTTCAAAAAACCCTTCTCCATTAGAGTACATTATTGCTGAATGTTATCAGAGGAACCTTTGGTGTAAGTGTACATACAACAGAAGGCATCTCGCCTGAATGCTTCCGAGTCTTGCTGAGTGGAACAAATTTTTCTGAGCCGAGCCCCTTCTTCGAAGTCGGGCACACTTCTCTGAGTCATACAAGGTAAGTGAACAGATCTCGTGAATCTTTGTTTTTGCTTGGACATTTCGTCATTCGGTCAGACACGAGAAGAGAATTTCTGTGATTTATATGGGACAGCACTGTCTCATTCAAACTACACCAAGTCACTTTTTTTTTCGCATTTCTGCAGGCAGTGGGAATCGAACCCACGACCGAGAAGTGGCTACCATGAAATCACAGCGCCTTTGCGCTCATCGCCACCTCAGCGTCATTTCGTGCATCATGTCTACCAATCTAACCATAACTCGTCCTAACCTCACTTGAGGAGTTTGACAGGGTAATTCAATTCTGAAGCAACTATCAACCCCCTGATCAGCGTTTTTTATGGTTTGTGCACCTGAAAAAAAAAAACTAATAAGGAATTGAACATTTTGTGATCTCTCTCGCATTTCGAATGTTCTCTGTACGCCTTTGGCTCTCGAAATCTGTTGCCTTTGTGGCTTTAGGCTGTTCTCTGATGGATGCTCTTCAAGTTGCGAGCATCATTTACAACCCTGACCAGCGGAAAATTCCCAAACCTGGCGAGGCGGTTGTAGCGTAGCGGATCATGGGGTGGAAAATTGTTAAATCGAATTGATTATAGGCACGATGTTGCGATGATTTGTTTTATAGCTCCTGTCGCACGAATCGGAGTGATTTTTAGGCGTCAGAATGAGCTGAAATCTTGCACACAGATGGTTTTCGATGTGCTGAGTATGAATCTGAAGTCAAAAAGGCCGTACTCTCAATAGTTTCTGAGATATGAGCATTTTTTGGAAAAATAATCGAGCCAAAATCGTCGAAAATTTCTCAACACATCCCTATTCGTGTGCAAAATGCGCGTATCGACTCGATTTCGCAGTATTTTCGATGGTTCTCGAGTTATCAAGACGTGAAAAAAAATTCTTCCGAAGTGGGGTCAAAAATTGCTACTTTTTTATCTTGAGGAGTAGAGAGCTGTGCTTCTATTCCCCACTAGGCAATGCCCTAAGGGCTCTAAATACCGAATTTGAAGCCTCTACGATAAAGTCGAATTTTGGTTCTGAAAAATTAGCAAGGCTAACCCCTTTGAACTTTTTTCAAAAATTTTCAGGCGTCAGAATGAGCTGAAATCTTGCACACAGATAGTTTTCGATGTGCTGAGTATGAATCTGAAGTCGAAAGTGCCGTATTTCTAATAGTTTCCGAGATATTAGCATTTTTCGGAAAAATAATCGACCTCCAGAATCGTCGAAAATTTATCAACACATCCCTATTCGTGTGCAAAATGCACGTATCGACTCGATTTCGCAGTATTTTCGATGGTTCTCGAGTTATCAAGACGTGAAAAAAAATTCTTCCGAAGTGGGGTCAAAAATTGCTACTTTTTTTATCTTGAGGAGTAGAGAGCTGTGCTTCTATTCCCCACTAGGCAATGCCCTAAGGGCTCTAAATACCGAATTTGAAGCCTCTACGATAAAGTCGAATTTTGGTTCTGAAAAATTAGCAAGGCTAACCCCTTTGAACTTTTTTCAAAAATTTTCAGGCGTCAGAATGAGCTGAAATCTTGCACACAGATAGTTTTCGATGTGCTGAGTATGAATCTGAAGTCGAAAGTGCCGTATTTCTAATAGTTTCCGAGATATTAGCATTTTTCGGAAAAATAATCGACCTCCAGAATCGTCGAAAATTTATCAACACATCCCTATTCGTGTGCAAAATGCGCGTATCGACTCGATTTCGCAGTATTTTCGATGGTTCTCGAGTTATCAAGACGTGAAAAAAAATTCTTCCGAAGTGGGGTCAAAAATTGCTACTTTTTTATCTTGAGGAGTAGAGAGCTGTGCTTCTATTCCGCACTAGGCAATGCCCTAAGGGCTCTAAATACCGAATTTGAAGCCTCTACGATGAAGTCGAATTTTGGTTCTGAAAAATTAGCAAGGCTAACCCCTTTGAACTTTTTTCAAAAATTTTCAGGCGTCAGAATGAGCTGAAATCTTGCACACAGACAGTTTTCGATGTGCTGAGTATGAATCTGAAGTCAAAAGGGCCGTATTCCTAATAGTTTCTGAGATACGAGCATTTTTCGGAAAAATAATGGACCTCCAAAATCGTCGAAAATTTGTCAACACATCCTTATTCGTGTGCAAAATGCGTGTATCGACTCGATTTCGCAGTATTTTCGATGGTTCTCGAGTTATCAAGACGTGAAAAAAAATTCTTCCGAAGTGGGGTCAAAAAATTGCTACTTTTTTATCTTTAGGAGTAGAGAGCTGTGCTTCTATTCCCCACTAGGCAATGCCCTAAGGGCTCTAAATACCGAATTTGAAGCCTCTACGATAAAGTCGAATTTTGGTTCTGAAAAATTAGCAAGGCTAACCCCTTTGAACTTTTTTCAAAAATTTTCAGGCGTCAGAATGAGCTGAAATCTTGCACACAGATAGTTTTCGATGTGCTGAGTATGAATCTGAAGTCGAAAGGGCCGTATTTCTGATAGTTTCCGAGATATTAGCATTTTTCGGAAGAATAATCGACCTCCAGAATCGTCGAAAATTTATCAACACATCCCTATTCGTGTGCAAAATGCGCGTATCGACTCGATTTCGCAGTATTTTCGATGGTTCTCGAGTTATCAAGACGTGAAAAAAAATTCTTCCGAAGTGGGGTCAAAAATTGCTACTTTTTTATCTTGAGGAGTAGAGAGCTGTGCTTCTATTCCGCACTAGGCAATGCCCTAAGGGCTCTAAATACCGAATTTGAAGCCTCTACGATGGAGTCGAATTTTGGGTCTGAAAAATTAGCAAGGCTAACCCCTTTGAACTTTTTTCAAAAATTTTCAGGCGTCAGAATGAGCTGAAATCTTGCACACAGATAGTTTTCGATGTGCTGAGTATGAATCTGAAGTCGAAAGGGCCGTATTCCTAATTGTTTCTGAGATACGAGCATTTTTCGGAAAAATAATGGACCTCCAAAATCGTCGAAAATTTGTCAACACATCCTTATTCGTGTGCAAAATGCGTGTATCGACTCGATTTCGCAGTATTTTCGATGGTTCTCGAGTTATCAAGACGTGAAAAAAAATTCTTCCGAAGTGGGGTCAAAAAATTGCTACTTTTTTATCTTTAGGAGTAGAGAGCTGTGCTTCTATTCCCCACTAGGCAATGCCCTAAGGGCTCTAAATACCGAATTTGAAGCCTCTACGATAAAGTCGAATTTTGGGTCTGAAAAATTAGCAAGGCTAACCCCTTTGAACTTTTTTCAAAAATTTTCAGGCGTCAGAATGAGCTGAAATCTTGCACACAGATGGTTTCAGATGTGCTGAGTATGAATCTGAAGTCAAAAGGGCCGTATTCCTAATAGTTTCTGAGATACGAGCATTTTTCGGAAAAATAATCGACCTCCAAAATCGTCGAAAATTTGTCAACACATCCTTATTCGTGTGCAAAATGCGTGTATCGACACGATTTCTTAGTATTTTCGATGGTTCTCGAGTTATCAAGACGTGAAAAAAATTCTACCCAAAGTGGGGTCAAAAATTGCTACTTTTTTATCTTCAGGAGTAGAGAGCTGTGCTTCTATTCCCCACTAGGCAATGCCCTAAGGGCTCTCAATACCTAATTTGAAGCCTCTACGATAAAGTCGAATTTTGGGTCTGAAAAATTAGCAAGGCTTACCCCTTTGAACTTTTTTCAAAAATTATCAGGCGTCAGAATAGGCTGAAATCTTGCACACAGATAGTTTTCGATGTGCTGAGTATGAATCTGAAGTCAAAAGGGCCGTATTCCTAATAGTTTTTGAGATACGAGCATTTTTCGGAAACATAATCGACCTCCAAAATCGTCGAAAATTTTTCAACACATCCTTATTCGTGTGCAAAATGCGTGTATCGACTCGATTTCGCAGTATTTTCGATGGTTCTCGAGTTATCAAGACGTGAAAAAATTCTACCCGAAGTGGGGTCAAGAAAATGCTACTTTTTTATCTTTAGGAGTAGAGAGCTGTGCTTCTATTCCCCACTAGGCAATGCCCTAAGGGTTCTAAATACCGAATTTGAAGCCTCTACGATGAAGTCGAATTTTGGGTCTGAAAAATTAGCAAGGCTAACCCCTTTGAACTTTTTTCAAAAATTTTCAGGCGTCAGAATGAGCTGAAATCTTGCACACAGATGGTTTCAGATGTGCTGAGTATGAATCTGAAGTCAAAAGGGCCGTATTCCTAATAGTTTCTGAGATATGAGCATTTTTCGGAAAAATAATCGACCTCCAAAATCGTCGAAAATTTGTCAACACATCCTTATTCGTGTGCAAAATGCGTGTATCGACTCGATTTCGCAGTATTTTCGATGGTTCTCGAGTTATCAAGACGTGAAAAAATTCTACCCGAAGTGGGGTCAAAAAATTGCTACTTTTTTATCTTTAGGAGTAGAGACCTGTGCTTCTATTCCCCACTAGGCAATGCCCTGAGGGCTCTAAATACCGAATTTGAAGCCTCTACGATGAAGTCGAATTTTGGGTCTGAAAAATTAGCAAGGCTAACCCCTTTGAACTTTTTTCAAAAATTTTCAGGCGTCAGAATGAGCTGAAATCTCGCACACAGATGGTTTCAGATGTGCTGAGTATGAATCTGAAGTCAAAAGGGCCGTATTCCTAATAGTTTCTGAGATATGATCATTTTTCGGAAAAATAATCGACCTCCAAAATCGTCGAAAATCTGTCAACACATCCTTATTCGTGTGCAAAATGCGTGTATCGACTCGATTTCGCAGTATTTTCGATGGTTCTCGAGTTATCAAGACGTGAAAAAATTCTACCCGAAGTGGGGTCAAAAAATTGCTACTTTTTTATCTTTAGGAGTAGAGAGCTGTGCTTCTATTCCCCACTAGGCAATGCCCTAAGGGCTCTAAATACCAAATTCGAAGCCTCTACGATGAAGTCGAATTTTGAGTCTGAAAAATTAGCAAGGCTAACCCCTTTGAACTTTTTTCAAAAATTTTCAGGCGTCAGAATGAGCTGAAATCTTGCACACAGATGGTTTCAGATGTGCTGAGTATGAATCTGAAGTCAAAAGGGCCGTATTCCTAATAGTTTCTGAGATATGAGCATTTTTCGGAAAAATAATCGACCTCCAAAATCGTCGAAAATCTGTCAACACATCCTTATTCGTGTGCAAAATGCGTGTATCGACTCGATTTCGCAGTATTTTCGATGGTTCTCGAGTTATCAAGACGTGAAAAAATTCTACCCGAAGTGGGGTCAAAAAATTGCTACTTTTTTATCTTTAGGAGTAGAGAGCTGTGCTTCTATTCTGCACTAGGCAATGCCCTAAGGGCTCTAAATACCGAATTTGAAGCCTCTACGATGAAGTCGAATTTTGGGTCTGAAAAATTAGCAAGGCTAACCCCTTTGAACTTTTTTCAAAAATTTTCAGGCGTCAGAATGAGCTGAAATCTTGCACACAGATGGTTTTCGATGTGCTGAGTATGAATCTGAAGTCAAAAGGGCCGTATTCCTAATAGTTTCTGAGATATGAGCATTTTTCGGAAAAATAATCGACCTCCAAAATCGTCGAAAATTTGTCAACACATCCTTATTCGTGTGTAAAATGCGTGTATCGACTCGATTTCGCAGTATTTTCGATGGTTCTCGAGTTATCAAGACGTGAAAAAATTCTACCCGAAGTGGGGTCAAAAATTGCTACTTTTTTATCTTTAGGAGTAGAGAGCTGTGCTTCTATTCCCCACTAGGCAATGCCCTAAGGGCTCTCAATACCGAATTTGAAGCCTCTACGATAAAGTCGAATTTTGGTTCTGAAAAATTAGCAAGGCTAACCCCTTTGAACTTTTTTCAAAAATTTTCAGGCGTCAGAATGAGCTGAAATCTTGCACACAGATGGTTTCAGATGTGCTGAGTATGAATCTGAAGTCAAAAGGGCCGTATTCCTAATAGTTTCTGAGATATGAGCATTTTTCGGAAAAATAATCGACCTCCAAAATCGTCGAAAATCTGTCAACACATCCTTATTCGTGTGCAAAATGCGTGTATCGACTCGATTTCGCAGTATTTTCGATGGTTCTCGAGTTATCAAGACGTGAAAAAATTCTACCCGAAGTGGGGTCAAAAAATTGCTACTTTTTTATCTTTAGGAGTAGAGAGCTGTGCTTCTATTCTGCACTAGGCAATGCCCTAAGGGCTCTAAATACCGAATTTGAAGCCTCTACGATGAAGTCGAATTTTGGGTCTGAAAAATTAGCAAGGCTAACCCCTTTGAACTTTTTTCAAAAATTTTCAGGCGTCAGAATGAGCTGAAATCTTGCACACAGATGGTTTTCGATGTGCTGAGTATGAATCTGAAGTCAAAAGGGCCGTATTCCTAATAGTTTCTGAGATATGAGCATTTTTCGGAAAAATAATCGACCTCCAAAATCGTCGAAAATTTGTCAACACATCCTTATTCGTGTGTAAAATGCGTGTATCGACTCGATTTCGCAGTATTTTCGATGGTTCTCGAGTTATCAAGACGTGAAAAAATTCTACCCGAAGTGGGGTCAAAAATTGCTACTTTTTTATCTTTAGGAGTAGAGAGCTGTGCTTCTATTCCCCACTAGGCAATGCCCTAAGGGCTCTCAATACCGAATTTGAAGCCTCTACGATAAAGTCGAATTTTGGTTCTGAAAAATTAGCAAGGCTAACCCCTTTGAACTTTTTTCAAAAATTTTCAGGCGTCAGAATGAGCTGAAATCTTGCACACAGATGGTTTCAGATGTGCTGAGTATGAATCTGAAGTCAAAAGGGCCGTATTCCTAATAGTTTCCGAGATATTCGCATTTTTCGGAAAAATAATCGACCTCCAGAATCGTCGAAAATTTATCAACACATCCCTATTCGTGTGCAAAATGCACGTATCGACTCGATTTCGCAGTATTTTCGATGGTTCTCGAGTTATCAAGACGTGAAAAAAAATTCTTCCGAAGTGGGGTCAAAAATTGCTACTTTTTTATCTTGAGGAGTAGAGAGCTGTGCTTCTATTCCCCACTAGGCAATGCCCTAAGGGCTCTAAATACCGAATTTGAAGCCTCTACGACAAAGTCGAATTTTGGGTCTGAAAAATTAGCAAGGCTAACCCCTTTGAACTTTTTTAAAAATTTTCAGGCGTCAGAATGAGCTGAAATCTTGCACACAGATGGTTTCAGATGTGCTGAGTATGAATCTGAAGTCAAAAGGGCCGTATTCCTAATAGTTTCTGAGATATGAGCATTTTTCGGAAAAATAATCGACCTCCAAAATCGTCGAAAATTTGTCAACACATCCTTATTCGTGTGCAAAATGCGTGTATCGACACGATTTCTCAGTATTTCCGATGGTTCTCGAGTTATCAAGACGTGAAAAAAATTCTACCCAAAGTGGGGTCAAAAATTGCTACTTTTTTATCTTCAGGAGTAGAGAGCTGTGCTTCTATTCCGCACTAGGCAATGCCCTAAGGGCTCTAAATAACGAATTTGAAGCCTCTACGATAAAGTCGAATTTTGGGTCTGAAAAATTAGCAAGGCTAACCCCTTTGAACTTTTTTCAGAAATTTTCAGGCGTCAGAATGAGCTGAAATCTCGCACACGGATGTTCTTAGATGTGCTGAGTACGAATAGAAAGTCAAAACGTCCGTATTTCTTATAGTTTCTGAGATATGAGCATTTTTCGGAAAAATTACACATCAACACATCCTTATTCGTGTGCAGAATGCGTGTACCGACTCGGTTCCAAAAGCTTGACAAAAACATCAACATCATCAGCACACACACAGATAAAAAAAAAGCACCTTAAAGTTCACTCATAATAAGTGGAAGATGGTTCGAATGATATCAATTCAGAACCTTCATGTAATAACAGAATCGAAACATACATGCACGTAACAATATCGAAGAAAAATCGAAGAGATACAATACAATATATATTAATCAAGTAATAGAATTCGATATGATACAGATTCTTCTGATTTGAAGTGATATCGATTCTACATACAAGAACTACAAACTACTCAATATCCACTTCGACCATGTTGGTTTCCTCATCTCCAGATGCATCTTTCTCTTGTAGATGTTGCCACTTATCAGCTACGTGTATTCTCAAGCAATAACATCCCCAAATATGTGTTAATTACCCAAGAATACACGTGACCAACCAAGTTACTTCCCTCAGCCCCCATCGAGTAACCTGGAAATGAAAAACAGCAATATAGATTGCAATTCGGTACAGTTTGCGTAGCACATGAGATACAATACGTGTCAACAATACATCTCAAGAGAATGTACCCTGGAATCAACTTGAATATATGATGGTGAAGCAACTCCTCAATCCAAAACATGTTGATTTGTCGAACAACCATATTAGAGCCGATCTGCGATCTTGTAATAGTATATACATAGTGCATAACGAGTGCATGAAATTTACTTCGCAATGAGTTATGTACACTAAACTTCCGACGACCATGAATATATCAATAATTATCGGAAGATTTTGGCAGATTTGAATGGTGACAGTCGCAGAAGACTTCATCTCTTTCGGATCAAACAAATGACGTCGTCGGCCGAATGATCACTCACGTCAGATCCGTAATGGGGTCATTATACGGAAAGTGAAAGATCAAATCGTAATCGGCAATATCGTTTCAGAGCATCGACTTTCACATTAAATACCGTCCGTAATTCCAGATTAACTCCCGAGAGCTCTAATGGCATTTCCCTTGATAGCCGAATTCGAACGTAAACATTGCTGCGACCCGGCTTTGCGATAATTTCGTTGTTGTATGTGAATCGAGAACGTCTTCTATTTCGAATTACGATATCAAAGATAGGGTATTGGAGGGTATTGGAAGGCAATCAAAGAAGGATATTCGAGAATGAAAGATGAAATATGAAAGATCTAAAGACTAGAATATGAAGTCTCATAGCAAGATCAAGGGCTAGAGTAGAGTAGAGTATTATTCGGAGAAATGGAACAATAATTTACACACTATCATCCACAAAATAACACTATTGAGTCTAACGTCGAAGTAAAGTTGTTTTTCTATTACAGTGTACGAGAATTCCCTTTCTCCCAAATACGCTGACTAAACACATATATTAGAAAAATATCGATATCATCAGAGGAAATTTGTCTTGGAATGAATTTCATTTCGCATTGAACCCTTCGAAACCTTTCTTTGTCTTCATGTGTACATATATTGGAAAAAGCGACAAAGCAAAACGCAATTCATTTCGTATGAAATCACGTCACCTCTGGATGTCAATTATAACAATCATTTCGCAATTTTCCACAAAGATCCGTGTACTCACGAAAAATGTGCATCATTCATGCCATACATGTTTCGGAAATATTGTTCTTCGGCTTGGTAAGTCGTAGAAAAACAGTGATTTCTTGATGAGATGTGCCGGACTGCTGAAAAATCTGATAAAACCAACAATTCCCCGACAATTTCCGCCTGATGTCATGATTCAAATAGCTTATTTGTATGGCAGCATGATAACATGCTTGTGCTGATACACCCTCTAGAGTATCATAATTATGGAAATTATCAGGGTAATTGCAAACATTGTTCCAACTTCCCTTCGACAACTTCACAGTGACTCAACTTTCTATATCGGCAGCTTTGGGGTTCGCGAATGTGTATATTACATCACGCTCCCACTTGTGAAGTTTCTCAAAGAAAATTATGTGGGCTGATATTTCAGGTGCGGGAGTAATTTCGATGGATAATGAATTCCATTACATGAATAACATGTTCGTGAAGTAGAATATGGCATCGAGTAGAGTCCTCCTCGATTATTCGTTTGCTGCGACAATCCTTTTTTCCTTCACGACTCTGAGGTCATCATGAACCGAATGCTCATCGAGATATTTTCCATCACGAAACGCTGTTTTCATTTTTGGAGCTGAATTCCAAACATACGAACATAAATCCATGAAATGTGCAGGATGTCACATGAAATAAATCAAAATTGGAGCTGAGACAAATCCTTGTGTAACACCAGCATCGATAGTCATTTGATGATACTCCGTCAACCACCACATAGAGGAGAAAATCCCATAGGAAACTACATAGTTTGATATCTATGATGATATCAACTTCTTCCATGGCCTATTACGATATCGAAGTGACCACACTTGTGGGGCAAGCAAGGAAGGTTACAGAGTTGTTAGAGGAAATAGTGATTCTTAAACCAATTCGCAATTATCATCTCGATGTTCAAGTGACATTTCATTGACAATTTCATTGCTATTAACATTATTTGAATCATCCATCGTTCTTTCCCTCATGGTGTGATTGAATTCAACCTTCCGAATTCACAAGATACTCAATATCATTTCTCGATGATTTCGGTTCAATTTCTAGATCAATACGGTTGCAATACGGTAACAATAAAGATGGAAGAATCTGAATAGTTGAATCAAGCCGAGACCGAAAGATTAATGAGCACTCAAATCAGTGGAACATCTGTTTGGAACAATCGAGAATGAAACTTTTCACTCTACCATTCTCCATGATTTCCCAAACTCATTCGATCATCTGACAAAAGCCTCCACGAAATTGGCTCAAACAAATTCGAAAGTTCCTTTGATGGTGCTAATAAATCAGGCAGAGCGAACCTACTGCGGTCAATTCAACTTATTGAATTTTAATTGGATACAAAAACACATCCATTACCTTAATTACTTCCGCTTTTGTTTCAGTAGGGGTGGGAAGAGGAAGTACGTGAACTCAAATAATTGTATATGCAACTTCTACATAGACGATATACAGTAGATAAATGTGGAGGAATCTGGAGCCACTAAACATATATGCATTCTTCGTCTCCAAGGACATGAAGTTCCACTTATATACACACACACAACAAGTGGCAAATATACAGGGTATCCCGTGAATATAAGGCCTCACTTCAGAGTTCAATAGTACTGCTGGAAATAATGGTAGAAGTTCGAATGGAGTTTTCAGAAATATCAGTTGAGGGTCAATCCCAGAGTGAGATTTTCATTCAATATCATTTTAGCTTTTGGTTAAATGAATAATGGCATCAGCCTATCCTCAAGGTGGTTGCTATACCTATATATAGTCAAGAATATGTATGTCATGTACGAATGCATCAGAAAGAATGGCTAAAAGTTAATAATTCAGTGGATATTGTATTGCAGGAAATGAATTGTTACCTAGAAAAAATGAAAAAGGAACGATTTCACATTTCGAATCATGTTGAATTTCAGAAATGCGTACAATCACTTCATGAAAAAAAAAGTATACGCAAGCATCGTTTCTCGAATTAGGTACATAAGTACGACATTCTTGAAAGATTCTACAGATGAACAATTTCATAGAGGAAATTCTAGCGAAGAAATAAAACATATGAAGCTATCTGAAAGCAACAGTGTTTGTAGACGAACATGAGTAATTGTTTTGATATTCATTCTGCATGATCAGAAAGTGAACCCAAGTATCAATAATATCGTAACAGTATTTTATTTCCATCATGATACGAATACCTACGAAAGCCCTCGTGATACGCTCCTCTCTTTGGCTCCGTTGTTGAGAGTTCAAGTCAGGTCTGCCGAAAATTAGTCCAATAATTGAGGTGAAGCGGTTGTGTAATATAACAAGCCAACTTGATGGGGATAGGTAGTTTCTCTATATGGCAATTATGACTCCGGGCCGAATTTACCGGATACTGTAGAACTTTCTACGTTCCGGTTTGTAGGTAGGATACAAGGCATATACAGAGTCGAGAGATGCTCTATGAGTACACAACATTAATTTCCGGAAAACAACAGGAATATGTGTTCTATGCAGTCGGGGATAGATATACCATTTTTTTTTCAAAGCATGCATTCATGAATGAAAAAGGATTTCTTGTTTATTCACCCCGAATAAATCAACTTCCATCTGATGAACCCTATATGAGAATGAAATATCATTATACTTCGATAACGACAATCATACAATATGGCACTCTTACATATCAGCTACGATATGCAATCTGATGATACTGATATCTTCTCAATAAAGCTGATATCCATTGTGGTTTATTAAATAAGTAATATATTTGGTATTTACGCTTGGAGAACAACAACAACGGGCAAAATTACTGTAAAAAAATGTCCATACGACGATGAATCTATTATGGTATCCCAGAAATATCCATTCTTTATGTCCCATTTCCCACTATTTATATTGTCTTCTAGAAGGAAGTACCATGAAAGATATATGAACATCCATCAAAAACTCGTCGTTGCAAAAAAAACTATTGATTGGGAAATCATATGACATATCTTTATAGGCATTATTAAAGACAACACAACCACAACAAAACAGAACTTTTGTGACCAAATTTTGGGATTGGGTTTGGAGAGGTTAGACTGATATAACGATCTGTACACCTTGTGCATATCTCTTTCATGTTGAGGAAATGCCATTACGTGAAAAAAATATCTACTTTTTGAGCTCCACCTTCAACTGCAATGATATGAGATGCATCGAAAAGACATGAATTTTCAAAACTTGTTCTTGCCGAATACCGAACAGTATAGCACAAAATGATAGATATTTCATTTCAACTAAATCAATGAAATGAAAGCTGAATGGTGATCCAAAATCTGTTCTGGTCAAACTTGGCATCGAATTCATGTTAGAAGTCATCATGGAATCCTGCAGTTTGAATTCTCTAACACCGTTCTGGATTAGTAAAACTGTAGTTGTTTTATGTCGATTATAGCGATAAATTTGTATACTTTCCGTGCATATCGTTATATTTTTCGGCGTCAAATCCGACTACTGTTAGATCCAACGTTTTAAGGAAAGATAAATTTGGGAGATTGCACATTTATCGATATCCTGATGAAGCATCAAAAGTTTGAATCCCTGAATTTTCAGTAATTCATCAAAACTACTAACAGACTGAACTGACATTGCTATAATTGAACAAGAACGTAGTGAAATATCATCTCTCAGTTCGTTAACTGCAGATTCGAACATGGGTTGAAAAATTATCCAACATATGGATCATCAAAGAAAAATACCAACACCCAGTGCACTTAAAAAAAAAAGACCTACCAATGACCAAGAAACCTAATAAGCAACTAAGAACATACTACATATCGACAAAACCACTACTACAGGTACAAATTACCAAAAAACGGACCTCGCTTCACTTTCCACTTTACCGCGCGTAAGTAAAATCATCCCCGCGATCCGGGGTGTTTCCAACCCTGCCGCGTCGGCCGCCGCACGGAAACTGAAGGGTGCGCGTTTTTCCGAAGCCTGGAAAACTCCGTGCGGAAGGGAGAGGGGGAAATCGCCGAAAGCATATTGTTGGCTCTACCCCCACCGCTATCGCCGGAGGGAGGGGGTAGGTTTCGGGTCACATTCGTATTAGGAAAAGTATTGGGTAAATTAAGTTTTCCTTACTTGGTTGGGTATTGATCGGTAAATTGGGAGTTGTTTATGGTGTGTGAGAGCGGTCCTCGAGATGCGATAATGATGTGATATGAAAATAGTCCGGGTGGGGAGGGGTTGATCAGCAAGGCTCGCGATATCGGGCGTAATATTCTTCTCCATTCGAAAGTATATGATCTAACATAATATACAGTTTGACCTTCGTTTGAGAAAGATAATCCTGATACGAGACCTGATATTTTGAAGATAGTTTACGATCAATTCCAATTAACGATATTTCTTCCTAAAATCTTAGAAATATCCTGAAAGACAGACACAATATCTCGAATCCAGAGACTCCTACTTGTTTTAGCGAATTCAATCCTACCAAACTACTGTCATATCCAGTGAACAATCTCACACAAGGTTCCACAAGGCTCGCTTTTCGGACCAATTCTATCGTTCATATCAATGATATTATTCACATCTCATAACATGTCACGAGATATCACCAAAATTTCATTTGCAGATGATACGTCACTTTTACTCACTCTAATTTTCCTGACCTTCCTATATTCCTCATAGTTACTGACAGATTTAACGCTACTCTTCGTGAATACGGCTGGCTACAAGCGTTGATTGAAATGATTATTTCAATAATTCAATAATAATTTGAACATCAGAGGAAGAGTTTACCTAACCTTCAAATCTCATATTAGTGCTTCAAATTCGTGGTATCGAATTGCTGACCTGATTCTCTTGATATACCTACGAGAATATTATGATTGACAGTTGCTTCGTGCCCAGATGCACTGTTTGTAGCAAAAACTCCTTCAATCTCAATCTCTATAACATCCTTGATAACTCTGTTGAAATATTGGAATCCAAAAGATTCAAAACTGCGATGAAGAAATTTGTGACATTGATAGCTATATCGTCTCTGCCAGTTCATTGTGCATTCAATTTTAATCCATTTTAACCTTCAAAAATTTTTCATTCTGATTCCTCTGCAGATATCCAGATGTTTACTGACTGTTTTTATTCGTTTTTTTTTACAATTCGTATTGTTCGAATTTCTGATATTTTCACTGATCAATTGCCATTTTGTGTATTGATTTTCAGCTGAAACTTGTATAATATATTTGGTGTCAGAATATTTCATCATCAATATCATTTCATTTTCTTGACTTTATTTTTCATTATTGCCTTTGCGACTTGCCATGAATGTTTTATGTACATAACATGGTCAAATAAACATTCTTCTGATTCTTGGCAGTGAACATTGAATGGTCCTCTCAAAGAAAGAAAGGGCCATTTCTAAGTAATCCACTGGTCCACTATATTTCTACAAAGCTAGGAAATAATCACATTGTCCATAACAGTCAGACAAAGTATCTCCGCCACAAAGGAAAATTAAGATGAAATGAATTGTTTGCCATGTCATGCTGTGTTGTCAGTTGAAAAACAATAAATGCCACTAAATAGATGGAACAAGATATCTTATATCGACGATAGCAATCATGAAGTGAGAACCTCAATCAATTAATTCTCCATCAACAGACAGCAGGATAGGGAAACCTTATTTATGTGTATGTAGCTGGAAATAGAAAAGCAATTCGGTTATTTGTGCATTCTGGGACTTCTTTCCAATTCCATACATCGACAGGGATTCCATATCCTGCGGATCTTCTATTTACGCAATTCCCATCATTCATTTCTGGTCGATAATAAGTCCGCGCTTTTTGAAACGGATATGATTTTCTGAAACACTTTTTTTCTGTTTTTTCGACGAGTTCGATGAATTCGTATAAAGTATCACCGACTAGCTTCAGCGTGTTTTTTACACTCGACTCAGTATGTATGAATCCAAAATAACAAGCTCATTCAAAATCTCGGGAAATATATAGGGTGTCCCATTTAAATTAAAGAAGTTGATGGCGTAAGTATATCTCCATAAATATCGTTCGGAAGATATTCACTTGGTTCCATAATTCACCCCAACCCTATATGTGTATATATGTGGAGAAATTTTCATAAATTTTCTCGTCATAGTTTCCGAACTCCCACACTGTATAGAAACGTGTATATTCTATATAAAGCGATGAAGAATTCCTGAACCGAAATGATTTCTTCGCTAATACCCTCACTGATATGAATGGGTCCGGCGAAACGTACTGGCAGAATAAAACCAGAGTTAGGATCACGACTAGAAGTATTTCACGTTTTTCGTATGATTGATGAGCTCTCGGAAATCCGTAGTGCGAGGGTGCTAGCGCGAAATTCCCGATACTCCAACATATGTGCATAAATACAGCATGTTTCGGATATCCCGATTTATTGTGGTGAAGAAAATTTCATTTCATTTTTGGCCTGACAAGAAAATTAGAAGTATCCTGATGATGGGACTCTGGATATTTGTATTCCGCTGGAACACTTAGAAAAACTGGCAAAATGAATCACTCACTTGAAAAAATTGAAAGATACAAAAAAAAGTTGATAGTTAAGACTACTCGTAATCGAAGCTATTCGAAATGTTAATAACAATGACAACATATCCTCATTTTAGTTTCCAATTTCAGTTTCTATGATGAAATTTCCGTTCCTCAACTGACAAGTCAGGCTCTTGTTGATGAAAACAATCCTTGCATGGCGGTACTTCAGGATGTCGACTTTCTAGTTTCCATTTATTTTTGTGAAAGTTTTCCTTCATTTTCCTAGCGAAGTTTATGGATCCATAAGTTCGTTAAAACAAAAAGTTTCACTTTTTGTTTTAATATTATTGACCTTCCGGATATCGAATTTGTCATTGCCCTCCGCCAATGATCACCTCGTACACGACGTTCCCCCCATCGAACCCCCCCCCCCTCCCCCACCGCTCCCCACTTTGCGTCCTTCGACCCAGTATCAATGTGGAGTAATGAACGAGCGACTGTTTTCATAACTAGGCATATTCATTTACCGCACTTGTTCTAATTTATACGGGCGCCGATCCCGGCTTGACATTCCCTTTTCCGGCTCATCATTTTCACTGCGTTTCCGCGGAAAATCGATCCTCGACCCGTCCGACTCTATTCCGGAACGTTCCCATATCTATTCCAAATATTTCGTCGAAATAGGGCGACAGAAGACTGAAGCTGAAGCTGAACCTGAAGCTAACTCTCAATCATGCTGCTTCACTTTCAAGGTATCAGCTGCAGCTTCCTCGGGCATGGAAACTTGGGCAACTGTCTTTAAGGGAAAGTAAATCAGCTTCAACTATAGGATGATTCGTTAACAAGCAGCTGAGCTTCGCTGAAGGCTCAGCTGACTTGGTTCTGAAACGTATCGGGATCCGAAGCTGAGCTTGAAGCTTGATGATGCAGCGCCATTATTCCAAATATGTCGTCGAAAAAAGGGAGACAGAAGACTGAAGCTGAAGCTGAACCTGAAGCTAACTCTCAATCATGCTGCTTCACTTTCAAGCTGCAGCATTTGTGGCTGGGAGGTCTCAGCTGCAGCTTCCTCGGGCATGGAAACTCAAGTAACTGTCTCTAAGGGAAAGTAAATCAGCTTCAACTATAGGATGATTCGTTAACAAGCAGCTGAGCTTCGCTGAAGGCTCAGCTGACTTGGTTCTGAAACGTATCGGGATCCGAAGCTGAGCTTGAAGCTTGATGATGCAGCGCCATTATTCCAAATATGTCGTCGAAATAGGGAGACAGAAGACTGAAGCTGAAGCTGAACCTGAAGCTAACTCTCAATCATGCTGCTTCACTTTCAAGCTGCAGCATTTGTAGCTGGGAGGTCTCAGCTGCAGCTTCCTCGGGCATGGAAACTCAAGTAACTGTCTCTAAGGGAAAGTAAATGAGCTTCAACTATAGGGTGATTCGTTAACAAGCAGCTGAGCTTCGGTGAAGGCTCAGCTGACTTGGTTCTGGAACGTATCGGGATCCGAAGCTGAGCTTGAAGCTTGATAATGCAGCGCCATTATTCCAAATATGTCGTCGAAATAGGGAGACAGAAGACTGAAGCTGAAGCTGAACCTGCAGCTAACATGCTGTTTTAGTTTCGAGCTGCAGCCTTTGTGGGTGGGAGGTCTCAGCTGCAGCTTCCTCAGGCATGGAGAAATATCTCTGGTGTGAGCAACTGTCTCGAAGGGAGATTAGATGAGCTTCAACTATAGGGTGATTCGTTAACGAGCAACTGAGCTTCGGTGGAGGCTAAGCTGACTACAGTTATCACTAGTGGAAAGAAGTTTAGCTTCAGCTTGGGAGAGGACAGCAAGACTGCAGCTGAAATGAATGAAAAAGAGCTCGGAGGATATCTGGAGGAATACTAGTGGTATCTAGTGAATCTAGTGAACTTTGTGGATGAGTCGAAGCTGAAGTTAATTCGAGAGGAATATAGCTAGACTACAGCTGACCTGGCTTGAATAGTGCTGAAAGATGAACCTCCACATTGAGTTATTTGCAGATCGTTTGCCTTGGAAGTAGATGAACTGCAACTATATAATATCAATAAATGTCCAGGAAAATTTGCAACTGGACTACAACAATATCCGAGAAAAAATAACCAAATTGGTACAACCTCGACTTCAAAACACTGTCGAATGTTATGGCGCTATTGAATTCTTTCAAAATGGTCATTTTTGTGAAGAGTCATTCTTTTTCTACATATCGTTTTTTGGTCGATGTATTTAGGTAAACTGGTTCCTTTTTGAGAGCGAAATTAATTTCATGTTCGACAAGAAAAAAAAACAAGAATTCGATCTTTTTGCCAGAAAATCGTTATCAACGAAAGGGGGGAATTTTCGCAATATAAAAGTAACAAAACAATCATCAATTGAACAATTATTAATCTCATGACAAATGTTGAAAATGTCCTCCTCTTGCTGAGATACAACCTTCAATTCTTCACACATGTTTATTCGAATAAAAAAAAGTCTCATTTTGATCCCGACAATACGTTCTAGAAATATTCACATCGAATTCTAAATCACTTGGTATAATATATGTCTCGCAGATACGAGGCAAAAAGTGTTCCGACTCCAAATCTAGATATTTCGAATACAGACAACCACTTTTTCGCATCAAAACACCCGTCAGCGCCTGTGGTTGAAAGGCCGGGAGTTCCCAACCATCAAAGGAAAACCTTCCCCCCTTCAGCCCCCCGCCACCCCCCTCTGCCCCATCGCCAACTTCACAGAGAGATCAGCGCTCTGCGCCTTTACGTTCGTCTGGAATACGTTTTTCCTCTGTAGCTGCTAAATGAATTTTAATTTGCGCTCTTCATTATGTCGGAGGGTATTTTTTCGATGAGGCTTATGATCGGAGGGCGGCGAAGTCGGATCGGAAACCGACGAAAACGTGAGAGTTTTTTTTTCTCGAGAACTGGGAACCCAATCGTTTTGTTCATCTGTGATGAGCAGTGAAGGAGTCTTTCGAATCGACTCGGTCGATACTTTTTCATGAAAAAGCTGTACCTTTTTGCGATGAATCTTACTATCGAGACACTTCCGGAACCACTATAACAGATATCGGGCACCGTAGAATTCCTCTGGATGATCCACCCCATGACTTTACCAGTTTAGTTTGCCAGTTTACTCAAGCAGTTCATTGCAAATTGGAAAATTGCAATTTCCCTTAGAGGGATCGAATGTATCTGCATGGTTGGGATAAATCATGGAACCAAGTAAATAACTTTCAAACGAAATGAACGATATTTATGGAAATTTGCAGGTAAGTGCAATGGAACATGATGCATCTGATGTACATTTTTTTGGTAATAATATACGCCTGGTTTAACCCGAAATGCCATCAACTTCTTCAATTTTAATGGGACACCCTATATATTTTCACAGATTTTGAAAGAGCTTGTTATTGTGGAGTTGTGTCACTGAGTTGTGTCACTGACCAATAGAGAATTTCTCTTTTAGGTATCTAAAGGTTTGATTTCAAGCGCAGTGACATTTTGGGACAGATCCTAAATCTGTCCTTACTACAAATATATTGCAATAATTTTTGATAACTCCTACTCTATTTTTTAGAAACGAGGAAAGAAAATTCCATTAAAAGCTGAAAAATGAATGTACCACCTCCTCGAAGAACTTACAGACACTATTTACTGAGTTGAGTCGAAAAAAAATTGTAAAAACGAGGAATATAGCACTTTAATGAACCGCCTTTCAGTTTTTTGCATTAGAGAAGAAAACTATTTAGATAAACTAATTGATGTTGTTTGTTTGCATAGTAATAAATGAACGTACAATTCACAAATTGTACAATTTAGAATGGTTCAATCAAGTGAAAAAGAACGTATTGAAATTTTAATGATGATCGGTTATGGTGATTGTAAAAGATATTTACGTTACAAGTCCGGTAAGTACACTTTTACAGTACGAGTGAGAATTTCGAAACGAGTACTGTAAAAGTTTACCGGACGTGTGACGTATAATATTTTATTTCATACTGCTAAAAAACAGAAATGAACAGAGAGAAAAAAATATCAATCTTTGTTGAAGTGATACAACAAAAAAATGGGAATGTATCAGCAAGTAGCAACTCCCTAATAAATAATTCATCCAATGGAGCTCCTGCGGTATCCATATTCATAGGAACGAAAATTTAACGGTTAATATCAATATTAGCAATAAGTCATTTCTGTGTATTGTTTTGCTGTTGAATTTTTAATAAATGTATTCATGCTTTTGACGCATAACTGAGTTTTCAATATTTACAATCCGGTAAAATTTAATTACGGGATAGTAGCACGTAATGAAATATTACGTGCGCCTATCCTGTAAAAGTCTATTTTCCGGATTGAAATCAGGTACGTAAAGGTATGTTCTATGATGCAGTATGAAAAAATAATATTTCCGTCAATTAGAATTTGACACTTGGAGAACAAAAGAGTACTCGTTCATTCATTACTATGCATACAAACAACATGAATTAGTTCATTTCAATAGTTTTCCGCTCTATTGCAAGAAACTCAAAGGAGGTTGATTAAAGTGCTATATTCCTCGTGTTTACAATTTTTTTCACACTTAACTCAGTATGTTTGAATACAAAATAACAAGTTCTTTCGAAATCTGTGAAAATATATAATCACCAACGCATTTTTTTCCTCTAGAAAAGGATCCTCGTCTCAAGGTACACAGTGTTTCCAGCAATGATAATAATTTCCGCTTCGCTTCTCCTACAAGCGAAGGAAATTTGAGCGTTATCGTCTCTTATCATACTACTTAATATTGACCCCTCCGTTTCCAAAGTTACGCCAATGAATATGCATGCGGCACACCGTAAACAATTTCTGCGTACGAAAACAGTTCTACAACAGTTCTGCAGGTAGGTTACGTTCACTCGAGTCGCTAAAATCTAATTTACGTATTCTAACCTAGGGCAATGTATCCGAATTGTTTGCGTGGCATATGCTTCTGCTTATCGAGATGCTCTTCGCGATCCGCCATCATTATACAGGGTAGCAAGACGAAAACGAAGCAGCCATCAACAAGACGTGCGTTGCAAGATTGTTATTCCGACATGATTACATTTGTTCACAGCCTTCTCTACCTCACAAGCCATGGTTGGAGAGGAGTGGCTACAGTGTAGCAGTCCCTTGCACTCGAGGCCATTATATCGAAGAAATTGGTCAGTTTTTGATGACGAACTGATGATACATGTGGAATGTTGTTAGAAGTGTCAGAGGTGAACCAGTAATCGAGTTCTTGTGAGGTAGTTCTTGCAGTGGACCATCACATGTGTGATCTGCCTTCTTGGTAAACATTTACAAGCTCGAGTTTTAGTTGCATTGAACTCTACTAGATTTTCAGATCCCCATTTCAGAATTTTTGCCACATCGTTGGAAGCACCTCTTACCTCATTGGATGAAGGGGCTCTACAAGAGGATGCGATATGATACTATCATTTGGAAAACTAATTGGTAGTTATGGTTATTTCCACCTCCAGCAGCTCATCGAAGAATAAATTGGTGCCAAGACATATCCTATTGTTAGGAAAACATGGAATCTGATCCAGACCTCGAACTTCACTACACAGTGAACAAACTTCGAAGAACTAATAATAATAAAGCGTTCATTGCCCAACAGTTACCCATTTACAGGACAAATTATGTAAAAGAAATTGGAAGTGTAGGTATAAACATTTTGATGAATAATATACAAGAATATTCAAATAAAATAGAAGAAGGAAAGAGATGAAAGAAATAGAAGGATGAAAATACTACAATATATGGAGTGTAAGAGAAAAAATGAAAGAAAACTGCTTCATATTACATCATGTTTTCATTCAGATATTGTTAGACATATTTCCTATATGATTCAGTATATCATGATGAATATCACAGCAAACAGCAATTTTATTGAAGTTTTCACACATGGTATATATAGGGGACTTCAGATATAAATTTGTTCTGGCTCCATCACAGTGAAACGTCTTAGTGTACCTGGTTCTAGGATTTGGAACAAAAAATTTCAATTGAGACACTATATTACTTGCATCAATTTAATAGTGCAATAGTTTGTGCAGAAAAATAATACCAGCACGCTTTCTTCGTACGTCAAGACTTTCAAATTCAAAGCGCGATATTAAATTTTGGTATGGTCCGCCCCTTTCGGGATACTGATCGATTTTGAAACATAAAAACTTCAGGAATCGTCTCTGAACTCGTTCAATCTTCAACCTGTTACATATATAGTATTGCCGGACACTGTTGCCAATTCTATCTCCCCGTGGTTCTGAAAATAGAGAAGGAGGTGACCAGTTCTTCTAGAATAATGGCTGACCTGATCTCGTCTAGATGAAAAATCCAAAACAGTCCAATAAAACACCCAATCGAGCAGAGATATATTCGCGCGAAACCGATTGAGTCCGCTCTAGAAGACCATCAATCGATCGATCGCTTGCGAACAATGCAAACACGTTCGGTTTAATTGTCATTCGTATAGTTTTGAAGGGTGTGTGCCCGACAACGGCGATATACATCACATGGATTGACAGCCCAACCCGAGCCCAGTGTTTGCACGACCATACACCGTATATCGCGGAAAAATATTTTCCTTATTCCTTATTGTTTGTGTTCTGGAGACATTACCGACGATTTGTTTTGCGTCGGAATGACAAATATTGAACTTGGGATCGGCTACATCGAGGAGTAATCGGTATCGGTCTATGAATGAAAAATATACGTCATACTAGGGATCGATATCCTATTCGATTTCCGCGAAGGCCTTCGAAAATATCGTCTTTTTTATGTGACCACTCTCCTTGAATGGGGTGTTGAATGAGGTGAAATGACTCAATTCGAGAAATCTCACCGTTTCCTCAGGATTAGTTCGAGATACACTAGTTTGACTATTCGATCAAAACTGACATTGAGTTCACAGCTTGAACTTCCAGAACTGTCTTAATTCGAATCACACCCGGCACATAATTCTTTATAATCGCGTCCTATGTGTGATACCTCAACTATCTATACTGAAAAGTCTTCCTTGAAATTAATCATCTTGCGTTTATGATATGCAAATCGTCCTTTATTCTCCAGTCCAGCTGGACTGAAAGAACATCCTGTCTCCTACAGGAGTCGTTTCAGCTCGTCGGGAACGAACTGTTCATGCAAAATAAAAATTCAACCACGAAAAGTATCACAGATATCACAGGCTGTGTGAAAACGCATTTTTCCATTTTCAAAAATGTAATCCGAATTTCATCGTTGAAATATCGAATCACCCTGTAGAAGATAGCGAGAGAGGAAAGGCAGCTCAAAAAACCACCCGGTGCGTCCGGAAATTGCCGACGAACATTACGAAAACCGGAGAAATTGTTAAGAATTTCGGGTAAATTAGGTTAAGAGGATTTGCGAAAGTTAATTTTGGTAAGTAAGTAAACCGATTCGGTAAAGACGATATTTTTACGCTCGCAGATAACGAAGTTCTCTAATTTCCAACTTCAGAATCGGGCCCGTCCCATTTTGCACCCTTCGCTGTAGGGAGAATCTGGAATAAATTCACTTCTCGAGGTGTTGTGGGTGCGCGATTGGCGGATCGCGAACAGGAAATAGCGATCATATAATAGTATATTACGTAGCAAGAGGTGTAAATGGGGGTTTACACGCCAACCGAATTTCCAACTTTGTAGTGGTATTCTCGTTTAGAAACATCATATAACGGCATCATTTGTTCTCAAAGTTGACTCACATGCTTTATTTTCGAATTCAAATTACAACCCATCCAAAAATCCATGTATTACCGCTAGACGCTAGACTCTTGTCAACGCTTCGTGACGTTTATAGCCAGCCGTAAGAAAGTATTGTTATCTCTGTCTAGGAGCTATATGTATGACATTCGAATGCAGGGTAGCCCAATGAAAACGAAACAGAAACTGACATTTAAATGAATGATTCGTTATGTATGTTGGATAGGACAGGATTTGAAAAAAAAATACATAAGGCACTTCTTAGATGAACATCGTTCTAACTATACATGAGAAATAGTAATGAAAGGGAAAAAAGCGTCACTTTCCATCACTAGCTGATTATTTTCATAAACGTGTTTTCTCGAAAACTACTGCATTGAATTCCAAAAACAGGGAAGCGTTGGTAAGAGACTTCGATTACTTTCAAAATGATGTACCACTTGACCCCTTATCCCGTTTGAGATTCAAGGGTTGGAGCTCACCCCTCCGTGGGGTTTGAAGTGAAAAAGTTGAAAACATGCGCAAAATATTCCCCCCTAGAAATAAAAATCGACCGGTTCGAGCGTTTTTTTTTTCTGAGAACGAAAACTATGTGGAATCGGCCGTGTTTCGTTTTCATCGGGTCACCCAGTATATCTAACTTGTTGGGCTTTGGAATACGTAACTTTTGTCCCATTACAGTGATGTGCATCCAAAATTCGATTAGAGTTCAATGCAACAATAAGCTGGTCCCATTTCACTATTCCCTAATCTGCCTAATTTCCATAATAAATCATAATTTCGCCTGATAATTGGGAAAATAAGGTCTCATAATTTCAATGATTTCACAAATAATATCATCGATATGCCAAGATTCCTAGCACTGTTAAAATAACATTGGAATCGACATTTCACTCGGCAAGAGTATAATTCTCGAGAATCTGATTTGGTAACATTCGTTCACATTCAGATGGAGCAAGCATATTTATACCTCACCGATGAGAAAAATTGCCCACATCTATTCGCAATAGTACAGCATCATAGGTATTGTTAATGATCCTAAGTCGTCTGCAAACATCAAACTGCCGCCGTGTTATATAACTTTCGATACATCATTGACGAAAAATAAAAAGAGTAGTGGACCTGAGTGATATCCTTGTGGAACTCCATTAGCCATCTTCAAAAATAATTCCATCCATAGATGATTCTCCTTTTCGTGATCTACGCCGCTGGGCATCAGCTATCTCGGTATTTTTATTTCAATTACGAGAACCGTGGAAAATAAATCCCGGAATAAACGTCAAGTTCATTTCGGCGGATACAATTCGGAATTAAGGCATATTTGAGAGGGGCGGACGAAGTAAACGTGAAAGATAAACATGTTTCCATTTGTATATTGTTCTCGCAGACAATATGCAGTGATCAAACGAGGAAAGGAATTCTTTCGAACGCGAGGGCACTGTCGGATCATCGAAAATGAATGATGAAAAGGAGGGAGTGGCTCTTGGAGATTGATATGCCGCAAATTCCAATTATAACGAAATGCAGGAATTACAAATTCACCGGTAGGTACGGTTTTTATTCTAGAGAAAAGAAGGGAATTTGGGTGAAGTTGAATATGATATTGTGAATGAAGTCGAGAAATAGGAGAGTGAGTTGACAGGAATAATGGGTCGTTCGAATACGTCTTACGAAAGTTTTGATTTCCAGTCGGAGAGACTATCGATGTGAAGTGGGAGCTCACATATTGGAGATTTTATGTTATGAAAAGAAATACTACCGACAAGGAGAGTCTTGAAGATTTTGCAAATTAACTAACTGACTCTCATAGTAACTCATACATTTCCGACATCCCAATGGTTGGATATCAAATTTACTCAAAATACTCTTCTCAACCATATTTCTGAAATATTATTCACGAAACTATAAACAAAATAATCAACTATTTCACACTCATTTGTTGTAAACCATAATTTATGACTATCAGCTGAATGAAAATACAAAAGAATATGAATAAATTGATGATTACAATCTTATCACCTTCCTTCTAAATGTTGGAGAATCGAAAGTTTCTGAATCTACATTGAATATCAACGTTTCAACTTTTTGTGTGATTTTTTCTCCTCGTTTCTAGAAAATAAAGTAGGAGGTATCAAAAACTATTTCAATATATTTGTACTAAGGACAGATTTTGTGGTCTGCCCCAAAATGTCACTGCGCTTGAAATTGGACCTTTAGATACCTTAAAGAAAAATCCTCTTTTTGTCAGAGACACCTTGTTTTCGAAAAATTTGGAGATATAAATATATTTAATGAGGATGAAAACTCATCTCAGTTGACGTTTCGGTAACAAATCTGCTACCGTTCTCAACACAAATAAAACACTCCTCTCCACAAAATTTTTCAATGTGCAGTTGATTTTGACACTGAAAAGTGACAATTTGGCAGACAGAGGAATTCTGGTTACAAGGTGTTTTCATCAATTGATATTGAATTTTCCATTTTCATGTTCAATTTTCAAAAATGGGTGCCAAGTTCTTTCTATATCAACTGAACAAGGCGCAATATTATCGTCCTCTATCAGTAAGGATGAAAGAGCATAAGAACAATATAAAGAGAAGATATACTGACAAATCAAAATTAGCTGAGCATATCCTTACTGAAAATGGACAACATATGGCCGATTGGGGTAATATTAAGATCATAGGAAAAGAAGACAACAACCAAAAACGGAAAATCAAAGAGTCTGCTTGCATTCTCCTGAACGGAGACAATAATATTGCTTCTTGTTCAGTTGATATAGATAGAACTTGGCACCCACTTCCGAAAATTGAATATGAAAAGGAAAGAATCACCTGAATTCCTCTATCTGACAACTCTTCACTTTTCAGTGTCAAAAACGACGGAACATCGAAAATATTACAAAGGAAACAATAAGATTGCATTGGAAATGGGAGCAGATTCGTTCCCAAAACGTCCGCTGAGATAAGTAAAAGTTTCAAAATTAGAACTAAAATTAGTGAAGTGGGCTACATTCTGATTATCAAAATTGGAATTGTATTGGAATCTACTCAATATTTTGATAACACTCTGTGGAAATCAGCGGTATCAATGACCCAGTGACATTCCCAAATGGTTGAAAAACAATTCGTCCCGAAGTTCAAGAAAAAAATCGAGTGCAAGCTGGCTACTTTTGCGATTATCGATTATCTCTGAACATCGATATCACTCGATGGATGCGCCCATCCCCAATATCGGATCTCGAATATCTCTCGGATCTCTCTGAATTGGCTGCGCAATAAACGGAGCTTGACGACGGTTGAAACTTCATTATTCAGGACATCGAAATTGAATAGGAGAGAGTGGGGCATCGATTCGAGATTTTGTCTGTCGAGTGTTTGATCCACCCAGAATAGACGTTGAACTAGCCGTACTTGATTATGAAGAATGTTCTCAAGAACTGTCATCGAACTGGTATGTCATACATACAGAGTTCTGTTTTTCGTTATTGTCTTCGTTCCTTATGATCTTGAAGTAACTCCAATCAGAACAATAGAAAAACTGGTGAAATGTTGGGTTATTTCTATAAGATCAGTTTTCGGATTGTCGTTGGTGCAGAAAAGTCTAAAATCGATATTGAAATGTGATAGTCGATAAAAACATCGACATATTTCTCCCATCTCTCGACAATCCTCCTTCCTATTTCGCCGCATTCATCAGTAAATAATGAATACTGCCGACTCCGGAAGTGTCTCTGTGTACCGGAAGTGCTCCAGTCATGGCCACTATGATCCTCTCTTCCGCCTCTTTATGCTCGGAGGATAAAAGACAGGGCTAATTCCACGGAACGGATCTGCCGCGACAGATTCTTCGATGGGTTCGAAGAAAAAGCCAATTATTTTCTCAGCAGTCGCGAACATCGTACCGTGAAGAGTATTTTTCACTATTCTGACTGAGCTGCCTTTTGGGCACACATATAAATTCGAGTGTGATATCAAGCATTTGGTGAAAGCTCTCCATATATCCTGTTTTTAATGGGACTATAAGAAAAAGGAGTTCAGAGATATCGGCTGGTCATATCTGCAACATCAGACAAAAAGTTGAGCCTCGCTCTCAGATATCAATTGTTGTGCTGATAATGTCACCAAACCAATTCAATATTCAGTTTTCAAAAATGTAATTCACAATGTAAAAAAATTCGTCTATTTGGTGGATGCGCCACACCCACAATTTTTAATATTAGGTGGAGGCTCCCAATATGGTCCATTATATGGCGGATGCACATTGCGTGATTATCGCATCCGCCAAAAATAACCCTTATTTGCGCTCCCGCCGAATATTATGATATGGTGGATTTTGAACCAACTTTTAGTGGTGTGTTCACTAAATATCAGGAAATTGCCGTTTGCCAGCAAACTGCTCATATACATCAAATTTTCAGCAGAATGATAATAATAATAATAATAATATTTATTCACTAAGTATATATAAATACATGGGAAAAGAGTACAAAAATAACACACGAAGAACATAGATTAGACAAATGATAGAAGTTGAATGTGAATAAATGAATACTCGATAAGTGTATAACACTTGTTTCGAGAGAGGTTCAAGTAAATATAATATAAAAAGATGAATAAAATACATGTATAATGATACATATCTACGTAAGTATACAACTAGATGTTAAATGTACATATGTAAATCATGAAAAACACATACACTCACTCACTCAAACAAGCAATGATGAATGACACATTCTCACTACCAGCTCTAACTCCATTCCATTCCATGAATATGTATAATTTTTCACCTGATGAGTCCAAAAATAATAAAGTGGATGAGTTTGAATATGACTTTAGGAAACATCTATTCAATAGGCAGAATCTACAAACTTGACCAGGCTTATGATCATTTCAAGACCTTTTTCGAACTCAGGTTCTTGTTCTTGTCAGACCAACCACTCAAATTGAATAAATTCAAGTACTTCTTCCACCATCTTTTTTTTTTTTTAATCAATTCGGATTTCCAGCTAAGATATTCTCATGTTATTTTTCCTTTTTGAATGATTTCGGCACTTTATGAAAGATAATCAGATGAATACAGTTATTATTGTTATGTACGTCCAATGTTGAGCTTCAATCCTGTTCCTGTTGCATCGAAATTTACTGGATTTTCAGATCCCATTTTCGAAATTCTGTCAGTATTCACTGCTCAAATTTTGTCAAACCATTGGAGAAGTTATCCATTCCATGGAAATATCTGAGACGATATACAGTTGGTGAAAGACTGTTTCGTGATATATTCACCATATTTCCCATTCGAATGTTTTGCCTGAATTTAGACAAATTTAGACTGAATCTCAGATGTATGACTTTCGAAGGAAAACTCCTGGAACCCATTTCCATCCTTCTATCCTACAGACAACAGATGTTCTGTCTTCATTTTTTATCCACCAAAGCATCTTCCATATTATGATCCCTTCGATAGTAAAGATATATATTTATTTCTGACATATCGGTAAGCCTATTTACGAGAAGGAAGCCCAGCTGTTCGAAATCTTCCAGCCAAGCAAGCGGGACAATACGTTCAATGCGCGTTTTTATCGTCGTAAAACAGCGTCAACTCGACGTTTCGGATTCGAAAGGATCCTGAACAAAAGGAGGTCGATGTCGCTTATACCGATCAGAAAACACGAGAGATGTATTCGAAGAAGCTTCGAACAGCTTCGAAAGTGCCATCGTTCATTTTTGGGAAGTGTACCGGATAAAGATAGATAGATAGATACTTTATTCGTTTACCATTTTACATATTCACGAAGAAATATAAATGGACAAACATGTCAAAAAAAAAACAGAATGCATATACCAAAATTATGAGATATAACACAGTATGAAAATTGTTACATAGTAACGCAGAAAAAGGAAAACTAAAACCATGTAATGGAGTACACTTTGGACGAAACAGTTTGATTAGTACGTATTATGTCAGAGAAAACAAATAAATAATACAAAATACTATACTATAAATAAATAAGTACACATACGTACACATACACACACATGCATCCATAAAAATTATCAAAATTCATCTAGTCAGTAGCAGCACTTTTCAATTAAGAATTCTTTCAGTCTATTTTTGAATATTCTGACATTTGGTGCTGACTTTATATCCGGATTTAATTTATTGTATAATTTGCACCCCATAAAATAAAAACTTTTTTGGTAAAGTGCGGAGCAGTGAGAATTGGGCTGTAACATATTGCGGTAACGAGTGTTATGATCATGTTTTGGCAAGCACATTGTAATGTTTTTATAATTATTATAGAAATATATACACACCTCCAGAATATATACGCTAAATAATGTCAGGATTTTTAGTTTTTTGAAAAGTTCTCTACAGCTAGTCCTCTTATCAATATTCTCAATAATGCGTATCACGTATTTTTGTGAAATGAAAACTCTGTTTACATTAGCTTTGTTTCCCCAACTTAGTATTCCATATCTCATGTGGGAGTGAAAATTGGCATAATACAGTGTGATGAGAATGTGTTTGCTGCAATGATTTATCAAGTATTTGATGCTGTAACAGGCACTCCGAAGTTTTTTACATAATTGGTTGGTATGCTCTGTCCATGATAATTGCCTGTCAAAAATAACTCCTAGTAGTTTCACGTTTTCAGAACAGAGTAATTGTTTTTCTGTATCTTTAAATATTATAGGTGGGTCTTGTCGTCTGTGCCCGAAATATGTCAACACTGTTTTTTTGTGGTTCAATAGGAAATTATTATTTTCTGACCATCATATTATGTTATCGTATACAATTTCTGTAGAACAGATCAGTGATTGTTGCGTAACATATAATCTTGACATTCGGAATATTTTCTACAAAATATATGAGTTCATTTGCAAATACATTGAAAAGCATTGGTCCCAAGACAGATCCCTGTGGAACTCCCTGTGTGATGGTATAGGAAGGACTGTTAGTGCCGTTGAGTAAAACAAACTGAGTCCTATTTAAGAGATATGATGATAGTATCGAAATACCGGAGATACCGGTTCCAGTTTATATGATGTGGATAGTACACTGAGAAAAATCATATGACCAGCTAAGGAAATACGTGTTTTGTTTTCCATGACTCAGGTATCATTAAAAAAAATAATATAAACTCAGCGACTTTTAATTACTTCAAGGTATTGGTCATAGAAGGGAAAAAATATTGGAAGCCCAACCAAAAGCATCTCTTACAGTATAGTAAATCATTCAACAAGCACTTATAGTTATGGATAGTAATACCAAAGATGGAATTTGCAGAATGATCCGAGAGCGATTGATGTGATTCCTGAGAGGATACCATCTCGTGCGAGTTCCATACTAATTTTTATCTACAACTATTCGTAGTTCGTGCTTCGAGAAAATTGTGAGCCAAAAAAGTACTTTATGAACTTGTATTATACTATTATCTGCTTCAACTCTGATAGGAAGTACGGAATAAATTAAATACCATTCATCTGATTGGAAAGATTCATCGAGACCACCTCGATCATTGTTCTGTCAATATTGTCTGCAAAAAAGAGGAGAAAAAAAAATCAGTTCCCCTCTCGCGATAGGATTTCCAGGCCATCGAATCGTGATCCGCAGCGAAAATATTCCTCGGACTGCTAGAAGGCTAAGTTGTTTGCATTGCCAAAGACTTTCTATGATATCGAATGGCTTTCAGCAAAAGTGATCTTCTCCAACTGCGAAAATAAAAGGGCCATGATGGGGTCGCAATAAGGAGGATTACTAGAACAAACACCATCGAGATTGTGGAGTGGAGGACGGGTCCTTTCCTTGAAAGATTGTCATGGGATACATTCGGAAAGTGAACAAGAATATCGAAGTCGAAGATGGCTTCCGAGCAGACGATGAAAATGTAGAGGAATGAGAAGTTCAGAATCACCCAGATTCTACGATACTACGAATGAATATAGTTGTATTTCCTTTGAAAATATCTAATTTTGATCGGAATCGAATTTAAATTCGATGAAGTTCAATCGAATTGGAGATACCTATGACATTTCCCAGCCCGTAGGCGCGCCACTGCACGCCTATAAATCCACAGCAGCCCAATAAAGTTCCTGGCTCGACGCAGTCACGTGGAGACTGCCTAAGCAATGTTTATTTCGCTCGATATCCGGTTTCGTATCCGGTTCCAAACCTGCCGCCAAATCCTTATCCTACATTTCTTCATTTGTCTTGCATCACGTTGCCGTCGCAATTTCGATTGTTTTCCCCGTTGGGGGCGGATTTCGGCACGTTGTCAACAGAAAACTAGATTTTCTCTACGACTAGATGACATCCGTGAATGTAGTAAAGTAGTCGTCACGATAATCTGCGCATGAGAAGCCACAAGAAACGCCGCTCATAGGATAGATAAAAGATTAATTTATCTGTTTTGGCACATTTGAACTTGAAACCTTCAGACGAAGTTATCAAATATGTTACATATACGATGAAATACCTAAGGCACTCGAAACTTGCGGCTTCAAAAAATTCAATGAAAAGTATATTTATTGTCAAAACAATCCTAGCACTCAGTAGGCACTACTTAATTTCTGTTAATTTATTAAATACTATGTCATTCTTATACAGGGTGAGTCAAAAATGTGTACCGAGCTTTCTGGGGGTGATAGACCATTGAAAAATATTGACATAATTGAGAACAAAATTATTCATCATGGCCTGCTAAAATATCGTTATACCGATGAATCTCGCGATGAATAAAATCAATCTGCTGATATCATGTAACTACAAAAACTCAAATATCTCACGAACGGCTCAATTTTTTGTATTTGAATAAGAGTACCTTTTTCATGTAATTTTCTTCGCTCCATCGAATGCTCCTGTTTTTTCACCGGAAATAATACAGGGAAAAAGTATTCTACAAAAAATCATGACTCACCCTCTGAAAACACCCTTTATAACAATATCAGAAATGTGGAAGTGTGACGAAAAAATGTATTTTGACAACATACATTCATGCACAAAATTTCAATCGGGTGGCTTTCATCGTTCAGAAGTTATGCGGAGAAATTATTTTAATTATATCAACTTTGGAAGGATATACATATCTCCCTTAATATGCATTTTGGGCCATGAGTTTAATCATCAAACTACACTTATTTTTCAATGTTCTATCACCCCCAGGAAGCTCGGTACACATTTTTGACTCACCCTGTATGTATATTATGTCAGTCATATGTATTTCGCGATATGTTGTAAGGGTTGAGTAGAAGAACAAGTTACAAGAGGGTTTTGAATCACCTAGTGAATTGAACTTCGCCCTTTGCTTCTATTTTAATCCATATTCTCCTGTGAGTTTTCTTTTTTCTTCAACTTAAATCGTCGATGAAAGTAATAAAGACGTTAATTATTATCATTATTATTTTTTTTTTCGTGTATTGATGGGCTCCATTGATACACTCTTAAGTGTTTTAGTTTTGCGTTTTCAAAATATTGGTACGCCTGCAAGTTATTATTATCAGATAATCGACAGTTCGAACATGGCTGTGAGTCTTGCTGAAAATGATACTAATTTACGCTACCAAATAATTGAAATGATCTAATATTGGAATATAGGAAACAAAAACAATAACAATGACCAAAACAGTTAAAATTTTTGATTGAAGTACTATTGAAAAAATAGGAACACAACTGGTAACATAGTATAGCTACTTATATAGGGTGGCCCAATGAAAACGAAACATGGCCGATTTGACATAGTTATCGTTGACATAGTTGAATCTCAAATGGGATAAGGGGTCAAGTGATACGACATTTTGAAGGTAATCGAAATCTCTTACGAACGCTTCCTTGTTTTTGGAATTCAATGCAGTAGTTCTCGAGAAAACACGTTCATGAAAATAATGGGCTTGTGATGGAAAGTAACGCTTTCTTCCCTTTCATGACTATTTCTCATTTTGTAGTTAGATCGATGTTCATCCAAGGAGTGCGTCACGTGTTTTTTTTTTTTAATCTTGTCCTATCCAACATTACATAAAGAATCACTCATTTCAATGTCAGTTCCTCGATCTCCCAGTAAAATGCATACCTTGTTTCGTTTTCATTCGGCCACCCTGTAGTTTATATAGTTGAGACCTCAGTTGACACTAACAACGAAGCAATACTAGTTCATAAGAAGTTTTGAACTATGAATTAGCTATAAATGATCACAGAATGGGTTTTGTTTCTGTAAATTTGCTAATATTGTTCATTCATAGTGTACAACTGCTGCAGATATCGAAAGAAGTGTCAGAAATGGTGGAAGTATCTCAACACCAAAACCCAAAACACTTGAAAATCGTGTATCAAAGAGACTATCACACAGAAAGTTAGCTCGAAGTCTATTCGAAATTTGTATCGATCTGAAATGAAAAAAAAAAAGTTCTCCGATACGACACGTACATCAATAGAGTTCATTATTCATCGAATAAAATCTCTGACGAATGTGAAAAAGCTTTCAAGAATTCGTGGACCTGAATTAATTTCTGTGTTTACATAGCGTACATTTATATCGGGCTGCGAATCGCTAAACACTGTTTTACGGTGCGGAATTATCAGAGTTTATGTTTACTGTTTTTATATGTAGCGAGTCGTCTCTTTGTGACTATATAGAGTTCATTCCGGAATGAATATTCCGGGGATCATGCCAAGTTAGGAAGAATTGGAAGATTTTTCATCCATACATCAGCATTAAATAATTTTCAATTTTTGGGAGTTTCTGAAATCAAAAATTTCTAAATGATAATTTCCTATTTTCTTGGGTATCCGCTGAAACATAGTGAGGTAAAAATAATTAGAACTGCGCAAACTCTAGGGAAAATGTGAAATTTTCCAAGGAGTCGGACATAATAAGAAGTGGTGTTCTGAATATCTCAAAAAATCATGTAAAATCAAGAGAAACTAATGAAGCTCTCATAGCATAGTTGAATATCCCTGCCTAGAGAAATCAGTGAAGTATCAAGAAAAAACCTATTGTGTTCAGACATGTCCAAACTATTCTCCAGTTTTCCGTAGGATTTTCTCTCCTCGTTTCTGAAGAAAATGAAAATGAAGTAGAAGGTATAACATTATTTTGATATATCTATAGTGAGGACAGATTTTGTAATCTGCCCTCAATCTGAAAACTGAATATGAAGATAGAAAATTCAATTAATGAAAAAACACCTTGTAACCATAATTCTTCCATATGCCGAATTGTCACTTTTCAGTGTCAGAAAAACAACCAATCTTGTGAAGAAAAGTGTTCTAATTGTATTGAAAACGGGAGCAGATTCGTTCCCGAAACGTCTACCGAGATAAGTTGAAGTTTTATTCTTATTTTATTTTATATTTAATTTTCAAAGCACAAGGTGTCACTGACATATAGAGAATTTCCCTTTTAGGTATCTAAATCTGTCCTTACTAAAAATATATCAAAGTAATTTTATAACTTCTACTTTATTCTTGGTAATTTTGCACTTATCGTGCGATGGATTTTTTCCGATTTTCTTTTGGTACTCACGTATTTTGACCTCAGGAACACGAATTTCACAATGAAAACGTGGTCAAACTTATATTTTTCGAGATATTCCAAGAAAAAGTATGGAAATTAACTTTCTTTCTTCGGCTTGTTTTGAGTAGGCATGGTGTTTCTTTTCTCACACAGGATACTTTTTATACCTTCCTCGAACATTCTAGAAGTCAAAAAGAAGGGAAAACATCCTCGAATCAGTTAAATCAACGTTATTTAGCATCTTGGAGAAAGGTGGATTCAGCATTTTTCATATGGACGGCGCTGTCAAATGAGAATCTACGTCAGAATCACTAGTTCTGTGAGTCAAAATATCACAGATTGACATTTGACAGCGCCGTCCATATGAAAGAAGGATTCATCAAAGATGCTAAAGACGATATATTAAACTTCTTAGAGTGTTTCTCCTTCTTTTTGGCTTCTAGAATGTATAAGGAAGATATAAAGTGTATCTTATGTGAGAAATGAAACTTCGAATGGCTATGGTGCCTACCCAAAACTGGCCGAAACAAGAAGGGTGATTTTCATACATTTTCCTGGAATATGTCGAAAAATATAAGTTTGCGCACGTTTTTATCGTGAAATTCGGGTTCCTGAGGTCGTAATACGTAAGTACCAAAAAAAAAAAACGGAAAAAACCCATCGCATGATAAGTGCAAAATTACCCTATTTTTTAGAAACGAGGAGAGGAAATCCCACGAAAAACTGAAAAATGAATGGACGAAAAACTCACAAACAGTATGTCCGAACTACTTTAAGAAAATGTTGAAAAACATTAAACATTTAAGAAAATGTTGAAAAACTTGTTGAAGCCTCAATGAGTAGATTTGTAGTAGATGTGTACATACCTATTCGAAACCAATCCTAACAACCTAATCTAATAAATAGTTTCTCGTAGCTTGGAGTGGAACATCCGAAGCCCGTTCGATTCGTGGAAATACGGCGAAAAAGTGGATGAGAAATTTTGGTGTCTCACCCTGTACCTACACATAAGCCGGATCAAGAAGTTGTTAAATCCGAGAGCCGAATAAGAATGTATACCTTCCGATCGAGTAGAAGAAGTATCAAGAATCAGTGGAGCGCACAAAAAATTAATTCTCCTCAAACAACATCCCGAACGTCTCCTCTATTATGTTGGAGGAGTTGCGTCCGGAGTTGGAGGAAGACGAGCCGCTCGAGCGACGGTAACTCATAAGAAGTTCACTCGAACTTTCCGAGTATTGTTTTCCCTTCTGTTTTCGGATACTCGAGCAATTCCGGCAATCTGGCCGGAAATTGAGGGGCAGTGACGGGAGATAAATGATTGATATTGTTCCAGAGGAGAATGATACGTTACGATTGATCTCCGAAAGTTGAAATGAACGATGAAAAAATATTGTAGGAACTGAATTATTTATTTTTTCAGCTTTTCATGGGATTTCATCTCCTCGTTTCTAAAAAATAGAGTAGAAGTTATTGAAAATTATTTCAATATATTTTTAGTAAGAACAAATTTTGTGATCTGCCCCAAAATGTCACTGCGCTAGAAATTAAGCCTTTAGATACCCAAAAGAGAAATTCTCTATTTGTCAGTGACACCTTGTTTTTGAAAAATTTAGGAATAAAAATATATATAATAAAATAAAACTTCTAATTATCTTGGTGGACGTTTCGGGAACGAATCTGCTCCCGTTCTCAACACGATTGAAATATTTTTCAAATTTACCAAATTGTCACTTTTCAGTGTCAAAACCGACAACATATTGACAAATTTTGCGAAGAAAAAATATTTCAATTGTGTTGAGAACGGGAGCAGATTCGTTCCCGAAACGTCCACCACGATAAGTAGAGGTTTTATTCTTATTAAATATATTTGTATATTTGTATAGAGAATTTCTCTTTTAGGTATCTGAAGGTTCAATTTCAAGCGCAGTGACATTTTGGGGCACATCTCAAATCTGTCCTTACTACAAATATATTGAAATAATTTTCAATAACTTCTACTCTATTCTTTAGAAACGAGAAGAGAAAATCCCATGAAAAGCTGAAAAATGAATGTACCACCTCCTCGAAGAACTTACAGACAGTATTTGAATTATTTCTGTTACCATATCTCTGAACTTCCTTATCGATTGATGAATTTTTCGCAATGTTCTCGACATTGCATTCCTCTACTCATAGCTCATAAAGGTGTAACTTCCCTTAGGTATAATAGTCATGTCACCCAGTTGGTCGACGAATCGACGATATAAATGTCAACCACATGACGCGAACTCACTGTATTCGTGGTCGTAGAAAATAGATATTTACGTTACTAGTCCGGTAAGTACACTTTTACAGTACGAGTGAGATGTTTACGGATGAGGCGCAAGCCGAGTCCGGAATTTCGAAACGAGTACTGTAAAAGTTTACCGGACGTGTGACGTATAAAATTTTATTTTATACTGCTGAAAAACAAAAATGAACAGTGAAAAATAAAATATTAATCTTTGTTGAAGTGATACAACAAAAAAATGGGAATGTATCAGCAAGTAGCAACTCCCTAATAAATAATTCATCCAATGGAGCTCCTGGTATCCATATTCATGGGAACGAAAATTTAACGGTTGATATTAATATTAGCAATAAGTAATTTCTGTGTATTGTTTTGCTGTTGAATTTTTAATAAATGTATTCATGCTTTTGACGCATAACTGAGTTTTCAATATTTACAATCCGGTAAAATTTCATTACGGGATAGTAGCACGTAATGAAATATTACGTGCTACTATCCTGTAAAAGTCTATTTTCCGGATTGAAATCAGGTACGTAAAGGTATGTTCTATGATGCAGTATGAAATAAAGTATAGTACACAACTCGAGTTGTAATGCAATTACACTCGACACTCGTTGCGTAATATGCAATTTACAACTCTAGTTACGTGATATACAGTCATCACACACCGAGCACGTTCCAACCAATTATTTCTACTCCTCCCACGTTTCCTGGATCAAATTTCATCATCGAGGCGGTACTCCTACAGGAGCGCGTGAAGTGCAGCTTCATTCATATCAGAATCACAAAGAGCTGATTGCGTTTTCGGGTAGGAAACCATCTAGACAACAGCGACTTATTATGCGATCATAATGGCGTCAACACTCGGTGTTCGCGCTTGTTTTAGCTGAGGAGGAGGAGTTTTGCATTTTAGACATACGAGAAGATCGTCAAGATTTCGGATTTCGGTTCATTCGAAACCGGACGATTTTATTCATCGATCCCCGTCGAAAAAGCCTATTCCCATGATTAAAAAGCCGTCTCAACATTGCTTAGTTATTGAGAGAGTAGAATTCTTTGTCCTTCGATGACAATATTCGAAACAAATTTGAGCAATTCAACTCAGATAGAGATAAACAAGAAGACAACTCTTTTTTGGTGACTTCTGCTAGATCCGTTGCTTGTATTTGACTGGAGTATAAGGTTATGAGTGACTGCATAATTTCGTAGTAAGTGAATTTTCTGAGTGAAACTTTCGATCGAACGTTCAGGATTGATTGTAACCACATTTTTTGTGCTCTCATGACAATATTCGAAACAAATTTGGGTAATTCAGATCAGATATGTTCAAATAACAGCGAGAAATCATTCACTTCCGGGTGCTTCAGCCAAATAGTGGGCTAAAAGAAAGAGGAGGTGATGAACTGGTTCATACAATACAATATATCCAACTTCCAGAATAAATTTTTCGAGTATTTCATATGTTTGATACTATAATCATCAATGCTTCGTTAGTGATTAACATTCTGTCTTCAATCGATAAGATCTACATAATTGTAATGATCTAATTGTTACAAAATTGATACAAACCAAAATAAATGGTTGTTTAATCCAACCAAAGAGGAAATAACTGCTACTCCATGAGATAAAATAAATATTTATTGAAAACCTCGCCTGACGATTCTTGATATAGGTAATATCATTTTGACCGCATAAGTCTTTAGTTAGCTAGATCTCAATCTTTCGGAGACAACTTGTATAGTAGAATGAGACACTCCTAAACGAAGGGTAACCATGTTAATATCTTCTGATATTCCAAAACGTATCATCTTTTGAATTCGTGATAATTCAGCGCATCGAAATGTACCGAACAAAATATCTCTCGAACTTGTTATTTTACCTTTCAAGTATACTTCCCTCGAGCGTATCGCTTCACAGGGGACGATCCCGCGCAAACCCCCCCCCTCCCCCTGAATACGAGCACCTTTTGAAGTGATACTCCAACCAGATCTTGTTATTGTTTGTATATTCGCGTGAGATATTCTTCAAAAAAACACCATCTTAGAACATATGAGATACTCCAAAGATTTTCCTATGAAAATGCTGTTCTCGATATCTGTTCGGTTCTTAGAAATCTGGTGCGCATAACCCTACTTTTGATATGGAAAATGAGGACAAGGTCATATTATTGTCAGCAGTTAGAAAACGCTCCTTTTCGGTAATTTTTCATTACCATAAATGGCAATGGCATGCATGGAACTTCACAGGAATCCTCTGTTATTGCTGATCATCAATTTTTCAGTTATTCGCGGAAAATACTCTTAAAGCCCTTGAGTGAAAATTCAGTTATCTGCTCGTTCGGGATCTGGTTGGAAATGAAAGGGATCGCTAGGGATAACAAACCGAACCCTCAGGAAGTGAATTTTTTACGCGCCATCCGCTACCTGGGTAACTGCTTCATGAATCTTCGAAAACAATCATCTATCGATGTGAGAGGAAATACGCGATAAACGAACGGATATCGAATGAAATCGATACAAAAAACAGCCTTCCGATGATAGTTTTTGTGTGTGGATTCACATTTTTACTTGTAAAATCTCGACGATAATATTTCAATCATGAAATGACCTATGAAAGCAGAACTGTGTCTTTTACTATCGAGTTTTCTTGCAGATAGATCACTCTACGTGGTGGTAGACGGGGTCTCGTCTGATACAATGACGATCAATGCTGGTGTTCCACAAGGCTCTGTCTTGGCACCAACTTTGTTCTTGCTCCACATCAATGATTTGTTGAATGTGACCTCCAGCCCGGTTCATAGCTTTGCGGATGATAGTACACTTCATTCCGCCTTTTCCTCTAGAGCCCCTTTATCATCCAATGAGGCCAGAGGTGCAAGGCGAAGACAGGTTGATGCTTTGAATTAGGATCTGACAAGAATTCTGAAATGGGGATCTGAGAATCTAGTACAGTTCAATGCAACTAAAACTCAAGCTTGTATGTTCACCAAGAAGGCTGATCACACAATGCCCAATTTGATGATGTCGGGTTCCACTGTTCCTATGAGGTCGTCAATATCCTTGCTGGGTGTCACCATCAACAGCGCTCTTTCATGGGACGATCATGTGAGGTCCATTGCGAAGACTGCTTCACAAAAACTCGGTTTTCTTTTCCGTGCGAAGAGATACTTCACATCCCAGCAACTGCTTATGATCTACAAAGCACAAATTCGACCTGTCCTGGAGTACTGCTCACATGTTTGGAGCTCAGCCCCCAAACATACGCTTAAGCTCTTAGATTCAATTCAGAAGAGAGCTATTCGCCTAGTTGATGATACAACACTCACCAAATCATTTACCTCTCTAGATCATCGTAGAAAGGTCGGCGATCTCTGCCTTTTTTATAGGTACTTTCACGGTCGGTGCTCAACGGAAATATCTATTATGCCACCACGCGCGATTCCTAGTAGACAAACCAGACGAGCTCAAGCTGTTCACCCCTACACTGTCAGGCTCGAGACCTGTCGAACATCGCTATACCAAGCATCATTCATCAATAGAACGGCAAAGTTGTGGAATTCTTTGCCTAGTGAAGTCTTTCCTGATGCTTACAACCTCCAAACATTCAAGAAAAATTCCAACACTTTCCTTCTTTCCCAAAATTCCACCGCTGGCTAACACGATGTTCCTCGAACATCATAGGTTTCCCTTTCGTGTTGTCCACAGATAAAAAAAAAAAAAAACTACGGCAAGGGGAAGTCGAGAGTGAAACACACTAGTGGGAAATATTTGAAAAACGCTTTCTGTCATTGTTGGATGTAATGGCATTTTACCTGGAAATGTCCGTACCGGTATCATATTTCAGATTGATATTGTATCCTAATCTCTCGAAAACTGATTGAATCCCACTACTTTCCTTCCATCTTCGAGATGCGTCTGGTAATGTGACCATCATCTCCTCCCTTTTCTGATTTTGGTCCCTTTGGATATTATGATTCCACTACATTCATTTCAAATTAAAGAAAAAAATACCCTGGAAACATTATCATTCATGACAATGACGGACAACACAGTTTACGTTGACCGAGTTGAGTGAAGTTGGTCACCAAACATGATAGCTGAAATACCCGAAGGTTGCCGAACTTATAACAATTCATAGGCGCACACGTATTGTATCTCAAACTATCAAAAGGAGCTCCGGTCGGGTTCTATTGTTCCTGGCAGTTATTTTCTGGGTTGCGAGGTAGCTGTAGACAATGAGCGGAACTTTGAATTACTCTCCAAAAAGAGTACCCCCATTGTGAAATTAGTGGAACTCGGAATAATAACGATTCAAATATTTATGGTCGTAGGATAAATAGTATACATAACTCCGCACTAGTCGCTACACGGCTCGTGCTGAATATCTACTCTTGCGAAATATGTCACTTTCCACACTAGTTATGTTATATTTTTTTTTCTTTTATCTTTGGACAACACGAAAGGGAAACCTATGATGTTCGAGGAACATCGTGTTAGCCAGCGGTGGAATTTTGGGAAAGAAGGAAGGTGTTGGAATTTTTCTTGAATGTTTGGAGGTTGTAAGCATCAGGAAAGACTTCACTAGGCAAAGAATTCCACAACTTTGCCGTTCTATTGATGAATGATGCTTGGTATAGCGATGTTCGACAGGTCTCGAGCCTGACAGTGTAGGGGTGACCAGCTTGAGCTCGTCTGGTTTGTCTACTAGGAATCGCGCGTGGTGGCATAATAGATGATATTTCCGTTGAGCACCGACCGTGAAAGTACCTTTAAAAAAGGCAGCGATCGCCGATCTTTCTACGATGATCTAGAGAGGTCAGTGATTTGGTGAGTGTTGTGTCATCGACTAGGCGAATAGCTCTCTTCTGAATTGAATCTAAGAGCTTCAGCGTATGTTTGGGGGCTGAGCTCCAAACATGTGAACAGTACCAGTCCAGGACAGGTCGAATTTGTGCTTTGTAGATCATAAGCAGTTGCTGGGATGTGAAGTATCTCTTCGCACGGAAAAGAAAACCGAGTTTTTGTGTATATACTATTTTCTTCTGAACTGACCTGCAAAATCACATCACATGATGATGACACTCCAAAACTGAAAACGCCAGAGTAGTACTAACTTGTAATATCAATGCGCTACAATAAACCGTATGAATCTGGTAGAAAAAACTGTAGCCAATCCACATTCAGTTTCAACTGATGTGATGCGACAATCGTCTTGACGCCCCTTTTCACTGGACAGCACATATCAAGCCCACGTGGACTACATATGTGGAGATCGATGAGTTTCATTGGTATTCGAATGTGATCGTATCAGATATAAAAACGGATTTGTCACAACTGAAATTGGACAGACAGACTAAACAAGGTTCCTATGTTGTTGGATCCTAGTTCACATCACTATTTCTGGAGGAACAGTATCATTCCTCTTCGTTCCCTTCCTCGTTATGAAAATATCCCAGGTGAATTGATAATCCCCTGGAATATCAAACGGTCGGGATGTACTCTTTTGTTTCGGCTATTTTAATAAAACCAGGTAGGAGGTTGTTGCCGCGGAAAATTAATAGGAGCATTTAATTATACTCAATGTTATTCCACTCGGAGTATCACAAAAATACCTCGCCAAATGTTCGTTCAGTTCAGTTTCAACCGTGCCATATCTCAAAGGGCTTTCATTTCGCGAGTAGGTCCTACGTTAATAACTCGGTATAACAGAAATAATTTGGAATTCCAAGTTTTTCGAAACTCACTTTTGTGATTCATTACCGAATATTTCCACAGTGTAGTGCACTATGAACATTATCCTTTTCATACAGTGTGTTTCCTGACGAAATTAAAGCTCCGAATGTCCACTTAATTTCAAGTCGATAATGTGGATTAGGTTTTTTCAATATTCGCATAATTTTCGAAATACTTCCAGGACTTTCCTTTTTTTTCAATCGATTTCTTGTTGTCATTCCAGATATGCTTCATAAAATTGCGTTGGGTCAGATATCTGAAAGTTGAATTTTCAACGTAGTGTCTTTGCTATACAGGGTGTCAATTGAGTATGTGAAAAGAATTCATCAGCCAACTTTTTAAATGATTCAGAGACGAAAAGTTCATATAGACATGTTATCCTGACTTTCTTCGTTCTCAAGATACAAAAATGTTGTGTTGGAAATTCAAAATTTGAAATTCGCAGCCCCATAACCATATATATAGATCGCGTTGGCAAAAGAGTTGATTACTTTGATTATTGTTGGTTTTGTTTTTTGGAGACGACACATCATGAAAAGAACCGCTACAAGGAAATATATATTCTTCATGAATATCCTCCATCAAATTTTGTTTTGATTTAGAATTATTCAGCCTGTAATGAAGCTGATTTAGCTGAAATTCAGTGGCGTCCTGAGAGGCACCTCAATGAATATTTCTGACAAAATTGACTTTGACATTTTTGTATTTCCTTCGGATTGAGCATTTCCCATCATTTCGTTGTCTCTTGGAGTTCTTTCGTATTTTATCAGTTGAAAAAAATAAATCCATTCAATTGCATTCACAATTGGTTGTTTTTTTTTCAAAAACTAGGCGATACACTAGAAAAATGGAAAGGCAAAAAAGTTTATTCCAAAAAATACAGAAAAACTACAAATATTCTTGCTTGACTTTTTATCTTGTATCACTCGAAGAATCGTCACCTTGCAAAAATCACAATATTTTCAATTTCCATTTTCATAAACAGGCAGAGAAAATCTCAATGGCGTGAAGGAATGAAATAATATTACTTTCCAACGTCTTGGCAGGACTTTCTCACCATTTATCGCCATCAAGAGTTTTTCGCCGTTTCTTGCAGCGAATCCTTTTTTCTTCCAGTCATTCATTAATCTCGACGGAAATCTTTTTCGATTCGATTCTCGATTGCAACGCGACGCGGCCAAATGCACCCAAATGCACGAATTCTATGCCAAGGCACGCTTCTCGAACACAGCCACTCTGAGTGCTCAATTAATTGCAGAAAGCTCCAGAGATATTTAGGAATTTTAATAAATTCGACTACCATCTATTTCATTTATTTATCCTTCCTATCCATTTCCTCTCACTGTTCAACCCAATTATAATATAAATATTTTCCAGTATCATTCATAATATCATTATTTGATCATGAATTTTTTGATGAAGGTTCAATCTTCTTGTGTTCAATCGAAACGGATCACTTCGATTTGAGTTGCGGAAAATGCAAAATCATAGTGATGAAACAAGAACTTGTCAGTGTCAGAATTCATCTCACGATGAATAAGAAACGAAAAAGCAATTTTGTATTCTGGAGATCTGTTTCCATTCGATGTGGAAGAAAGGGCAGATTTAAGTTCAGCGGGTCAGATTCAATCAATAAATTGAATACTCCAGAGGCGAAACGCTTTTTTTCTAGATATATTCCTCTCTCAAGTCCAGGATCGTAGTGGAGGAATTACGATTTTTTCTGCTCATCCCAAAATTCCACTGAAATTCATACACACTAATTTGTACCAGTGGATCACAATAAAGATATCAGAAATTATTTACCTACAGAGTAACGTTCAGAAAGACCAATTTCATCAGGAGATGTTAGAGAGGAATCAAGGTATTTTTCAGAATTATTGCATTCCAGAGTCTATCAGCATCGTAGCGTGTAGAGGAAACAAGATATTTTCCAAATTCCAATTTGAATCATCGAAAATGATGTATGAAGTGCCGTATCAATAAATCTACATCAGAATTCCTTTCAGATTCAGCATTGGAACTCACAATTCTGTCCTGAATTACCCGACCTCGTATCTCTTGGTGGAGCTCGCAAAACCGTCACCCTGTATATGTCGGTGTGGCAACGTCGCCGGCCAGCGTCGGGACGACCCTCCGAGCAGGTCTAATGCGATTCCGCCACGGGGCGCTTTTTAATTGAGTTAGAGAATGCGACTGGTTGCGCTGACTGAACACCAGGTGGCGTATTTACAACTCCGGCTCGGATCCGTATATATACACGCGAATAAGTAAGTTTAATTGATAGAAATGTAATTGATGTTTGCACGTTTCCATTTGAACGGCAAAGTCCTTCTAGGTTTGTGTGACAGTACCAGAGTGTGGGGTGGTTCAAGATTTTCGTGAATATCACGCGAGCATAATGTGATCACATGATTCGAGATTCATGACTCAAAACTTCGGGACTATTACATATATTACTTCATGCCGATAAACATACCTCAAGTTCGAAGCATATTGGACCAATTAGAGAAAAAAAATAACGCCAATGATTGGAGACCTTCACAGAATTTATGATGAAATAGCTTCAACACATAAATTCCTCTCTGATCCTACTTGTCTTGCCTTGTTGAATGTACTCAAGATCCATTCCAGAGAGTGTGAAATAATTGCTGCAGATTCACGGTCTGACAATAGATATTTACGTTACTAGTCCGGTAAGTACACTTTTACAGTACGAGTGAGACGTTTACGGACGAGGCGCAAGCCGAGTCCGAAATCTCGAAACGAGTACTGTAAAAGTTTACCGGACGTGTGACGTATAACATTTCATTTTATACTGCTGAAAAACAAAAATGAACAGTGAAAAATAAAATATTAATCTTTTTGAAGTGCTACAACAAAAAATGGGAATGTATCAGCAAGTAGCAACTCCCTAATAAATAATTCATCCAATGGAGCTCCTGGTATCCATATTCATGGGAACGAAAATTTAACGGTTGATATTAATATTAGCAATAAGTAATTTCTGTGTATTGTTTTGCTGTTGAATTTTTAATAAATGTATTCATGCTTTTGACGCATAACTGAGTTTTCTATATTTACAATCCGGTAAAATTTCATTACGGGATAGTAGCACGTAATGAAATATTACGTGCGCCTATCCTGTGAAAGTCTATTTTCCGCATTGAAATTAGGTACGTAAAGGTATGTTCTATGATGCAGTATGAAAAAAAATATGTTGTCTAAGAAGACAGTTTCATGTGTTCTGAGCTACTGAGGCAAAAATACATACACTGATTAGATTTCCAGTGAGTTACATGTATGCAACAACAAAAATAACAGAACTCCTTCAAAACAACCGAACTCGTCTTGATCGATGAATGATGAACTATGATACAGACAGAATACGTACGGAGAAAAAAGTCGTGAAGTAGGCGAAGAACGGAACAAACCTTATTGATTGAGTGTTGACAGATGATGGCGATACCGCTCTAAAGGCTCTAACCTGCCCGAAACTTTATGATGGACGCGGCAGCAGCTCTCTCGGAAATCCATCTCAGAAGGAATCGATTTGCAGGAGGAACTCGCCTCGTCAAGACTGGATTCCCGATTGGGAAAGTTGTAACCACTCTGTGAGTGGTTCAATCTGTTTAATTTTCATTCGAACAACCTCTGGTACGCTTGTAGTAAGAAAGAAAAATCGATAGTTGGCGCAGTCGGTAGGACACGAGTTTGACAATGACGCTTGTTATTTATCATAGCGTCACAATTTCGAGATGAAGTAACCTTGGGTAACATCGTTTGGTAGTAGCTCGGATCTCAGAGCGACTCAATATTTTCAATTTCTATGGAATCCACAATGACAAAGCTTTCGTAGTGGATACTCAACTGAATTGATTATTGTCTGCCTTTTCAAATGATCGAACATGGTATCTGGTGCTCATATTTCTCCTGAACCCGATGTTTTTTTTGCTGAGTATGTTGTTTTCCCGTTTGTAGTTGAAAACTCACTGCAGCAGTTGGAGGCAACGAAAATTCATCAAATCCACTCGTCTGGATTTCCCCCCGACCTTCGGAAAACCCGGCACGACGCCTTTCCGGCGACGGAGGACCAATTTGAGCGGCGATAAAATTCTCTATGGAACGAACGTGTCAAAAGATATTCTCGAAATATGTTGTGCTGCTTCATGTTTAATGCAACAGGCTGCGCAGCGCCATCGCCGATAATGACTGCATTCTTTCTGGCGGGAAAGCGACCCGAAATCATCCCCCGAACGCTTCATTACCCGCATTTCGGCGACGTTATGGGCCCCCATTCCGGATCGGATTTTCCGAGACAGCCGGCAAGATGAAAATTCGGCAGTTTGAACGCAGAGAAATATGGGAATATGGTGATGAACACACGAGAGATGATTCCATCGATAAATACGTTGGATTGTATAAATTGGCGCAGTCGGTAGGAGACCAGTTTCGCTAAACATTGAGCATCGAGTTGTTTTCCCAGCAGAAGAGCTATTACATCAGAAAGAACTATAATATTAAACCTCGAATTGATATATACATGAAAAACAATATGAAACTGAGCATTGAAGTACATTTTTCTCAACCTAGATTCAACCCTTCAATATATTCTTTTTCCTCATCACACTTGACTTTGATCTTCAGGCTGTGATTCTTCGACTAGATTATTTCTTGAACAGGACGGACCTTGCTTATCATCAAATAATCCAGTCCATTCAAGAAGAAAAACTCTAGCTCTAATCACAGTGTCATAGATTTGCTCACACCAACTTCATGATGTTACTTCGTAATTCGATTCATAACAATCAGCCCCACATTTCGAATGGAACTGGAGATCATCGTCTGTCATCGGCTCAACAAGTATTGTCAGCTCTTCCCTTGGAAAGTTCTCCAAGAATATGATCAGGTATTAAACGAGGATAGTCATAGAATATTATCAGATATCCAGGGTGAATTTGTTCTCGTTACCGACTGCGTGGTCAGATTTCCCTCAATCTTGATACGTGGATCCTACATTTTCTTGCCTGATATTCAGTTGGCAACACCGGGAGGTCACTCGGAGTAGACTGTAGCAGAATGTTTCGAAAAACGAAGTGCTTTGCTTCTCATCTCCGAGGTTTGACTTTCAAATAATCCATGAATTCAATTGGATTGCTCTAAAATCTTGCATACCAACATACAGATTTTTTTTGCATTCTCAGGTGGATCACGCTGTATATTTCAATGTTACAAATTTCTTGAAAGTCCAGAAAACGCAAACCAACTAGGAGCTGCTTTCATCAGGTGACGATGTCATCAATCCACGTCAGTTTCTGTGTGCCCTTACATCGAAAATAATTCATGTTCCAATTAGCGATATATGAATTGAATCGAGCTATCGGGGCCGATTATCTCACTGTCCGTTTTGCTCGTAGTCCCCGGAATGGAGCCCCCGACTTACCATCGAATTATGTGGAGATGTAAACGGAAATGGGCCTCCATTGTCACTTCCGGTAGAGCTACGATGTTCGCCGATGTCGCCAATACATTATGCAGAGATTCACTACCTGTTACGTTGTGAACATTATCATTTTTCTGAACGTCCCCTCCCCCTCCCCGTATAGGGGGGGGGGTTTCGTAATTGAATGTTGATCCTGAAGGGCTATAGTCCTTGGTTAAATTCGAGAGAGAAAGTCTTCATATGGACGAAAAGCCACGAACTTCAGGTTTCCAAATGGAACAACCTGAATATTATTACATTTTTGAAAACTTCATCGTTTTGTGAATAATGAATGATAATAATAATAAACCGTTTATTGCCCAACAGTTACCCATTTACAGGGCCAATTATTTGAAAGAAAGTTCAAAGTGTAGGTATTAACATTTTGATGAATAATATATAAGAATATTCAAATATAATAGAAGAAGGAAAGAGATGAAAGAAATAGAAGAATGAAAATACTACAATCTATGAAATTTAAGAGAAAAAATGAAAGAAAACTGCTTCATATTACATCATGTTTTCATTCAGATATTGTTTAGACATTTTTCCTATATGATTCAGTGTATCATGATGAATATCACAGCAAACAGAAATTTTATTGAAGTTTTCACACATGGTATATATAGAGGACTTCAGATATAAATTCGTTCTGGCTCCATCACAGTGAAACGTCTTAGTGTACCTGGTTCTAGAATTTGGAACAAAAAATTCCAATTGGGACACTATATTACTTGCATCAATTCAATAGTGCAATAATTCGTGCAGAAAATAATACCAGCACGCTTTCTTTTTACGTCAAGACTTTCAAATTCAAAGCGCGATATTAAAATTTGGTATGGTACGCCCCTTTCGGTATACTGATTATCGATTTTAAAACATAAAAACTTCAGAAATCGTCTCTGAATCCGTTCAATCATCAACCTGTTACATATATAGACAGGATTCCATATAATAGACCATTTTCCAATTAGATTCCAATAGATTCCAATTAGATCTAACGTACGCATTAAACAAAACACATAGAGCTTTGAGATTCCAAAAAGGTTCACAATTTCTTACTATAAAGCCATAGGATTTGAGAGCTTGGTTTACTTGCAATCGAAGTAAATGCCAAGATCCTTTATCAACTCACAACGAGACAAGATTGTGTTATTTACACTGTAGTTGAATAAGATGAGGAATTTTTTTCTTGTGGAACACATGCTTCAACATTTTGATGCATTTAAATAAAGCTCATTTTCCTCGCACCTTTGCTGAATCTCATTTATGTCGAATTGCGGGGCTTCACAATCCTCAATGTTTTGTATTATAGAAAATAATTTCAATTCATCCGTAAAGAATAGTTTACAATCTATTACGTCATTCAAATCATTGATAAATAATGCGAAAAAGAGGGGACCTAGGTTCGAACCCTGTGGAACCTCAGAGGTAGTAATAAAGTTATTCGAATCCAGAGATACCCAATATCGTATGTGTCCAAACACAAATTTTATTATTTCGATGGATCGTAAAGTTTTCTTACTCGAAACGTCATTTTTCAAATGGTACTATAACAGTGCTTTGCAGTCATTGAAAGTACCATCGATGGGCAATCTATACTTGAGTTGGAAGAATTTTGAATACGCCAAAAAATCCCCTTTAGTAAGCATATTTGATGTTCTGAAATTCAAAATGTAGTTATGGAAACATCATGCACCATGAATGGCTTCGAATCAAAAGACATAATTGAATCATTGGATCCAAAATGAAAATCTCTACCAGAAACAATTCGAAGAATATATGCAGCTTTTCGAGAAAAAAAACACCTTGTGGTCTATAAACATGTCTTTTCCGGACTCATCACATAAACTACTATTCCCGGGCTGAGTCTCCCTAGTTTCATTGATGATATAGCACTCGTTTGATTCACAATAAGGCACATCACAAAAGGCTATACAATGAAATTCTTTCGATTCCAGAATACGAGACACCAAACAGTGTGAATTGAACGATGCTGTAATTGCGGAGGATGTCTCCCGAATGCGTTACCGATAGATTCCAGTACCGGAACTCCGGACAAAGAAATTGGTGAATTTCCATGCGAAAGAAAAGCCGCATCGCTCCGAAAATCAGTCGACAACGGACTGAAACTATCTGAAAGGAATGAAATCGTGGATTCACATGTTGTAGCATCGGTTTGTCACCGACTATCGTTGATGAATTCATGAACATCCTGTGAACTATTCTATGAATGGCGGTTTGTGAATAGCAGCGAGGTTTTTCTCCAGAATAAAATGAACAAAAATAACACATTCGATACAAACTGGGTAAGTTATCGAACTTTATTATCGTTAATCTACGTTAAACAGTATCATTTTTTCAGTATCCTCAGAAAAACATAATGATCCAATGTAAATGATACAGAAGACACTGAATTTATCGGACCGTTTAATAACCGATAGTTGAAGGAGACCTCTCTGGAACAATACACGGAAAGTATAGGTCTACTTTTACTTCACTGAAAATTACACACATGTGATTTCTAACCAATCAGAACGTGTATTTCTGTCAGATCACCATAGCAACGGATGAATTTTCCTGGTGGGTACCCAACAGCGAATTATACTGGAAATTTTTTTGACGTTTATAATGACAGAATATTTTTTTTGACAATCTAATTTTTATTTGTTTCCACACATAATAATTCTGATTAATTTCAACAAAAAGCTCATATGTTTTCTAAATTCATGGACCATTATGATTGATGTTTATATAAAAAACGCAATTATTGTATACTATGGCAGGTTGATTCGAAGTTGCTTGCTCTTGATTTAGAGATTCTTGGACTGTCTTTGCAGAAGTTGAATCAGACTTCATTGCGTCAATTATATCCTGATGATGTTGTTGGAAACACATTTGGTGTGGAATTATCTCACCGAATACCACACAAGGTCAAATCAAATCCGGAAATAATTTGACCTCTAGTGGTATTACTAGTGAAAATCCAAAATGGCGACTGAACTCGTTGATTTGTTTTACATTTTCAAGACTTCAATTTGCGTATAGGAAATCAAAATATTTCTCACAATTGAAAACAGGAGTTGATTCCCAAATGTTCACAAAACATTCATGAACTGCGTGCGTATCGTAGCTCTGTTTACGAGGTTCGAGATCACAGGAAAAACTCGGAAGATGTGTAGTGAGAGTTATGAAGAGAGGAATTCTTTTTTTTACTGTGGAAAACACGAAAGGGGAACCTATAATGTTCGAGAAACATCATGTTAGCCAGCGGTGGAATTTTGGGAGAGAAGGAAGGTGTTGGAATTTTTCTTGAAAGTTTGGAGGTTGTAAGCATCAGGAAAGACTTCACTAGGCAAATGTGTCCACAACTTTGATGAAAAAATGATGATATGATATAATCAATAATGAAAGTTCGAGAATATTCGAGGGTCGGCACTGCCGACCCTGACGAACCGCCACTGAGAAACTTTACGGAGTGTGCGCCGGTAGGCGATTGCCACTTCGTTTATCGCGGAGTTCTGTATGCCCATGAAATTGAATACGGATGAACAATGGCTCTCCATAAAACGAGGGAGCAAAGCACCTCTTTATGACGATGTCAAAACGCTCATAAACAAGGGAAGAAGCGGCGGATCAATCGACGTATGATATTCGACTCCCTTTTCGCCCAAGTGGGGTGGCGAAAATCCAAGGTGGAACTCTCAGGCACTCTTCGAGCCGTTACAGACACCATTTTCGACCATCTGAGATGACATGACACTCAGGTGAGATATTGGTGATTTTCATCAACGTAAATCAAACATTCAGGACCCAAATATCCATTAGAGCTCGTACGATACGCCGTCCCAAACGGATATGATGGAGTGCAGTTTTACGACCGAGCACTTATCAGTTTTCGTAGTTCATTCTAGTTGCCCCATTTCATCAGATACAATCTCAATTATGCTCGAACTGATAATAAAATGTTATGTTCTTTGGCGTTATTGCCCTTTTCATCTCGAATGGCAACTATTGTTCCCGAGATAATTGGTTTCTATGGAGCAATCGATGACACTTTTTTCTAAACGCGAAATCAATTCCACTACACGGAACAGAATGACTTTTTCCTTCCCTTTCGGAAACCTTCAATTTCAGTAGTTCATAGACTTGCAGAGGCTATAGGATACAGTGAGACGAGAAACTATGGGAATTTGACTACACGCCCTTTATATCGGAAGTGATGTTTCTCCTAGGAGGCCATTTTGGAGAAAATAAAATCGTTGATAGCCGGCAATACCTTCGCAATCATTTCATTGCTCGAAATTCAGCCATCAAAAGAGAAAATTGCGCTGTATTATACGAGTAAAATCGAACCATTTCGATGGTATTACCGTTATAAAAGCTTGACAGGATTTTCTGGAGGCAGTATGTAACAATCTGTACGGTATCATAATGATTGCAACTTATCGAATTTCTCAGAATCGTAAAGTTTATGGAAAGTGAGTAGCCTCATTCCGATTATTGTTTAAGCAATGAGAAATTCTCAAAGGTTTAGTCGTATTCAAACGGAGTATAGCAAATATGTTCGATACTTCAAGAGCAAAAAACTACTACAGCCATGGGTAGAATATTTCGGAAAGTTCCAGAATCCGTATAGTTCATCTCATTCATCAAATATTTAGATGTCTCTGAACATGACATTGCACTTGCACTGATCATATCAAACAGAAGATACTCACAGTAACAATGATAAGAATGTTCCAGAATCCGCATAGCCTATCTACTAAATCTATAAATTATCTATATCGATAAATTATTGCTATTGGCTTCGATATTTTCCCTTGGTATACGTCAAAAATGCGATTCTCATGAATTTCAGGCATTGACGTCATTGGGATGTGACACCTCGGTCTTCAGGTTCGGCACCGATAAAAATCCTTTATCGCCAGGCGTACGGCAATGGCGAAGGGAAATCATGGAAATTCGAAGCAGCATACACGATTTTTCTGTGGAAAATTACCGAACGACAAGTTAATAAAACCAATAAATCGGTAATGTCGGCACGCCTGGATAGCAACAGGCATCCCTGCTGACATCCAATTGGAGCATTTGCATTTTAAGTGTTTTCTCTGCCGTCAACACAGTGGCAGAGGCCATCAGAATTAGCATCCCTAGGCGTCTCTCCAAAATCTTGGGAAAAAAAGCAACCATGTCCGGATGAATGCAGTGTGATCTCTCAATGGGTGGTTCACATCTGACATCAACATCAAAAAATATAGTTTCAAACCGGTCTTGGCGAAAGAATAATAAAAATACAAAAAAAATAATGGTATGCGATATACGAGTACTTGACATGACTTGTCATTGGATCAGATATAGATCAGATATAGTCATGAATGAAGTGGATATCTGCAGATGCATTGTTTGTGGAATATCGTGGTATATTTTTTTATTGCAGCCTGAGAAGTTGTGAGTGGAATTGTGTCGATTCACTGAACAGTAGAAAAATCTCAAGTGGAGAAAACTGGCACTCACTTTTTCTTTTCTATGAACTCCATAGTCATATTAGGAAAACAAAAAGTAACATGATAACGGAATGTTATACCAGCTATGACCGTTATATTATATTTTCATAAAATTCAATGGAGGCCATTTGAGAACGAAGAGACTCTTTTTGAAGTTTGTAAGTTTCCCCATTGTTTCCTTACATGGTTCACTGAAGAGATTTTGGGAATCGCATATTTTGAAGTTATTTCAGTCAATGTCCATTCTAATATTGCTTGAGAATACACGATGCAATCGAATATGAATTCATGTGTCATCAAGACAAAAAAATAGATAACACATCGAATCAAAAATATTTAGGGATGAAACTCTTCATAAATGAATGATATGCTACATTAAAAACATGGTTGAAGTATGCAAAGTTTCGCAAGATTGTGACTCACCAAAATAGCTGATTGGAAAATCATCAGATCTGAAAAAAAGAGATGCAGTATAAGTCCCAATGTCATGGAATACTGTTGATGAACATGTACGAGGGTTTTGATTTTTTTCAACAGCTGATGTGTTCTTGATAATTTGCAGCACGCACATTCGTGCTTTTACATAAAAAAACTTTTATCATTGCTATTACTACTATTACTATCGATAATTTTCATGGCTCTCGTTGTATCACTCTTTGAAATTACTTCAGTAGGTGTCTAATAGCTAAGTAGCCTGTTTTTGGTAGGGAATAATAGATACTGGTGCGGCTGACAAAAAAAAAATAATTCGTGAAAAAAACAAATTCCTGGAAACTCTTCTGGATCACCCTATCGTAGATTGATCGAACTGTTCGACTGGAATGAAAGCCGAACTTTGAGCCACCAGCTTTGGGTCATTTCGGTCAGAAACGACTGTCGCTTCCCTCGGAGACCGAACCCTACCTTCACTCGATTGTTTTCTTATTTCTTATAAATTGTTTCCCCCCTAAGACGGCCCTTGGGGAAGCAACTTCGTCGACTGATTGTTTCGGTATATTTTCTTCTTGTTTTACTCGCGATATATCGTGCCTCGAGTAAACTATGAGTTGAAATTGAAGTGGAACGATGGGTGTATCGGAAAAATTGTACAGGGTCATTCCGCTCCAGGTGCAGACTCAGAAACGCCAAGAGAGACATGTGACGCTTAAAATCCGATAAAGCTCGATTTCCTCCATGTTGAGATTCCTGATAGCTATACATCATGGTGAGCACTAGAAAAAAATCAGTCTGGTAGACTCCAACATGAATTATTACACCATCTAGAACCCGTACAGTTTGATTTGGTGCAAGCTTCATGACCACGAATGAACAAGATTCTTCTGTTGCCTTCATCGATCACCAAACAAACCAGCCCCTGGTGACCTCTTCGATTTCCTTACCCTGAAATTCGACACACAACAGCTGGAATCATCTAGTGGGATTTTAATGTCCACAACTGCACTCTACTTTTTACTCTCGAGTCCTCACACCACTAAGAAAGTTCACAATCTGTCCTTATATCACTTCGCGACCATTTTGTTTGGCATCACAATTCAGCCGACTCGGTTGGCCTTCGCATGTTTTCCCTGAGTTTACTTGGAGAAGGATGTATTTCGAATCGAGAGATCTGTCACTATCCACTCAATCATAATTCGATATAGAACCTGATTAAGGGTCGCCCCTTGCAATCAAACGATAGACGCGTCTGAAGAAGCAAATAGCACCAAGATGAGATCGAGATCGTTTTGCACCTTTGCCAAGGCAATTGGAAGACATCACTTCCAGCTCCCCAAGGATGATAGCATATTCACTAAAACACCACAGAATGTTTGCAGAAAAGTCCACTTTGGATCTATGTAGCCAAGAGCAGACTAGGTAAAAATTCCACAGTAGAATATGTTCTCTCTAATTCACAGTATCTTTCAAGATAGTGTATGAGAGGAGAGAGCAAGTGAGTTTAGGTGAACTTGATCGATTCAACATTCGACGTTTTCAATGCGAATATGCCAACCTGTGTCGAGGAGGAGATATTCGATATCCTGGAAAATGAAATCCATAGAAAGATTTACTCATTAAGGAATATTTTCTCTTCTTTTACTCCGAGGTCGCCGAAACCTCCACCTACAGGCTCCAATTAAGGTTAATAAATTCGAATAATAACTGAATTTCCAGGGGCTAATGAAAAACTCGGTAATATAAGCGGCATGTTATTACTTCAATGGAACAAAACAAATGATGAGCTAATTGAAAGTTAGGGCTGAGAGCTTATAACAGAGCGCGCACTACTCGTAATAGGCTTATTTGCTGAATATAATTACGAAATAACTGATAGTCACCCGCGCACAGGAGTTTTAGAGAAATTATTGGTTCGTTTATGCAGTAGTTTGCACTATCCGAATTAACCATTATCTGTTATCAATCGATGATCCATCCAGTCAATCGAGATAATGAAAATGCTGCCTCTACAGTCGTCAATATCCATTCAAATATGGGCTTGCCCATTGAGCATCATTTGTAATTGGGATTTTCGAAATACATCCTGACTACAGGATGGTGTCTATGATCCCTTTGTCGTTTCTCCGTTGTTCGAAGCTTTTTTCTGACGAAGGCAACTGAATTCGTTGGTCACGAATCGTTTCGTGGTATCAGCAAATGCTACCTAATAGCTGAGATAAAAATATGGGAAGACGTCTAGGAATCCTCTTACTAAAGTTCAACTGGACAGAGGTTAGCGACAAAGTTCCAAATCTTCAACTCAACCTGAAGCTCATCAAATGGCCTTATGAGGTATCAACCAAAAAATCCGCACTGAGGCGGTCGAAACAGAATAAATATAATGAATATAATGCCGAAATATAATGAATAAATCTGTACAGAAGTCCCAAACTAGCAGTACAGTATGCGTGATAATAAAAATGGAAATAATTTCGAAAATTTCATTTCATTCATGACGTTTCCAAACTTAGAGAGATCACCTATATTTCCACAATGTTCTGAAGAATTCAATGACTTTTCGTGTGCAGTATCACCTCATGGACGAATATCTCTCTTCTGAGAACAAAAAGCTAAGTTTTTGTGTGAACAATTCTTGCTATGGACCTCAGAGCGTGAAGTCATACACCCTGTAACTTGCAATGTATCACGGATGACACACGACTCATATGGAAATGGTAAACGAAAAACTAATATATCGGTATATTGTCGAATGGAATCATAGTTGAGTTGGAAACCTATCGAATTATCTATTGAGAGTGAAACCAGATGGACTATTTGTCTAAAAGGGCATGCTTATTGAGCGAAATTCCCGGGTAGAATATAATTACATCCATCAGTCATTGCAAGAGTGCGTTTTTCAAACATTTCCACACTAGTGCGTGTTACTTTCTACAGTCCTGTTGCCGAAATGGAATGGCATGGAATGAAAAAATATATCGCCATTTCGATAAAGAAGATGCTACCAAAGTAGACACAATAACGAAATCAGTGCATTGGAAATACGATACTTGAGAAAAATAAACGGACTGGAGTTCAATTAGACAGAGATAAGCGACAAAGTTCATGATCTACAAAGCTACTCAACCTCAGAAAAGCTGAAGCTCATCAAATGGCCTTTTGAGGTATCAACCGAAAAAATCCGCACTGAGTCGGTCAAAACAGTGGAATACATGTATATGCATGTTGATTCGATGGAGATCAAATACGAAGCATCCTGCAAAATTCCGTAGAAACATGAATAACGTTGTGGTAGTTGAGTGGAATCTTGCGTCACCCTTTAGCAAACGTATCGAAACAAAGTATCCTTTTTCCGATGTATATTCACCGTAACAATATACACATTTCCGACGCAGAGCGTCGTATTTTCTTGGAATATAACGCGATCAAATAAAGTATATTTACTCAATAAGACACACACACTTTAGCTTTTCGTCGGAAAGGGAAGTACGAATCAAATTCCCTACGTGTTGTATAGTGCCGCGATGATTTCGAAATCGGACTGAATAATACATCACGTGCTGTTTCTGATATATCGTACCGCGATATAGGATTCCATCGCTCGAGAGAGGCTGCGGTGAAATTTTTCGCATCGCCTGATGAAATTCGAAATCGAAACGACTGAGATCCTGTGTGTCTCTTTCACGGTGAAAGGATACACCTACGATGATTCGGAAACACTGCGAGCACTGGAGGACAAGGACTGTTCACATGTGTGCTGTTCAGAATAGAACTCTTCGCCTAGCCAGTTTTGCTTGCCGGCCAGTCACCTTCGTACGGAGGTGGGGGATCTTTTACTCGTCCTCTTCATGGTCGGTGATCATCAGAAATCTCATCTATCATTCCACCACGAGTTTTTTTTTTTGTGGACAACACGAAAGGGAAACCTATGATGTTCGAGGAACATCGTGTTAGCCAGCGGTGGAATTTTGGGAAAGAAGGAAGGTGTTGGAATTTTTCTTGAATGTTTGGAGGTTGTAAGCATCAAGAAAGACTTCACTTCACTTCACTTCACGAGTGATTCCATATGGAATGGAAAACTAGACGAGCTCAGGCTGATGCTCGTACATGTTGACTTTTGCTCTAAGAAGCATCATTCATCAATAGAATGGTCAAGATGTGGAATTCTCCCAACATTCATCCATCGACATACGATCTTCCACCAATCGTAATCCATTAATTAATGAAAAACAAACCTAAATGCTCTCTGATTGACAAGGTGGATGAACTTTAGTTTGGCAAAACCAGGAACCTAGTGCTGATAGCAAAACCAGCAATTTCAGCAGGTTGATAAGGAAATACCTCAAAACTTGACACTATGAACCTATAATTCCACTCTTCATCTTCTCAATATTGACACAATTCTAAAAATACAGAAGCATCTTCATCTTGATAATTTCCATCTTCCTCCCTAGGAGAATCTTCAGCATTGTCAGGCCATTTCATTCGAAAATGCAATTTCTCAATTACCCCATGTATCATTGAAAAGAATGAAAATATCAGAACTATAGTTGTACCATTTCTAGTTTCTCCAAACCATGTAGGTGAATAGATTTTTTTTATAACTCAAAACGTTGTGTTAAATACAAAGATCCATTGAGATACATTATCATTACATTTCCATTTCATCACTAGAATCAATTATTTACAAGCATTGTTTGCATTCAATTGGAAGATAATGTTGTGATAGCCATAACTATATTATCCTAATTCGTGAATGGATTTATTTTTGTTAATTGAAATAATTTCATCAGGTTGTGAGAACGCTACGTTACATCCCAAAATAATTGAATAATACTGTACATATACTCTGCGAATACAATGAAAACTGGTTGGGATGGTAATGGAAAGTAGGTACAATTCATCTATTTCAGGAATTTCGTACTTATTTACTACGTACTTATTAATCATTCAGTTGGATTCGAAGAAGTTAGAGAAGAATAAGAAATGTGCAGGAATAAAATCGACTGCATGTGAAATAAATCCAAAAAGTACAGACGTAGTTTTTTCATGTCAGCAGTATACGTGTTTCATACAGGCAAAAAACAATGAAATTATTCCAATGGTATACCGTCCCCAGGCTATATGAACTCTATCCACACACTGGATTCATATCGATTGGCAGCGCATATAAATCGAATCGATATACAGGGTGTCATAAGTTCACATATCGAGAAAGAAAGAAATTACCAATGAATTGGTGCATGTAATGAAATACAGACGGGCACTTACATAATTTGCTCAGCTTTTATTTTCCAAAATATGCCTCCTCTTCCTTTCAACATACCCGAGAGACAAATCATAAAAAAAACTTACAATTTGTATATTCATCTTAGTTCCTACCACCTGTGATAATTGTTGCAGGTTCTTGTTGAAATATAATGGATAAATCTGTACAGAAGTCCCAAACTAGCAGTACAGTATGCATGATATGAAAAATGAAAATAATTTCGAAAATATCTCTCTTCTGAATGGAATCTGAGAACAGAAAGCTAAGTTTTCGTGTGAACAATAGCTATGGATCTCAGAGCGTGAACTAGTACACCCTGTAACTTGCAATGTATCACGGATGACACACGACTCATATGGAAATGGTAAACGAAAAATTAATATATCGGTATATTGTCGAATGGAAATATAGTCGAGTTGGAAACCTATTGAATTATCTATTCAGAGTGAAACCAGATGGACTATATGTCTAAAAGGGCATGCTCATTGAGAGAAATTCCAGGTAAAATATCATTACATCCATCAGTCATAGCAAGAGCGCGTTTTTTAAACATTTCCACACTAGTGCGTGTTACTTTCCATAGTGCTGTTGCCGAAATGGAACGGCATGGGATGAAAAAATATATCGCCATTTTGAAAAAAAAAGGATGCTACCAAAGGAGACACAATAACGAAATCAATGCATTGGAAATACGATACTTGAGAAAAATAGACGGAATAAGCTTGTATGACTATGAATTTCGAATTGTCTCTAATCAGCTGCTTCGGAACTCTAAGTATGTATCATCTGATGACATCTTGACTTTCGATCTCATTGATACTTCTATAAAATATAAACACCGAATTTTGAATCACCCTGTAATCGTTGATAAAGTTGCAAGAACTGACAAAAGTTTAGTTTATTGTACTCGGAATACACAGTTGCAGAAAACATTTCATTTGCTGAACGGGCCAGAATTAGTCGCACAACAGGGACAACAACTGAGTGTTGAACAAACTTTTCAATGAATGCTGATCCCACGAGTCTGAGTCGACCATAAATTCCGAACAACGCCACTGCTCGACACTCAGAAGTTATGTTGGAAAAAAGTAGGGAAAATTGACCTGGCGCTTTTGCAGGCAGATGTTCGTATTAAATCGAAAATGCATTAGCAACCACTTCCTACAGGAATATGTTGTTATGCGGTGTTTCATTACTCACCTTTTTTTGAAGGGATAACAAAGCTTCGAAATGCAGTTCACTTCCATTTCTCCTCTGCATATGAGTCTATTTTGGATTGCACTGCTTCCCTGAATGATTGGTAAATGCACATCAAGAATGATCATCATCATCATCATCATCATCATCATCATCATCATAATCATCATCATCATCATCATCATCATCATCATCATCATCATCATCATCATCATCATCATCAAGATCAACAAGATGATTTGATCTTTTATTAGAGAGATTTTTCCACTACCTCCACTAGATTCAGTGCTTGTAACGGAATGGAAGGATCTTGAGCAGAAGGATCTTGAGCAATCATCAGTTGTATATAGAAATTTCGAAATCTGTTGAAGGGACTGTGTTCTTATAGAGATAACCCAAGATCCTCTGCTTTCGCACGCTACTGAGGCATGCCTGAGCAACAATATCTCGAGAGGATAAAAGACAGACGAAGATCATCAACTGAAGATTTCTTCAGTTTCCAGAACACGAAAGGGAAAACTGTAATGTTTGTTGTACATCGTATTGTAGACTTTCCCAACAAGGCCTGTCCATCGATAGATTGAAGTTCGACAGATGTCAAGCCTGACAATGTAAATATGACCAGCCTGAGCTCGTCTAGATTGTCTTCCTGATATCGTTCGTGGTGCAATAAAAGACGAGATTTCCGATGAAGTTCGACCATGAAAATATCTGTTCTAGAGCAAATAGAATAGAATCTGAGAACTTCAGCGTATGTTCAAGCGTATGTGTAGATCATAAGGATCGCAAAAGGTGTTGAGTACCTCTTCGCACGAAATTGAAAGCAATCCTAGGTATGGACCATAGTTGTCCCATGAGAGAGCGCTGTTGGTGGTGATACCGAGCATAAATATTGACGATTTCACGGTACCTCTGACATTACCATATTGGGCATTGTGTGGTTTATTTGCCTCCCTGGTGAAGATTCAAGTTGAAGTTCTTGTTGCACTGAAGTTCGGTAGATTTTCAGACCGTCATTCTAGTTTCGCCATTTAGTAGAGTAGTTTGTCAGATCAATCGGCCTGTTGACCAGTTCATATCATTCGCATCCAGCCCATCCTATTTTCTGGATTTCTGGAGAATCCATTCGACAACGTGGACTGCAGCAGCCACGAGTTCATGATGGTGATTCGAACCTGTGGGGGGGTCAACGGGAAACGCGGCGGCGGGGGGGGGCAAAGAGGGGGGAAAAGGATGAAAAAGTCGACGGGGCACCGACAGAATGCCGGCTTAGTGTTAATTCAGTAAAAGCTTTTCTATGGCGTCTAAATGGCACTGCCGTACACCAGCGGCGGCTCCAGAAAGGGGGCAAGGGGTCTCCGATAAGGAATACCTATTAAATATTTGTGTTTCATGGTCCGAAGTTATTCGATACTGTGAAGTTGTTCTCAGGAGACTATTTCGTTCGAGTTAGCTTTGACCAAGACCGCTCATTATGCTCTCATGGAGTACCTGTAATAAGGCACTTTTCGAAATAATTATCACTCTACAAATGAGAGCACTCAGATATTTCTGCAAAGCCGAATTTAAAGACTCTTGTCGACGTTTGTTTGCTCATCCAGCTAATTTCACTCTTCATCATAGAATCCGTGACTCTGATTCACAATAATTGAATTGAATTTGGAAATGAATCAAAATTCCTCTCATCTTGAAATCGATTGCCTCCTTGGCGGAAAAGAAAGCATATTCCGTGCCTGTCTTTTTTATTCTAATAGAGAATGGAAAGTTGCAAGTGTAGAACGCTGGTCGTACGAACTTCTTTGCAACGCCTACTAAATGCGAATAGTTATAATACTATGGAAAATAATGCCACATCTTCCGGAACATATGCTGAAAGTATATACAGGCAGGTTATCGGAAAATCGCACGTGATATTAAGGATGAAAGAAGTTTTTGAATATAAAAAGAACATAAAGTAGAAAATCGGAAACGACTGACTTTCTTGGAATATAATAACAGTTTCCTATTAGTAATATCCCAGAGGACAGTGTTGAAGGAAGGAGGAAAAATGCTTGATGGATCATAAAATGTATTATTATATCAGCCTGAGTGATATTTAGCAAGGGAATTTCTGGCAATGATAATCAGTAATGATGGAGTATTCCACTTCACGTGACTGAAAATGAAAAATTCTGATCTCGACATGATTATTTACACAACGAAACCGAAGAATAGTGTTTTGCCAAGTCGATCCGAGTACGAATTTGGCAACATTGATTCCGTGTAGAACTATGAAAGCGGCGCACGCTTTTTCGTGTTGATCTTATGATTTATCCGACAAAATATCTATTTTCCTTTCTGTTCAAGACAATTCAAACAACACGTCTTAAACAACCGATCCATGTTCTCGAAAAAGAAAATGATATTCATACAAATATTCCGTTGAGACCAGTTTTTTGCAGCCTTATTCCAAATGAGAGGTTTATAGGAAAGAGAGAAGAAAGAAGATCCTTGATTGATTATGAGTCCAAAATATTCGCGTAAAATTTCTAAGCTTGATGATTTCATTTTGAAAAACCGGAAGTCCAGGTATCATCCCAGATTAGTTTTTTCTTATAAATAAACATACTTTCACCGATCATCTGACGACTAAATTTCACCACGATAACGATACTCTACTCCACATTTCAATGAAATGATATAAATATATACAGTCGTGCATACGGGTAGGAATAAATACATAATTGAATACCCAGTTCGATTAAAACATACTTACAGAGGTGAAATGTTCAGACAGTAGAGTGCCAATACAAACATACCTATAATTAAGTTATGATTCGTTCAGATATACCACCAAACAGCTGAAATACACTTATACACAGGGAGAAATTTGCCCCAGATATTCAATCGAATGAGCGCATTGAAATCGTTCAGAGATGAATGAATATCAGTTATTTCTTTTATCGATGAAAACATATTTTTCGCATAAAAGAGAGAAGAAAAGAGAATTAAGGAAGTGATTTCCACTTCCCTTCATTCGAGAAAATTCCCTTTCAGATTCTCATCTCTATGGAAAATCATAAAAGGCTGTTTGACTAAGATACTATTTCTAGTACAGATAACTGTATTTTTTTAAGGCTTCTCGAATGAGTCAAAACAGAGAATCTGATGATATTTCTTGAGAATATGAAAAAGAATATTCCCTTGAAACTTTGTCATTCTTTTCTCGTTGAGAACTATGAATTTTGTGGCATAATGTGATCATTTTGGTATCACGAATGAATTCATACACATAATCCGACAATAATTTTTTTTTTCTCATTTAAATATCTTCCATAATAACAAAGATGAACAGGGTATGCTCACACGAAGCGTCTTACAAAAAAAGTCTACAAGAACCTACCACACATTTCTCATTCCAAGTCAAACGTATCGCAGTACAGAATTGCTTCTAAGGTTGAAATTTTCAAATTTTGAAACGTATACTCATTCATAATCGTCTCAGAAAACACAAATGAGTTTCGTGTTGGCAGCCTTTGGTAAATATCTGATGCGAAATATTAGATGGTATATTCAGCAATTTTTCTCCGTGTACAATCGTCGATATCGCTCCATGAACAAAACATGGCAAATATGATAGTCCACTTGTTTTCGAATAGTACGTGATCCTGACAGACAAATTGAAATAACATGAACATCCCAATCAACTCCGCAATCACGTTATATCAATAAAATCGAAAAATACTAACGCGGAGTTCACACAGCACTGCAGATATTACTGTCCAATACAATTATTTGCGAAATTTATTCGGCTAATAATACTCTATTGACCAAAAAAAAAACACAGTCGCAACTGCTGGTGAAAATGATTTTTCACGGCTATGATACGAAACTGCACTATTTGTAATAATTTGAAATGAAACGATGATTTCTAGTTTTTTGAAGATGTGAAAGTTAGATGAAATATCTGAATTTTGATTCCAAGATATATCTTTCAGAAGTGGACATAAACTTTGGATTTTCCTTGGTACACTATGTATATTTTCAAACAGGTCCAAAGGCTTCTCAGATACCAATTGAATCTCCACCATATCAAACATCGTTTCGATTCTCCATGAAGCATAAACAACATATATTGACATTTTTTCGAAGCTCACTATGTTCAATCGACATCAAAAATTGTACGCACTGTACATTATTCGGGAGTCCAGGATATAACTTCGCTATCGTATGTTATTATTATTATCATTATTATTATAGCCGTAGAAAAAGTATAGGGTATAATTCGCTGACGTTTCATGTGTTCGGACGGAAAAATGCGAAATGCCATGAGTATTTCAAATTCTACTGTGAATATTATTCTCGCCTTGCCTATCTCCAAACATATCGAGTGATTTTCATATAGTTATAAACACCCTTTCCGTCCTTATCGAACATTATCAGTGAATGCAAACGATATTAGGCTCATCATTCGGGTTTCCTATTTACCATACGCTTCAATAACGTCTGAAAGTTCGAAAATGGATATTTACTTTGCCATATTGAATAAACAATATGTTCAATATCAATAAAACATAGGGTGCCGATATGTAGTGATGATATGAAAACAGTTGGTACGATTTTTACAGGACTTGTAGAATTTAATTGACGGTCGATAATGTTTCAGTAGTAGCGATGACAGTTTCTGGGATTCAATTATTTGATAATAAAATGAAAATAATTCAGTTATGCTCTATCTCAATAACCTGTATTTTTTGAAGGATGATATATTGGAACTTATTCCAGTATCTTTCGCGATCAGTTTCTTCGACGTGACAAGATCAAATGAGCAATAATTTTGGGTGCATCACAAAGATGGCGCTTTGTTTAGTTTAGATTGAATCGATTATGAATTTGTATCAGCTCCATCCTCAATATACAGTAATGAAATGTAACGTAATCATGCTCGGAGGATCAATCTAACGAATTTGAGAAGCATTTCATGAAACCATCATTTACGCAAAAGTCGGCCCAAAACGTTATAATTTCCGTATATTAACTGAGAAAATACAATTCATGATAGTGGCTCTCGAACTGAAAAGTTGTAGAAAATGAACTAACAGGTAAACCTTAGTTTTTGATGATTTGGTACTTTTTTGATCAATTCTCCATCTTTTCGTCCCAGGGATATGCAATAGTGATTTCTATGTTTTTTCCTCAGAAAAGAAGCAAGGTACGGAAGAAAATATTGAAGATGAGGATATTGAAGTTTCAAGCATGAGAAATAGATAGAATAATTTCAACGAAGCCAGTGGCACACATTTTTTTTGTTAAAAAAATGATGAATATGCCTTCCAGGACGCCACTGGACTTCATAATTTTCAATCAAGTCACGGTTGATCTAGCCAAATCTCAACGAAATCGGTTAAAAAATAATTGAGATATATGCAAAAAAATGATTATCCAATCTGTGACTTGAAAACAAACCATCACCTGACCTATATTTAAGAAAAAATTCGTCCTAGACTAACTGAAGGAATCGTCCCTTGAAGTTTGGCCCTTTACTCACAAAACACCTTATATCACCTAGTAATCACCTACAATTGACCCTCTATCATGTAATTTACATCATAATGACATAAAACTAACATGCACCTCTGCTAACGTCAAATAAATGTTACGAGAGCTTTCTTCGATCTTTCGCTCGTCCTTCGGATCCCTATACACGCCTGGTAGTTGAATTTCATGAAAGACAAAAATTAGTACTCACCGAGACCTCTCCAGTACCGCCAGAAGGTTAGCGCACTGCGATTTGCGACTACGTATACGTCTGCGGTCTCTTCGACGGACTGCTGGAGGCGTCCGCGACCCGCTGACGAGGAAGCGCGACCGACTGCCAAGTCCTTCGCCGGCCTGCGCCACACCCCAACGAGCGTCGCGACGCGCGCGCCTTCGCCGCCCCCACCCCTTCGACGGAGGAGCGGCGCCGCCGGTCGACAGGTGTGCGGAGGAGAGCACAGCGGCGATTTCGTGTCCTGAAAATAACGTCGACATGATATTCGTTGTTCAACGTCATTATGACGTTTGGAAATGGACGTTTCGATAACGTCCGACAAAAAACGTACAACGATGAAGATGATATATAAGAGAAATGTTGAAAGAACGTTGATAGGACGTTGGTTTCTGAGCGCGGTGGCGATTTCGTGTCCTGAAATCAACGTTGTTATTATGTTCGATGTCAAACGTCATAATGACGTTTAAAAGTGGACATTTCAATGACGTCTGACACAAAAAGTAGAACATTGAAGATGATTTATGAGAGCCTTGCTGAATGAACGTTGGTTTCTGATATGTGAGGGAAAGCAAAACGGCAATTTGGTGTCCTGAAAATAGCGTCGAAATGATATCCGATGTGTAACGTTATTATGACGTTTGGAAATGACGTCCGACAAGAAACGTAGTACAATGAAGATGATATATAAGAAAGTTGTTAAATGAACGTTGATAGAACGTTGGTTTCGGAGCGCGGTGGCGATTTCGTGTCCTGAAATCAACGTTGTAATGATGTTCGATGTCCAACGTTATAATGACGTTCGCAAGTGGACTTTTCAATGACGTCTGATACGAAAAGTACAACATTGAAGATGATCTATAAGAACGTTCTTGGATGAACGTTGGTTTCTGAGATGTGAGGGAGATCGAAACGGCAATTTGGCGTCCTGAAAACAACGTGGGAATGATGTTGAATATCCAACATTATCATGACGTTTGGAAGTGGGCGCTTGCACAACGTTGGTTTGTGGGATATGAACGTTTTCATAACTTTTAGCAGTTCAATGAGATTCTGGGATTTCAGGGTCTTGCAGATATAAACGTTTTCATAACATCCAGCAGATTAGAATTAGAATAACCCGAATTGTTCGTTCATGGAATGTTCACTGATGAACGTCATCATGACATTCAGAAAACTTCCGAGGAGAATCGTGATTTGAACTTTGGTAATGAAACGTTTTAAAAATGTTCAGGTATGAAAGCTTCATAACATCCAGCAGAAAACAATTCCAAAATATTCCAAATATTATAAAAAAAAATCGGTTTATTGTCTAACAGGAGAGATCCCAATTACAAGACAATTTATATATGTATATAAGTTTACATTTCAATTTCTTACAAATATATAAAGGTACTGAAAAAGAGTAATGAGAATAATAAAAAAAAAGATAGATTAGAACAAAATAAATCAACTAAATTATTGTTGCAGCTTTTGAAGTAAAAGTGCTTCAATTTTATTTTTGAAATTACTAAGATTATCTGCAAAGACGTCAGTAGAAGAACAAATTTCATTGTACCTTTTGCATACAGTGTGTATTGCAAGAGGTACAATGAAATTTGTTCTCCTTCTGACGTCTTTGCAGATAATCTTAGTAATTTCAAAAATAAAATTAAAGCACTTTTACTTCAAAAGCTGTAACAATAATTTAGTTGATTTATTTTGTTCTAATCTATCTAGAACTAGTGAAGGAATCAATCTGGTGTTTGCAGATGATTTGGAACATGATAAGGTATGCACATTATTTTTCCTGGACGTTTCGACTTCGAAGTTTTTCTTTATCAGAATGGTATGAACAGTTAATCGAAACGTTCGAATGTATTTAGGAACTACGACATCGAAATGTGTATAAGTGAACTTCTCGAAGAAAATCGTTATTTGAAATAACGGAGTTTCATACGGATCTTTGATGAACCTATCTATATCTCGATCATCTCCATCGATAATAAAATATGATAATAAGAATCAAAAGTTAAATTATGTTGCGGAAATCACCGAACTCCAAATTAGATTTCCAAGTTGGAGAGCCTTCGGAAAATTATTAATATGCAAAAACTTGTCAAAATTGATGACCACTTCTATTAAAAGAGTATGAATAAACAACATACTGGGAAATAGATGTCTGACGCTATTCGACCGGAATTATGGAAATTACGTTTCACCAGCGATGACATTTCAGTGGCGTTCAACAAACAACCTCATTGAATTCACAAAAATATCACTCAGATACGAGGGCGAATCGAATTATTCGAACCCTACCAGGATTGCAACTAATTAACCCGATACTATTTTCGATAATTTTCTGCAATGGAAAATGCTCAACACTCATCAATCCATTCAATTCATGATATTTAGGGAAAGGCTTCATATACAGGGTTGGGATGAAGTATGGAACCAAGTGAATATCTCTTAGACGAAAAGAACAATATTTATGGAAATTTGCAGGTAAGTGCAATGGAACGAAATGCATTTAATTTATATACATACATATATATATATACATACTGAGTTGAGTGTGAAAGAATTTGTAAAAACGAGGAATGTAGCACTTCGTTCAACCTCCTTTGATTTTTTGTATTAGAGCAAAAAACTATTTAGATAAACTGAATGATGTTGTTTGTATGCATAGTAATAAATAACTTGGTTCAACTTACAGCCTGATTCATTTCTTGCTAGAATGGCGTGCAGAGTTATGGCAAATGAAAATACAAATGGAATAATAATTTATGAGCTGATCTGTATTTTAATGAAACATTATACTACATAATTCGTCCAAAATGTCGCTGAATCAGCGCACGAGTACTATCGAACTCATTTCAAATATCCTCATAGGAAAAAGTCCAGTGGTGTCAGATCTGGAGAACGTGCAGGCTATTGAACAGGTCCACTACTTCCAATCTACCCACTAACGAATTCAATTTTCTCGATTAACTGTCTTCCCAACTACATATTGAATGAAGAATGAAACGAAAATGGGGGTGCAATTCGAAAAACAAAAGTTAGGGGTGGTTTGTCGGGGGTTGTTTGCCATCAGATAATTCGACGACTCAACCTCAAGTAATGAAGCTATACAAAATAAGGAATTTATCAAATTCCTAGATTTCTGTCGCCAGCTATGAATAATTTTTGTACCTGTTTCGTCAAGTCAGCCTGATGATGATTCGAAATGAATTTCGTGTAATCCAATCAACAAGCCGACACTATCTGAAGAGCGCGGTGAAGTTTTCCTTCACCGTCGCTCTGATCCCCCCTCCTCTCGAAGAGAAAAAAAATACAGAGTTAATTGCTTTCGGAAATTCCGTTTCATCGAGTTAAGCGCGAATCTGTTGCCGCGCCGCATTGTTATAGCGCGAATATTCTCTTGTGAGCCCTCCAATGAAGGTATTAAAGAGACTTAATAATGAATTATTTGTTGTACACAAACAAGTCGCTGACAAGGAGATGAATTTCGAACGCGAGTCGGCGCATCTTCAGACATCCGACGCCGGGATTTCTGTCCCAAATTGGGAGCAAGCAGCCCAAGTATAAGTAGTTCCGGGCTCAGGCGACCAGTGGCGTAGAATTCACAGTCGAAAAGCTCTAGTTCAGTTCGTCACACTCTGTATACTCATCCTCATCGATCCGATGTTTCCGATTTATAAACATCGAAAACTGTCACTCGCCTTCTCCGATGATTGTTATCGCTTCGATGACGTGTCATCATGGCACACTTGATTTTCGACGTGCTTCTGCCTGCGGTGGCGACATCTGTCTGAGAGATAACGATGCGATAAAGTTTTGCGAAGGGTCGGTCTACTAGGCGGTGGGAAAGCGGCCACGTGGTCGCTTTCCCGGAATTCCGGCGAAATTAATGCCTGTCAAGTCCGTACAGGTGTTTCATTGATGATTCGAGAATATTCGGTCGTTGCGAAAAAATGACGATCAACGTGCTCGAGAAAGTTTGTATAACATGAGAACAACTTTTATTTACAATTGCGACATGCAATTTTGGAATTGAACACGGTTTGAGAAAGGATAACCGACTTTTGCTACCTCTCAGAAATTATTTTTCTTTCAAATCGATTTTTTTCATCCGTTAGCCACACGAAAGTAAAACCTATGTTCCTTTTCAAAACATACTTTTCCGAAGCAATGAGTTTTTCAAATATGGGTTATTCTTACAAATTCATTCCGGTACTTGACAATAAAACGATCCTTGCCTTGCTACTAAAATCGTCCTACCTGGGAATTGATCTTCTTGCACTTGTTCCTCTAAAGGTTCTGGATATCAACATTTCATTGACCATACAAAATTTCAACGAAACTTCGTTTCGAAAGTGTGTATCTAGTTTCATACACCACCCTGTACAAGTTTCACCTACTAGCGCAAAAAAATACGACGTTAGAATTTTCAATTAGAAAAATGATATAGTTTCTCTGATTTTTCTGTCGTCGCCACGATTTTTAAGCTGCCTCCTCCATTTCGAAAATGTCGATGATATTTTTTTTTCCTGTCCAAGTCATCATCTCAACCACCTCGAGAGCGTTCCTTCAGAGACCAGGAATACAAAATTATCATTCACATTTTCTTATATATTGTACTCATTCGGATGAAATCCGAGTCAAGTCAGTAGCCAGAAGATCTCAGGCTGGTTACCTCCACACTATGCCATTATTCATCAATAGAACGGCGAAGTTCTGGAATTTTCTGCCCAGTAAAGTGTTTTCTGATGCGTACAACTTCCAAACTCCCCATTAAAATACCAATACTTTTCCTCTTGTGTTGTCAAAAGATAAAGAAATCTCTCATCCAAGACGTTGACCTAACAACTGCAACTATGACCATAAATCTACCGTAATAAGTTTTTCCAACAGGCGTTTTCTTGGAAAATCTGGATTCTTTTTACATGATTAACAGACGAGTTACCTCTACACTGTCAGGCTCGAGACCTGTCGAACTTTGCTCTACCAAGCATCATTCATCAATAGAACGGCAAAGTTGTGGAACTTTCTGCCCAGTAAAGTGTTTTCTGATGCGTACAACTCGGTGCTCATGTTTTTCCAGCAGGCGTTTTCTTGGAAAATCTGCATTCTCCTTACGTAATCAACAGACGATTTACCTACACAGCTAGGTGTGTATATATATATAAATGTATATCTGCCCGTATCGAAGTTAATTAAACCTCCAAAGCCACGTGTAACCATTCCCATTTGTGCGGTATGTCAGTATCAGCTATATCGTCCCGCTACTCGATATTCGCGTTAATTACAAAAAAGACTTGTTTTCCCGCTCAAGATCTGTACCTATTCGCTGTAAGAGTTGACGGCCTCGTTTTAATCGAAAGATGTTTTTGACGGCAGCTGTCAAAAACGGAGCGTGACCGCATTTTATAACGTAGCCACAGGCGGCGAAAAAAAAAATCGTAATAATCCATGATATCGCCAAGTGGAGCGAGCGATATTATTCGGGGGAGTACAATTCCAAGATAGGAAATTATATATTTTCTACTAGATCGAGCTTAGAGAGAGAGTCTAGGAAAACTTCGTTCGAAATGGTGTTGTCCAGTTCATTCTATGGCTGTACTGAATAATGTTGAACAAATTTCAAATAGATCCTAGTTCGCGCCTATAGAGAAAGGTGGAGGAATCATTATAAATTCATTAATTATGATTCATCATGAATTCATAGTCAAAACCTCTTCTTCTTCTTCTTCTTCTTCTTCTTCTACTTCTGTAGCTCTCATTTAGTGAGAATGCTGCTATACAGGGTGTCCCTCTGGGAAAACTATAATCAAAACTATAGGTAGGGCGAATTTGAATTCGATCTAAAAAATTACGTTTGCAGACCAAAACCTAACTATCAATTTCTCCTATATGGAATCTCTAATTATTCGATTCGGGTAGAAGGAGATCGATGATCAGGAACTATAACATTTGAAATTACTTTGGAAAAATCGTTGAACGTCATTTTTTCCTCCAACTGGAAAATTACTTATCGAAAAAAAAAAATACGATCATGTGTTCTCTTGTCATTTTTATACTGACCAGATTGACTCACGAGTGGGATTCAACTAAACAACTAGCAATTCACGCTAGTTCGGAATTCAGCCGAAAGGAGACACGAGAATACGAAGACGAAGAAAAAGAGAGGCGAATCGAGTAACTAGATTCGGGTCTCATCTGGTTTACTCATCCAATTTGGAGCTGGGAAAGGGTTACAAACGCAGCGCCATCTAATTCGGTAGAGATTTTTATTAAGTGGAACTTGATGAAATAAGCTCGGCCCGTATTTTTTCCTTGCCAGAGAAAAATCTGCGAAAAACTGCGTTAGCCGGTTCTCTATCCAGTAGCGGACAGTGGAAATTAGAAATGTTATACCCACCAATCAGAAGCTTCTATTTGTTGTCATTATAATGACAACCCCAAAACAATCTGCCGAAAAATTCATTTGTCTAATTATTTAGTGTACTTTTTTGACGCATGCAATTTCACCTTCATCAACTGAAATAAGTATTAGGAAAAGTCAATTGAATCTTGCCTTCTCCTGTTCTCTTTATAATTTTGAACCACTTCGTATATTGTTGTGATTTCTGGTGAAATGTTGCATCAAGAAAGAGCCATTATTCGACACCAAAAGCAAGTTACTGTTCTCAGCAAAACACATTACCAACTTGAACTTTGACAGTTGTTGTCATTATCTTCAACTACAAACAACTTTCTTTGGATTCTCTTCAGATTTTCAAGCAAGAAGCTTTCTTTGTTTAGATGAAATCAACGGATTTTGAGATAAATCTTTAATACTGTTTGAAAAAAAAATCGAATTGAAATAATGATCACAGCTCACCAGTGAATTGAAGAGGAACAAATGAAGAATTTGTGAATGAAACACTCACACAAAAATAAGTTACCAACGTTGATACGAATTATCTATGAAAATTCGTAAAATCATGAAAACACTTCAAAATCAACGGTTTGTCAGCATGGCTAGACTCTCACTGAACAAATTATGAGAATCAAGCTTGATGAATAATATTGGTATGAACACGTTATTGTTTTGAATCATTACGTTTTTTTTTATATTTCATGAATCAGATGTTAATGATTCCTATTGAGATTATGAAACATAACACGATCAATTCTAGGAAATATGTAGAAATTCTGAATAGCCATACCGAGTCCGCTTCGCACGTGGAAGGTACAAAGTGAAGCAAAAAGAAAAGTGATCATTCAATATTTTTCTATGGAAAGAATCGACTAAAAAGACATGTTATAGTAGTGAAATGTGATTTCATATCGGTCCTTCACATTCGAAAATTCAATGTCGACCAACATCACAGTTCAAATCTCAGGCAAAGAAGATGAGGACTAGAAAAGTGCAGATACGAGTGAAAAATATTAGGAAGCGCCACCGCTGGATTCGAAAAGCAGAAAGTAATCACAGAAGTAGATATAAGTTGCGAAATAATTCCAATTGAGATTGGTAAAACTGTTTCAGGATTTTCGAACCAACAATGTATGAAATACTCAATTACACAAAAACCCTAACTCAGAGGATTTCTGATGAGCCTGAATCGAAAAATGTGCCTGATTCCCGAATTTGTACTATGCGAATTTGAAGATGTCTGATTTCATTCTCTATCATTTTCATCATATGATTTACCCACAGATCGAATACGAAGACGAGTGATTTTGAAAGTATGTACTGAGCTCATGAAACTTTCTCATTCATTTTTCATTTTATCAATACACGCCTGTTTTCTCAAATGTGTTTGAAGATCAAATTCAAATCGTACGAGTATACTCACACTATACTTTTTCTACGGCTAAAAAATGTATTTAATTCCTAAGATGATCCACTGAATTGAGCAAGTAATACAATTCTGGAATCGAACTTACACATGCCTGATTTGCGACAGCATCATACAGTTTTTCACAATCTAATTCTATGTGAGATGTGATTGATGATTGTTTCATTGTATACAGTGACAGGCAAAAGTGTGATAATCTCGGTAATCGTTCGTTGAATTTCTTTGAATTTTTCGAAAATGCTATCGCCCATGTTGCCACGTTTACAGTTTTTCCGAAATGTTTGCCAAAGTCATTATTTCAAATGACACACCCTGTATATTCTCAAGGCTTCGAAGGATAATCTTTCAGAGAATTCATTGGTATATCATTTGTTGTTTTGTAATATCAGTAACTGAGACAGACTGGGACAGCATGAGTTCATTTTCACTCGATGTCTTCCCCTGATTTATTTAATTGTTTTGTATCGATTTGATTTCGGTTACCATGTGTTTATGAGATTGTTTCACATTAGTTGATACTGATTCAGCCATTTTCATAAATGAATACACTACCTCCTCGATCAACCCACATACAGTATTAGAATACGAATAAAAAAAAATCAAAAAGTTCAAATTCCCAAAATTTCTCATTTTCACAAACGCGAAGACAAAACCCCAGAAAAATACTAGAAATGAATATACCAAATACTCGATTAACTCACAAACAGTAATCAATGTAGATATTGTTTGAAAAAATGAATTTCGTTATACATGGTGAATTATTGTACTGGTTGATAGATCATATCATAATATATCATAATAAAGTAAAGTAAAGTAAAGCAGTTGTCTAGTGAAGTCTTTCATGATGCTCCTTCTCTCCCAAAATTCCACCGCAGGCTAACACGATGTTCCTCGAACATCATAGGTTTCTCTTTCGTGTTGTCAACAGATAAAAAAAAGGGTCGCAACATTCCAGACCAGGACATTTTGCGTACTGTTTGCATTTCGAGAGTAACCAAGACTGATCACCGAAAAACTAAGATTTCGAAAAAAGAATCTCTCTCGGAATTTCCGACGCCGCTGTCCGCGTCGGCCTTTTCGGCGCCGTACAGGGGCGGCTTCGTCCCCCCGCCCACCCCGAAACAAGTGACAGTCTAATTATTTATTATTCGCGGGGGTTTCAATTACCCGCGCCCTAATTGGGCGTCAAACTGCGAATCGAATTAGATTATTTGTCAGGTTTCGTATGGCGTCGGAGTCTGTACGAGCATGGGCGCAGGTGGGAGGGGGCCGAAACTTCAATTTGCGCCCCCAATACCGGATTATTTTCACGAATTTAGAACTTGGGAGCACGGAAAGTATACAGATCGATTCAGCTTTTAGGAATTTCGAAAATTTCACGCCATGGTTTTTGAGAACCCAAAAAAATGTTGAGTTTTTGTTAATCTCGATCTGGTTTTCACAACACGTGCGCAAATTGCTTCGCGTCGTTTGCCTAACTATATTCGCGTGCGGAAAAATATCACTTTGCGAACTTATAATAATAATAACTTGTTTGAACTGAACTCTACAATACTGATTGCCAACTATATGGGATCAGAGGAGAAAATAAGGGCTACTCCTCACGATCCTCTCACCACCCTGGTATGTCTCGTACACCGGAAATGAAAATGAATCGGACACAATAGTAATTGAAGGAAGCGCAATAACTACATCTCTAACGAATATCACTCGAACGATTTTTGTCTGGTCTCGCAACAGATTCCGGTGAATAATGAGGTCGAGAAGATGCTAGAGGAAGAGGCGGGTGTAAACAATCTCATTATCAATTGCCTGTAATTGGTAATTGGAAAACTACCTACCTAACGCCTTCTTTTTCCAGGAAACAATATCGAGTGCTATTGGAGTTTCCTAAGTTTTTGCGCTACGGTCCATGTTATACAGAGGGATTTACCTAAAGTTGCATCCATGATCATTCAGTAATATCATTGGTTGAGATGAACAGAAGACAACCACACCTAACCTAACATAACCTAACCTAACCTAACCTAACCTAAACTAACGCTTTCAAGGAAAGAACATCGAGTGCCATTAGAGTTTTTGCACTGGGGTACATGTTATACAGAGGGATTCAACTGAGGTTGTAGCTATGATTGTTCAGTGGATTTTACCACCAAAATGAGTTGAGAAAATCTAACCTAACGTAACCTAACCTAACCTAACCTAACCTAACCTAACCTAACCTAACCCAAGCCTACGCCTTTTCGAGGAAAGAATTTCGAGTGCTAAATATGATCCGGGTGTTTTGCAGTCAGAGTTGTCGCCAGCGAGTTAGGTTGCAAAATCGTTATAAATGTTTACTTCTCAGTGGTCGAGACTCATCTAAGATGCGGTATTGCTTTGTGGTTACCTAACCTAACCTAACCTAACCTAACCTAACCTAACCCAAGCTTACGCCTCTTCAAGGAAAGAATGTCGAGTGCTAAATATGATCCGGGTGTTTTGCAGTCAGAGTTGTCGCCAGCGAGTTAGGTTGCAAAATCGTTATAAATGTTTACTTCTCAGTGGCCGAGACTCATCTAAGATGCGGTATTGCTTTGTGGTTACCTAACCTAACCTAACCTAACCTAACCTAACCCAAGCTTACGCCTCTTCAAGGAAAGAATGTCGAGTGCTAAATATGATCCGGGTGTTTTGCAGTCAGAGTTGTCGCCAGCGAGTTAGGTTGCAAAATCGTTATAAATGTTTACTTCTCAGTGGTCGAGACTCATCTAAGATGCGGTATTGCTTTGTGGTTACCTAACCTAACCTAACCTAACCTAACCTAACCCAAGCTTACGCCTCTTCAAGGAAAGAATGTCGAGTGCTAAATATGATCCGGGTGTTTTGCAGTCAGAGTTGTCGCCAGCGAGTTAGGTTGCAAAATCGTTATAAATGTTTACTTCTCAGTGGTCGAGACTCATCTAAGATGCGGTATTGCTTTGTGGTTACATAACCTAACCTAACCTAACCTAACCTAACCTAAACTAAAATAACGCTTTTTCAAGGAAGGAACATTATTAACATGCCATTAGAGCTTCCTAAGTTTTTGAACTGGGGTCCATGTTATACAGAGGGATTCAACTAAGGTTGTAGCTATGATCGTTCAGTGGATTTTACCACCAAAATGAGTTGGGAAAATCTAACCTAACCTAACCTAACCTAACTCAACCTAACCTAACCTAACCCAACCTACCCGGAACAATGCTGAAAGCGCTGTTTCCTTAGGTGGTCGTAGATTGTCTGTGTTTTTATGTATTATCTGTAGATATAGCAAATCAGTCATGTTCATTCAAGGCTCTCCGTTAATAATCGAAGTAATTCTTGTCTTTTATAAAAAGAACCGATAAAAAAATATCCATCTACCGGAATCATGCCACAACGGGTGAAACACGGACGCAGGCAGCGTTAACCGCCAAATGAAGAGAAATGCCAAGGAAAAAGTCGGCAATGAAAGAAACAGACGACCATGATGAACAGCTTGACAACTTAGATTCCTCAGAATTGAAAATTATCTAGGAACGTGATCGTGCTCGGAAAACGTTCTGTTCGAGGAAGGAATGAACAAGTTACACAGGCTGGTACGAGAGGAGATTCGAAACATGCCAAATTCAGGAACCAAATTCAATGAGAATAATTTATTATATAAAGAAAGCCATAGTGCGACAGACAGACAATAACTGTTTACAGTTGTTGCTTGTTCCGAAACCATTCACACCACACAAACGATGACGATCTAAAAGCCTTTCCTTCCGAGCGATCGTGAAGATAGAAAAGCTCTGTTGCCACATTCGAGTCGACCGCGCTAAGAGGTTTGAAAAAATGAAGTGAGAACTAATCCACGAGGAGTGGGGGTTGGAAGGTCAAATTTTCAAAGATGGGATTCACGCAAGGGAGATGTCAGTTTCAGGAAGGTTTTGTTGATATTACAGGTAGCCATACGAGGTTTTGAAATATGCTGAAATATGGCATAGTATTGAGGATAATTGAATAGGAGGTTTTCAAACCACGTGCGAGTTTTTGGAAGTAGGGTTTCACATCTATACAGAGTGAATCGAAAATGTGTACCGAGCTTTCTGGGGGTGATAGAACATTGAAAAATAAGTGTAGTTTGATGATTAAACTCATGGCCCAAAATGCATATTAAGGGAGATATATCCGTCCAAAGTTGATAAAATTAAAATAATTTCTCCGCATAACTTCTGAACGATGAAAGCCACCCGTTTGAAATTTTGTGCATGAATGTATGTTGTCAAAATACATTTTTTCGTCACACTTCCACATTTCTGATATTGTTATAAAGGGTGTTTTCAGAGGGTGAGTCATGATTTCTTGTAGAAAACTTTTTTCCCTGTATTATTTTCGGTGAAAAAATAGGAGCATTCGATGGAGCGAAGAAAATTACATGAAAAAGGTACTCGTATTCGAATACAAAAAATTGAGCCGTTCGTGAGATATTTGAGTTTTTGTAGTTACATGATATCAGCAGATTGATTGTATTCATCGCGAGATTCATCGGTATAACGATATTTTAGCAGGCCATGATGAATAATTTTGTTCTCAATTTTGACGTTCATGTCATCAACATTCGAGTCAACATTGTTGTAGTCGATTTGTTCGTGTGGTTTTTCTGTGTCATTTATCACTGCGATTATCAACTGAGATTTTGAGAAATATGGCAGGTTATTCGCGTTCTCTGAACAAACTGATATGCTTCTAATGCTTGGCGAGTGCTTCGGAAATGCAAATGCTGCTGAAATATCGTTATACCGATGAATCTCGCGATGAATAAAATCAATCTGCTGATATCATGTAACTACAAAAACTCAAATATCTCACGAACGGCTCAATTCTTTTTATTCGAATAAGGGTAACTTTTTCATGTAATTTTCTTCGCTCCATCGAATGCTTCTGTTTTTTCACCGAAAATAATACAGGGAAAAAAGTTTTCTACAAAAAATCATGGCTCACCCTCTGAAAACACCCTTTATAACAATATCAGAAATGTGGAAGTGTGACGAAAAAATGTATTTTGACAACATACATTCATGCACAAAATTTCAATCGGCTGGCTTTCATCGTTCAGAAGTTATGCGGAGAAATTATTTTAATTTTATCAACTTTGGAAGGATATATCTCCCTTAATATGCATTTTGGGCCATGAGTTTAATCATCAAACTACACTTATTTTTCAATGGTCTATCACCCCCAGAAAGCTCGGTACACATTTTTGACTCACCCTGTATACAACACGTTTCATTCTTGTCTTGACATTTTCCTTTTTTTTCTGTTCACTTATGTAGATATGCAAACTGATTCGACATAATGAATGAATTATCATTATCATTATAACGCTTTCGTAGAACATCGACAGCAATTCCATTCCTAATCGTCGCCATCATCATTATCATCATCGATACGAACACAGGACCGTCTTTCCGAGCGATTAGGTAACAAACACGCCATTCGCTCCGTTCATTACGCACGATGATATTTCCTCTTCATTACCCAAATGTCGAATTCGATGCCGAGTGTAGGCGAGAGAACAGCTACCGCTGTAAGGCCGATATTAATTTGAATACAAATTCGTGAATTAATCGCGGAATAGCAGACACACACCGGACACACATCCAGAGCCGTATCCTGGATTCAATCAACTCGACCGATTGTGTTCGCCTCTCTAAATCCTTCAGAGTTCTCTGTCTACCGTTTTTTGTTTCTGTCCCCCATCGTTAGAAACCTAGAATTATTGCACAATAATTATCTCATCCTCGATTTCAAACTTTGAAAAAACTCCGTGAGGCATTAGTTTTACCTATCCTAAATATGGCCTAATATCATACTCTCCTTGTTTTGTCAAAGTCACTCGTCTGTGTTCTTCAGAAGTATGATAGAGACTTTCAATCGACTTGCCAGTCAATTGAAATGGCTGAAAATTGAGAATCTGTTCAACGTCAAGAAGGCTATGGGGCCTGACGGAATACCGCCTATTGTTCTCAAGAAATGTGCCCCAGAACTAACACGAGTTCTTTGCAGGTTGTTCACCCTTTCGTACAAACTCGGCGTATTTCCTTCTAACTGGAAGAAAGCCAGGGTCCAACCGATTCCAAAGAAGGGCAAGAAAACCCTCCCTAACAACTATAGACCGATTGCACTACTATCTGTGATCTCTAAAGTAATGGAAAAAGCAATCAACATCGAGCTCATCCGATATCTAGAGAGCTCAAGAATCGTGAACGACCGGCAATATGGCTTTCGTCACCAGAGGTCAACTGGAGATCTGCTTGCCTATGTGACACATAAGTGGCAGGTTTCAATAGAGAAACATGGGGAGTCTCTGGCTGTAGCCTTGGATATCTCCAAAGCATTTGACCGAGTTTGACACCAAGGCCTCCTAGCGAAACTTCCATCATATGGTTTGCCTCCCCAACTGTGTCTTTTACTATCGAGTTTTCTTGCAGATAGATCACTCTATGTGGTGGTAGACGGGGTCTCGTCTGATACAATGGCGATCAATGCTGGTGTTCCACAAGGCTCTGTCTTGGCACCAACTTTGTTTTTCTTCACATCAATGATTTGTTGAATGTCACCTCCAGTCCAGTTCATAGCTTTGCGGATGATAGTACACTCCATTCCGCCTTTTCCTCTAGAGCCCCTATATCATCCAACGAGGCCAGAGGTGCAAGGCGAAGACAGGTTGATGCTTCAAATGAGGATCTGACAAGAATTCTGAAATGGGGATCTGAGAATCTAGTACAGTTCAATGCAACAAAAACTCAAGCTTGTATGTTCACCAAGAAGGCTGATCACACAATGCCCAATTTGATGATGTCAGGTATAAACTGTTCCTATGAGGTCGTCAATATCCATGCTGGGTGTCACCACCAACAGTGCTCTCTCATGGGACGATCATGTGAGGTCCATTGCGAAAACTGCTTCACAAAAACTCGGTTTTCTCTTCCGTGCGAAGAGATACTTCACATCCCAGCAACTGCTTATGATCTACAAAGCACAAATTCGACCTGTCCTGGAGTACTGTTCACATGTTTGGAGCTCAGCCCCCAAACATACGCTCAAGCTCTTAGATTCAATTCAGAAGAGAGCTATTCGTCTAGTTGATGACACAACACTCACCAAATCATTGACCTCTCTAGATCATCGTAGAAAGGTCGGCGATCTTTGCCTCTTTTATAGGTACTTTCACGGTCGGTGCTCAACGGAAATATCATCTATTATGCCACCACGCGCGATTCCTAGTAGACAAACCAGACGAGCTCAAGCTGGTCACCCCTACACTGTCAGGCTCGAGACCTGTCGAACATCGCTATACCAAGCATCATTCATCAATAGAACGGCAAAGTTGTGGAATTCTTTGCCTAGTGAAGTCTTTCCTGATGCTTACAACCTCCAAACATTCAATAAAAATTCCAACACCTTCCTTCTTTCCCAAAATTCCACCGCTGGCTAACAAGATGTTCCTCGAACATCATAAGTTTCCCTTTCGTGTTGTCCACAGATAAAAAAAAAGCTTCATTTAGCTGTCTTCGCCTTTCGTGACCTCAGTCAGAAGTTGATACACCGACGTGATACACACAGGAATAGAGATACCAAAATAAATAATGGGATAGATTTTAAAATATTCCGTCTGACCACTTTCACCCGGTCCTTGACATATAATGAAGTAACATGTTAAAATTGTTTTCCTGCTGAATTAAGAAGTTATCGATTTATCGTTTCCGTAAGAAAATGAGAAATTTTTTGCTCCTCCAACAGAATTAGCAAGTATCAATATTTTTTCCTCTATTTACTGTGATTCAAAGATAAATTTGTAAAGTGAGGCAAGTAGAGCACCCTTTGTTAAACTTCGCCTCACTCAATTATACTAGTGGTATTGTATATTGAGATATGTATTATTATCATCATCATTAAAAACAGTTAAGCAAGATCAATTTTGTTTGAGCCGTAGAAAAAAATAGTTCCTGTTGTTTTTCAGGTTCATAAGCTGTAGCCTAGATGATCCTCACCTAGATACGGCCCTGCTACGGTCGCGATAGTCAATGGGCCGGAAAATATTGTTCGGACTGAGAAAGGGTGTCAGAATTGCCCGTCATAGTTTTCCTAGCCAGGCGTAGTAGGGCGCAGCCTGCCTCGATTATGGAAATTTTAATTGAGACGTTGTTTATGGAAAGTGTTTTCCGGTTGTGAATTTTCGATTGGATTCGTGATGGGCGGGAAAATTAATTTTTTTATCGCTCTTTCAGAATCTCCGCATGAAATCCTTCCGATTCATGATTTCTTAATATCAGATATCAGATACGATTGTAGTTACAATTTTGATTTGATGAAGGAGAAGTAGTGAAACGTATGAAGAAATTGAATTTAATCAAAAAACTGATGAAAATGAACTATATTCGTTCATAATATGAAATTGCAAAACAGTAATAATGACGATTCGTACGTCTTGTCGAAACATCCAAGAAAAACATGTCATCTGAAAAGTTGTCAACGTCAGCCACTCCGTTTTGGAAAGTATGATGATACAGGGTCTTCCGCAACAAGTAAGGTGACTGAAAGGCTATTCACAGCTGAGCATAGAGCAAATTCCAAAAGTATAATCAATTCTCGAGATACTTGATAAATTTTTTTTTCGATTTTCAACTTCATTTTTTCCGTTTTTAACCCACTTAATAATTTCTTATGTTATAATAATTGTTGAATATGAGATTCCCCACTAGAGATTCGAATCAATTTGAATGCCAAAAATTTTTTCCTTTCATTCTCGAGTGTACTATTTTTGATTCTGATTTGTTCGAGATGAGATTAGAGAGTCGTAATGTTGTTCCTTTCAATTAAATATAGCTTCATCAGTTAATGAGATCTGTACATTTTTACTTGACCAATTTATGGTTGCATCATCTGCAACATGAGTCGATCTATCGATCATTTGAATATAAGTTGAGTCAATCATGTACAACAGAAATAATTCTGGTACTAGTACTGACTCTCGATACAATCATCTACATAAACAGTGCAGTTGATTTTGTCAAGTATGGAGTCGATTCGATTGATATACAATGTAATCGAGATAGGTCCCAGAATCGACCCTTGCGGCACTCCGATATAAAAAGAAATGAGTGTGGGGTTAATCTACAGTATTTCAGTATTAGAATATTGAATAGAGTAAAGTTATTTACAGTTTTTCATAAGATGAGCCCCTTACACCATAATTCTCGAGAGAAGCCAGTCACTTTTCATGATTGACGCTGTCAAATGCCCTGCTTGAATCACAAAATATAACAGCTGGGCTTCCACCTGCTCCAATGGATTCGATAATTGTATTAAACAGATACAGCAATGCTGTACTAGTTTGTACTACTATTACCTCTGATAGGTACCATACTAGGACAGTTTTCCAATAGTATTTAATGACTCATCTTATTTCGGACACCCGGTACTTCCATCGAAATCTTTTGGACTCGCGTTTCTAAAGACAAAAAGCAATCTCCTCTGGATATATAATCAGGAAGCTTTCAAAGACAAACGGGCAGCCTAGCTATAGCGTTCCGGACTCCCATCAACTTACGCGATGCCCGGATTTTTTGTGATGTAGATTTAATAGACCTGAAGTGAGCTTTCGGGAATAATTAGGCGGTTAACTGAGAGCCGACGCCGGAAAAGAAGGAAAGAACGGGGGATCCAGGAATAGAGATGGGGGAGATGTATCGAGGTTTAGTTAACATCGATCATAACATAACATAATTGGAAAATTGGAAAGATTTCCAACTATGAATTTCAATTTCAATCTGCGAATTAGAAAACACACGGATACCGCAGAGCACTTGCACGAATGAATGAGAATATAAATGGTCAGCTGATGCGAGCCATGGGCGCCGCCATATTGGCCTTGGCTGTTCTGTCGACCGCCTTTCGCTTTATCCGGTTGTAACACGATGAACGATAGATGGACGAAAAATTTGCGGCGATGTTATGAAAGTTTCACTCCAAAAAATATATTGATACTACATATTATAAATTGATCATTTTGAAAATACAAATATCGAATAGGAATAGTCAATTCATCTGAGTCAAAGACTTCACAAGAAGACTCAAGACTTATGTTGTTATTATTACATCCTCTATTTTTATCATCATAAACTAAGGAAAGAAATCTCATGGAGTCTATAAAAGGATCTAAAAATAACAGCAAGATTTTTTGTTTGAAAAACTGATGAGGACTGTTGAATATCGATGATGCGATACAACCAGCATAAAAGTGTGTAAAAATCGATGTTCGCTATTCGATTTGCCCATCTCTATACGAGAGATCGTTGACAGAGAAACCGAGATGGCCAGGTGGGACGAGGGGGGAATGAGGGGCCCGAGGGGGGCGGGCACAGCAACGTCCTGTTTAGTGATTTCCCCAGAGTGGTATCGATTCGGAAATGCAACACCTACCTGATGCTACGGTCAGGGGTGGAGGGGAGGGGAAATTTAAGCAAATCGGATGGGTTTCAAACGAAAAACAACTCGAAGATTCGACTGTACCAAACGTTTTCTCATAATGATGATGATGATACTACTGGGATGATACACAAACAAAAATGAATGAAAAAATAATGAAAAAGTAGAGGGCAAAGTTCAATTCAGTTCCTCGATGATTCTGTTTACTGAATTGCTCCACCAGTTTACCCCAAAAAATACTTAAAAAATGCATATTATGGTGAACTATCCATATTTGTTCCAAAATATTTCATCGTTTTCGAAAGTAAATGTCATATTCACACTTCGAGTCATCACTTCTATCGAGTCTTCAGCATTCGTTATAATATTGAATTTCATGACGAAAGTTTTTGTAGTGGTCAGTATCAAACGGTTCTCCAAACACAATTCAATAAATTTCAGATGAAGAATGCTCAGATTACTATACAAGGTATCTTACATTCAACGTCTGTATGTTCAATGATAGATCATTCATGAATGATAGAAATATCGTTGGACCCAATACAGATCCCTGAGGAACTTCTGAATCTACATCTGTTACGATCAAAGATATGATATTATATATTCTCTTCAAGATCGAGCTTATAGAGAGAGGAATTAAAACGACCATAAGAAATAGAAGCAGAAGAATAACATGACTGTTGGCAAAACATTTCGATGTGTCATGCCATTGTATTGGGAAATACGACATTTTCAGTTATATCCATTCGATTCAAGTTGATAAGGTGAGATTATTCATTCAAATCTATTGTTTAGCGAAGTTGATCGATCAAAGACTCGGTTTTACTTGTAGTTTGGATATTACAAGTTAGTAAATAATCCTAGCTTGTTCAGCTGGTACTGCCTATCAAGAGAAGGAAGGATTTTGAAACTTCGTTTCAAAATACTGTCTGTAAGTTTCAAAAATTTCAAATAGGCAATAGATCGCGCCTAGAGAAAGATGGAGAAATCCAACGAGAGAGAGAGAGAGGTAACCAGCAGTGATCAGCTGACTGTTGGCAAAATCGCACCTTTTCTGTACCCCAAATATAACATCAACCAAATTTGAATACGAGCACACGAACAGAACAAAAAAATTGTAATCCCTCAACGAAAAACAAGGTGGATGATTTATCATTTTGACACCCTTTTCGACGTGCATGTCGAGTCGACTCTGACGATGATCGTCGAGAGTGGAATCTGCTAGCTTGCTACAAATGAAAATCGGAAATGGTTTGCGACTCATTTTCCTACCACACTCGAAATTTTCTTCTTCGATAGACCATTCTAGTGGTACGACATCAAACTTCACGGCTCTTTCGGAACAATAATGGATCAAGTGGAGCCAGTGGGGTATGCTTTCACCGATATCATGTAGTATACAGGGTGACCTCGAAACGAATATTTATAAATCGAATAGCAATTTTGATTCCGTGATAATGAATTAATGTTTTCCTACGACTATCAATGAAAGTAGCGCTCTCAACATCGTTTTGTTATCCAGAAAATAGCTCATTTCAGTTGAAAGTGGAACGCACTAGTGTGGAAATACCCAAAAAACGCACGCTTGCAGTGATTGATTGATATTTTCAATCCTAACCTTTCCGAAAATGATTGAATCCACTACCTTCCTTCCTTCTTGGAGATGCGTGTCTGGTTATGTTACCACGACTTCTTTTTTCCGATTTGTTGGTTACCAAATATGATGTCTGGGACACCCGAAGGCTGCCGAACTTATAACTATTCATAGGCGTACGCATTTATCTACATGAAATTGACATTGATATGATAGGTATTGTCTCCCAAACTATAAAAAGGGTCTTTTGAACTTTTGAAACTTTGAAATCCAGACCATTGTAATAATGAAGAAGTAAACGTTTTCCCACATTCCCAAAGTACACAATTTTCCATGATATAACCTAGACTGCAGCACTGTCGATTTCATATTCTTTTTGTTTCTCAAATTGAACACACTATTTTGTTGAATATTCATAGGAATCAATGTTGAGATACTTCGAGATAACATTGGATTGAAAACTCATGTCATCATGAGGTACTAAGTACTGTCTGTAAGTTGATGAGTTGAGGAGGTGGTATATTCATTTTTCTAGATCTCTTGGGATTTCCCTCACATTTGCATTCTTCCGAACGGAAACAATAATATTGCTCCTTGTTCAGTTGCTAAAGATAACATTTGGCATTCACTTCTCAAAACTGAATATGAAGATGGTGAATCCAAGATCGATTGATGAAGAAATACCCGGTGATCAGAAATAACCAAAAGCAAATTTGAATTCTAGAAATGTGTGAAACAACGTACGTGGTATATGGATGAATTCATGGGTTTTCAGGAGCCCCATGGCAGAAGTGAATTTGGGGAGGGTGAAAAAATGGAAAAAATTTATTATTGTCGAAAAAAGTTCAGAATCGATATTTTGTGTGTGATTTATGTGTCGAATGTAATGTTAATCAGGGAACTGGTTAGTGGAAGGGGTGCTATAAGGGTGCCGTTCCTAGATTTCTCCAACAACTAATAAGGTAAATAGAAAAGTCCCAGAGTGTCTAAAATCTTCCACTGTATGTAACGAAATGAAATATCACATTTTGAAAAATGAAACTTTCTTAATATTTTTTCATCTCCCAGGATTTCTTCTCCTTCTCGGCATCCAACACCTCGTATAACCATCGTCGACGACTGTTTATACGCGGACAATTTGCGGGCAGCCGCTCCCACATAATTTCGTAATGGCCGGTTTCACGTGACAAGTGCAAACAGGCGCTAATCGCTTGTAATTCAGTAATTATTGATCACCCTTTTTAATACCCACCGTGTACTGGCACAACGGGCCGCTGTCCATATCACTCTCGTTTGTTTATGCTTTACGAGCAGGACGACCGAATCGATTATTGTTTCTGATGAGCAAGGAAATTTCGATGGAGAACGTCGGAAAATGTCACGTCAACGCAACGCGGAATAATTCCGTCAGGATGTACCTTCAGATTTGCTCAACCGGAATATCAGTGCTCAGTTACACTTTTCCATATTTGGCAACCGAGAAAACGACCTTAGGAGCGAGATTACTACGTTATCTCGAAGGATTGATGATTTTTGATAACAAATTCGTTTTCTACGGATCCGACTTAGTGATTGTGAATTTTTTCAGATTTCTCAAACAATGATGGGAAATTTCGAAATTTCCAACATACGATTATCCGATAAATTTGTACCTTGGAATTTCAGACATGAACGAAATTTCGCAATTCGCCATCGAATCGTTTGAAACTCTTCAATCCAGATAAAAATCGAACGAGGAATCGATCAGTGAGTAGATCGACGTCGTAGGACCGACCGTTCCGGAGATATGACAAGTCAAAGTGAAAATAGTGAGTTTTTTGGCTAAAAACGCATTTAGGAGCGAGATTACTCCGTTATCGTGACGAATTGATCTTTCTCGATCGCAGATTCGTTTTCTACGGGTCTGATTTGGTTGTTGTGATTTTTTTCAGATTTTTTGAACAATAATTGAGAATTTTGAAATTTCGCTGGTTCCATGATCCGGTAAATATGTACCTTGGATTATCAGACATAAACAAAATTTCGCAATTCGCCATCGAATCGTTTGGAACTGTGCGATCTAGATAAAAATCGAACGAGGAATCGATCAGTGAGTAGATCGAGGTTGTAGGACCGACCGTTCCGGAGATATGACAAGTCAAATTGAAAATAATGAGTTTTTTGGCTAAAAACGCATTTAGGAGCGAGATTACTCCGTTATCGCGACGAATTGATCATTTTTGATCGCAGATTCGTTTTCTACGGGTCTGATTTGGTTGTTGTGAATTTTTTCAGATTCTTTGAACAATAATTGAGAATTTTGAAATTTCGCTGGTTCCATGATCCGGTAAATATGTACCTTGGATTTTCAGACATAAACGAAATTTCGCAATTCGCCATCGAATCGTTTGAAACTGTGCGATCTAGATAAAAATCGAACGAGGAATCGATCAGTGAGTAGATCGAGGTTGTAGGACCGACCGTTCCGGGGATATGAGAAGTCAAAGTGAAAATTGTGAGTTTTTTGGCTAAAAACGCATTCAGGATCGAGATTACTCCGTTATCGCGACGAATTGATCATTTTTGATCGCAGATTCGTTTTCTACGGATCTGATTTGGTTGTTGTGATTTTTTTCAGATTTTTTGAACAATAATTGAGAATTTTGAAATTTCGCTGGTTCCATGATCCGGTAAATATGTACTTCGGATTTTCAGACATAAACAAAATTTCGCAATTCGCCATCGAATCGTTTGAAACTGTGCGATCTAGATGAAAATCGAACGAGGAATCGATCAGTGAGTAGATCGAGGTTGTAGGACCGACCGTTCCGGGGATATGAGAAGTCAAAGTGAAAATTGTGAGTTTTTTGGCTAAAAACGCATTTAGGAGCGAGATTACTCCGTTATCGCGACGAATTGATCATTTTTGATCGCAGATTCGTTTTCTACGGATCTGATTTGGTTGTTGTGATTTTTTTCAGATTTTTTGAACAATAATTGAGAATTTTGAAATTTCGCTGGTTCCATGATCCGGTAAATATGTACCTCGGATTTTCAGACATAAACAAAATTTCGCAATTCGCCATCGAATCGTTTGAAACTGTGCGATCTAGATGAAAATCGAACGAGGAATCGATCAGTGAGTAGATCGAGGTCGTAGGACCGACCGTTCCGGAGATATGAGAAGTCAAAGTGAAAATTGTGAGTTTTTTGGCTAAAAACGCATTTAGGAGCGGGATTACTCCGTTATCGCGACGAATTGATCATTTTTGATCGCAGATTCGTTTTCTACGGGTCTGATTTGGTTGTTGTGAATTTTTTCAGATTTTTTGAACAATAATTGGGAATTTTGAAATTTCGCTGGTTCCATGATCCGGTAAATATGTACCTTGGATTTTCAGACATAAACGAAATTTCGCAATTCGCCATCGAATCGTTTGAAACTGTGCGATCTAGATGAAAATTGAACGAGGAATCGATCAGTGAGTAGATCGAGGTCGTAGGACCGACCGTTCCGGAGATATGACAAGTCAAAGTGAAAATTGTGAGTTTTTTGGCTAAAAACGCATTTAGGAGCGAGATTACTCCGTTATCACGTCGAATTGATCATTTTTGATCGCAGATTCGTTTTCTACGGGTCTGATTTGGTTGTTGTGATTTTCTTCAGATTTTTTGAACAATAATTGAGAATTTTGAAATTTCGCTGGTTCCATGATCCGGTAAATATGTACCTTGGATTTTCAGACATGAACAAAATTTCGCAATTCGCCATCGAATCGTTTGAAACTGTGCGATCTAGATCAAATTCGAACGAGGAATCGATCAGTGAGTAGATCGAGGTCGTAGGACTGACCGTTCCGGAAATATGACAAGTCAAAGTGAAAATAGTGCGTTTTTTGGCAAGAAACGCATTTAGGAGCGAGATTACTCCGTTATCGTGACGAATTGATCATTTTTGATCGCAGATTCGTTTTCTACGGGTCTGATTTGGTTGTTGTGAATTTTTTCAGATTTTTTGAACAATAATTGAGAATTTTGAAATTTCGCTGGTTCCATGATCCGGTAAATATGTACCTTGGATTTTCAGACATGAACGAAATTTCGCAATTCGCCATCGAATCGTTTGAAACTGTGCGATCTAGATGAAAATTGAACGAGGAATCGATCAGTGAGTTGATCGAGGTCGTAGGACCGACCGTTCCGGATATATGAGAAGTCAAAGTGAAAATAGTAAGTTTTTTGGCTAAAAACGCATTTAGGAGCGGGATTACTCCGTTATCGCGACGAATTGATCATTTTTGATCGCAGATTCGTTTTCTACGGGTCTGATTTGGTTGTTGTGAATTTTTTTCAGATTTTTTGAACAATAATTGAGAATTTTGAAATTTCGCTGGTTCCATGATCCGGTAAATATGTACCTTGGATTTTCAGACATAAACGAAATTTCGCAATTCGCCATCGAATCGTTTGAAACTGTACGATCTAGGTGAAAATCGAACGAGGAATCGATCAGTGAGTAGATCGAGGTCGTAGGACCGACCGTTCCGGAGATATGACAAGTCAAAGTGAAAATAGTGAGTTTTTTGGCTAAAAACGCATTTAGGAGCGAGTTAACTCCGTTATCGTGACGAATTGATCTTTCTCGATCGCAGATTCGTTTTCTACGGGTCTGATTTGGTTGTTGTGATTTTTTTCAGATTTTTTGAACAATAATTGAGAATTTTGAAATTTCGCTGGTTCCATGATCCGGAAATATGTACCTTGGATTTTCAGACATAAACGAAATTTCGCAATTCGCCATCGAATCGTTCGAAACTGTGCGATCTAGATGAAAATCGAACGAGGAATCGATCAGTGAGTAGATCGAGTTCGTAGGACCGACCGTTCCGGAGATATGACAAGTCAAAGTGAAAATTGTGAGTTTTTTGGCTAAAAACGCATTTAGGAGCGAGATTACTCCGTTATCGCGACGAATTGATCATTTTTGATCGCAGATTCGTTTTCTACGGGTCTGATTTGGTCGTTGTGAATTTTTTCAGATTTTTTGAACAATAATTGAGAATTTTGAAATTTCGCTGGTTCCATGATCCGGTAAATATGTACCTTGGATTTTCAGACATGAACGAAATTTCGCAATTCGCCATCGAATCGTTTGAAACTGTGCGATCTAGATGAAAATCGAACGAGGAATCGATCAGTGAGTAGATCGAGTTCGTAGGACCGACCGTTCCGGAGATATGACAAGTCAAAGTGAAAATAGTGAGTTTTCTGGCTAAAAACGCATTTAGGAGCGAGTTAACTCCGTTATCGTGACGAATTGATCTTTCTCGATCGCAGATTCGTTTTCTACGGGTCTGATTTGGTTGTTGTGATTTTTTTCAGATTTTTTGAACAATAATTGAGAATTTTGAAATTTCGCTGGTTCCATGATCCGGTAAATATGTACATTGGATTTTCAGACATGAACGAAATTTCGCAATTCGCCATCGAATCGTTTGAAACTGTGCGATCTAGATAAAAATCGAACGAGGAATCGATCAGTGAGTAGATCGAGTTCGTAGGATCGACCGTTCCGGAGATATGACAAGTCAAAGTGAAAATAGTGAGTTTTTTGGCTAAAAACGCATTTAAGAGCGAGATTACTCCGTTATGGTGACGAATTGATCTTTCTCGATCGCAGATTCGTTTTCTACGGGTCTGATCTGGTTGTTGTGAATTTCTTCAGATTTTTTGAACAATAATTGAGAATTTTGAAATTTCGCTGGTTCCATGATCCGGTAAATATGTACCTTGGATTTTCAGACATGAACGAAATTTCGCAATTCGCCATCGAATCGTTTGAAATTGTGCGATCTAGATGAAAATCGAACGAGGAATCGATCAGTGAGTAGATCGAGTTCGTAGGACCGACCGTTCCGGAGATATGACAAGTCAAAGTGAAAATAGTTAGTTTTTTGGCTAAAAACGGATTTAGGAGCGAGATTACTCCGTTATCGCGACGAATTGATCATTTTTGATCGCAGATTCTTTTTCTACGGGTCTGATTTGGTTGTTGTGAATTTTTTCAGATTTTTTGAACAATAATTGAGAATTTTGAAATTTCGCTGGTTCCATGATCCGGTAAATATGTACCTTGGATTTTCAGACATAAACGAAATTTCGCAATTCGCCATCGAATCGTTTGAAACTGTGCGATCTAGATGAAAATTGAACGAGGAATCGATCAGTGAGTAGATCGAGGTTGTAGGACCGACCGTTCCGGAGATATGAGAAGTCAAAGTGAAAATTGTGAGTTTTTTGGCAAGAAACGCACTTAAGAACGTAAAATCACTCTCGTATTCCTTCAGATATCAAATGAACTTGTTCCCAATTGAACCCCAATGCACTTCATCCAAGTTAGATCGTATTTTTGGACGTATGTTTTTCGAAAACACTATTTTTCTTTGTGAGTCTCTAACGTCTCATTGAGTTTCTTGAATAAAGTTCGGATTTTCATCTCATAGTCAAAGAATCGTTTGTTACCAGATTCCATTCTCTCATAAAATGCTGGAAAAATATATACCTCTCTGAATAGGTATGTTCTCAAGTACAAGATTATTCATTTTCCTCCTTTTTGGTGTCATGACAACATTTATTTCCCGTTCGGACGGATTCGAATTCGCGAATGTGGGAAATAAACCTGCTTCTCTTCCGATGCCTCAGTCTTTGAAGTGTCTCGAGGCCTCAAAGAAATATAAATCCTTTAGTGATACTCGTTTCCGCACTTTATCGTGAATACATCTTTTTGACGTTGATGTTTTGAATGAGACTATTTGTATTTGTAACGTTATAGGCATATCGCTCCAAACCATATCTGTTTTCTCTGACAAAATAAACTATCCACTACGACCGAATAAACCTTCGAATCTCTGTTAGCGAGACATTCGATATTTTCGAGAGGTAAGTGTGTTTGTATAGTTCGAGGTGAAATGGAATGAGCTCTGTACCTGGATAGTTATTTTGAAACTTCTAATTGCTTTCGAATCCCAACTACGGAATTGGTTGCCTATACATCACTAACGATTAATTCATGGTCGAAGGTCGTTGGGAGAGAATTTGGGCCAGTGCATGCAATCAAGCCAAAATTGAGGAAGTTTTTGTACTGCAGGATTCTGCTCTGAAGATCAATGCTGGGTTGTTCATATGTGTATATGAAAGCTATGAAAAATCTGTGAAGATTCTACATAATCATACCTATAACACAAGATATCGAAACTACCTCATGCCATATATAGTTATACAGGGTTGGGATAAAGTATGGAACCAAGTAAATATCTTTAGAACGAAAAGAACGATATTTATGAAAATCTGCAATGCAGTGCAATGGGACAAAATGCATCTGATGTACATTTTTTTAGTGATAATGTACTTACGGTTCATTTGGGAATGCCATCAACTTTTACAACATTTGACAAACATTAAAAATACTCAAACATTTAACTTCTGTGGATGCTGGGTATCGATCTACTCACTGATCGATACCTCGATCGATTTTGATCTAGATTGGACAGTTTCAAACGATTCGCTGGGACAATGCGGAATTTCGTTTATGTCTGGAATTCAAAAGTACAAATTTCGAAATTCACAATTATTGTTTTGAAAATCTGAAAAAATTCACAACCACTTATTCAGACCCGTAGAAAACGAATCTGCGATCGAAAGAGATCAATTCGTCACGATAACGGAGTAATCTCGCTCCTAAATGCGTTTTTAGCCAAAAAACTCACTATTTTCAATGTGACTTGTCATATCTCCGGAACGGTCGGTCCTACGAACTCGATCGACTCACTGATCGATTCCTAGTTCGATATTGATCTAGATTGGAGAGTTTCAAACGATTCGATTGGGAATTGCAGAATTTCGTTCACGACTGAAAATCCAAAGTACAAATTTACCGGATCATCGAACCGACGAAATTTCAAAAGTCCTAATTATTGTTTTAAAGATCTGAAAAAAATCACAACAACTAATTCGAACCCGTAGAAAACGAATCTGCGATCGAAAAAGATCAATTCGTCACGATAACGGAATAAACTCGCTCCTAAATGCGTTTCTTGCCAAAAAACGCAATATTTTCACTTTGTCTTGTCATATCTCCGATCCTACGGACTCGATTCACCCATTAATCGATTCCTCGTTCGATTTTCATCTAGATCGCACAGTTTCAAACGATTCGATGGCGAATTGCGAAATTTCGTTTATGTCTGAAATTCCGAGGTACAAACTTGTCGGATAATCGTATGCTCGAAATTTCGAAATTCCCAATTATTGTTTCAAAAATCTGAAAAAATTCACAATCACTAATTCGGACCCGTAGAAAACGAATCTGCTATCAAAAATTATCAATCCGGTGAGATAACAGAGTGATCTCGCTCCTGAGGTCGTTTTTTGCCAAAAAACACAGTATTTTTACTTTGACGAGCAATATCTCCGGAACGGTCGGTCTTACGAACTCGATCTACTCACTGATCGATTCCTCGTTCAATTTTCATCTAGATTGGGGAGTTTCAACCGATTCGCTGAGGAAATGCAAAATTTCGTTCATGTCTGAAATTCCAAGGTACAAACTTATCGGATAAACGTATGCTCGAAATTTCGGAATTCCCAATTATTGTTTTAAAAATCTGAAAAAATTCACAATCACTAAATCGGACCCGTAGAAAAAGAATCTGCTATCAAAAATCATCAATCCGGTGATATAACAGAGTGATCTCGCTCCTAAGGTCGTTTTTTGCCAAAAAACACAGTATTTTTACTTTGACGAGCAATATCTCCGGAACGGTCGGTCTTACGAACTCGATCTACTCACTGATCGATTCCTCGTTCAATTTTCATCTAGATTGGGGAGTTTCAACCGATTCGCTGAGGAAATGCAAAATTTCGTTCATGTCTGAAATTCCAAGGTACAAACTTATCGGATAATCGTATGCTCGAAATTTCGGAATTCCCAATTATTGTTTTAAAAATCTGAAAAAAATTCACAATCACTAAATCGGACCCGTAGAAGACGAATCTGTTATCGAAAATCATCAATCCGGTGAGATAACAGAGTAATCTCGCTCCTAATGGCGTTTTTTGCCAAAAAACACAGTATTTTCACTTTGACGAGCAATATCTCCGGAACAGTCGGTCTTACGAACTCGATCTACTCACTGATCGATTCCTCGTTCAATTTTCATCTATATTGCACAATTCCAAATGATTCGATGGAGAATTGCAAAATTTCGTTTATATCTGAAAACCCAAGATACATATTTACCGGATCATCGAACCGACGAAATTTCAAAATTTATAATTATTGTTTTAAAAATCTGAAAAATTTCACAACAACTGATTCAGACCCGTAGAAAACGAATCTGCAATCGATAAAGATCGATTCGTCACGATAACGGAGTAATCTCGCTCCTAAATGCGTTTTTAGCCAAAAAACTCACTATTTTCACTTTGACTTGTCATATCTCCGGAACGGTCAGTCCTACGGACAAGATCATCCCACTGATCGATTCCTCGATCGATTGTCATCTTGATCACAGAATCTCAAACGATTCGATTCGAAATTGCAGAATTTCGTCAATATCAGAAAATTCAGGGTACATATTCACAGAATCAGAAAAACCTGAAAAAATTCACAACCACTGATTTGGAACCGCAGGAAACGTATCTGCGATCGAAAAAAAAAATTCAATTCGTCAAGGTGAGAGAGTAATTCCGCTCCTCATTGCGTTTCTTCACAAAAAGCGAACTATTTCCACTTTGACGCATTATATTCCCAGAACGGTGAGTTCTACAGACTGAATCAGTTTACTGATCGAATTTCTTCCAGATTGCAGAATTTCAAACGATTCTATAGAAATAGGTGCAAAGTTGGCTATCGTTTTATCGATATTTCATCGAATATATTGATACCTAATATAAATGTCGTATCAAATATAAATGAATCATGAAGCGAGTATCATCTGAGTATGCAATATTTCTCCAATCAAAACTCAGCGCCCAAGTTGAATTTCTGAACAAATCAGCATTAAATGTTTCCTCCATACGATGCCAATTTTCTGAAGAAAACTGTATGAAATTAGTCGTTTCATAGTTGAAGAAATTGTTTTCAGAACGCTATCCACTCCTTCAGTAGGTCGAGGATCAATCGAGTAGATAATAAAATTGAAGGTGGAATTTTCACCACTAGGTCAGACATCTACAACCGAAATCTCTAAAACAACGCTCGCTGGAATCACTGGAATCAGATTCCTGTGAAAAGGTTCTCTGTGAAGACAAAGTTCCTTCGAACAGAAGTAAAGTTCGACTGAATCCGACCGCGTGTAGATGGCGCTCCCAACAAATCGATATCAATAATTTCCCAATCAACGGTTTCTTTTTCCAAGGGAGAAGCAGATCCCTGTTTCTCTGTCAAAATGAAGTATACATAGTTTGTCCATCAAAAAGACACTCATTTTACGAACTCAATACGAAAATAGCTTGTCACTGTCCTCTTATATAGTTTCTTCGCTAATGTACCGCTACCACATCATTACAGATTCCTTCTCTGCTCTCCGCTACGCTTCTGCCGCTCACCGCTAAATGTCGCCCTAAGCCCCGTCATTCGCTGTACCGACCAGCTGTTGGTTGAGAGGGGTGGGGGGGGGGGGGTGACCGGAGCAAAAGGTCCGGCCTGCAGAAAGGCCAGTGCTCGGTCGAAGTCACAGCGAACTCACAAGGGTAAAACGGCCAGTGTGAAAAGTGCGTCAGAAAAATCCTCCAGAGACTCGGTGTTACATCTCAGGTGCGAAAAAGGGTGAGTTTTCGACCGATTCCGTCGATATTCTCCAGGGTTTCAGTCATGATCTGTGCGTGGGAAACGATTCGCTAGCTTTCGGCTGTGTGCAGAGTGATGCTGGATGGATATCGGCCATCTGCTCGGTATTATTGTTCGCCTTGTATAGTATATGGCATAATAAATCGATTTGTCGAGGATGAATGGCGAAAAGTACAACGTCGTCTTGTTGTAAACACAACAGGGACAATGAACTCTCTTCGGGAAGACGATGGAATTCATGCGACAGAGATGAGAGTGTTTATTTTTAATGTTTTATACTTCACGAATATTGCGATACTTTACTCGTCCAAAATTTAATTTTTGTGGAACCCGAACAATGAACCTATATTTCATCAGTACTCTACACAAAATTTGTAAGGTTTTACACCTATTTGTGTGATATATCAAACAATCCCGCTTCGCTGAATTGAGAAAATTGTATACATTCTCAACGTTCTCAAACAAAACACCCTCCATATTATTAACTAAAATGAAGAGAATTTTCATCATAATCTCAACGAAATGCAGTTCATTTGAAATATTTCCATGAACTGATGAAGTTTAATAAATATTTTATAATTCGTTTCTAACAACTGTGATAACGGCTGTGGGGTGTCAAAACAATATGGAGCACCCAGTACTTTTTTCAAGGGTAAATCGAGGAATCTGTATACTATGTAGCACCTCGGCCACTGAGTAATTTGAAATCGATATACAGTATGATATTAGAATCGGCGAAATTCGTTCTTGAAAAATTTTTTTTTGGAATAGGTTCATTTTTTTCTTTACACTTCATTCAGCTCAAGAGAAAATCAGTTGATCATCTCGAACATGCGAAGGTTACGGGTATCTAATGTGAATTTTTTCATTTAATTCATCTAGAGGCACCCTTGAAATATTTGGCTCCTTTCGGATAGAGTAATTTTTTGTGAGATATATCCCTCGCAGTTTTCGAGATTTTTTATATGTGATAATACGTTTCAGCGATAATATCGTATCTTTATATGACATTATCATCATTATTTTCATCAGTATAATTATTTCACAAATGCTTAAACAGGGCAACAAAAATGTATCTAATTATTATTACGTGTTCAAACGAACTGTGAACTTTAACTTTGATATCTCCAAAGCAGTGATTATTGATAATAATATTAAGGATGTCCAAAAACTACAATAAGTCATACATTTTATTAGGAAAGTCGGAGGGGAAGTATATTTTTTTTTCTCCTTTCTGGCTTCCTCGTTGAAATACAAGGTATTGAAGTAGCAAGTTGAATAATGAAATCTTGACCCATTTGAGTTTTCTTTTTTTTATAATTTTTTATAAATTTATGATAAAGGTGTCAATATCTCTAAAAATATCACATTTTGATAATGACTGACCAGATTGTGGAAAACCGTGTGGAAATAATTCCCCCAACGATGGCAACGTCATATATAGGTCTAATTAAGATCGGATCCATTCTAACGTACCGAAATCCCGTTTGGAGTTGAGGCAATGAATGCTAACGAAGCTGTCAAATTACCGCCCTATATACCATTTCAACACACTAATTCATGCCATTTCTAATTGGTGAACCAGCATCGAGTCACAAACCATCCAGAAAATGAAGGCGTAATGACACGTGATTGAGAGTTATCGTAACGTCAAATAATTGAAGATTTACTAGGTTAACTAGATTATATAGAGCGTTTTCTTCTTTCTAGTACTCACAAATAATGGGGTACTTTAGACGAATTACGTTTAATTGGTTCATTTATAGTTTTTCAATTGTGCCTGGTTTTTTTTTCTGTGTGGGTGTGAAAGAATCAACTAATTGGATATCCACTTCATACTCCTAGTAATTATTCATTCTCTGAAGTATTCATATTTTTGAGGTTAGGTATTCCAATTATCATCGGTGCTGTCGAATTCAAGATATAACTTGCGGCTTTTCATGAAAAAAAAACACGAGAAAATTATTTTTTTTTCCCACCGTAGTCACAAAAAGTTTGACTCTCTTCGGTTGCCAAGGTAATAAAACCAAATTCAAGCTTGATTGGGTGAAACAGTTAAAAGTAAACTTTCCATTGAAATTTTTGACATTTATAACGATCTCAACTAAATAAATTTGATCCCTAAGTGTTCCACCTAGACCCTCTATAAAAACCTCAATCGAATTGACAATTTCACATTGAATTTCACTGACAGCTCGCAAAATCATCTTCACCATCTGTGTGGGTATAAACCAACAGCTATTTTCAAAAACCCCTTTTATTGCTGTTTGTGAATAGCAAGATGGGACCGGTCATAATTTAGTTTTCTACATGAAGGTCATGGAAATTTGTTGATTCCATTTTCATTCCGTCTGTGCCATTTTGCATATATGCATTTGGACAAGAAATCATTTCGAAATAGAATCAGGTTCATATCGTTGCAATCATATTTTTTCACATTATATCACACTTTGTATGAACATCATCAGATGTATCTTACATTTTTTTCATCATATTTCGAATAGAAAAAAATTCAATTCAATTCTTTATTGATCCATTAGAACGAGCTTAAAAAAAGCAATAGGACAAGTCAGTAAATATCAGATACAGATATAATATACAAATATATAACAAACACATTCATAAATAATAAGAGGTATATAAACAATTAGGTGAGTGAACGAAGCAGCAATGATGAAAAATAATATACTCCTTTGAATACTCCTTTATTTCCATTAGTGGAATTGGAAAAATCATATCCCATGCGATGTTTATTCTTAAAAAAATCTACATTTTCGATTTCATTTAATCAATTATTCCACTTTGGATTTCATACAAACATTTCCATCATTAGAGCTCTAATTCTGAAAATTCTGAAAATGTCTTCAGACTGACATGATCAAAGTCGAAAAAATATTTATATAAGAAATATTCGCTCCAACGAGAAGATAGTGGCCCCATAGCAATTTCGCATTGTTGTTCGCATTGTATCATATTACTGACAAATTGGACTGACCATGTGTGAAAGCTAAGAGATTTGTTGGTAATTCCACTATAGATATGGGGTATACAGATTTAAAGGGCGTATTTTTGACGTCATTATTTTTGGTGAGCCTGTATTTCATGATACATTTCCATAAGGAAAAACATTTCATCCTCAAAAATACGCCCTTAAAAATTCTCTAGTGAATTCCGAAACAACTTATATTTTGCACTACTACATTTAATTTGTTGACCAGTTTATACTCTGTATATCTTTAAAGTTAACATTCGATTTTATGGTGTATAAATATAAATAAACCATGCACACGTCAGCTGCAGTCTTTTATGTGGATATAATTCGGTCTCAACTGCATATCATTTGAAACAGACCTTGGAGAATATAACAGTGTTTTTGAAATTACATCAAAATGAAACTGCATGTTCTGAAAGGTTAGGAACACTAATTGATAGTATTTTATACACCAGTGGAACTGATATCGTATCTATCCTCGATTACAATATTTTGTCATTCGATCACTAGATCGAACATCTCTAATTAGTATTGGGAAACAAGTTATTTTTTTCTCGAGAATAATTACAAGAATTTGTATTCACAGAAATGCTATAAGAGAAATACTGGGTGGCCCAGAAAAAAAAACGCTCGAACCGGTCGATTTTTTTTTCGAGGGGGAAATATTTTGCGCATGTTTTCAACTTTTTCACTTCAAACCCCTCGGAGGGGTGAGCTCCAACCCTTCTCAAAACTCAAATGGGATAAGGTGATCGAAATCTCTTACCAACGCTTCCTTGTTTACGGAATTCAATGCAGTAAGAAAACACGTTTATGAAAATAATCGGCTAGTGATGGAAAGTAACGGTTTTTTCCCTCTCATCACTATTCCTCATTTTGTAGTTAGAACTATTTTTTTTTTCAAATCCTGCCCTATACAACATTACATTAAGAATCATTCATTTTGAGGTCAGTTCCTTGATCTCTCAGTAAAATGCAAACCTTTTCATTCTCATTGGGCCACCCTGTATATAGGCCGCTGTTGAAAAGCCACTAAAACATTGATGTATACAAATGCGAACAAATTCACTGGGGAATACAACTTGGCACTCTTTCTTCTCAACGTGAATCATTAAAATCCAGAAAATCCTCTGAGAAAGGAAATCCACTTCCTACGATTTTTCCTTCTCCTCCGTATATACTGTGTGAAGTGAAAATCCATCGACGAGGAATCCACGAGTTGCATTGAAATGGGAAAAAAATCTACTATTGAAAAATGCAATGAATGCATGTTAAAACACCAAACCAATGATTTCACTGAATTTTATGTAGGAATTTGATGTAGGAAGAAGCGTTAGTCGGAAATTGTTGAGCATGGAAAATTGTACCGACGAAGTAATGTCAGATTTTCTATTCAACGCACGAAAAACGAAAACGGAATTGAACATTCAAGGCAATATTTTCCCGAAACCGAATCCAGTTTCAGAATATCATTCTTAGAGTACTCCAAGAGAACGAAAATGACCAAACAATTGAATCGCTCATTTCAGAAAAGACCTAAGTCACTTTCTGACAGTTTTAAAGAGGTGAAAAAAATCGTTTTATGATTTTATCTGATTATTTTCGAGTAAAACGGGAGATCAAGATTGGAAAGTCACCACTAAAGTAAGAAATTATCATGAACAAATGTATGATGAATATTTACAAAATTAAAAGAAAAAAATAAAAAATGGACTAAGGTTGTTTCTGCTGAAACACATCAGGTTTCAAAATTAATCTCCTCATTATTGAACCATTTTGATAAAATATAGCTCATCGATGTTTCCATAAATTTTTTCGAATGGTTCCTTCATTTGAGCAAAATTTCCAAATTGTCTTTTTTGACTTGACATCGGCATCGGCTCCTTGAATGGCTTTTGTACTTCATGTCACACTATTATTCTATTCACTAGCAGCAAGAATAATGAAAAAAAAACACTCTGATATCTATAGGTTATGTTGAAAGTCAATGCAAAATGAAAAATGACAATTAAGTGCAGAAATAACCTTAGTCCGGGACTACGGTCACCCCCAAAAATATGTGATGGTATATTACACTAAAAATGGACAAAATTTGACTTGGATTGTATCTGAAATAAGTGATTCAATTGTTGTTTTTTTTTATTGTGTATTTTATTCGGCAGTAAACTGAGAATGGCACAGTAATTAGTACATTTCCGAAGTTAAATTAGTGTTTTCCTCAGACCAAAAAGGATGAATACTGTCTGTAAGTTCTTCGAGGAGGTGGTACATTCATTTTTCAGCTTTTCATGGGATTTTCTCTCCTCGTTTTTAAAAAATAGAGTAGAAGTTATTAAAAATTATTGCAATATATTTGTAGTAAGGACAGATTTAGGATCTGCCCCAAAATCGAAAACATTGAAAGAATTTTACGAAGAGAAAAATATTTCAATTGTGTTGAGAACGGGAGCAGATTCGTTCCCGAAACGTCCACCAAGATAAGTAGAGGTTTTATTCTTATTAAATATATTTGTATTTCCAAAATTTTTTCAAAAACAAGGTGTCACTGACCAATAGAGAATTTCTCTTTTAGGTATCTGAAGGTTTAATTTCAAGCGCAGTGACATTTTGGGGCAGATCCTAAATCTGTCCTTACTACAAATATATTGCAATAATTTTTAATAACTTCTACTCTATTTTTTAGAAACGAGGAGAGAAAATCCCATGAAAAGATGAAAAAAAACAAAAAGGATCAAATAAGAAGCTGTTTCGATTGGAAAAACAAGCGAAAATAGACGCCGGAGTAAAAATCGAGCCCTTTATCGCTTCTTTGTTTTCTTTTCGATCCGCTGCTAATTGGACATGATCGAGATGCGAACAATCGGATGAAATTTGATTAGTGCACATCGAGGGGATGATCTTTCGCATTCTCTGGAATCGGAAAGTTCGACAGAATCCCCGCCTCTAAATGTCGTTATCGACCCATTAAAATGTCGGCAGCGTTTTCGACGGGGATGCAAAACGTCGAGAAATTTCGTACAGGATGGCCGAACGAAAACGAGGTACCGTGTCGACATTTTAGAACTACATAGAACACGTCGAAAATGATGTACAGAGGGACAATTATCGTCATATTCACTTGATTTCGGGAAAGAAAAATAAACAATTTCGAAAGAGACGAGCACAAAAATTAGTGAAAGTACTAGGAAGATGATAAACTGACAGTATTTGTTGAGAGATAGAAAATACCAAAAGAGTCAAATAGCCAAAGAAAGTTGTCTCCCACTCCTTACTTTTCGAGGAGAAGCACGGACCATAACTGCAAAAAAATAGAAGGAGAATTAAAGAAAATTTCAAACCAGAAAATATCAGGAATGATATACTGGGTGGCCCAATGAAAACGAAACAAGGCCGATTTGACATAGTTGTCGCTCTCCGAAAAAAGAAACGCTCAACTTTTTCACTTCAAATCCATTGGAATTGTTGTATACAGTATAATAGTTGTCAACAGATAGAAAAAATACAAACAGTAGAGAATTTTGAAATGAGATACGAAGTAGAAGAGAAATCAAATAATTAATTGTTTCAATCTAGTCAGAGCTAAATGAGCGCCTTATTTATTTTTTCAACGCCCTGTCAAAGCAGAAAGCATTTGAAAAATCTGCAAGACTTCTGGGAATTTCCAATTTCAATTCGCAAGATCTACAAAGGGTTTGTGAGATTTCTGCAGATTTTTCAAGATATGTGAGATACTTCGAAGGTTCACCACATTTTTCAGTACCCCCTTCGATTCGTAATATTTCCAAATCCAAATATAAATTCCTTTTAAGCTTCAATACCTAATCTCTTTCACCGTAGTGAATTTTCCAGTTTAATCTACATTCCGTTCACAACTAGATGGATATTGAATGATTCGTTGGTTGCAAAGACATACTGCGACAGATACCATAGATCAAACATGTGCTACATATTGACAGTTTTGATGAAAAATTTGAGAATGAAATGAGATGAAACTTGTGTCACTATTCGTGATATCGTTTTCTTCAGCCCGACTCACATGTCTGGGTCTAGGGGATCGTTTTTCATGTTATTTTTTCGTTCTCCATCCAGCCCATCTATCATGCGTCGACCCCGTTATTTATTTGTTCTTTCGTTGATATCCATCCGGGTGTACCGAAACACTGATCAACAAACACGACGACGACGACGATAAAAGTGTTTGCGTTCGAGGAATTGGAAAAATGACAGGGCGTTGTTATCCGAAGGAATTGTGTCGAACATTCGTTGACACTCAGGTACGACAAATGGCGATAGGCTTTAGCGAGGGAACGTCAAGAAGAGATTGGAAGCACTCGTTCAAACAATGCAATGATTCAACGGTACTACTGATAGCGATTTTCTAGGCCTTCATGATGGGTTATAGTATTTCTACTACCGTATCGAATGTTTTCGTATGTATCAGATCATAGAAAATTGTTTTTCATACATGTAGTTTGAGGTTTGGCTTAAATGCAGCTTCGAACGCTGTTATCATTGTTATTATTATTATTATTATTATTATTGTGGTGGATAACGGGTAATTGGTTCAAGGGTGCGCCAGTATATAAGGTGTACCATAGTCGTCGGCCAACATGCGGCACTCACTGCCATAAAAAAGTCACTAAAAGAAATTGGTATTTGAGATATTTTGGAAAAATAAAGATTTTAATTGCGCTCATGAATTTCATTGACTTTATTTCAAGAATAACAGAAAAGAAGGAAGGCACTTTTCCAAAGCAATTTTTGTACTTCATAATACAATCGTATTGAATTTTTCTTCTTTCGAAAACCACCATTTTTTTTTATGAACTTGTAGTGTTTATTTTTTTTTTCAATTCAATGGCAAACCTGAATACTATGTGGTTTATGATCGTGGTGTTCTGTATTTTGAAATATGGCAGAATGGGAAACAGATGATATAATTGTGACTTCTTTGATTACCCCTCAAATGTCGTCAACGTCGTTTTTTACAGATTCCTGTAATTCATCTCATTCAAAATCACAGATTCACTGTCATTTTCATTATCTCGATGATTGTGACTAGTTCATGAATATGGAAAGTTGAAAGAAAAAGAAATCATTTGTTCAAATGAAAACTCCCAGTATACAGAGTGAGTCAAAAATGTGTACCGAGCTTTCTGGGGGTGATAGAACATTGAAAAATAAGTGTAGTTTGATGATTGAACTCATGTCCCAAAATGCATATTAAATGAGATATATCCTTCCAAAGTTGATAAAATTAAAATGATTTCTCCGCATAACTTCTGAACGATTTAAGCCACCCGATTGAAATTTTGTGCATGAATGTATGTTGTCAAAATACATTTTTTCGTCACACTTCCACATTTCTGATATCGTTATAAAGGGTGTTTTCAGAGGGTGAGTCATGATTTTCTGTAGAAAACTTTTTTCCCTGTATTATTTTTGGTGAAAAAACAGGAGCATTCGATGGAGCGAAGAAAATTACATGAAAAAGGTACTCTTATTCAAATACAAAAAATTGAGCCGTTCGTGAGATATTTGAGTTTTTGTAGTTACATGATATCAGCAGATTGATTTTATTCATCGCGAGATTCATCGGTATAACGATATTTCAGCAGCATTTGCATTTCCGAAGCACTTGCCAAGCATTAGAAGCATATCAGTTTGTTCAGAGAACGAATAACCTGCCATATTTCTTAAAATCTCAGTTGATAATCGCAGTGATAAATGACACAGAAAAACCACACGAACAAATCGACTACAACAATGTTGACTCGAATGTTGATGACATGAACGTCAAAATTGAGAACAAAATTATTCATCATGGCCTGCTATAAAATATCGTTATACCGATGAATCTCGCGATGAATAAAATCAATCTGCTGATATCATGTAACTACAAAAACTCAAATATCTCACGAACGGCTCAATTTTTTGTATTTGAATAAGAGTACCTTTTTCATGTAATTTTCTTCGCTCCATCGAATGCTCCTGTTTTTTCACCGAAAATAATACAGGGAAAAAAGTTTTCTACAAAAAATCATGACTCACCCTCTGAAAACACCCTTTATAACAATATCAGAAATGTGGAAGTGTGACGAAAAAATGTATTTTGACAACATATATTCATGCACAAAGTTTCAATCGGGTGGCTTTCATCGTTCAGAAGTTATGCGGAGAAATTATTTTAATTTTATCAACTTTGGAAGGATATATCTCCCTTAATATGCATTTTGGGCCATGAGTTTAATCATCAAACTACACTTATTTTTCAATGTTCAATCACCCCCAGAAAGCTCGGTACACATTTTTGACTCACCCTGTATGTTGGGAAATGAGTAAGTCATGATTGTTACCATAAAAAAAGGGGTACTCAGACTATCAATAATAGTTAATATATAAAATATATTCATGTAGTTGTGATCATTAAAGAAGCACTGTTATTTATTCAATCTTCCCAACATTCGAACCTCATAATTCAAATCATTGAGGAAAAACCTGGGGAAAACTTAACCTTATCAAAAGTGACACAAGGTTGAAGAAAATATCATTGCAACTATTGCAGAAGGTTTTCTAACCTCATCTGGGTTCTTTGCCCCTCTTCAAGCAGCTGTGATTAAGAACTTGAGCATTTCTTTGTACACAAAGATGCATTAAACCATCTATTCGTATCATGCCCAGCAATTGCATTAATTGTTTCGTTTTATTGTCCAGCCAGATGTGTGTCGGCTTCTATTTCACGACGTTTCTCATCATTCCGATCCCAGGACGATGCATCTCGAATAAACTCGACGTGCTACTCGTTCGTGAATAAATTATATTCACTTTCGTGGGAGGATCTCGACCAGGTATACCTACCTTCTCGACAAAGGAAATGGAAATTTATTAGGCATTCTTCTAGCGCCTTTCGAAGACCATCATTGTGTAGAGGAAGTTCATGAACAATCGCTCTCGAGTCGCATTTTGTGGGCTCAGTTTGTCGAATGTTCGATGACGTGTGAATGATGACAGTCATGACTCATGCAACCATATTATAGCGTTGAATAGGTCGACGCATTAAGCCGAAACAGTATCGGCCCAAGGTTGGATCCCTGTGGCACCCCTCATATACAGGGTGAGTCGAAAATGTGTACCGAGCTTTCTGGGGGTGATAGAACATTGAAAAATAAGTGTAGTTTGATGATCAAACTCATGGCCCAAAATGCATATTGAGGGAGATATATCCTTCCAAAGTTGATAAAATTAAAATAATTTCTCCGCATAACTTCTGAACGATGAAAGCCACCCCATTGAAATTTTGTGCATGAATGTATGTTGTCAAAATACATTTTTTCGTCACACTTTCACATTTCTGATATATTTATAAAGGGTGTTTTCAGAGGGCGAGTCATGATTTTTTGTAGAAAACTTTTTTCCCTGTATTATTTTCGGTGAAAAAACAGGAGCATTCGATGGAGCGAAGAAAATTACATGAGAAAGTTATTCTTATTCAAATACAAAAAATTGAGGCGTTCGTGAGATATTTGAGTTTTTGTAGTTACATGATATCAGCAGATTAATTTTATTCATCGCGAGATTCATCGGTATAACGATATTTTAGCAGGCCATGATGAATAATTTTGTTCTCAATTTTGACGTTCATGTCATCAACATTCGAGTCAACATTGTTGTAGTCGATTTGTTCGTGTGGTTTTTCTGTGTCATTTATCACTGCGATTATCAACTGAGATTTTAAGAAATATGGCAGGTTATTCGTTCTCTGAACAAACTGATATGCTTCTAATGCTTGGCGAGTGCTTCGGAAATGCAAATGCTGCTGAAATATCGTTATACCGATGAATCTCGCGATGAATAAAATCAATCTGCTGATATCATGTAACTACAAAAACTCAAATATCTCACGAACGGCTCAATTTTTTGTATTTGAATAAGAGTACCTTTTTCATGTAATTTTCTTCGCTCCATCGAATGCTCCTGTTTTTTCACCGAAAATAATACAGGGAAAAAAGTTTTCTACAAAAAATCATGACTCACCCTCTGAAAACACCCTTTATAACAATATCAGAAATGTGGAAGTGTGACGAAAAAATGTATTTTGACAACATACATTCATGCACAAAATTTCAATCGGGTGGCATTTTGGGCCATGAGTTTAATCATCAAACTACACTTATTTTTCAATGTTCTATCACCCCCAGAAAGCTCGGTACACATTTTTTACTCACCCTGTAGATAGATATATAGAGATATATTGCATACCTATTATAGATACATTTGTCGTTCGTCATACAGGGTTGCACTCAACAGAATTAAAATAAAAAAAATATAATAAAAAAGAGTACCACGAAATAGAAGAGAAGATTTATAGGGTGTGACAGGATCAGGGTAAACACCCTTTTTTCCTTCAGTTCTAAGAAATGAATGATTGACATTCGAAACGACTCATGCAGTTGATCACGCTTTAATGATTCATTTTGAAGTGGTATCAACTTTCGATTCTTCAATCATGAATAATATTCTAAATCCAATAATTGGTTTTTGATTTCAGCTTCCAAAAATACGTTGGAGATCTTAGATTCCATTCGCCTAGTTGTTGATACAATACTCTTCAGAACATCGTAGAAGAGTGGACGATCTGATTATAGGATATTCTTTTGTGTTGTCGAAATGTCAAAGACCGTATTTATACTTCCGACTGACTCTTTTCGATGAAATTATAGTATTCTACAGGCAAATTGTTGATCGTGCTCTAAATGAAAGTTTCTCGAGTAGCCTGTTAATGAGTTCGAAAATTGGAACCTGTATAAGTATGGCAATTAAAAGAAGTACATTTCATCGAGAATACTGATGAGGGCTGTTGAGCTGCAGTACGGACGTGCATCTGAAAATTATACAGGGTGGTGAGAAAAGACGCGAAATACTTTTTGGTGCAAAAAATCAAAAGATGAAAAAGCACCAATTCACGACGGAAAGTTCAGGAGATATCCATTGATTGATTATCGCTTCTTGATTGACTACATATCCATTGAGGCAACAATGGATTTCATATGTTTGACATAACGATCAGTTCACTGATATCAATAGTGGTGCTGAAACACAAACTATTCTGTTTTTTTTTTGTCGATAATTTTTTTTTATCCAGAAGATTCTCCTGACTCCCATGATGACATAAAATTCTCAGCATCTGATGATATATTTTTTATGCTCGATTCATTCTGTCATAGCCGGTATTTGGATCGATCGCCCTGTACGAACTGTGGCAAAAAAAAGGAGGTCTTGTTAGATTGGGAATGCGCTCTTGATTGGTTTCCGAGAGAAGAGCGCGTCCGGAAAATGGCAAGTGGGTCGTCGCGTTTCTATAGGAAAGTAGATTAAACTCTTCGCAGAAAAAAAAAAATGACGACCGACTTCAGACGACTGGGCGAACGAAACTTTTACCACCAACTCGATCGATAACAAAAATAATCATTTCGGCAGCTCAAAAACCTACTTTACTTCTATAACTTCATTATTCAGACTATGGGGATTAGAATATATTATTCAATACTTGAAGACCAATCGCGAACCTCGAATTTTCAGAATTCACGGGCTGGAACCAATGACGGTAGCAACAATTTTGAACATAGGCTCATCTCCTCTAACGTAAGTCCGTTTTTGAACTGTCATAATTTACGACAACAATGTTTTCAAGTCGTAGGGAAAGTATAGTCTTCTACTCGCGTATGATTACTATTATTCTCTTGGATGATTCAGCAACTAGCCTACGACTCGTTTCGGAATTTTCATCCTCTAAAATGATAGCAGCCATCATTATTGGCCCTCTGGAGTGGATACTAGTATTTTCGAATATGATAAATCGAGGTCAATATTAAAATTTATATCCTGTTTTGATCTTGGGTAGTGTTCATTCTCGAACTGAACGTGAGAGTGAACTATTCATGGCCAGAATTTGAAAAACAAAAATATTTATTTATTTTTTGAATTGTCTAGTGAAGTCTTTCCCGATGCTCAAAACCTCCAATCTTTCAAGAAAAATTCCAACACCTTCCTTCTTTCCCAAAATCCCACCGCTGGCTAACACGATTTCCTCGAACATCATAGGTGTTCCTTTCGTGTTGTCAACAGATGGGAAAAAAATCTAATTCTATTCAAAAGAAAGAGAATTCATCAATGATGGCCAATGTCATTCTTATTATCTAAGCTTTCACATACACTCTGTAAATAAAAAATTATTTGACCAGCACACTCACTTCTTTGGAATTCATATATTCGTTCGATCTTTAAATAGAATCGCTTGTGCGAATAACATGTTGGATTGTTTTTAATATGACTTAATAAATGATGTTCACCACGAATGTGTCGATGATAAAAAAATGGCTATGGGCAAGTGTCATAGCAATGAGAATTTCTGCCGCCGTTTATGTAATGAGCAATTTCGTTCTATTATTAGATCTTTCACTGTCACCATTTTCTCATAAACCCACACATCGAATGGAAGAAGGATCCTTTTCTATTGAGGAAAGTTTTTTAGGGGATTACTGAAGATTTTCTCAAATAGAACAGAAAAATAGAGCGGTGGCTTTATATTTCTCTACAAATCAGATTATTGAAATCATGTCGATTTGGCTGAGATTACTTAGGACTACGTCATACCCCTCTAGAAATCTATAGACCACAAGAAAATATGCTTGTGATTAGGCTAGATTAGCAGATATAAATTGAGAGTTACTGAACCGACGTCAATTCTATTCTCCTCGAAATCATCATGATTAAACGGGATTAGACCACATTATTTGAGGATTACTGGAAAGTACTCAAGGATTAGTTTGATTCGCCCTGAGACATATAGAAGAATATCTTTGTGATTAGATTTGATTAGTAGTTATTAATTGAGAATTACTAAACAATGAGGACAATGACAAAGAACCTTCATATCATTTAGTATCAATCATGGTAAGGAGAAGACTTTGCAAATGATTTGAGGTTACTGAAAACTTCATGGAGGTACAATAGATCAATTTTCTTGTTATATAACTTGAAATCAAGAGTTGAAATGCTGAAGTGAGTTGAGGCCTTTTGTGATCACTCGAGATTATTTCAGATACTTTGGATTACTTATGACTACTTCGAGTTCAACATTTAAATTAGATTATTTATTGGTACTTACTCGGAATTACTGACGTATAGATTACTGGGTATTATTCGAGATTACTCCAGATTACTCGCAAACCAATGTTTTTCTGATAGTTTCGGAAGGTTTAAATGGAATTCAAGGAATAATGAGTGATTTGGGACTGCAATTTTCGAAATCGCATTCTACATGAATCGCCCCAGATATTGAATACGTTTTGCTCGATTCTCTGGGCTTTGTGTGAATGTGGCTTAACAGATTTCCGATTGCATTGTTCTGGAAACACGGTCGAATTTCCAATTGAATTTCCACTCCATCTGGGCCAATTTCCAGCGGTTTAAATTACAGAAATGCGTGCTGGTTTCACAGTTCGAATTCGCACATCGGAACGTTCCGGTTTTGTTTTTGAATAGATCGAGTTCGTAGTACGAATTCTCGATCGAATTTATAATTAGAAAATTATTTACAAACGAGTCGGCAGATGGCACAAGTGAAAGAAGGGATCGGTGTTGTTTGGGTATATACCGGGTGCAGCTCGAATTCAATATATCAAAGTAGTGAATTGGACAGACATCTTGAGCGAGATAGGTAATCGTGTTTGTACAGTATATTCTTTCTTCGAATAAAATCATTTCTTTTCACTGCTTCAATCTAACTGTTTGGTGTGTTATCTTACAGAATGAAGTTCACCGATTTCAGAATCACAGTCAGAGAATGAAATAGTTTCATTCAGAATAATTCTTAGGTACCTATTATATGATGTATTTTGTGTTGGTGAATCAGTGTTCGTATTGTTCTTCTTTGCTTACTTTCTCATGAAAAAAATTAAGAATGTCTCAATTGAAACCTCTGATATTCAATAATGAAGGATTACATCGAGACGTGAGAGAAAGACTTTCACACAGTGCGGAAAAGCACTACTTTGCGCACGCTCGTAGGGAAGAAAATTCCGTCCGACCGGACCATTCCCTCGAATCGTCTCTATTTTTCTGATTTTACGAGACAACACTGAACACCCATATGTCGAGCAAGTGTGAATGACGGGAAACAAAAACGGCATCTCGCGATCTGTTAATTGCTTGCCTGCGACAGCAGAGAATGATATTAATCCCAGAAGACTTTGAATTATGAACTTCCCGCTGTTCCATAATAATTATCAATTATCCGGAATCGCGTCGAGAGCATATCTCAATGCTGATGTTCCAACATTATTCTGAAGGCATTTTTAATTGGAAACGTGTTCTACTGCCTACATAGATTGTCTCGATAAAAACTACGCGACGTTTCTTCCCATTGCCTCTGATAAAAAGTGCATAGAACACATGAAACCGATATAAAATCACGGCCAATGACCTTCACTTTGGATAGAACGATTTCGATTATATGGAACTCCTGCAAAATTCTCGAAATTCTCTTGAAACGCCAACTTTTTCTCCCCAACAGCATGGTTTCAATGAACGCTCACGATTATTGAACCAAAAAAGACTGTCATCTACACTGTCTTCTCCAAGTCATATAAACGATATGTTCAGTTGAACTGTTTCAAGTTCACCGAACATCTTGGAATATCTAACGTGCCTCAAGGCTCCATTCTGGGGCCAATACTTTTCAATGCTTTCATAAACGGCATTGGTGATGTCGTCGACGTGAACTTCCCGATATATGCAGACGACCCAAAGTAATAAGGTTGTGTGAATCACATAGATTACACTAAAATCGGATCCGATCGTATTCAATGATTTTCCAACGAAAATCGATTCAGCAATGTAGTTTCCATTGAAATCGAAATAACTGTTGTGGAATGTTTCGTAACGAATAACCTATAAGCTATGCAGAATGGCCACGAAAAATTAAATCAATGTTTAATCCTGGAAGCAATATATCTGAAATGTCAATTCATTTTGGAGTGAAAGCTGCGTTAACTAACCAAAAAACAATCAAACATTATTGGCATCCAATGATTCATTCGTTCATTCATTCATTGTGAAATTCTATTTGTATCTTTCACCTACTCGCTTTTGGATACTTTCGAATTTGTGGAACATATTCGATTGGGATGGACAGATTCTGTTCCTGTTAGCAATGTAGTGAGAGAAAAATCAAATAAAAATCGGCAAAATACGTAAATTCAAAATTGTTAAAAAGTAATACAAAACTTTTTTCTTCTTTCCGAATTAACAACTGGTAACTTTATAGCATGAAAATATACAGGGAGCCTCAGAACTATAGAAGTTTAGAAAATAATCCAACAATTTTCTAATTAATTATCCGATGAATTTTCTTCCATATCAAACTGGACCGGTATAGTAATTCATGTGGAATAATCGATGTTCCAGACTCTATACTGGCCAATGTGGAGCAACAGCAGCGTTCCAGATATAGAATGATTCACTTCAAACGCCCAGTATGATTAAATCGAAAAGCAATCAATAACATTTACGAATCGTTTAATTGGCCTAGCATTCATCCAGTCGAATCTAGATCGCAATAACACTCGAAAAACCAAACATAAATCACCGTGTGTAAGATACAATTACTGATAAAGAAATTGTACAGGGTTTCATTTAAATTCTGGAGGGTCTCAAAAAAATTATTTTTTTCGAATGGCCAGTTTGAGATTAGAGAAGAAAACTTTTCGAACTTATTCTATTTCTTCCCTTAAATCATCTGCCGATATCAAAAGATTGTTCGGCCAATCAAGGATTTGTAGGGTTGTTATTTCAATAACTTCTTCGGGTTAATTTTTCTGAATTATTGACATATTTAATTATTGAATTCAATCAATTAATTGATGCCTGGACTATTGAAATTTTTGTGAATCATATCAACTAGTTGCACTATGGAAAGTGATAATTTAGTGATTTATTTGATTTGATTGATGCAAATTATTCGATGGATAGATGAACAATTTATTATTATCATGGTCATTTTCTGTAATCTTGATGTGAAGAATTATTGGAATTTATTTCCTAAAAACATTTTTATGGGAAATGTATTAGATATTTACGTTACTAGTACTGTAAAAGTTTACCGGACGTGTGACGTATAACATTTTATTTCACACTGCTAAAAAAAAAAAATGAACAGTGAAAAATAAAATAATAATCTTTGTTGAAGTGCTACAACAAAAAATGGGAATGTATCAGCAAGTAGCAACTCCCTAATTAATAATTCATCCAATGGAGCTCCTGCGGTATCCATATTCATGGGAACGAAAATTTAACGGTTAATATTAATATTAGCAATAAGTAATTTCTGTGTATTGTTTTGCTGTTGAATTTTTAATAAATGTATTCATGCTTCTGACGCATAACTGAGTTTTCAATATTTACAATCCGGTAAAATTTCATTACGGGATAGTAGCACGTAATAAAATATTACGTGCGCCTATCCTGTAAAAGTCTATTCTCCGGATTGAAATAAGGTACGTAAAGGTATGTTCTATGATGCAGTATGAAATAAAAACAATTATTATTGTTAATATTATTACTATTGTTGTAAGTTAGTGACCAAATGTTTATTCCAAAATATACAAAAAAAAACTCCGGCCCTGGACGATTTTGATCTGGGAATGGTCTAGTTCGATTTTGGGAATTTTCAAAATATAGTACAATCAGAAAAAAACAAATTTTCAACTCCTTCAAGTGTCTCTTCAAGTGAAAATCGCAATAGTTTTTTTATCTATCTCGCTTGATTTCGAGATATTCGAACATGAACAGTAAGGGAAAATCTTCCACCAAACGAAATGATTGATTTCGAAAGTAGGGGTGGCGTCGGTATAGACCACCCCCACCCCTCCACTTTTCCACAGTCGAGTGAGCATCAAACACAACATATGCGACTTCGCCAAAACACATCAAACCCAACATGTGCGACTTCGCCAAAACGCATCAAACCCAAATGTAACACAACCGCAAATGTGGCTAACCTACCTTGATGAGCCGAGTCGGTAGCATACCTAACCTATCTAAAATAGTTCCACCAGCCAGGGGCGTACCTAACCTATCTAATAACCCCACCAGGGTCGTACCTAACCTATCTAATAGCCCCACCAGGGTCGTACGAACCCCCATAAATATTTTCGGGGGGTACACAGGTCCACATCCCCAATGACCCGCCCCACACCGTTTCAATGTCCCACCCCGACCTACAACATACGTCATGCGTCATACGGTGAAACGTCAAAACGATGAAACGTCAAAACGATGAAACGTCAAAACGACGAAACGTCAAAACGACGAAACGTCAAAACAACGAAACGTCAAAGCGATGAAACGTCAATCGGCATCGAGATTTTCGGGGGGTACACAGGTCCACATCCCCAATGACCCGCCCCACACCGTTTCAATGTCCCACCCCGACCTACAACATACGTCATGCGTCATACGGTGAAACGTCAAAACGATGAAACGTCAAAACGATGAAACGTCAAAACGACGAAACGTCAAAACGACGAAACGTCAAAACAACGAAACGTCAAAGCGATGAAACGTCAATCGGCATCGAGATTTTCGGGGGGTACACAGGTCCACATCCCCAATGACCCGCCCCACACCGTTTCAATGTCCCACCCCGACCTACAACATACGTCATGCGTCATACGGTGAAACGTCAAAACGATGAAACGTCAAAACGATGAAACGTCAAAACGACGAAACGTCAAAACAACGAAACGTCAAAACAACGAAACGTCAAAGCGATGGGGAGCGCTTGAAGGGAAAGGGGTATAGTAAAGATCAAATTGATAATGACTTGAAAAATTTCGGGATGACTAAAAAATCTAAAGGGGTGAAAAAATGTGTAGTCAAAAATAAACTAACATTCGACGATTACGTAAATTGTCTGAAGGAGTGTGCGCAAAAGACTGTAACCCAAAAAACAATACGCTCATACAAGCATGAAGTTTTTTCTATTAAACAATCGAAAATCGGTCTAAGTCCACATGATGATAAGAGAAAACTTTTAGCCAATTCGTTCGATACACTTCCCTGGGGTCATTACAGTTTGAATTAATCGAACTTCTCCATGTCTCATCAATTTGTATTTTTTGAGGAAAATGTTACACACACACACCTACACAATTGTATATGATTTGAATATTTACTATAAATATATATTGAAATGTTTTCACTAGAAAATGAAATGAAAAACATTTTGAAAATTCCTGTGCTTTATTTATTTCCCCCTATATACAACATCTGTGAAAATTATTCATAAAAAGAAATCACTTTTGAAAGTAGAGTTTTCAGTTCATGTAGAATACCTCGGTTTGGACAATTAATGTTAAACATATTCCAATCAAAGTCTCCAACCGCAACTAGCTTTCTCTGAAATTCATTGTACTTGAAGTATGTACTTGCTTTGAAAAAATATATGTGTCCGTCAATGTAGCGGAATGCTGAAGTAATATCGCTTGGTATATTTGGAAAAATATCCTCAATTCGTCCTCTGTTGACTAAACGATAATCATCTTCATGCTGATGGTATTCAATGAAAGACGAATTGTTCAAGAACATGTAGATTTTTCCAGTATTCGTTTGGAAGGCGGCATTTATTTCAGATTGTCCAGGTAAATTGAGATTAATTTTTCGTTTGATTTGCAAGTTTGGAAAATAGCTCGAATAAAATTTATTTCCACTTACTACAAATAGATCTCCAGACGTTGTTTGAAAAACGTGATTCACTTTAGCCAATTCTTTTGGGAGATATTCATGTAGCGGTTCAGATTGCATTTTTTCCTTCAGCAGTTTACTATGCATATTTGCATCTCTACTACCGATATCATTTTTCCATACCATATCTTCAGAAATTACATACATTCGATGGTTGTGAAATTCCGGACTGTAAGCCAAAAACATTACATTAGGGTGATTCACTTCACACAAGTTGTGTTCAACCAATTCAATGTCTGGGGTAGTAGTAGTAGTAGTAGTAGATAATGGGAGTACGATTTTTGTATTAACGTTGATTTGAGGGGTGCTTGACGTCATCATCTGTGATGCTGTTGTCGATGTCATTGAATCGAATTTTGGGATGAGGGCGTAGCGTTCTTTGAAACCATACAGCGCTTGGATTGCATATAAATCATCATCTTGTAGGGGCTTTGTTTCACCCTGATACCATGGATACATGATTGCAGTCGCATCATCGCTATGGTATATCCCCAAAGCATGACCAATCTCGTGTACAAGAACCATAAGTAAATTCGTATAACCATCTGGTACTGTTCCATTGCCTACATACCAATTCTCATCACTATCCAAGTGAACTTCTATGCATGACGAATCTGATTTCGGGAAGAAGGCATGCCCCAAGACACCACTCGGCCCATCGAATTTGAATCCACAATTCACACTTCCCATACATACAATGCGAAGAAGGTGATTTCTTTTACCAAACGAAATTGTAATGTCTGGATTGATGCGATTGGGAAGAGTTTTTTTAAATGTTAATTTAGATGCATTCTGCCACATATCGAAAGCCGTCTGAACTACTTCATTATATTTTTTATGTGTAACAGGTAGATACCATTGAATTGTCGTCTTGTTCCATTTATTTCCAACCCGGAATTCATTGTCACCATGTTGGCATCGAGGTTTTTTCATCAACTGTATTGTTTCTTCATTGAGGGTGCCATCTGGCGGTAAATTATATCGATCTTGAAAATGTCTAAGGGCCTCATTAAAATCCGTCAGAGTACTATTATCAATATAACCATATTTTTCAAGATATTTTCGTGCTTCAAGTTGAGTTAGTAGGCTACCACCACCACCACTAACATAGTCATCAGATGTCACTGTGCGTAATGTCAACAGTAGAGTGGTAAAAACAACTGTCTCCATGGTTAGCTTGATGGGAAATGATTCAAAAAAGATTTGTGGAGGTCTTCAAATATAAAAATAAAATCGATTCAGTAACTAATCGCATTTATTATAGGTAAATACATCATATTAATTACATTGTAAATCGGATTTAATTTGAGAACGATAATAAAATAAATATTCACGCAAAGCATTGGTATACAAACATACTATACTAAATCGGTATTTTGAATCCAGCTGTTGTGAGATCTATCAAGACCTAACCATTTCACGTACAGCTTCTGGCCTTTTCTTCGCATCACTTTCTCCACGAGATAGATGTCGGGATTCTTGGTTTTCTGCAACTCCTCATCATAGAAGGCCCCCCTGATTGCCGTCCCATGCATATCTTCCAACAGATATGTGGTGGGATTCGTTATTTTGACTTCGACGATTTTAAATAACTCTGTCGTCCAATTTGGGGTGTACCCCTTTTCGAAAATATGCTTGACCTTGGATATGCGTACAATATCACCAACTTTGAATTTTCGCGGGCCAACAATCTTCAAGTGTGTATAAGATCTATTGAGAATTTGTTTTTCATTGGATTTATCGACTTGCGATGGTTTGCAACCAATCGTACTGTGGTGTGTATCATTGTAGGATTCTGTAATGGTGGGTAGTACATCTATCCACCTGTAGGTGGCATTCAAACTAAAGTATTTGAATAGTTTTTCTTTCAAAGTTCTAATTACACGTTCTGCTATTGCAGCCTTCTTGACGCTGTACGTACTGTAATGGTTTATGTTATGCAATTTCATTAGACTTTGGAATTTGCTATTGTAAAATTCAGTTCCCTGATCTGTTTGCAGATTTTTCGGACATCGTTTTGTGTGCGCTAAAATGTCTGCAAACGTTTTGGTTATTTCCTCGCCAGTTTTCGTTTTCAATGGACGCGTCCATACATATTTAGAGAAACAATCAATCACAATCATAATCATTTTGAAATTTCGATTCTTGTGTGTTGTCAGATTGAAATTGACGTTTCAAACATACAGGCTCGTACTTTTTACGGGTAGGGACAGTAATAACATTGTGCTCTTTTGTGCGTCTTATTTGTTGACTCACAATTTCAACAGGAGGTCCAGGGTTTAAAATCATGTTTTTTATGGCGTCAAAATTTATTATTCGAGATGCCGCATAATTGAGAGAAATGCCTTTAACTTTGCAGATGATTTTGTACTCTTGATCTTTAATACTATAAAGTGTAAACGAATAATTTTTCGGACCAGCTGATACGAATTCTGTGATATAAGAACCAGGACCGTAACTTTCTAATTCGTCGGTCATGTCACCGATAAATTGTCCCGTGGGAATGTCATATTCCCCTGATTTGGATACATAGATGACAGAGTCGGTGTCATAATATAAAACTCGATTGCCCAGTTGTTCTAAATAACTGTAGAGTTTCAGGCGAGCCAATGCTGTGACATAGGCAGCAATAACTACATTCACCGTGGATAAACAATCGAAACTTTCATTTTTATATTCCCAGTTGACAATAAGGGTGTCTTCGTTGATGGGTAAAACAGTATTTATAACACGAGAAGGATCAGTCATCATTTTGAAAAATTCAGCAGGCTGATTAACAATGGATGTCTTGGGCTGATTTTCACGTTGACCGAACTTGCCCCAAAACGAATTCAACATGAGCTTAGCCAATGACCTCAGTCCGGGATTATCGGTGATTTTAGAAAAGTCCAAAAGAATATCCTCCCGCTGTAAAAATTCCTCAATGTACCGTTGCTTCTCCGCATCACTACTACAATACTTTGGCCAATTTGATGACTCTTGTTTGACCTTGATGAATTTGTTCATCATGTCGGTGAATAAACCGGCCACGTTCTCACCAAATTGAACAGTATCATAGGACCAAATTTCTTTGGTCTCAAGAATACGATAACCCAACTCAACGGCTTTCACAACCTCTTCTACCACCCATGAACCAGTTAATGCACGTTCTTCATCAGAATGTTGGCAACTATGAGAATTGTAGCTTTCACCACATGTCCGACAAAGAACAAACATCAATTTGTTGTTCATTTTTTGTGGTAAAACAGGGTGAAATAGGTGTTGAGGAGGAAGTATCGTACACTTTATGAGCCCAGATATGGATGAGAGAGAAACAGCACATTCTTCTTCACCAACAAGTACTTTGGGATGACCAATATACAGGGTGTGACAAAAATATACGGAGCGAATCAGTTATGGAATGTACCAGGAGGAGGAATAAATATTTTCATGTCAGGTAGAAGGCATCAGAAATACAAGATCTTTCAAAAATATACAGAATTAATCAGACGAGGATAAAATACGAGGTGGAAAACGAAGTAACAATACAGGCTCCTTCAGAATTCAATTCGATATAATTTTCAATAAATTGCTAAGGTGAAACATTCAAAGTGAAACAATCAGAAATTACATTTCATGGTAAGAGTTATGAAAAAAAATATATTCAAAGGCGATAAAGTATGTGCGTAACGAATCTGAACAGAGAAAACATGCATCAATAAAGACTTTAGTATCAAGGATGAGACGAAACTTTCTTGAAATTTGGGAAGAACCTTCAGAGATATACCTGAAGATAGACAAATATATACGAGAGGATGAAAAAGGAGGCAGTGTTTGTCCACCAGTAATTCGAAATTGCGATCCTATCAAATCAGTTTGAAAAAGTAAATGTCAATTATTGGATGATTGAGGGGCATTGCGTTCTTTGAAGCCATACACCAATGAAACATAAAAACCATTTGAGCTATCAAACAATCTGTTACATGCATTTCACATTATATTAATTGTAATCAATATTTGATGTTTTTCCAAATGAAATGAAATAAATTCTAATCAATATTGTGTATTTTCATCGAAGGTTATTATTATAGATTAGCATGATAGGTGAAAAATATTTTTACCTTTAAAGAAAAACCTCAATTTTTGTTTTCAACAATATTTTTGAAGTGAACAAATATTTATCTATTTTTCTGCGGTTACCAAATTTCGATATTTTTTCATGCGTGCTATATAACCGAATCACCATCACCAAAAATCATTATTCCTGCTACACCTCGAAGACATCGAGCAATAATCAACCTTTGTGTGTGTGAACCACATCAGCTGACCAATAACAGTGAGTATTTTTATTTTTCGCTGAAAATCATTCCTTTGGTAACAATACGCGTTGTTTATAAATTATTCTCCAATTATTCAACATATATTTCAAAAATTTTTCGAGATATCTCTAAGTCATTCGATAGCAGGGTCCCATATTTAAAATCAATTCAGAGTAGATATATTTTTGTTTTTGAATAAGTTTTTGTCTGCTTATTAGTCATTATGAAATACTTCAGCAGCTTTTTACGAGGTTGAGATGTTCAGGAGAAATCACACCGTTTCATGACAATGATAGAAAAAGCTCGATATTAGATTGAATTCGATTATTTTTTCCACAGAAAATGGAACAAAACATGATCAATCAAAAGAACAAAGGCCATGATACAAAAAAAGAAGAGGACCGTCAGGAGGATATTCATCGTCAGAATGATAATCATCATCAACAACAGGAGGAACAACAACAACAGCAAGAAAAAGAAAAAAAAGAACATCAGCAGTCAATTTATGATGAGGAGGAGGATGATGATTATGATACTGATGATGAATACGAAGAAATTTGTTCATTTTGTCCTCCAGGGAGTGACCTTTGTGTTTGCCCGTGGGGGACAAAAAAGGACAAGGAGGAATTTTATTCACGTCGTCAAAAGTGTGAATTCTGTCCCTTCATGGATAAACATTGTGTTTGACCATGGGGGACAAGAATAGAAGAATTTTGTATCATGAGCAATAAATAAATCATATGAAAACATTGAGATTTTTTATTTCATCATAATTTATAGTTCTATCATAGAATAGAGAATCAATCATTATTATATTCTCTCTAGATTGATCATAATCATCATCATGTGTCAATGGGAATGCGGAATTTGCGGTGTCAGCGTCTGATAGAATTGCCATGCTGGATGCCATGAAATTCAGTGATTATTTTCGCAATATCCTACGATGTTATTTAAGTTTGTTGCAAATTTAATTTCTCTCTACCTATTCATGCGTTCATGAATACCGTGTTTGAAACAAACAGCTGTCAGACCTATTTATTGTACAACAATGATTCCCAGATTGGAATCGACAAAAATGAAGATACTCTCAACCACGGTCTCTCAATTACATCTTTTCCGATATTCTATTCAACATGATTCCTGCATTTCGGTATATCGATGGACACATATACTTTTTTCACCGAGAATACCTATCACAAATACAGCGAATATACAAGAAGACCCTGACGTGAAACGTCGAAAACGTTAAGCGTCATACGGCGAAACGTCAAAACGACGAAACGTCAAAACGACGAAACGTCAAAACGACGAAACGTCAAAACGACGAAACGTCAAAACGACGAAACGTCAAAACGACGAAACGTCAAAACGACGAAACGTCAAAACGACGAAACGTCAAAACGATGACACGTCAAAACGAGGAAAGTCGGGGTGGGCCATTGAAACGGTGTGGGGCGGGTCATTGGGGAGGTGGACCTGTGTACCCCTTGAAATATGTCCCTATCTCCATATGTACTTCAAGGCTAAATGATTATAAATAGATAAATAGTACGGTTTCTTATGGTAAATTGAAACAAATATCATCAAAGTCGCGGCCTTTTCGATTGGAGTCAACCTGTTTTTGGTTTATGAAATATGATATCGGGCTTGTGGTTCGCGATGGACTTTGGACTATAAATATCGACGCATATATGATTTCTGTCATTATCTCCCGTGTTTTCGATGAGTAGTGCTCTCAATTCTTGTTATCAATTTTCAATTTTGAATCAAGTACTTTGCTTACATTTCACCCACACATTTTCTCATTTTTGTATATGAAGTCTTTGTTTTGAAACCTTCATCTCATAGTTTATTCAGATAGCCATTGGTACTATTGTGTGTGTTCAGTCCGAATTCCAATATTTTCCTGGTTTTTCGAAATTTTTCGATATTTTTGAAAAAATTTATTTTTTGAGTTTTTGAGTAAAGATGGAGAAATTCGTGATTGTGAAAGATGTCCTCAGCAGAAATCGACGTTTTGGTGTACAGGCTCGTACTTTGGAGTTCAAACTTACACCGATACCTCAGGGTAAGGAACCAGTGGGGTGGGTGAGGGAAGCTATCACCGAAATTGTTTTGAATGGAACAGAGGGTGTGGAGTCGACAGATAAGGTAGGCTTTACCTTCTGTTCCAAAGATTTCGCGAGAGGTCCAGGGTGGATTTCTTTCAAAAACGCATCAGATGTCTCGGTGGATGATATTTTTTCGAAAATATCGTCCATCTATCAGTCGAATTCTTGTGGCTTGAACACCGAGACCTTCTGTCTCGGAGTTACAACCGTGAAGATGCCAAAGGGCAAAGGTTCTGATCGAAGTCGCCGGCATAACACCTTCGAAGAGGAATGTAACAAGCGTCGGGGTATCATTGTCATTAAAAATAATGATAATTTGTGTCTTCCCCGAGCACTTGTCGTGGCTCAGGCATACGCTGATAAAGACCCCAAATTTAATGATGTACGACGGAACATCAGGAAATTGCAGAACCAAAGGGCTCTGCAATTAATGACTGATGCTGCAGTTTTAGTACCCACAGAAGGGTGTAGTATTCCTGAGCTACATCAATTTCAGAAGCATCTCTCCAACTATAAAATAACTGTATACCAATATGGAACCAAGGGTCGTGATTTGTTATTCGAAGGTGATGGTTCTGGCCCATCGTTGAATTTATTGTTTCATGAGGGGCACTATAACGTAATCATTTCTCTAACTGCAGCTTTCTGCTGTATTTATTACTGTGAGGAATGTCATATTCCATTTGATCACAAGGAAAAACATCGGTGCGGTGGTACTTGTTTTTCATGTCGTACTTCGCCAGCATGTCCCAATGACCAATTGAAAATTGCCTGTGAGTCTTGCAAAAGGTCTTTTCGTGGTCAAGTGTGTTTCGAGAACCATATTCGTAATAAAATCTGCGATTCGATAAGGCGCTGTGAAGACTGTTTCAAAATTGTTACAAATACCAGAACACATACCTGTGGAGAGATCTTCTGCAAGGTGTGCAACGAACATTGCCCGGCTGATCACCTTTGCTTCATTCAACCAGACCTAAAGAACCCTCAAACTAACGATCTCTTATTCATATTTTATGATCTGGAGACTCGTCAGGAGAGCATACAGCCTGATGGTTCGCTTCTTCATGAACCCAATTTGTGTGTTTTTCGCCAATGCTGTGATGTTTGCATAGATACCGATCAACAAATTTGTAAAAAATGTGGCGTTCGTCTTCAAATACTCAAGTGTAACGACCCCATTTCACCGTTTGTTCACCATGTATTGACAATGAGGAAAAAATTCAAAAATATTGTTGTACTAGCTCACAATGGTGGGGGTTTTGATAACCAATTCATTCTCAAATATATTCTAACTAAGACCGACCTTACTCCGGATCTCATCACACGGGGAACCAAAATCATATCTATGGTAGTCGGGAATGTGAAATTTTTGGATTCTCTGAATTATTTCCCAATGGCTTTGGCAAAACTTCCCAAATCATTCGGTTTCACAGAACTGAAGAAGGGTTACTTTCCCCACCTATTCAATAAAGTGGAAAATCAAAATTATGTTGGACCGCTTCCTTCTCTCGAATTCTATTCCCCGGATAATCTAGTCCCAGAGGCTCGTTCTTCCCTCATAAAATGGCACTCTGAAAGAGTCGCTGAAAATTATATTTTCGATTTCTCCCGAGAAATAATAGACTATTGTATTTCGGATGTTGATATACTGACCAAAGCCTGTCTCAAATTTCGTAAACTTATGTTGACCGAAACTAATGTTTGTCCATTCACAGAAGCCGTAACGATTGCCTCAACATGCAATAAAGTATTTCGCAGGAATTTCCTCAAACCAAATACCATCGGAATCATTCCCAAGGGTGGTTACAGACACCGTGACAATCAGTCTGTGATAGCCACCCAATGGTTGCTTTGGGAGGAAAAACAGCGAAATATAAAAATTCAACAAGCATGTCGTTCTTCTGAGGCATTGATAGGCAGTCTGAAAGTTGATGGTTATTCTGCAGAAACCAATCAGGTTTTCGAGTTCCAGGGATGTTTTTTTCATGGATGTCCGAGATGTTTCGATCATCAGAGAGATACCCCTCTCAAAAATTGTCCTTCTGAAACAATGGATCATCGTTATGATGCAACTATTGCTAAAATCAATAAAATTAAATCTTTGGGTTATGAGGTCGTCGAAAAGTGGGAATGTGATTTTCGCCGCGAACTTTCAGAGGAAATTAAAAAATTCACCGAAAATCACCCTCTCATGAAAAATCTCCCCCTTGACCCACGAGATGCTTTTTATGGAGGACGGACAGGAAATATCGTCAAATATTACAAGGCCAAGGAGGGTGAAGAAATCAAATACGTCGATGTTTGCTCTTTGTATCCTTGGGTATGTAAATATGGAAAATTTCCTGTTGGTCATCCCAAAGTACTTGTTGGTGAAGAAGAATGTGCTGTTTCTCTCTCATCCATATCTGGACTCATAAAGTGTACGATACTTCCTCCTCAACACCTATTTCACCCTGTTTTACCACAAAAAATGAACAACAAATTGATGTTTGTTCTTTGTCGGACATGTGGTGAAAGCTACAATTCTCATAGTTGCCAACATTCTGATGAAGAACGTGCATTAACTGGTTCATGGGTGGTAGAAGAGGTTGTGAAAGCCGTTGAGTTGGGTTATCGTATTCTTGAGACCAAAGAAATTTGGTCCTATGATACTGTTCAATTTGGTGAGAACGTGGCCGGTTTATTCACCGACATGATGAACAAATTCATCAAGGTCAAACAAGAGTCATCAAATTGGCCAAAGTATTGTAGTAGTGATGCGGAGAAGCAACGGTACATTGAGGAATTTTTACAGCGGGAGGATATTCTTTTGGACTTTTCTAAAATCACCGATAATCCCGGACTGAGGTCATTGGCTAAGCTCATGTTGAATTCGTTTTGGGGCAAGTTCGGTCAACGTGAAAATCAGCCCAAGACATCCATTGTTAATCAGCCTGCTGAATTTTTCAAAATGATGACTGATCCTTCTCGTGTTATAAATACTGTTTTACCCATCAACGAAGACACCCTTATTGTCAACTGGGAATATAAAAATGAAAGTTTCGATTGTTTATCCACGGTGAATGTAGTTATTGCTGCCTATGTCACAGCATTGGCTCGCCTGAAACTCTACAGTTATTTAGAACAACTGGGCAATCGAGTTTTATATTATGACACCGACTCTGTCATCTATGTATCCAAATCAGGGGAATATGACATTCCCACGGGACAATTTATCGGTGACATGACCGACGAATTAGAAAGTTACGGTCCTGGTTCTTATATCACAGAATTCGTATCAGCTGGTCCGAAAAATTATTCGTTTACACTTTATAGTATTAAAGATCAAGAGTACAAAATCATCTGCAAAGTTAAAGGCATTTCTCTCAATTATGCGGCATCTCAAATAATAAATTTTGACGCCATAAAAAACATGATTTTAAACCCTGGACCTCCTGTTGAAATTGTGAGTCAACAAATAAGACGCACAAAAGAGCACAATGTTATTACTGTCCCTACCCGTAAAAAGTACGAGCCTGTATGTTTGAAACGTCAATTTCAATCTGACAACACCTCCATACCATATGGTTTCAAAAAATCAAAACCTCAAGAATAAAAGTTAACAAAGGATTTGAGTACAAAATCAGCCGTTTTCACGGCTAAAAATATGAAGTTTTTGGTTGAATACTTGAGAAAAAGACCCGATATTATAAAAAGAGGCATTATCCAGTAACCTAATGAGAACAGTCGTCTGTTCTTACGAGTTATTCAACCAAAATCTTCAGAATAGTGGTTAAGGTAGGCCTTTTGGGGAGCTTTCCACTTTCAAAAAAAAGCAACACACCTTCCCTCATTATAAGCCAATCCCCACCCCTTACCCTATCCCTATAATTAGCAACTATTCATTTCATCAAAGTCATTATCATCTAATGAAAAAAGAGCCATAAATTCAGTATTCATACTGTCATAGAAAAAGATGCCAAAACAAACTTATGCAGAAAGAGCCATATTAATTCAGTGTTTATGCTGTCATAAAAAGATGCCGAAAATCTTATGCAAAAGAGCCATCCTTAGCTAGCCGTCAGTGTTTATGCTATTATAGAAAGATGCCGAAAACCTATATTTTGACAACCATGTATACCTTTGATATATGTATATGTATTTTTCGTTACCATCTCGAATGGTGTTTCTCGACATATTGTTACGTTGATATTTGTTGGTACCATGTTATGTTTCACCTCGTGTATCTGTTTCGTTCATATTTGTTTCTGTAATCTTTATCTATATGTTATTGATCTCACGATGAGAAGCAATTTTATTTTTCCAGGTGTACCTGCAGAAAGTTTGATTATTTTTTCTGAATGTCGACGTTCTTTATAACTATATGTCACTGCACATACTTTTGTATAAACTCAAATCCTATTTTTGAATATATTGTAATACTATTTGAAGTCCTTGTATATTCTTCCCATACCCTGAGTTCATTACAATTCTAATTTGAAAACAAAAACCATTAACGAAAGACTGTATCAAGAATTTTACGTTTTTCGAAAAAATTCTTACTAACTACACACAAAACTAAACTATTATAAGTTCACGTAACACCTTGTATTACTAACCGACTATTATTTAGGAAATTGATGAATACCTCTACTTTATCCTCGAGATTGAATTCGAAATTGAAAAGTATCAATTTTTCAAATGTAGTTCTGTGACTAATTATATCATAATTATTATATTTCAAATACGTCTCGAAATCAAGATTTTCGTGTCATTTGAATATAGTTTTCCTATCCAAGACTGCCTTTTTCGAATACGATAGCCCGAAGGCCATTTCGCGAAACGCGTGGGAATTTAACATATTTTGGAGGGCTGGCAGAAACAGTACACCAAAAATTCGAACCGATGATAAATAAGCCAGCATATTTCACTGTGTATTATTCATCAAAAAAACGTCACGATCTGAAATGCAGAAAAGAAGCCACTTACCGTCTTTTTGGAAATCTAAACCTGAACACTTCACTCTGGTTGCACCCTCTATATTATATAACACATCTCACGAATAAAATGAAATGATTTCATAAGGTCCGAGACGTTCGAATTCAGATCACAGTAAATGCGTCTTTTCCGAAAACTGTAACGACATTGTTCTCATATAATAATTTGCAGAATATACAATAACTATTTTCCACAGACGTAGATATGAATAACGATATAATTGGACTTGAGAAAATCACTGCTAAATACTGATTCGAGATACCTTCCACAAATGAATCTTCCATTCGAATATATGGATGATGAAGGTAAATGATAAACGTGAAAACCTTTATATATTTATTATGGACATCTGAACATTACACAGCCATTCATTTCCCCATGATTAATACATTTACATTTCATAAACAATGTTTCTGATGCTGTATTAGATGAAAAAGTAGAAAATTGAATGATTTTTTTGATATGTAAGACTAATTTTGCAGCATATCCTTTTCTTCGATGTTCCTTCAACGTATAGATTAAATTGAGTGTTTTTGGATTGCTATGTTGCTTCAAAGGATCAAAGTCCATTCTTGATATCAAAGCAAACGATGTTGGCTTCTCGTCGATATATAGTATATAGCATGATATCTTTTGATCATGATACCATTGTTCGATTAATATCTTGAACTTGTCACTGACATGTAATTGTTTGATTCTGTTCACTGCTGTCGCACCATAGAAGAACTTGATTTTTTCCATAATTCAAAAAGGTATTCGCTCTCGACTACTTATATTCAAAATTTTTGCAAGTTATACCAACCTCAGAAAAAATTTCAGCTGTGGCATTGTATGAAGAAGGAGTGGGGGTTCACTGTTGGTTTCTTGTGACTACTATCATTTGTTGACGGATGGAATGAAGGTAGAAGTTTTGGAGCCTAAAGGGAGTACTTCCACGTGTATTCAATAGAGGAAATGTGGTAAGAAATGTTCGACTGCGTCAAAGATACGTGACGGGTGCGTGATTTGACGTTTTTTAAGTTAATTACCTATAATCTGTACATTACATATTTTTATAACAATCATATTGAAGCGTATCTCTGGAACGATGGTAATGCATTTATAAATGGCAACATAGATTGTTATATTATCGGATAATTTGTAACATAAGACAACACTGTAACGATAATTGTCTGAAGGTATTGAATACGAGCGGTTATCGCTATCTCTCCCACTCTGATTGTCACACATTGTTTTTGTACTCGGAAACAAAACGTAATCAATTCGCTTGCTTATTCGACCTTATCAATATGAATTCCATACAGACATCTCTGACGCGTCGTATTCTTTCTGACGTAATTATAGATCGCTTCTCATCAGAAAGTGCGAGTCCACCTTCAACGAAAGCAGACGTCGACATATTTTCTCTACGCTGAAAGTGAAATCCTAGAATAACAATATTTCATCATCTGTTTCGGGAAATCATTCGATATAATAGTTCATGCTCGTTTCCTGAGGAAAAGGACACTCAAAATTCACAACCACGCCGCTGATTTGAAAATACCTAATGACCTATTCATCGTTTTGGCGTTTCATCGTTTTGACGTTTTACCGTATGACGCATGACGTATGTTGTAGGTCGGGGTGGGACATTGAAACGGTGTGGGGCGGGTCATTGGGGATGTGGACCTGTGTACCCCCCGAAAATCTCGATGCCGATTGACGTTTCATCGCTTTGACGTTTCGTTGTTTTGACGTTTCGTCGTTTTGACGTTTCGTCGTTTTGACGTTTCATCGTTTTGACGTTTCATCGTTTTGACGTTTCACCGTATGACGCATGACGTATGTTGTAGGTCGGGGTGGGACATTGAAACGGTGTGGGGCGGGTCATTGGGGATGTGGACCTGTGTACCCCCCGAAAATCTCGATGCCGATTGACGTTTCATCGCTTTGACGTTTCGTTGTTTTGACGTTTCGTCGTTTTGACGTTTCGTCGTTTTGACGTTTCATCGTTTTGACGTTTCATCGTTTTGACGTTTCACCGTATGACGCATGACGTATGTTGTAGGTCGGGGTGGGACATTGAAACGGTGTGGGGCGGGTCATTGGGGATGTGGACCTGTGTACCCCCCGAAAATCTCGATGCCGATTGACGTTTCATCGCTTTGACGTTTCGTTGTTTTGACGTTTCGTCGTTTTGACGTTTCGTCGTTTTGACGTTTCATCGTTTTGACGTTTCATCGTTTTGACGTTTCACCGTATGACGCATGACGTATGTTGTAGGTCGGGGTGGGACATTGAAACGGTGTGGGGCGGGTCATTGGGGATGTGGACCTGTGTACCCCCCGAAAATATTTATGGGGGTTCGTACGACCCTGGTGGGGCTATTAGATAGGTTAGGTACGACCCTGGTGGGGTTATTAGATAGGTTAGGTACGCCCCTGGCTGGTGGAACTATTTTAGATAGGTTAGGTATGCTACCGACTCGGCTCATCAAGGTAGGTTAGCCACATTTGCGGTTGTGTTACATTTGGGTTTGATGCGTTTTGGCGAAGTCGCACATGTTGGGTTTGATGTGTTTTGGCGAAGTCGCATATGTTGTGTTTGATGCTCACTCGACTGTGGAAAAGTGGAGGGGTGGGGGTGGTCTATACCGACGCCACCCCTACTGAAATTCTCAATATTCTGCATTTTGATATGACATGTTTCTTCAGATTTTTGGTGATGAACGTTTTTTCTTGTTTTTTCTTCGATTGGCATTCGTACTCCCAATGGGTTAGACTCATAAATCAGCAGATATTCGAAAATCTGTATAGGTATTTCGAAAAGTCGATTTTGGATAATTGCGAAAAAGGTAAACTTTCGCATATTCTTAAAAGTCTCGAAAATTTCGGTACAAGTTATTTTTGACACGTTGGATTTGAGAGAATGATTAGTATTCCATATCTCGCTTGATTTTCGAGATATTTGGTGATGAGAGCTTCATACTGAGCTCAATTTGTTTCGCCGATCAATGAAAGGGTTGATATTTCCAAATAGAGGAGCATCATCCAGAATGCCCAAATTCAAATTCCCGCTAAATTCGATCACTTTTCAAGTAAGATCACATGCTCAGAAAGTTTCTGTGGATGCCCACAATGCAAACAAAATTTCCTCATCACAAGAATAAACGAATGAAAGTACCGATCAAAAAAAGTACGTGCTGGAGAATAAATAAACATCATCGTTCGATAAATGCGGCCATTGTTTCATGAAACGATCGTTTCTTCGTCAACTCGGACGTTCTCGTGATTTATTATTTATTAGATGTGATAGGCGGATGCAAAAGGATATCGTGGCGTTATGGAGTCGTTCGAAATTCCTGGAAAGACTTTTGCTTTCGTTCCTCCTGTATCGAATTTCTCTGTCTGGACGTAATCTGTTCTAGACATGGGTCGATTCGTTCGTACATTGAATGACTTTATGTATCTCTAAAGGAGCAATGGCCTGCAATTCTTTATCAGAAAAAGGTTTCCAGAATGCAAAAACTTGTTTCGAGGGACGTATCATGAAAGTTAGGTTGATCGCTGAAAAGATCCTTCAATTGCCTGCAATGCACTGCCTTTGTATTCGAAATTGAAGTGAGTTTTCCGAATTTCCACTCAATCAAATCTCGAAATTTTCTTTACGATGAAATTGAATAATATGATCAGCCCGCTTCGTGGAATTTCGTGTGGAATATATAAATCTTCTGCACGACCTTGATGAATATTGCGAATCAATAGTAAATTTCCCTCCCAATTTTTGACAAATACCCCAAATACTCGGGAAATCCCTAAAATCTTTAGACAATTCTATTGAAAAATTATGAAACCTTCTCTCTCGAATATTTGAAAATTTGAAATTCATCTCGTGAATCCTTGGGAAAATCCTAGAAATCTCGTAGAAAACTCCTAGAATAATTGTGATAAATCTCCCGAATCCCTAGGAAGACAAAAAAAAAATTCCCAAAAATTTCTCAATTCTTGGTGAATCTAAACTTCTCGATAGTAAAAGTGTTCTCAACGAATATTTGTATTCAAACAATTTTGAACACATCCACCCTTCAAAATAGCTGAACTTTGGGTGAAGAAAAGTCAGAAGATCGTCTATGATCATCACTCACCATCTCATGCACAGGGTTGTTCAGGAATAATAGTGACTGCTATTTTAGTTTCTCGGATGAACCAACGATTCTCAGGAATTCTCCCTTTTTGGAATGCTTCGCAAAAACACTCTATTGTTTATTTCACTTGCGCCATTATTTCCAGTCATTCTGGATCGAAATTTTATCGCAAATAAAATAAACTGGAGTTTTTACTGCGCCTAGTCACGTTTATTAACACTGCGATAAACACCAGACGTTTATGGAGGCAAAAAACATGAGGAAATGGTGCCATCTACGGAATTTTCTGTGGAAATATCCATCGATTGGAAAACCCATGTTGCTTCAATTTGGCTCATGATATTTATCTGGAACTACTCGCTTCTGTCAGCTCGTAGTTTTGTCGAAAATATTATTTTCAAAGTCACCTATCAAGAATCTTATGTTACACCCAGTGTGAATTTTGTTCTGCGGATTTTTTCACATCATTTCTGCTGTTTTCGATTTCTGAACTCTAAATCGGTCAATCCCTTGAAAACTGCAGCATTGAGAACTTTTAGTTCTCTAGGAATATAGCACTCTAATCAACCTCCTTTGAGTTTTTTGCATCAGATCAAAAAACTATTTAGATAAACTAATTGATGTTCATAAATATCGTTCTTTTTAATTGAAAGATATTTACTTGGATCCATACTTTATCCCAACCCTGTATAAACATCGATTTCCTGGTTCATCAATAGCACTTATTGATGCATCTGCTGAATCGAGAGTTAGTTACATAAACTATACGATACTAACAGTCAAATGAGCGATATATAGGCCAATAATGATTATTAACTGCACGAACAATCGAGAAATGGTGTCAATCTAATCATGATGAACCACAGCGAATGTTTGATACTTCGCCACGTCCAATTCCTCTTCACCAACCAGATTGTAATAATAATCACGATATGTGTATCAAGATGATAAAGATACTAATCACATTGCAAAGTCATTTTCGATGTAGACAATTGATTGGAACCTTGTTTTGTACAACAAGTTGTTGCATCTACAAAGTTTCAACACAATTTTGAAGTCACACAGATAATCGCATTTTTTTCCAAGAAGATGATTTCGCGTTGACAATATCCACTTATCATCAAGCATGGTCCGGTTAACCACTTCTGGACAAACATAAGAAGAAATCAGCTTTCTCAGCCGACAGATTCTAGGAAAGAGATATCTTGATGGTATTTACCGAGAGGATATCTCGAATTTATTTTTCCATCTCAAACAGTGATTGTACTGATGGAAGCAATTATTGTAATCTAGTCAACACAAGAAACGTGAAGGCTGGTAAATACTCCCTTCAGATAGAGAATAGCAGTGGCGTAATTATACGATTCGCCCCCTTCCAATATAAAGAATTTGAACCAACGATAATTGTATTTTTCATTTTATAATACTTATTTATACACTTCAACTTGTTTTTATAATGAATCACTACGTGAAGTAGGTACATACTAACTCCATAATTATAATTACTTGATGTTGTAATAATTCACTTAAAATTAAAGGCACCTAAATTTAATTACATATTGAACTGAAATCACAATTGTTGTTCATGTACACAATTGTAATTATTAGAATATCCTTGTCAGCAAGTTCTCTTATAGAAAGTGACGTTTCTATTTCGTGTCTAAAAGAGTATCGAAAACTGAAAATTCCCTCGGAAAACGAGATCAATAAATCAGTGTCGTTCAAATTTCGCAAAGTGGCAGGTTGCAAGACACTGAAATTGGAAACAATTTGATTTATTCCAAGGAAACGCGATCTTAGTTACAGTAATACATTTTTTCAATTGTGTATGCAACTTAGTAGGTACCTTGAGAAAGTCAAAGACAAAACTACTTTTTTTTACTAAATGTTCAATTATAGACGGAGGCTGGAGGCCTGTGGCATTTTTAAGACTTGCCACACTAAAGTTATGCCACTGGAGAAAAAATATACAGTTAGTTACAGAAGGCAACGAACATATTCCAACACGAGACTGAAACGGACGTGTTCTTGAATTGCCTTCCATTCAAAAATTCGTACAAGTCGTATAGAAAGTATAGTCATCTACTCCATCTTTCTAGGGAACAATATATCCCTTCACTTTGAGAGCATTAATCTCAACAAATTTTAAGTACTTATCGGCAGTTCATAATTATCCAGATACGATTGTAATTACGCTGATTTCGTTCGCAGGCCCCTAATGATTTCTCCAGGCTCTTTCTGCGAAATCGTAGAGGCAGATGATTTTGTCTCGTTGAATCAAAAAACCACCGGAGCGCATAAATAATAATGTCAATTTCGTTAGGAGCCCTTTGTATACCTCTGCTATCTGTTGACGTTCGACGCAAAGTTGTAGGTAGCTCATTACGAGTTCAACTCTCCAGTGGCGTGCGTCAATTTATTATACGAGGTGTAGCATTGATATTGAGGAAGGAATTCGAAATGTAACTCCCTTGCTCGAAAAATAAGGAAATAGTTTTCATGAACTTTTTTTATAAATATCCTTAGTTTCGAAGCATAGATTATCGAAGTTATTTTATTTTTAGTTTTATCGGAATTCATTGGGTTTACATACAACAAGAAAATATTCCCGATGTAGTGAGAACTTCGCCAGGTCCGTAATTAAAAAAAAAATGATATTGCCGATTGGAAAAAAAATTTAACGACGTCATCGTGTAGAGCAGGAGGAAATCACGTGACTCGATTGAAAACTTCTTCCCAAGTATCAAGGTTCAAGGACAAAGAATGTTTTGGCCTTGTTCCCATTTTCCGATACCTCGGAAACTGCATGCAATTTGGCAACTCCGTAAATGCACACTGAATGTCCTTCAAAGAGGACTACTTTTCTCTGATTCAACCAAACGGTTGAGGAGATGGAAATGTTAATATTGCCTAAAGAATTGATTACCTCCACACCTACTTCAAATGGATCCCTTTCAGATACGCCACTGGTTCCATCTATAAAATTAAGCCGGAACTTGCCCGTTTATTAGCTTCCGATGACCGGACACACCCTATAATGGACCTAAATATAGGCATGGGCTGTAATGATGTATCTACACTGAAAAAAATTTTCATTGACAAATTGAAATATAGGAGAGTTGATATCTGTTATCATTTGTAATTTGTAATATTGTACGACACCTAATAGCGTTTGATTGAGACTCATTTAACATATTTTCCTTCGTTCCAGGAGCCAGCAATCCACCCGAAAATCATCTTCTGACGCAGGTGAGCACAAATTCCATTAGAATCTCACCCAGTTTGATATGCAATCAATTCTTAAGAATCCAAATATTCCAAGCTAACGGATCACACATTATGGTGTATCACTTCCTTCACTATTTTTGTGGTTGGAAAAAAAATAAAAAGAGTATCACTTACAGGCGTTTCTCCCTCCCAGAATCAACAAATAAATGTATTGCGCTGGTTTTGCTAGAATACCCAACTCGAAATTTTGCCAAAAATACCTTGCTAACATGTCGCCCTGTACATCATGTATAACATCTTGAAATACCGAGCTCATAACGTCATCATTCGCATTTGTATATACCGAAACGAAACTTTTATTTCCTCAGTATAAAGTGTTATGAACATACGGATATAAACAATATCCTTTATAACTTCTGACGAATTTCTCTCACATGAAATTGATCATTACTTCGAATAAGCAAGCGTTCCATCAACATAACCGATTTGTTTGTCTTTATCTGTACCAATAAATATCCACCATGAGCGTTTCGGGTGTCAATAAACTCATCAATGGAGAGTAATCGCCTCGATTCGATCTTCATTCTTCTTGTAATGAGAAATCAGGCGCAATATAGATAATCGATGCTCGCACAGATTGTTTTGACAGCGCGATAATTACTTTTTTGTACGGATGTCATTCGGAATGACGATTTTCGTTTATAGATAGATGAATTGAAAAAACTTGCGCGCTCCAGAATCAATGATAACAGTATAGTGTAGAAACAGAACAGTATTTTGGTACAATCGGACTCGTAGGGAACAAATCTGCTATCGAAAAAAATCAATTCGTTGAGATAACGGAGTAATCTCGCTCCTAAATGCGTTTTTAGCCGGAAAACTCACTATTTTCACTTTGACTAGTCATATCTCCGAAACGGTCGGTCCTACGACCTCGATCTACTCACTGATCGATTCCTCGTTCGATTTTCATCTAGATCGCACAGTTTCAAACGATTCGATGGCGAATTGCGAAATTTCGTTTATGTCTGAAAATCCAAGGTACATATTTAAATGCGTTTCTTGCCAAAAAACGCATTATTTTCACTTTGACTCGTCATATCTCCGGAACGGTCGATCCTACAGACTCGACTCACCCACTAATCGATTCCTCGTTCGATTTTCATCTAGATTGTAGAGATTCGAACGATTCGGTGAGAAAATGCGAAATTTCGTTTATGTCTGAAATTCCAAGGTACAAATCCATCGAAAAATTCGTATGTTGGAAATTTCGAAATTTACAATTACTAATTTTGACCCGTAAAAAACGGATCTTGTATCAAAAATCATCAATTCTCACAATTAACGGAATAATCTAGCTCCTAAGTGCGATCTATATCTCCAGATCGGTCGGACCTACGTACTTGATCAACCCACCGATCGATTTCGAAAAATAACAATGTCAATAAATTAAAGATAATAAATAGAAAGGAAAATAGAAATAACAATAAAATAACAAACTGTAAAATGTTCCGTATGAAGGAAATAGTGAGAAAAGAGTTCATACACATCGTGTTCGAACACTATTTTTTTTTTTTTTCATCTGTGGACAACACGAAAGGGAAACCTATGATGTTCGAGGAACATCGTGTTAGCAAAAATAGTAACGTAAGTTACAGAAGGAAGCGTTTTATCTCCAACAGCCACTCAACTTTTGAGGGCACAAGGCCATTTTTCCACAGAGACGCACCTCAATTTATATCTTTCCTTCTCCCTTCCCTCCTCCCCTTCGTGAAACACTTTGTGAATCGACTTCGCCGAAGAAATTGCATCTGAGACTTTTCCGGCACTGGTTTCCCAGGAAATCTCACCCCACAACTCGACACAATGGCGATTATAAGTCTCGGAAAATAGCCCTTCGCAAATAGGGTCGAGATTACGGGGGTTAGTCAAAGCGCAAGAGAAGAATTTTCTATAATAATCCTGAAGATGGCACCAAATGCATTTTCGCGGTGTTATTTCAACCACTTGCAGATTCAAAACAACACCAGACGGTGTCAAGGATCAAAAATGGTTCTGCGTATAGGTGTTCAAACGGAGAAAACGTTTTCTTTCAATTCACCACTAAGCCAGGGTGAAGACTTAACACCTTCCAGTGTAAAGTATGTACACTCAGTGCCTACTCTATCGTAACGCGCCAGAACATCACTCTCGTGACGTCACACTAGTAGGGACAAAATCAGGGCAGTGGAAATAGTCTCCCCTGATGCTTTGATGTACCACAAGAACACGGTTTTATTCATTTTTCAGCTTTTCATGGGATTTTCTCTCCTCGTTTCTAAAAAATTGAGTAGAAGTTATCAAAAATTATTGCAATTTATTTGTAGTAAGGACAGATTTAGGATCTGGCCCAAAATGTCACTGCGCTTGAAATTGAACCTTTAGATACCTAAAAGAGAAATTCTCTATTGGTCAGTGACACCTTGTTTTTGAAAAAAATTTGGAAATACAAATATATTTAATAAGAATAAAACCTCTACTTATCTTGGTGGACGTTTCGGGAACGAATCTGCTCCCGTTCTGAACACAATTGAAATATTTTTCTCTTCGTAAAATTTTTTCAAGGTGTCACTGACAAATAGATAATTTATCTTTTAGGTATCGAAAGGTTTAATTGCCCGTGCAGTGACATTTTGGGGCAGATCCTAAATCTGTCCTTACTACAAATAAATTGCAATAATTTTTAATAACTTCTACTCTATTTTTTAGAAACGTGGAGAGAAAATCCCACAGAAAAGCTGAAAAATGAATGTACCACCTCCTCGAAGAACTTACAGACAGTATTTAATAAGGTTATAGTTAGAAAAAAATATCAAGTGATGAAATTTGTAGAAAACAGAATTTGCTAGGAGATAAATGAACATTCACTGATCTGAATGTGACGGTTTGTGAAATATCGCATATCGAAAGGAATAGACTCAATTTGGATTTGTAGTTTCTCAGACGGCTGCCAAAATTGGAATCTTCAAAATGAAGAAAAAATTCAACCCTGCGAAGGCTCCTCGTAGCGTCTAGATTGACTGTGATTTTTCTTGAAATATTTGTTCATTTTCTGTCATATTTGTATCTTGTTGAATTCTCTCATGAAGCCTCGTTGATAAATCAACGTTTATGACACTCGTTACACAATTATGCAATTGTAACAACAGAATTCTAAGCGATCCTGTTCCAGTGAGGTCGTTATGTAAATGACGTTCCCGAAATGTTTACAACATCGTTGCAAACAGTTATTCGAATTCAATTCGAGCGCTTGGATAATGATGATGTTACAGATTCCTACAGAATTTCGAATAATATTCGGGCTTCCGGGCTATATCGACCCTTCTCTGATGAATATTCATAGGCAGAATCGGTACTCGGGCAATATTATGCGGTTTTGGAACAGGTGCTTCTGTATAATAACAATATGCCGAGGAATTTACAACCCCTGATACATTTTCTAGATATTACGCAGGGTGCTATGGCTGAATAAAAATATCGGATAATCGATCACCTAAATGATCATTTGTTTCACAATATATTTTTCATGCCATGATGAAATATCTGAACTAATTATGAGAAATGATTAGGAATAAAAATCAATTGTTGCCAAACATTGAACTAAGAAATTGATTTCTTGTTGTTTGTTTGTCACTGACGAATAGAAAATTATTCTTTTAGGCTTCTGAAAGTTAAATTGCAAGCGCAGTGACATTCTGGGGCAGATCACAAAATCTGCCCTTACTACAAATATACTGAAATAATTATCAAAATTTTCATTTTCATTCTCGAGGAGATCCCAAAAAATCTGTTAGTATATCAAGAAGTGAAATAGGAATAATTTAGAAAAAAAGTGAATGAATCTTTGATCTTAGAGTTTATAGCTTAGATCAACTCATTTTGAGGAAGAACCATTTTCAAATTGCCCGTGCATTATTAAAAATGCACATATAATTAATCACATTAATAACATTCACACCATGATTTTTCATCAGCTTCACAATTCAATAAATTCCACCAATTCAGACATATTCATTAGAGCGTGAAAGATATATTGCCGACGTCTGAAAATAAATAAACTCAGTTGAAAATGTTAAAGGGTCCTACCAAAAAAACTTGAAGTATCTATAACACATAAACGAAAACATTTCACACATAATATATTACCAGATATCAAATTACACATTCACACAGTAGGTAACACGATATATGTTCGATGCAACCCCCTACAAGAGCTTAGCAAATCGAACGGTGTTGCCAGATAAGATATTAATTCAGTATCATCTTGGCCAGAAAAAATTATTGAGAAATTGCATAATACATTCAATTTATTTGAACTAAAAACTCATGTATGTCGAGGAAGCTTGAAAAAAGTTGCTTATGTTTACTGAAGGATGTATTCTGAGAAATTTTTTCCATAATAAAGAAATCAGAATGTATATGTAAATATGTGATATGATATGAAGCACTCAATCAATAGATCAACATGAAACAAATGAATATAGCAGACCAAAAACTAGTGGTTATTGTCGATAGCGTCATTGATGATTCTTTTCCCAAAATCCGTCATCAATAAAATAAAGTCAAATGTCATATGCCTCATCTACCTATTATTTTAATTATATATTCATTCATTCATTGATTCATTCATTTATTTATTCATTCATTATTTATTTCAGAAACAGAAACATACGAAAAAAATACCTTCTATGATAACTACATCAATCATAAACAAATAATAAATAGGCTTTTAATCAATATTTCAATATTATCAATTATGAATCATGAAAATGAATGGAAATTATTGTAATAATGATAATACTAACCACTAATTGATAATATATAATGATAATGATATTTATTCGAAGTAAAGATGACATCAATTGTGATCATAAAAAATTCAAAAGGAAATAAACATCAAAGATTTCGATGAGTGCATGGCACTTCTTTCGAAAAAAAACAGAAAATTTCACAGTTAAAATGAATGAATATGTAAATATTGTATGAAAAACGAACAAGAACTAGAGGTTTGTTGAACAAATATTTTCTAAATAGTCGTAGACACTTACACACCTATACATGGATTATCGTGATAATTTCAACTTGGCAACACTGGATTGAATCTCTCAGAAAGTCTAGACTCTAGACAGTCTGAAATATCAAATCCCAATTATTATCTCCCTCATTTCCCAGCTAATTTCTGTTCTCGACGTTTCACGATAATCGGGAAAGTAGATTGGAATTCATTTAAATCCTTCTGAAGAAGCGATTTAAAAAAGTCAGGAATATGACTGAGAACCGATAACATTTCCGCTAAAAATATTCTTTCATTTTATGTGGAATAGCTTGGAAACGAAACTTAACGACACAGGATTTGATGGTCTTTGATCGAAAATTTCACTATTCAAATAACATGAAATCAAAAAACAAAGCTAGAAAAACTGTTTCCTGGAGTTACCTTTCCGATTGCATATATCCTGTACCTTCCCATTCAAATACGCCATTTCGTATCAATTTCTTACTATTCTGGTAGCCCAGTGGATAGAGTGCTTGAATTAAGCCGGAAGACCTCTAAAATGGGCAGAGGTTCGAATCCCGTGTTAGCCCAACGCGCTTTTTCTCTCATTCAGTCAGCATTACCCATACAGTATAACGCTCATTAATTGGCTTACGCTGTGCATCAATGCTGACAGATAAACCTCTGTATATCCTTTCGATAGAACGATTCTGAGCTTTTGAAATGGAAACGCAGAGAACATTTTTTTTCAACCACACATCGATATTATTACTCAATTTTCAGTCGAATTGTTCTTTCGAAATTTACTCTGCTATAATTGTTCCTGTAGAATTTCATTTGTTTAACGTCCCAAGAGACGATACCGGCACTATATGCATGATATGAAATCAATGGAAAATTAGGAGAGTGAATTTATAAGAAAAATTGGAATGATAAATGAGAAAGTTAAGAGCGTGGGTGGGGTCAAAATATACGGAAAGATTCTGTACAATATGCAGTATTGTCGGCGTACAAAACAATTTTAAATTTTTTCAATTTCAATTTAAACCTCAAGGCGGTGAAATGCAATTCAGAAGAAATCAGAGGGGGGAAGTAGGGGTCCGCGAACAATTACTCTAATAAAAGGGCGTTATACTTAAGATATGTCCCTGAAAAAAAATATAGATAATTATTAAAATTTCTATTTGTATTTCTTATGAACGAGAGGAGAGATAAAATACCAAAGACTCGAAAAAAAAAATGATCTTGATGAAGTTATGGGGTTTCAAAATATACATGAAGATACTAGACAATCGATCTGTGGAGTATATTTGGAAAATATTTCAAAAAAAGCCATCTTCTGGACCCCTAGTATTCCAATGAACCCTTCCAAGTATACAAGCTTTTGGTAAAATATTGCATAAAGAGTAGCGTTCTCGACAAAAACTCCTTTATGACCTGGATTGCTGTAGGAATATCAATCTTAATTCTCGGTCAAAAAACGACCTGGCGATGTGGAAATTAAAAAGCCGTTTTGCTCCGTACCCGGTAATAATGCTGAAATAAATTACGTTTTTAATGGCGATTGTTTTGTATATGCCGTTCCGAATTGCCACTGAAATGAATTCAACCGCGCGTGGTCTTTACAAGACCGTTATTAACCGACACCTTTCCCCACTTTTCGCCATTATTTTCCTTTGTTTGCTCTTCATCACTCAACGGGGTGGTTTCCTGATAATAGGGTGTTCCAATTCGAAGGGAAAGAACGGCAAATCTGTCCCGAAACAGACTCTTATTTATATGCTATCACAAATATGAATCCTTCTGAATTCACGTACAGCATGGTGTGCCACAAGGCTCAGTACTGGGACCACTCTCATGAGCATGAAAGATCAGCCATACACATGAGATCAAGAAGATGAACAAGAACTTCGATAACCTCGAAATAGTGTCGAATAAAACATAGAAAATATCCACTCAGTATATTGAATCAGTTCCAAAAGTTCAACAGTGGACATTTCGAGTACAATCATTGACAGTTCACTCGAATGGGGACCTGTCATTTATACTTCACATCTCATTTTTTCCAAAAATAGGCAATAATAATACTGACTCACTTAGGATTAAGGGATAACTGTATGCCTTATTTCAAACTTATCCGAATAATGCCACTCTCATGTTAATATATTTTCAACTCTTTGCTTGAAATTCGCAAAACTCAAATCTTTAGATCGTTATCGTTAACTAATAACTAGGAATAGTGAATTATCGAAAGCCCCGAAGTCCAGACTGAATGTAACTGCAAATAATTCACTAGACCTCGGACTCTTTTTCAACAATCTTTCAGCAGATTTGAGGAAAGTAAGTCATCATCGATTTAAAAAAAAAATACGGTACTCTGTTGTCGAGTACATGAAAACCGCCTATATTCTTTGGGAGTCATCCGTATTTAAATTCGAATTTCGATTCGTGTCATATATATTTTTTTACTGTATATTCAATTCATGTGAAAATTATTTATCCAAAAGCTCGGCGAAAATTATCTATTATAGCATTCAAGTAAGTCGCTACTGATTGGTTTATTCTTGCATTTCTTCTTCAAACTGGGACATCCTGTACAGCCAATCTTCTTATGAATTCATTTAGTCGGCTCGATCATCGAAAGTGACAATTTTTATATCGACAGGAAATTATTCAAATTGAGGTGGGAAAATCATCAATCACCCGAACAGAAATTTGACAACCGTTGAGTTCGATGATTCCACATATCATCCACTCGCTTGACTATCGAACTATACTTTAATCATTATCATCCTGAATGAAGCCATACAATTTCAGACACAGCGATGATTGATGATGGTTCTATGATATACGATGTACAGGGTGTCTCTAAAAGGTTGGGACATAGCTATGGACTATTTGGACTCCAGGGATGAAAATAAGTTCGAAGAACTAGATTATCCACAACGAAAATGCACGCCAGGTCATCAGATCAGATTTAACTTTTTGGCTGATCGACCGCAAAAGCTTATTTAATTCCTGTTTTCATCATTACATATCCTCCATTTTTTTACTCTTAGAAGCTTTGTTCAGCTAAATCATTTTGTCACAGTGATATAAATGAACGCATCACATTATATCAGGTAGCCTAATCGTTAGAAGCGCGACTCTCAAGTTGTCGCTTGGGGTTCGAATCCCATTCAACGAGGATTTTTTTTAATAATTGAAATAGGTGGCTCACATAAGACGCCAGGTTAGGTAAGGGTGCTGAGTAATGTCATAACTACAAGCGAAAAAAGGTTCACTTGCTTAGTGGTTCCATAAAATCACACATTTTTTTTATTGATTTTCATTTGAACATAGGTCGTAAATATTTACAAACTGTGTCCTCGACCTGTAAAACACCTACAAACTTACAAACACCGGTATATGACCAACAATTTTTCATTGCTTTCGGTAAATGAATCTGTGTTTAAACGGATGCATATTTTCGACCGAAATATGTTTCCCATCATAAAGAAAATGTTGACGTTCGAGGAATATACGATCCATTATAAAAATAAGCGCGCTACACATCAAACAAATTTATTACATTTTCCACTCAGTTCCAGACGCTTCTTGGGATGATTTGTTTCGGCAAGAAAGTGTGAAATACATGTCCTGGATCTAGACGAAATCGATAAAGCTGCATTTTTCAACGAAATATACTGGGCTATCGTGAAAAACAAAATAATTTTCCATATGAACAATTAACATGTTTTATGAAACCACTCTGTATCATATCAACCGAGATTTGACTATGAGGGGAAGCTATAATACGAAATTTCGTCATCTTAGTAAAAATCAGAGTCGGACAATATGAGCATTATTAATAACAGGTAAAGTGGTTAGAAAATTGAATAGGGATTCTAAAAATATGCATAAACTCCAATTTCAATAATAATGATCTTACTGACGGATTCGATCAATCACCCTGTACATGGTTGCGTAGGCACGTCATGGGATACCGCCCTGTATAAATCCATCAGTATTAGATGTTGAAAGATTTATTTGATTAGGAGAGGAGGGAGAGAGATGAATAACATTGTTATCATGCATCAGATTACAGGCACAGAATATTCGGAGGTGAAAAGGGTAACTTCCACTTGGTGAAAAGCGATGTGATCAAAAGTTAAGGCTTCTTGAAATAATTCAGAATTTTTCAGAAGAGATTGTGACGGTTCAAAAGAATATATAACCCTTTTGTATTCATTATTTTTTGATAAGTTCCGAAATATTCGCGAGGTGCAAAAATATCCGGAAAAACCCTGTCATACTTGATGCGTGTAGAGATGCTTTTATATAAAAATTACTTACATGGATTTTTATCGTGTTACAGGTTTCGTCTCGGAATTGAATCCAACTGCAGACCACTTTTTCTAGAACAAAAAGGTAAGAATTAAATATCGTCTATACCATCATAGATAGGAGATACGTGAAAAAAAACAAATCCATCAACTACGGGTCTCTTCAGCATGAAATAAGAGCAAGTTTTCCGTCGAGATGAATTCAGGCTTCTCTTCATCCGTGAAAACGAGTTTTCGATTTCATATATTCGGAATATCGGCGAATAGGAATTTTCCGGAATTATTCAGTCGTACGGGTTATTGGAATTCGAAATCTGAACGGCAAATATGTCTGAAAATATCAAGTCATACATTCGTCATTCGAAGTTCAAACTACGAATGTACCGAGGGACACAAAATACATTCAGCACTATGTATTTTTTTGAATGGACGAAATTCAGAACATTACAGAAGATACGTTATTGTCGTTATTTTCTATCCTTCGAAAGGAAAACCTAAAATGAGCAATTTCTGAACTGAAGAGTTTGAACACAAAACATGCGAATTCAACCCTTGCAAAGCCCTATGCCCAATAAAAATTTTGTTGGTTAAGGAGATACACGATGGTCAAAGATAACATCTTATTTCAAAATTTCCCAGTGACTTTCGACAGCACGAATATTAAATTTGGTAGAATTGAGTTTCCTGACATGAGAAATACAAATTTGCTTATTTTGAGATCGCTAATAGAGGGTGCTACTGGCATCCTGCCTGTTTCACAAAGTGGCATTCGTTCACTGTATATTGCAAAGACATACAATACGATGAATAAAGTTTAGTTCAACAATTTTCCGCGTGCTATAACTTATACCGAAACTCCCCAACAACTTCATTTGTATATGAACTTGTACCTTTGCCAAAGACAAAACACCCAACAGAATTTATAGCGTCTGAAATTCGGGTTAATTTCGCAGTCTTTTTGCCGAGTTTCTTGCCAAAACTCTCAAAGATTCAGCCATTCAATCTCAGATAATTATGTAAAAGAAATCCTACCATGAAGTTCAATGAGCAGTGATGAGAGAAAATAATTTAGAACAGAAATGAGTTGTATGTTGAATTGTTCTGTCTCAAATTGAAAAAACAGTGGCCCAACATTATTTTTGATATAATATTGTTATCAGCTTGGACACCACTAAAATACATACACTGAAATAAAGTGTCCTGCATTTTCCACGGATTGGTAACTACTCTAAAATCTAGTCTTTTTCGAAAAGATCGAGACCCTGTGGTGGCATTTCCTACAATCTAAAAAAACTCTCCTCTAATATATAATTTCGTTGTTATAACTATCAAGTCCATAACTTCGTGCATGTAGTATCGATTCTCCAGAGGCGACAAAAGCATCTGCAATATTTCCCTGCCAACTATAAATCCACCTCAGCATCATGGAAAACCACAAAGGCCTTTTGTATTCAGACTAGCATACAAAAGGACAGGGCTGGACTTGCCCTGCTCGTACATCTAACCGCTCATTGGAGTTGAGAACACTCCATGTCGAACTTCAGAGTACGATCACATGGTTTTGAGACAAGAAGTTGGTACATTTGATTTTTCAGAAGCGTTTATTTTTTTATCGAGAATTTTTCCAATTCTTGAATTACTCGAAACAATGGCTGGTGTGAAAATTACGTAGACGTAATCTGTGTCTGTGGCACAGAGCAGATGAACACTCATTAATCATCTTCCACCAAAAATTCCTAACGACTGCGACAAAAAAAACAAAAGTGTGAATTTATAAAATCACGATCAGCGATATCTTCAGAGATACCGATATAGAAGTAACGTTCGACAATCGACATCAACCAAACCAATTATGAATTGGTTGATCAGCCAAAAGAATAAATCTGTGAATAATCTAGTCCTTCGAATAAAGGTGAGTCGCTTGAACCGTCTAACTTTCATCCTTGGAGTCCGCACAGTCCATAGCCATGTCACAACCTTTTGGAGACACCCTGTACATCGTATATCATAGAACCATCATCGATCATCGCTGTGTCTGAAATTGTGTCTGAAAAGTCTAGCTCGATAGTCAAGAAAGTGGATGGTATGTGGAATCATGAAATTCACTCGGGCCGCATATTTTCGTGTCCGGCGCTGCAGAAGGCGTTTCGTCGGCAGATTTACTTTTGTTTTCGCGTGATCACGTGGTGCCTACCGTGCGAGGAATCGGGGATGGCTCCGAACTAGGAAGGAGCTTTGGGGAATCCGGATCCGGCGGCTTGGGGGTAGGCTATAAATTTCCGTGAATAGACGTGCAACTCGATGTGAATGTGAGTTACTTGCGAGCACGTATAGGGAAAAAGTAAACGGTATCAGACAGACTTAATCTACGAGTGGAAACTATGAAGAAACCAACCAATACAGGACTTGAAATCGAGGCCTATAATTGGGATCTTGCAAACCATAAAAGATACATGGTCTGTTGAACTGTGACACTTCCAGACATCGAAGTAGGTTCCTAAGAACATTCGAAATGTTCGGTTGATACATTCTTGCTTCTTCCGAACACCAGAGGACTATCCATAATCGAGATTCTTCCGTGGCAACAATGCCATGCTTACGCTGGCGCGGCCATGTCGAAATTTACGATTTCCAAATGAAATTCCTGTGATGCTCGAACATCAAGCGGGCCATGATTAATTTCGTCCCGCCCGGATTGCATTCATCGCATGGAGATTTGGCAACGCGTCAGTCTAGGTGGAATTATACCGCCGTGTCCTCAGGAAATGAGTGCAAAGTTTGGCAATAGGTGTACCGAGGGAAGGGTTCGTTACGATATTATTCTCAACAGATTTTTTTCTCTATTTAGTAGCAACACGACAACGAATCAATTCAACGGAAATTCATGAAGTATATTGTATATAGAATTGATGGAATTTATCCTGAACAAGGTTTAGATAAATTATTAAACAGATTTTCACTATTGTCTCTGGACCACTCTTGCATATTTATCTATAAACTAAATTTCAACATACCTCGTTTGTACAGTAGAAGTTCACTTTGTTTTTATTTACCTACTCCAAGAACGAATATACTATTGAAATCTCCCATTCATTCGATGTGCAAAAAGTTCAATCAGATGTGCGAATATTTTCAACTCCCATTGGAGTGTTCAAAAAGGAAATGAAACATATTTTTTCTACCTTGTGATGTTCACGAAGCAAATATGAATTAACCCCTCTCTATTCATTCAAGTTATTATGTTTCCTTCCATTTATTTTTTTATTATCATTATTTTTTATAATTGAAATCACTTTCTGCAACTACTGAATGATTTATCAAAATATTTTGTTTCCTTAGATTTTAGTTCTTGTTCACAGTTACATGTACACATTGTTAAAACCTGTCCTGTAAGTGGGTCTTGTATAATATGTGGCTCACACGAGACGTAAGGTTAGGTTAGGGTCAATTGTCGAACGTTACAGTTGTTTTCTCTCAACTTCATTCTAGACCAATCGAGAACAACATTTTCCGATTTTGAAAAAAAGATTTCAAGGAAGCACTTTGTGCAGATTGGATTCTGATTATTATCAATTCATTTCGAAATTCTCACACGAACTGTCCAATCACAAATCCTCACCTAATGTACGGACTTCCATCGCTCTCATTTTATCGGAAGAAATATTTTCATTATCTCTAAAATTCACTATATTTTGCGCATATTTCGACTTATTTCTTTCAGAAGTTCAAGATAAAAACGTGCACATGGAAATCTGACGAGATGGGGTTTCCTGGTAAGGAGAAAATAACCGTGAGATTTTCCGGAAGAAAACTCCTTCGTTATCTCGACAGCGTATTATTTTGCTCGTTTTTCATTATCAAACCGGCGCAAGGCTGGGAACACAATTTCCGGGCGATATTAGCCTTCAAGGGCGAACCCTCCACGTGATTATTCCCGTAGGCTTTCGAACGAGCGGAAAAATCCGATGCACTTAGTGCAAAAATGTTAAGCTATTCAAAAGTCTCATATTGAAGAGGAAAATCGATATTTATTCAAGTAGCAATCGACTGTTTTATGCAATGTTGAAAAAGTTGTGTTGAGGCACTGTTGCCTAGCAATTAGACTATAAATTAGACTCATAAATATCGTTCTTTTCGTTTGAAGATATTTCCTTGGTTTCATACTTCATCCCGACCCTGTAAGCATATGAAATCGAGCACTGTTTACACCGCCTCTCGGTGGAACGAGAGAATCATACATTGACAGCTGTCAATGGCGATTCTGTTAGCGACAAAAAGTGCGCTAATCGCGTCCAACTCAACTCGATCGATCGATGGTCGGCACGAATAATCCGTCGTATAATTCCGCTCTGTGAAACAAAAGGGCTTAAAGAGGCTTTGGTGGTCTGAACATGACGTAATCCTCGAACATGATATGCTACGCATGCTTGAGCAAAGGTGGATACGATTAGCAGATGTGGTGGAACAATTAGGGCTTTCGACGTCCGAGATCAAACTACTAGCTGGCATTTGACCCTGGAAAATGCGAACAATCTATCTTAGAAGCGCTCGAATCGACATGTTTTTGTACATGAACTGTTTGTTTTCGAAAAAAAAAAACAAGTGAAACAGTTTTTTCGGAACGTAGGTATGACAGCACTAACCTAACCTCGCATCTTATGTGAGCCACATATTTCAACTATAAAAAAAATTCCTCTTTGAATGGGATTCGATCCGCAAGCCACAATTTGAGAAGCACGCTTGCTAATCATTATGATATCTTGTATATTTGTAGGTATAAAATAATTTAGATAAACAAACGTTCTGAGAGTAGTTCGATAATGTCAAAAGAAAACCATGTGCCGTAAAGCAGTATACCCATAAAAACTATAAAAATACCGCAAACCATACAGAAAACCAGCGAAAACAGTTTGCTAGGGCTGTAACGCTACATACGATAGATAGTGGGTTTTGAGAATGGATCGAACGACATCAAATTTTTCGATAATTCATTTCGATCAGCCGAATTAATTTGCAGACTCAGACATAACCACAAATCTATTCGAATGTGTCTCAGCATGACTCGAGGACACCGGATCATCTACAGTTTGTGTAAATTTCTCAACTACTCGAAAATTCAGATCCTATTTTTTCAGCCATTCCGTTCCGTTCAATCACCCGACCCGTCGGTGTCTTATACAGTCTCATTATCCTCGAGACCGGATGTTTCTTTTCTGTTTGCAGTCAGTGCAGCGACAGTATGTCTGCAACACCCTATATGGTGCTTTGCACTCCTTCATCGGGAATGCAAATTGAGCACGATGAGCGTGTGCTGCTTGTAAATCTCGTCAAAAAAAAATTGGCAACGTTGCGTAACGTGTTCAAATTATTCTCAAGCTATGACATTATTTCATTATGCGATATATCAACAACAAAGTGTTATGATTTTACAAATTAACACATATACATACACTTTTCACAAGTCTTTAGATTATTGTAATAGTATACTGGGTGGCCCAATGAAAACGAAACAAGGCCGATTTGACAGTTATCGTTCTCAGAAAAAAAAACGCTGGAACCAGTCGATTTTTATTTCCAGGGGGAAATATTTTGCGCATGTTTTCAACTTTTTCGCTTCAAACCCCTCGGAGGGGTGAGCTCCAACCCTTGAATCTCAAATGGGATAAGGGATCAGTTAAGTAACGCTTTTCCGTTTCATCACTATTTCTCATTTTGTAGTTAGAACGATGTTCATCTAAGAAGTGTATCACGTATTTTCTTCAAATCCTGTCCTATCCAACATTACATGCAGAATCATTCATTTTAATGACAGTTCCTTGATCTCTTAGTAAAATGCATACCTTGTTTCGTTTTCATTGGGCCACCCTGTATACGTTGGTAAACGTTGGCGAAAAAATAGAAGTACTGCAATTCTGAAAGTTCATGGGGTGGGTAAGAAACTGATGAAGAAATAAACTATTACAATTTCGTTACCGTGAAACTCCCTTTATCATTTCATATACACATATCAACAGTAATTATATGAAGTTCGCTCGGAGTTTCATGACTAATTTAACGAATATCCATTATACCTATTGAGGAGATGAAGTCCCTATTGAATTGCCATGTGCATTCACAAAGTGTTCCAAAAGTTCCCTTCGCAGATGATTAAAAACCACCCCTGTTTCGGCCAACTCAATTATTTGCGTCTCCGGAGCCCTATAGAACGAACATCCCCTTGACATCAGTACGATTTCAAAGAGAAAAATCAACCCTACCTCAACTTTGTTTGTCAAATAAACGTCTATTCGTATAGCTATCTGAGATCGAGATTCCCATCCCCCTGTATACGGTTGAAGAAGTATTTTTCATTGCAATGATATTCTTGATTTCCATGGTCACTGATGGTCAATACAATACAGGATGTCTCATTCTAAATGATAGAGATATCTGAACTCTGCATTACGAATGCTCTACAAAAAATTCACACCCTGTATATCCAGATCGATTCCTTGCTTATTATACGAAAGAGTTAATGATGGTCAACAATTGACCAAGAATGGTTGCACCTGCTGACAAAATCTCTGGCTGACAAAAATAATATTCCATTTAGAATTCCAAAATTATATGAAAATATAAATTTTTAATTTTTCTATATTTTTAGGAGCTCAATAGAAATTGTAATGGTTATTTCAATATATTTGCACCCAATATGTCACTGTGCTTGGAATTCAACCCTCAGATACCAAAAAGAAAAATTCTATGTTCACTAGTGACACGTTATTTTTGAAAAATTTTGGAGGATCAGTAGTTATATAAGCAGAATATCAGTGATATATCATAATGTCTGCAAATTCCCTGTTATTGTCACACGCCCAGACTGAATCATTTCCGTCTATTATTAGATAAAACTATGCATTTCTATATATACGAATTTGAAACGGAATTCACTAGGAACTATTCCGAAAATACATCAAAATGAAATAAGTCTGGAGGTCATTCAACCACTCTCTATGCAATTCGGAACTGCATATGGTTCTCCTGCCAAAAAAAGACAGATATATCGTCGAGTGAAAATAATTCTGTCGACACAATTCAATTTCATCCAGGCCGAATAGGAAAGAATATTTTTGGGCATTAGTGGTGGATTTATCCAAAATTTTCTAGTGATGAGTATTCAGAACTGAGCTAGGTACGAAAGAAAAAGACTTCAGGTATTGCCATAAGCCTCAAAGTTCAGTCATAAGTCCTGAAAAATTGGTAAAAATTTCCATTTATTCATTTCAAACATCCATTCGAAGAACTAACACAGGCATACCATGAAGGAATTAAACCATAAAACATTTTCATCACTCCTTTATTCATTCTTTGAGTGTTCGTTGACGAGAACTCTCTTGTTCGACATCCTCGAAATCCTCCCTGCTAGTCTTCCCCCCGCTATTACAAGCAGTCCCGGCTCCAGACAACCTCAAATAATTCACGAAGCTATCCCAATTCCTCGAAATCTTCTCTTCCAACCCTATAAACTGCTTACTGGTGCTGATCCTCAGCGCGTAGAAACTCTGCAACAACTTCTCCTCGAACTCCTTGGACACCGTCTCGATCCTCTCTTCCATCGCTCTACCAAACTCCTCCATCTCCGACAGCTTCAAGCTCTTCTGGTCCTGCATCACTTCCGTCTCAGCTTCGAACAAGTGCCTGCCTTCTGTCACATTGGACCGCCTCGGCGAATCAGACTTGATGCTGAAATCCCCAGACGCTGACAAGTCATCTTCGAAGTTGATAGCTGGCAAAGAACTGGCAGCAAACTCTGCCACATTCGGGAAAGCGATCTTCTTGATACCTCCATTAGTACTAGCAACCAAAGTCCTCAGGGGCGACTTCATGTTCCTCGAATCGTAGCTTCGCAGCTGGCCAGACAGGGTGCTAACAGCTAACTCGTAGGTACCTCGTAGATACGATAGGCTCGATAAAGAACAATCCAGCTCGAAGCTACAAACGCACTTGAAGCTCCTCAAATCGTAGCTGAGGAACTTACCGTCGGATCCTATGGAGGATAAAACGGTTTCCCCGAATGCTAGGTCCGTGATGCGACCGGTGTGTCTCTTACAACAAAGCAGGTTATCTGTAGTTTCTGTGTCCCACAGGGATAACATCCCTTCCTTGCTAGCGCCAGCTAAGAGACTAGGGGTGGTTTTACTGCAGGCTATAGCTCCCAACGTAGGGCTGTTGGGCACCATGAAGCTGGCGCAGGGCTTATACCGTCCATCTAATAGGATAATTTGTCCGTTGGCGCAACCCGAAGCTAACCCTTGGTCCTCCACAGTGAACTCGAGGTAATTCACAGCGCTAGGCAGCTTCACGTGGTCCACGGGGTGCTTGGGGTTCTTCACGTTGTACATGTACACCCCGCCCTCCTCGGTGCCGAAGGCAATCGTATCCGGATCGGTTGTGGAAAAGATGCCGACCGTGGCCCTGTTGGCATAGCCGCAGTCGTAGGGTTCCACGTACTGCTCGGGTCTAGTAGGGGCGCTGAGTATAACGGGACATCCTTTGCTCTTCACCGCTAGTAACTCCTTGCCGTCGCAGGACCAAGATATGCCTCGCATGCTCATGCATTCTGCTGGGGCTTCGTACATTCCGGTGTAGCTGATGTCCGGCCATTTGTAGAACTTTATGTCTTTGGCGCAAGTCGCTAGAGTCATGACGATGTGACTGTTCGAGTGACTTTCAATTTGAGTGTTGAGTTGCGACGTATCGAATGCCAAAGTCGAGTGACAGGCAGTTGGAATACCATGACAGTTGAAATAAGTCATAGGAGAGATAAGACTACTAGAGACTACAATTGTTCTTGATATACAAAAAAGAACATAACAAATATATAGTTCCCAGATGCTGTCAAGTCATCTTCAAAGGTAATAACCGGCAAAGACCTAGTAACAAACATTTTTCATTATTGCAATATATTTGTAGTAAGGACAGATTTAGGATATGTCCCAAAATGTCACTGCGCTTGAAATTAAACCTTCAGATACCTAAAAGAGAAATTCTCTATTGGTCAGTGACACCTTGTTTTTGAATAAATTTGGAAATACAAATATATTTAATAAGAATAAAACCTCTACTTCTCTTGGTGGACGTTTCCGGAACGAATCTGCTCCCGTTCTCAACACAATTGGAATATTTTTCTTCGTAAACTTTTTTCGATGTTTCCGATTTTGACGCTGAAAAGTGACAATTTGGCAGATGGAGGAATTCTGTTTTTTTTTTCAGTTGATACATCTCTCCACTCTTTCCACCTGACTTGCTGTTATTGTATGTATGTACATTGATGTGGTTTGATGCTGTTCGTCTATTTCCATAGTCCTGTGAAGGAAAATTTTCTGAACTAGCCCCGAAACTAAGTACATATCCGGCTAAAAATAGTAAGAGAAACACTGGTCGAATCTGAGTATCAGCAACGAATAAAAACGATAACAGTCCTAGTTCGAAAGTTAATGATGAACATCCTGAAAGTGCCAGTGGCTGTGTTATTATGGAAATGGGAATAACAAGTTGTGTGAGACACGAATGTTCAAGCATTTTCTTGAATATTCCCTCACTTTCCCGGAAAGAAAATCATGGCAAACAACTTGAGCATCAGCTCACACAGTCAGTGGCTCGATATTACCGCAAGAGAGTTTGGAAAAACGTTTTCGTCATATTTTCTGGAAGAATTTAAGAGAAGGAGAATTTATTCGAAACAAAGTATTTTGCTAGATTGATTCATGATTAAGATTCCATTTTTAAAAACATATTGATGGTTTTTATGATTGTGATAAAATTTCAAAATGCATCTGTAGAACTTGTGCATTCTTCGTCAAAGTGAAACTACAGTTCCTCTCGTTTGGAGAATACTTGAAATTTCAGATGAAGTCACATATGAGAGATGTTCCAAATTTTCTCAAAGCGACCCTAAGCGTGTTTTCCATTAATACCATCAATTGCATCTTATGGAACATGAAAAGTTTAGTATTCAAAAAATATCATAGAAAACTTTTGCCAAAACATAAAATTCTTCAACCTGTATCTCTAAAGACTCATTAACCTAAATTATGACCTAAATTACGATAGTGGAACATCCTCCTTCAATTTCGTATCGTCCAACTTTGATTCTGCGACCCAATAAAACCCAAAAAAGTGTTTTTTTTTATATTATAATCACAATAATCTGTGCGAAATTGATACCATTTTTGTCTTGAATTAATAAAATGAGGGTGTTACGGTACGCCGCTGTGTGAAATGCAGATATTCCCTTGGGAATCGATAGGGACGGGAAAGGGCATTAGAGGATTTTGGCACTGACACTACGAGCGTTTCGCAAAAGGATAAGGAAATTGCTACAGAGTATCCGAAGTGAAGTGGTCTGAGGAAAAAGATACGAGCAATCGTAAAAACACCAGAACTACGAATTTTAATACTGATATTATCTGATATAAACGACCATTAAGTAACGAGTGCATTAAAGTAACGAGAATTTAGTTTCAAATTGAATTCGCATTACCAGATGAAAAAGTTGAATTTCTAGTGACGATTATCACATTCTTCACTCCGTCGCAGCTCAGAAAACTGTTTTCGTACAGTCTTGATGGCTTTGGTGTAACATTATCCACCTTAATGCGAAAATCGATAGTCCTAAAGATCTAAGATTGCTTAAATATAGGCAAAGTTGTAAGGATTTGTTGTAACTCAAGTTGGGTAATAAGAAACACGCCAATGCCACTAATACGAATTTCGGGCTGAATCTCGTATGACGCGTGACTCAAGGATCAAATGTAATCGATCATAAGGGAGACTTACTGTTCGAAAGAAAATAGAAGCGATCGCATATATGTTTTCATCTTCGAAATTAAAAAAAAAGTGCCAGTGACCAGGATCATCAAGATTTCAGTGACTATCAAGGAATTCCTCTTATAGGTATCTTGGAGTTGAAATTCATGTCCTTACACCAAATGTATTTTTATTTTAGAAAATGAGAAGAGAAAACTCGCTGAGGTCTGAAAGATTAACATTTTCATGTTATTGACTGTTTTGCAAAACGAATACGACAATTTTTATTGAGTATTGTAATACGAAAATCATTTCAAGTTGGATATCGCGACATCAGGATTCCGGATGATGATACATACATAGTTTCCGGGGCAAGAATTTTTCATCAAGCAATTTGCAAAATTACCATCAATCACTGCGTGACTTTCGTTCGATATCATCTCTATTGGTCATTTGACCTTTTTTGCTAATAAAATCTACATAAACAACTCAATCATTGATAAGAATGGAAAATAAAATGCATCATGGGAAATTTCGGACTCATTTCCCACGTGTTGTTGAAAATGAATGCTGGCTGAGGAGAGCGATTTGGCAGGGGTTAATTTGGCGGAAGATAATAACAAATTGAACATTTGGAAATTTTCAGAAAATCTCAAAATTTCGTAGCATAGGTTTTTTTGACATGTTGACTCCGCAGGAGTATTCAGTTTCTTCTCGATTGATTTCTCAGTGATCACAAAGTGGGTTGGCTGATTTTGCTCAAATTTGTTCTGATTGCAACCTGTTTTGTCATAGGAAACACTCATGATATCCCAAGAAGTCGATTTTGGAAAATCATGAAAATCAATCTCACACAGTTTCGTATACAAGATTCGATATTTATTCGATTTTTTTCGATTTTTCGATTTTCGATTTTATTCGATGAGTTACGGAGAAACGATAAAAAATTGCAGAGGGCCTGAGGAAATGTTCTTGAAATTTTTGTCTTTTTTTGAGTACCTTGAAATTTCGTTAACAATGTTTCTTTTACTTCGGAAATTTATATGACCTTGAGATTTTTGTCTTGGAATTGTGTCAAATGTATCCACAGTTTTAACATGAGATATTCTCAACATTCTGAGTTCCAAATGAGAATAAAAAAACATAAAGAGAATATAAAAAAAATTATAATTTTTCAAATGTTTGGAAATTTCGTATACTCTTTTATGCATCTGAAAGTTCATTCATATCAAGCGCAATGCAGATTATTGAACTATATAATTATTTTTTTTTTTCAATCCTTCTAAGAATAAGGAGCGAAAATCCAAAAAAAAATCTTGAAAAATATTCTCATGCCACAAAAGATTTTCATATCCACAGTATTCACAGCGCTCGCTTCTAGTATATAGAAAATTCCGCATATTATTATTCCGATATTTTCAAGATTTTGCAAATATATTAATATATTAGTTCTTCTTGATTCTTGATTCTTGATTCGCAAAATGCAGAACGGACTGAACAATGAAAAATAATGAATCGACAAAATATCGTTGCCTTCTGGTTGTTCAGAACTGAAAGAATTGTGACGATTCCGGGTTTGAAAATTTCATTCGGAATGCAATCTTGGAATCTGAGCATCACGCGAAAATCATGATAAAAGGAATGATTCTACCAGTCAAAACTTTCATGAAATCGAGTATAAAGCCTCTCAAAAAGGCACAACGTATTTAGACTTCAAACAAACTTATTGGGAGCATCCGAACGGCGATATGGATTCACAAAAGGAATCCCACCAAAGTTTGTTTTCGACGAGAACAAGTTCCTCCGACTTGCAAGCTCATTCAACAACCGCAGGATGGTGAAACGTTTAAAGTTCCAAGAGTTATCACCGGAAAAAATTCATACTATTCACCATCACCTTCATGTACAAGGTGTCCGAAACATTGTCACGCAAAGGCATTTTCCAAAAAATATTCTGAACGTTCCACTATTTCCACTTTGACGCGCCATATCTCCGGATCGGTGAGTCCTACGAACTTGATCGACACGCCAATTGATTTCTCCGACATTTTTCTACACATACATTGAATGAACATCGATTTGACGCATTTTTCTTCGAAGTTATAGCAGATATTTCACGCCGGTGCGAGTTTTTATCAGAAAAGAGGATACTTGCAACTTTTAACTCCATATCTCCGGAACGGCGAATCGTAGAAAATTTTCCTGTACATGATCGGCTTCCTTGTTCGATTCTCATTTGGACTGCCAAATTTCAGAAGTTCAAATTTAAAATGAGAATATTCGTTTATGTCTGAAAATCCAATGTACATGATTATCGCATCTTTGAAATTTCGAATTTCCCAATTATCTTTCCAAAAATCTGAAAGAATTCACAGCCCCTATTTCGGAACCGTAAATAACGGAACTGTGAAAATTGATAATTCGTGAAGTAAACGGAGTAATCTCGCTCCTAAGTGCTTTTTCAGACTGAAAAAGCACAAACCCTACTTTGGAGTTCGATATCTCCGGAACGGTGAGACTTAGATATTCTATCAACCCACCAATCGATTTTTTAGACAATTTTCATTTAGTCTGCCAACTTTCAAAATATTCGATCTGAAAATAGATATTTTCGTTTATGTTTCAATTTCCAAAGTACTCATTCACATGATTATCGCATCTTCGAAATTTCGAATTTCCCAATTATCTTTTCAAAAATCTGAAAAAATTCACAGCCCCTATTTCGGACCCGTAGATGACGAAACTGTGATTCAAAAATATTAATTCGTAAAGATAACGCAGTAATCTCGCTCCTAAGTGCTTTTTCAGGCTAAAAAAGCACAAATTCCAGTTTGGAGTTCGATATCTCCGGAACGGTGAGACTTAGAGATTCTATCAACCCACCAATCGATTTTTTAGACAATTTTCATTCAGTCTGTCCACTTTCGAAACATTCGATCGGAAAATAGATATTTTCGTTTATGTCTGAATATCTAAAGTACTCATTCACATGATTATCGCTTCTTCGAAATTTCGGATTTCCCAATTATCTTTTCAAAAATCTGAAAAAATTCACAACCCCTATTTCGGACCCGTAGATAACGGAACTGTGATTCAAAAATATTAATTCGTGAAGATAACGGAGTAATCTCGCTCATAAGTGCTTTTTCAGGCTAAAAAAGCACAAATTCTACTTTGGAGCTCGATATCTCCGGAACGGTGAGACTTAGAGATTCTATCAACCCACCAATCGATTTTTTAGACAATTTTCATCTAGTCTGCCAACTTTCAAAACATTCGATCTGAAAATAGATATTTTCGTTCATGTCTAAATATCCAAAGTACTCATTCACATGATTATCGCATATTCGAAATTTCGAATTTCCCAATTATCTTTTCAAAAATCTGAAAAAAATCACAACTCCTATTTCGGACCCGTAGATAACGAAACTGTGATTCAAAAATATCAATTCGTAAAGATAACGCAGTAATCTCGCTCCTAAGTGATTTTTTAGGCTGAAAAAGCACAAATTCCACTTTTGAGCTCGATATCTCCGGAACGGTGAGACTTAGAGATTCTATCAACCCACCAATCGATTTTTTAGACAATTTTCATCTAGTCTGCCAACTTTCAAAACATTCGATCTGAAAATAGATATTTTCGTTCATGTCTGAATATCCAAAGTACTCATTCACATGATTATCGCATCTTCGAAATTTCGAATTTCCCAATTATCTTTTCAAAAATCTGAAAAAAATCACAACTCCTATTTCGGACCCGTAGATAACGAAACTGTGATTCAAAAATATCAATTCGTAAAGATAACGCAGTAATCTCGCTCCTAAGTGATTTTTTAGGCTGAAAAAGCACAAATTCCACTTTTGAGCTCGATATCTCCGGAACGGTGAGACTTAGAGATTCTATCAACCCACCAATCGATTTTTTAGACAATTTTCATCTAGTTTGCCAACTTTCAAAACATTCGATCTGAAAATAGATATTTTCGTTTATGTCTGAATTTCCAAAGTACTCATTCACATGATTATCGCATCTTCGAAATTTCGAATTCCCTAATTATCTTTTCAAAAATCTGAAAAAAATCGCAACCCCTATTTCGGACCCGTAGATAACGAAACTGTGATTCAAAAATAATAATTTGTAAAGATAACGCATTAATCTCGCTCCTAAGTGCCTTTTCAGGCTAAAAAAGCACAAATTCCACTTTGGAGTTCGATATCTCCGAAACGGTGAGACTTAGAGATTCTATCAACCCACCAATCGATTATTTAGACAATAGAACAGAGTGCTTCTTCAGACTGAAAACCTAACGCTGCTCGATTTGACGTATTTTCCCAAAGTTATGGCGGATATTTCACGCCGGTTCGCATTTTTAGTCCGCTCGTTCAATTTCCATTCATATCGACGATTCGAAATCAGCTGAACATGTCCTCACTGAAGATGGACAACATAATATGGCCGATTGTAGTGGATCTAAGAAGATAGTAAGAGAAGATAACAACCAAAAATGCTTCCTGTTCAATTGACTAGAACTTGGCATTCACTTCTCAAAACTTAATATGAAAATGGTGGATGAATAAAGAAACACCTGGTAACCAAAAATTTTCTCTGTCCGACTATCACTGAAAATATGACAGGAAGAAATATCATCTCCTCGTGCTGAAAACGGGAGTGGATCCTTTCACAAAACGTCAACAACAATAAGGCGATAAAATCCCAAAAAATCTAAAAAAATGATGGCAGAAAAATAATCCCTAATAAAGGGTTCACTGAAACTAGTCCCGTATGATGCAAGCGATCTGTCATTCTTGTACACTCATCGACATTGTTGACGTAACATTCCATTTTTAACTGGCGGAGAAGGAAAACCCGCCGGGGATGTTTATCATACAGTGTGATGTTATTCTTTTCGCCAATGTTGTATATACACAACAAGAATCACGTTGAACCGGATCAGTCATTACAGGAAACGAGCCGGGGAATGAAAATAGGCCCAGCTATTTCTGGCAATAATGATTAAACAGTCTATTTCGATCGACTCGCCGCTATTCCTTCGACTTCGGATTCCTTCTTTATTGTTCATGGGGAGTGTCTACTGAACCGTCTGAACACCGTCAGAAAACTGAATCGAATTGTACCGATTCATGATAGGTTTTCAAAAAAAGTATCACTAAAAAGAATATGATCGATGGTCCCATATATTCCTAGGGAGTTTTCTTTATATTTTTAGTGAATCACTCGGTTTTATGATATTCTTTTTTTTTTTTAATTTTCTGGTATTTTCACGTATTTCTCATGATTTGACAATACTATAGATGATTTTCGAATTAAAATGCACCGTGGAGCAATGAAAAACATCTTAGGGAAGAGATTGGCATCTCTTGGGGAACGACAGTAACTTCAAAACAAAAATCTCGTTCTTCAAAAAAAATCAAAATTTGGAGAATTCCGAAATATGAATTCAAAAATACAAGAAATTCCTGATGAATATGGAACCATCCAAACTTTTTGCAGTTTTCGAATGCTTCCATCTGATTGAAAATCGGTAGGTTTTCGAAAAAGTTATGGCATTTTCAAAATTGACGAAATAATTTGGTAATTTGGTCCACTCAAATCCTCGAGCACTTCATATCAAGGTCATAAATACAATGAGATACCATGCAAGAACCATGTGATCGAACTCAGAATCGTCCGGAGAAACAAAATAAGTAGAAATGTATAGAGTGTTTCATCTGAAATCACCAAATTGGGGTGACACCAGAAGTAATGACTCCTCCGAAAGATACCTTGACACCTGGTACAGTTATTCGTCCGTATCCACGGGTTCGTAGCCACCACCTTACCAATTATCGCTCTACATAGCGTCAGATTGTGGTTTATTGACAGTACTTATATATGGCATCGAAAGAGAAACATCATCAAATTGTATTATCCCGTCAATCACAGCCTGCTTATCGGAAGATACTCAGTCATTTTGTTCATTCTTTTGCATAAATTCGAGACTTGACTACTAGAAGTGCAACAATAGAATGCAGCCAGTGTTTGTGATTGCGAAAAAGTAATTGGTGAGATAGAGACATTAATAATTGTAATATTAGAACATGAATAAATTGTTGTTGTGTTGTATAAGTGTAGTGTTCGGCTGATCTTTAGATTTCGATTTAAAACAATAATGATTTCTTTTTCAACTGAAGACCCCAAAGAATCAAAGTTCCAAGGTTTTTCGCACACACTCTGTACAAGCGAAATTTCATTCGATAGATCCGCACTGCATTGGATCGTTACCTCCTCCTCCTTAAATTATTCTAATTAAATCGAAAAAACCTTCAATTGTTACTGTTCTTCATCTTTCAAACCTTTGATGACTACCAATCGAAACGAGTAGATGTTTAAAGTCTTCTTCGTCCCATTCGAGAAGCTGCTCAGCTTTCCCAAACTCGAAACTCCTCTTCCTAATGGACTTTGGAGAGTCCACAGAAGGGTCTGGACCAGGAAATCGTGTGTTTTCCTCCCTTATTGGCAAGGCAGTCTTCTTCCTCACGGCCTTCCTCAAGTCATCGTAGACTCACAAACGTATGACCCCAGAGCTTTCCATGATGCTTGGTTATCCGATAGTATATACAGGGTGAGTCAAAAATGTGTACCGAGCTTTCTGGGGGTGATAGACCATTGGAAAATAAGTGTAGTTTGATAATTAAACTCATGGCCCAAAATGCATATTAAGGGAGATATATCCTTCCAAAGTTGATAAAATTAAAATAATTTCTCCGCATAACTTCTGAACGATGAAAGCCACCCGATTGGAATTTTGTGCATGAATGTATGTTGTCAAAATACATTTTTTCGTCACACTTCCACATTTCTGATATTGTTATAAAGGGTGTTTTCAGAGGGTGAGTCATGATTTTTTGTAGAAAACTTTTTTCCCTGTATTATTTTCGGTGAAAAAACAGGAGCATTCGATGGAGCGAAGAAAATTACATGAAAAAGGTACTCCTATTCGAATACAAAAAATTGAGCCGTTCGTGAGATATTTGAGTTTTTGTAGTTACATGATATCAGCAGATTGATTTTATTCATCGCGAGATTCATCGGTAACAATATTTTAGCAGGCCATGATGAATAATTTTGTTTTCAATTTTGACGTTCATGTCATCAACATTCGAGTCAACATTGTTGTAGTCGATTTGTTCGTGTGGTTTTTCTGTGTCTTTTATCACTGCGATTATCAACTGAGATTTCAAGAAATATGGCAGGTTATTCGTTCTCTGAACAAACTAATATGCTTCTAATGCTTGGCGAGTGCTTCGGAAATGCAAATGCTGCTGAAATATCGTTATACCGATGAATCTCGCGATGAATAAAATCAATCTGCTGATATCATGTAACTACAAAAACTCAAATATCTCACGAACGGCTCAATTTTTTGTATTTGAATAAGAGTACCTTTTTCATGTAATTGTCTTCGCTCTATCAAATGCTCCTGTTTTTTCACAGAAAATAATACAGGAAAAAAAGTTTTCTACAAAAAATCATGATTCACCCTCTGAAAACACCTTTTATAACAATATCAGAAATGTGGAAGTGTGACGAAAAAATGTATTTTGACAACATACATTCATGCACAAAATTTCAATCGGGTGGCTTTCATCGTTCAGAAGTTATGCGGAGAAATTATTTCAATTTTATCAACTTCGGAAGGATATATCTCCCTTAATATGCATTTTTGGCCATGAGTTTAATCATCAAACTACACCTATTTTTCAATGTTCTATCACCCCCAGAAAGCTCGGTACACATTTTTGACTCACCCTGTATATATTTCTGTCCTCCGGTACTTCTCTTTGGCATGAACTTCCACTGAAAAGCTGCTCGGGGTGTTACCCAGGAATTTCGAAAGCTCCAATCTTGGCCCTGTAACTCCAACTCCAGTCTGTTGATCTATCTTTGATCCGTAAGTACACCACATTGAAGCATCCCTTCCCGGTTGAAATCCGTTTTCTAGGAACCCCTTCACACGTGGGTGCGATGGAGGAAGGTTCAGCATAACCTCTAGAGCTGCAGAAGGGCACGTAAATTTCACCCCTGCGATTCCCAGGAATCCAACAGCTTTCGAAGCACTCCTAGGCAAATATCTCTATACCATGTTCTTCTGCATGGAAGATTGTCGGGGTCTTACCAAGTGGTTTTGAGGGCTGGAATCCAGGCATCTTTGATCCGTCAGTATACCATATTGATGCATCCCTTCCCAGTTGAGGACCGTCCTCTGTGATACTTAAAACTGCTTTTCGAAGTCCTAAATAACTGGCTTGGACATGGCTTCGGGGGAAATTCGTTTCAGAATCTTCAGATGTCCGATCAGACTTCCTGCCCTCGAGGTTTGTGTCTAGCTCAGTGTGAAGGCTTTGATTGCTGTTTCTCCCCCGGTTCCGTTCCTAGTGAGAGCCTCATCTTGAGGTATTCTCTTCCATCTAGCTGGATAAAATTCCCCAAAGACTTGCCAACCAACCCCTCGAGGGCTTTCAGAGCGTCAAGTCTTCGTACGGTGCGGTTAGTTTTGGAGCAACAGTGAACAGTTATTGTCTGTGAGTACTCTAGGTTTTCGTGGAACGTACCAGGTTTCCCAGGACTTCAATCTTCAGGCTAATCATCATTTTCAGGACATGGTTCGTGTGTCTGTGTAGGGATTTTCAGAGGAAACTCTACACTTTGTCTGTCTTGGAGTATTATTGCTTGCCTGGTGATTTCACCTCGTCTTATATCGCCTCGCCCTTCCTGGTCAGATTTCCAAGAGCTGCACCTGAGGTCGTTTTAACCTCCCGCTGAGCTACGTCTAGATGTAATGGCGAAAGGTTTAGCAGCACCTCTAAACGCTACATCACGCTATATTAACTTCCTTTCCATTCCAGAACCATGATAGCGTGACCTGCGCAGCTGACCAAAATGCGCTTGCGCTGCACCTTGACTGCCGCAGCTGTGCTGCTATTGGCCACCTCTGCGGTCTCGAAGCAAGACGACTTCGACGTCAGCGATGACCTCGAAGTCGAGTTCGAGGGAGATGGACTGCTGAATTGGAACGAGAGCGAGAAGACGGCGTACGTTGGAAGAGTTTTCCATTTGGTGGTGCCAAAAGAGGTGGTAGGAGGAGGGGAAAAAAGATACGAGGTGAGTCGATGAGAATTTTTTGGATAGAGAGTTTCCTGATCTCGCGGAGGAAAATCTATCGTAGATATCACCGGACATTTAAGTTTTATTTTAAACGAATTCGTAGACTTCTCTATAGTCTATGCAACCTTTTTCGAGTTGTCGATCTCCAAAAGTTTCATCATATGTGGAACCTTTTGCTCCAATCATCCAGTGTATGGATACTGTCTGTAAGTTTTTCGAGGAGGTGGTACATTCATTTTCCACCACTTTGTGGGTTTTTCCCTCCTCGATTCTAAAAAATAGAGTAAAAGGTATTGAAAATTATTTCAATATATTTGTAGTAAGGACAGATTTTGTGATCTGCCCCAAAATGTCACTGCGCTTGAAATCAAACCTTTAGATACCTAAAAGAGAAATTCTCTATTGACAGTGACACCTTGTTATTGAAAAATTTGGAAATACAAATATATTCAATACGGATAAAACCTCTACTTATCTTGGTGGACGTTTCGGGAACGAATCTGCTCCCGTTCTCAACACAATTGAAATATTTTTCTCTTCGCAAAATTTTTTCAATATGTTCTTGGTGTTGACACTGTGACAAGTGATAATTTGGTAGACGGAGGAATTCTGGTTACAAGGTGTTTTCATTAATTGATATTGAATTTTCCATTTTCATTTTTCATATTCAGTTGATATAGATAGAACTTGGCACCCACTTCTGAAAATTGAATATGAAAATGGAAACATTGACATTTTGGGGCAGATCACAAAATCTGTCCTTACTACAAATATATTGAAATAATTTTTAATAACTTCTACTCAATTTTTAGAAACGAGGAGAGAAAAACCCACAAAGAGCTGGCAAATCAGTGTATGGATGTTTCTGTAAACTGTTCGAAACACATCTCCAGATCACTTTTTAGATTTCAAAACATGCCTTCCATGATTCTGCAGTGGCTTCGGATTAAATGTACTGTTTATACCGTAAATTGCTGAATGCTGAATAATGAAGAAGTCTGTGATGGTAGCTTCCTGCCATTGATACTGCTTCGAGAGTTATAAATATCCTTGCGATATAGATAACCTTTGATATGCGAGTTTCTCTAATCGAAAAACAACAATATCAGTAGGTGATCATTCCGCATCAACAAAGATAATATTATAGAGAATACAGGGTATAAAATAGTTTGTTCGGACAAGTTTTGATCGAATCGATATAAAATCACTTGCATGGTCGTAAAATTCGAACCCTGACGATTTGCAAACCTCCTCACGCAACTATGATTCCAGACATAAAAAATAAGTTAGCCATCATCGAACCCATCAACTTCTGATGCGCCATTCGAGATTGTCATCTGTTTATATGGAAACCATGTAATCTGCCAAGTCAGCACTCTGTGTGTGGTTTATGTTCTCACAAATGCCGTGACACATTCAATATGTGGTTTTTACTATCAGTATACGTTGTTTCCAGTCTAGATGAAAAAAATCGCATAAGACTCTGAGTCATCCCGATACAGAGTAGCCAAAATAGAAGTGAACGTTCCAACGAGTTGTGTACTCTCAATTTCATGAAAATAAATGCGTACGCCTATGAATTGTTATAAGTTCGGCCACCTTCGGATATTTGTTCTCGACTGAGTCAACGTCAACGTCTCGAATTATGTTTCCTAATATTTTTCTTTCGATTTGGAATTAAGAATGTAGTGGAGGTGATGGTGAGGTTAGGATGCAAAATGATTCCAAAGTACCATATGTGATGATACCAGCAGTAAATTCATTTTTCAGCTTTTAATGGGATTTTCTCTCTCGTTTCTAAAAAATAGAGTAGAAGTTATTGAAAATTATTGCAATATATTTGTAGTAAGGACAGATTTAGGATCTGTCCCAAAATGTCACTGCGCTTGAAATTAAACCTTTAGATACCTAAAAGAGAAATTCTCTATTGGTCAGTGACACCTTGTTTTTGAAAAAATTTGGAAATACAAATATATTTAATGAGAATAAAACCTCTACTTATCTTGGTGGACGTTTCGGGAACGAATCTGCTCCCGTTCTCAACACAATTGAAATATTTTTCTCTTCGCAAAATTCTTCAATGTTTTCGGTTTTGACACTGAAAAGTGACAATTTGGCAGATGGAGGAATTCTTGTTACAGGGTGTTTTCATTAATTGATATCGAATTTTCCATTTTCATATTCAAGTTTCAGAAGTGGATGCCAAGTTCGATCTATATCAACTGAACAAGAAGCAATATTATTGTCTCCGTTCAAGAGAATGCAAGCAGACTCTTTGATTGTCCGTTTTTGGTTGTTGTCTTCTTTTCCAATGATCTCAATATTACTCCAATCGGCCATATGTTGTCTATTTTCACTAAGGATATGTTCAGAGCTAATTTTAATTTGTCAGTATATCTTCTCTTTACATTGTTCTTATGCTCTTTCATCCTTACTGATAGAGGCCTGCTGGTTTCACCGGTATAATATTTTCCACAATAAAGTTTCCAGGTGAAATATCGTTTCAGTTCTGCCAACATACATTTAGTCGAATAGGGGTGACCCCTTCAAGAAAACTATTGACTTCTACATCAGCCTTATAGAGAAATCTATTTGGTTTAATTTTCAATTTTTTTCAACTTGTTCCATCGTAGCAATACACGAAGATTTCGCACCGAAAAATTCGTTGATCAACCCAGAGGGCCTTCCTTTCTCCATCGATTCTTCAATATGCGCCACTTTGGGGAACGAACCGGGTCATATCTGACCGAACAAGAACCTGCAAGGACTAACCGAGAGCTACATTATGATGAAGCAGACTTCTTTATGGCCCGTCGACATAACATATAGCACACCTACCTACCTAAAGTCATTCCAGGCACGTAATCGAGCTGCAGCCAGACAGGAAATGCGCGCGATATAATGTACCCGTTATTCCACTGCGAAAGGAAACTCAAATCTGCTACAGAAGATTCGGTCTGTTCTTCTTCAAGCACCGTGTAGAAAATATCGCAATCGATGCGATATGCAGCTCCATACTCTGTTATGTTCATTAATGAACGTGTAGACATGTTCTGATTTAATTTACAGGATGACCCACGAAAATTTTGACACGCGATATCACACGAAAAATTGGGGATTATCTTCATTAATTTCATTATTGATCATTATCATTATCATTAATGTGGAAGTTTTTAGGGTTTTTTATGAATGCGCTTTGATGCGAGACGCTTTTTCGGAGTTTTTGACGGATGCACGAAATAATTTTCGCATTTTTTACGTTTTTACTCTTTCAACGAATCTAATGGATGCATGATATCATTTCACATTGTTGACGGATGCGCAATGTGTTTTTCACGTTTCTGTAGGATGGGCGATGCTTTTTCACGTTTCACGAATGCGTGATATTTTTACGTTTTTGATGGAATAGTGACTTTTTTTTGACGTTTTCGATAAGTGCTTGGTACTTTTTTCACGTTTTTGATGAATGATATGCGCTTATTTCCGAGTTTTCACCAATGCGTGATGCTTTTCAACGATATTGACGTAAGATTTATGCTTCTTTAGACGTTTTCGACGCATGTGTGACGCTTTTTCGGAGTTTTTGACGGATGCGCTAAATAATTTTCGCATTTTTTACGTTTCCGATGGATGCGACTCTCTTTCCACTTTTTCAACGAATCTAATAGATGCATTTTTTTTCACATTGTTGACGGATGCGCAATGTGTTTTTCATGTTTCTGAAGGATGGGCGATGCTTTTTCACGTTTCACGAATACGTGATATTTTTACGTTTTTGATGGAATAGTGACTTTTTTTTGACGTTTTCGATAAGTGCTTGGTGCTTTTTTCACGTTTTTGTTGAATGTGATGCACTCTTTTTTGAGTTTTCACCAATGCGTGATGTTTTTCAACGATATTGACGTAAGATTTATGCTTCTTTAGACGTTTTTGACGCATGTGTGACGCTTTTTCGGAGTTTTTGACGGATGCGCAAAATAATTTTCGCATTTTTTACGTTTCCGATGGATGCTACTCTTTTTCCACTTTTTCAACGAATCTAATGGATGCATGATATTTTTTTCACAATGTTGACGGATGCACAATGTGTTTTTTCACGTTTCTGAAGGATTTCGTTTATTTTTACGTTTTTGATGGACTTTTTTTGACGTTTTTTATCAGTGCTTCGTGCTTTTTTTACGTTTTTGATGAATGTGATGCGTTTTTTTTTTCGATTTTTCACCAATGCGTGATGCTTTTCAACGATATTGACGTAAGATTTATGCTTCTTTCGACGTTTTTGACGCATGTGTGAAGTTATTTTTACGTTTTTGATGGATGCGTGACGTTTTTTCGTTTTCAATGGATACGTGGCTCTTTATGTACGAGATTAACTGTGTACTGTGCATATATTAGTAGAAATCGAATCCTTTACATAGTGACAAATCTATCTCGATCCATTCAATCTCCTAACTGACAGTTGCCAAAAAACCGTCGCCTTGCATAGTGATCTCATTATAAAATAATCACAACATGTATCACTACAGCTGCCTTAATCTCGGCCAATACGTGGAGATAATTTCTCATGAACTACACAGTGAAACTAAAAATACATTTCCCTTTTTTTTTTCTCATTCGAGGCGAAAACACAATCGGGCAAACCGCTGCCGCCGTGGCTGCTTTTCGACCGCTCGAGCGGCGTCTTCTGGGGCGTCCCGCTGCGTCGCGACGTCGGCCATCTCGCGCTGACCATCCGGGCCGGATCCGGCCGCGAGACGGTCCGGATCGCGGTGGCCCCGGAGGCGCCCCCCACCGAGAAGTGCCGCGAGGACGCCACTGTGTTGACGCTGCTGTTCGACAGGGCGTTGGAAGCGATCAAGCCGAAGCAGCGGGTGGTCGTCGTGCATAATATCGCCAAGTTCTTCGGTTTGCCATACGTGAGTAAATTCCGAATTCGCGAATCGCATTATTCATCACTAGTTTATCACCACGAGCTCGAAATTTTCAACTCTCATTCGAAGGTGGAAATTGCGAATTCCTCCATCGGGATGTCAACCTAGCTGAACCACTGCATAAAAATATTTTTTCTTCTCCAAATTCAAAATGCGTCATAATTTTATCACTGCCACGAATTTTTCCTTTTCATTGATTTTGCTTCATTCACAAATAAGTTATAGTTTACAATAATTTTTTTTATTTTTCAGCTTTCAATGGGATTTTCTCTCCTCGTTTCTAAAAAATAGAGTAGAAGTTATTGAAAATTATTGCAATATATTTGTAGTAAGGACAGATTTAGGATCTGTCCCAAAATGTCACTGCGCATGAAATTAAACCTTTAGATACCTAAAAGAGAAATTCTCTATTGGTCAGTGACACCTTGTTTTTGAAAAAAATTTGGAAATACAAATATATTTAATGAGAATAAAACCTCTACTTATCTTGGTGAACGTTTCGGGAATGAATCTGCTCCCGTTCTCAACACAATTGAAATATTTTTCTCTTCGTAAAATTTTTTTAATGTTTTCGATTTTTTTTTCAGTTTAATATCCGTCATTCGACAGAATCGAAGTAACACTACAAAATGTCACATATACTTTCAGCTCTCGTTCTCTTTGTTTTTTTAGGCTTCCCCTCTTCAATACACCTATCACCTATCTTAACAATCATGATCTCCTCTTCGCAGAGTGCCTTCACGTTGGAACCCCAGCTGACCGAGGACGACCTCACCGACGGCTCCGTCATCCTAGCCGGCCCCGGCGACGTCTCGTCGCGCCGCTCCGACGCCGCCGCCGCGCTCGAGGTCGCAGTGGGCTGCGACGGCCGCCTGTGGCCCGCCGCCGTCGCGACGGTGCGGCAGCTGAAGCGGCAAGCGCGCGACGGCACCGTCGCCGAGGTGGCGGGGTTGCCGCTGGTCGGCTGGCGCGTCAGGACGGAGAAGGGCGAGGCGGTGCGGGAGAAGCGGCAGGTTTTCCCGTCGTCGGCGGACGACGACGGCGACGGTGAGTGTCGGAGAGAATGTTCGACGGTGTTGGTAGTGAGGCAACTTGCTTACGAGCGCGTCAAGCCTAACGCGATTGCTGCGAAAACGCGTCAAACCTAACACGCGCGACTTCGCCAAAACGCGTCAAACCTACCGTGCGCGACTCCGCCAAAACGAATCAAACCTACCATGCATGACTTCGCCAAAACGCGTCAAACCTAACGTGCGCGACTTCGCCAAAACGTGTCACACCTTATACACGTGACTTCTCCAAAACGAGTCAAATCTAACGTGTGCGACTTCCCCAAAACGTGTCAAACCAAACACGCGTGACTTCGCCAAAACGAGTCAAACCTAACACGCGTGACTTCGCCAAAAACGTGTCGAACCTACCGTGTGTGACTTCGCCAAATCTAACATAGACGATTTTGCAAAAACCCGTTAAACCTTACGTACGCAACATCGCCAAAAAAACGGATCAAACCCAACGTACGCGACTTTCTGAAAATACACCAAATCCAACATGTGTGACTTCCCTAAAACGCATCAAACCTTACATACGTGACTGCTGCACTGCGACTGTGAATCTTTCAGAAAACCTAGTCTATTGTAGTTTTTCGAACAATTTCCTATGAAATCTTGTATTCGAATTTCTGTTCGAGCCAGACTTGCGGTTATTGAATCTCAAGTGATGACCGAAAGCTGCGGTTTTTTCGCTGCAGTTTTTTTTTGCTGCGGTTCAGATGTTCGCTTGGCAGTAATTGCAGTTTTCACAGGAAGTGGTGACTACAACGACGAAGACGAATACTACGACGACTACGAAGACTACGACGGCGAAGATCTCGGAGCCGTAGAGAAAGTACCGCCTTCGCCAGAAGTACCTGCGACGCTGCCTCCCAAAAAAACCACGACCACGACAACCACTACCACCACGAGTACCACAACTACGACCACCGAAAGCCCAACGCATCCACACAGGCATCACCATGGTCAGAACAACCTCAGTCTGCCGGTGAGTCTTCGTTACTCGTCATAGTTATAGACTTATTGCACCACAGCCACCTCCCCGAGCCATGGTTTCCAGGCAAATTTCTGTTTGTTACTCAATGACTGATTTATTTGTCGATAGTTTCAACAATATTTCACATGGATCACCTCTACTCTCCACTAAATATCAACCAAATTGTTCGATAAAAATAAATGATTGGACGTCAGAGTCTACCTATGACGCGCTACTGTCCAACCCTGTACAATAAATCAACTTTGAGACATTGCCCGACACTGTTGCCAATTCTCTCTCGCCATGGCTTGTGAGACGAAGAAGGCTGTGCTAGGTTGCTGTGCAACAATGAATAGGAGAATCGCCTCACATGCGAAACTAGTAGAAGAAATTCGACAAGTAATCAAAGCTAGGTTAGGTTAAGTTTCATGCGAATGGGAGGTAGTAAGTTTAGGAGGCATTCGATCGCTGTGGGGAAAAAGCTTCAGCGATAGCTAGCAAGCTCCGCCTCGAAGCCGAGTGAAATTCTAAGCGTAGAATTTTTTCATAGGTCTCGCACCAAACTACCCAGAAACCCCAGCACATACCCATGACCTTTCCACCTCCGACCACCCCGCCATTGCCGCAGCCTCCGACGTCCGCTTCCCCCAAAACAGGCACCAAGCCCAGCGACGTGCTCAGCTACGAGGAGAACTACGACTACGGGAACTACGACGACGAGGACAACTACGGCGAGGACCCTGTAGAAAGCGAAACCGTAGTGCCGGATACTGGCGCCAGGAACAAGCAGACTTTCGTGCCGGCTTTCGAAGATACGGAGAGCATGACTACCGAAGAAATCACCTCGGTCACCTTCAAAACCACCCCCAAAGTGGATACTCAACCGACCACGGCTAGTGCCACGACTAGCACTACTGTTGCGCCAACCAGCACAACAGTTTCTTCCACTGCAGGTACAACTACTACAACCAAACCTACTACGGTTACGAGCAACACTGACATGTCGACGACACTGGGAATCGTAGCAGAAGAAGTGAGTATAGACAGATGGCCCTCATTATTGGTGACAGTCTATACCACCCTAGAGACAGGCCAATCTAACTTGATTCTTTCTCAGGGAGAGACTACAACTGAAAGAGAGACACCGACAACAACTATTTCAGATCTTACTGACCCAGTAGAAACTACTATCGTTACTACAACTAGTACCGTCGCTAGCAATACCACTCCAGAACTGCTAGTAACATCTTCTACAACTCCAGCAACAACACCAATAGAAGCGTTTACCACAAAAGAAGAAACTACTTCTACAACGGTAAGTATTGAACTCTGTTGTGGTCCTCGAACTATTTAACTTAGTCTATCGTCTGTTTCAACGAAGAGCGTCAGTTCTTGAACCAGTGGGACCCGGGTTCAATTCCTGTCACAGTTAGTTTTTTTTTCTACATTAATTCTACCTCTGCATTTCCAGATGCGTACTACAACTACACCTACTACCACAACGATGAAACCTCCTCCCACCACTGAACAAGTAGAATACCATGACAATTTCGATCCCATCGTCATGAACAGACTGAAGCAAATGTCCGTCACAGCCGGTAAAGTCTTCAGATTTGTCGTCCCAGAAGACACCTTCAGCGACTTTGAAGACGAATACGCTATGACTTATCAAATTTTGGATGCAAACGAAAAGGTGGTGACCAACAACACTTGGTTGACGTTCAATCCGGCTAGGAGAGAGATATACGGTTTGTGAGTATCTCTAATTTGCCTAAAAATGCAGTTCATTACGCGATCACATTTCTTCAACATCGCGAACTTGGACGTGTAGCTCGAAATCTAAAATGGAACTATGGGTCTCAGATGAGATTTTTCTTATTCTGTAGTTATTTTGTCAACTTGTAGCTGTTATTGAATTCAGCGAAGTGAGTCTAGGTCCTAATATAGACTTTTGCTTTGCAGACCTCTAGAAGAAGACATATCCAAATGGGTGTTTTGGGTTCGAGCCACAGACACCGATGGAGGCACAGCCAAAGACAAACTCAACATTCAGGTGCAACAGCACAAATTGGATTTAGTTGTCAACCACGAATTCAGCCTCCACGTCAGAATAGAGGTAAGAAAAATTACATTTCTATGGCTATTATCCAAAATCTAGGTATCGTAACTATGTATGAGATCCATGATAAAGCTGCAATTTTAACCTTTTCTTCAATTCAATGATTCCTAAGTCTGATTGTTGCATTTCGTACTTCAATTCGTTTTTCTTTGTTACTTTCATACCATAAAGTTTATTGTAAATAAAATAAATGTGTCGATTATGTGACAAATCGAAATGTTCATCCTTCATGTATTTCAACAGAAGCAACAAGAGTTTCCACACTACGTAGATTGGTCTCTGAAAGTCTTGAGGGCTCTGGGAAAAATCTACAACACGAACATGTCAGAGATCACTGTGAGAAGGATCAATTTCACCAACGAGCTAGCCATATTCACTTGGTCCAACGATTCTATATCTGTACCAACGAACTTCTGTCCAAGAACCGACATCGAGGATCTATTCAAGGTTAGCACCAAAATTTCAAGCCTATGGTTCGTTCATTTTCATGTTTTTTCTTATTCTATCGTATCCATGGTCGAGGTTTATGTTCATCTCATGGTTATTTTGTAGACTTTGACGGCGAACGACAGAGGCGACCCATCGAGAGAACTCAACATGGCGCTGGCGCCGGAACTGAGAGTCAAAAAAGTGACTTACCGAGAATTAGGGGTGTGCGAACAACCCATGACGCCAGTCACCCCACCTGTTAACTTTTCGCCGATTTTGAGGAACCCCATCGACAAAGTCAACGCCACCGTAGGGGAACTGCTAGTCTTCAAAGTGAAAGATGTAAGTGAACAACATTTCGGAAAACTCGCCACAGCTATTTTATTCGCCCAAATATAGTCACCCTATCAAGTTTACAGCTCTGCACACGTTTTTAACTCATTTCAAAAAACATTTAATGAATATCCACCAGATAACTTGCTCTCTGAGTAGCACAGTATGCATGTTGAGGATCGATAGAAATTTTTTGTCCCGCATATGAACTAATAACTCTCTCACTAAATGAAATCTGGTCGATAGAAAAGATTGGTGGAATGAGAACGGAGCTGAAATTGCTCGAAATAACCGAGAAAATCTAACGAGAACTTCTCCAATCTATTTTCAGGATACCTTTTACGATCCAGAAGATGTCGACCCAAGAATGCTAAACATTACCCTATTGACCAAAGACAGACAACCCTTACCAGCCACCAACTGGCTGCAGTTTGACACTAAAAACCGCGAATTTTTCGGCATACCACGCAAAGAGGGCACCACCGAATACCACTTGGTGTGCACAGACAGGTCAGTCGATACTATAGATCAAATATAGGATATTATATATTCTCTCCTAGACGCACCCTTGCCCTATGGACTTGTGAGGAGCATTTAAACAAACATGAGATAAAGTGCAATTTTGCCAACAGTCAGCTGATCACTGCTGGTTGCCTCTCTATCGTTTGATGTTTTCATTTGTTGGATTCCTCAGCTTTTCTCTAGGCGCGAACTTTTTTTTTATATGTGGACAACACGAAAGGAAAACCTATAATGTTCGAGGAACATCGTGTTAGCCAGCGGTGGAATTTTGGGAGAGAAGGAAGGTGTTGAAATTTTTCGACATTATTCAATCATACTTACCTATGAAATGATATATTCTGATCTTTTTTGAATCAAAAAATCACCAAAGTTTTGAAATTCTTCCTTGACTATTTGATATTCAAACAACAAGTTGAACTAAGTCTCTTCGTTTCAACACACTTATGGATCGATAAACTTCGCTAAACAATAGATTTCGAGAAAATAATCTTACACTATTAACTCGATTCGAACGAAAATGTCGTATATCTATCTCTCTAAGATTTATCTAGTAGAGAATATACACGGTGTTTCATAAAAGACTAGGATAAGTAGAACACTGCAAAATGAGTTGGGTTTGCTCAGTAAAAAAAATCCGTCCATTCTCATCCAAGGCACTTGAAAAAAAATATATATACATGGAAGCTGACAAGTACATGAAATTGTTTTTATGTCTAACCCCTCATATAGAGGGCGCTAGTTACACGCTTCTCTGTTGGGTGATGCACAATGAAAAAAGATGGACATATTATCATTAATATTATTATAATTATTATTATAGTGGCGGTCTGCCGGTGACAGATAGCTTGGAAGTGGTGGTCAAACCGCCTGCCAAAAAGGCCTTCAACGTCGAATTCAGTATGAACGTCAACATACAATCGGACGAGGATATTTCGCACGAAACGTTCGTGAACAACGCGGTGTTGCAGAAGAAGATGGTGGACAAGTTGATGGTGAGCAAAGAACTGAGACAAGCCCTTGTGGTCATTCAGCTTTCGATGAAATCGATGAGAAATAATTTAAAAAAAAATATTTGTTTGTTTGGCAGGGATTTCTGTAATTTCTCATTCAATCATAGCAACGACCCACAGCCATCAACTGATATAAATGTTTTTCTAATGAAATATGATTATTTCACGAAAAAATAATTTCGTATATACAGGGTGGCCCATTGAAAACGAAACAAGGTATGCATTTACTGAGAGAACAAGGAACTGTCATTGAAATAAATGATTCTTTATGTAACGTTGGATAGGACAGGATTAAAAAAAACACATAGGGCACTTCTTAGATGAACATCGTTCTAACTACAAAATGAGAAAAAGTGATGAAAGGAAAGAAAGCGTTACTTTCCATCACTAGCCGATTATTTTCATGAACGTGTTTTCTCGAGAACTACTGCATTGATTTCCGAAAACAAGGAAGCGTTGGTAAGAGATTTCGATTACCTTCAAAATGATGTATCATTTAACTTCTTATCCCGTTCGAGATTCAAGGTTTGGAGCTCAACCCTACAAGGGGTTTGAAGGGAAAGAGTTGAAAACATGCGCAAAATATTTCCCCCTCGAAATAAGCGTTTTTTTTTTTCTAAGAACGATAACTATGTCAAATCGGCCTTGTTTCGTTTTCATTGGGCCACCCAGTTTGTATATGTATACATATGTTCGGAACCTGAAACACTTTCGCTGACTTTTTGATCGAATATAAATGATTTTTCTCCTCTTCAGCTTTTATTCGGCGAATCTACGCCAACCAATTTCAATTTCCCGCCGTTCAGGAAAAGCGAGGATTCCACCATAGTCACGTGGTTCAACAAGTCCTTGCCGGTGTTGAGATGCCCGTTCGAGGAAATCCAACGGCTAGAAAGCATCGTCCACAACTTGAACGACAAGTAAGTCATCCAAACCGTACCGATGATGAACAATAGTTTCAAAATCGGAGAAAAATGATTCGAGTGAAAACACAATTTTTTCGAAAAATACCACGACCTCCAGTAAGATAGAAAAGTCGCGAAACATTATTTTCGATTCCTGACCACGCAATCGGTAACAAGAACAAATTCATTCTAGGAATTCAACGAAGGCGATTACTTCCTTTTTCTACGACAACTAGTTCAAGTTGGATCAACTTTTATCAAGCATACATTTTCTGACAAATCGATGATATAAATGTCAACCATACGACGCGACCTTCGATCTCATTTCCTCGAACATTTCGACTCTAACTGTATTTGCGGTCGTAGAAAAAATATAGTACACAATTCGAATACAATCGAAAGTTCGTCGTTCGAATTGGCATAACCGAAATAATGTTTCAGGTCGATCTCGCACAGAGTGCACGCCATTATGGAGCCGGAATTCCGGGTGTCCACCATCAAAATGAACTTGATGGCCGCCTGCCGGCCGAAGAAGCCCAAAGAGAGCAAACCGGAGGATTCGGTGCCGATCGAAGAGACGACGCCGCAATCGAACCACGACGAGTATCTGGTCACGTTCATCGTGCCAGCCGTCATCATAGCTGTCATGCTGATATTGGCAGCCCTGGCTGCCGTCATCATGTACCGGAGGCGGCGTATGGGGAAAATGAACGTGGAGGAAGACGGGAGGCAGAGCTATGGCAATAAAGGTGCGAGAATTTGTCTTATTTCGAAAAAACTGTTATAGAAAGTGACAGCGTAAGTTCGGAGTAATCCGAGTGAATTCATGAAATGTTCTCTCAAAGTGAAATCCCAAAGATAAGCCACTGGCAGCACAAAAACTTTCCCTCTTTTCTTTCCCCCTAACTTGATCAAAATCAAAGAAGATGCAGGACCTGAGCATCGGAATGAAGGGTAATCTGACCGCGGTCATGAAAACAAAATCACCATGTAAATCTAATGAAGTCTTCAATATCCCATAATTATCCTTGTTGGTTGTTCATATTTTGAAATGTGTACACGTTGTTCCATGAAAAAACTTCCGAACAAGAAGGTCAATTGAGTTGTCGCAGTTCATTGTGTCGATGCAAGAAGATCGATGACCTCTAGTTCCATTCGAAATATCCAACTCCACTATGAATGATTATATAAAATATGAAGAAAAGTGATGCAACTAACTAACTAATTTTGCTAGAAACTTTTAAAGTTTCCTTGTGAAACTGATTGTCGAACTACTGTTTTTCTAATGTTTTACGGAATCAAATTGAATATTTTCGGTGCCTTAATAATAAAATCGAACAACACTACTAATAACGACGCCACCCCCTCTCCTCAGGCATCCCGGTGATCTTCCAAGAGGAGCTCGACGAGAAGCCCGAGCCGGGCACCAAGGCCCCGCTCATCCTCGAGGACGAGAAGCCGCCCTTGGCGCCGCCCGAGTACTCCAAAGGCGCCGCGACGGCCGACGACTCGGCGCCCTACCGCCCGCCGCCGCCCTTCGGCCGCTCGCAGGACCGGGCGCGTCAGCCCAGGCCCAAGGCCACGCCCACCTACCGCAAGCCGCCGCCCTACGTGCCGCCCTAACAATTGCACTTTACTTTCTTCCAGCAGCAATAAACAGGGGAGGGATTGATGTGGATTTATGCAGCATCGATTTGACGATTAGCACGTTAATTCGACTAAACTATGAATTAACAATTAAGATTTGAAAATTGGCAAGTGAGAACGTGTTTCGTGCTTGACGAGGTGATTGACGTTCAGACAAAGGATAACCTTATTTTTCATTTTATTATCACTAATTCACTCCATTTTCTCAACTGTTAATTCTCAGTTGTTATATAAAAGATGGACATCGTCTTTTTTTTTTCAATTCTCAATTTTACTGACTGATGAAACTTTATAAGCATCAACAAATATCAATTTCTTCAACGTGAATCACATGAAATCACAAACGAGGTTGACTCAGCATAGCATCAGCCAGATATGTTTTATAAAATGATTTTCTACCCTAAAATAATCTAACCTTAGAAAAGTAAGGTTATATTCATCATCTGTCAGATATAGTCTGACCAATCACACGCTTTCTCTCTAAGTCCTACAAACAATCAGCGGTCGTCTACGCACTATTTGCGTTTGATTGAAGTAATGAGTTAAAATTCTTCTTACTTGTTGATAGATAATTGTTAATTGTCTGCATAAACACAGCCGTTGAAAACAAGACGTTGAACTTACAATCGTTAATTCTTGATTGATAAATGTTACTTGATAATTATTAAAAATATGGCTGCCTAAATCCACACTTACTGGAAACTGCCGACCGCGATATTTTTCGTCGTTGTTTCGTTACTTTGATCTCGATTTTTTTCAAAAGGTTTCCGTAAAACAATCATAAATTCCACTATGTCATTGATTTTTCTCTATTTAATTATTTTTTTCTCGTACACTCTGAAAAAAATAACATTCGACAGAGAAGGTCAGGTTACCCTCTCATAGTAGTCCGACATTACACAACTAAACCCAAGTTGAATTTCAAAATGAATCATTGAAGAAAAAAATTCGTCATACTGACTTTTTGAAGGACACTGTATAGATAAACAGTTGAATAAAAAGAGAAAACATGAGGCTACAATGTGATTCTTGTTAAGATGCTACTGATATCCACAAGGGCATTATGAAAATCTTGGAAAAATCCAATATTGGTCTGAAAAAAAGAGGGAAATTAATGAAAAATCGATTCTTCAATGTTTGACGTTCAACTAAAAGAAAAAATGAACATACTAGATGGTCTGCAATATGTTTTCTCTCTATCCACTAATTTTTTTTTCGCAAAGGCATTGTTTTTTTTTTTTCGATAAGAGACTATGATATTTTTTGAGAATATCCTTCAACAATATCGGGTGTCTCAAATTTGTGTCTTACTCACCATTGGAATCTCTCTAATTATACATATAAGTTGTAGGAAATTTATAGGAATTTTTCAAATGAAAATCCAATGAGAAAAATCCAGTTTGAAGATTATACCTTGAAGAAAACAAAACAAATCTGAACAATAAACTGATCCTCAAGAAGTAACAAACAGTGGAGCAAAACCAGCACGATCACCCTGTATAGTTCGATAGGAATTTATGGATATGAATTTCATCATCAACAGGGTGTTATGTACCATAAATTATATCTACAGTGCAAAAATTTTGTAAGAAAATATCAAACTGTCGAGAAAAAGGTTACTATTAATGCCAAACTCTTCAAATCACCCACCGAAATTCCCTTCCTAGACTTTTTACTCGTATTATACAGGGTGGCCCGTTCAACATCATTCTAGAAATCCATGTATTTCAGAAATAAAAAGGAGATCAGAGGTGTTTCTGTTGACTTTCTGTTTTTCTAAAATTCTTGGTTTTCCATTTATGGATGTGTCGAGTTGAACGGACCACCCTGTATATCTCTTCTGTGATATTCACTGCTATTATTTATTAGGTTGTATTTTTCTTTCGAACATCTTCAAGTGGGTGACTTGCAACTTACAACAATCAGAAAAACTAACATCACGAGTTCAGTTGATGCGTCAATTTGATTTTTAACTGCCAAAAATGGGCTTTTTAGCTTTAAGGACCACTCACACAGGGTGATCCCGATGAATATATCACAAATGCAATGCAAAGTAATCGGAACACCCTGTTATTCACTCATAAAAAGGATTATTTGTCATTTATATAACAATAAGTAGTGCGATGGTTGAAAAATAATGTAGTTTTAGAAAGAAATAAGGCTGTTTTGATTTGCAACTGTACAATTTCGTTTGTGAACATGAGAATAAAGGTACTTACAATGATTGAACACACAATATGTGTAAGATATCACTGTTCTTCCTATTTTATACATTATTTCTATGCAATACGAATAAGTTTATAAACAAAACCACATATTAAAGAGCACATTTTTTTTGTAAAGGCAATTCGTTTTTGTATGGATTATATTTTGTAATTAGTTACCAATAACCGTTTTGTATAAATATTTTTGGTATATTTCTAGATACTACTTTTCTAACGTACTTTATTCATATCAATGAATTTATATTATAACAATGAAACGTATCAAATGATTTTATCAATTAATTATTTCTAGGTGTTTAAGTGTATCATATCAAAACCTTCACATTTGATAATTGTCCCCATATCATACTTTTGTATTAACCAGTCATAATTGATGTATTGTTGAATACACAAAAAATCGGAAATAGTTGTTTTTCTGTCCTATATTTCACCCATACAGATATCAATTTTATTTCTTCTCAGAATAAACTCGTATGTTCGCAAAGATTTGCAAAATTTTTTCCATTGTTGATAACAAAGAGCACCCTGTATTTTTCATATAACACTCATGGTGTATCAACTCTGTATATTTTGATATGATTTCTTACTGTAATGTTGAATTTCGTATTAATGAAAAAAAAGTAGAAGTTATTCCCTTTCTCCAAGAATATTTTATATTTAATTTTTTCAACATATAAAATATGGAGCTGTATATTGTATGTCTGTTCAGCTATATTCACACTAGTTCCACAAAATATATCAATATTCATTTCAGACTATCAAATAATTTCGAATTTGATGAGAATTCATTTGAAGGTAACTTTTTCTTTTTGAAGTACCAGGACAAAAATCAATGGTGTCAGTAATGTTGTAGTATACTGCTTTTCAGCAGCAAATTATCATCCTCTGAGTGTTGCAGAGTTCACAAATAATGAAAATAAAATTGTCAGTTGACAATACAAAATAAATAGACCACTGTGTATAAGAAAAACATTGACTGTGTCTAATTACAAAAGAGGCGCAAAAGACAACGGATGTGATGCGAGATAAATCCAAGGCCAAGTTTGTATCGCCCATCACCTTGTTGCTTACCTCATTGGTGATGAAATAACATGCAGTCATCATCCCAAAAATTGATGATTCATTCACATTCTGTATGCAGGGAAGTAAGAACGAATGAGCATTCCAATCATTTCAAAACTCACTAACACACTTTATAGGAAAACAATTTTATTTACTTTCAGAATACATTATATGGAAAAATTTTAAAGCTATTATAATCGAAAGGCAACTGGCAAATTATAATACTAAGGACAGTTGCCTGAAAATAAAATTATTCCTTTCCGAAAAATATCCACTAAATCAAACAATAGAACTCTTGAAATTCATAAGACCGGTCAAACTCTGCTCAAAGAGAGTGAGAACCAGTGCACCATATATATTTTTCCGATAATAAAATTATACTGTAAACTATAAATGGAAAATTCTACAAAGTACATACTTAGGGATTGAATATCGAGTAAGTGGACGTTCAACAAATTTTGTGCACAGGACATTTCGTTAAATTTCGCCTGAACAATGGATTCCTGTGGAGAATTATCCTGCGACAAAATTACTCTGCGAGATTTTCATGGCACTTGTATGATTCGTTAACAAGTCATAAGAATTCAACTCCAGTATGTTCAATATCATGTGATATAGGGTGGAAAATTTTTACAGCTGATTATTCACACTAAATTTCAACTCGAAGAGTTTTAATACAGGTTTTTCTGGTTCATTTTTACCTTCTGTTCAACAGTAAAACCTATATTTGAAGTATCAAGCTTAGTTTATGACCAAAACAGACCAAGCAATGCAAAATATGAAATATTGGTCTGAAAATAAAAAATGTATAATTTGAAGTTTGTTGATTTTGACACAGTTAATAAATTAATCCTGAGGCAAAATATCACGATACAGTAATTTCCCTCAACATTTGTTTTTTGTTTCACACCATGCTTTCTTCCATGCATTTCAATACTGTTTCCAATGGAATTGTCAAAAAATTAAAACCATTTGGATTGCAATCTTGAACTTTGAGCATTGAAACACATAAAAAAATATGTGGTGTATCACAACATTTATAAGCAATTCATGATAAGTGGTTCAAAACTGATAACAATTGAGGGTTTCAAATATTTAGAAAACACAAAATTGCCCACTGAAAACTGTAGAGCAATTTCTTGAAGACATTTCTGATGTTCAAAGTTAAAACTATATCTCAGGTCTACTGAAGATGGCAATGTAGTAGTCAAAATAGCTAAACATAACCTATATAGTTCAAAAACTGTACGTAACTTTCCCTAAAATTCATCAAATGAAAAAATCTAACAATGATTATGCCTGAGACATATCCAGCGATTCAAAATGAGCTCTGAATCAAAAGAAAAACTTGCCTGGAACCCTCATATCCTCGATAAGGCAAGAAAAACACTTGATATGCAAACACTAACAAACATCAATTCCAAGCACATTTTCAATCCCCAGCACAACATTTCAGAGCCTAAAATTTGTTGCAGAGCAGTTAAATTACGAAAAGTGGAGCTTCCGCATACACCTACAGTACAAGCAAGATAAAACTCGACCGGAATCCAAAAAACAGGCGAGAGAACACAATGAAACAAGATGAAAATGACGTTGTCCACGGACAGGAGAAGGTTTTCGAACAAAACAGAACTACTTAAAGTGATAAATGAGGGGTTTATTTGTTAGTCGATACATAATGCAGAAGCCCCCTTGACAGTATCAAACACACGCAGTAGTAACGACGATAAAGGATATAAAACTCGCTCAGAACATGACGCAGCGGTGCTTCTTCTTCTTTTTGACCTGCAGAGCAGCCCTGGTCGCGTTCTCGAACACCTCGCGCACACCCTCCTTGCTCTTGGCGGAACACTCGAGATAAGCGAAAGCGTTGATCTTCTCCGCCATCGAACGGCCGTCCTGCGGCTTCACCGGCTCCTGCTTCATCTTCTTCAGCTCGTTGATGGTCGCAGGATCGTTCCGCAGGTCCTTCTTGTTGCCCACCAAGATGATGGGCACGTTCGGGCAGAAATGCTTCACCTCCGGAGTCCACTTCTCGGGGATGTTTTCCAACGAGTCGGGCGAATCCACGGAGAAGCACATGAGGATGACGTCGGTGTCCGGGTACGAGAGGGGCCTCAAGCGGTCGTAGTCCTCTTGGCCAGCCGTGTCCCACAGGGCGAGCTCCACCTGCTTGCCGTCGACCTCGATATCGGCCACATAGTTTTCGAACACGGTGGGCACGTACACCTCGGGGAACTGGTCCTTGCTGAAGACGATCAGCAGGCAAGTCTTGCCGCAAGCTCCGTCGCCGACTATCACCAGTTTTTTCCTAATCGCGGCCATCGGACCTGCCAAAAACACACACACTCAGTTGACGCCTATTCAACTGCCAACTAAGATGGCGGCTCCTCGGACTCGATTCGGATGTCGGGGAGCGGGGAGAGGATGAGAGATAACGTACCTTTTCCGTAGTCCTCTTGGTCGGAGAGACAACAAAACATTCAGCAGGTTGGATGGCAGGCTTAGTTCCACTTGTTTATGAAAGCGAATTCGACTGATGGCCGCCCGTTTCGACACACTTAACCAACGTTGTATGTAAAATCACGGCCGAATCCACTCTTTCTTCGGGCGAAAGATAAACAAATCAACCAGCGACAGCGTTGCCGGCTGTTGCACCTCACAAAGTCACTTCGGAATGAACATTAAGTGCCTTGATTTTTATCGATTTCATTTTTGACTTCACCTTCTTTTTATGCGATTCCACGGTATCACAAGCCTCAGAAAATGTTATACGAATAAAGTTCATAATTTTTTTTCCTCGGAAATTATCTTTTCACTGAAGCATAAACAAATAAACATGTTCGATTGTCGGCTGACAGACCAGTTTTTGTTTCATCAAACTTTTTCACAGATTGGAGAAATGATTCTGAATTTTCAAGTGTACAATGTAAAATAACCAGGCATGTGAAAAATTCAATTATTTTTCTAATTATCTGTCAATACCTGTCAATTGTTGACAAAGGTTCACGAAATCGCTGTAAACAGTTTCGACTTTTTCCAAAAAAAAGGTGCATCCTATCAAAATTTGACAAGTATGGATTTTTGTACATACAAATGGAGACTGGTAATAAAACAAGTTGATGATAAATTGAAAACGCCTTTTTGTGGGACAAGAACTGTCATGTGGCATTCAATCTACGCCACTGTTTTTCGTCAACCCTATATATTTCGGTAAAAATAATATTCATGATAATGAATTGATAACAATCTTTCCGAAAAAGTGAAATTGCACGTTTGAAAAAGTTGCTATTTCTAGCAAAAAATTGACCGAGACGGCAACACCGTACCACATATTCGCGCATGACTCGCGACTGGTATATTCTGTCCTTGTCCTACTTCCGCGATAACTCATGGGTGCGTCCTCGTTTTCTCTGACGAATTTTTGACAGTTCGGGATGATGTCATCTCATTCGCCCTACGGGCCGGATCTTGGTCATTTTATGATAATTTTATTAATAACTTTTCTCCGAATATACGGGGATTCACGTTAATCGCGTCGATATTTTACGGATAATATAAATAACTGTCGGAAATCCAAACAAAACACTCATTGTTTAGTTTCTGAGAAATGCGGATAAAATTGTTATATCAATCAAAAAAGAACAATGCGAATTTCGAAAGTACTGGAAAATAATTACTGTTATCTCGAATTGAAGATGATCAGTTCTAAAAATAAAAGCAAAACAATAGAAAATCTGACAGAAACAGAATCAGCCCGATCAGCTGATTTAATATGGAAGACGTCACGTCTGCCACGAAAGTTGCACGGTTGCCACATCTCCAACCTCATTTTGTAGAGATGGCATAATATCGATACTTTGCCACCTCTATATCAAGACATCGCCGACCTTGAAAATACATAATGCGCTATAAACGACACTTTAGACAGCGCCGTGATAGGGTTGAAGGTTACGGATACCATAACGTTATAAAAGATTTATAAAAGTTGTCGTTCCAATCCACTGTTTGCTTTTTTATTTTCCGATGATGAAAAATAACGTCAGTTATCTTTTTGTGTTTTGTGGTTCAAATACAAGTGACGTCAATGATTCAACGGTCACTTTCAACAAAACGCGCAATTGATATCCGGTCTTTCGTCGGGAAAATATCTCTCCATCAGAACTGGAGACCATTTTATAACGAAAACGCAACTTTATTTCCCATCCTAAACATCACAATGGAATTCATGAAACTTGTCTGATTTTGTAATCAAGTTATAGTAGAAATAGTCCGTAGAGTTCAGTCCAGCAAAGTCCGCATCATGCTCAACACTAAAATCATCATTCCAAATAGTCAGAATATCTTCACAATGATTTTCACTTACCGTTTGACAATTCTCACAGGAGCCCTTATCTGAGTCCACCTGGAGATTTTATGCTCATTGAATATCATCAAACCCAGAACGGAAATCCACAAAGCGAATATCAGAGTTTCGTGACAATCTGTCCACTTTTCCAGAAATTTCGTCGAAGTACTCAAAATGTCTGCGGCTCTCCATGCATCTCCAATATCGCCATAATACCTGAAAGAAAGTATTCATAAGGTAGTGCACCAAAAATAACTCGACATTTACAAAACGGCATCATTGCAAACTCATACTTCTGTGGTATTTGTTTCATGAGCACAGAAACATTAGTGTCCATGTTCTATGACTACAGAAACATTAGTGATCATGTTCTATGACCACGGAAGCATAACAAAAAGCTAATGAAGTTCAGTACCTCAGGTAATTTTCGAACAGAAACGAATGAAACTTTTGCGGCTGCGTGGAGAACTCGTCAATCAGTTTTTCCATATCGTAATTGAGTCTCCAACTGCCTGGGACTTCTTTTCGCTTGGGATTCAAGACTCTGCCCAAGCCGTGGAATAATCCGAGATTTTCGTCTCTAGACATGGATGTGGTTTTGGAATTGCTAGCATTTCTTCGTCTTTTAGTCCCGGTTTGTATTTCTTGGGCAACCATCGGAAGTTGGTCACATCCTGAAAACGAATGGTAATATAGTTACACACTATACTTTTTCTACGTCTAAAATATATCGGTTTCATAAGAGAATAAGCATACAAAAAGAATTTTGATAGGCTATTGAAATCTTCCTACAGCAGTTCTCATACCTTTGAGGGCTGCAATGTGGAATTGATTGATGGCATTTCTGATATCGCCCATTGAGGATGCTAAAATAGCATCTACTACTGCCAAAGACGGTTGTTTATGAGACTCCAGCTCAGTTTTGACCAACTCTTGAGCTCTCTTTATAGCTATCTTCATCAATGAAGGTGCACAATTATTGAAACTACAAGAATCAATCCAAATAAGCATACAACAAACCATATTATATCAATTTGAACATACCTGATATGGCTAATATTGAACTTTTCAATGATTTGTTCTGTAAACAATGTTCTCAAAAGACCGATATTGCTTCCACTTGGGTCTGTGACTATAAAAATAACAGGGTGGCTCGTCTTGTATTGGCAAGTCCTAGAACAAAGTATCATTGAACATTTTCAAAGACAACTCTCATGTGATATGCTCACTCAAGAATATCAGGGAATTGGTCTGGTTGGTGTATGAGTGCATTAGGAAAATCTTCGATCAATGTTATCCTCTTTTCGCAACTGTCAAACAAAGAGCACCATTTGGACTCAACGAGATACTCAATGAACTGACTTATTTGGTTCATTTTCTTATACTCGTAGTCTTGATCAACTGGGTTTACATATTCAGAGATAGAAACATCCAAGCTTCGACAGATCACTTTGACAGTGGCTGTTTTTCCACAACCTGTAGGCCCTGACAGAAGCAAGAATGGTGACAGTTCCTACAAAACATAACTGAAGCAAATAATCTCTGAAAACAATGATCATTTTCATGTACCTCTTGCTTAGAATTCACTACATGTTGATTGAACCAGTTTTGGACTTCTTGTATTTTCTTGGGATGAACAGCAAGATCACTTATGCTCTTCGGCTTTAGCCTGCTGTGGAAATTGAAACTCTTCTTTGCGGGAAAATTCTCATTCCTGGCTTTCTGAATTGGCATAGGAATATCTTTGACTTCCTTCGAAGACACCTGGGGCGGGTTCGGTTCTTTTTTGACAGGACCGAAATCGAATGCCTTCCACTGTAAACAAGTGAAAAATTGTAAATGTTATAAGTTCTCACAATTTTTACATACTTTTGTAGACATTACTCGAAAACAGAAGGCTCATCCAGTAATTCAAAATATAGACCAGCTTCATGGAATGTTAAGTTTGATGAACAAGTACAGCCTGACATCTGTCATGTTTCATATATGACAGCTCACGGTTTTGAAATGATATCTGTCAATTTTGAATCTGATGAGAGTATGAACTACCGAAGAAGCAGTGGCGGGTAGAAAAGAGAAATCAAAATTATGATACCATATATTCTCTACATATAATATTATTCTATCTCTAGAATCCATTCTATTTGTACACGAAATATATACAATTTCGAAGTATAAAAAGGCATCATATATAAATAATAGTTTCAACTTAGAAATTAATCTTGTCACTCCAGCCTTTTCTCAGCTTGTTATTCCTCGTGTACTGAGTTCTATTTTAGCTTCTGTCAGCTGTAATTTGAACCAAATCAAAATAATAACCTTTATATCATGTACATCAGAGTGCTTTTACCATGTTCAACAACATATCACACTTGATCTTCAATAAATAATTTTCTTCCTCCAACTCATGAACTCTTTTCTTTAGCTTCTGTTTGGTCTTGAAACTATCACTGTTTTGCCCGGATTCTGAAAAAAATCCAACGAACCACCGCCTTATGTGTCGTTACTACAATCCTATCGAACCCTACCTGGTATCCATTCACCTTTTGTGAAAGTCATTACCTGATCTCCCAGTTTCAAAACTACATTTTTTTCATCAGTCAGTAAATCTAAAGATTCCTTGGAGGCATTGGCGTGTCTTTTACGGTTTGGCGTTTTTTTTGAAAACATTGAACCAAAAATTGGCATTTTTGTAAACTATTTGGAAGATATTCGATTTGTTGACATGCAAGTTCACCATAGCAACCAATGACATCCTCATTCAAATTACCATTATTATGCAGATAAATGAAGAAAAAAGTTGTCAGAAACTTTGGGTACCACTTTATTGAAATATTAGCTTTTTGTTATCACTAATTGCTAGTATTCAAATGAGGATAATTTTCATACAAAAATTCACTTTTATCCATTAGCATATCATTTTTATAAAAAAAACATATTTGGGTGTAACTCCATTCATTTGTGATATCAAGCCACCTCTAACATGTCGCAGGGAAGCCATTTTGAACTTTCCAGGGCATCCCAAAGATTACAGTCTGCATCTAACTTTTCCCTATTCATTTTATCCACATCTAAAGGTGCAGAGTGTTCTGAAACAGAAGAAAACAAAACACAATACTAATACCTACAGTTTGACAAAATCCTACCTATGAGGTCCAAATCATCTTCTCTTTTTGTTTCCATTGCCACATGGGAACCATCACCAACAACTTGATGTTCAGAGGGATCAAAATATCCTTGCTAAAAACAAATATCATTAAACGACTTGACCGAAAACAAGAGACCCTACTAACTGTTTGCCAATTTGCATAGTTCTGCCAATACGTAGTAGGATCATAATACTGGCTGTAATCTGTGCCACCGTTGGACGTAGTTGCATTTGTGCCTGTGGAGCTGCCAGGAGTGAGAGATCCCTTAGGTTTTGGCACAGCATTACATATTTTCAAAGCTTTGGTCCCGAGTCCAATATAACCATTCATAGATACCAAGCTATCTTTCATTTCTTCTTCACTGCCAAATCTTACAAAACCATAACCTTTACTGAACCCACTGTTATCCAGTATAACTGAAGAATGAAGTAATACAGCTCACTTGAGGGGTTATCAGTCTCTGTGCTTACCTTTGGCAGTTTTGATAGTGCTGTACTTAGAAGAAAACACTCTGTACAAATTATAATCGTCAACATCATGGCTCAAGTCACCAACCCAAACTGAGAATTCCCTGTCAATAAGAGATCTGCCAGTGTTGCTAGCATTATTCAATCTGAATCGCACCATTGGATTGGTGTTTGGGATAGGTTTCGAGTTGAGTTTATGCATGGCATCTATTGCTTCCTCATCGTTTGCAAAATGCACAAAAGCATAGCCTGCTGGTTCGCCAGTGAATTTGTTCCTCATCACCTTGACGCTCATGGGAGCCTCACCCATTTTTCTGAACGCAGTCAGGATGAAGGTTTCTGTCATATAGGGCTCCAACTGGAAAACAAAATATCGTTAGCAACTGGCAAAGAACGGTGTCTATGGATACTTACGCTGCCCATCCAGAGCTGACAGTGCACCATACTAGCCATTTTTGGAAGATTTGTTTCACTGATCGAAAGGTTTTTTGAAACTTTTTGTAGCTTGAGAAGTTCTCAATGAGAACAATTTTTCGGCAAATCAATATTTACATAACCTCAAAGACCACAGACGAAACAACAGAACATAGAACACAAATATGGAACGACAGACTGATGATTCAAGACACCACTGAATCACTGAATAATTTATTTTTCAGAAAATGTAGCTATGACGCCCATGAACGGTCGGTTGGTCTCGGATATTTCAGCTGCTATCTTTGTCAGCTACTATCACGCCAGTGTGATATTCTATTTGAGAGCTTCTGCACAGAAGATGACAGAAGACTTTGGTTTGAGGTTGACATTACGAGGTCACTGGTGTCAAGTGCATCAACAAACGGATACATAAATGAATCGAATGAGAAATTTCAGTTATTGAAATCCTTGAAGGAGAAAAATGAGGAAGTAACTATTTTGTCATTATGCAAAGCAGGTAATAGATATGAATCATCAAAAAAGGAATATTTTCGTCTGTGTTTGATGATCTCACAGCTAAAAGCATGGCATAGACCCAACAACTTTTCACATATTCGAAAATATTCGTAGGGGTGAAGACCTAGACCTGAAAACCTAGAAAAGCTGAAATGGCTCTGGTACCGCTAATCTTTTATGTGATTTTTTGGTCAATATCTCCCTCACATTCGGAAGTATTTAAAGGAAATAACACACAGCTAGTAAAAGTGAACAAATGTTGTGAGAAAAACGAGATATACATTGGAAAATACTGCTCAGCAGTAAACCATACCAACGAGGAATGGAGACCATTATTCACCACTGAAAAAGGGACGAGTAATCTTCAGAAAAACTACAGGTAAATCAACTGTGCTGCTATATATTCGGACTATTCGATTTTCATGATTTTTGTAGCTTGGTAATTGGTCTGCCAGATTGTGGTCACATGCAGTTGTGGCCGATATATCACTACCAGAACTCCACAGATCGCTTGAGACTGTTACCAAATGGGATAATGAGACATTACTTTGACCACTATGATGTACCAGGAGAGGAGGTGGATTTAGAAAATATAGATACACACTCTCCATATCATGACTATGAGTTTGGAAAATATTGTCTAGACAAAGTAAGCAACTTGCCTAGCTGAAAAAAAAACCGTTTAATGAAACATTTTCATCTCTCTTAGAAAGTAGATGGAATCCGGAGTGAATTTGCTTGGGTATGTGCCCCAGAGATAAACAGGAATTGGCTCACAAGCACTGAATTCTTGATGCATAATATCGTGAGCCCTGCCACACATGGAATGTCCATAGCTTGTCTACTAGCCATAGCAGTTATATACTTCGTCATGCCGACTCTCCGTGACTTGACAGGAAATATCGTTACTACAATATGTATGTGCCTCATAGTGAGTCAAACTGGTGATATGATAAGATTGTTGACTGTATTCACAAGCCACATCAGTTTGCTCATTGCAGGTAATATTATCCCTCAGAAATTGAAATCCCCATTGAATGAAATATTTATTGTAGTGGGACCTGGTAAATACCATGTATTTTTGTGATGAAAAGTTTTATTATTTCAGAGACCATCTGTTACTTCAGTTTATTGGGTGCCTTCTTTTGGTTGAATAGTCTTGCCTACTACATATGGAAGACCTTCAGGTGAATTCAAACATTGCCAGTCATAGCTGTGAATCCTATTTTTTTTTTATTTCACAGATCAAGAAACGTATTTTTACGTATAACTGACGGCAAAAAGTACTGTTATTATGGAGGATATGCTTGGTCTTGTACCATCATCTTGGGGGTACTAGCTGTTTTTGCTCATTACACAATGGATTATCCAGATATAAACCCTTCTGTTACATTGACATTTGATCAACAGAGAGAACAAATAGGTATACTAAATCATATATTTGAATATTACTAGTCAACATTATGAAAATTGTATTTTATTGTATATTATTTGTATTGTAGGTTCCCTAGGTATGATTATATTTTTTGTACCAGTTGCATTTATAGTTCTTGCAAACGTTTTTTTCTTTGCCACTACTTTGAAGGCTATCAACAGAATGCATACTTATGGCAGAATCCATCATAAACTACGACATTGGTAAGCCTTGTTGAGATATTATAACTGAAATGTAATGTTTATGTAAGTTCCTATCAAAATTGTCTTTTTAAATGAGGAAATGTGAATTAAAGACTTTGTGTCCATTCACATTCTCAGTTATGACGTAAATTCATTGTGAAAGCAAATCCACACTGAATGTGAATTACAAGAAACACAAAATATACTGCAATGAATGCAAAATACACGGAATTAATGATTTTCACGGTGAATTTCTATTTTCACACAACAAAATATGGGAATGTGGATATTCAGACAAGTCGTTTGAATTCACATTGATTCATTAAATGTTCTTTCATTCTGATTCTGATCATCATTTCCATTTTTCAACATAAAATCATAGTGAAACCAAATCCACACTGAATGTTGATTTGAAGATAAATATGTGTGTATTTGGATACTTGACTACAAAATATACTGCAATTAAGTGAAAAAACAATGAATATCAGGTGGGGCACATGAATCAATAAACTGATAGTTCTACAATGGATTCCTATTTTTACACAACATTATATGAGAATGTGGACAAGTTGTGTGAATTTACACATCTCCTTTTCTTCTGATTCTGATCTTAATTTCTTCCAGTTTCCGGATGTTCATCCTTCTACTGATAGTCCTGACTTTCTGGTGGCTGTTTCTGTTGTCATCCTTTTCGAAGTTCGAAGGGCTCGTGTACACGCACATCGTGACCAACGGCCTGTTAGGCCCCCTCGTACTTTACGTGTGCATCTTCAATCAGAAGCACGTCGCGTACCTGATCCGAAAGACGTGCTGCTACCAGAGCTGCCCCTGCTGCTGCAGGGGCGAACCAGAGGCCGAATGGGGAGACGAAATGACAGCCATGAATACCATCAACAATTACTGAGCGGGTCGCGTCGATGTGTAATTTCACATGAAATTTGTATTTTTTTACAGAAGGGCGTGTGGGGTTTCACAGGAGTTTGTGTGATTTTACATGAAATTTGTATTTTTACAGAAGGGCGTGTGGGGTTTCACAGGAGTTTGTGTGATTTTACATGAAACTCCTATATTCATATTGAACACCTTCAACTATGGAAGGTTCGCGTCGATATTTAATATCGCAATGTGCATTTCCACACAAAAAACTGTAGATTTTCAGAGGAGATTTTGTGATTTTACATGAAAAATCCATAATTTTATTGGCAGCTATGAACGCCAATATCTACTACTGAAAAGTTCGCGTCGAGTTTATGAGGTATCACATTGAATATCCATAATTATATCGACTGCAATGAACACCATTCAAATTTATTATGGTAGATCGGTTGGCGTCGATATGTAATTTTACATTGAATTCAAAGTTTCACACAAATGAATTCATTTTTTTTTGCAGGAGTTTGTGAAAATTCACATAATTTTATTGACCGCCCTGAAGACCATCAACAATTACTAAAATGTTACGACGATAATATGTAGATTCATTGGATATTCATAGTTTCAAATGAATGAGTATTTTCACGGGAGTTTGTGTAATTTTACATAAAAGATCCGTAACTATATTTTCAGGTGATGTTCAAAAACATTCATTTTGATGTTTATACTGTTAATTGAGATAAGTGGGGATATTAGTGCCTGTCAATATCAAAAATGATCGTAAAGTATTCACATTGTGATTCTATTTTCATAAGACTATTTATTTGAATTTTTGATTGATATTATATCAGAATCTCGGTATTGACCACTTTGGTAGATGACTATAATCACTAATCTTAGTGCCTTGTACTTAGTTGGTTGTTTTAAGAGATAGTTCGATGGGAAGTCTCTAGTCCAAATGAGTAGATTAATGTTGTTAAAGATTATATCGTATGTATTGTATTGATTTCTGGTAATTATTGAGATTATTTATGTTCAAAAAGTATGCCATGGAATTTTCGAATTTTTACATTGCCAGTTCTGACTTTAGAAGTATTTAGAAAAAACTAATTGTAAGTGTACAATTCTTGAAGTTAACACATTATTATTTTTATAGACATATAGAGATATTTTGAAGCAGCTATTTACGTATTTTTTATCATTTTCCGTTGAACAAAATACACGTAGACACATTTTTTCAGATTGTTATCAAAAGATAATTGAAATATTTGTTTTTGTCAATCATCATTCAATTTGAAGCGACTCATCATTCCATATCAGATTGTCATAAGCATTCCTCATTATTTTCTATGTATTTATTTTATGTACTTAATTTTTTAAATGGAATTAAACTATACAGTGCCTTGAATTCAGTGTTTATCAGTGTTTATCATAAATGTGTCAATCTACAGAATAAAGTGGAGAAATCTCGAAATTTTGTGCCAATAAAAATCGATGAAAAAAATGATTTACATCAAATAGTTTCGTGACCAATATGAAAACAATTCTGTTTTTTTTTATTATTCTTCTTTTTCAACCAGCGTCTGCAATAACGCAAAATATGAGTAAGAAGTTCGGATGACCTGGAAAATAGAAAATGTCAGTATTTCGAATTGAAAGTTCGATACAATTTCATGATCAAATTTGTTGAATTTTGTGACTGGAAACCAGCTTATACCAGTTTGTTGGAAAAGACGGTACGCTAACTATACACGGAAAAAAAAATTGTTTTTTGAGAGAAATATCTAAGTTTTTGCGAAACTGCGCTGTCGAGGACCCTTGGAAGCGGCGTTATCGAGTTGTTAGGTGATTTTTTTAACCGATTGCGTGGTCAAAATTCCCTTTAATCTTATGCTCAAAACCTGCATATTGTTGCTTTCGAGTTGCTTTTCGTTGGTAACACCAGGAGATCACGCAAAGGAGAGTTGATCATTTGTGTTTACAATGAAAAGTAGTTTCGTTTATAATTTAATAAAGTTTCGTATCACTCTGAAATTTTGCTGGCACTTCATCTGGTGCCATGCTAAAGCACTATTTTCCTCTGTATTCTCAGATATATAGGGAAATGTGCGTAATCTCTCTGATTCAGATACAACCTGAAATCAGGCCCCTAAAGGACACTGTATATGAAGGCCTGAAAAAAAGTTCATTTTGGCGGCTCAAAACTTGAACTAAAATAAAGGAGAAAATAAATGGAAATCATGGTCCTTTTCATGAAAAATTGAACATTAATGTGTTTATTATGACTTTCCTCGAGAATTTTTTAGTTCATTCTTAGGCCTTTATCATACAGGGTGTTGAAAAATTGAGCATTAGAGATAGGTCTTGATCCAAGAACACTAACCTATTTCGAGAGATCTTCCCTAGTTTCCTTCATATTGAATTTTTATTGAACTATTTTGATTAGTTTATGAGTTAATCAAGGAAGAACGAGTTCCAGCGGCGCCGTTGAGGGGTCCCATATTGCCGTAAATAGGGCCTGTAGGAAAGAAAATAATTGGAACTTCTCATCTTATTTTCCAGGTTCTATCTAAATCCGAGAGATTTACCACATTCCCCCGATATATTTCTTTTATCTTCAGAATTAAGGAGGAAATCTCATTAGAACTCACCGACATAAATGACTCTAATGAAACCACGTAAAACTTCCCGCTAGTCAAATACATGGGTCTCTTCGAACGTTCCATGATATTGAGGAGAACTCTTCTACTTTTCAAGTCCGCCTCGTACCATTGCGATTCATAACACGCGTCTCTTATAGCCGTACTCTACGAGAAAAATACGATAAAATTTTCGGCATCGCCAATGCGGTCTTTTGGCAACCTTCAGTATTATTTCGTTGCTGTACCAACAGTACAATATGAGTTGGCACACCATCGCGAGAAAGAAAACGATCATTTTCAGGAACTGTACGATATCGTCGGTGGGTGTCTGAAAAACACACGGTAGATTGACGGATTTCATTATTTTTGATCGTGACAAAAGTACCACACAGAGCCACAACAAAATGAAAATGATAGAAACAAAAGGAACGGCAAAATAAATATAAAATACTACATTTTTTCCAATTTTAGTTCGAAAAGAGTCAGTTGTACTTCGAATAATAGTCATATGAATTTCAAAAAACAATTCCAGAACTGTTTGTTGAATTTCAAAGTGTATCATTTGTATTGAATATGTCAGATGTATGTCTCAACCAATTTGGAATAGAATTGACGCATTTTGAAAAAGAATTGATAATTTTGGAAACATTTCACATATTCTGAAATTTAATTGAGTAATTTGAAATACAATCGAACAATAGTTTTTTAAATCAACAAACCGCTTTTCGAGCTACAATTAGAGAAGGTGTAGTTTATAGTTATATTTCGAAAATTTTCAGATCATGCAGTGTTTTAGAAACTCATATTTCATTCGATCTCGCTTGAATTTCGAGATATTCGAAAATTGAGTTTGAATTGTTCTAAATCTGTTCTAAATCGTGTGAAAAATATAATAGGTACATAGTTACTGAATCTAGATGGTTGAAAAAAAGCAGAACACAACTTTGTGCTTGTGTGTAATCCGATCATACTCACATGAGCTAATTGAAATCCAACATTACATATGCCAGCAGCGCTAGTTATGTACTGGATCAAAATTGTATGCGAAAATACATTATCTATACTCTCCACAAATCTGAAAGAACAATATGAAATATGCGAACACCTAATTTCACATGAATTTCGAGGGTTTGTGCAATTTTGCATGAATCATCCATGATTAGGTAAATTGAACGCCATCAACAATGAAAGATTCGCGCCGATATGTAATTTCACAGAAAGACTGGGGTTTTACAGGAGTTTTTGTGTTTTTTTACTCGAAGCATTCATACACTATCAACGATGGTTCGCGTCGATATACAGGGTGAGTCAAAAATGTGTACCGAGCTTCCTGGGGGTGATTGAACATTGAAAAATAAGTGTAGTTTGATGATTAAACTCATGGCCCAAAATGCATATTAAGGGAGATATATCCTTCCAAAGTTGATAAAATTAAAATAATTTCTCCGCATAACTTCTGAACGATGAAAGCCACCCGATTGAAATTTTGTGCATGAATGTATGTTGTCAAAATTCATTTTTTCGTCACACTTCCACATTTCTGATATTGTTATAAAGGGTGTTTTCACAGGGTGAATCATGATTTTTTGTAGAAAACTTTTTTTCCTGTATTATTTTCTGTGAAAAAACAGGAGCATTTGATAGAGCGAAGACAATTACATGAAAAAGGTACTCTTATTCAAATACAAAAAATTGAGCCGTTCGTGAGATATTTGAGTTTTTGTAGTTACATGATATCAGCAGATTGATGATATTTTAGCAGCATTGCATTTCCGAAGCACTCGCCAAGCATTAGAAGCATATCAGTTTGTTCAGAGAACGAATAACCTGCCATATTTCTTAAAATCTCAGTTGATAATCGCAGTGATAAATGACACAGAAAAACCACACGAACAAATCGACTACAACAATGTTGACTCGAATGTTGATGACATGAACGTCAAAATTGAGAACAAAATTATTCATCATGGCCTGCTAAAATATCGTTATACCGATGAATCTCGCGATGAATAAAATCAATCTGCTGATATCATGTAACTACAAAAACTCAATCATGTAATTGTCTTCGCTCTATCAAATGCTCCTGTTTTTTCACAGAAAATAATACAGGGAAAAAAGTTTTCTACAAAAAATCATGACTCACCCTGTGAAAACACCCTTTATAACAATATCAGAAATGTGGAAGTGTGACGAAAAAATGTATTCTGACAACATACATTCATGAACGAAATTTAAATCAGGTGGCTTTCATCGTTCAGAAGTTATGCGGAGAAATTATTTTAATTTTATCAACTTTGGAAGGATATATCTCCCTCAATATGCATTTTGGGCCATGAGTTTAATCATCAAACTACACTTATTTTTCAATGTTCTATCGCCCCCAGAAAGCTCGGTACACATTTTTGACTCACCCTGTATAATTGGGCAGGAAGTGTGTATATCTACATAAAAAACAGTGGGTTTCAAGAGATTTTCTGATAAATTGGTGAAGTTGGAATTGGACGGTATGTATACGTGATTCTTTGATCCAACATTATTTTTTTTACGCACCTTATGATGCTATTGTGATGCTTTACGCACGCATCGAACTCGACATTTTTGGCGTTGGCACTTTCAACATTTCCGTCTATCGAATGATACTGCATGTTCGAAATGTTCGAATTCAGAATATCGATCTGAGCAGTGCCAAATCCCATCATGGTGATGGCCAGAGAGTCGATGCAAGTGTTGCTAGCCACTGCATTGAATAAACCTGCAGAAAAAAAACACTGAGGAAAATTCCAAGAAGAAGGCGAGGAGAGTGAGGTTTTTTTTTTCAAAAAGCGACTGCAGTGTTTTTAATCTCAAAAAATAATGGTGAAAAATATAGAATGAATTTTCCAAAAATTCACCTTATCTAACCTAACTGAAAAACTATAAATAATGTCGCAATTTTATAAAGACTGATGGAGTGCCAATTTTTTCAAAAATCGAAAAACTCACCTAAAACCTGGAAAGCGTACATCCCCATGCGGAACCGCCCCAAATCATAGGTGAATATTATAGGCAAATCATCGTCTGATATCAATGGCATGATGCTGTACAACAAAATAACCAAGAAACTTATCAACTGGTACGAACTTCCCAGCAATCGACTGAACTTTGCGGCCTCTTCCACAAACTTCGAATGGGATCTGAACTCCTTCAAATCCAGGTGATCTATCAACTCCAACAGGCACCTGTAGAAGCAACTCGAATTCACGTCCACAAGTATATTCATGGTTTTCCATTGTTAATGAGCATATTTTCACGAACCGATGGTTCGAAAACATTATGAATGATTATTGCTAAACTTCAGTCAGCTACGTAATAATTTGGAACACATCTTGCGATTAGGAAAACTCCAAAACAGATTTGTAAGGTTTTTGCACTTCGAAATAACGAAGACTCTTGTAAGACTTGGTATTAGCGAAATTTGATCTCACTACAAAATACAGTTTTTAGAACAACGAAGAATTATAACCGACTTGGTTTTTATTTATGAAATTATGACAAACTGTTACGACTCACCCAATCTAGTATCAATGATTTTTTCATCACAAATTTGGGCAAAAACTATCCAATTATTAGAATGTGTGATTCTTTCAACAAATACTGTAGTAGCGTAGATGATTTTTCTATTACGTTGTATTTCCTTTAAAATAACTGTGAGAAGAATATTCAACAAATGGCAAAAATAATGAACTTCTGGTTAGTAGGTACGATTTTTGTATCTGTCACCAAGTATTTCTGTAACCACTACTATTAGTAGATGCTTCTATGGGTATTTACCTACTATCAATATGTACTGTGAAACTTTTTTTCCTGTGTCTTTGGTCTACGAAACTCCAGTAGAAACAGAGCAAGACTTAATTGGACGAATTACAGCAGCATTTGAAATCATTCAAAACGAGGATCAAATTTTTATTCAAGTCCGCCGAAATCATGTGCGACGGTTAAATCGGTGTCTTTAGGTTGGAGGAAGACATTTCGAACAATTGTTGTGATGATATCATGTACAAAAGGCAAAAATTAAATGCAATGAATCCTATTTAGGCAATTTATCGACTTTGTGAATTTTAACGCGTCTACTCAAATGTTTTCTACTGTTGCACTGAATAACCCTTAGAAGTATGAGCCCATAGTTCTGTAACACCCTGTAAATCTGAATCCACTGTTGGAGTTATTCTGCCTATTTGTCTATCTAACTTAATCAACCAAAACTTGATGACAGCATTTTATTCGTTATTGAGAAAAACACTCAAATGTGAGTGGTTAGATGGCGACACAAAAATGAAAACAAAATCAGTATTACTGATAATTGCACAATCAGTGTTTTTAAAAATGTTGATTCAGAAGTAGTAATTTGGGTTACAGCTCAATTTTATATCGAACTACATAATTAAAATCTCAAAACGTCAATTATTTGTACAGAAATCTGCAAAAAATGTCACCATCTTCTGGTGAGTTTCATAACTATTATAGCGGAAAATGGCGTTAGCGTTTTTGACGAAACAAAACACGATCAGTGACTGCACCAATGATTTGTCCATCGTTATCGGAACTCATGTCGATAATTTTGTTCTCAAATTGAAATGAACGCGTCAAAGCTGACTGTTGAGGAATAGTTTGTTTAATTTTTGATTTGTACAACTTTTTATATTGATTTACTTCGTATACATCATTCTAATGATGATCAATGTTAAAAACATGTTGTGATGGTATCGATATACACAAGGAGGAGTTCAGTTGTTAATAAAATATGAGATTGACGAGTTTTTCTCCAACGAAATGAAGACAGAGATTTACAACCCCTGGTTTTCTCAACAGTTCGAATGGACAAATAAAATAAAGAACAGAGTCCCAAACACTGACAGTTCACTGACAACCGAGAACACAATAAATTCACGACAACGCTTAATTGTCACATATTTTCAATGAATATCGTTAATTTAAAGAATATCGATTATTTCTGATTAAATAATTGGCATAATTGGTAGTAGGTAAAATATTTTATTCCATACTGCATCATAGAACATACCTTTACGTACCTGATTTCAATTCGGACAATAGACTTTCACAGGATAGGCGCACGTAATATTTCATTACGTGCTACTATCCCGTAATGAAATTTTTTCCGGATTGTAAATATTGAAAACTCAGTTATGCGTCAAAAGCATGAATACATTTATTAAAAATTCAACAGCAAAACAATACACACAAATTACTTATTGCTAATGTTAATATTAACCGTTAAATTTTCGTTCCCATGAATATGGATACCAGGAGCTCCATTGGATGAATTATTTATTAGGGAGTTGCTACTTGCTGATACATTCCCATTTTTTTGTTGGAGCACTTCAACAAAGATTAATATTTCATTTTTCACTGTTCATTTTTGTTTTTTAGCAGTATGAAATAAAATGTTATACGTCACACGTCCGGTAAACTTTTACAGTACTCGTTTCGAAATTCTCTCACTCGTACTGTAAAAGTGTACTTACCGGACTAGTAACGTAAATATCTAGTACTAAATCGGTATCGTAAATTCATATTACCACAATCGATCCCGTCTCGTATCGTAATATAAATCTTTACGATACTTACATCGTAAATATCTATCGCCTGTTGGTATGAGAAAAAAAAATCGCCGAGAAAAACCGACTCGCGTGGTCAACTTCACCTGGAGCGCATCCGGAACACCATCAGCTTGAACACCAACGACGTGGGCGGTATCAGTATGGACACGATCTCCGACAGGGTTTGATAGTCGTCGAGGTGCTTGCCGCACTCGGCCACCATGCTGAGGGAGAAGAGGAAGGCGAAGCCGAAGGAGACGTTGCCCATGACGAGGTGCACCAGATCGGGCGACGCCACAGGCCATTGGCCGGTCAGCGTGAGGAAGTACCTGGGGACGCTGATGGCGTCTTGGATGGTCAACATCGTCGTCTGGCGCTCGGATGGGGGAGAAACGATTTCTACGATTGGGGTCGATTTGAGAAAGTTTTTTTCGTTCCGGAGCAGGGCGGTATCACTGTTTATTTGATTGAGGGGGTGGGGGTTGTATTCTTTTATACGGTGTCCAAAATTATTCGTTCGAATCTGGAAACATTCACAATGAGTGAATTTTTTGAATTTCTGATCGCGATAAGACAGTTTTTACGCTTTCCCGGATATTTTAGCGGAAAAACTAGACCCAGCTGCTTCAGGTCAAACTTTGCCACTTTTGATTTCGATATCGATATCTCAGAAAACTGAACTTCCTTCCGTCAGCGCCGCATCGATCTAAGATTGATTCTGGATAAGTTTCCTTGCCTCAAAATTTGGACTGTTCCAAAAATTATTTTGAAATTCTGAAAGAAAAACCGGATAAGTAGAAAACATATCGGTCGTCAGAATAAATCCTAATCCGTAAGGCACGAGTTGTTAAATTGCATTCATTGACAAAAAAGAGTATACTTTGATTTATGATCGCGATATCTTCGAAACGGTTAAGACAGTTTTTTACGCTTTCCTGGATATTTTAGCGGAAAAACTAGACCTAGCTGCTTTAGGTCAAACTTTGCCACTCCTGATTTCGATATCTCAGGAACAGTTAGTCTCAGAGACTCAAACTCGTTGAATTCTCAACTAGAAAACGGAACTTCGTTCCAATCTTTGAGCTTTTTTGGGACTGTTCCAAAAATCATTTTGAAATTCTGAAAAAAAACCGGATAAGTAGAAAACATATCGGGCGTCAGAATAAATCCTAATCCGTAAGGTACGAGTTGTTAAATTGCATTCATTGACAAAAAAGAGTATACTTTGATTTATGATCGCGATATCTTCGAAACGGTTGAGACAGTTTTTACGCTTTCCCGGATATTTTAGCGGAAAAACTAGACCTAGCTGCTTTAGGTCAAACTTTGCCACTCCTGATTTCGATATCTCAGGAACAGTTAGTCTCAGAGACTCAAACTCGTTGAATTCTCAACTAGAAAACGGAACTTCGTTCCAATCTTTGAGCTTTTTTGGGACTGTTCCAAAAATCATTTTGAAATTCTGAAAAAAAACCGGATAAGTAGAAAACATATCGGGCGTCAGAATAAATCCTAATCCGTAAGGTACGAGTTGTTAAATTGTATTCATTGACAAAAAAGAGTATACTTTGATTTATGATCGCGATATCTTCGAAACGGTTGAGACAGTTTTTACGCTTTCCCGGATATTTTAGCGGAAAAACTAGACCCAGCTGCTTCAGGTCAAACTTTGCCACTTCTGATTTCGATATCTCAGAAACAGTTAGTCTCAGAGACTCAAACTCGTTGAATTCTCAACTAGAAAACGGAACTTCGTTCCAATCATTGAGCTTTTTTGGGACTGTTCCAAAAATTATTCCAGAAATTCTGAAAAAAATACTGAATTCGGATAAGTAGGAAACATATCGGGCGTCAGAATAAATTCTAATCCTTAATTACGTTTATTGACAGAAAAAAGTATACACTAATTTCTGATCGCGATATCTCCGAAAAATTTTTTTCTTAGGGACTTCTGCGACGCACCATCAACTCTCCTTTCAATTACTACATTCACATCGATTTTCAAGCTGATTTGTATGCTTCCTTGAATCTCATAAAGGACATAGTTGATCCATGTCAAAATTGGTTATCCTGTCAATAATAATTTTTTTCAAATAGTCCAAAAATTCTGAGAAAAAAAAAACAGACTGAATATTCTATTCCGATACGTATAGGAAACATATCTAGCACCAGGAAAAAATTCAATCGTAAGTCAGCATGATTTGTTGATAGGTGCGTTTTTTCGACAAAATAATTTACGTATCTATGATTTTTTTGAATCGTTGCGAAAATTCTGAAAAAAATCGACAGTTACCAATTTGAATACGTAGAAAACATATCTAACATCAGAAAAAATGTTAATCGTGAACTGAGCCAGCTATCAGTTGTCGAAGTGCATTTTTTTTCCAATAAAAGTAGACTCGAAATCCACAATGACTAATTTGGATACGTAGAAAACTTATCTGGCATGACATAATATGGCATTTGCCAAAATAATTCAGCATTTTTGACAAGAAATTCAGAGAAGTGTAGAACATTTTTGATCACTACGTTTCGATAACTTCTAAAACAACCCCTGTAGATGGGGTGCAACAATACACCCATATACGAATGGATCATTCGTGAAAAAAGTTTTTCTTCGACTCACACGGTAGAAGAATTTCATCAAAATCGTGCTGAAATTCTCAAAAATTTGAGGCTACAGAAAAGACTCAAATTTCAAATCCTGTATACATAATCTCGATATTTTGATCGAAACGATATCTTTGAAGACATGGAATTGTGTCTGTGAACAAGATAATGATACAGTTGACTCAACTGTGCCATATAATGAAGGGTTTACATTTTATAGGTGTTCGTAACTTTTTTAAGTTGATCAGAGTTACGGGGGGCATAAATATTTCGTTTGTGTCGTATCTATTTTATTATACACTGAAACTTCCAGTTCTTAGATTCTAAACTAATTCATGGGACGTGGCCTGTAAGTTTTCCTAAAGAAATAATGTATTGTTCTAAGTGAAATTTCCTTGTGGACTATTATTATAAATACAAAGTTTTCAATAGCTTCAGTAAAAAAAACGTGATTTATTAAGTATACATACTCGTATAATCTTATCGAGAATATGCCTTGGGAAATTCAGGGAATTCTGTTCCACAAATAACAATTTAACGTGAATATTATTGGACGATGTGGAATTTAGGAACTCAACTCAGACTGACTCATCCACTCTGAACGAATATGCTAGAAGAATACGAAAAAATTCTTCGAAATAAATAATTCAAACTAGCAGTAGGCTAAGATATTGCATCCTATAATTTCTCCTTTCCAGATATAATTACAATATATTATTTTTATTCCTCGTTGGTGCATTACCAATTACCCACATTTCATATTATTTAATATTAATAATTCGAATATAATCGAATCGAAGTTTATACCCACAGGGTTTTTGAGTATAATTTTTGTGCTCCAACTACAAGGCCTATTTTGAAAGTTATCGAAAAATAATGGAAATCTTCAGGCTCCTTGTGAATATGAATCTACAGGGTTGGGATAAAGTATGGAACCAAGTAAATATCTTTCGAACGAAAAGAAAGGTATTTATGAGAATTCGCAGGTAATTGCAATGCAAAAAACTGCATCTGCTCTACATTTTTTTGTTAATAATATACTTCCGGTTTGACCGGAAATGCCATCAATTTCTTTGATTTAAATGGGACACCCTATATATTTTTACAGATTTTGAAAGAGCTTGTTATTTTGAATTCATACATACTGAGTTTAGTGTAAAAAAAATGTAAAAAAGAGGAATAACTCAGTGTTAGTTGTACAATAGGTGTATATTTGATTATTTCAGAATAATGAGTAACAGAATTACTTCAAATGTTCAAAATGCTCGCCGTTTACTTGCTGACAATATGCCATCCTATTCACAAATTCTTGAGACACTCTCTCCAAGACTTCTCTACGTTTTAGTTCACATTCATCAATGATTCTTCGTCTCAATTCCTGTGATTTTGTTGGTCATCGAACGTAAACACGTGATTTTAGATAACCCCAAAGAAGAAATCTAACGGGCTGAGATCCGGAGAACCAGCAGGCCACTCTATAAATCCTCTACGCCCAATCCTTCGATTTGGAAAATTCGCATACAGAAAATCCCTAACCCGTCTATCATAGTGGGAATGTGCTCCATCTTGTTGAAAGCAAACATTTTGTGGTAATTGCCCATTCTATTGAAGTGCAGGAATAATTTCGTTATTTAATAGATCCAAATACTTGTCACCATTCGAGTTTCGGTCGATAAAAAATGGGCCTATAACATTCAACTTCACGACTTTGAGTGGCAATCAACTCCGAAACTCGAACAGGACACCTTGTTTTGGACCCCCCCCCCTATCGGGTGACATCCTTCCCTCGGGCTGGAGGCCCCTCTGGCTGGATCAGTCACCCTCCTGGCGCTATCATCCCTATAACGCACTTGGTGCATAAATAACTATTACGGTTTACCATCACGCGATTCTTTCATTTATCACGGGAAAATCTTAGAAGTCCAGAATGAGTGATAGATTATGAAATTTTGATGACTGACTGTCACTCAAATCAACAAATGCCAATAGAAGTAAATTAATATCGAATCTTCATTCTCATTCGAGGTCATAATTCGGTCGCCTGAGGGGTTGAAAATGACGGGGTGGATATTATTGCCGATTCTGATATTTTCAAGTTTCAATGATGATGTTGCTACTTTGAATCAAGAATCAAATGAACCATGTGAGTATGCACAAGAAAATCTTCCATACCTACTAATTATTCCGAACAAATTCGATGTAGCTACAGAGTGATTTCTTTGACAGGATCCTTTTTTTTTCACAGACAATTTGAATGAAATGAGAACTAGATTCGGAGGAGATCTATCAACAGCTGTGGTTGATATGATAAAGGGTTTTCCATTGAATAGAGTAGTGATTTGTTTCGACAATCATACAGGTACCGAATCCAGGAAAAATATTGGAAAAAACTGAAATTATTGTTTGCTTTACTTGCACATAATGTCCCAAAATCTGATTTTCTACATAAATGAAACAATATATTCTCCGACCCAAAAAAATATCTTATTTCATAGTCTAAAAATATTTATGAATTTTATGTTTCTACTAGAGCAATAACCATTATTCATAATGTGAAGAATTGCATTCGAAAAAACTTTATATATTTTCCCAGATGAAATACGTCGGGAAATTCATTTTTTGTAGACGCCATGTAAACTATCAATTTCAAGGTCAAATCAGCGTCTTACGAGTAAATGCTAGTTGAAACATCGAGTGAATTGTGTACATATATACTGAAATTCTTTCCGACGTATCGAAATTTTTTTCCATGAACAAATCATCGGAAAATTGAGTGGATTATTTCCGTTGTGACATTTATTTTCAAGGAAATCTCTAATCTGTTTTCAACACCAAAACACAAATCTATGAATAATTGTTTTGAAATTACAATTTTTCACATTTTATTTTATGTTTTCAAGAAACATATCTCGTCGAGATGCTACTGAAAAATCTTCAAAATAACAGCGTATCTACGGTAGTTTTCAATCTGACCACCACAGATATACAAGAAAAGGTAAATCAGTATTCTATCAGATACGATTTATTACTGTAATTCATGATTTTTCTTTCAGTATTTCGAATATCTATTGTTCAATACTGAGAAATTCTTCGAAGTTAACAACATATTCTTTTGTAAACATCGAATGTACGAATATATTTTATCAGAGGTAAGAATAAAATCAAGGAACTCGAGAGAAATCTAGAGGCACCTGGCGATATCGCAATAAACTGAACAAAAACTACAAGACTGATTTTTTATGGAAGTGATTGTGCCATAAATTTAGCATTTTCAACTTTGAAACTCCACGAAGAGTGAATGAAAAACATAATTTTGCTAAATTTGAAAACCCATCTATCAACAGTGTATGTAACAGATTTTTTTCCGAAAAATGAAGAGTTCTCACAAGGAAAGATATTTTTAATTGAAATTGTAGCTCCTTTACGCAATTTCATTCATCACCCCGTGTTATTTCTCTCAATATTTTTCATGTGAATCCACAATTTTTTGCAGATTTATGAACGAAATCTGATACGGAGGAATACTATTTTCATTTTCTATTGGGGAAAGCACCCTATCAAACGATATTTCGTACGAAACATTAACTATTCCATGAAAATATATGCCATTACGAACCCTAGGAATGATACGTAAGTATAATGTACTGATGACACTATTCCTTTTCTATATCTTTAAAAGACTTTTGAGTAATAATTCATTCGTTCGAAAAAAAAAACACTGAACAACGGCCAAAATTCATATGAAATGAAATCGACTGAATCTTACTATTTTTGGTATGCTAAAACCGAAAATTATCTATATATTGTCGACAATATAAGATAATATATATCATAATTATTATATATATATATATATATAAGCAGATTTTTTTTCTGATATATCCACTGGAATGTATTGGTGATTTTTTTTTTCAAAACAAAAATTCGAAATATTCTGAATGGCTAACAAATTGAACAGTTGAACATGAAAAAAAAATTATAACTGCCACTTCGTGTATAATTTTTGTATTCACTATTCCAAAATCAACACAAGGAATAGATATTTACGTTACTAGTCCGGTAAGTTTACCGGACGTGTGACGTATAACATTTTATTTCATACTGCTAAAAAACAAAAATGAACAGTGAAAAATAAAATATTAATCTTTGTTGAAGTGATACAACAAAAAAATGGGAATGTATCAGCAAGTAGCAACTCCCTAATAAATAATTCATCCAATGGAGCTCCTGGTATCCATATTCATGGGAACGAAAATTTAACGGTTAATATTAACATTAGCAATAAGTAATTTCTGTGTATTGTTTTGCTGTTGAATTTTTAATAAATGTATTCATGCTTTTGACCCATAACTGAGTTTTCAATATTTACAATCCGGTAAAATTTCATTACGGGATAGTAGCACGTAATGAAATATAAGGTGCGCCTATCCTGTAAAAGTCTATTTTCCAGATTGAAATCAGGTACGTGAAGGTATGTTCTAAGATGCAGTATGAAATAAAGTATTTTTCTCACAAGATACATGAAATAAACTGAAATTCGATATCCAGAGCAATTTTGTCAGTGGATTTTGCTACATTTACTAGACCATCCTAGAATTTTCCTATTCGTATTTTCCAGCTACCGACTTTACTACAGCCAGGCGTCATCTCACAGAGAGCACCATCTCGACATGGTGAACTGGTGGTCTCAGGGTAAGGGTATTTTCAACCACCCCACGTTGCCAGTGACCAAATCCGTTTACAAAGACTTCAAGGGGAGGATTCTTCAAGTACCAGTGCTACACGTATGTACACATCGACTTTATGAACGTGACGAACGAAAAACACTGTTTATACCTGCCTTTTCAACGATGACAACCACCGTTCAAAAGAGGAATTACATTCACCGATACAAAGGCCATTATGAAAAGTTACCTTGTATTATGTGCTTCAAGAGTTCTTTCCAAGAATTATCTCGAATGACTTTTCGAAGTGAAATTTTCATTACATCGCCTCGATTGTTTTCGTCGCCCTATCGAGAACGGAAAAATTCTGATATTCGTGTCAGGAGAACAGAAATTTGATAGGGTATGTCGTATCAACCCTGATCCGACCAAATGAAATTTTTTGAATTCCATTTCTGAGACGGAATCGGAAAATATAGGTGTTAGGACAGCAGATATCTCCGAAGCATTTGACCGAGTTTGGCACCAAGGCCTCCTAGCGAAACTTCCGTCATATGGTCTTTTAATATCGAGTTTTCTTGCAGATAGATCACTCTACGTGGTGGTAGACGGGGTCTCGTCTGATACAATGACTATCAATGCTGGTGTTCCACAAGGCTCTGTCTTGGCACCAACTTTGTTCTTGCTCCACATCAATGATTTGTTGAATGTGACCTCCAGCCCGGTTCATAGCTTTGCGGATGATAGTACACTTCATTCCGCCTTCTCCTCTATAGCCCCTATATCATCCAACGAGGCCAGAGGTGCAAGGCGAAGACAGGTTGATGCTTCAAATGAGGATCTGACAAGAATTCTGAAATGGGGATCTGAGAATCTAGTACAGTTCAATGCAACTAAAACTCAAGCTTGTATGTTCACCAAGAAGGCTGATCACACAATGCCCAATTTGATGATGTCGGGTACCACTGTTCCCATGAGGTCGTCAATATCCATGCTGGGTGTCACCACCAACAGTGCTCTCTCATGGGACGATCATGTGAGGTCCATTGCGAAAACTGCTTCACAAAAACTCGGTTTTCTTTTCCGTGCGAAGGGATACTTCACATCCCAGCAACTGCTTATGATCTACAAAGCACAAATTCGACCTGTCCTGGAGTACTTTTCACATGTTTGGAGCTCAGCCCCCAAACATACGCTCAAGCTCTTAGATTCAATTCAGAAGAGAGCTATTCGCCTAGTCGATGACACAACACTCACCAAATCATTGACCTCTCTAGATCATCGTAGAAAAGTCAGCGATCTCTGTCTTTTTCATAGATACTTTCACGGTCGGTGCTCAACGGAAATATCATCTATTATTATTGCCACCACGCGCGATTCCTAGTAGACAAACCAGGCGAGCTCAAGCTGGTCACCCCTACACTGTCAGACTTGAGACCTGTCGAACATCGCCATACCAAGCATCATTCATCAATAGAACGGCAAAGTTATGGAATTCTTTGCCTAGTGAAGTCTTTCCTGATGCTTACAACCTCCAAACTTTCAAAAAAAATTCCAACACCTTCCTACTCTCCCAAAATTCCACCGCTGGCTGACACGATGTTCCTCGAACATTAAAGGTTTCCCTTTCGTGTTGTCCACAGATAAAAAAAAAATCTGAGGGTTTCCAATATCAGTCTGTTATTGCGATTTATCGATATTTTGTTGAAGGTGTACTGCTCTTCGTCACTTGGTTGTCTTCTGGCATCATAGAACTACTCTTAGAACGTTTGCTCATCCAATTTATTCTCCCCACAGTGATATAAACGAATGCAGTGATACCTACAATAACCTAGAATGGTTAGCAAGCGCGCTTCTCAAGTCCTGGCCCGGGGTTCGAATCCCATTCAAAAAGGATTTTTTTTTCATAATTGAAATATGTGGCTCACATCAGACGCGAGGTTAGGTTAGGGTCGATTGTCGAACGTTACGTCTATATTGATATCTCTGAAGCAAGCATAGGTTTGATGCTATCGCTAAGATCCTGTGTCTCCCCCAAGTGATTCCATACCTAGGATCCGACAAAAACTTCCATTCGCACCGCGGTTGTAAAACCTCACGATTTTTTATTCCATTTTCCTTTTCAGAAGCCTCCTTGGTACTTCGTACACTATTCCAGCCAAGACAATTCCAATTCATCTACGGGGAACAACACCATACAAGTTTTGGGAGGAAGGGACGATCGTATTTTGAAACTACTAGCCGAAAAACTCAATTTCAAGTAACTCTGAAAGAACTGTGAACCGTGATTCGAAAAACGTTTGGGATTTTTTCAGGTACAATTACTTTGATCCTCCAGAAAGAACACAGGGTACTACTGACTCTGAGGGTGGATTCTTCAACGGAGTCATTGGACTGGTGTCGAGAAGGGTAACATTTCAGAAAAACATACCCTTATATCTATCCAAACGTTAATACCAAAAATTTCAGGAGGCAGACCTTGTTTTGGGTGACGTCAGCTTGACCTACGAGAGATCTAACTACGTTGAATTCTCTTTCATAACTTTAGCTGATAGCGGTGCCTTTGTAACGCACGCTCCAAGCGGTCTGAACGAAGCCTTGGCTCTACTGAGGCCTTTCCAATGGCAGGTAGGTACATAAATTTCCATTGAATTCTCGAAATATTCATCCCTCTCTTGCACTTCCAGGTTTGGCCAGCCATAGTTTTGACCGTCCTGGTGGTAGGCCCCGTTTTCTACGTCATAATAGCGCTACCAAACTCCTGGCAACCTCGCTTCAGAGTCCGATCACATGCCAGGTTGTTCTTCGATTGCATCTGGTTCACCATCACAATACTGCTCAAGCAAAGTAGGCTGAATATAACAAGAGGATATATATACACCTAATAATCCAGGTCGAAACTTGACAATGAATCAGCTCAAAGTTAATGTTCTAATTTTTTCCAAAGCAAAATTTGTCCAGCTGTTTATATAGCCTTGTCTAGATTCTCAGGTTTACATTTATTTCTAGAACCTGCGGTGGAATCCTTTCATGCCGATGTTTTCGTAGCAATACTTGAAGGTGGTCCAACAAGTTTTTTTTTTTTTTTATCTGTGGACAACACGAAAGGGAAACCTATGATGTTCGAGGTCAATGATTTGGTGAGTGTTGTGTCATCGACTAGGCGAATAGCTCTCTTCTGAATTGAATCTAAGAGCTTAAGCGTATGTTTGGGGGCTGAGCTCCAAACATGTGAACAGTACTCCAGGACAGGTCGAATTTGTGCTTTGTAGATCATAAGCAGTTGCTGGGATGTGAAGTATCTCTTCGCACGGAAAAGAAAACCGAGTTTTTGTGAAGCAGTTTTCGCAATGGACCTACCTCACATGATCGTCCCATGAGAGAGCACTGTTGGTGGTGACACCCAGCATGGATATTGACGACCTCATAGAAACAGTTTATACCCGACATCATCAAATTGGGCATTGTGTGATCAGCCTTCTTGGTGAACATACAAGCTTGAGTTTTAATTGCATTGAACTGTACTAGATTCTCAGATCCCCATTTCAGAATTCTTGTCAGATCCTCATTTAAAGCATCAACCTGTCTTCGCCTTGCACCTCTGGCCTGATTGGATGATATAGGGGCTCTAGAGGAAGAGGCGGAATGAAGTGTACTATCATCCGCAAAGCTATGAACTGGGCTGGAGGTCACATTCAACAAATCATTGATGTGGAGCAAGAACAAAGTTGGTGCCAAGACAGAGCCTTGTGGAACACCAGCATCGATCGTCATTGTATCAGACGAGACCCCGTCTACCACCACGTAGAGTGATCTATCTGCAAGAAAACTTGATAGTAAAAGACACAGTTGGGGCGGCAAACCATATGACGGAAGTTTCGCTAGGAGGCCTTGGTGCCAAACTCGGTCAAATGCTTTGGAGATATCCAAGGCTACAGCCAGAGACTCCCCATGTTTCTCTATTGACACCTGCCACTTGTGTGTCACATAGGCAAGCAGATCTCAGGTTGACCTCTGGTGACGAAAGCCATATTGCCGGTTGTTCACGATTCTTGAGCTCTCTAGATATCGAATGTGGGATGCAAAGTTACGCAAATTTTCCTTTCCAGCTGGACGAGAGCTGATATCCAGTCATAAGGCGAGGTTCTTCATAGCACTTCTCTCGATTTCCGCCACCTACGTCATCAGTGACATGTACTCGGCCAATTTGACGTCACTCTTGGCTCGACCTGGCAAAGGTATCGACATTGCTTGAAATGCTAATGGTTTACCATCGGCCACCATTTTGCTTTGTCCCCAGAGAAAGCTATACACAACCTGTACCAACTGGAAGATGCCATGAGAACTAGAGACGTGCAGTTATTCGTTGAGCAGCACAGTTCTTCGTATGGCCTCCTGGAGGTGAAAATCAGAGGGATGTCATCAATGTGAGATCTATTTTTTTGTTTTGCATTAGAACGGAACCGGCATCTACACCAACCTGTGGGACCTGATGGAGAGCAAACAAAATGGCGACTTCCTCATCAAATCTGTAGAGGAGGGTGTCAAATTGGTGAGGGATACAAGGAACATCGCTGTGATGGCTGGTAGAGAAACCTTATTTTTCGATATACAGAGATTCGGTGAATATTTCGTAATCTACAACACCTCGAGCCAACTTGCTAACCTGAAACTATTACAGGCGCTAGTAATTTCCATCTTAGCGAGAAGTTGAATACAGCATATTCAGCAATCGCTTTGCAACTCGGATGTCCCTACACCGAAGAAATAAATAGAATGTGAGTATAATGACGCTACGGAAGCCATTTTGTAGAGCGCAGAATCGTATTCTTGCCACGGAACCATAGAACACGCAAAACGCTTTTGACAGCAGCAGTGACTGTGACCCCGCATGTAGGCACCAAGTCAACCTGCTAAAGATGTTTAATTTTTCAGACTGATGGCTATATTTGAAGCAGGTATCATTACAAAAATGACAGAGAATGAATATGAAAAGCTGGGGAAGCAAAAAGAATTGACGGCTGATATAGCAGAGAGTGTGGAGAAAGAAAACAACGTAGAAAGTGGCCGACCATTAAAGAGTGAGGATGCTGATGAGAAACTGAAACCCATCAATTTGAAAATGCTACAGGGTTCTTTTTACCTGTTATGCTTTGGAAATGCTTTCTCAGGTAGATATTACTCATGATAAATTCATCACGTATCCAATTTGTGTTTATGTTTATGAGAGTCATCTGCTGGCGAAAATATGAAGTAATATCCCTGTAACCTGTAACAGTTTATCTACTAAAGGTATTTCATTGTACTTGAGTAAACATGGAGAAATCGAAGAAATAGCCTATATTATTATTGTCATCATTGTTACATTCAAGAAATGTCATGTATAATAATCATTATTATAACACATTCAGGGTTTTTCAGGGTTGATTTTGATAGTGGAAATCATGATCCAGAAGAACCGTATTCAGTACAATTCGAGGAAGAAAAGATTCAAAATAGCCAGAAAAATCACAAAGTGGGTCAGATTGAAAATCATTCAAATGCGTTTAGCTATGAGAAGATTCTACAGGAATTTGATGCACGATGCCTTCGTTTCTACATTAGAATACATAGAATAATGTTCCTGATGTGTATTATTGCGTTTTTAGTTCAATAAATGATTATCTGAAATATTTTATAGCCGCACACTGTGTCCAAGATAAGAAGAGGGCCAATATGGATGAGTCCAGAATGATGGCTTCTCTATATTTGATATGATATTATCAGGACCGTTTTTCGAATCATGAACTTGATGATGGTTGCTCGAGGACGAAACGTTGGATAGAAATATTGAAGAGAATCGGAAGTTGCAATATCTATTTATCTACACTGTTGAACGCCAAAAAAATAAATGAATCTGGCAATTAGTTTTTCGTGATAATATCACTTCACGGATTTCTAAGTCCTTGATATGCGCAACTTTTTTCCTCATCCAACCAAACCTGTATCTCTTGTAATGGCCTTCCTTCTCTTGGATACAGTGTAGACAAAATATCCGAGTATCCAACTAAATAGGTGAAGTCAAAGTTGATGACCTCCTTCTTTAAACCATCCTCGTAGCTTCTGATATAGTACCTATAAGCTCAAGCACTACCAATGAATAATCAGTAGTTCACAAGAATCTATTGATACTGGTTATATGTGCATAACTGTTAGTTAGACGTTGTATGAATAATCGAGGAAAACGTTCACTCTGTCCTAGGTGAGTACAACAGATATAATATAGGCAAAATGGCTTTGCTACCTATATAAGGTGACGACTTGTAATAGTGCGGGAAGTACGATATATGTGTATATCTTCAAAGCTTTCGGTACGAATTATATTGGATGCGAATATTTTTTGAAAGAATTTGAACCCTGAACCCAGCTTTTATTACATTCAAGAAATTCGATGATAATTAAACATTTCTAGTCGGTACAGATACAACTCGACTAAATTTGAAATTGCGATTGGCTGAAAAGTATACGACAAAAATAATCGCAAAAAATGTAAACATTCCCGTCCACAGAAAGCAGTTTTATGGAATGCAAACTGCCGTATGCAGTACATTATTTGTAAATGAAATATCCTTGATATGGAATGGTGATTTCATTCACTGGTAATGTTATTTCTGAAAAAAGTCATTGTTTTTTTTTTGTCAACAATAACAAACTCCTGGCTAATCTAACACAGACTGTCGAATGTTTTGTTTGTTTGGATGCATCTTATCGGATATTTCACAATCTCTCTCTGATATTTCTAACTGATTATAACCTAAGAATTGTATATGCACAATATAAACACGGTCTCGATTCTAAAGTGAATCATAATATATTGTAATTCTGAAGATATAGGTACTTTTAGGTTTAGAGGAGAATAATTAGGTGAGTTTTATTTTGCTCTATTATTTATTGCTTATGTTTTATTTTGCAATCGTTTACGTATCTTAGCGTAGAATTCACTATGAATCCAAATATTTGAAAGAAATGCAAAAAACAGAATCCTGAGGTGAAATAAATGCATGGATAAACTGAAGAATATGCTTGATACTGAAATATTATCTAGATGTGCTTGTGAAAGTGTCTACGCATAAATAAAGGAAAGGCAAAGGTAAAATATGGAGAAGGCGTACGAATGAAGAACTAAAGAGAATTATTCGAAGCAATAGGCACCTCAAAAGGAGACAGACTGAGAAGATAAGACGTTTTTTGCTCTAATGCAAAAAACTCAAAGGAGATTAATTAAAGTGCTATATTCCTCGTTTTCACAATTTTTTCTACACTAAACTCAGTATGTATGAATTCAAAATAGCAAATTTGTAAAAATATATAGGGTGTCAAATTGAAAAAGTTGATGGCATTTCCGGTTGAACCGGAAGTATATTATTAACAAAAACTGTGTAGTTCCTGAAGGAACCCTACTTGTGGCTATGAAAACTATACTTTTACACCCTGTGTAATCTTCATCAATGCAAAATACTGTTAGCAATAATTCTAAAATGATAATTCCAAAACACTTGTTTCCTTTACTTTCGGCAGATCCAGTTGGATGCTAAGATGACAGTATTATTGACAGTATTATTGGCGGTCATCGCACCATCAACTGTCAGAGCTCTAGATAATGGTTTAGCGAAAACGCCACCAATGGGATGGATGCACTGGCAAAGATTCAGGTGTCTCATAGACTGCCAAGCATATCCTGACGAATGCATTAGGTAAGAAAAAACTTCATCTAATATTCGACCAATCGAGACTGGGTAGCAGGAGAAAATTAAAAACCAGCACATATTATGATATACAGGGTGGTTCAGGTCATAGTAGTAATAATTAAAGGTCGTAAGAAAAATATATCGACACTTTTTTTTTGAAACGCTTCCTAAGGAAGATACAGCCCTCCGAAGTGCAGTTTTTAAAATCTTTTTCCTGCAATAACTCTCAAGAGACATTGACTCGTTTTTGACCAAATTTGGTACAAGTACTTATGAAATTTTCGAAAATTTCTGACGACTTTCCCGCGCACTAAAACAAGTTTTCCCATCCAGCGAGAAACTTTTTCGAGTGATGGCAGAAAGAATGGCCTCAGATGGGTACCTGGAAGCCGGATACGAATACATCATGATAGACGACTGTTGGGCATCCAAAGAAAGGGACGCCGAAGGAAAACTACAGCCTGATCCAGACAGATTCCCGCACGGCATAAAGCCCCTAGCAGATTACGTAAGTAGGCACAGGTTGTCCGAAATGGAATTCTTTGAAAAACGGCCACTTCTCTATATTTCTAGGTCAACAATTTTTTTTGACCACCCTGTATTATTCAATGGAAATGAAAGGTATAAAAATATCATCACGTATACGTATTCTATGACGTCTTGCTCAAAAATTGGCTATACAATTTTTTTTTTGTACAACTCGAGAGAACACTCATGTGCCATTAAAAAAACAATCTATCACGCACGAAAATAACTAATTTCGCAGGGCCCTAGTTAGGTATGTGGAATATCAGACAAATTTGATGAAACATCATTAAAGATTCGGAATATGGAATAACGAAGTAGTCACTACTTTCTGATACAAGCGGCAACACTGTACTGATGGAAGATATTTCAGACTTGTGATATATTTTCGTTCTTCAGATACTTCTACCTCTCGGTGCATAAAAACAGAGGAAAGTCTGACCACGCAATCGACAACAAAAACAAATTCATCCTGGAAATCTGATCAAATCAACTACTGTCCTCAATATCCTCTAACCATCTTCGTTTAATACCTACAAATATATAAAGTGTAAACGTTGTTCGCGTGAAAGAACTCTCGAAGAGCTGGTATTACTTCTCGATTACAGTTTCGATGCTCGAGAGGCAATGACAAGCGATGACCTCCAGTTCCATTCGAAATCTCCGACTGAATGTTATTATTTTCGTGCTCAAGTTGTCAGTTAATATTGTTCAGGAATACTTCGTTAGAAAAGTTCGCCACAAATGGATTTCCATTTGTGGAGTGAAATTAACTTTGGTGTGAGCAAATCTATGACATTGTGTAAGCTAAAAAGTGAAAACGTTCGGACTACAATTCGATGTGAGCCACACACACGAATACCTACATCACGTATCGAATGTCAACAAAGTCCCCGCAAGGTGAATGTTCCCATCATGTGCGTACATCGCCTAATAATTATAAGGTATTTTGAATATGTTCTATTCATTTTCTCTTGGTTCATACTACATTAGGTTAGGACAAACTACTGGACACATCTCTGCATTCTAAGATGAATCAACCTTGAGAAGTGTTTTTCATAGGAAAATTTGCAGTTGAATTGTAAAGAAGAAGGTAAAACTTGTGAGTGAGGTTAGTAGGGTGTAGGTAGGGTAATTAATTAAAAGATATCCTAGTCTAGGGATACGTGAATACAATAAAACTCACACTTACCTCACAAAACACTTATAACACGAAAAACTCCAATAACACCAAAAACTTGCTCTGGGATCAGTAATAAACGAACGAATCTATGTAAATTAGATCATAGCCGCAACCGACGCGAATTGGTCTGCCGGACCCGAATCCGGTGCGCTAGGTGGCCGATTCACCCGACCCGTTCCTGTTTTCAGATCCACTCGCTGGGCCTGAAATTCGGCATCTACGGAGATTACGGGACACTCACCTGTGGCGGATACCCCGGCAGCAAATACCATCTGGAGGAGGACGCCAACACCTTCGCAGAATGGGGAGTGGATTACCTGAAATTCGACGGATGTTATACGGATTATCACGATATAGAAGGAGGTGAGTCGTATATCCAATCAGGGCGGTCTTAGACCTATTGGAAGCCCTGGGTACTTCGATCTTTCAAGGAATACTCGGTGTGTGGAGGTATTTTCTACTTTTCTATTTTATTTCAGGATATATCGAGATGGGAAAATATCTGAATGCGACTGGACGACCAATTGTTTATTCCTGTAGTTGGCCAGCCTATCAGGAACCAGAAGGTTTACAAGTAAGTTCCTGTAACGATTCACAGGAAGTTAAAATCGGTGTCTTTTCACTTCTTTACTTCTCTTGAATACAACAAAACTACATGAAAATGACAGGTCAAACGTCAAAAGAATGGCTGAGTTTCATTTCCTCGACCTTTCATAAGGGCCATCGGAAAATGACAGTTGAAAATGACAGCTGAGTATAATTTGCTTGACCATGACATCTTGTAATGTTCAAATGAAAGCTACACGGTTCGTTTCCTTGACCTATCGAATGGTTCAACGAAAATTGACAGCTCATAATGTCAAAATGACAGCTGGGTGTCATTTGCTAGACTTCTCGAATAAGTCAATGAAAGTTGACAGCTAGAAATGTAAAATGCCAGCCTCATTTTCTTGACGCTAAGAAAGGTAATCATTTTTTTGTGTTTTCAGTCGAACTACACGAAAATTGCAGAAACCTGCAATCTTTGGAGGAACTGGGACGACATAGAGGATTCCTGGAACAACGTCACCGGTATCGTCGATTGGTTCAGCGGAAACCAGGACCGTATCGCGAGTTTTTCAGGCCCCGGCCATTGGAACGACCCTGATATGGTAAATTGATGATTTATACACCGAAAGTTCACCACAAAAAATTAGGAATGAATTCAAATGGACTATAACAAAACATTGTTTCTAAATAAATAAAACTATTCGCGATTGAAAATGAATACTGAAATGTTCCAAACTATTGTATTGCCAAAATATGTTCGTGCACTATTTTGATATTTTTTCTGAAACCAAATTTGATGAATCATGATGATAATAAATGAAATAACCATTCGTGAAATTTTTGGAATAGTGTATTAGGTTGCAGATGCAGTATTTCCAACAATGAAATGATGTGATACAAATAAGAAGAGAAATATAATAATAAAAATACGTATAAATATTGCTATGCAATCCAGTACAATACAATACAAAACAATATTTTGGTCATTTTGACTTTCGATGTTTTTCTTTGGCCAACAAAATTCAAATAAAAAATACGCGTCTATAAATATTCATACTACTATAATCGTAACTCGTAACTTTGGAACTGTCTCATTCAATTATGCGATCCGATTTTACAAGGTGTAATAAAAAATTCACGGACCAAAAACATATTTTATCATCAGAAAAAAAATATTTTCCAGTTACTGATCGGCAACTATGGATTGAGTTTCGAGCAAAGCAAGGCCCAGATGGCAGTGTGGGCAGTGATGGCGGCTCCTCTCATTATGTCCGTAGATTTGAGAACCATCGAACCCAGAATGAAGGACCTTCTTCTCAACAAAGGAGCGATCAAAGTGAATCAGGATCCCTTGGGAATCATGGGCCGCCTCGTATTGAAAGTATATGATTTTCGTGGAATTCTTTGCCTAGTGACGTCTTTCCTGATGCTTACAACCTCCAAACTTTCGAGAAAAATTCCAACACCTTCCTTCTCTCCCGAAATTCCACCGCTGGCTAACACGATGTTCCTCGAACATTCCCTTTCGTGTTGTCCACAGATAAAAAAAAATTATTTCACCTCGAAATCTAAAATGTCCCATTTTTATATCGTGCCCTGTACACGTGTTGTTTTCTCAGAAAGAAAAAATCGACATATGGACCAAACCAGTGCTGCCAATAGTCGAAGGGACGAATTCCTATGCGATTGCCTTGATGAGTCGCAGGGTTGATGGATACCCCAGAAGGATCAATTTCACCCTGTCTGAATTGAATATAACACACCCTAACAGTTTCACTATCAAGGTAGGTGACAGACAGAGAAGGAAACATTGAAAGTATCACGATGAGGGCTTTTCATATTTTCTCAATAATATTTCAACGTTTAACGTATACCTATATATTTTGCGAAGAGAAAAATATTTTAATTGTGTTGAGAACGGGAGCAGATTCGTTCCCGAAACGTCCACAAAGATAAGTAGAGGTTTTATTCTTATTAAATATATTTGTATTTCCAAATTTTTTCAAAAACAAGGTGTCACTGACCAAAAGAGAATTTCTCTTTTAGGTATCTAAAGGTTTAATTTCAAGCGCAGTGACATTTTGGGGCAGATCACAAAATCTGTCCTTACTACTAATATATTGAAATAACTTTTGATAACTTCTACTCTATTTTTTAGAAACGAGGAGAGAAAATCCCATGAAAAGCTGAAAAATGAATGTACCACCTCCTCGAAGAACTTACAGACAGTATTTAACGTATACCTAGTTTAGTTTATTCTGTGTCATGAAATAATTCGATATACGTTCTCTACATACAATACAAATCAAAGGTAAAATCTAACAAGATATTTTCGAAAAAAAACATTGAAATGTTTGTAAAATTCTTTGATATTGTAGAATACATTCTCTCAGAAAATTTCTACCATGATTTATGAACTTTTCCAACTTTAATTCTCTCCATTCTTTTGGTAGACTGTTGAAACATTTGAGTCACTGATATTTGTAGGGTTTAGAGTTTTTGTTCAGTATAAAAAGTAGCTTTTGATAAGGTCTATGTCTTGTTTCATATCTGTCTTGTCTCTAATGATGATTAATGATGAATATGCGATATATGATAATAATAAGAGAATGTGGTTTTTTCCGAATTCCTTATTGTAACTAGAAAGTAGCTCAGTTTCGAGTTGAGTTGAATCAAATTACACAATTACAAAATAACACGCTAATTTTGAGTTGTAACAATAAATTAGCACTAATTTCGATTTGTAACATGAGAAAGCATAAAGATTTTTTTTCGAATGATAGTTCATTGAGTTTGATCCGAGTTCTGATTCCATTAAATTAGCACTCATCTGGAATACTAACACGAAATTAGCATTTGTAATGTAGTAGAATTTTGATTTTCAAATAACAATTCCTCAAACTCATTCCAAGTTTCATCTGTAACACAAAATCACTACTAATCTTTGATTTCTAACACAAAATCCTTCTCACTACTCGAAATTGTATTGAAACTCGAAATTAATTATCGGAACGTATTGCTCGTATTGACAGAACATGTTGGCTTCGCCTAATAAATCGAAAGTAGAAATAACTCGCTGTTGCAACTCGAAATTTTCCTTGTTAGCCTACAACAACAGCAAGAAAAATTACTAAATTTATTGATGCTTTCTATTCTCATACTCGTCAAAGACGATACCATACGTTTCCAACTAAAGAACATTAACATAAGTTGAACAATATATCGCGACGAACAATTAGTCAGACATGGAAATTTTGACCTTATGTTCTGGAAAACGCACTTTTAGAACTCATGTATTTATAGGTATGTTTGTCTTTCAACGAACGTATTCAAATCGAAAAATGTTAATCCACGCCAGGACGTTTACACATACACCTCTGACACCTGATCGTCTCAAGATAAGTTCTGAACGGAAATCTTACATTTTCCTTTCGCATAACTGAATATATTAGTTGATTTGAGAATGTCTCCTGATTGAAAAATAGGTGCCCACCAATCGGTTTCATTGAGCTACTTAGAAAGATATTCAGAAAAATATGAAAAGTCCCGAATCTTTGAAGGAAGCATATTTATGAAACTCTATATGACTAAGAAAGATATGCATAATTTTTTTGAAAAATCAGGAACCTACCTAGAAAGAATCAATCAATGACACATATCTCACACTTTTCACGTTTTGCTTAGTATCTCGGAAATTACAGAAAGTGTGGCAACGCCTCAATGGCGTCCTGTTGAACTTCACAAAATGCAACTTTTCTGTAATTCAACTCATCATTTTTATAGGACCTCTTCAATCCAGACGTGGAACCATTCACCCGTAAAGACAGTGACGTCATTTTTGTTCGAGTGCCACCTACTGGTGAGTTTTCAATTTCTCGAAAACTACAAAATATTATATTGATGATGAGAGAACAATTTTGCAACTTTGTCGTAATTAAACCTAGGTACTTCGTTTTGGTATCTCTCAAAGGATCTCAAGATGTTAATGACCACTAATGTATAACCCTGTATATACGATTTTTCCAACTGGCGCCACGCCATTTCCAATTTTCCCTTCGAATGGGTTCTGCAGATTTATAGATGGGAACCAATCATCATGAAGTATAACAATGTCCAGATCATTTTGCACGGATTATTTATTTATTATACAAGAATGATTTTTATTGATCTAATTTCTCAGAAATAATGTTGTCGTAACTATGTTTTACTTATTCAGAATGCATATGATTGTATTATAGTTGCACAACGAATATCCAATGAAGATTCATGGTGAAATAATATTGATATAATATTGTCAATAATTTTGCCACTCATCAATTATTTTTTTTATTATTTTCTTCCATTGATTTGGTGAATTCATGAACATACAGTGCAACTGACTGAAACTCGAGACCTTGGAGAAAATTGAAACGTATAAGACATCAGAAAGAACCGAGTTTTTAGCAATTTATAAAAAAAAAAAACATCCTTTGGTTTTCTTGAAACTTGACAGTCTTTTCCGAGCAAAATAAGTTAAAATTAGGAGAAGAATTCAAAATACCCTATTTTCATCTGATTTTTCGTAAATTGCTTCATACAGAGAAAAAAAACTAATGGAAACTAATAATGAATAATGTTTACTATTATACTAATTCGTGCAAACAAACCACGAAAATTAAAAAAAAATCGAAATGAGTTTTCTTTTAGAAATATGAGAAAAGTTTATGACAAATATTTGTATAATAATGAATTGCGATTTGTGTATAAATTATATCACATTTCTGCATCTAGCTGATCGAAAATTGATAGATGTATCACTTGTGGTAAGCAAAAAAATACATAATCACTCAGAAAAATAGATTCAATATATATTTATTGAGTAGAAAAAAGAATTCATCTACTATCTGGATTTTGTCTGAAGTGGACTTTCGTGAGTAAACTTCCTCACTTCCCCCCGTATACAACTCTCCACGTCGAACTGGATGAAAGTTTCTATACTATCCTTTTAGTTTTGTTTCTATACCAGCCATATCAGGTTTACATAATTAGAAATGAAGAACCGGTCACCCTGTATAACACTCGAATCTCTTTAGGGGTCAATATCTCCATTTTAGAGGACACGGCAAGAAAGTCCATCCGCTCGTAATACTCACTTCAACATGCCTCAGCGTAGTAAAAATATGATATGTGAGCAGACGATTAGAAAGTAAAGATGAATGGGACGGTTTCGTTTTTCAATCATGAATTATTCTAGAATAATATCGGATGCAACATACTGTTGAGGAAGACTCGAGCTCACGTTGTTGATTTTCGATTCACCTTGTATATCAGATGGTACAGGAGACATCTAGTAGCCTAGTAGTGGAAACTTATTAATTTCTCGATTTCGTAGAAAAAGTATAGTATGATACTCCTGTTATAAACCCCTCTAGCACTTGTCGTGCAATACATATTACACATAACATTGCTTTTGCTTTTTTGCAAATCAGCATCGACGAAAATCCTTACCTTAAAATTCGCGTCTCGTTCTACATCATACTGTATATATTTATACACAGGGTGTGAGTGTTATTTTTTACGTTATTTGAGCCCGAAATCAACCAGATATCGTATGATTTGGTCCGTGAACGCGCTATTTGAGTAGAAATTGTCAAGCTTTGTCTTGGAGTTATCTCAAAAAAAAAAGATCAAGGTTTATTATATCTAGATAACCAGTACTCGACTATCAAATTCATAGGTCAATTCGATTTGACATAGTGCCCTTGATTTCAGATGTCCCAATTTTGTCAAATATAAAATATTTAAACAAAAACAAGGGTGTTCTTTGGACTCATATCTCCACCAAAGAGAACTGTTTGTTTTCTCATTATTTCTTGTACTAAACTCATCAGCAATATTTTCTTCTTATCTTTTGACAACACAAAAGATATTGAAATTCTTCTCGAAAGTTTGGATTTCGGAAGCCTCAGATGAGGAACGACTTCACTGAGCAAATAATTCCACACTTTTACTTTCTATTGAGAAGAATGAGAATCGAAGGTATATATTGAAAGAATCTCTAAAAGAAATTATCGTAATTATTGCTTTGGTTTTGTTGGTATTTATTTATATTTTAATGAAGTTACAATCATAATGGACATTGTATGATATCATTGATATATAATAAGAAAAATAGTGGGCCCAGAACGTTGCCTTGAGGAACACCAACATGATTTATTTTTGATCCAGAAAATAGATTGTCCACCTTTGTTATTTGATTTCTATCAGATGAATAGTTTTCAATCCACTCAAAAGGGAGAGATTGTCCACCTTTCTACGATGTTCTAGAGGGGTCAATTTTCAGAAATGTTTTTTCAACTCCGATTTAATGAAACGACTGCATTGTTCCCATTCGAAAAACGTCATGAAGCCACGAAACAATAGTGTCCAAAGAGGCTAATTGAAGAGGCCCGTTTGCACGTGAATTATAGCATAACGTATTTTATTTACATTTCATGTTCTGAACGTTATTATTCACACTGTATAATCAAGCAAGTATTCATCGATTTACCCCCGATATGATTTTCTTGAGGCTTGATGAAAACTACGAATGTAATATATGACATTTTACGGATATACACCTATGTTTATATCTCTATTAGAAAGTTTACCTACCTGTCGAGTGATTGGGCAACATGATTTACGCAAGATGAATTTACCCATTCTTATTAGATTCATTAAAGTTAATTATTATTTTGTAAACAATGAAGGAAAAATGCGAAATCTAACTCGATTTCCGATACAATGAGAGTTCAACTATATGGGTCAGATCGATTAGATAGTATCGGATGTTATTATCACTGTCAATTCCAAGAAACGAACATTAGATTTTGTCAGCAACTATTATTTCGATTCTAACCTAACCTAATTAGAGAAATAATTAGAGGAGAAAATATTCATTACACTCCAGGACTGAGTTGACACAGTCCGACCCTGATGTGTTTGATGCCTTTCGAAGAATTTATTGAATGATCAAACAGATCTAAAAAATCCCAACTGACTCATCCATATAGTTCGGGACCTCCGAACAACAAACCCTGATCGAAGTTCAGTTTTGTTGATACGTATACGGGTTGGAATAAAGTATGGAACCAAGTAAATATCTTTCAAACGAGAAGAACCATATTTATGGAAATTTGTAGTAAGTGCATGGAACAAAATGCATCTGATGTACATTTTTTTTGTTAATAATATACTTCCAGTTCAACCGGAAATGCCATCAACTTCTTTAATTTAAATGGGACACCCTATATATTTTGACAGATTTTGAAAGAGCACTTTGGATTGAGTTGAGTGTAAAAAACTTGTAAGAACGAGGAATGTAGCACTTCAATCAACCTTCTAAGAGTTTTTTGCATTCGAGCAAAAAACTATTTAGATAAACTAATTTATGTTGTTTGTATGCATAGTAATAAATAAACGAGTACTCTTTTGTTCTCAAAGTGTCAAATGGAAATAAATTTTACAATCACCATGACCGATCATCATTAAAATTTCAATACGCTTTTTTTCAGTTAATTGAAGCATTCAAAATTGTACAATTTGTAAATTGTACGTTTATTCATTACTATGCATACAAACAACATCAATTAGTTCATCTAAATAGTTTTTTGCTCTATGCAAAAGACTCAAAGGAGGTTGATTAAAGTGCTATATTCCTCGTTTTTACAAACTTTTCTACACTAAACTCAGTATGTATGAATTCAAAATAAAGAGCTCTTTCAAAATCAGTGAAAATTTACAGGGTGTCCCATTTAAATTAAAATATTTATTTGGTTCCATACTTCATCCCAACCCTGTATCAAGCCACTAATATTTATTCATTTTTATTCACAAAGGGCATTAATTGCAACTTGAAAGTACACAATTTTTAAATCCGATGATGATAATGATTACATGCAAATATGGTTTATTCCCATTTAAAAAAAAAAAAATAATAGCTACCAATACTACACACATTATCATAATGTGGATAACTAAGGAAGTTTTCTGTTGACCTATCCAATGATTGAATTTATCCTGATCTGTTTTCTTGGAGGCTGGACAATTAATTATTCGATAGAAAAATTGCCATCCCAGATCAAGCATTCATATTTTGACAGTTTTTTTGGAAAAATCTTTTGTGTTGACCTCTCTCATATTTTTTGGGAAGCTATACTATGTGAGAAAAAATTGTAACTACTTGAAGAACATTCGTTCTCGAAAATCATTCCTTAATTTTCTTGTCCTTGTTAATTTATCGAGATTTCATTACTTTAATGCCTGGACTATAGCTAGCAAATTCATTTTCTTGATTTTCCAGGTGGGATATTGCTATTAGCAACTCCTGAAAGCATAGAGGAACATCAAGAAGCCACAAAAGCACACATCACTGTGAGATTAGAATAATATTTGATCATTGTTGTATAAACAAAGCAATCTGAATCAGTTTTTTCTCCTCATTTCATTATGATTCACCACTTTTTCCTGATATGCAATCAACAAGTTCATCAGTTGACTTGTATTTTGCAAGAATGTAAATATTGAAAATGAAATTACATTATCAATCATAATATTTATAGGATAAGATAAATAATAAATTTTCTTAGATGAAATTTTTATTGAAACAAATTTTCCAATTATCCAAATTTCTATCTGAACAATACTAAATTTGGCAAATATAGACATATCAATAAAATATATAAGAATCTAAACAACCTGGAATTTATGAAAATGTAGAGCAGACATACTATATCTAAGTAGAACTTTTCCACCAAGATTCATTGGTGATCACTGGGTGAACCTATACTTAGAAAGCATCAATAAATTACGAAATAAATAATAGATACCACTAATAAATAAAATCGTATGGTAATCGAGTTAAAACCATGTCAACTGTATGAAGAAACTAAAGAAAGTATACACACTCACTACTTTCCCAAGTGAAATTTCCAATCTTGTTATACATAGGCACTTGAACAGAATAAATCATGAAAATATGGGGTTCGAAAATATCAATGATATTTATTTGGATACTTATTTTTTGTCTATAGTAGAACATTGACTGATAATAGGAATATTATTATTTTTGTATTAGCAAGTCAAGATACACAAGCTTAGCCCAATTGCCAGTTTTTTTTTAAACACGATGAACATTCTTGAAATTATTGAAAAATTGAAAAATTAGATTAGCAACTTTAATATTCACAAGGTTCTTCTTTTTTTTTTCAACGTTGACCCACTATTCCAAATATATGCCAGTATATTGTTTCGAACCCTGAGAAAATACCAACAAATCCTTGTTCCCTAAATAAAATGAACTAAAACTGAGAAATCAATCCCTAGGCATGTCCGTTCCTAGCTACAGGTATTCTCTCATAAAACCTCCTGTGTTTATCATCGATCTTGACCAAATAGTAAGTACCAGGGAAAAAGCTGTCAACACTGCTAGTAGGCTCAAATGGGGCACTATGGCAAGTCTCTTGCCTCACCTGAAGAGTAGCCTCGAACAACTTAGGCTCGACTTTTTGCCTCTGCATCAACATTCCTTTGACGTGGCTCAGGTTCGATATCAAATCAGTGAAACCTTTGGTGATTTTCGAAGAAAATGTCATGGAGAATAGAGAAGCTGCAAGTCCAGATCCATAGGAATACAGCATGATTTTATTGCCCACCAAATCTGTTATGTCTTTACTAACTAGGTAGGATACTAACCCTCCGTATAGCGAGGCAGTGTACATGTTACCAACTTGGCTAGCTACCAGTAAGGAAGGGGTAGTTTTTGCTTTGAAATCTTCTTTGCTATGAGCCACGAAGGCTTGTTCTACTTCTCTGTCAAAGTAGGTGTTTTCTAAACTAACGTTATCAAATTTCTCTAGTCCTGCAAAGTGCTTACTCTTGTCTTCACTGTTAGCCTGGAGGTAATCGTTTAACGAAAGCCTAGCCAGTGACTTTTGCACTAGTTTGCAATAGGGCGAATGGAACAGCACTCCATCGAAATCCCTCAAACTAACCTCCACACCTTGTTTCTTAGCCACATTCTTCTTGTACAGCTGATAGGTAGCGTCCAAGGCACTCAAATAACACTGTATGGACAGCTTACCGTCCACCACTGGGTACTCCGACGTCAAATCAGGCTTGTAGAAGTCGTAGGCATGCTTCACGTAGGTAGCTCGAACTCCTCTGTCGAAAACCAGGGGGGCATTGGGCCCCACTAGCATCGCGACAGCCCCGGCGCCTCCAGTAGGCCTGGCACCACCTTTAGCGTAAACCGCTATATCCGCTGCGACTACTAGAGCATAGCGACCGTTCCAGGACGAGGATTCTATCCAAGCTAGGGAATTCAGCAAGGCGGCAGTGCCTCCGTAGCAAGCGTTGGTGGTGTCGATGCCTTCGATGTCGGTGACTCCGTGTGGCTCGAAGAGCTGCATAAGCACAGTTTTGACGCTCTTGGACTTGTCGATGATGGTCTCGGTGCCGACTTCCAATCTGCCGATCTCCGCTGGGTGGACGTTGTGCCTCTCCATGAGCTTCTTCACCACCGTGAGGCACAGGGAGTTGATGTCCTCGCGGTTGGAGCAGAACCCCATGCGTTGCTGCCCCAAGCCCACCGTATACTTGCCGGCGGACACCCCATCGAAGGCTTCCAACTCGGTTTGGTCGACGTACAGCGACGGGACTATGAGCTCGATGGCGAGTATGCCGACATCCTCGGGCCAGCAAGACATTTTCGGTTAGCGATCGCGTCTAGAATCTTGTGATTATTTCCGCCGACACCTTTTAAATGGAATCGCGGTGCCACCACTCGCGGCTGATATCGGAATCGTGAGTGGGAGACACAGATGGCTCTGTTTCGATCGCTATCTCCGAAAATCCAGGGATGTCGTTATGTAACATGTTTTCGGGACGAGTTCGGTTGGTCTTTTGCTAGTTTTCAGTCGTCCGAATCACAGTTCACGCACTTTATTGTCGGAAACATTTTTCATTGTAATCGGAAAATGGATAATGGAATATGTAACGGTGTGGTAAAAATAGGATGTGTCTATCAGTCCGACTGACCGGACACTGGGCAGATACATAAGAAACTTTTGATTCTACAAAATTTTTCAGATATTGCAATAAATATATCAATAACGGGTAATTTTGCACTCATCAAGCGATGGGTTTTTTTCAATTTTTTTTTTCGGAACTCACGTATTCCGACCTCAGGAACCCGAATTCTATAATAAAAACGTGCGCAAACTCATATTTTTCGAGATATTCCAGGAGAAAGTAAGTACAAAAAAAATCAAAAAAAAGCCCATCGCATGATGAGTGCAAAATTACCCAATAACGAAATTGGGAATCGTTAGTTTTCAAAAGTTTCCAGTTCACTTGGAGCGTGCAGAATATTAGGCAGTTTTAAATAAAGCAAAAGGAATCTACAATTTTTCAGTCAAAAATTAATAAAGATCTGTATTTTTCAAAAACTTCAACATTTCATTACCTCGAAAACTACGATGAGCCTGTTGAAAACTATTTCGTGATTATTTTGGAAGGGTTTCATATTTGATTTGCTCACAATAACAATGAAACAACCTATATGTGTTGGATTCATGAAAACTATGAGAAAAGTTGAGCAATCTCACTAAACAATGTCGTATTATATTGATCTTGAAAGTTTCAAATTCCAACCTCAAAATTTGAATGATCTGCTGTCAAATAAATCAACGAATTCTTCTGTGAACGTCATGAATTAGAATCAACCAATTGAAATCTCAAATATTATCAACTGTCGGAAGTCTCAGTAATCCAAAGATGAATTATCTGACATCATCAAGTCAAAATTTGTCACGACTTTGTGATTCTTGGCCTGAATATCTCAATGGGACAGACCGACTGTTCAGTAGCCACTACCACTGTCAAATGATTGTGACGTGTGTCAATACTGACGTTTACCCATAGAAGTGTCAGTGGTGATGTGACGTCAGGCGTCAGGGTTGATAGGAAAATAATGTTTTGCTATTGTTGAAAAAAAAATTAAATAACGAAAAATGACGACAGAAACGAGATCAAGAAGTGATATTACGAGTAAAAACAAAAATAAGGAGACAGATGAATCTGAAGACTGTTCACACAGCGACAAAGAGAAGAAACACAAATTCGAACTTGATCCAGATTTGAAAGCAAAATTGCTAGAAGTACCTGGAGCTTTGGAATACATACAAAAACTTGAAAAACTGAAAGCAAGACACGTCAAAAAAATCAACAAACTGAGAAACAAACTGCAGAGGAAAGCAAAGTGCAAAGATGTGTATTGTCAAACAGGAAGCGAGACTTGTGAAGGAGAAAATGTGGAACCAAAAAATTTGGCGGATGATATTAAGGAAGCTGCAGAATTAGCCATGCAAAATACAGGCTTTGTTTACGAAGAAACCTCCGGGATGTATTATGATTATAATACTGGCTATTATTACAATGCAGTGAGTAAAAATCAAAACAGTTTCAAAGCAGGAATCTCAAAAATTTTGTTCCAGGAGTATGGACTTTACTACGATGGAACTACTGGGACTTACATGACGTATAACCAAGATACACAGTCCTACGAGTTCCATTCTCAAGTTAGCTCTGAAACCAAGGATCAAAAACAAAAAGACACTAGAAAACCCCCAAAAAGAAAAAGCGAAAATAGGCACAGCAACAAAGTAAGCAATGTTGATCAGGCTAATTTTCGTATTATCAAGATCATCAATAGATATTGTACAAAGAGTATAACATAATGATAATTTTGAACCAGTATTCCAATTAGGTGACAAATTGATTGTTTGATTGATTCATTTTGTATGTATTTGCTATCAATAAATTCAATTGTCATGATTCATAAGAATGAATTTCATTAACTTCATTCTTGATAATGGATAAAGCAACAAATTTTCAGTTGATACAATGAAACCAAATTGATAAATCTTGTATAAATTCAATGTGGGTTCTGAAAGATGGGAGTTTATAGTGCTTTTGAAGGTTTTATCTTATTTTTCAATGGAGTTATTTTGTTTCAGGTAAAGAGTTCTTCTGATTTGGAGGCCCTATCACACTCCTTCAATAAAATGAGCATAGATAATCTTCAAACTACCGCCCTTGGTATGTATAGATCAGTAATTCAGTGTTCTTTGTAGGACGTGAAATGTAGCAGAGGTGAAGCTTCAAATTTGCTGACTCAAGATGTGGAAGATGGGGAATGTTCAGATAGTGGTGAAAGTTCCTCTCAAGACGGCCTCAATTCTGATTCGAGTGGTAGTTATTTTGATTTTGTTTCTCATTTTTCTAAATTACTTTCTCTACTTTACTACGTGACAAAACTTCATCAATTTCTTAAGAATGCTTGCTTGAATTGATTTGTAAAATTGACAAAGTTAGTTCTATCTTAATGAGATATCTTTTGGACTCATATAGGCTAATAAATTATTACCAGGGGTGTGCCCACAGAGCAAGTTTGTCAGGTTTTGAAAAAAAAAACAGAACACTCAGTACATTTGCCAGTAGACTTTTTTGTTTTGAGCAACAAAAAATACAACACCTTTGATAAGAAGAAAAAAAATTAATCATACATATGTGTCAAATCAATCGAAACAAAAATCTGATCTTGAAGTTTCATGCAACATCAATGAAACACACTGTATGAATATCATGGTTATTCTTCTTCTCACATATAATTGCTAATTTTTTACGCTAGTTCAAGAATACACTATTATTTCCTAATTACCACATGGTTGAATTTTGCAAAGATTCATCTCATTGATCTCAGTATGAAAATGTTGATATGGGTTTTGCATAGCCTTTAAATGAAATTGATAACTGTTGACCTTTTTCTTTGACCTAACCTCGGAATTGGCCATATCAAAAATGTGCACGACAATTCTGTATCAATATTTGGCTACCCTTTTGATAAAAATCAGGAAACAGTGACCTCATTGAAAAGTGCGCTAATTAATTTTTGGGGGTCGGACACTTTGTACTTGATACGATATTTTCTTGTAGAATTACGTTTCATTCACTGGAAACAACCTAATGAAGAATAATGCCTTGATATGAAATGTTCAATGTCGGTATTGTCAGAATTTCGAATCTTCAAAAAAACTGCAGAGTGATTTTAATAAATTTTTGATGATTCTAGTAATAATTATTGAAAAATGTAGGAAGTAATCAGAAAAAAAAAACGGTTTAAGCCTGAGTGAGTGCAATGAAATACATTGTTTTCTGTTCAACATGCCCATTGATGTACTTCTACTATGCACAGGTGGAATCTTCGTTCAGATATGGAATTAACTCCATACATTCTAAAAACACATTCATTTCCCGTAAAAGGATTATAGGGTGCTTAGCAGGTCAATCGAGACAACACACTTGCACTGAAAATTTGTTGCTTTATTAATTTCGTCAAGAACGAATTGAGAATATCAAACCTGAATTTTAATTCTTCCAAATTGAAATATCTGATAAAATCGTGAGCAAGAGATATCTAAGGTTCCTGATCAGCAGCAACATGGAACACCTTCGGCAATTTGTGTTGGAAGTAATTGTTCAAACTTTAGTATCAATCATCATTCCAACGAATGAAATTGTTTTATGACGAATAATCAATAAATAATTGACTCTGTCAAAAATAAATCCTTCAAAAAGTGATATTTCCATGTCTATTTTGTGAATTATTTAGGTAGTGAAAAAAGCGAATATTTGTTGACTATTCCTATGCAATGTATGTTGTCATTTGAGGAAAATAAACGATTTTCCTAACTATGCGAACAAAACGAAACACTTCCTCGTCGAAAATCTCGCCAACAAATCTCATTCCCGCAGACATATCCAAGCAATGGCCGCCGTGTATGCGGCTCATAGTCGAATCCACCGACCTCCCCAGACTGAAACGCGGCTCTCTACACATAATAACGTGCTCGGGGGGCACGGTGGGGCGCGAGGGGGCCCACGCCGTCCTGCTGCCCGACCCCAATGCCAGCAAGCACCATCTGAGGATCTCTTTCGACCCCAACAGCGGCGGGTAAGCATATCTTTTTTTGATATAATATATACTGGGTGGCTCAAACAAGGCCGATTTGACATAGTTATCTTTATCAGAAGAAAAGAAGGTAATTTTGCACTCATCATGCGATGGGTTTGTTTTCGATTTTTTTTCTTGGTACACGTATTTCGACCTCAGGAACCCGAATTTCACAATGAAAACGTGCGCAAACTTATATTTTTCGAAATATTCCAGGAAAAAGTATAAAAATTACCCTTCTTGTTTCGGCCTGTTTTGGGTAGGCACCATAGCCATTCGAAGTTTCATTTCTCACATAAGATACTCTTTCTATCTTCCTTATACATTCTAGGAGCTAAAAAAAAGGAGACACATCCTCTAAGAAGTTTAATTCATCGTCTTTAGCATCTTTGATGAATCCTTCTTTCATATGGACGGCGCTGTCGAATGTCAATCTGTGATATGTTGAATCACAGAACTAGTGATTCTGACGTAGATTCTCATTTGACAGCGCCCTCCATATGAAAAATGCTGGATCCACCTTCCTCCAAGATGCTAGAGAACGTTGATTCAACCAAATCGAGGATGTTTTCCCTTCTTTTTGACTTCTCGAATGTTCAAGGAAGGTATTAAAAGTATCCTGTGTGTTGAAAAGAAACTCCATGCCTACCCAAAACGAGCCGAAAAAGAAGGTTGATTTCCATACTTTTTCCTGGAATATCTCGAAAAATATAAGTTTTTGCACGTTTTCATTGTGAAATTCGGGTTCCTGAGGTCAAAATACGTAAGTACCAATAAAAAATATCGAAAAAAACCCATCGCATGATAGGTGCAAAAATTACCGAAAAGAACTCTCGAATCGGTCGATTTTTATTTCGAGGGGGAAATATTTTGCGCATGTTTTCAACTTTTTCACTTCAATCCCCTCGGAGGGGTGAGCTCCAACCCTTGAATCTCGAATGGGATAAGGGGTCAAGTGATACATCATTTTGAAGGTAAGCGAAATCTCTTACCAACGCTTCCTCTTTTTTGGAACGCAATGCAGTAGTGCTCGAGAAAACACGTTCATGAAAAAAATAATCGGCTAGTGATGGAAAGTAACGCTTTTTTCCCATTAATCACTATTTCTCATTTTGTAGTTAGAACGATGTTCATCTAAGAAGTGCCTTATGTGTTTTTTTTTTAATCCTGTCCTATCCAACATTACATAAAGAATGGTTTATTTTAAGGTCAGTTCCTCGATTTCTCAGTGGAAGGCATACCTTGTTTCGTTTTCATTGGGCCACCCTGTAAAATGATTTTATTCATTGTCCAAAACAGGAACCAGGCTCAATCCATGATTTTTCTTTGGTTTTATTTATTCGTTCGAGTCTTTAGATACGCGATAGATTCGATAAATGTTTTTGTTTTGTTTTGTTATTTAGAAAGTAGCCCATTTCAATTAAACTATAATTTTCGAAATATTCGCTACCTCAAAAATAATTCGAGAAATAATCCAAGCTTTTGTGATATTATAATTGACAATTGATATTTCTCATACTGGTCGCTTTTTCATTGTTCAAAAAACTTTTTTCCGAAAAAATACAGAGTACCGAGTATTTTTTTCCTTAAATATTAAAATTATCTTCAATTTTCGTCTCTTCTTCCTCATTATTAGATACACGGCGGTGGATTTGGGTTCGCGCAACGGCACGAAGTTGAACGGCAAGAGGATGTCGGGGTCGAAGAGAGAGAGCGACGCCGAGCCAGTGGCGCACGGCAGCCGGATTCAAATTGGGTCGACGGTGCTGCTGTGTCACGTGCACGAGGGGGGGCAGACGTGCGGGCATTGCGAGCCCGGTCTCTTGCAGGATAAAGGTATTTAAATTGATAGATGAATACTCTATATACATTCTCATTGGCATAGTTCGATTGTACATGTGAAGTGGAGTAAAAAAATAAATTTATTTTTGAAAAACAAACAGGTCAAACAAATAGTTATAGTTATAGTTATACAGCCCACTGTCGATATTCAGATCAAATCAAAAAATTATTATCGAGAAAGGATTTCCTTGTCGATAAAGAACTGTAAAAGTTCAACAAATAATACAAAAAATACCAACAAGATACGTTGATGTTGCGACAATACAAAAAAAAACTGAAAATAATACTGTCTGTAAGTCAATCGAGGAGGTGGGGTATCAATTTTTACAGATTTTTGGGATTTTATGTCCTCGTTTTCAAAGAATAAAAATAGAAATTATAAAAATTATTTCAATAAATTTCTACTAGCCCCCAATATCAATGCACTTTGGATTCAACCTTTAGACATCTCAAAGAGGCAAAGAAGGAAAGACAAATATATCAAAAAAATATCAAAATTTATACTAGTGGTGGACGTTTCGAAAACGTATCTGCTCCCGTTTTCAACAGTATGAAAAATGTTTTTCTTTAAAATATTTCCTTTTGGCTGCTTCGTATTTTGACACTAACTTGTCACTGTTTAGTCACAGTAAAACCTTTTTATTGTAAAAATGGTAGTTGGTTTTTGATTGTCTATACCTAATATACAAATAAAAAATACAAAAAAGTGCAAATATGTAAAAATAGTCAAAAATAGTGCAAAACACATTTATAAGTTTGAAAAAATGGCATGCATTTATCAAAGACTCTCGAGAAGACATTTTTTGAATCTCCTTCCTTCCTGTATATTCTTCAATTTATTTGGTAATTTATTTATTATTTATTATTTATTTATTAATTTATTGTTTAGCATTAATTCAGTATGAAAAATTAATTGTCTACAAATACTCCACTTTATGTATTATAAGTATATATTGTATTTTATATTATTATGTATTTGCTATTAGCAGACTTGATTTCTGTCTTTCATGAGTATGTATTGTGTTGACTCCATCTCCAAGTTTGAAACCTTCAATTAATTCATAAAAAAGTGAATAAAACAGTTGTTTCAATTTGATGTTTTGAAAATAGATTCGGTCTGACCGAATTCGATTACATTTCACAGGAGTTCATTTCCATCAGCCATTTTATAAAGAAGACAATTAAATAAGATTTGACGAAATTTCCGTTTTCTCTGGATATTTCCGGAAATGTTCGGAATTTTCCAAATGCCAAGGCAGTGTTTCAACAAAAACCAAATTACTCATTTTGACCGACCCTGTATTCCAAAGGTTCAAGAGAGTCCAATGATGATATTATATTTTTTTCAGATGATGAGGTCCAGAAAGTAATCAGTACCAGTAGGACTGACAGGCACAGAAAAGAACTGAAGAACCTGCGGATGATGTACGGGGTGGCTCATGTTGAGGAAGACACGAAATTAGCTAAAGGATATACCGACAGGGCTCAAAGAAGAAGGGAGACTGTCGGCAGTCAGAATCCACACGAGAAGACTCAAATGGCTTCCTCAGATGAGTGAGTTGACTGAATTATTTTCACAAGAATTCATCAAAAATTTTGACTTTTAATCATGACGGAGCTCAATGGAAAATTCTTTAGAAAATCTCACCAATATTGAAAATACCAAGAAATCTCTCGATTCAAGTGAATCTGGCAAATCGTTTGAAAACCTTAAGAAATTGAAGGAGCTCGCAAATTTGTGATTCGAATCAAATCAATGTTGCAAATCGTATTTTTCCGAATTTTCACTGAATGTTCATTTCCCAGCTTTTTGAGGCATTTTCTCTCCTCGTTTTTAAAAAATGAAGTAAAAGTGATTAAAAATTATTTTGATATATTTGTAGTATAGAGACAGATTTAGGATCTGTCCCAAAATGTCACTGCGCTTGAAATTAAACCTTTAGATACCTAAAAGAGAAATTCTCTATTTGTCAGTGATACCTTGTTTTTGAAAAATTTGGAAATACAAAAATATTTATTAAGAATAAAACTTCTACCTATCTTGGTGGACGTTTCGGGAACGATTCTGCTCCCAATCTCAACACAATTAAAATACTTTTCTTCGTGAAATTTTGCGATTCGTTCCCGAAACGTCCACCAAAAATACAAAATTATTTCGGCAAAACTTTCTTTTTAAAAGATAACATCTGTCGAAATGATTTTGAATTTTTGACTAGAAATTGTGAGGATTCAGAGTAATTTACAGACGTACAGAACCCCTGTAGGTGGGGGTTCAAAAATATACGGGAAAACACTTTACTGACGAAAAATTCAAAATTTCCTCTGCCACAGGTCCATAAATAAAGAAAATAAAGGATTCAAACTCCTGGAGAAAATGGGATGGAAAGAGGGACAATCTTTAGGAAAAGACGGAAAAGGAATAGCTGAACCTGTAAGTGAAAGAAATCCACTCCACTCCAAAGTTTGTCTATGGTTATATTTCTAGGTTGAATTGGTGTCTAATGAAGGCCATTCCGGTATTGGGTGCAATGAAATAGTATTACCAAAAGTTGTTTCCAATGAAAAGCAAGAAATTTGGAAGAAAACTCAGGAAAGATTCCAAAAACTCCCAAACACCAATGATTTGTTTGACGTAGAATATGAAGACTAGGAAAATTTTATACATAATACCCTATGTAGGGTTTTTTTAAATAGGTTGTACTCTTCATTAAAATAATTCAATTAACGATTAAGGGTTTCAATAGTTGCAAAATATCATGATCCTTCCATGCTGAAGTCTCAAGTCTCACAATGAAGAAATCTGAACAAATTGATGACTTCAAGATATTGTTTCGTAAGTAGTGCCACAAAAACTACCCTGGGAAAAATATTCATGGTATTTGTTTCACAGCTGGAAGAAATCCGAGCATACATTGCCACAGTAACAAAGGCCAAAAAGTAATCTGAGGAATTTGAGCTCATAGCTGACATAGTTATATCAAATATCTGAGTTGGCACAAATAATGTAGGTCTATAACTCAACCCTGATAACAATAGGTACTAATAAACCTATTACTCGCAATTTCTAAAGTTCAGTAGTAGAAAGAATTTCGTAGGCGACTCTTTCAAAGGTAGCCATTTTGATTTTCCGAAACCATGAATTCAAAAGATGGTTTGAATAACTAAAACGTTCACTAACATCTATTTGTTAGAAACTAACAGGAAGGATAAGTTTGCGCAATAATCCGTGTTCAAGAATAGGAAATATAGGTATCTAATGGTAGTCAAATATGACTCAGAAAATCAGATGAAATATCAGTGATACGCGTTGTATTGCGTAGATAGCTACTCACCTATTTGTTCACTGCAAACATTTCACTCTCGTCGAAAGAATAAGCCGACATACACTGGAAAACAAAAAATAAATCGAATAACTGCGGATCGCACAAACAAGAAAGGACGCGACAATTTCGTTTCGACGATTCCAGTAAAAACAATTGAACATCGTCGGCAGGTTGTCATTTTTCAACTGTTTCGTATTGTTGGTTGCCTACCTTCCCGTTATTCCCAGTCGACCACTGTAGGTAACACTTCGAGGCATACATTTTGATTTTTCAAAACCGTGATTTGAGAAATACGAATAAGTAGGTACATTTTCCCTAATGTGTACTCAAATAATCATTGCGTGCTGACGCTGAATTGGACAAGTGTTCAAAGAATGAATTAACTCAAAAATGGGGTTACAAAATCAGGAATAAGTACTCACCTGTTTGGTTCTAGCATTCATATCATTTTCAACGAACACATTTATAATGTTTCGCGAATAAAATAACTATACTATATACATAACTCGACTATAATAACCAGAAAAACACACACATAGGAACCGATGCTACTGATAGCTTCAAACTAAAGAACTCGCAAATTTCGCCATATTTCAATTGCTTCTAGAAAAACAAAAGAACATCATTGACAGGATATCGTTTTCTGACTGCTTTGAACACCAACTCTAATTGTTGGTTGTCTAGCTTCGTAGTTTTCATTGTACAGTTCGTCGATATACGAAGCAACAATAAGATTATGCTTCATGCAATTGAATTTTGAATGTTCGGTAATTACTATAGTGTAATTTTAGTTTTTTGCTAAGGGGAAGGTGACTGTTTTGTCTTGATGGAAATGCTACGGGTTGTGTTCTTGTTCTTATGACGTGACTGAACATTTTTGTGATTCGGAAACATCGGGAGTTTTTCATTTTATTCCGAGAAATGACTGCTATTCATCAGTTCTTTTTGTACCAGCTGAAAAGGAAGAAGCGAGTGAATGCTGAAACTGAATAAAACGTAAGTAATGCAATAACTATTCATCTATACAAGGCTAAATAATTCGATAATCAAAAAAACTTGTATTCAAGAAACGTTATCTATACAGAGTGAAGATATGAAGAAAATGTTGCTATGGTTTTAGGAGATACAGGGTGTTCTATTTTATAATCACTTCATGTCAATCTCTTTGAAATTCGACAGCATAAACATAAAATTTTATAGATGTAGGTTTTTTGACATTGAAAGAAACGATTTTGTAAGGTATTTTCTGATTGTCAGTGGCCTTACAGTGGCGTTACATTATTTTAACAATAACAATCGAATCATCATGACGCTGCCCTCTCATGTGGTTAGATATCGATGCTACATGACTTGTTGTGACGTCTAGTGAAAAAATCGAGTAAAAAAATTTCACTTTATTGACAATATTGAACGCAATATTCGGTTCGATGGCCGAGTATTTTTCTCCGCTTCATATAAAATACATATTGACAGACGTTAATGTACCTTTTATATTTGGAATCTCATCTAATACGCTCTAGTAAAGTATACAAAAGCGTCGTGACGGCGTGATAGATGAAGTCTAGCTAAGTTTATTAACTAGTCATGGCCAGACGCCTTTAGATTGAATGCACCGCAACCAGGGACGTACCTCCTAAAGGGGTTTACGAATCAGAGCCATCTTGGCTGCTCGGGTTCTCATAAAGGAACCTTGTTTGAGGATATAGTTGGTAATTTTTTGAGAAAGAAGGATGTCTAGACTGTCAAGATGTAGTTTAAACTTTGTTATTTCAAATGAAACGACCCCATATGATATTACAACAAACTGCATTGTCTACAGCATTGTCCAATTACTTTGAATGTTGAATTCACATAATGAGTTGTCTAATTTTACTGTGATAAATCGATGTTATTGTTTTTTTTTCTCATTTTGTTTCAATTTTATATCCCTACGTATTTTCCATGATGTTTTTTTGTGACGAGCTGGACGAAAAGTGAATGATATGTCTTTTTGTACCCCATTTACATTTTGAACTCGTAATTAAATCAAATGAATATGTCTAGAGGGTTCCATTTTTTTAAATACATCGTTTCCTTCGAAATTTTTGACAGTTGCAGCCCTCCACGAAAAAAAAATATTATGAAATACAAAATAATGAGGCCAAAAATGCTCAGGGTTTGTGAGGGCTGGTTAAACAATGCTGGATTAGGTTAATTCGACCCCTAGTTAAATGTCAGTCAACCCTCCGATTTATACAGCTCATCAATCTTTGGAAAATGTTCAAAACATCTTACAGGGTGCTCAGAAACTGTCGTGGCGTTGCTAATAAGCTTCGAAGATAAAACTTTCATGACACAAAAATTCATTTCGTGACAGTTTGTGTCATCCAATACACGAATATTGATTGAATATAGTTACTTTCCGAACGAGTATACAAAGTGTACAAAAATTATTATTCATGAAAGAATGAACTATAGAAAATTAAATTATTTTTCAATAATGTCCATACCGATATACTCAGTGCGGAAAAGTACTACTTTGTGCACGCTCGTAGTGTTTATTCGAGATGAAAAATTCTCCACTTGGGAGTTGAAGTGGCGCTACTGAGTGCAACATTTTCTCGTGATAAAACCGCATACTTGATCCTTTTTTTTAAATTTTATTTTATATAATCAATCTTCATACGTTCCTGGAATGATGGCTGAGCAAGAGAAATCGTTCGGTCCAGACGAAGTGACGTTATATTCCGGGAAATTGTGGGATAATAGCGATGTGGGGAAACTAGCAAGATTGTTGAGATTTATTAGTCTCACCCTAGGTCTAGGAATTACAATTTAGTATATTCGTTTATATTTCAAACATGGTGGTCCTCCTTAATGGTCGTCCCATGGATATCCATCGGATGTCCATGTGTTGTATGAGATAGTAATTCTGCAGTTGCAAATTTTGAAATCGGTCAAGTTTATTTTCGATGCCTAAAATGGTTTAGCAGACCATTTTTGTGGGAGCCTTCCTGGCCTTGTTATCCCGAAACTGATTGAATTATCGCGAAGACAGTTCAAATTAGAAAATCAGTATTTTTGAGGTCAAAACTCTTCGTGAACATGGGAAACTTTTGTGTTTCAGATTTCAATGAAATTAGCCCATTGTATAAAACCAAAATTCACGAATACGTCACCGAAATATCAGCTTTTGAATGTCTTCATTCGAACACCTTAATTATCGAGGGCAAAGTGTGATTGAGGTTATTGTGGTTTGTTATTTCGCTTGGAAAATTGATACTTTAATTACAGACCGATTTCAATGAAATTTTATTCATTTCTAAAACTGATTAATTACCTTCATTCCTAAATATTTGAATAGGTATCTTTGATCATACGCATTTTGTTGTTGCTATGTTACTTGTTCATAAACAGAAGTTTGTTATCGAGCTGTATTTGTGCATTAAAAACGTGTTCATTTACAACCATATGTATAATACTGTCATTATTAACGTCATTGAAGGTTGGGCAGTGTCACATTACGCACCTCAATTTCCCAACCTCACTTCCCGCCCTAATTTCCCGCCCTAATTTCCCGCCCTTATTTCCCGCCCTCAACTCCCGCGAATTTAATATCCGACATTTATTTATATTAGTATACAAACCTCGGTAGGAAGTTTCATTCCTGTTTCGAGATCATAACTAACTTTTCTCACGACAGGAATGAATCTCTTCCCACCTCGGTGTGTAATATGCTATTTCTACCCCAAAACAATGGAGGACTTTTGGAAAAAAAGAGAATCATCAATTCCACCGAAACGTGAAGCCGCATACCGAAAAGAATACAAGACACATCTCGAGTGGAGTATGAAGTGAATCCCAAGGGGAACCGGCGCCTCCACCAGGCCTGTCGCCTTCATCGGCCGCCAGAGGGCGGTCCCCGATCGGACAGGTGCGCTCACCTGGGTCGGCCTCCCCGCGTCCTCCTCGCCGCGATATGCGGCAGTCAGTCGCACGCGACCGCGAGAGCCCGACCGCCTGGTGGACGTCATCCCCGTGGCTGCGAGCGCCTGGTGCGCTTTCTCGACGACGAGCAGTTATCACGAAAAACAGAAGCACTCGTTGCAAACAGGGACTGACACGAACGCTTCCTCCGAGGTGGCACCTGGAGCGATCTGCGAGAGATTTTCCTTCCGAAGAGGCGGGAGAGATCTGGGTCCGGGTGGTGGTAGAGTTGAGGAGCTTGGAGATCGTTTTTTTTTGGTCCTCGGTTTCCTTTGGTGAGTTTTCGTGCTAGCGATAACGAGAATTGAGAAAACAATATTGAATAATGCACTTCCGGGGATGTTCGAAAACTTTTGGAAGTGGCCCACTACCACTACCAAGGGAAGATTATGTGAATTGTCTGTTAGAATTTTTCGATAAAGCCGTTTCGAATTTGGTTAATAGTTTCGAGTCTTGACCAGACATTTTCAGAAATTTTCCATCCAATCTCAGACTATGTGAAAATTGGAAGGTTACCTACAATTTTAGATATACAGTTAGAAAGGGCATGAAATGAAATTTTTTTTCAGGTATTTCAAAACAATTATTACCAACTATTTTGTATTCACTTGATATGACAAGCAATTTGAGTGTGGAATGTTTTGGTCACTTCCAGGGTTGTTATTTTTATCAGTGTAGAAAATAGTTCGAAATTTGATTTCAATGAAAATTTTGAGAGAAATCTGAATGACCTTAAACTTTTAAGGCTGAAAAATTTGTAAAATAATTCCAAATGAAAAAAATTGAGGATAATACCATTTATTCGAAAACAAACACTTTTGTAGACGCACCGTTTCAGGTTTTCGAAAAGTTCTCAAAGTATACAGGAGGCTTCATTAATGTTGCTTCAAAATCGGATTTTTTGGGTTAAAATTTGAAAAAGTTTATGTTAACATATATTCGGAAGCGATTAGAGATATCAGTCCAAGATACAGGGAATGTTCGTTCCATGAAAAAAATGATTTTCTATTAATTTCAAAAAAGCTTCAATTGATTTCAATTAAATTCACAAAGTTTTTTGATATTTCAAATATAAATTTCTGAAAAAATATTACATTCTTCTCGAATTATTCGCCCAAATAATAATGAAAAAATAGTAATTCATTATTGAACTCAAAGGCCCTGGAAAAATCGATTTGATTGAGGCCTCAACAACAGAATCCATCGAGGTACCGACTTTGGCACAAAACTCTGATTCGTCCGATTGTGAGTTGTGACATGTTTCGTGCCACATACTGTACTCAATCGGTTTCGTTGAGGACATATATTATTATGTCTGGTCGATGAACCACGTTTTGTGCAACTAGGTGTATTCAAGAAATTTTGGCTTATCAGAGCCAGACAGTCAGTATATTGCTGATGCTTCAGTAAGCCTTTTTTTGATGCGTTCACACATCTGCCCTTCCAACGAGGTTTCTGTCTTTGAATTCAGACAGAGATATCCAGTAATTTAAAACGAAATTGAATTTTGACATATTTCGGATATCGGTGAAAGTTGGCAACCGCGCCACATTGAATACATTTTAGGAATGATCTGCAAGAGAAGCTGCATAATTATAAAAAAATAATTGAACTTCACTAATTTTTTTTGTTCAAATTTGAACAATTGAAAATACAACTTTATTGTTTTACAGTAATAATATTGAAAATAAACGTTCATAAAAACTTCTTCCTAGATTACATGTTTTCAAATATACAAGAAGACAAGTTGCATTTTTGACAACTGTTATTTTGAAACTTCTTCGATTTCAACTTCGTTTCAATGATGTTTTCGTTGATTATTTCTTATATTTATAATCATTATAAAATTATTTTGGTCTCAGAAGTCTGTGGTATCATTTCGCTCAGTTATTCCAGGTACACCCTGTATATATATATGTACCTATACCTATGGATACACAATAATGTATAGCCGTGAAAATCAAAATTGCCGATATTTGCAGCTGGACTCTAAAAGAAACTATTTATAGATATCACGACACATGAATCATAACTAACCTAGCCTACTTGGATTTTTGTGAGCACGGCGTAGGTGTAATGCTTATGTAATAAAATTCAATTACATTATTCGAATTCCTATTATGAACAGACGACCGTCAAGATAACAGACGACATAACATATACGCTTGTAGTCAGGCTAAACTCAAATTCCTAACCTAGCACAACCCAGTTATATGAGAATTCCATTCTAGTTCTCATCTTGACAGATCTCATTCAAAAGTGTCGATTCGAAAGCAGAAATGAAAGAAGAAATCAATTTGGGTCCTAAAGTCGAACAGAATTGCATTGATTTTAAGATAATTTAGAACTAGTCCTAACCTAGCTTAATCTTATGAGACGTATTCAAATTCGATTTTAATCATCTCATTGTGGTTTGAATCACGAATATCATGACCTAACCGGAAAAATCTGAGAATTATCTTCTTAGTTTTTACCAATTTGAATTTTTCAGGATGGTTTCTCTACATTCTGAGAGATATTGAAATTTCAGCACATACCTTTTCATAGTTCCCATGAATAACTTTGAAAACTTCATAGAAAATATACATATATTTCAATTCTATTCGGCAAATTCATCCAGCTTCGCCAGAATACGTTAATTTTCAACTAAATCAATTCAAGGAATTTGCATTTTCCAGTTCTTATCCAGAACAGTGAATAAGTTTCAATTTGAATATAGGTACATAGTTTTGTTTGAATCTCCAGAAATATTCTCAACTCAGAACTTCGATGTTAGTTGAGCGAATATAAAGAGTGGAACGAAAAATACGGGGTCGCCCAATTACAAGAAACATCTTGGAAAAGTACAGTACATTTGTGATTCTGCTATAAAATTATTATTACTCAAGATCTTGTATGTGTAAGCAATGGCGTGTATGATTTTTTTTAATGACTGCTAATATGAAAAGAGACGTAGTATGCCTTGGAATTTGTTGGAAAGGGATCCATCCTGGTCATACAATCAAGTCCATCAAGATCTACAATTAAAAAAAAAACATTCGGTCACACCCACTAAAGATTTCACAAGGTGGCTCAGAAACAAATATGCCACACAAAGAGAATACAGGGTGTTCTCTTCGAAAAAACATAAATTTGATACGCCACGCTTATGGAGGCCTTATAAAAAAATTCATCACCTAAGATTTACCACTTAACATTCAAGACTTTACATTTAAGACAGATGGAACATGGAAATACAATTGTTTATGTTATAAAACCATTTGAGACTTTTTATTTAACATTTATCATTTGAGAAGATGCCTAACTTCCAACTCAAGAAATTGTTGTTAAATTGCCATAAATGAGAATAAGATGTGCGCATGATTGGTAATGACGTTTTGCGAGTGTCGACAAGTGACACCTCTGTTCCCCGCTTTTATTCATGACTGTATTGAGGTTATCTCTTACTGTATGAGAATATTGTCAGTGTTTTCAGGATTTTCGCGGATTTTTGTCAAGAGTATCATTACTTTTACCAGTTTATATAACACATAACAACTAATTATTGCTCATTTAGTGAATCCAGACCAAGTTGTTCTGTCAGTTCTGTGTCAAAGATGATACGTCATATTTTATAACCTTATCCATTATAATGTCTCGAATCTTAAAGTGATGAATGTGAAATGTTAATTTTTTTTATAAAGCCACCTTCAGTTGAAGGTGGCTGGAATCTTCCATATGTCTGGAACACCCCGTACAATAACGTATGACCTATGACGGAAAGAGATTCCGTATCAGTGAGCAGCAGTGTCAAATCGGAATGCAAAAATGGCCGTAAAGTCTCGAAATTATGCGGCCGTACCCGTGAGTTTCTGGTTTGCAAGTCAACTGTGTCGAGCTGCGTTTTTATCCCACCTCGTAGCGAGAAAGTCTCGTTTTAGTGCTCGGAACTGTTTGTTGACTTTCGGATGCAACCTGCAACTAACTTACCGTGCGATATGTCCATTCCTTTACGATGCAGGCTCACTATTATCGTCCGATTTATATAAACGAGAAGCAAATGACTATAATATCAACTATTACGACGTGGCACTGGCAATTTTTATTATCCACCTGTATATTATTGAAGTGAAACTTTCATTACATCGCCTCATTTTTTTTTCGTCCATTTGTCGCATGTGAAAACGGAATACTTCTGATCAGGAGAGCAGAAAGGTCTCAGAGTTCCCAATACCAAACTGCTTTACGTCACATAGTTTTCATTTGATATTATCGAACTACTCTTAGAACGTTTGTTCATCTAAATCATTTTCTCACAGTGATATAAATGAACGCATCGCATTATATCAGGTAGCCTAATCGTTAGAAGCGCGACTCTCAAGTTGTCGCTTGGGGTTCGAATCTCATTCAGAGAGGTTTTTTTTTTAAATTCGAAATAGGTGGCTCACATAAGACGCTAGGTTAGGTTAGGTTCGACTATCGAACCTAACCTGGGAGTCAAGGGATCTCTAAGATCCCTTGACTCCCAAAAGTGCTGTCATATCTAGGACCCGAGAAAAAAAGGGTTAATCGCATTGTGGTTTCATAAAACCACACAAATGTTTCCTTTTCTGGATATCATATTATTATCATATCATATGTATAAGGAATAATAAATAAAAATGTCAAATCCTGGAAATGTATTATGGACGAGTACATTATTCTGTGGTTGTCAAGAAAATGGCAATATGGCAATGGGCAGAGTGCAGATTATGTGTTAACCTTCTCAACTGTCCAAAAAATATCCACTTAATTATCACCTCGCCTCGACAAAATTGACGGAATATTTTCTGGTTGCCGTGGCACCGAATCAAAATAAAGTTTAGGTGTGAAATTTTCGATGTTAGAGCTCAGATTCCAGCTATGGTACGCATGCTGGGTGTCACCACCAACAGTGCTCTCTCATGGGACGATCACGCGAGGTCCATTGCGAAAACTGCTTCACAAAAACTTGGTTTTCTGTTCCGTGCGAAGAGATACTTCACATCCCAGCAGCTGCCAAACATACGCTGAAGCTCTTAGATTCAATTCAAAAGAGAGCTATTCGCCTAGTCGATGATACAACACTCACCAAATCATTGACCTCTCTAAATCATCGTAGAAAGGTCGGCGATCTTTGCCTTTTTTATAGGTACTTTCACGGTCGGTGCTCAACGGAAATATCATCTATTATGCCACCACGCGCTATTCCTAACTTTCAAGAAAAATTCCATCTCTCCCAAAATTCCACCGCTGGCTAACACGATGTCCAGCGAACATTATAGGTTTCCCTTTCGTGTTGTCGACAGATGAAAAAAAGCAAGTAATCGAAATTATACAAAGTAACTTGACCGAATTGCTCATAATCGAAAAGAATCTGACAGCCGATGTGGCAGCGAGATCACAGTTTCGAGTAGGTAGATGATTTCATCACATAATACCTCGTACCTGCAAGTGATAATCAGTTTTTTATATCACTTTGTATGCGATCCGCCGTAGTCGCTATTTAAAGAAATAATTGCCGGCGGGAAAAAAAAACTCTGAAAAAATAACACGGAAGATTGATGAGATTGGTCGAAATTTCCGAGAAAACATCTGACGCCATACGTAACTTGTCGCATTCTCCGCATACCGAGCGTCCACTTCCACGTCCGTTTTATATCTTGTTTAATAAAACGTCAAAGAACATTTGTTTGATGTTGTCCAGCGAATTATTTTCCGCTAATGAAACGTGCGGCTTCGTTATCGAAATAGTGGTGAGGAATAGATTTGTTTTCCTGGATTCAACTCTGGGAACTTTTTCTCAACTGGAAATTTCGAATTTCAAATCATCTTTCATCTCTAACCTTAGAAAAATCAATCGAAACATGTGGATGGCAGCAAAAATCATCTTCAATAAAAAATCATCTCAAAAGTCTTACAAAGCAATCAAAAGTTAAAAGAGCGGCTTCGAAATTTATAAATAAAAGACAAAAGTCCCAGGTGAACATCGAAATTTTGAAATAAAAAGTCGAAATTTCGAAAGAAAATGAAAATTCCGAGATTCATTTCAAAATTTCGAGATTAAAGTCAAGCGTTTGTCTTTTCACTTTCATTTCGAAATTTTCAAATTTCATCGCATAATTGAATTTTTATTGCTTCATTATAATTTCCAGATATCTTTCAGGATTTCGTAAAGCTTTGAGCCAAGAATTTTTGATTCATTAAATTAACAAAAAATATTCCATTTTGAATTATATCGCACACCAGGATATTGACAAATGAGCATTACAGGCGATTTTGCACTATACTTTTTCTACGACCGTACGTTATTTTTTCTTTCCAATGTCAATCCTTGTTTTTCAGATTCCTCATAGATCGAAGACGACTATAATGTGATTCTGCAGTTGATTGGGGCGACTGCCCATCCCATGTTCTACAGAACGTCCCATCGAAATGAATGCTGCAATCTCCATCAACTTTCGATTGCTGCTAGTAGCCCACGTGATCTCTTTATTTCACCAATCCCTCGGTAAGTACGTCAATATGAACGATGCAGTTGATTTTGGTCGCGGAATATATTGGCATGTCCTTGTATGGTCCGGAATATATGGAGCGGACCACGTAGGATATTTTTTCATATGTTCACGTTGCATGATTTATTATTAATTTTCATTGGTACATATTGACGAACCTCATTTTTCATTCTACCAGTCTACCAGAAATAAAATAGTAATAAATATCAGAGATTTAATATCTAGTGAAAAATTATAAACAGTATTTATTTTCAAGGAACTGAACAGAAAGAAAATAATCATATGTGAAATTTATTCTGGAACATAAATGAATATAGACAACTTGAAAATCATCTGAAAAATAATAAATTTAAAAAAAAATCGTATCGTTTGGAATTAAATGAAAAACATGAGAATATTTGGAATGAATTAATAAAAATATTGAAGTTGACGTTGACTCAGTTGAGTGAAGTAGGTTACCAAAGATGGATAGCTGAAAAATCCGATGGTTGCCGAACTTATAATAATTCATAGGCGTACACATTTCTTTTCATGGAAATCGACAGGAATTGTCTCTCAAACTTTCAAAAGCTTCATTTTGGGTTGCGTGCTATATAATGAATGACAATGGACAGTGGGCGAAACTTGGAATAATAATGGTTCACATATTTATGATCGTAGAAAAAATACAACTCAAGAAACTCAAACAACTGCTTGAGTTTCTTGGCTTGCCGGTACGGACCTGAGTATAAATTCGAAAATAATTTTTGCGCTACTAAAACGTCGTCTTGCAACATTGTAATTAGAGCGATTTCACGTGTGTGTGTGTTGATTTATTTCTAGGTAGTTGGTAATTTTCCAAACAGTTAATTAGATGTATTATAGATCTGGGATTTAAGGATTAGGAGATGCGACTGATAAATTGAGATTTATTGCGGCCAAAATTCTACAGAGCAGCAACATGAGGTTATTGAATAACAATATGAATATACAAGTAGGAAGTTATCAAGCAAAATTTCGAAAATTGCATATTATTTCACAACGAAAATTGCTACATTACATAACTATTTTGGAAATTTGAGAAATGACATGAAATATACTTTCCAACGAGTTATGTACACTATTTTTCCTACGACCATAAATATTTCAGATTTCATTGTTGACTGTTTCATCAAACTAAATTGATTCAAGCTCGGCAATTTTCGGATATTTCAGCTGTCATCTTCGGTAACCAACTTCACTCAACTGACTCAACTGTTTATATTATATTATATTATATATTTGAGGTTATGTTGTGTCTCGCAGCTTATGGAAAATAAATCATTCTTCACGAATTCTCTCGATAATAAAATAAACTCTAATGATGATGCATATAGTGACAGTATTTAACAAAGTAATCATCCCCACTCTTAACTTTCTGAATAACAAAGCAGTGTGCTACGAGCTGTTTTCATAGAAAAATATCGTTTCAGTATAGCTCTGTTGCCCTGCCACATCAAAGAAAATGCCCACACACGACATTATATAGAAACAAAAAACTACCAAGTGTGTGTTGGTATGAAGAAAAAATTACTCCTTTCCTAGAGGTGAAAAGTAGTTTTTAATGACCCTCATTTCGTCCGGTGTCCATTCATTAGTGGCAATAAAATTCTGCATTTGTGCTCGGTGGTCTCTACTTTTTTTCTATATACTGAGTGAGAGCCATCAGACGGATTTGTTTCTGAATAAAGTCTAGACTAATGTACAAAAAAATCCTCTCACGAACGAGGATGAAGAGACAAGTTTGTCGAAACCTTGCTCTCCGCCCGATATCAAGCTATACAGAGTGTTCTATAATTAGCCAGTCAAAGCAGCGGCTTCTACAACCGAATGGGTCTGCTGAAGGTGGTATTTTTCTTGAATGTATCCGAAACGCTAGTGCTAAAATAATGCGAATGATTCGGAAATTCCTTTCTGGGGCTACATTGAGTATTACTCGAACTTTCCGACAATTTGGTTAGTCTTGTTTATTTTCGATCAGATTTTATCGATATCATGGTAGGAATAGAATATGTATAGCTGATGTTGAATTAACCTCACTGTCAGATCAGTGTGAAGTACCCATACACGAAGGCATTTTACTCAAAAATAGGAATGGCAAGAAATTATAACGATCCTAGTAACATAAGCGATCATTGTAACACAACGTCGAGGTCTCCATCATAAGTTACTATGATGTATGGTCATCAAAAAGACGAAATAAATCAACATATCTTTGGAAACCGTGCTTTCGCTCATATTACATAACACTTTGGGCAAACTGTATACAAGGAGAAGCTTTCTGCGATTGTTCATCATTATCATTCATCATAAAAAAATAGATTTCGGAATGAAAATTTTCGAAAAATAAAAAACCACAACATCATTAATGATGATAAGCTTAATTCCTCGTGTCTCCCTGTCAGTAAAAACCCGAATAGTACGTCTATGGCCTCATTCAACTACAGTTTGTGGTACGAGTCCGGTAACAGTAGGTTTAAATAGAACTTATACGTAGAAAGATACGATCGCGCTAAATAATAATTGTAATTATGTTACCCAGTTCGAGAAAAAAAAAAGTTGGCACGGAGCAACTGTAGCCTCAGGAGACTCACCATCGGAAGGCACCAGTGTTGCCAGCTCATATTTTTCCAAAGCGTTAAATCGACATCCAATCAACACACTACTTTCTGACAAGTTCTCACAAGTAGAGGCATTGAGAATATGTTTTCCTGTTTCAACATTATAATTGATAGATATTGATTTGATTTATCATCCATAGTGAAGCCAGATTCATACACAGCCTTTCCTTCATTCATTCGTATTTTCTCTATAGTTAACGTATTCAATTGCCACGTGATGATGCATACTCAACGCCATCTAGCGGCGAATGATCTAAGTAGATTTCTATGAAACTACCAAAAGTCTGATCTGAAGAATTTGAAAACATCTTCGACCAATGTCACGCCATTTTCGACTCTCGTAATTGTGAATTCTAGATCGATAGACATTGAAAGATATTCACTAAAAAACACCACACTTTATGTGCTTTATTTTGTCACGAAAGTCCGTATCAAACCATTATGTCTAGTGTAAAATATGCTAGTTTCTGAAGTGTGGAATTGACTCTTCTATTAACAATATTAATAATAAACTCTCATCACATGCATTACAATAATGATTAAAAAACACACTCGCTCGACAGGACATTACTGGCAAGAAAAATTTCAATACGCACTTTTTCACTCAATTGAACCATTCTAAATTGTACGTTTATTCATTACTATGCATACAAACAACATCAATTAGTTCATCTAAATAGTTTTTTGCTCTAATGCAAAAAGCTCAAAGGAGGTTGATTAAAGTGCTATATTCCTCGTTTTTACAATTCTTTTACACTAAATTCAGCATGTATGAATTCAAAATAACAAGCTCTTTCACAATCTGTAAAAATATATTGGGTGTCCCATTCAAATCAAATAAGTTGATGGCATTTTCGGTTGAACCGGAAGTATATTATCAACAAAAAAATGTACATCAGACGCATTTTGTCCCCTGTATAAGTATACTGGATATTACAACAAAATCCACTGAGCTGGCAACCCTGGAGAGTACTTATCTGTTAACAGTAGGCAGTACTCAATCTCTATATACAATGTTGCAGTACACCCAAAGGCATTTGAGGTGGTACAGTACGGCTAGCGTGGGTCGATTTTGACGTCGTAATGTAAGTATCAATCCAATTATTCAATTTTTTCTACGCCTTTTTTTCTCGAGTTAAGCAGGTGTAGACGTTCTGATATCACTCGAATGGATGAAAAAAATAATACAGTTAAAGCGAGTATATACATATTCATCGTTTTTTTCTTCGGTACATGAGGAGGAAATGATATTATCTTCCTTGCAGAAAATTATAACAAACATATATGATGCGTCGATAAAATTGCAAGGCGACGTTTGGCATTAGTTCGTTATACAAGGTGAGTCAAAAATGTGTACCGAGCTTTCTGGGGGTGATAGAACATTGGAAAATAAGTGTAGTTTGATGATTAAACTCATGGCCCAAAATGCATATTAAGGGAGATATATCCTTCCAAAGTTGATAAAATTAAAATAATTTCTCCGCATAACTTTTGAACGATGAAAGCCACCCGATTGAAATTTTGTGCATGAATGTATGTTGTCAAAATACATTTTTTCGTCACACTTCCACATTTCTGATATTGTTATAAAGGGTGTTTTCAGAGGGTGAGTCATGATTTTTTGTAGAAAACTTTTTTCCCTGTATTATTTTCGGTGAAAAAACAGGAGCATTTGATGGAACGAAGAAAATTACATGAAAAAGGTACTCTTATTCGAATACAAAAAATTGAGCCGTTCGTGAGATATTTGAGTTTTTGTAGTTACATGATATCAGCAGATTGATTTTATTCATCGCGAGATTCATCGGTATAACGATATTTTAGCAGGCCATGATGAATAATTTTGTTCTCAATTTTGACGTTCATGTCATCAACATTCGAGTCAACATTGTTGTAGTCGATTTGTTCGTGTGGTTTTTCTGTGTCATTTATCACTGCGATTATCAACTGAGATTTTAAGAAATATGGCAGGTTATTCGTTCTCTGAACAAACTGATAGGCTTCTAATGCTTGGCGAGTGCTTCGGAAATGCAAATGCTGCTATATATGAGTGTAGGTATTCACAATGAGAAAACAATTTTTGGCAAGAGAAAATACAGGATACGATATATTTTGAAGATAAGTATACAATATACAAATCATCAAATGTAGATACTTTATATCTGATAAAATAATATACCTATACTTTTTATGAATATATTCCTTAAAACTGGACCCTTCTAAATAAAATCTACGAGCCAAGCAACAATTCAAACCCCAAATCAATTTTCGTGGTTATTTTGATTCTGTAAGTCACTTTCAGAGTGCTTAGAAATGCAGCTTCTTGTACTTTTGACAACAGATTTATGACTCAATTTGAAATAATAATTATCTAGAAAACGAACCAATCGATAAAAATAATTGATCATTACGAATTCATAATCATTTTGCTCTGATTATAAATTTAATTCCTGTTATAATAGAGGTGTAAAATATTTAATGTCTGATTATCTCTATTTAATGACGGAATTGATTGATGCCATTATCAACCAAATAATTACCTGTTCGGAATACAACGTTGGATCAGTTCAAACGTGAATTATTTCTATTCCCACTCACTATAATTTATATTTTGATGATGAAACGATTTGGAATTGCTGTGGAATTCCAATAAATCAAATTCGTCTAGACTACTCCTATATTTGATGGATTTCATTTGTAGAAATCATCACTCAAGGAAGTGAACGTGTTTTTTCTCAAGGTCACTCAGAGCCAACACCATAGTTGGCTCTGATTTCAACTCTCAGATATCAGGGGGTGAAATTCTCGATACAGGATGATTCACCTACTTATACGGCAAATGTAGTGAAATATAGTCCGACGAAATTTCAGAGCAGTCCAAATAAATGTGCCATACTCATGCTAATTATTGAGATATGGTACAGTGAATGAAAATCTCGCCTAGTGAGTTCAAGAATACTTTAACAATAATTCCTGGCAGGCGAAGACCGATGAAGTTATGACCATGGAGATCATTTTTCATCATTCATCGAGGAGATTTTCAGTGCGTTATAGTGGATTTTTTTCATTCAGGTACTTCTCAACTGATCGAAAATGTTTTTTTTTTTTTTATCTGTGGACAACACGAAAGGGAAACCTATGATGTTCGAGGAACATCGTGTTAGCCAGCGGTGGAATTTTGGGAAAGAAGGAAGTATAGTATGTATGTATGTATGAGGTCGTCAATATCCATGCTGGGTGTCACCACCAACAGTGCTCTCTCATGGGACGATCATGTGAGGTCCATTGCGAAAACTGCTTCACAAAAACTCGGTTTTCTTTTCCGTGCGAAGAGATACTTCACATCCCAGCAACTGCTTATGATCTACAAAGCACAAATTCGACCTGTCCTGGAGTACTGTTCACATGTTTGGAGCTCAGCCCCCAAACATACGCTTAAGCTCTTAGATTCAATTCAGAAGAGAGCTATTCGCCTAGTCGATGACACAACACTCACCAAATCATTGACCTCTCTAGATCATCGTAGAAAGGTCGGCGATCTATGCCTTTTTTATAGGTACTTTCACGGTCGGTGCTCAACGGAAATATCATCTATTATGCCACCACGCGCGATTCCTAGTAGACAAACCAGATGAGCTCAAGCTGGTCACCCCTACACTGTCAGGCTCGAGACCTGTCGAACATCGCTATACCAAGCATCATTCATCAATAGAACGGCAAAGTTGTGGAATTCTTTGCCTAGTAAAGTCTTTCCTGATGCTTACAACCTCCAAACTTCCAACACCTTCCTTCTATCCCAAAATTCCACCGAACATTATATAGGTTTCCCTTTCGTGTTGTCCACAGATAAAAAAAAAATAAAAAATTTGTAGATTCTTATCCTCAATTTTGATTCTGCAACCCTATCGAACAGCTTTCCATTGAAAAAAAAAGCCATTGGTAAAGTCATATCGGAGCTATAGGAAGGACAAGAAGAAAATAGATTTTTTCTCTAACTTATATTTCACTTTAGAAAACTCATCATATAACTTTTTTATTATACAGAATATCGCCTTCATTTCGATTTTGCGAACTTCTCTTGCGGTTTTTCGGTACAAAAAAATTACAAGTCCGTAGAAACAAAAACTAAAGTGAATCCAAAGATATGATATTAATATATTCTCTACTGGATTCACCCTCACCTCATCGACTCATGAGGAGCATTTAAACGAACATAAGGTGAAGAAAGAGCTATTTATTCGTCTGGATAAGCAACGGAGAAAGGTGTAATTTTGCCTTCGATCATTGAACAGACCAGATAAGTAATCCACACCCCTGGTAATACAGTTTGTTTGGAAGCGACATCTATAGTATCTATCTTTGTCTAAACAAGGATAGCAGGAGCTGATTCTCCCAGCACCAGTACCGCGTTGTCAGAGGGGGTGGAATTTATTATTCATTCATGATGTAACCGAATTGAAAATCCGTAACAATTTCAGTGGTACTTTTCAGCATTTCTTGGTGGGAAAATGAACAATGACGAGACACTGTCGCAGCTGACCTATGGGTATAATCAATATAATCTAATCAAATCAATTTAAATTCATTTTTATCCGTTCCATTTGGGAAAATGCTTAAAATTCTCGAATGATACGACAATGGTAACTCACCTATGAAATGACGTGTTTTGATCGCCGGTTCAAATTGTCTTAAACACACCTCACAACGTCTCACCATTATATCAAATCACCAAAACAGGAAATAAACTGAGTTTCTGAGGAATTCTGAGTACACAAAACTGAACACAAGTTGAATAATATAGATAAATCAAAACGTAAATAATGACAGATACCAAACAAAGCAACAATCGCCGTCGACTGTCAATATCAAATGGCGGTGTTGCAACGTTGAGCAAAAAGTATTCACGATACCCATGCTGGTCCTCGAGCTCCCAAGAAAGTAAAATTGCTAAGTCTCAGAATAATCAGAATTATCTGATTACTAATCGTCATGACCCATATTCATTATTATATTTGTGCATTGAACTACATGAATTCATAAAGGACTTTAAATATTATGGACTATTCATCACTTTTTGATGATTGGATATGACAACACTGGCGACGATTGGGTACTAATATTATGATAATTCTGGGAATCCATGTTAGCATCAGAATATTTGTTCTGTGATCGTTCTAGTGGGTTTGTTGTTCGGAGAATTTTGCCAACAGTCAGCTGATCACTGCTGGTTGGCTCTCTCTCGTTGGATTCCTCCACCTTTCTCTAGGCGCGAACTAGGGTGTATTTCAAATTTGTTCAACTTTATTCAATAGCTCATCAATGAAATAATGTATTCTGATATGTTTTGAACATCATTTCAAACAAAATTTTAAAATCCTTCCTCGACTAGATGGGTTGAACTGGCTGAACCAACTAGGATTATTCACCAATTTTCAATATTCAAACAACCAAAGTAAAACTGAGTATCTTTGTTTCAACACTTTTACGGATTGATAAACTTCGCTAAACAATAGATTTGAGTGAATAATTTATGAAATATACATTTATGAAAACTCTGAAATATTGAAGAAAACATGTGCGAATAGTAATCAAAAAAAAAGTCGGTAGCATCTGCATTTCCGGGACTAAATCTCCTAGGTTTTCGCCAAGATACGGTTCTGTCCTGACGTATTTCGCATTTCTGTGTGCTTTCTCTACCATCGATGGCTCCCACCAGTGGTATTCATACGATAATAATATAAATAAGAAAGCAAGAAGGCAGGATACAGGATGTGCGGTCGCTCTTCTCCCGGCCGGACAACGTTTTGAATACGTAATAGCCCAACCAGACGTCTGCTGAAACCCTATTAGCTAGTACAAAATTAACTGTACCTGCCTAGGAAATTACCGGTCGTGGTATATTATGTAGCATGTATTTATCGTGTGCCAGAATCCACTCGGTGTCTTGTTCACTTTACTTTGAATAATTATCCGAACACAAATCGTTTCAGCTCATTATACTAAATCTTTCGACAACATCTCGTCTTTTTGTGGACTGCTGAAAAAAGACTCAGTAGCAGTAGAAAATTAAGTGGTAATTTTGAGAGTATATCACGAAGATCTGAAGACGTAGCACCATCATCTGTGATCTCTAAAGTGATTGAAAACCCAAAAGTGCAAGACGAAGGCAGGTCTATGCTTCAAAAGATTATCTGGCAAGAATTATGTAACAGTGTAAACAGTATTCCGAATTCGAGCTGAAAAAATCTAGAGATTTCAACACTTTGTAACTCAAAAACAAAACAGTTTTGGACATATGTTCATAGGAACTTTTATCATCCCTCTGAGACGCTGTATCACCCCAAGGAGTGCGTCCCACATATTAAGAAACACCCTGAATACAGTGAAGTAAACGTCACAATTCTGAATTGTCTCTGCAGGAAGTGAATATCTAGTTATGGGTAGGCGATATCTAGGCGTATTTGCCAAGACAGAAATCGTAGATCCGCCGCGGTCCGTCTGGACACCCTCTCCGACGGGTGCCCCGGGTCCCGGTGCATCGACTCCGCGGCGATGCAGACGGCGCTGAGACGGGTAATGACCTTGGAAGGCCCCGCCGATGCGCGGATTGCGTAACAGACGTGCGCCTCTCAGAGAAGACTGGCCAGGTGCTCGGCAACGAGAAGAAGAGATCGGAAATCTCGACGGTGGACTCACTAAGCAGATTCCCGATTTTGTTCTTCTATTTGGATATTCTCATTTACGGCTGACTTTGGCATTGAGAACGTGACCTTTTTCGTAGGTACTTGGATTTCTAAGTACAGACAAGGTTCCAAATCCGAACGGAGGACTGTTTATATTGAACGTTTTTTTTTCGAAAACGCCTGACTTTAAGATAAAACACGACGAATCCTTTCTTGAATATAATTAGATTACCCATCTTTTTTATATCACCCTTTTTTCCGTTCAACTCGGCATTCTTCAATTACAGCTTGTTTAATGTCGCAAATATACTTTCTTCCTCTGATACTCCCTCAAGTTGTGGCTTGCGGTTCTAATCCCATCCAGAGAATATTTTTTTTTAATATATATATGATTGCTACCTCTAAGATCTTTTGTCTCCACCAAGTTCTGCCACAGGTACCAACAAATAGAACATAGAACCACACAAATTTTCTCGGCGTCCTTGAAGAAGTCTGTTTCACCGTCATTTGTCCTTCTGCGTTCGTAGTAAGTCCATGCATTTCACGTTGATAAAGGTAGGTACTCTTGTTCGATTTGCGATATTCTGAGACAGTATAATATGTATTTATTATCGGGCAGGAATCAAATGGCCCGGTGATATAACAATAAATGTTGTCTCACGTAAGATATTGCCCGTAACTTACTGGATTTCTTGACTTTCATTGGCAATTGATATGCCTTCGTCGATGATCACTTTTAATGAACAAGAACAATTCTATAAATTCCAAGACGCGATAGTCGGAGAAACCTGTACTTTTGTCCATTCGCAGTGCCTTCAAATAGATATTGGCCGATTACTCCGTGTGTCTCGCTTCGGGAGATAATGAGATATTTAGCGAGGTGATGCCCACAACGAAAAGTTGTTGCTTTCATGAATTAATTTTCTCAACACTAGCCATAGAACCTGCCATTATCTATTCCTTTTCAAGGCGTGAAGGGACTTTTCTCCACCAAGGTAGTTCTTCACATTTTATGAACTAGTAGTTCATAAACACAAAGCCACCTATTATCAATCTGGACGCTGATACTGTGAAGGCGTACTAACACAGAGCACAGAACATCAGGACAACTGCCAACTGCGGGGTTATTGACAGGCACGATGTAGAGTTGGCGGGGTTACGCCTATTTTGCGCTATAAACGAGCTCAATGACAGCGCGCGGACACAGAACAGAGATCTCCCTGTTCTGTGGCGTGGAGATGGTGGTATAATACACCTTGATGGCAAAGAATATCATTTCCATGGGACCTTACATGCCTCGGCTATTTTGGTCCCTGGGTAATAATGATATTGTTTAGTACCTTGGTTTATTAGGGGTGAATCTGCAAGTGAGGTTTTATTTTCAAAATACTTTAGATTTATTTTGCATCCTAGTCTTTCGGAAAATGATTGAATCTACTACCCTACTTCCTCTTAAGATATGCGTATGGTCCTCACATTGTTGATTTCTAATAAAAAAAATACTCCGGAAACATTATCATTCATGACAATGACATGCAACACAGTTGACGTTGATTCAGTTGTGTGAAGTTGGTTTCCAAAGATGACAGCTGAAATATGCGGAGGTTACCGAACTCATGTAACAATCCATAGGCGCACACTGCGAGTGAAACTTGGAATGATAATGATTCAAATATTCATGGTCGTACGAAAAATAGTATAAATAATTCGTTGAAAAGTGTATTCCATGCACTCGTTACATTTTTACGATAACTTGTGCGTAATATGTCACTTTCCACACTAGTGTTGTAATACACTATTCCCATTCGTAGCGTACTTTTTGAACATCACTGTACATATAACATTGCCAACTTGATTGATATGCATCGAGGACATGAATGATAATTACTCTATTTAAGTATGACACTATTTAATTTTGTTGGATTTCTCATGATTTCGAACAGATGTTTACGAATACAGATCATGCCTGCCATGATTGTTGTTCTAAGAAAGGAGGATACTGTTACTTCATAGCATTTATAAAGCAATCAGCAACGCAATTAGTCGGTAGCGGTGTGCATATATTTCCAGCGAATCGAAAAATGAAATGATAGTCGTTTCGTATCAGTGACAGAGGAAAATATCGTGTTATGAAATTTTCGGACCGGCTGAAATTTGGTTTAAGGCGACTATAGTTTATTACGATGCAAATGTTTTTCCCGACTCCCTCAAAAAACGTTGTACTGATAGAATCCATGAGAACTTTTTCATTCATCATTGAATTTCCCACTAATTTTCTACATAACGTTCTTTTACAAAACTAACACTCTAATGAGAGATATTAGCAGTTGATTATGGCGCTATTAGGTGAAGGAACAAAAAAATAATTGTTGTTCAAGTTGCTCACTTACAGACTGAGAAGAGCAGTCCCATCATGGTAGTTTTTTTTATAATCAACAATTGTCAAATCTCCAGAAGCAACTTCATGGAAAAAAATTGAATGAATGAGACAAAAGACGTTTCATCAGTATATATCTTCGATCATTGAACAGACCAGATAAGTAATCCACACCCCTGGCAATACAGTTTGTTTGGAAGCAACATCTATAGTATCTATCTTTGTCTAAACAAGGATAGCAGGAGCTGATTCTCCCAGCACCAGTACCGCGTTGTCAGAGGGGTCGAATTCATTATTAATTCATGATGAAACCAAATTGAAAATCCGTAACAATTTCAGTAGTACTTTTCAGCATTTCTTGGTGGGAAAATGAACAATGACAAGACACTGTCGCAGCTGACCTATGGGTATAATCAATATAATCTAATCAATTCAATTTGAATTCATTTTTATCCATTCCATTTGGGAAAATGCTTCAAAATCTCGAACGATACGACAATGGTAACTCACCTATGAAATGACGTGTTTTGATCGCCGGTTCAAATTGTCTTTAACACACCTCACAACGTCTCACCATTATATCAAATCACCAAAACAGGAAATAAACTGAGTTTCTGATGAATTCTGAGTACACAAAACTGAACACAAGTTGAATAATATAGATAAATCAAAACGTAAATAATGACAGATACCAAACAAAGCAATAATCGCCGTCGACTGTCAATATCAAATTGCGGTGTTGCAACGTTGAGCAAAAAGTATTCACGATATACTCATGCTGGTCCTCGAGCCCCCAAGAAAGTAAAATTGCTAAGTCTCAGAATAGTGAAGCAATCTTCTATTAATCAGAACTGATTCATAATCGTCATGACCCAAATTTATTATTATATTTGTGCATTGAACTACATGAATTCATGAAGGACTTTAAATGTTATGGACTATTTATCACTTTTTGATGATTGGATATGACAACACTGGCGACGATTGGGTACTAATATTATGATGATTCTGGGAATTCATGTTAGCATCAGAATATTCGTTTTGTGATCCTTCTAGTGGGTTTGTTGTTCGGAGGTATATATCGATTTTCCAGCGCACGATATAAAACATATTTTTGAAAGCCCTTTACCTGTCATATATTATAAAAGTCATACAAGGTAAATTGACAGGATTGAACTCTCCGATTTATTGATTTTGATATTGATTTATTGATACTGATTCTGAGGTACATCAATTCAACACAAGAGGTAATACAGATATTCATTTTTCAGCTTTTAATGAAAAATGAATATACCACCTCCTCGAAGAACTTACAGACAGTATTTAATACAGATATATTCATTAGAAAAACAAACAGGCAAAACTCAATGAATTCATTGTTTTTCAAAGGTTTTAACGATTTCAACAAACTTCCAAATGAAATCAAATGTAGTCCAACTCTATCAATTTTCAGAGAGAAAATAAGTGACCATGCCATCAATAATTATATTAGATAAAATATTGAATATTGTCTCGATCAGTATTTCATTCCTTAGTTTGAGGCCAGTTGATGTAACTTTCACTGATAAAATTGTAATGGTACATTATTTTTGATGATTTATTCAATCTTGGATATGTTATTATTTGAAATTGATTAATCTTATGTTTATATTAGGGTGAACCTATTTAAATAAAAAACTTCTTCTTCTTTGATTTCCTCGACAACACACTGATTTCGTTGGGAATACTTCATCTTGTTTGGCTCATGAAATTGATCTAAAACCACTCGTAGGTGAAAATAGTATCATATAAATATAATAATTATTCTTAGACACCATGGGCGCTCTAATAGCAAGTTGACATCTGACACGATTTATGTAATAGGTGTGATTATCAATATTATTATTCAAAGTGGTCGCAGTACAACACATAAACAACCAGTCATTATTTGTTATTAGCGTTACGTCAGCTAGTACGGACTTGTAATTTATGCATTTTTTTGCCAGGAAATTGACGCTTTGAAGTTTTCGTTTGTAATAAATTACACCGATTTGTCATTTTTTATTATCATCATCAGTTTTTCTAGTATTCGGTGTTCCGAAAAGTGATTTCAACGAGCTGACTATTCTATTTATAACTCTGTATACAGAGTGGGAATGTGGTTCGAATGGAAAGAACCATGTTTATTTGAGAAATCATATGATTCAGCATGAAATCTTCATCAATATATAGGGTGTTTCACATTTTAATAGGGTAAATTCAAAATAAGCCATAGAACTCGCAAAATGATAAATAAAAGTTCACATAAAGTAATTTGCTTCAAAGCTTTGTTTGTTCGCATGCCACTTCAAGGATTCGTCTCTATTATGTACAGGAAAAAGTTTTTTTTATTTTTTGGGAATCTGTGACCGTACAGGAAGCAGAAAATGTCGAAAAAGTCGGAAAATGAAAGAATACATAAAAATTGGTTTCGGATTCGAGTTCAGGACGCCAAAAACGCATTGTGTTGTTATTTTCAGACGATTTCATTCTTTTGTCGAAATCGAAGAAAAAAGTACGACAACCCCATTCGACATTCGACATTTCACTTCAAGGATTTCCCCATATCATTAACAGGAAAAAAGTTGTGATTTTTTTTCTTATTTGGGAATCTCAGAGACCGTACAGGAAGCAGAAAATGTCGAAAAACTCGGAAAATAAAAGAACACTTAAAAATTGGTTCCGGATTCGAGTTCAGGACACCAAAAACACCTTGTGGACTAATTTTCAGATGATTCTAATTTTTGGTGGAAATCGAAAAATATTGTATGATATACATTTAATACATTTGCTCCAGAAAATTCTATCCTAGCTGATTTGATTGTTTTTCGTATGGAATTCCTCGACGAAGCGGTATAAATTCCTCATGAATGTGTGCTCGTCTAGTAAATATTTAGAGATTCCATAATATTTATCGATGGAAAGAAAAACAATTCCACCCACAATCTGCATTCACCGAAATAACTTTGTTTTTTTACTAACAAATTGCGGTAATGTGACATTCCCTGTGAGTGGATTACGATGTTTTCTGTGTTTTGGGAACAAGCCAATTTTTCGGTGTTTTTTTATCTGGACATTCTTCAGTCTACAGTCACAATTTGTTGAAAATAATCCAGAATAATTTGTTTTACTGTAATAACATTAAACATACGGGGCCCTACAAGAGTGCCTTCTTCCATATCTCCTTCAAAATAACTGATGTAAATGTAGGACATAGACATCGTGATTAGTGAGTATATTATTCACAATAGATAACCAATAAATACTAAATTAATTCACTAACTAATCACTTACCCTCTATAATTAATAACTAATTAATTTACATTGGAGATTGTAAAATTCTATGTATTTTCTCAGAGGCCTGAATTTAATATAAAAGACAGTATTCAATAATTTTCAGGTTAGGTTTCACCTTGCACCACTGCTGTCTTGATAGATATTTTGTTCAAGTTTTGAAGTTTTCTAGAATCTGCTGAACTTTCGATTTAATATTATTCGGTATGAACAAAATTGAATCGTAAGCAAAATCACAGAGAACCAGTCGATTGTTCACTCGTTTACTCAAAAGTGACGTCACTCGCCCTGATTGGTGTTTGACATATCATGGCGGACTTCCGTATATTGTAGCTTCGTTATACCGAAACAATTATCAACCTCGCCCTAACGAAAAAATAAAATGCGAGTTTCCATGAATCAATTTTCATCAAATAAATACATAATTATGGTGATTTTTAATTACTGATTTCATGCCCATTATAAATAAATGGAATATAATAAAGAATCCCGGATGCTCGATAAAATTATAACGTCCTGTACAATGAGAAATAAACAGAAAGTGAAACATTCTCGGAGCAGTTTATCAATACTACGCTTCATTAGCCTTAAAAAAAAGAGTCCATAGGGTACTCTGTATTAAACGGAGCAGTGTATAATCAAGCAAGTATGCAATTAAACAAACACACCTGTTACTCTCGAGTCTGCAACAATGTTGCTTGGTAATCACTCATTTGATACGAGGAAAAACAAAAAGTTTATCTGTGGTCATCGTTGGAAATGCGAATTCCATTGGCGTGCGCAAACTATTTTTTGGTAATAAAACTCCATTTCCTTCATTTCAGCTAAGTGTTGGTACTTTTTGATACTTAACACCTTCCGGTGTTTTATTGAATCCACGAGTGGTTGAAATAACACCGTACAAGTCCGTTTGGTACGCTTGATACAACTTGGAACTGTCCATCAAAATTTGTCAGGATAAAACATCAATAATCAAAATTCGTAAAGTTTCAAAAGTGGTGAGAACCAACAGGTGATATCTATTGTTATTTTGCTTCCATCGTGTAATGGAATTCTTGATTATCATCAGAGTAACATTATTAAACAACGAACAATTCAATATAAATCAAAGTGAGTTCATTTCACACTTCGGCGGTGTTTATTTTACACCATAATGGTGTGTGTCGATCTAGACACCTCGTAGTATTGATTAGGTGTTTACGGTCGTGGAGTTGAAATTTGTCATGTATTCGGTGAAACCTAATTTTATAAAACACCTTTTGAATAACGACCTCACGAATCAATGTGAGAACAGAGCGAATCCAAATTATTCGTCGAAACACATATCTAATTAATAATGATTTTTTTCATAAAACTATTGCTTGCACGTACATGGGAAGATATCATCACTTCATGACAGATTCGTGAAAATATGTCGATAAAGGTTCACGAACTCGAACGAGAATTCTTTCACGTAGATTATTTTTGACAACGTCGACCACGACGGCAATGGCAATCACACGGGCATAAGTAATAAACCATCGCGCCCGTCTCATCTAGCGTTGAAGTCTCCATCCGATGTATGTCCAGTCAACACAAAAATAGTGATTTCCTTCAAGTCAATCTCAGGCCAATGATGAACAATGCAGTCGTTGTAAGTTCTAAAAGTATCATCAATCGTCCAGGAGCTATCCCCAATTCAACATATATACAGCCCAGCCCAGATTTCAGAATACTCCATCCCTGACACTTGATGGTGTGTCAAATACACCGGTTTTTGTGAAGAATAATCGATTGCGGAAAATACAGCGAGTAATGTTGGAAAAAAGTACACCAAGTGGTGTGGAAAATACACCAAGTGGTGTGGAAAATACACCAAGCGGTGTGGAAAATACACCAAATGGCGTGAAAATACACCAAACGGTGTGAAAATACACAAATTAGTGTGAACAATACACCAAGTGGCGTTTTTCTTTCCAGCTGGTACCTGTTGGTCGGCGATGGTTCGCAACGGTAGCGGACGGTGCACCGAACTCCTCCAAGAGAAGATCTCCAAGGAAGCGTGCTGCTCCAGCCGCTCGGTGACGACGTCTTGGTCAGCGGACGAGCTCGATTCCGGCACGCTCTTCTTCTGGCGCGTCTTGGGCGGAGGCGTGCAGTGTTCTCCTTGTCGAGGTACCTCTCCGCTCCTCTCTCTCTCCTTGTGAAATCGCATTCGTCTCGTCAACGCGGAATATCTTCCTTCCAGATTCGTGCAAGGACGTGTCGTGCGACAAGGACAAGACCTGCGTGCTGAGAAAAGGCACACCGAAGTGCGTGTGCTCCTCCAAGTGCAAAGAGGGGCGAGTCCGTCCACGGGGGACCGTGTGCGGCACCGACGGCCGCAGCTACCGCAACGCCTGCCGGCTGAGGAAGCAGGCCTGTCGCAAGAGGTCGCACTCTCTCGCCGTCGCCTACAAAGGCTCGTGTCAAAGTGAGGAGCTGTACACCGACCGGTGTTGAAATCACACCACGTGGTGTAGAATCTACACCAACTGGTGTGAATATCACACGATTCGGTGTAGAAACTACACCGACTGGTGTGAATATCACACCGGTCGGTGTTGAAATGACACCGTGTGTGTTTTGCAGGTTCCTGTGATAGAATACGTTGTCCGGCGGGTAAGCACTGTCTGCTCGACCAGAACCTGATGCCGCACTGCGTCCAGTGCGCTCGGAGGTGTCCGAGCAGGCCGAAACGTCGTCAGGCGGTTTGCGGCGCAGACGGCGTGACGTACTCGAGCGCCTGCCATCTGAAGGACAAGGCTTGCCGCTCGGGCAAGGCGATTCCGATGGCGTACAAGGGGCCGTGCAAACGTGAGTACCCACCATATAGGAATTATACGGGGTGGTTGAAATGCGTGATGGATTGTTCGCAGCCAAGGCGACGTGCAAGCGGATCCGCTGCAGGCTGGGCGAAACGTGTCTCAAAGACCGGCAGACGGGCACGCCGAGATGCGTGGGCTGTTCCTTGGGCTGCAGGCCCAGGCATGCCGTGCGCGTACCGCTGTGCGCCACCAACAACGCCACCTATCCCACGTGGTGTCACATGATGCAGGACGCCTGTCTCACGGGCTACGTGCTGGACACCCAGTACACGGGAAGATGCAAGGTGAGCTAGTGGATATGTTAGTTGCTCGGTTCACACGGTTTTCTGCTCTGCGAGAAATATTTACTGCACTAGTACTGTAGACAATTTTATCGCCCTAGTGTGATATAGTTACATTGTACTATGCTGATCATGATGGAGTGTATCGATAAATATCTATCACACGTGACACTCCACGACACTTTATTGTATCCGTGAATACTCACCACACTAGTGCAGTAAAGCAATGATTACCACTCTAGTGTGATATAGAGATATTTTTCGTGCTTTCACGACATTGAGAGAAAATACGGATTGTTTCAGTGCCATAATATGCAACCTATATCACTTGTTGAGGAAGAAAATATTCAGCACACGAGTGCAGTAAAGCAATGATTATCACTCTAGTGTGATATAGTTATATTTTTCGTGCTTTCTCGACATTGAGAGAAAATACGGATTGTTTCAGTACAGTAATACAAAACCTATCCCTCTTGTCGAGGAAGAAAATATTCAGCACACGAGTGCAGTAAAGCTATGATTATCACTCTAGTGTGATAGAGTAATATATATTTTTCGTGCTTTGTCGACATCGAGAGAAAATACGGATTGTTTCAGTACAATAATACAAAACCTATCCCTCTTGTTGAGGAAGAAAATATTCAGCACACGAGTGCAGTAAAGCTATGATTATCACTCTAGTGTGATATAGTGATATTTCTCGTGCTTTCTCGACATTGAGAGAAAATACGGATTGTTTCAGTGTCATAATACAAATCCTATCTCACTTGTTGAGAAAGAAAATATTCAGCACACGAGTGCAGTAAAGCAATATTCATCATCCTAGTGTATTAAAGTATGTAATGTGTCTTACAGTAGTGTCTTCATCACAAGTTGGTTCAGTGCAGTTGAAAGAAATCTACCACACAGTTTAATTGAAGAAATACTTCACTAGTGCGTTCCAAGTATTCAAATATTCTTCATGCCCTTTTTTTTTGTTGCAGCCGATGGTGACGAAGATTTGATCTGTCTGCATTTTCAGGTTAATAAATTAGTGAATTCAAAGCCAAAGAACGAAAAATCGATTCATACGATTTAGCTGAATATTTAAAGAAAAATTAGCGTGAATTAGTTTAAATGTTAGCCAATTTGTCTTTTTCAAGATTATTCAGACTGAACGAAATATATGGAAATGAGTCTGAAATAGAGAATGTACGTACGATACTGTACGATACATAAAAAAATGTTCGTGCTGATAACGATTGTCCCGTATCATACAGGGTGTTCCCTTTTTGATCTGTAGTCGATGGAATGTATTGTACTTGACCTAAAAAATTTACACTTCAAAAGGTTCGAAGAATCGATGAAAGTGTTTCTCACTTTTCACTCTTACATTCAACATGAAAAATGCATTTTTCAAAGTTCAAAAAACCCTCCCAATCTCTCAAAGCATCATTTTCTTCCGAGTGTTGTGCTAAATTGTCAAAATTAAAATTTATTCAGGTGGTGTCGAGCGAATCTATTTCGAGTAAAATTGTCGCTTGTATATCAATCTCTTGGATCCCAGATCCACTTCCTACAGTAATATAAACATATCAGTGGCGTGCATAGGTCTATGTTTTCCGAGGTGAAGGATCAAACGTAAAAAATATTTTGTTTCAATGAGCTTCCAAAAAATGAAAAATTCAGAATATTCAAACGTTCTGAGTCCAAAGGTCCAAAGTGTTACGTGTTTTCCATTCATTCGATGTCTTAAAAACGTTTGTTGTTTAGTCGTCCACTAAACCTTGAAGCAACTAATTTGTTTTTGTCAGGATGAAATCTTTCTGAATTCGACTGTATTACATCAATTTAACATTTGAGTAACGTTCAATCAATGAATTACAGTTCAATAAAGGTTCACTTAACGTCAAATCAAAGTTATAGGTGCCTAAAAGAATGAAATCGGTGTATTGGATTGAAAATGTATTTTTCACTCAATTGACTATAATCAAACGTTCAGAAAATGTTGACTTTATTTATAAATTCTTGCCTGGAAGAAAACATTGTAATTTCTACTGGTGAATTATTGTACGACAATTCAATATTTAATGAACGTTACATGAATGAATCAATGTTCAATAAACTTTATGAGAGCATTTAATTGACATTGCAAATTCAGTTGATAACGTATTTTTCACTTATTCAACGTAAACTCATGTAAGTATTCTTATCAGGATGTAAATTTCCAATAAATGAATCAAACTTCACTATGTTTATTGTTGTAAAAACGTTGAAATGACATTCACCGAATACTTCTCGAAAGAAAATATTCAGAAGACTGTTTGATGAACCCCTCCAAAGCACTCTCTGAGTTACGCTACTGCAAACAGAGCGAGAGTGGGTTAAATAATTAAAATTTGTAATAAATAGTTGCAGGATGTGGTCTCTCTTGGACGTTTTCCAAAAACTGCATTTACTAGAACCTCTTTTCGCCATTCAGATATCGAGTTTGTTTTGGCAGGTCGAATTTGTTCTAAAAATACGTTATTGGATTTAGAACGATCATATATCGGACTGGCAGATACTTTGAAGACCCGTCCGGAATAAAATATGACGAATATTTCTGGAAAGGAATCTTGTAAAAAGTTTTCCCCAAGCATTATGTTAATGATTTATCGCTAGTGGATGGTGACTTTCCCATTCCATGAAATATAAATAATTTTCATTGCTGTCGAACAGAAAAAAAAAACAAATGAGAATATTCTTGAAATGAACATATATCGTACCGGTATAGTAAACATTCGAAAAATAGCTTTTATATTATATGCTCATTGAATGATATAATCTACGTCTTCAAAGCATTTGTCACGCCATACCAAAAATCGGAAGTACTAAAGTCGAAATTATCCCACACCTGTCACCATATGTTGGCGAGTAAAATCACTCGTTCATCGTTTGATTCCTCATTTCTTCTTTCATTTCCTAAGAAAAGACAACTCTGATTGATGTGAGATATAGAAAAACTTCGTTTTGAAGTCATATTTAACATTATCTATCACTCATTTTTTCAATATATTCCGGGAAGTCATATCAACATTTCGTAGGCCTCGCTGATCGAAATCTCTATATGGCAGTGTTGACAAGAACTGATAAAACAGAACATAGGTATAATAAAAACAGTCTGCTATGTGCCAAAATATTGCCATTGTAAAAGTAAACAAACAAAATTTTTAATTTTATCATTCTGCTTACAAACGCCATCGCATAAATTATCATACAAGATTTCTTTACGACCAGACGCAAAACAACATATTTCATGCCCATCTATGTGTATACAGGACGGACCAACAAAAACTGGTATCTCCAAAAGTAATTATCTTACTGATCAAATAGAAAATTTCACAACATTCGCCTGGTTGATTTTTCATTCATGGGGATGTCGAAATATTTTGAATATTGCCTATAAATAATAAATTAATAAGGATGTCACACCTCAGATGCGTAATTTCATGGAGAAATCATTATTATATAACGTCCTCCAAGGCAATAATCACTGAATATTCACTTGTACGTTGATAGAAGAGTCAAATTTTGTACAGATTATTTCCTCATCTCTGAAATAAAAAAAAATCTGCCAAAAAATGTCACTACTGTTGAATAAAGTTTCAGATATCTCAAAGAGAAATGCAAATTTGAGAAGTGAATGCCAAGTTTGGAAAAATGAACATACTATTATGCCTCCTTGATTAACCTACAACTTTAAATTTTAATATCCTCAACTTAAAAATGGAAAAAAGTCACAGACAAAAGACTCAATTTCCACTTACCACTAACTTTCTGAGGATTCTACGAATCGCCACTTATTGGGTAATTAATATTCTGAAATTTATCGTTTTATTTCCCATTTATTTTTTTTCCGAAATTTATCGAATGACTTTCCTATTAGAAATTTGTTGAAATGTTAGTGACAGTATGAGGTTGATCTGTTCAAATTTATCGTTAGTTCTCGGGTAATATTTATGCAAGATTGTCCACCCTGTGTGAGTGAAAGAACGTGTCCTGCTGTTAAATGGTCTCATTAAGGGAATTGCCAAGTTTTGTGAGAATGTCATGAAAATTATCATAAAATTCATATGGATGCACCGGAATGCATATAACGTGATTTTTGACCTGTTGAATGACAACAGCAAAAAAAACCAGCCCAATTAACCAGAACATGGTTTATCATAAATGTTATATCGCAGGGCACAGATCTCTTGACGGTTTTGATGATGCGAACATAAATTTGTCCTGATAAAAAGTTTTCAACTCTAGACAGAAAACACCTAAGTAATGTTATATTTTTGAGTTGTGTCCGCTTTGCGGAACATCCGGTAAGGAAATTTCACATTTTAATGAATTTATTAATTTTCACAGATTTTTAGGAATTTTTCTTTTTGTTTCTCGAAGAGTTTAGATTATATATTTAACAAATATCAAAATTTGTACTTATCTTATATTCTCAATAAATTGAAATAATTATTATCACTCCTATTTTTATTAAAAAAAATGATTAAACCATCTCCTGGCTTAACCAACAGACAATTTATATATTTTTATGAACAATGAAAAATATTTCGATTCATTTCAGTTCCAAAAAAACGACTCATGAGTAGTCGTGAGTAAGAATATCTAGGAATTCATGAAAGATATCTACAAATTTATAAACTCCTGCCGGGTTTAGGTTGGGGGAACCAAAATGACATAAGAGCAAACCTTACCTACTCTCCCCTCTCCGATACATCAACAATCACTTCAAAAATTCATTTGAAAACTCTACTAATATTGGTACAACTAAGTAGTAAGAATATTCTTCACTGTGTAAATTAATCGTTTTCCACTAATAGCAATATATTTCAATCATTATTAAAAAATACAGATAAAAATACAGATATTGCTCAAAATGTGACATTTTTCTTCTCGGAATCTTGCCTGTGTGTCATTTGACTATACTCTGTGTGAACTTTGACGATTTTTTTTTTTCGCTTCTATTCATATTTTATGATATTTTTGCCAAATGGAATGGTTCTGTTAATGAGGATTGAAATTGTTTCCTAGTAAACTGACTGAAATACTATAGTACTTATACATATATTGTGTGAAATTCAATATTTTTAAATCTATCCTACTGTCTATATAGCTAACTTTGTATGTGTATTGAGTAGTTAATAATATACATGGCTTCCCAGAATATGAGGGCTATATCCTGGATTCAGAAAAAACATGTTTATTTCTTCAATTTCTGATTGACTTTGAAAATACTTCGAGTTGGAATTTCATAGATTGAAATGAGCTTCAATGCAATGATGCTAATTTTTGCAACACCCTATATGATACAACAATACTATTTGTAATAGTAAAAAATATAGGACATTTTACATTATTTTATCTGTATTTTATCTTAAATCTTGTGATTGTCCACTTATTTCTGGGTCACCCTGTGCTTATAGACGTCATTTATACTTAGTATGTAGTGAGATTTGATGTCGAATCCGCGTTTCCAACAAATCATCATAAACTTTATCCTTAAAAAACCTTGACGTAGAGGTATACCAGATAGATTGTGTAGAAAACGAAGAATTCAAAGTATTTCAACCACTACTTGAGAATTATTAATAGTGCTAATTTCATGTTGAAACTTGATATTAGTGTTACAGATCAAGTGATCATTCGAAGTTATTGCTAATTTTGTGTTACAACTCGAAATCAGTGCTAATATCGTGTTACAACTTGAAATCTTGTTACAACTCTAAGATTTTTGCTAATTTCAAGTTAACATCGTGTTTAAACCCGAAATAATTGCTAATTTCTTTTAACAACTCGAAATAAGTGCTGATTTCGTGTTACAAATAAAACAGAATTCATATTGTAATTATTTATTTATTTTCTATTGTTACAAGATACAAAGCCGAATATATTTTTTTATTTTAATTTAATTTGTTGTTTTTCTTGTACAGTACAGTGAATCATGGTTTTCATGTCTAAATTTGTATCATGTATGTTTTATAATCACTTATATTAGACTGGGTAATTTATTGAGATATTTATTGTAGTTGTAGGAAAATATATATAATTTGGACCACACTAGTTTTCTTCCAATCGGTTCGAGAAAATGTTCTATCCTCCCAATTTTCAAGGCAGTAGTGCTACCAACATAACGAAGTAAACAATAGCATACACGATTAGGAAAATCTTGTCCAGAATTTTCCCGAACAGTTCCCAGTCCTGATTGGTCGAGCCTTCGTTAGCATCCGAAGATACGATCGTGGTGCCATCTTCCTCCTTCTTTGCAGAAGCAACACCCTGTGAAAAATGTCGTGTAGCTACAACAGTACATTATACAAATAAAAAATGTTATGAACTTCCAATTTAGTAACGAGCGTTGCAAATACCGGATATGAGTTCATAGCAGTGTTATATAGTATACTTTTTCTACGACTTCTAGTTGGAAAATAGTAGACGTGAATATCCAACAGTTATTCTATGATGGAGGTAGACCGGTTTTGAAGGGTAACTGTAAATTTTTGATGTCTCGATTAGTAGAAAATATAAATTTACCCTTGTGGAGTGATCACTTAGTAAAACGATCTGTCCAGGCCTGCAAGAAATTACCCCAGATACTGTGCTGGAAATCCAAGCTGGAGGGGTAGTTTTCCTCTCCATTAAATTCTTGAACAGCAACGTGAACAGTATTGCGAATACTGTCAACAAAATTGAATCTCTGCTGAAGGTAACTGCAATTTAAAATTTCAGGCATGTTCATTTGAATTTCCATAATTGTATCCCAATTCTAACATGTAGTCAGCACTAATTTGGAGTTGTTGATATCATGTTACAACTCGAAATCAGAGCTAACTTGTGCTCATTTCGAATTAATAGGAGCAAATTTGATATTACCTGTATAGCAAAGCCCTATTTCCGTCAAATACTTACGTAGCATAGGTATTTTATCCCCTTTCAAAGGAATCTGCCATGTCACGAACTGCACGTGAAGGAATTCGGCAATCAGAGTGACATACGACAGAACCAGTCTATCCTTGTTGACAGGTGACAGAGACAGGAAGATAAAGGTGAGGATCAAATCGGCTGAAAATTAAAAACTGTTTCGATCATTCTGTCTGAAGATGTTTCAAGATAACGTGCTCATTTTCATTCAGTATTCAATCAAGGTATACTTTATTTATCTACCCTTGATTTTTTTTACGATATTAATGAAATACAAGGACAGTGTTGAAATTCAGATGTTTTTACCTAGAAGCGGGATGACGACTCCTGCGGCATGACTTCCAGACAACCTTTCAATGACGAAACTGATTTCTATCGACGGATAAGTGTCATTTGGGCAACACGCGTATTTCCCTGCATGTTTAACCGCGCTGTAGGAGGAGATTTTCCATTCTCCATTCGGCATCAGGTCCTCCATGGCCACCAGATCCTTCATCAACTATCAAAAAAAAAAAAATACAAAAGTCATACTTCAGCATCCTTTGTTGAGGCATTGAAAATAAACTTAGGTAACTGAAGGATTCTGTGAAGAGAACACAATCTTCTTCCATTTTTTCATGCCTAGCTCAATATTCAATATTCAATTTTTGGAAAAATCCTCCCTTTTTTCACCCCAATTCGCATCGCTCGCTCACCTTGATGTTGAGCTCTTCGCCCTTGTGCACCCAAGAACCGAGTAAGAGGGTGCAATTCTGGGTGTCGAAAGGGTAACGCGTCAAGTCTGCCACGCACAGGGCGTCTATGTGAATAGGGGGCACACATAGGACGAGTCCTTTGGAGCTCACGACGCAGTTGGCGCTGTCAATGATTTCGGGATTTTCTCCTTGGTTTGCCCTGAAAAACAGCCAATGAAGAAGCTCTGAACAAGAACAAGATGGGAGGTTCTCTGTGGATCACAGAAAATAGAAAAAAAAAAAAGTTGTGATCATTTCAATGAACTGTTTATTATCTTTTCTTCTCTTTTTTTTTTAGATATATTTAGTTCAAGAATATACATTGCCAAGAAACCAGCATTTTATATTATGCTTGAAAAACTTTTCTTCATTTTTCACACACAGGTCATCAACCTATGTTAACCTGAATTAAAATTCAGGCCAAGACTAAAAGCCTACATATCCTAAATACGACCCTGGACGAGATATAATATTACTCACATGTTATACACCGACATATCTGGTGTCCAAATCCTGTGAGTAGGCAAGTGCAAGTTTCTGATATTTTGGTGATCTTCAGGCTTCCACTTCAAATGCTCATCTTTCCAACTCTAGAATGAAATATTTCGTTTTTGAACTGTCTATTCAAGAAATAACTACATTTATAGTATACATACCACTGTCAACCACAAATCCAAACTCAAAATACTGGATAGTGGGTCCTAAAACATACAATTTGATTGCGCGTATCATCAATAAATGACAAATTCAGTGATGTGATGTGTTCGCAATCATATTTGAATCAAAGAACTCTAGTCGTAAAATCAGATACAACATTTCTGAGAGGTGTCTTACATATCTGGGGTGCCTCAAGGCTCTGTACTTGGTCCTGTATTATTTTCGCTCTATTTCAACGGTTTGGCAAGCATTAATATCAACAGGACATTCAACAATATCAGTTGTGACAGGTTGGCAGTGTATAAGCAAATGTTCAACATTCGAAAAACGAATATTTTATCTTTCAACACAGTTCTACCTCAACAACAACGTCAAAAACTATGCACGTATTATCACATTCTAGATTTAGGAATATTTCAATTGAATTTTCATGCTAGTGAAATGTAGAAAAAAAAAAGTGTACTAGTCATATTTCGAAATTGGGTCTAGCAAGTGAACTTGTGTGGACTCACGTATGTAAAGTACTTGAGCACCATTCTGAAGCTGACGTTGGTGGCTTTTTCGTGGTTATCTACAGGCCTCACTGAGCTCTCATAGTTACACAACAGAGCATCCCTCAACTTGCCCAATGGGGTGTCGTTGCTGCTCAATGGACAGTCCAAAGTTTGCCCATTAGAAGCAGCTGAAAAAATATTGGGTTTGAAATAGAAAAAATAGCAAAATAGAAAAAAAGAGAAAATGGTAGAATATCATTTGTTGAGTGATTCCACCCGGTATAAAACATTTTTATTGATGACGTATCGCCTGTGGATTTCAAATTTCTAGGTATCCCTTCAAATTAAGAAAATAGAACACCCCTCTACATTTTTGGGAATTTTCTCTCCTCGCTTCCAAAAACAGATATCGAAATTATAATAATTATTTCAATATACAGGGTTGGGATAAGGTATCGAACCAATTAAATATATAGTGTCCCATTTAAATTAAACAAGTTGATGACATCTCCGGTTAAGCAATTATATTATTAACAAAAAATGTACATCAGATGCATTTTGTTTGAAAGATATTTACTTGGTTCCATACTTTATCCCAACCTTGTATTTGTAGCACTTATGATCTGTCCCAAAATATCACTGTGCTCGAAAATCAACCTTCAGATGCCTAATAGAGAAATTCTGTATATATCAGTCACACCATGTTTCTTGGAAAAATTTGGAGCAAATATATTTTTTAATAAATATCAAAACTTCTACTCATATTATCTATCTACAGATAGCATTTTGAAAAATAGAGGCTGCTACATAACACTCGGTATATAGCAATATATTTCATACCCACATATCCAATATGATTACCAGCCATACACAGGGTGTGAGTATATACTTACCAAACAAACGAATCAACAGAAAAAAAGCACATCCAATATTTTTCGGCATATTCGGAAAAACTTGGAACCGCAGTTTAATGAATATTTCTTCTCGTTTAAATGACTTCCAACAAAATACTTGCAGCAACAAACGAATCCTTGATGCGAAAAATCTACCGGAAATGTGGTCTATTCAATTCCAATGATAATAGTAATTTCATCGATGGGTACTATACAGAGAGATGTTAGTTATGGTCCAGGAGTTCATAGAAATGAATATTCAACATGATATATTTGCTCTCGGGATAAATTACCAGAAAATGGGCTTGTTCCCATATATCTGGACGTTTTTGGTGCAGTCAACTTCATGTATCTTTATGTATGAGTGTGCTTCCATTGAAAAGCTTTTGGATGATACCCTCGTAGCGAAAATAATTCCTCATAGATATGGATATTATACCGGGTGTCATCTTTGAAAATCGAAACCGAAAAAACGAACAATATCAAAATAAGGATTTTGTCATGGAACTCGATGGCTGTGTTGAAATATCATTCTGAACAAATTTTCCAGTAACTTTCTTCCGCATTTCCAACGCGAAGCATAAAAAGTCGTAGTAGGCTGTGCATGCTTGTGCAAAAATACGGGGAATATCGCCCAATGGGAAATTCCTTAGCTAAAAATTAGACAAACGGCTCCAATTTCCAGGATGTAGAAGGAAAATTTTCAGAATTGGGGTTTTCCATCCATTCTCAAAACTATTTTTCGTATTTGAATGGAGCTTGGTACCGTATTTAGTGATGTACAAGAACCAGTGGACACTTAGAACAATTTCCCTTGTGGAAAAGTAGTGTTTAGTATCTTCAATATTTTCGTACTACGCAAATTTGAAATCAAGATATATCGGGAGCCGAAATATATCGTTGATTTAGACAATTGAACATCACCCATGATGTGCATGTAACATTTTCGTCTCATTTTTGCAAAGCTCTCATCAAGAGATGTCCCATGTATAACACACCCTGTATAATATGTATATCTTACTAATTATGCGATTATTGATTTTCACTTACCGAGAGTAAATACCGCTAAAATGATGATGTTTACCAAGAACATGATGATATAATACTAGCATGATTTCGATATTCCACAAACTTATCAAGAAATTCGATATTGAAGGCGTCACCACCCTCTGTTCCATAAGATTAAAAATAGAAGGAGGTACTTTATCGCTACAATTTTCGATTAAAATAGGACATACAAAGCACATCGAGGTAATGAGAACATCTGGAATTTGAAATTTGAATTTGAAAATATCAGAATGCAGCCAAAAAAGTGATTTTATCAAAGTGCTGCAAGAATATGATAATCATGAATTTAGTACATATTACCATTAGTTTAGTTGTTAGAGACCTTATATTGAATTCGAAATATAATAGAACATTTTTCATCATCATGCTCATTCTTCGATTTCCTCGTCAAATTGGGACACTGTATAATACATACGAAATTCTACTTTTTATATTTCAATTTATTTTTGAATTTCTTAGGATTGAGGCCATAAGCGGCGAGTCTGGCGTCTGACAGGCCAGATAACTTGTTTCCTTCATTCTGCTTCGAAATTTTAGCCTTTTTCGAAATTATTTTCATTGCACCATCTTTATCACTGTTTTTCCTCTTCCTTTTCACGGTTTGCTTCAATTCACCAGGCGATCCTGCCTCTTTAGATTTCTCCTTCATAGATGTCACCACTGTGCCATTAGATATCAACTTCTTCTTCTTCTTCTTTGATTCGACTTTGGCCGTAATTTGCGATGTTTGTTCACCTCCTGTCAAACTAGAAGTTTTCTTTTTCTTCTTTGATTCAACTTTATCTGCAGTTTTCGGTGTTTGCTCCCCTCCTTCCGTAACATTAGAACGTTTCTTCCCCTTTTTCTGCTTCGCTGCAACTTTGGCAATAACCTGCGATATTCCTTCCGTTCCTGTCAAAGTAGTAGTTTTCTTCCTCTTCTTCTTTGATTGGACTTTCACTGCAATTTGTGGTATTTCTTTTCCTCCTTCTATCAAACTAGGAGTTTTCTTCTTCTTCTTCTTCTTCTTTTTCTTTGTAACTACGTTTTGCTGATTCGCTCCAAGTTTCTCTTTCTTCGCCCCTATTTCATCAACTAATTGGTCGGCAACTGTTCCAGAACTCTGCGATAAATTTTCCTCTACCGAACCAGCAATCTTCTTCTGATTTTCAACATCCTCTAGTTTCTTGTGTCCCTGTTCAGCTTCTTCTTTTTCGTTGGACGATCGGTCTGGGACTACATCAAAGCTAGCCTTTCGCTGAACCGCAACATCTGGCTCGCTGGAAAACAAGCTTGGCAAAATTTTCTTCTTCAAATCAATGTTCTGTCCTTTCTTCTTATAAGCCATCTGCTCGTATTTCTCCACGTGGTCTGGTCGTATCTGGATGGCTTTCTTCAAGGAACACCATTTGTTCAACTCACGCTCGTTTGCCAATAAAATCTAGAAAAAAAAACGAAAGTTCTAAGTGCTTTGGTTACATCTCTGCAAAATTGAGTCTACTCAATCGATAGTTTTGGTGTTTATCCGCCGTAGGCGCCACTAACCCTGAATGTCATCATGACGTACTTTTGTTGGTTAGGTTAATATGTCAAACTGTCAAACGCTGTGTCAAAGTTGTAGGTTATCCATCAAACAATCTTGGACTTGATATGACACATAAATATGTATGATTAACAGAGCTGTAGCTGATTCAATCGGATTGTGCCAGGAAGCTGATTTGGGTGAGAACTATCAAATGATGAATGTTTTTGGCCTATTTCCAACAGCAGCTTGAACTATATCTATTGTTTTTCTGTGAATTCTGCACACAAATCCATAACATACAACGATTTACCTCTTCAGTGGTCAATCCAAAATCATTGGGGACCACTTTCCTGTATTTGAACCTACACGGAATGTCCCCGACGATGTCCTCGCAGTCCAATTTGTAGTATTCATCAAAGTACTCCTCATAGTTTCTATCGCTCGGGTCGTACTTTGGCTTTGGCTTGCCGAGAGCCTCAGAAAATTTGGATTTTCGCTTGCGTTTCTTCCGACCTCTGCTGTTTTCTATTAGCTCATTTTGAGTGGATTTTTTCGGGTCATAGTCACAGTCCATCTGGAAATAAAAAGGAGTCAACATAGAAACATGGAATAGAATCAAAATCTACATTGTCAAGTATCCAGACGAATAGTTTGTAAGAAATTTACCTTTGCTCTGCTTATTTCATAATCAATTTTCAAGTTTATTTGATATAGCTAATATTATGGAAATATAATGAAATGTAAATTTTGATGAAATTGAAAGTAAGGTCTTGGTTTTGTGGAATATACTTACGTTGAAGTCTTCATCCTCACAATGTGGGGCATTTTCAGTTTCACCAGTATACCGATCCCAGTTCTCTGCAAGAGAAATATTTTTCGATTGAATGTAAAGGAAATAGTAAATTTGTCATTTGACAGTTCATCAATACCAATGTCAGAAAATAAAAGTTGCATATCAAAAGGAAAGCAATTTCAATATAAGTTTGTCTCACCAATTTCCAATTCCTCATCTAAATCTGGAAATTGTGGTTTTTGATCATCTTCTTCTCCAGCATAATAATCATCACTAAAGAGTGCTCTCATTTTCTTGTCATGTTCTTCTGGATCAAAATCACCATCAATGTCCTCTCCCTAAAATGATAAAACAATGAAAAACCAACCCAATAACAAACAAAATGACTTCTTACACTGAATCCTAAAGTTTCATTTCCAGTGATTTCTTTCAGTTTCTCCAATTTCTCTTCTATTTCTTTGCGTTTCAGCTCCTGAAGTTTTTTCAACTCCCTCATTTTTTCCTCTTTCTCAGATTTTTTCCTTTCCTTCACTTCTTGCCTCTTGACTTTCCTTCTGTCATCCTTTCTTCTTAAAGAATTTTCCAAAGTACGTGGAAACTGTTTAATCTACAATGAAATAAACAACATAAAAACATCTCTTTGACTACAAAAATAAATAGACTTACAAATTCCTGATCAGGTTCCTCAAACCTAAAATTGAACTTGTGTTCGAACTCTTCTTGCTTAACGACATTTTCTTCATCATTTGACAAATCCTCATCAGAATCATGTACAATCTCATCATATGTTGGTACATAATCATCCTCATCATTATCTAAGAACCTGCAAATTGAGAAAATCAACTATGATGGGTCTCTGAGATCACTGACAACTTTACTTTTTCTTCAGAATATAGTCTCTCAAGAATTTTTCATCCTCATTGAGATCTGGCTTATTCCAGTAATCTTTGAGTGGTTTCAATTCAGACTCTACAGTCTTATCATCTAGATGTTTTTTCTGTCCTATAAGCCACTGTTTATATTCAGCTTCTTCCTTGTCTTTATCGTCTCTAGTTTTTTGTCTTTGTTGAAAGATTCCACCCCACTTGTCATCTTCATTGCCATCATCAACATCTTCCAGGACTTTCTTCAAATTATCCTTGATTTGTCTTTGTTCTTCAACATATGTTGGAGACCTTGAAATAACCATAATTTCATTTGTTCAAACCCAATTTTTTCAATTAATTCCTACCGAGGCATTTTGTTTTCATATTTATCTTCTTCATCACTGAGTATTCCTCCTGTTTCTAATAAGAGGTTCCTCTCATAATCTTTTATGGAAATTACTTTATCCTTTTTCTTCTTCATCTTCTTTCCATCCTCATCATTATCAGTGAAAAACTGTACATTCTCATCATAAATTCGTGGATCCTTATTTTTCAAACATGCAAGTGTTTTAAAAAAGTCTTTCTCTAGATTCTCTGACAAATCCACACCATCTTCATCCTCTGATGAACTGGAAGAGTCTTCGAGCCCGATATCCTCACCATACTTGGTTTTAACTGAAAATATAATCTTTATTTAGTAAGAGATCGCCTAGACATCTCTTTTGGAAATTACATTTGTTCAGTTCCTCCTTATTTCTCCACTTATCATAATTTTTTGCATATTCGTTATCTGTCTGGAAGCTGATATTAAAGTCCAAATCGTCGAATATCTTAGACATTGTGATACAAAACAGTCAACAAAGTTGCGTGAAATGAACAGTACATAATTTCATTTGCACAACTGAAATATTTTCAGCACGTACAGCGAACACGTATTTTTTTGAGGTTATCTTTGAGATTGAGGTTAGGAAGTTGTAGCTGTCACAACAAATTTCAAACACTGAACATTCGGTCGACCTCGGAAAGTTCAGCTGCTAACTTTGTCAGCTAACACCACACCAGTAAAAATGGGGAAGATAAGAAGAATAAGCTGCTAAATTTGTCAGCTTATACCACACCAGTGAAAATGCGGAAGATAAGAAGAATAAACTGTGAGGTTGTCGTGTTGTTATTGACATTTCAAATGAAAAACAAACAGAAAATGTAAATGTTTTTTCCCAATATTTCTCCTTATAGTCATGCATAGCGAATGATAACCAAGACAGAACATTATACCAAGCCCAATATCATGTCTGAGGAACTTTCGGGCGTAACTGTAGTCATAATAATAGGCCTAGGAGTTCTTACTTTCCTCCTGTTGTTCATATTCGCTAAAAGACAGATTATGCGCTTCGCTCTCAGGTCACGACGGGGGCCCCACTTACCCATCGGTCACGAAGGATCAAAGGTACCCATAAAAGCCAAACCATCAGTTTTGCTCCAATCCAATATATTTCCAGGTACTGAAACGTGAAATAGAACGACGTATCGATCTTATCCAGAGAATTGAGTGTGAGCCACAGTTGATAAGCAAAGCAGACCCTCGGTATATCGTTTGCCCTGGGCAGCAAATCCCAGCTCACTATTACCGGCTCAAAGCTGTAGACGATGTTAAAATCCTTGGTAAATCTTATTACAAGTGCTGAATGTTCGTATATCTAGGGAGCGTTTTATTTCAGAAGGAGAAATTACTAAGCAGGATCCATGCCTTTTTCGACATCCGAGTGAAAACCTGAGGGCTTATTTATTGACAACTCTGGCTGCCCCTTTGAATGGTAGTGGTCAGAGGCTGATACACCAGTTCTGTGATTTGTATGAGCATGCTAGGCATGACCCGAATCACTTTGGCGATGAAGAATATCAGCAGTATAACAGACTCTTGTTGAAACTGGTTGATGCGTGAGTTGTAGCTAATATTCACACTAATCATTCCTTGCCTATTTATCCTGAGAAATATTTGTATTCATAATATGGACATTTACAGTATATAAGCATATATAAAAGTATATAGACACAATAATTGCAACAAATACAACCACTTAATCATGAGAAGTAGTGACAAGCAATAATACTTTCAGTTCCTTGTGGCACACCACTTGATATTCATTTGTGAGCAACTAAACTATACATACTGTTTTCTAGATTTATTTCATTAATAAGGTTCACAAGTTCCAAATGGAAAATTATGTAAAATTTTTTCAGAGCAAAACTACTGAAGTCATATAACACTAGCAGAAAATCATCTCCAAATAGGACTCCTCAAAGAAAACAAGTCAATAAAAATATTCACTCTGGTTATACTACAGAGGAAGAAGTACTGAGCGTTTCAGAAAGATTGGATTCTAGGCCTGCTACGTTGGCTCTACCAGTATCTGCTGACAATGAAACGGCTGTATAGCAGGTAATGTGGTTCAAAAAGATTTTCAGGTTCAATGGAACCATTTTGAGAAATTAATAATATTTCAGTATTAGTTGATACAAAGAATCCTTGGGTGTATGAAAAAAAAAACGCACGATAAAATGTTTCAAAAATCTATTGAACAATTCAAATATCTCATCCACCTTTGATTTTTTGAAAATTCACTCTCGTGTCTCAGAGCCCTTAAAGAAAGTCCAAACAGCTGTTTATATTCAGAAGGAACATGTTCTTCTGTATTCATATGGTACAACCAATCCAACATCTGTAAATTAGAAATAAAATGTATATAATTCAGTCCCACGAATCTGACTAATCATATTGTTTTATTTTTAAGACTTCGAATGCAAGAGTGTTGCCAACCTGTGGGAAATTCTTTGATTTATGAAAGCAAGAGAAAACATGTCAAAACATGACAAGGGCTAAAATAGACTTGTTAAAGTTCATTGCAAAATTCTCATATCAACTGTATGAACTACAAAGGCACAAAAAAAGCATCTGATATTATTCAAGAAGTTTATGTACTATTTAAAAAAAAACACCTACTTTCCATAAGAATGCCAATCTGTCACCTGTCAATCGGTCAACCGTAGAATGTCACATGTCAAAAGTTACCTGTCAAACCCGCACCTTTCACCTATCAAATGTACTTTGTCAACCTTTCACCTGTCAACCCGTTTTTATCACGGGAATTTTCGTCGGAATTTTTTTAACTTCGTTGTAGAAGATATAAAAGAGATTTTTTAGCCTGACGTGTGGGAATTTCAAAGTTGGCAACGCTGCCTGCCTAAAGACCTGTAAATTTCATCCATCCTCTCAGATCTTTCGCAATTCAAAAAATTGATGAGTTGAGGGAGGAATTAACACAGGTTGATTTCGAATTCCTACCTGAATAGCGCAGTCCCAATCGTCTCGAGCCAATAAAGCAGCCAAAGACTGCGGGAACAAGTCCTTCATACGCGTTTCCTTTCTCTCCTTGTCCAAAAAACAGTGGTACCCAGAAAAATGTACAATCGCTGTGATCATAAGATCGAACTCCACCCGTAAATGTTCGTCATTTCTATCCGCGACTTCGGCTTGAATTTGGCCGATGAGATCCAGCAGCCAAAGTGCAGAAACTGGGTTGTTAGCATGAGCTTTGAACACTTCTTGCAAGTCTTCCCAGAAGGATAGATTGCTGAAAAGGACAAAACAAACAGTTATGGACGAAATAATCCAATATTTTTTTGTTTTCTCGGATATTTGGAACAAGCTCCACAAGACTTTCATTCAATGTGTCATACAAGGTGGACCGTTAATGTGGCAAAGTAACAGAGCCTCTCTGCTATTCGAGATATAACAGAATATTGACAAGAATTGTAAGTTCATGAGAGTCCATTAAGGTGACCCAATGAAAATGAAACAAGGTATCGAACACTGTATAATGGAAAATAATTTTAAATCAGGCATCTTGCGAACCTTCAACTCTTGTCAAAATTTTGTACAATAATTACATTCCTCTCGCCTACCTTGTTTTACTAATTATTTCCACACTTTCATTGATCCAATTAAGTGGGGAAATAGTGGAGTTTCTGGCAGAAAAACATTTCAGTTTCATAACTTTTTTCGTCCAATTTTCATCACTATCGGGCGTCAATTTGAAAATCTTTTCTGAGCATTCAGTTGGAGCCATCACGATAGTTTCCATTAAAGATGAAAACAACTAGAAAAAACATAAAATCTGTTGAAATCGCGAAAGGTTCGTATACGGAATTCAATTTGTATCCAATTATTAATTTCCCATTGGTCATTCAGGTAACTCACATCACTCTGTACATCTGTGATGAACATGACTCCAGACAAAACTTGAGTTATAGTTGTTTTGTTGGTTTCCTGAATATCGGGATGTTTCAGAACCGTCTTTAACGATTCAAAAATTGTTTTCAATAACACATTTTTTGTATCAGCGTTGTGAATTTCAATGGCTTTCCAAATAGTCGTTTCGAAAAAAGGTTTCAAAACGACAGGCTGTATACTGTTGGCCAAGTGCTTCAAATTTCTGAAAATGTTGATTACATCCTCTTCCTGAAACAAAAACAGAACACACTGATGTACAATAATTATGCAGGAACGATTTGTGATATTGAGCAAAATTTTCGATTTCCTGGTAATAAATTATAAACGAAAGATTCAAAATTGAAAAAGCATGTTTTGTGAGCTTCGTGTCAACCTAGCAGAGCTGATGGTTATTTCCTTCAAATGAGGAGTAATAAATTCGCCAATGTCGTTATAAAATAGTAAAAAATTATTCCACTACTGCAAATTTTTCTACCTGGAAGTTTTCTGTAACTGCCAAAATATAGTTTTCTATCAAGCGTCTCGCAGTTCCAGAGGACACAACTTGATGGGACGCGATATCCACGCAATACTTCTTGGTGTTAGACTCGTGCATGAGTTGATGAAGAAAACACCAGTCCAAAGGAGGCAGCGGTTTGCTGTATTCCTTGCTCAGAATTTTGAGACATTCGATATACAGTATGTCGTGAATACCTCCGCGAGATTTATACACCTGAATAACAATAACGGTTATAAATTGCTATACTTATTGTGAATAATAATGATTTGGTTTATTGTCCAAAGATAGATAATCATATTGAGAAAGTAGTTTTATGATTGAGGAAAGAAGGTTATTCGATAAAATTGAAATTGTAGGGCGTAGAACAACACATAGAGTAACAAACTGTAAGTACATTGCAAAGTCAATAACGTCACAGTAACATTATAGAGGTATAAAATTATAAAATTATTGTCAAAAAGTGTCGTTTTAAAACTCTTGCAGGCTATATTAGGATTTGACACTGAAAAGGTTTTTCAGTGCTTTTCTGAAACGAGTGTTATCCAAAGTTTTCAGGTGAGCTGGTAGAACTGGAGAAAATTATAATTCTAGAAAAAGTATAGTTTTGTTTGGGTCTTTCTAAACTCAACACCAACTCAAATTGACAGCTGAAATTACTAGTATTTTTTATAGTACAATGTTGGCCGCCCTGGTGTTTCACCAATAATTCCTTAATTCTCGACTTCGTGTAAAAGACTTACAGTTTATGTATATCACCATTTGCGCCATATATGCATCGTACTTATATGAACGCAATAAATATTTATTCTATTCTATTCTTACCCATGTTCTGGCAAATTCTCCAACAGCTCTCAAAATACTGTGGGTTGGGAGGTAGCCGTAGTTCAATGGTTCTTTGGGACCTTTGACTTGGTAGACGTATTTTAGATAACCATCTATTTCTATCGAAATCATCTTGATGATGAAATCTATTGCAGATGTCGAAGCCCCTTTCTTGATAAGAAAATTAATCCACGTTTTACCTGTGTACACAAATATCATCATTATTACTAGAATGTGCTTCAAAAATGTTATTATCGTGTATTAGAGTTGATTACGTATTTCCTATTTTTTTTTTGATTGAGCTTGAAATTTCACCTGGCACTAGATTGACTGCGACAGATCTCTGTGCCACTTTTTCTTCCAAATAGTCCTCTGGGATGTGAGCACAGATTTGCTCCAGTCCAAAAGCTGTCAGACTATCCAGAGCTGCCGCGCTGATTTGTGGATCCCCCAATTCGATATATTCCCATAATTTTCGCAAAACGTCCTCGTACAACTGAGTATTACTTTCGTCGTCTGATAATGCAGGAATTTCTTTAATCAACAAACATAGGCTGCAAAAACATAGACTTAGGACACAATTATTTTTTTTTTGTTTTCGTAAACTTGATAATGACGTTGAGAGCCATGCATTTTTTCCAAAAAAAAAAATGTATCCAACAAAAGTTGTGTATCATTTCAGAGTCGAATCTCAATGGTGATATTATTGTTCAATCTTGGACACATTCTCAATGCTAGATTAATCTGGATTTTTCTCTTTCTTTCTGACTTCAATTTCGACAAGTTGATTATGAAAATTTTTGTTTTCTCAAATCATTTTTGCGATTTTTGAGGTCAAAAGATAGTATCACTATTTTGCTTCAATCTCGACATGAAATGATTATTTTTGTGGTTTTTTAATAAAATACATGGCTTTCAAGATAAGGTTGTCTCAAATCCAATAGTCCACATTGTATATCTTATATTTGCGAAAAAGTGAAATGAATTGATTTTTCTCTAAACCGACGGAAATCTTAGAAAAATACATGAAATCCTCATAAATCTTGAGAATTATTAGAAAATCTCACAAATATTGAAATTCCCTAATCCCTAGTGATATCTCAGTTTTCAATGAATCCCATAATCTTCTTAAACCTTGCGAATGATTAGAAAATATCAATTTTTGATAAATCTTTTCTCTTCTAGTATAAATCTCGCGAATTCTTGAGAAATCCTCAGAAATTTTTGATTAGAAAATCTGACAGAAATTGAAAATCCTTAGAATTTCAATTTTTGGTGAATATTGAAGCTCTATAAATGCGAAAACAAATCTTACTCAATAAAAAATCCCTCTGAATCATACCCGATATCGCAAATATTGAATATTTTCAATAATCACTTAATTGATGGTGGTTCATCCAGATATTTTGGAAACCTCCAAAAATATTGATGAATCTCGGAAATCTTTAGAAAATACCCTTAATCTTGGTAAATCCTCGAAAATTTTCAATTCTCAAACTCGCATAAATGACCATTATACACATGTTCCTATTACATGCCATTTCTATTTCTTACCTCTTAACAACCGGTATTCTGACGTCATTCTTGAATTTGGGTAGCAAACTGACCCACGTCGACTTAATATCGATCACTTCGGCCCTACACAAGATCGTTATAGCTTCGATTGCTAATGAACTTGGCAAAGCACCATTATCGTCATCACAATCATTGAGAATTCCTGATAAATGTGCCACCATGTCTTTTCCATGTAGTTCTGGCCTAATTGAAAAATAATATTTTTGTTAAATGTCATTAAGCGAGAATAGTAAAGGAGTACTACTTTTAGCAGCACTTCTTCAATTCAATTCCCTACATGGAAATCTAATTACAAAATAACAATCAAAATGTATCAGTGCAAATATATAATGTTGACTAATGATAATTACTGAATGCTTTGCTAGAAGATAATAAAAAAAGTCAAACACATTCTGAGATGATCAGTTGTCAAAATAAGTTCAAGATTTTTGCATTATATTGTTTTATAAAGGTTTTATCAGTTAACTAAGCTATCACAAACCATTGAGAACATCAAAAGTTATTATATATTATATTATCATTGTCACATATAAAATATATGATAATTTTTTTTTAAACTATGCCGATTTCGTATTTATTGTAAGCATATTAGGATTTCATCATGATAGAAGCACATTAATTGGCATCATTTCCAAAATATGCATATAAAAACGATTTAGTAGAACTCACTTAGCTTGACAGAGCTGTTTGATGACAAAAGTTTTAGCCACATATCTCTCCCACTTCTTCCTCGGCGAACCTTTGCTGACCAGCAGCGTCTCCAAATAGGGGTAACATTTGTTGTCTATCTTCCAAGCTTCGTACATCAAAGACAAACTCACATTGAACATATCCTCCGAGCCCTTACTCAGTGCCTTCAAGGTTGACATGACCTTGGGTATGTTCTCTTTGAGGACCACCATTTTAGGCAGAGCTCTCAGCAAAGCACACTGTAGTTGTGGGTTTGAACAGTTGGATAGTTTGTATAGAATCAGGATCGAAACTTTAGCAGAGAGATGGATATTGTTTTCCACACACTTCAGAATAACTGAGAACAGTTTCAACAGAACTTCTGAACTGAGATCATCATTCAGTAGTAATCCACATGAGAAATTGAATATTTCTTCCAGGAATCTAACTGGACAGTTGCACAAAATTAGATCTAACCATTCCGAAACTTCTTTATTGCCCTTCAAACGTTTCGATAGACGAAACAACTCGACAGAAAGTGCCACAGAATTGTTAGCCTTGATCTGTACTGCAAAATCTTTGGTGAACTGTTCCAAATCACTATCATGTCGAGGACGACAACGCTTCTTAAAGTTGTCAATCCTGTTGAATATACCATCAGCTTTTTGGTGTGCCTGTTGAATTAGCAAACAAGGACTTGACAGACATTGTAAAAGGGATGATTTGATGGTGTCAAGTATGTAGGGCTCAATAGAATCTTTGTAGATCAGTATCTCACCTGGAAAGCTATCCCTGTTACTCAATTCTCACAAACAATGTCTATTTTACTTACATATTTCAAGAACATCATTCAAATCAACAGGTGAACAAATGTCAATGACTTTGGAAAGCATCAAAAGCACACAGTTGTCAGTTACAAAACATGTTTTTCCTTTGACAGCTGTTTTCAAGCATTTTATTGTGGGGCGGACATTCAACCTGTTGATCACTAACTTGTGCAGTATGGATGCTTGCCACAGTATGAGCAAATCTTCATGATCTGATTGGCTAGTGCGAGAAAATACACCCGTCAACATTTCACTAGCTAATTGTAGATTGTCCCTGTTCTTGATCTAAGGTACAGTTCGAATTGAGATGAATTTTAGCATTGGTGGATTTTCTATATAACTACCTCAATCCAACATAAGAGATCATGAAACAATTTCTTTTCCAATGTCCTGGAGGTAGAAAGATATTCCCACACTTTGAGTTTGAACAGATAGTTGGAGTTTTTCATGGGGAAAAAGATGCAGTATAAGTACACAGGTTTGAATAACAAATGATTGAAATGTCTGAAAATGAATGAATGGCATCATGTATGTTTGCTCTATTAAAACTGATAGTTACTCAGAATCTTGGAGCTCTTGGATTTTGTGCAGAACTGCATTCCAGCACTCAGAATCTTTCATTAGTAAAGTTATGAAAGGGTGTTGTGGAGAACACAAATTATAATGCTTCCTACTATAGTACTTCTTGGTTTTACTTGCATTAGTAAAGTTTCTCATCTTATAGTCCAGGTATATTAGATCTCCTAGTATATTGGTATGACTCACATATGATCTGCAAAAATAAATAATGAGGTTACACAGAGAGCTAGTGACAATAACTTTTTTACCTCGTTGTGTTTATAGAAGCAATGATTTCTGCTAATGTCTGTTCCATAGGCAAAATTTGGTCTTCAACTAATTTCACTAATGAGATTCCAGCAATATCGCTCACTATAAAATCTTGGGAGAAGCATTTTTCTTTCAGGAATTTCAGTTCTAGAGATTCTTTCAAGTTGTCTTCTTGCTTATCCCTTCTGATTTTCTCTACTACCTTGGAAAATATCTGTCCTGCTCTAAGTGGATAACTTGAATGTACTGTTTTCTCAACATCCTCCATGGTATTTATTGTTGTTTTTCAAATTTTGCTATAACCTCAACACATTTCCTGAATAATAAACATTAGACTCTAAACTTTGAATTATATTCAAATCTCCCACTGAATGTGACTTTAGTCACTGTGGCAAAAAAAGAATAGAAGAAAATAGAAGAAACTCTGGCAACATTGAGCAACATGAAGAAAACTGCCAAAACTAGCTACTCTATTTTCAAGCATATTTTGATAAGGAGCGAACTTCATTATTGAGTTTTCCAAATAAATATAACCTCCAAAAGACGAGTAAAAATTTTGAAAATTGAAAATGAATCACAGTTATAATTTGAATTCGTATGAAAAAGAACCAGGAAATGTTGAAATTCATCTTTCTGAACTAATTGATCTATGTATTGAACGAATTAAATTATATATGTTGATGGAAGGGGCAGGTTGGAAAAAACTTAAACCTGGAAGTAAAGAATGGTGCGCCTTCATGAAGAACGGTGTAAAAACTCAAAAACTGAAAACTTATGATATATTACTACAACACAATGAAGGTATAGGAGTCAACAGTGCAAGAGAAAAAGATCATCTTGCTCATTGGTTACTCAGTTTATGTAGGTAATAAAATTGATGTTATTAGGTGATCTATGTAGCATTTCTGAAATTCTGTAGGTTACTGTAAAACAGACGAACTGAAGTACAATTTCATCAAATGGGAGATTCAATGGTTCATATTGGTGTATAAACAGATGAAAAAAGATGAAATCAACCAATTCTTCAAGGACAATAATTTCATTTATGATTTAGTCTCACCAGATGAAAGAAGTTTCATGGAAGATTTGCTAAAGCAGTGCTCAGGTTGTGATAAAACCTCACTCTGGTACAAAGCACCATTTCACACAATATCAACTTTTTTGATATCTTGTCGAAAGATCTTTTTGAATAAAGGAATGGCATATTTTCCAGAGAACTTTGTTATTTACTGTGCGAGAGATGCCATAATGAAACAATTTGCAAAACAACTTACATGGAACAGCAGAATACTGCCAATGTATATGGATGATGAGCAAATAAGGTATTTATTAGAAGCAACCAGTGTTTACACTCCCTCAAACTACAAATTGGAGTCGTTGGACGTGAATTTAGACAATATAGATGAAATTGCCAAGAATCACTATCCATTATGTATGCAAAATCTACATAATTCACTGCGGAAAGAACACCATTTGAAATACGATTCAAAAATGCAGTATGGCATATTTCTGAAATGGTTGGGACTTCCATATGAAGACGCTATGGTGTTTTGGGAAGAAGAATTCACCAAAAAGATGACTAGTGATTGGTTCAAACGAAAGTATTCATATCTATTCAAGCATCAGTACGGAATGGTAGGGGGAAGGCTGAACTATTCCTCTTACTCTTGTGATAGAATTCAGGATTATAATCCTGTTGCTAACCAAAATCATGGCTGCCCTTTCAAACACTGGAATAGGGAAATCCTTTTGGAAAAATTACAAGGTGAATCCTTGATATTCTGTGATGTCCAAAATATAATGGATTCTGTAAGGCAAAAAGAATACAAAGAAGCTTGTACACTTTACTTCATTGCCAAACATGAGGTGGTCAAGGAGGATATCATACAGAGCCCCAATCAATATGCTGCGGAAAGTTACAAGGCTGAAAATGATTTGAATAAGTTGATGGAATCTATTTGCAATGGATTGGACTGATCAATGTGAGTTTATTTGTGTTAACAAAATTTTCACATCCTATAAAGAATAGTCTTTATTGATTTGATAAATGAGCCCATAGGAAATCACCAAAAATCGACCTCAATAAATTTAGCAGAACCATTTGATAGAAAATCATTTTTTTGATCTGTCAATCTAATAATTTTAATAATTTAAGTTATCAACCATAGAAAAGACGTCAAACTATCCAGAATGAATGAATGGAATTAATCAGAAATTTGATCTGATTAATTTTTGAACATTTTATTCCCGGAGTTTTGACAATTCGAAAGCTGATTATTGCAATGGCCTAAAAATATCGAAAGATTTGAGCAAATTCTATATAATATCTATAATGATTGGAAACAGTAGCGTGGGTTCAGTCTTGTGAGATGAACTCTCGAGAGTACCATTAATTACGCCCTTTTTGAGGTTGTAAGCCCAGGATTGAGTGCCGCTATATAAGTGATACTCGTTATATAATAGCTCCCTATCCCCATGTCCATCCACCCCCACTCACTCACGAGTGGACTACAACCTTATGCATTGGGCAATCTTTATTATTACGTTTTCCCGACATTTAACTTTTGAAAATCTTCGGCTTTCAAAACATTTAGTTTGTTAACTTGCGCTGCTGTGGTGATTCCCTCCATTGTGGGATGCGATTTTTCAGATTATGAACATGATTATCTAGCGTTTCTTGGAAATTCGATGAGATTGGTGTTATGGAAGATATTTATAGGGAATTTTAGTTGACCTAGGAATGCCTTGCCTCAAGTTTTTTTTTTAACAAGGATTATCGTAACTTCTTTGAAATTTTGTATCACATTGAATGAAAACGACATGGGTCACGTATTTTTTATCGACGAGTTGCTCAAATTAAAAATAAAAATTTATCGTTCCGATATGTTAGACGATCTACTTGAAACAGCAATTCACAACGATGAAAAAATACGGGTCTTTGATAGCCTTCTGGCAATAATCTTAATTGAACATGTTCTCTCATAGAACAAACGATAAACACTGTTTATACCTGACTTTTGAACGATGACAACCTCTTTTTTAGGGAGGAATTACAGACATCAAAGCCGATACACTCCCCTCGTAAGAGTACCTGTTGTGTTATCGTGCGAAAAAAGTCGACCGTTTTTTTTTCATCATTGGGAACTGTACAGAATTAAACGACTTTATGATAAAAAGTTATTCAAGTTAGGAAGGAGGTTCAAATTTCCAAAATGAATTAATTAATGGAACTGCTCAGATTTAAGTTGTCAACATAATTATCAAGCAGATTTTGGAATTCCGATGAGATTGATGAAAAGGATATACCTCACGTATTTAATATCGTCAAGCTGTTCAAATTAAAAACAGAAATTTATCGTTCTGATGAGTTGGACAATCTACTTGAAACAGCAATTCACAACGATGAAAAAATACGGGTCTTTGATAGCCTTCTGGCAACAATCTTAATTGAACATGTTCTCTCATAGAACAAACGATAAACACTGTTTATACCTGACTTTTGAACGATGACAACCTCTTTTTTAGGGAGGAATTACAGACATCAAAGCCGATACACTCCCCTCGTAAGAGTACCTGTCGTGTTATCGTGCGAAAAAAGTCGACCGTTTTTTTTTTTTCATCATTAGGAACTGTACAGAATTAAATGACTTTATTATAAAAAGTTATTCAAGTTAGGAAGGAGGTTCAAATTTCCAAAATGAATTAATTAATGGAACTGCTCAGATTTAAGTTGTCAACATAATTATCAAGCAGATTTTGGAATTTCGATGAGATTAATGTCTTTGATCATTATTACAGAGTTGAAACAATTGATTTATTAGAAGTTAGTTGACCTAGAAATGACTTGCCTCAAGTTCTTTTTTTTTTACAAGAATTATCGTAACTTCTTTGAAATTTTGTATCACATTAAATGAAAAGGATATACCTCACGTATCTAATATCGTCAAGTTGCTCAAATTGAAAATAAAAATTTATCGTTCCGATATGTTAGACGATCTACTTGAAACAGCAATTCACAACGATGAAAAAATACGGGTCTTTGATAGCCTTCTGGCAATAATCTTAATTGAACATGTTTTCTCATAGAACAAACGATAAACACTGTTTATACCTGACTTTTGAACGATGACAACCTCTTTTTTAGGGAGGAATTACAGACATCAAAGCCGATACACTCCCCTCGTAAGAGTACCTGTTGTGTTATCGTGCGAAAAAAGTCGACCGTTTTTTTTTCATCATTGGGAACTGTACAGAATTAAACGACTTTATGATAAAAAGTTATTCAAGTTAGGAAGGAGGTTCAAATTTCCAAAATGAATTAATTAATGGAACTGCTCAGATTTAAGTTGTCAACATAATTATCAAGCAGATTTTGGAATTCCGATGAGATTGATGAAAAGGATATACCTCACGTATTTAATATCGTCAAGCTGTTCAAATTAAAAACAGAAATTTATCGTTCTGATGAGTTGGACAATCTACTTGAAACAGCAATTCACAACGATGAAAAAATACGGGTCTTTGATAGCCTTCTGGCAACAATCTTAATTGAACATGTTCTCTCATAGAACAAACGATAAACACTGTTTATACCTGACTTTTGAACGATGACAACCTCTTTTTTAGGGAGGAATTACAGACATCAAAGCCGATACACTCCCCTCGTAAGAGTACCTGTTGTGTTATCGTGCGAAAAAAGTCGACCGTTTTTTTTTTTTCATCATTAGGAACTGTACAGAATTAAATGACTTTATTATAAAAAGTTATTCAAGTTAGGAAGGAGGTTCAAATTTCCAAAATGAATTAATTAATGGAACTGCTCAGATTTAAGTTGTCAACATAATTATCAAGCAGATTTTGGAATTTCGATGAGATTAATGTCTTTGATCATTATTACAGAGTTGAAACAATTGATTTATTAGAAGTTAGTTGACCTAGAAATGACTTGCCTCAAGTTCTTTTTTTTTTACAAGAATTATCGTAACTTCTTTGAAATTTTGTATCACATTAAATGAAAAGGATATACCTCACGTATTTAATATCGTCAAGTTGCTCAAATTGAAAATAAAAATTTATCGTTCCGATATGTTAGACGATCTACTTGAAACAGCAATTCACAACGATGAAAAAATACGGGTCTTTGATAGCCTTCTGGCAATAATCTTAATTGAACATGTTCTCTCATAGAACAAACGATAAACACTGTTTATACCTGACTTTTGAACGATGACAACCTCTTTTTTAGGGAGGAATTACAGACATCAAAGCCGATACACTCCCCTCGTAAGAGTACCTGTTGTGTTATCGTGCGAAAAAAGTCGACCGTTTTTTTTTTCATCATTAGGAACTGTACAGAATTGAATGACTTTATTATAAAAAGTTATTCAAGTTAGGAAGGAGGTTCAAATTTCCAAAATGAATTAATTAATGGAACTGCTCAGATTTAAGTTGTCAACATAATTATCAAGCAGATTTTGGAATTCCGATGAGATTGATGTCTTTGATCATTATTACAGAGTTGAAACAATTGATTTATCAGATTATTTATTATAAATGAAAAGGATATACCTCACGTATTTAATATCGTCAAGTTGCTCAAATTGAAAATAAAAATTTATCGTTCCGATATGTTAGACGATCTACTTGAAACAGCAATTCACAACGATGAAAAAATACGGGTCTTTGATAGCCTTCTGGCAACAATCTTAATTGAACATGTTCTCTCATAGAACAAACGATAAACACTGTTTATACCTGACTTTTGAACGATGACAACCTCTTTTTTAGGGAGGAATTACAGACATCAAAGCCGATACACTCCCCTCGTAAGAGTACCTGTCGTGTTATCGTGCGAAAAAAGTCGACCGTTTTTTTTTTCATCATTGGGAACTGTACAGAATTAAACGACTTTATGATAAAAAGTTATTCAAGTTAGGAAGGAGGTTCAAATTTCCAAAATGAATTAATTAATGGAACTGCTCAGATTTAAGTTGTCAACATAATTATCAAGCAGATTTTGGAATTTCGATGAGATTAATGTCTTTGATCATTATTACAGAGTTGAAACAATTGATTTATTATAAGTTAGTTGACCTAGCAATGCCTTGCCTCAGGTTTTTTTTACAAGAATTATCGTAACTTCTTTGAAATTTTGTATCACATTTAATAAAAAGGACGTATCTCACGTATTTCATATCGTCAAGTTGCTCAAATTGACAACACAAATCACATTCTTCTGATAAGTTGGACAATCTACTTGAATCAGCTATTAACAACTATGAAAAATAGTATAAAAATTCATACTGACAGTTTGTCAGTATAAATTATGCAACAACAGACAGAAATAGCACTCCAATCTCCTTGTCCTCCTTCTATCTCCATACTGACCTTTTGTCAGCCTCGGTTGCGCATGCATCGACAGAAAAATGACAGACAAGCGACTTCGGCAAAGACCCTCGATGTGCCAAATCCTCCTCTTCATCTCCATACTGACCTTTTGTCAGCCTCGGTTGCGCATGCATCGACAAACTAAAGACTTCTGCAACAACCCACGACGTGAAACTGCCTTGAAGCAATTTCTGCCCAAAGGCAGAATAATGGGGGTGGTAGATCAGGCCACCGTTTTTCATAGCCGAAGCGAGGCCTCAAGGCTTCCGAGAACTTGTCTTCTTGCCATGCAGAATGAACATGTCGCCTGGCGATACGCTTCGCATAATGAAAATGTCGCTCATCGACACTACATGCCTGGTAAGAATATCGCCCGGCAACACGCTTTATATAATGAAAATGTCGCTCACCGACACGATGATCTTCCGATCCACCTCTACCGGTCCTTCTTCATAACACTAATGTCCTCCACTCGTCCTTGAAGAATGGGAGCATATCACACGTCAATTCACGCCTCACGTGACCGCCCGACCTACTATGGACGGTCACATGACCCACACATAACCCAAGAAAACCACACTCATTCATCATTCAGACACACCATCTGAAACAAACGGAAAGTTAAAGTATCATGGTGAGTTTGAAAAAACACAAGTTGTGTATAAGAGGACCATATACAGTATGTCCACCCACCAAAACTTATGCTGGGTAGGTATTAGAAATGCTCATTGAACGAGATTTCAATTTTCGGGGTGTAATTGGTTGCCAACTACGACCCAAATTTCAAAATCTACCATTAGTGATTCTCTTTCACGAAAAATAATGACGGATTCTTACAACATATAATCATAGTTTGATCAGGGTTGACTAAGGATGATTATTATTGAGAACAAAAAATTCGCGACATCAAAAATATCATATTTTTTCCGCGAAATTCCACAGTAGTACATTTTTTTTGATCAGGAAAATTAATCTTATTGGACACCCTGTCTTTCAACAGTTATATGTATCAAGTGATCCTGAGTCACAATACGGTCATTATTTGTTGTGAAAAAAAATCTCTAATTGTACATTTTGAAATTTGGATCTAAAAAAGTGGTCGTAGTTGGCCACGATTACATCCCAAAAAAAAAATGAGAAACAAGTTTTTCGAAATGACTCACATAAATGCAGTGAAATCCAAAAAATGAATGCTATATATTATAGGTCGAGCAAAATGACATATAGTTGATATTTTCGATTGTATGGTCAGAATTACGTAAACGGAAATTTGAAAAATTCTGATTTCTCGAATAGAATGAGCTAAAAATATTTGCCCTAATACTTCTGTATCCCTGACAAGACGTTAGTAGAAAATAATATAGTTATCAGTACTCACTTGTTTTTGGGACGATGGGGCACATGTGGGGCACCTATTATAGCAAGGCACGCTCACTGATTTCACAAATAGTTGATTAAAACACTGTTACACACAAACACTCGTTGTTTAGAAAAAATTGTCGAAAGAATTCACTTTTATCGACTTTTTTAATTTCGACCGATTTTCGATGTCTTGAACTTGAGACATCCATCGACTACCTCAACGCGCTCCTCTTCTAGTACTGATGTGAGTAACGAGAACGACCACTTTTATTCGATTTGATGATTCTGGCTGATTCATAACCCGTTTGTCAGCATTTGTCATCTCCGATGACTGACTCGCACTATGCTGTATGATTAATTTATGTCGGATTTTTTTTCACAGGACGAATCTTTTTATGGTGATTACTCAATGGTGAAAAAAAACTAAGATTTGACATTATTCGGAATCATGTATTGGAATTTTACTAACTAGAAATTCCTAATTTTTCCTCAATCTGTGTTCATTGATGAAATGTTCTCCCCTGCTAGTGAATAATGAACACAAATGATAGTGTACATACTTATTCATGAATTTCTATATTGTTTGTAATGTTATTCGTTGGTATCATATCGTTTGATGGCTTTGAGTAAGATTTATAACTAATACTGTCATTCAACTATTTATTTGAATGAGAAATAAGATCGAAAGACTCTCAACTTTCATTGGCAAATCGTTATGAATATTCATGGTTTGTAAATAATAGCATATAACACACTTTAGGCATAGAATATATACTCTTTGCTCTAAGCGCTACGGAAATGTATTGTTGGTTGCGGCGATGCCTTGGGATAACAAGTCATGTTCACTGACCTATAACCCAAGAAATATAGGTATAGGTCAGTGGTCATGTTCCACAAGCTATCCCATATGAGGAAAACTAAGGACGCGAAAATTATTGATCTTGCTTTTCTATCCCACGGTTTCTTTCAATTTTTCAATATCGGACTTGAGTGTTGATTAACAGTTAACTTCACACTGGTGACTCAGTGATATTATTTCTGTGATTCTGAAATGTCAATGTCACTCGGTGTTTGTCAGTTGTCAGTTTGATTAGTGAATTTTCTGTCAGTGTTAAGTATACGTGTATTCAAAAAATGATTGTGAATATTGAGCTGGTTTGATAAATTAAAAAAAAAGCTTGGAAGGTCGGTGCATTATGATATATTTGTCCAACGAAAATTTATTCACTAGTTTTCATCAAACCTGAAAAGCACGATTTAGTAAGTAAACTACAAACCCCTTATCATAAATGCATTTTAAATATGAAACATTTTGAAATTATTTTTTTTTAGAGATGAATTTGTCGAGGCAAGAGATCAATTTGAGGCGTTTATTAGCCAAATGTGAATTAATTATCAAATCCAAGAAGGAAGATGATAGAATTGAAAAATACATAGAAACCACAGAAGATATGTTACAGGAAGTGAAAAAAGTAATTGAGTATGTTGAAAATCCCATTCAAGATAATTTATTGCATGAAGATCGTAATTCAATTCCAGTTCTCATGAAAAATTAGCAGACTATAAAAAAAGGATTCATGATATCAAAGTGTCGGCAGGGATAACAGTAGCAAAATATGTAGATGAAGATCCGGAAATATCAAGAAACGATTTGTTAGGTATTCTTCAAGAAGTTGTTCAACCACAAAAACGTAACATCATATAATTGCAGGCTTGAGACATAGAAATCTGGAGAGTAAATCGAGTAACGCTGATGATCTGGATGAAGTACTGAATTACCATGAAAATAGACAGAAAAATATTACACAGGACATGTTGTCATTGGCGCAAACTCTTAAAGAGCAATCAGAAATTGCTAATAGGATTATCAGGAAAGATACAGAGGTGCTATTTTGCATCAACGTTTCTAAGGGTTCAGCTTTACTGTATTTTGTTCCAGGTGGTGAGTCAGTCGTCAGTTTTGTCTGATCAAAATTTAGCCAAACTATCAACTGAATCTACTAAGTTAGCTGAACATTCAAAAAGAGCTTGGAAATGCTGGATGTGGATAATGTTAGCAGTCGTGGTCATAGCATTCATTAGTAAGTGGATTTCATTACTTTTTCCTCAACTGAAGTGACCTTCAGCTCACATATATTGAATGCACTGAGTGATCTATGAATTACAAATTCAAAATCTGTTTTTTTTTATGGACCAAACATTAACATGGTTACTTTTATACTCCTATTGATACTGATGTGCTTGTTTACACTTACTTTACTCTTATTTTCAGATATGGTATTGTTTATGAAAATTATGAAGAAGAAATATTGAAGTGGGTGAATAAAATTTATTTTATGATTTGCATTTAAACTTCACATATTACACATGACAATGTAATTTTTTCAATGATTTAAATTTGTAATAATACAATGTAATGTATACAAATTTGTAAAAACATACTACTTTCAATATACACTCCCTTTATGAAAGAGAATATTAGAGTAATTAATTCCATAACTATTATAGGTTTTATTTTTGTATTGTCAGATATAAAGAAAAACATGTTTGCAAAATATCAGTACTTTAATTTTCATAAAACAGAGTATCACAATGATTTCAAACTCGAAGATTGTTGGAGAAAAAGTCAGGCTTATTTTTGCTGAAGTATTTGTTGAAATCCAGTTGAGAGAGCAACTGCAATAGATGTTGACCACTAACTTTTTCATGCAATCTGTACAAAATGAATAAAAGGGACTCAATAACGGTGTCACTTCTCTTCTGAAAAACTTCTAGTTCTTCCACCTCAGGCAGCAATAATTCTGTTTCCCAAGTACTAGCAACCAAGCAGAACTCATCACATAGTTCCAATAACTTTAATATAATACTGTACACCTAAAAAAGAAAACTCATGTTCATGATATCAAAATTGAAAGAAGGATCCCAGTCTTACTTTGCTTGGAACATCGAATTGTACAGCAGGAGTTTGATAAAGTCTATGTTTGTTCTTGTAAATATGCTCCTACAACAATGAACAAAGTTGAGAACGAACCAATTGCAAATCGAAGATTTACCTCATCAGGTGTAGAAACAAACGTTTTGGCAAGTAAGTTACTGATGAATTGGTGATGAACTTTTATAATGTCTTCAAATTCGTTGGCAGTCTCTACAGCCTTCAACAGTACAGAAAACTGTGCTTCAATCACATCTACTTGGAGGTAATACTGCAAATTATTGACTAGGAACATCAAGTTTTGCCTTAAAGGCCATACTCTCCTATCTCTGAAACAGTCATATACAGATGAAAAATTGAAAAAAAAAAATAAACTTTCAAGAACTACTTTGAATTTTCTTCATCCCCAGAATCCAAAAAATGTGCTTGCAATTTTAAAGAACAACTGTTATGCTAGCGGATTTGTGATAAAAATATTTGAATCTTGTCCTGAATTTATTCATTTTTTGCAGCCTTAAAGAACATTGTGAACAATAAAATTATCGGAATCGCAATTCAACATGATATAAATAAGAATTAAAATTTGAGATGAAGAAAATTCAAAGTAGGACTTTTGGGAAATTTTGAAGTTTGTCCTGAAATAGGACAATAAATGAAGTTCGCTCTGTTCTATTCAGCATATTCATAGTTTGGTTATCCATGGAAATGTCTGACTCACATTTTTCGTTTTTTTGATACATGGTTTGCCCAAAGCTTATGTAAATCAATTTGAGTTTTGCGAAGTCTCAGTAGAAAGCAGAATAATTTATTGTAAAGTTCCATCACTTTGGGATGGAATACTATATGCAAGGGCCAATTTATTCCAAAGTGCATCTCCAATCTAGACCACAGATTTGTTCCTGGAAACTGTAAATTCCTGAAAAATCCTCAACAAAATCTTAACCCACTCACTTGAAACATCAGAATTTGAAGTAATCTCAAACTTTAAATAAGTCTTGTCATTTTCCCCGTATATTTTTCTAGCTGTTTCATGGAAAATGAAGTTCAAATTTTGCACCAGAAGGTCTGAAGAGGTGTCTTTCAAATGGTCCTCTGCAACGTTTATGAATTGTTGGAATAACTCCCCTCTGCCCAATGCATAGTAGTCTCTTATCAAGTGCAAATGCTCAATTAACTTTCCCTCGCCCAGCATAACTGACCACAAATACTAAAAACAATTGTTTGTTATCCTAAACAGGCTGTAACAAAGGAGAAACAGCAAAGTTCAATTGGAGTTGAAATTATGTAAAAAGTTTCATTTCCTTTTTATTTTTTACTAACTACATTTGTAGACGTAATGAAAAAATGACTTCACGTTGACATTGGCACATTAAATAGTCTAAGAAATGACACAGCATTTGAACTTTGCCTATCATTGGTATTTCTGTAGCAGATGAAACATACTTTGGTCAACTTAATTCTGCATTCCTCTATTGCCATTTGGAACCCTATGTTGTTGAACGTATCGTTTTCCAACTCCTGCACCTTTCTGTAGTATTCAGCATCCTTGCTTTCCCATATGTCCCTTTTATATTTTATGTGATAACTTTCATTGTCACACTTTTTAGGATTGTTCTTCACAATCCACACTATCCTACCCATGAAGAGTATACTTTCAGCTGTATCTTCATTCATGAATAAGGGAACCATTTCCCAGTTGATTGTGAATTTTCTCACCACTGGTGGGTTCCTAATGTGACTTTTTTTCTGGAAAATAAGCTGGGTCATTGTTTTGGTGTAGGAAAAAGGCCTCAAGTTGCTAAACTCTTTGATCCACATAATTTGCATCTTAATGTTTCATTGTGGAATATTTTCTATTGAGTTAAGAAAAGAGTTTTGCATCTTGGTGCCTCACAAAGTCTTCGGTCTTACAATTAATCCAATATGTGTGCTACTATCCGAGGACATTTCGACCATTTGTTCAGGGTATAAAAAATTTGAGTCAGCTATTTTGCCATCTGTGATGAAGAATTCACCAAAAGTATCAACTAAGTCACCGTATATTATCCAGTTGCACAAATGTCGATAGAATATAGTGTTGATTGATCTTATTATTCTGGAAATTCAAAGGATAGATATATCGGGCAAAATTTCTATCAACTCACTGGTTGGCAGCTGTACTAATCTGATCAACTCCACAATTGACATATTTATGTAGTCTTCCAATCAAAAGACATCCATGTACATTGTCCTTCTGAACTAAGTTTATCATAGACAGGAGCACTTGAAATAAACCCCTAAATTTTTCTAATGAACATAAAATGAATGTCAATGATAACTGTGGGTTTTGCAAAAACATATTTTCTAGCTTTATGGTCTCGTTTCTGTAGCCTTCTAATACATTGTGCAGTCCATTACAAAATGCAGTTATGTAGAGCCCCGTTGGTAAATTCTCTGATATTTCTGAAAGGAGTAGAGACTGGCAATAATTTTCGTAGAGCAATAATTAATTCTATTTACCTTCTGGTCTGAGATTCATGTTGAGAATTGTTTGATTGAAAGCTGATATTTTGTGGAAATCCATTGCTACTTCTACAATCATTTGAAGTAATTTTTGTTCACCTGGATGTAGGAAATCTTGCAGTTCAAAGAGGTGAGTCCACTAGAAAGTGATACTTTATTATATACATTTCGGAAGAGCTTGTTTACTAATACATTGTGTTTCTCAGATAAGTCTGCTGCGTTTGTATTGTTCCATAAGTTAAATAAACATTCGTGAATCATTTTTGGGCTTTTTTATTCAAATTCTTCAAGAAAACTGAAAATACATTTCAAACTTTTAACCACACTTTTTTGGAAAGATGACAACTGACAACAAACACAGAACTTGAAAGTTGTCGACACTAACAGTAACAACACAGTACAGGACAAATAGTTTTTTTATAATAACACAAAACTTAAAAGGTGTCGACACTGTCAATAGTGTCACTTCCTTGTCTTTAGTGTCATTTAGAATTTTGTCACATATTATTACATATATTTTGTTCGAGGTCGTGTTTGTGCTTCTGTTAGTGAGCGCGTTTTTGGGAAAAAACTGGAAAAACCTTGGAAACTTTGTGTGTGTTTCCAATGATTTAATGAAATATCTAATGCTCGAACAATCATCAACAATCCATCGAAACATCGTACTACATACAAGCTGTGAGACATTGTCCAAAGTGTAAGCTTGGCTAAATGGTGGAACCTGGATTGGATTCGCGGATCAGGACTTCTTCAGCCCGTAGGAAATGTCCGAAAACACTGATGAGTTGCGGGTAAGGAATACTTCCTTCAAATGATTCAGTGTATGTATGAAATTTAATTTTTCTAGAATATGCTAGTTTCCTTTCGTGTTTCGGAATTGCAAATGTTATTGGGCTTCGCTGGAAGAAACAAGTCTGGCAGGAAAACCGAACTTCAACAAAGAGCTCTAGAATTACTGAGAGTCAGATCTCATCCAATCCACCAAAAAATCAGAGACCTATATAAAACTATTCAGTGAGTATTGCCATTGCAGATTAGTAGTTGTCACTTGAGCCCTCTGCTTTAGGCAAACCGGAAGTGCTCCACCTCCTAGTACTTCTCCTTCAGAACAAGACCTCTCTACTGCTGCTCCACAAACCAACAGTATGCCTCAACAAGGAAATTTGCCTCGTTCAACTGCAACTGTACATCCTTTTGGTGTGGATACCAGATCAATGGTATGTTTTTTGGATTATTAGCCAAGTTGGGGTTTTCATATTTAATTTACAGGTTCGTCAGCAGCCAATGTATCAGCAGAACGTTTATTCTCCTTATCCCCTGTATTCCACAACTAAACAACAACAACAACAACAAAGTGTGTTGGCAGCTAATTACCCCATTCATCCGGATGTCAACTTTCGAAGGTTGCCATTTTATGATATTCTTGCAGATCTGCTCAAACCTTCTTCACTGGTACCTCAAAGCAACCAAAGGTGAATCGTTGAAGTCATGAGAGAGAACATTCAATAAATTCTTGATGTTGTAGGATGCAGGAAGGTACTTTCTACTTTCACTTGACCCCTCAACAAGCCACAGACATCGCCAGTTCCAGGGACATTCGTCCTGGGGTGAAATGTGACTATGTCAAGCAAGTCCAGATGAGATTTTGTCTCTTGGAGACCACTTGCGAACAAGAGGACTACTTCCCTCCCAATGTGATGGTCAAAGTTAATAACAAGCTATGCCCTCTACCAGTGAGTATTTTTTATATATTAGGACTCTATTCACCTATAAGTAGTATACAGATGCACAAAAAAAAACAATCAAGATTTCCAGCTATAAATATTTCTCTATTATGATGACTTGTCTCAGATTCATGACTACCACTAAATGTGACATTCAATACAAAATACAAAATTCTTTGTCTCAAAAAGGACTTATATTATACAGGGTAGTAATTAAATGAGTGTCGATAATACAGGGTGTGAATCCTCTGGTGATTTTAAAGAAGAAAGTTTGTATCAACGTATGTCCTAAACCTTTTAGTTTTTGAGTTATAGGGTGTTGGATTTTTAAGGCAAAAGTGAGTTTTTTATCATTATTTTTTATCAGAATAAGTTATTATACATGTATAGCAAACTTATGCTGATAATTAACTCTATCTATCTATCAAACGAACGAAAAAATATAGAATTGAATCGTTGACATGAAATATGCATAGCAGTGGACCAAGTACACTGCCCTAATGAAAATGATGATAATTATTATTATTTTAGAACCCGATCCCGACGAACAAACCGGGCGTGGAGCCGAAAAGGCCCCCTCGGCCAGTCAACATAACGCAGATGGTGAAATTGAGCCCCACGGTGGCCAATACTATCACCGTGTCTTGGGCTGCCGACTACGGTCGAGGATACGCCATTACAGTGGCGCTGGTGCACAAGCTGAGCTCCTGCGACCTGCTGCAGCGGCTCAAGAACAAGGGCATCAAGAATCCCGATCATACCAGAGCTATAAGTGAGTCTGAGTCGAGTTTTTCATGTTTCCGTGTATGTGTGAACGGGGTGTTTCCTAACCTCTCTAACAGAATGAAAAGACCCAATCCTTCAAGACGAAAATGTGGAATGAATTTTTTTTCGAATTCCTCGTATGTTTTTCAAAATACGGGGCTTTACATTTTTATTTTAAATTAGTGTTTTGTTTTCTATTTCGAATATGCCTTACCGATTTCGTTGAAATTTGATGACGTTATTTATAGTTATAAGCGGCTTATTTAGCCATATTTCAGGTTAAGTGGCGTCCAGAGGGGCATATTAACCAATATTAGTGACAAATATACACCTCTAACATTTTCTGCAATTTGAATATTTTTTCGGATTACGCAACTTTTCCATGATGTGAGGTGTTTCGTGTTTTTATGATGAAAAACACCTCAAAAGATAAAAAAGTTTGTCCGCCAGTTTCTCAATCCAAAAAAATTTTGAAATTCCAGATAAAGTCAGTGGTTTATATTTTATTATCAATAATACTGGTTAAGGAGTTCCTGGAATTTATAAACCTTTTTCATTTATGGCTATTTGGGCTCTTTATAACAACAAAAAATTAGGTTATCAAATTTTAACAAAACTGTGTACCGCATATTTGAAAGCAAAATGCAAAAAAATCGAACTCCATGAAGATTGGTTGAAGTTCATCAGTGATTTTTGGTAGGTATGGATTGAATATGAACCTTTCTCAAAATGCTTTTTTCTTTCAAATTACTCTCAACACCTCATGGAAAAAATTCTTCGAAGTCTCGAAAAACTTATTTTTATTTTTGAATCATCTGTCCATATAAATTAGCAATGTTCTGCTGTTTGTAATTTATTCTTATTCCATCGTTGGTAGGTTTTTTTTTATATATTTTTAGTGGGCTGCAAAATCTTGGACAGCCCTGGACTCTGATTTCTTTTTGTTTTCTCGTCTTCTATTACCCACTTCATTTATCGCTCCAATTTCCGTAACACCCTGTATAACTAATTTATCTTCCCTAAACATGTTGAAACTAATTAAACATCTCTCAATAATAAGACCTAATCAGTATCTATTACTAAATTGAATTATGTGTGGAATTTTCACTTATAATACCACGAGAGTTTCGATTATTACCCTCGTCTTCGTGTTCTCCAAAAAATTTCCGGTTTTTAGTTGGATCCGAATTGGTATTCGGTAAGAAAATTTCGCACTGAGATATTATCAAAACAATACTAGAATAATGACGATTTTCCATGGTATTGGCGTTCACCTAAAAACTTCAAAAAATTCATTATATTACATTCAATTGGTAAAGAATGTTAGCTGTGAAATTTCCACAGTAATTTTCATCTCGGCAGCTCTCAATTTTTTGTTGAAGTCATAAAACGGTGGAAAAAAATCGTTTTCAGTCAAAGAAAAACTGAACGACGACGACTGCGAAATCGCCACCACCTCCTTGCGAGTATCTCTGATGTGCCCTTTGGGCAAGATGCGAATGACGACGCCCTGTAGGGCGATCACGTGCAGCCACTTGCAGTGCTTCGACGCTTCCTTATTCCTGCAGATGAACGAACGGAAGCCCACGTGGAATTGCCCCGTGTGCGACAAGCCGTCGCTCTACGACAATTTGGTCATCGACGGGTGAGTTTTTCCATTAAATTTCAACTAGTGATGTAGTAAAGTAAGGTAAACTAGAGTTTATCGAACTACGTTACATATTTGAATGTTTGTAGCAAGTCAAAATTGTACAATAGACGCTGGTTTATCGCACAAACACTTTAAAATCATCCTGCGATTCATCAAAACAGTATGACAGGACACCAGCACAAATATATAAAATCTTGTAATGATACTCATGAACTTAATGATGAAATAAAAGCTAGCACTAACAAGTCACTGAGAAAGTAATTGAACTACATCCGCCGCGAAACTGTAATTGAGAAACTCATCTGCTGAATAAAAGCACTTCTTCATAAGGAATGATTCGATTTTCATTTTGAACTGGGAGTCATCGACTTGTCTTATTTTGATCGGAAGTTTGTTGTAGAAATCGAAGTTTGAAGAATTCTTTTGAGAAACTGCCAGTCTGTATCTAGTAGTTCTCAGTAAGTTACTTGACCTTGTTGGGTATGGATGAAAATCTGATTGTGAGGAGCTTCAGTCTATTTTTATGTATTCCAATAAGTGTGTGAAAAATTTATGCAGTAGATAAGTTCTCTAGAAACAGAACAGGAAAATTTAAATGTCCTCGATTATGAGAATTATTAATTATGAGAACCCCGTTAAGCTACTGTATTGTACGTAGATGTTTACTCAAATTAGGTTTAGTTTTTGCTCGTGATTTCATATCTTTTGTATAATTTCAATGAGCATATGCTCGTTAATAAATAAATAAATAAATAATAAAACGACCGACAAAAAAATTTCTTAATCGAGTACAAGCTATTTATTTTTTTCCAAAACAGTTCCTAAGAGAGATACAGCCTTTCAGAGTTCGGTTTTCAGCGTAGAATCCTCTGATGTTGATGAAAAAAAGAGTTGATAGTGAAATTTAGTGCCACTTTCTGAGCACCCTGTATAAACTTTCCAAAGATTGAGACAGCCGTAATTTGGCAAATCTCGAGAATTTTTGGTTTTAATCTTTAGGATTTAGATTTTTTTGTGGAGGGCTGTCAAAAATTTCGAAAATACTGAAATAATTCCGATATGCTATAATTCCTTTATAATTTTCGTTTTGCTTGTGTTGATTTAATGAATATTGAAATTACAAATTTCATATTTGCAGGTATTTCACTGAGGTGTTGAACTCTTCGATGCTGTCTTCGGAATGCAACGAAATCCAGTTGAACAAAGACGGCACTTGGAGTGTTCAAGTTCCTGAGAAAAAACAGATCGAGAAATGTAAAGAGACCTCGATTATCGGCATCGATGATTCCATAGAAATTATCGGCGACGATTGTGGTAAGTAACTCATTCCTTTGGTGATTAAACAAATAATTCTTTTACTGTCTTTTCTGATATCGTCTCCATTTTGATTCTGTGAGATGCCTACCAAACTACAATTTTTTCAATCGATACATACAAACAATTGTATTCCCAAACAACTCCATTACATTACATATGATTCCAACAGAAAAATACAAGAACCTAATGTCAAAACATGAATATTATTAGAGTTTTAGTTTTTTCACTTGGACGTCGAAATTATATTGGAGTAAGGTATCGAAAAATTCTTTGAAAGTATAGTATATTTGCAGAGGTTATAGAGAGATCAATGAGAATGAATTTTGTCAACACAGTCGAAATTCCATGAATAAAAAATTGTCTTACTCAAAATACTAATGCTCTTGAAAATACTTGCGGATTACGGTAACAGATTTGATATCTCATCGACTTCAAGAATAATGTGAAAATATCAGCGAAACGAAACTTACACATGTATGTCTTTACTACAAATATATTGAGTTAGTAGTTGAGAAGTTATTATAATTTCAATCATTGTTTTTTTAGAAATAGTGTGTTCGAATCCCTGCGCCACCTCCGTCGTGGAAAAGCAGGAGCCCGAGAAGGTGGAGGTAAAGAAAAAGGAGGTGGTGGACTTGACTATATCGGATTCGGACGATGACGAACCTCTGGCGAAACGAAGAGCCGTCAATCCAAAACCAGGTACGTGATCTCACCGACCGATGATGGGTTTTTTTCGGGCAACGGCCGGAAATCCCGTGGGAATTTTTGTTTTTTTTTTTATAAGGATTTGCGAAAAAATTTCTTGCAACTGAATGTTCGCAACTGAATATCCTAATGTTATCATCTATGTACAGGGTTTTCCCGGAAATTTTTCCACCTCATCCACAAGTTATTTCGAGGGTTATCAGAAATTAATGGATACTGAAGTTTAACATTTTTTCTGAATCATCAGGATTTCTTGTCAAAAATTATTACGGCAAATGTCATATTTTGATATGTTGTCATTATTTTTTTCTCAATAGAACCACTTATATATCATCTCAAATCTTTAGAAAGAGGTATTTTTTTAAGATTTCAAAAATATATGCATTTGCTCTATTTCATACATCCGTTTTCGAAATATTAGCGTTCAAATATTTTAACAAATGTGAATCATCATTCACTAAAATATAGTAGTAATTTGCAAAGTTATATAAAAACATTATGAATCCATCAATACTTTCTGAAAGTAAATTCTGAAGATTTGAAAAAATATGAAGATTTTATTCGCAATATTTTTTGTTAACTCTCGGAATACGCATGTTTTTGAGTCACCTTGTGGAAACTTTTATGATCGTGCGATCCCGACTGGATTTTTTTTTTGAATTGTGGAGCTCAATGACCTTGTGTTTATTACCAAAAACGGCCACATTCCAAAACAATGCAAGACCTAGTATGTCTACTTCTATTTTTTTTCTCCGTCTATAGTTCGGAAAATTTTCATATTTGCAACATATGGGAAAAGTTTTTATTGTTTATTGTTAGAATTTCCTGACGAATTTGCATTATATAGGTCGATTCATCCCTCTCTGTACTCTCAAAACAGGCTATAGTTTAACACAGTGGAGTTTTGTAATGTTCGTAATGTTGTAAAGGTAAAAATCCGTGTAAAGTTTTCATCTAAATTATTGAAAGTTATCGTGATTGTACTGCCACATATTCTGTAATTTATTTTTAGCGTAATTACATTTTCTGAAATAACTGTTATTCTTTCCTTTTTATTTTTTCTTCAATTTCATTCCATATATTTTCCTAATAATACTATCTACAGAGTGATCCATTTAAAAGTCCCTTTGGAGACTTTATTTGTCCGATTTCTGCTTTTGTTCTGAATGGGTAATAGAAATTTAAAATGAAATTCAAAATTTTAAGGCCTATTTCGAACTAAAAAAATCAAAAAAATGTGTCAGCTGCAAATGAAAGTGGCTAACTATTTCACTGTATTTGTGATATGTACTTTCAAAATTATGTCATAATTTCCCAGAATGAAATTTTTCCAATAGAATGTTATAATATTGAAATACAAATTACTATATTTTCAGTATCTAGAGTTTCTTCTTGTTCACAATTTTATTCATATGAAGCTCATTCTGATCATCAGTTTAAATTATAAAAATTCATGTAATTTATAATTGACTTATATTGGGACAAAAAGATTCTATTAAAAATCATTCTTTCGATGAAGTTTTGATAATATATCCATTTGAAAGTATCACGAGAGTCTACTGTTTTGGTCATATTTCATTTGAAAACATTTTCGAGTGCCTTGAAATGAAAATTTCGAATTTTATTCTGAATTTTGGTACCAAAGTATAGACTGAAGTTTTTAGATTGTGCTGCTTTTACATGGTTCATTCTATGTGTATAATTTGAAGACGGACAGAAAATGTGCTAAAAGAATTTGAAGAATTATTCAGATAAAGGGTGTTCTTCTAATATTCGATAAATTTAATAGTTTGTTCAATTGTGGCAGATTCAGAATAAAGTATTGTTTTTGGTGTTTGAGAAGAAAGAAGAGGCTTTCGTAAAAGTTTTAATTATTTTTCAAAAAAATGTGTCCTTACAGGTAAGCTCTAATAAATCCTAATGAACGGTAAGTTTCCTTGGTTTTTGTTTTTTGATAACATATGAAATTATAGTGATGCTGAAAATGGTCCTCTCTCACACAAAATTTGATTTGAAGATACCATAAACAATTCAGATTCACATCACTATAATATTATAAGCATTGTTTTCATCAATATTTTAATCAATCTGCTATATCTGTCAATATTGACACTTTGATTCAAATTTTTTATTCTTCTTAGTAGAGTGAAATGACAATGTGAAAATGGTTTATATTTTGTGGACAATTCTATAAAATAAAGATCTCAAAGTATTATGGACAATTGACATTTTTTGACAATTTTCAAATTGTCATAATTTTTTCGATACTTTCTCAACCCTCGTATACCAGTTATAAACGACGATAGACATACCATCGATGTTGAAAACGAATTGAAATGAGAAAATTTTCCTAGTTTTTTTTTTGGGCTTTCCTCACCTCGTTTCTAACAAATCAGAATAGAAATTATATTAATATCAGAGAGAAATATATTATTATTCTTGTGCTGAAAACAATGAGATAAGTGAATTTTCATCTTTGTCTTCCATATTTTTTTTTGAAAAACAAGGTGTCACTGACAAATAGAGAATTCTTATTGTTCAGAATCGAGGAGAGAAAATCCTAGAAAATCTAGATTAATCAAAAACACTATTTACTTATAATAAATCAGAATAAAATATGAAAACCCTGTACTTTCGGAAAGAAGAATAATGAAATTCGGAAATGGAATTAATAGAGTTCATTTTTACCTAATTTATATTTGATGAATAGTTAGCTTTGATTTGAAAACATGAAGGGAGTTGGCATCTTTAACTTCTTGTGGTAATTTATTATATTGATTCAAACCCTTTTACAGTAATATTTCCATAGATTTTGATAATTCACATCTTGGCAGGTGAAAATTGTTAATATTTATTGTTTCATAATCATAAGCACTTTTTCTATACTTTCTATACTAGATGAAGTATTCAATATTCCTTAAGAAACATAATTATCATTTCCATTATCATCATTATTATTATTCACGTATTGTGGTCGCCCTGTAGACTCGACGAGCCTGTCGTCGAGCAGCAACCAGTCGCGAGCGACGGCGACGCCCGGCCCGTCGTCCGTCAGCAGCTCCGGCTGCCCCGTCAGCCCGAGCGTCATCAATCTCGACAGCCCTTCGCCGCCGCCGCGATCGCCCCCGCCGCCCGCCGCCGCCCCGCCCGTCGAGCCGCCCTTCGCCGCGCCCAACGGCAGCATGCCCTTCCTGGACCTGGAGGGGGACGGGGCGGGCGCGGGGGGAGGCGTCGATTTCTCCGCCGCCGTCGGGTTTTGAACGCGGTCGCGTCCAGTGAGTGAGGAAGACGTTTTGGGTTGTGGCGGGAGGGGGGGATAGCCGCGAGTTGGTTGAGTTTTCGTCACGAAATTCCGAGTTGAGTTTTTTTTTTAATGTTCCGAGATATAGCCGATATTAAGTACTCATAGAAATATTCCGAGTTTTAACCAAGATAATTGAGTTTTTGTCACAAAATTCCGAGTTATAGTCAAGATTATTGATTTTCTGAGTTATAGCTGAGAGAATCTAGTATGCGTTGAAACATTCCGAGTTATAGCCAATATAATTGGATTTTAATCACAATACAAAGAGTTATAGCCAAGATTACTGAGGTTTTGTCATAAAATTCTGAGTTATAGTCAAGATATTTGAGTTTTTTTTCAATGGTCCGAGATATAGCCAATATCAAGTGCTCATACAAATATTCCGAGTTATACCCAAGATAATTGAGTTTGTATCACAAAATTCTGAGTTCTAGTCAAGATTATTGAGTTATAGCTGAGAGAATCAAGTATGTTTTGAGAGATTTTGAGTTATAGCCAATATAATTGGATTTTGATCACAATACAAAGAGTTATAGCCAAGATTATTGAGGTTTTATGATAATATTCTGAGTTATAGCCAAGATAATTGAGTTTTTATCATAATATGCAAGATATATCCAAGATAATATAGTCAAGATTATTGATTTTCTGAGTGTTCACTGAGGAAATCAACTATTCATCGAAACATTTCGAGTTATAACCAAAATAATTGGGTTTTAGTCACAGTAGTTAAAATGAGTTATAGCCAAGATAATTGAGTTTTTGTCACAAAATTGTGATTTAAAGTCAAGATTACTGATTTTTTCACACTGTTATGATAATTGTTATTTTTGTCAGGATATTCCAAGTTATAGCTGAGGAAATCAAGTTTTCGTCATTTTCGATTGTCAGTTATAGCTGTGAAAATTGAGTGTTTCTTGAAATTTTCTGAGTAATAACCGAGATAATTGAGTTCTAGCCAAGATGATAACGTTTTCGTTGAAATGTTCCGAGTTATAGCTAAGAAAATCAAGTACTCATTGAAATATTCCGTTATACCCAAGATAATTCAGTTTTTGTCACAATATAATGAGTTATAGCCAAAATAATTGGCTTTCTCTCGAAATTTACTGAGTTATAGCTGAAAATATCTAGTTTTCGCCATAAAATTGTCAGTTTTAGCTGAGAAATCAAGGATTTGTTGGAATTTCCCAAGTAATAACCGAGATGATTGAGTTCTAGCCAAGATGATGAAGTTTTCATTGAAATGTTCCGAGTTATAGCTAAGAAAATCAAGTACTCATTGAAATATTCCGTTATACCCAAGATAATTCAGTTTTTGCCACAATATAATGAGTTATAGCCAAAATAATTGGCTTTCTCTCGGAATTTACTGAGTTATAGCTGAAAAAATCTAGTTTTCGCCATAAAATTGTCAGTTTTAGCTGAGAAATCAAGGATTTGTTGGAATTTCCCAAGTAATAACCGAGATAATTGAGTTCTAGCCAAGATGATGAAGTTTTCATTGAAATGTTCCGAGTTATAGCTAAGAAAATCAAGTACTCATTGAAATATTCCGTTATACCCAAGATAATTCAGTTTTTGTCACAATATAATGAGTTATAGCCAAAATAATTGGCTTTCTCTCGGAATTTACTGAGTTATAGCTGAAAAAATCTAGTTTTCGCCATAAAATTGTCAGTTTTAGCTGAGAAATCAAGGATTTGTTGGAATTTCCCAAGTAATAACCGAGATAATTGAGTTCTAGCCAAGATGATAACGTTTTCATTGAAATGTTCCGAGTTATAGCTAAGAAAATCAAGTACTCATTGAAATATTCCGTTATACCCAAGATAATTCAGTTTTTGTCACAATATAATGAGTTATAGCCAAAATAATTGGCTTTCTCTCGGAATTTACTGAGTTATAGCTGAAAAAATATCTAGTTTTCGCCATAAAATTGTCAGTTTTAGCTGAGAAAATCAAGGATTTGTTGGAATTTCCCAAGTAATAACCGAGATATTTCAGTTTTTATTACAATATAATTAGGTATAGCTGAAGAAATCATGTTTTTGTCTGTCACAATATTCTGAATTATACATTTATTCGATATTTCGACCAATAATCGGAATGTTTCAACTAAAAAATCTGAGATTATTACGCAGAATCCACACTTTGACAAAATTTAAATTGAGTGAATTATCCTCAAAAAAATATTGAGTCTAATTTATTACAAGATTGAGCCTCAATAAGAAATTAAAAATGTTCCAAAATGTTGGAGTGTAGATATTACAGGATGTTGAAGTTATTCATATTATGTTCAAATCACATTATATCTTAAAAAATAATGTACATTAACCGTTGCGAATTTTTTTTCGTACTTGAAGTGTCCCTAAAATAAGGACGAACATTTGACAAGAAAATTACATTGGTGGAAATGAAACGATGGTTGTTACCACTTAGATTTTACATTCACAGCTATGGGCCTTTAGTATCATCTCTAACTTTTTTTCAATCGCTATTCGATATACAGTGAGTTTCAAAAAGTTTGTGCCATATGGAAAATTTTTTCATTATCGGTTCATCAGAAAATTTTATTCTTGATAAAAATTGGGGCATTGCAAATAATCTGCAGTTCAGTTTTAAAAATTCTATTTATTGTTTTCAATTCAAAACAACTTATCTGGATGTCGAAGTTTGTTGACCTCTTGAAAATTCAGAATTTCGACAACTGAAGTAAAAGTTTTTTGCAATGCAACAATTTTTATTGAAAACAAATGGATGATGAAAAAGTTTCCCACATGGTGCTAAATTTGAAAGTCACTGTACAAGAGATTTATATATTTACCCTACCAACCTACTATTTTTTAAGTCATTATTTATATCATTGTTCATAAAAATATCATTCTAGTGTTTAGTTTAAGTTGATGTAATATGATTATATTTATGGAATTTGTTTTCCTTGGGTGAGAGAAAATAGATTTATCTCAAAAATTCACATAATTTTTAATATTATTCATGTTACATAGAGGTAATGTTTTGTTCATGTTCAGTTATCTCCCAATAAAAGTTGATACCTGGTCACGATCGTTTCTGTAGGTAAAATTAACCTGAAACAATAATGAATGAGCAGAGTGTTCTTTGAATCGATTACCTACTTTATGCTATGTTCGTCCAATATATAGTTTGCTGCAGATGGAAAATGCTCACTTAGAATGGCGAGTTTGGGAATAGTACCTTTTTAGAACAATCTCACACACAATTTTTTTAGTATATAACAGAAGGTATTCAAACAGACTCTGAAATACTCTTTTGGAATGAGCTTCTGGAATGTTTATACCTTAAAAGTACTTTTTTGAAAAAACTCACGAGATATTTATGAGACCAACTAGTGGGGATTTTATTGGTGATAGTAATTTGGAATAATGATTTTTTATGACAAAATTCGTAGGGATTTGAATGGATATAGTACTTTATGGGGACAAACTCGTGGGTATTTACATCAAGACAGTACTTTCAAAGAAACAATAGTTATCGAATGTTGTGTTATGAGAATTATTGTAGAATATTCTAGTTCTTGCAACAAAAATTTTGGGATATTGATTTGAAGACATATTTGTTTTCAGGACGAAATCATTGGTATTGAGATATTTTGTGGACCTCCGTATAAAGTGTTTATCACTTTCTGGACAAAACCAAGGGATATTAGAGTGTTTTTATTTTCGGACAAACTCGCAGAAGGCATCTTAATGTTTTGATTCGCTGAGAGTATACCAATCCACGAAAAAACAACATCAAAAATATTCTCATTCATTTATTAGCCACGCTTCTCACACTCTTCCCGTCCCCCGAATCCACCCCCTGTCCCCCCTCGCAAGTCTCCGCCACGTTGAACACCTCCCACCTAGCCATAGCCGCGTGGATAGCTTCGAACTCGCTGTTGACGAAGGCCTGGAACTTGCCGCAATGCTCCGACAGCTGCCCCTCCAAATACCCCATGTGGGTCTTCAGGCTCTTCACCAGGTCCCTCTTCAGCTTCTCCTCGAAGCTGTCCACCTCCGCCGGCGAGTCCGCCATCTCCGGACAGCTCTCGTTCAGCGTCGTCGCCGACGAGGTCGAGGCCGGCAAAGCGAAGCTGGCACTTCGCTCGAAAACCATCCGGTTCACCGCGCAGCTGTGCGCTTTCTCGCTCGCCAAAGGCTTCACGGGCTCGCGCAGGTCGTACACGTACACGTGCCCGTCCTCCAGCCCCGCCGCTAGGTGGACCTCGTCGAAGCTGAGCGCGCTGCAGGTCACCGGCTGCGGCAGGTTCATCTTGAAGACGCTCTCGCAGCTCGATTGGTCCGAGACGCACACCTTGCGGTCCAGACCCGTGGTCACCAGGAGCCGCGGCTGGCTGGCGAAGCTGATTCCGGTGATCGAAGCTGAGTGCTTGTGCCAGCTGGAGAGGGTGCGTTGCTGCTCGAGGTCGCGCAGCAGTACGGCGCCTGACGAGGTGCCGGTGGCGATGAGATGTTGGCAGCTGGGGTGGAAGGTTACTGAGGTGCAGGGTTCCAGGTACTCGGCCGCTCTCACGAAGCTGTTGCTTCGATCCGAGTCGGAGAAGAAGCTGAGGGAGCGCTCTGTGGCGATAGCTAGACGCTCGTCGGTGCTGTTGAACTCTAGGAGTTTCACAGGGCTTTCTAGGCTTGAACAAGAGATGGCCCAAAGATATGAAAGTATACAGGGTGATTGATTGAAACGGTTCATTAGACGTGACTGGCTAACCTGCCAAGGGATCATTTTGAAAGTTGGGGTGATTGCATAAGCGAACCCGCTCGATCTTTCTGAAATAGTTTCAATGATGCCGTGATGCCGCTTCTACCGAAAATCAGTAGGAACTTTGATATTCCAAATGGAACACCCTGTGTATAATATCATTTTCAGAATCTCCAACGATTTTCTGACAATAATTCCCTATACCTATCTGTGAGCGTTTTTGGGTAGATAATTATTTTGTATTTTTTTTTCTTAGGAAACCTGACTATTCAAAAAAGTCGATATTTTTCTACTAGGTCTGTAAGACACACAAAAAATCATAAGGATGCCAAAGAGGATGAATTCAGCTCCTTCGAGGATCATTCTCCTTCTTTTTGACTTCCTGAATGTATTAAGGGAGGTATAAAAAGTATCCTGTGTGACAAATGAAACTCTGATTGGCTATGAATCCTATCGAAATAAGAATGTTAACTTTGTTTTTTGCACTCATCATGCGATGGGATTTTTTTTTGGTAATCGCGTATTCGACCTCAGCAACCCGAATTTCACAATAAAAACGTGCGCAAGCTTATATTTTTCGAGATATTCTAGGAAAAAGTGTGAAAATTACCCTTCTTGTTTCGGCCTGTTTTGGGTAGGCACCATAGCCATTCGAAGTTCAATTCATCGTCTTTTAGCATCTTTGATGAATCCTTCTTTCATATGGAAGGCGCTGTCAAATATCAATCTGTGATATTTTGACTCACAGAACTAGTGATTCTGACGTAGTTTCTCATTCGACAGCGCCGTCCATATGAAAAATGCTGGATCCACCTTCCTCCAAGATGCTGAAGAACGTTGATTCAACTAATTCGAGGATGTTTTACCTTCTATTTGACTTCTTGAATGTTCAAGGAAGGTATAAAAAGTATCCTGTGTGAGAAAAGAAACTCCATGCCTACCCAAAACGAGCCGAAGAAAGAAGGTTAATTTTCATACTTTTTCCTGGAATATCTCGAAAAATATAAGTTTTGCGCACGTTTTTATTGTGAAATGCGGGTTCCTGAGGTCGAAATTCGTGAGTACCATAAAAAAAAATCGAAAAAAAAAACCCATCGCATGATAAGTGCAAAATTACCTTAACTTTCATACATTCTCCTGGATTATCTCGAAAAATATAGGTTGGCGAACGTTTATATTGTGAAATTTCGGCTCCAGAGGTCAACATACGCGAGTCCAGAAAAAAAAAAAATTACCATCGCTCATACCAACTGAATTGAAATATAGTGATCAGTTCCGATTCTAACCTCGTCAGCTTCCTAGCTACACTCCTAGTCTTGGTGTCGTACAGAACGACGTCCCCTTCGCAGCTGCCCAGCGCCAGGGTCCTCTTGGTGTTGCGCTTGAAGCTGAGCGCGCTGACGTGCTTCAAGGCTTGGATGGTGTGGACGAGGTTCACGTTGGTCCTGTCCTTGGAGGACAATATCTGAGGGTGGTTGTCCTCTTGCAGAACGGCTATGTAGCCGTTGTCGTGGCACCAGGATAAGTCGGTGAGGGGCGAAGCTGCGCCCAGAAGCTTCTTCGGCCTGTAGACGGAGATCGGGCGCAGCTGATTGTCCGACAGGGTGTGGAGTTTCAAAACGTTGCCTGCCGAGGCGAACATTTCGCGGGACTTGGATTTTCTAGCGATCTATTAGCTGTCATGTGTCAGCTAGATGGTACGGGGTGTTGTTGTTATTATAGACGCTCTCGATCGAAGATTCGTCAATATACAGGGCGAGTCAAAAATGTGTACCGAGCTTTCTGGGGGTGATAGACCATTGAAAAATAAGTGTAGTTTGATGATTAAACTCATGGCCCAAAATGCCACCCGATTGAAATTTTGTGCATGAATGTATGTTGTCAGAATACATTTTTTCGTCACACTTCCACATTTCTGATATTGTTATAAAGGGTGTTTTCAGAGGGTGAGTCATGATTTTTTGTAGAAAACTTTTTTCCCTGTATTATTTTCGGTGAAAAAACAGGAGCATTCGATGGAGCGAAGAAAATTACATGAAAAAGCAGCATTTGCATTTCCGAAGCACTCGCCAAGCATTAGAAGCATATCAGTTTGTTCAGAGAACGAATAACCTGCCATATTTCTTAAAATCTCAGTTGATAATCGCAGTGATAAAAGACACAGAAAAAACACACGAACAAATCGACTACAACAATGTTGACTCGAATGTTGATGACATGAACGTCAAAATTGAGAACAAAATTATTCATCATGGCCTGCTAAAATATTGTTGCCGATAAATCTTGCGATAAATAAAATCAATCTGCTGATATCATGTAACTTCAAAAACTCAAATATCTCACGAACGGCTCAATTTTTTGTATTCGAATAAGAGTATCTTTTTCATGTAATTTTCTTCGCTCCATCGAATGCTCCTGTTTTTCCACCGAAAATAATACAGGGAAAAAAGTTTTCTACAAAAAATCATGATTCACCCTCTGAAAACACCCTTTATAACAATATCAGAAATGTGGAAGTGTGACGAAAAGATGTATTTTGACAACATACATTCATGCACAAAATTTCAATCGGGTGGCTTTCATCATCGTTCAGAAGTTATGCGGAGAAATTATTTTAATTTTATCAACTTTGGAAGGATATACATATCTCCCTTAATATGCATTTTGGGCCATGATATTAATCATCAAACTACACTTATTTTTCAATGTTCTATCACCCCCAGGAAGCTCTGTACACATTTTTGACTCACCCTGTATATTCTCTACTAAAATCCAAAAGCCATTGAAATGAAATTGAAGATGTGTGATATTTGTAGTTTGGAATAAATTATAAGAAAAAAAGAGAACATCTGTTATTATATACTTCCTTACTTTGCGTCTTTGAATTTTTGTTTTTTTTTTTTTCGTAAATCAAAAATTAAAAAGGTTCCTCCCCGGCGGGGAATCGAACCCCGGTCTCCCGCGTGACAGGCGGGGATACTGACCACTATACTACCGAGGATATAATAGCTGGCGCAAAAATATCTGACTTCACGTAATATGTGTCAAATTGCTTATACAAGTAATAAATTTCAGATCTCGATGTTTTGTAGTCGAATGGTTCGGTTGTACGACGGCTCTGTACTGTCATCTTGAAAAGTTGTAACTATAAATTAGGAGATTATAAACACTGTGTCTCACTTTTCCCTTCTATCTGTAGGTATCTTCCGTAAGAATTTTGAGTTAGAAATCTGATGAATTGAAGCGATGCTTCGATGATTGTCCAATAGATGGCACAGCCGATGCAAATCAAATATTTTTCTTACTAAATATTACTCGAAACTAATAATATACACCATATGTTGTACATTATCTTTCGATTCCTCATTCGATTTTGGTATGAGTATTCTACGATATTGATAGAGGAAATGCACTGAAGTGCAGTAAAACAACGTTCAAAATGACACTCAGGTAGGGCGAAGTTCAATTTTTCTGACGTTATCAACAAAAATCATCAATAATGATATGAAAATTGGATAAACGAGAAATAATGCTAGAAACATGTGTCGTCTGGTCTTCTAATTATTAATTTATAGTGTTGAAGTTCAAAATGAAAACATAGAATTATTTGACTATTTTTCGAACAAATGTTCCGATAGCGACCATCCATCTTGGCGGAAACGAAAGATTGATTAACAAAAGATAGATTATTCAAATCATTGTTTTTTTCACGTTCACATTCATAAAAATTGGTTCAATCAATTGGAATAATTCTATTGACTCAAACATCATGACTTCAGCTAGCATGATCCGGTATGGTCTAGTGGCTAGGATACCTGGCTCTCACCCAGGAGGCTCGGGTTCGATTCCCGGTACCGGAATACTATTTTTTTTAATTTCCCAAAAATCATTTATTTTACCATTCATTTTTTCTACCAAACCGTAACATGATAGAAGAAGCAAATATACTCAAATTTTGAATGAAGATGCCATAGCCAGGCCATTGGTATCTGCTTTGGTCCAAGATGAAGTCGTTGACCAGAATAAAACTAGCCCCGATGACACACCCGAAACTGAAAGTCAAAGCGAATACTAGAAGAAGCCTTGCGACAGGAGGAGAACAGCATCCGTAGGAGTAGCCTCTATCGTACAGGACATGGGATGGAATCATATTAACGAATAACTGAAAAAGTTTGGTTAGAATAATGGCGGACAAGGTTTATGCACTTGTTGCTTCTGGCAACAAGTGCATAATTGAATTGAATTTCCAGGTTCTTATCCTATCTAGAACTTCTGGCATTTTCCAAAACACTTTTCAATATGAATTCTGTATAAAAATTAGGATAAGTTTTTGACAATACAAACGTCAAATGTATCATAAGTCATAACCTAATATTTCGGTGAGGTCAGGACTCATACAGGATGTTTGTGGCATAAATTCGTGATAATTTATTCACATGTACAGACTGTACGAGTATGTACAATCACAATTGTGACAAAGTTGAGTAATCTGGTATTTGCTGATATAGATTTTGATACATTCCAAATATGTCCGGACAAATTTTAAATTTCTTAAAATTGTTTTAATTTCTTCCTGGCCATATTCGAGGAGATATTTCAAAATAGTTGTCATTTCGAATTGTCAAAATCGAATTTTTGATAATTTATTTCTCAAGGCTCGACCAGAGTTTAATGAAATGGAAATAGTTTGTTGATATCTTGTTCGATGTTTTGGACCTATTACTCGCCCACGTGGCAGAATTTTTGTTTTTTTACATAAAAAATACCTAGCTTCCAGTATTTTTTTCCGAATGTCCTAGTCGGAGAAATCAAAGATACAACTTCTTTGGCTCTTGAGTTTTCGAGGATTAAAATAAAAACAAAACCATCTGATTATTCGAAATAATTATTTTTATTGACACATTTCTCCTTGTGTTTTTAATTTTTTCCAAGAAAATGAAGCAAGTGACGAAAAAATTCGAGAGCAGAAAAGTTTCCAGATATTTTTCAGATAGTAGGTAGATAATAAAACATCGATTTCTATTCAAGATACTGGAACACAGAAAAAACGCGATTTCTATATATATTAATAAAGTTCATTTCGTTCATCGATCACTGAATTCTCAAACCTACTAAAAACGACGATTAAATTGTTTTCAGTTTTCATCGCTTGGAATATACCGGATGTTCGTTGCCAACCAATCAACGGTTAATTTATTCATCACGTTAACATGCAGATTGCATAGGCTCGGAACGTCTGATGAATAGGCTCCAAGCCTATTCCGATACATACATATTACCTAATTGACGGTCAATAATTATTCAACAATTGCAATAATAATCTTGTATATGCAATTACAGCTCTCCTCTGTCCGATACCTTGTTGAACGAGCGTTTCTGTATCCTCAGTAGGCGAGGGGAGAGAGAAACAAACGAAGCACATGCTAGACCCGTAGTTGCCAAACAACCGTTAATTTTCCCAGAAATCATACTTATTTTTTTTCATTGTGCATTTCATTGTGATCTTAACAATTATTCAAAGCATCATAGTTGAACAAATCAAATATATTGATAATTTCAAATTTGTTTCGTTCCATATCCATTCTTTATGAATAGTCAAATCTATAATATTCACATTTATAATGATAATTATTTTCATGGATAGTTCAAGTTTCAGATCTTCTGAACGCTCTTCGAAATCACTGTGAGCTCTTGTAAAATTACTGTTATGGTATATTGAACAAACCAAGTAATGGAAAAACCGTGTTCTGTAGGGGAGCTACGGATTTCCGGTAGAGACATTTGGCAATGCGGCAGAGACCTCCGCATCGCCATCCAGCACGGCAACGCCTCATCGTCGAATTCTGCTGGAACAACGGTCGGCGCGGCGGTTGTTCCAGCGGAACGGCTTTCATTCGAGCATGAGGAGACTGACTTTGAAAAAGCCTTTTCATCTCCTTCTCGTTGTAATACAACATATCTGTTATTTGCCGGTTTCTTTTGAATAAAATACGAGTTTGGCGTGTAAAATGGACTGCTTATAAGGCCGAACTTCGCCGTAATATCGGAGTATAGATGAGGAGATGGGTCATCGTAGATGGCTGGTTTATTTTGTCAGGGCCAACTATCTAATAGATGCAAATTGACGTGTCGTAAAGTGTTAATAATTAAAGCACACTTTGGAATGGTGTTTTGCTTGCTTTAGGCGCTTTTGCTAAACAATGGATATACCTATCTATTTGTATAAGCGTCCATTTAGGTGTTCTTTCAAGCAACACTCTTATTTGTAGTGTATCTACATTTTATTATACTGACTAGATAGGTAGATTCATAATAATTTTACACGTTGATTTGGCAAACGTTTTCCATTGTTGCCCTACACCTCGCAATTTGTAGTAGTATACCCATACCTAATATAAATCATAATAATATGTACGTACACCTATTATGATTTCTACGGTATCATATCGAAAATATTTAGTTGTTTTCCGTTTCGTTTCCGTTTCCTAACTCAATAAATTTTTACATCATTCTTAGAATATTACATTTTTGAGCAACCAAGTAGGTATGTATGGACTTACACCAGAAAATATTACTTTGTAATTATTGTAGGTATTTTAACTCATGATAATACGAAATTCAGTAGATGCTAGTAGATGCTTTAGACATTTTCTAATATTTATTCATCAAAAAATATGTGTTTCCATCAAATGGTATCCCCTATACCTATTTGAGTTCAAGGTAAAGAAAACGTTAAGATGAAATATTACATATTCACCTACATACTTTTCTTGAATGTTCCGAAAACTACAATTCGTTCATCACTATATTTATATAAAAGCAATTTCCTCCTTCTCAATCGCCCTGTATAATTCGACACGCATTTTTTGTGTTCTCGAATCATGTGCCTCGAGAACGTCGGCTGATATCCGAAACGGCCCGCCGATCCGGCAACGCCGCTCTCCGCCGAGGAAGGACGGCCGTCGGGCGAGTCCGCCGCCGCTCGGGTGGTTCGAGTAGCCGCTGTGTGCCTTGTGGCTGCTCGCCGTTGATACTCTGCCGAACGGTATGTGCTAACGAAGAGGACTTTCGTGACTGTAATTCGGTGAATTTCTGCTTTTTGTGTGATGTGGACAGCCGAAAACGAGCGGGTTTCGACGGAAGGATGTGCGATTTGTGAGCGGTGTGTAGTGTTTTGTTTGTGACCGCTGCTGGATTACCCACCGAATTGGATTTATTGTTGTGCAGTGCATTGTTGGATACGATTCGTGAGGAAAACCTGGTAAGCAACGAGGGCGGGTTGTTTTTTTCTCGATTTTCCAGGCGATTTCGTACGTATCTTTGTTCTCGGAAAACGATATAATGCAACTCTGCGTATGACTATTTCTGTCGGTCGTAGTGTCGTCTCTTTTCATTGCTGACGCGGAGGGTATGCGTTTCATCAACGGAATACATAACAACATTCCGTCGCTCTTCAACATCTGCCATCCAGTATCGTCCGTCTCTTTCTGAAGCCGTAGTGTGAAATTGGTATCGTTTCTCCGATTCGTGCCATTCTGTGGCCATTTTGAAATTGTGGTTTCCACTTTGAGTTTTTCTTCGTTCCTGGAAACTGTTAACAAAGATCACATTCCTCTCCATCATCTCAATTAACTTTTTGTCGTGTCGAACGTATATAAAACCTAGGAAATGACGTTGCCAGATGGTGAATGTACTTTGGTTGATTAGAAACAACAAAATCATCCACTGGAAACAATGGGAAATATACCTAAATTATGCTCTTTGTTGTTGGTTCCAAGAAACAGGAGTCTTTTGTTTTGTTGGAACGGTTATTGGGAACGAAATTTTCTCTTGATCTTTATGCAAATAACTCTCGAATACCTGAGCTCGTTGAATTAGGTATTAGGCTTGTTTGAAAGGCTTTAATCATAACCCTCTTGGCTCATAATTGATGGGTTTGTTTTATCTGATGAGTGACATCATTGAGGTTGAAACTTTTCATCTCCCATCGAGCAATGACGACGTAAATATAGAACTAGTAGCAGCCCTGTTTATTCAATGAAATAATGATGAGATCTGGGATAAACCACAATAAACAGGAAGTTGTAATCTGGTACAACGTCTGTGCATTTCGATATGCCCTATTGTATTTCTATGTACTGAACTCGAGATTCCTAATCTCGATTAAACTTTGAGCTTAATGAAAACGTGTCTGCTTACTGCCTGCTATGAAAATGATACGTCAGATACAGGGCGTTTAACAGCGGTTTCCAATTACCCAGTTTGCGTTACTCATTATCATAAATAGAAAAAAATTATGATAAGTAGGAAGGTACTTGATGGAAAGTTTTCATTGATGTTAATGATCGTGCTGTCAAAATTGCATTCTACCTCAATGAATTTATGGAATCTGTAGACGGTAGACTAAGAAAAGTAGGTAGGTAGGTATTGGTTAGATGTCATTACGAGATCATTATTAATTCCTACATAAACTCTATTATCCAGATAGCTACCTATGTATGTTCAATATGGCACTTTCCATAACTTCTGCTCGTTTCATTCAGAATCTTCCTATTACATCAAGTCAGTAATGTTCAATAAGTTTAATATTATGGACCCCATACAGCGCCAAAGACTACTAGATGAACAGGGAAAGAGAGAGAGAGAGAACCGAGTCCATTAAAACGACTGGTGGTAGCAAAGCCGTGTTGCCAAATACCCTGCGACAAATACGGATTTCTGCTGTAGAAAAAAATCGTGTTCCGCAATGGATTGAAGTACAAAAATGCTTGTGATTGACAAGCTTCGTCATATCGATTTCATTATTTTCTTTACGGCTCCACTAGTTCCCAGACATATTTATGGCGCAGATCAAACCGGATTAAACTAATTAGACAGACCCAGGTAGATTGGGCCTACTACCTACCATTTCCAGGTATACAGGGAATCCCTGTTGACCTCGAGTTGACAAACAATACGTGTAAACAGTGTTGTTTTTATTTTCAATTCTTCTGATGTCTATAGAATTCGTAGTAAACAAAGAGGTTTTTTTTCACGTCAACCTAATCGTCTAGTATTTTCAAAACAAACCAATCTAGAAATGTGCACCAATACGAAGTAACACAGGATAATCGGGATAATACGAGCATGAATCAATAAAAATATCAAATTAGATTCAAAATAGGCTAGAACCATGTAATGATGTAGAAAAAATTCACCTGTGATAACGATCTGAATTTTAGAAAATTGATCAAATTCAAACAACAAGTAAAACTGACTCTCTTTGTTTTAGCACACTCAATGATCAATAAACTTCGCTAAACGATAGATTTGAGTCCTCAAACTCACAACATCAACTCGAATCGAATAAAAATAACTGACTATGCCTTATTTCTCAATACAGTGGCATGGCACATCAAAATGTTTTGAGAATGCCAACAGTCATGTGATTTTGCATCGCTCCGTCTCTTTTTTATGGTCGTTTCGATTCCTCTCTCTCTCTCTCTCTCTAAGCTCGATCTAGTAGAGTATATATCATATTATTTCTTTGGATGAAATGATGCACTGAATAGAACAATTGGAAGTACACTCGTTTTCTTAACTATTGTTGCAAAACAGCGTTACTCAACTTGTATAATAAACTATTTCCGGTAATTCGTCTTGGGAAACGGACTTGAAGAAAAAAAAAACTGTTCTTCAGTCACGATATTTATTTCTGTGTGAATCGCTTCGATGCTGTTACAGTGGCGCCATTATTTCCTCGTATTTTCGTAGCTGGAAATGTAAGTATTCCATTTCAGCGGGATCGTAGAATGCCATGAATTAACTAGCGGTAGCTTCACCGAGTGATTTATTCGTCTACGTCATCATTAGTCGGATTACCTCGTTGACAATGTGACAATCGCATTACATCGCGACCGACAGAATGCGATTTCCGCGCGGAAAAAAAATGTTTTTTTTTCTACGACAAGGTCCGCGCATTGATAACAATACGCGAGGTGACCCTTTTTTCATTTTCCTACTTTGCCAAGACACCGTGATCGACATGTTGTGCGAAATACATATTTCGTGTGGACGTCGAAATATGAGTGCAGTGTTGCCAAATACTCTAAGTTTTCATGAATTCCAGAATTTACTTCTACTGTACTTTGACAATTGCTCGGCAATGCTATTTGAAGTTCGTTAAGAAGGCTCGACAAATTATTTTCTTCGACGACAAACATGTTTTGGTCATTTAACAATTGGTGAATTTTCAAAGCGAACAAAACAACTTCATCCAAGTTAGACGGATCTGATTGATATATTCAGTCGAAATATGAGTGCCGTGTTGCTGTTTAAAAAAAAATTGAATGACATTTTCTACTTCTACAGGTCTTCGACAATTTCTCGACAATTTTTGGTCACAACGGCGATGCTATTCGAAGTTCGATTGTCGATTCATTGTAGTGGCTCTGTTAACTTGAAATTAGGTTAACAAAGCCACCCCATATAAAAAAACTAGGGGCGCGACAAATTCTCGACAATTGAAGAACTTGGTTCCATCGATTTTCCATCAAATGATTCTGCTAACTTCATAGCGATATTGATTTTTGTATACCTTTTGAACTTTGTCCAACAGACTATTTATTATCTTCTGACAATAAAGACTCTGGTTCGACTTATCAGTAATGATACTTAATAGGTACTCGAAATGAAGACTTATGACATCAGACGCTTCTTTAAACTACTAGGATTGCGGAAACCAGTGTTGTCAGATTTTCAGTCCAAGTACTTTGTCAAAAGTTCAGTAGAATGATTTTATGGTATACAAATATCAGGAAAGGATAACGAAATAAACCTATGACGTCAAAAAAATATGGTTTCTTAATAAACAGAAAAAGTAACATATTTCCAACAAAATAGAAACAAACAAAACGAATATAAAAAAAACAAAAGTCAACGTTCACCTAATTCTTGATTTAAAAATACTCACACATATCACAAAATGATGGTACATAAGTACTTGTAACAGGAACGAATAATATAAATAAACAACAAAAATACAAAAAAAAAATAAACCTAAGAGACGAAACCGTTATAGTAGAGGTATATAAAAAAATGAATTCAATCTGAATCAGATGAAGTATCGTCCTTTTTTGGTTTATACATAAACATAAATATCTCTAATAATCAATTATAGCTAATCTTAATGATAAATTAGTGTCACAGTTTTTTCCAGTAGATCTACTGAAAATTCAGTATATTTGGCAGCCCTGCCGAAAACACCGTTGACCATTCCCAGAGCTCCGAAGGAGAGTATCTTATCTGTCTAAAAAGAGAAAATCGATATGTACGCGTCAAGATCGCTCTGTTCGGAAAAAGAAATGAGAAATGATGTTCGTCGGCTTTATCTGTAACCTCGAGGGCCAGTATTGATAGATAGCTTTGATCTCCGGCGAAATTGAGATAAGCCTACTCTTATCGTGAATTATTATTCAGGAATACCATATCGAAGATATGATATTATTTACAGGGTGTTACAGAATTATGGGATCAAACTTCTAGGGGTTATTCATTGCGACAGTAGAAAACGTTTGAGTAGTGGATCCCAAAAGTGTCACTAAGACGAGTTTAGATTTAGAAAGACGATGCCGATTGCCTAAATAGTATTTATTGCATTTAATTTTTGCCTTTAGTACATGATATCATCATAACAATTGTTCAAAATGTCTCCCTCCAACCTGAATATACCGATTTCGGCGGACTTGACTAAAAATTTGATCCTCGTTTTGAATGATTTCGAATGCTGCTGTAATTCGTCCAATCAAGTCTTGCTCTATTTCTAATCAAGTTTCGTAGACTCCACATGTCCCCACAAGAAAAAATCTAGCGATGGTAAATCGGGTGACCTAGGAGGCCAAGAAACTGCTCCACCTCTGGCAATCCAACGATGCCCAAACAGCTGATTCTTTCCTGTGTTAAATCCTTGATCTTGTCAAATGTTTTCTACTGTTACACTGAATAACCCCTAGAAGTTTGATCACATAGTTCTGTAACACCCTGTATAATTGACGCGATTATTACTCGATTGAAATGGAACGATAGACACAATCTAGATAGACATGCTCATTTTCCGAGACATTCGCTTGTCACAGTATATCGATTGTAATATAATCGAAACTCGCATGCATTTCTGAAATTTCCAAGTATTCACGAGTTGACAATTTTTTTTCCAGTATCGAATGAGCGAACAGATACCTACTTTTCATCTAATGAGTAGAAAAACTATTAGGCATAATAAATTGCTAATAGAAAAACTCGAACACTAACAGTTTAATGGTGAACACTGAATTCCATAATTATATTTTTAACGATCCTGACCTGCTTCGAAGGAAATTTTAATGACATAATCATGAACGTAATGACCAGTTAATGGATCTAGTCGAGTTATACACGCAAACAGAGAAATAAATAGCGATTTCGATGCCACTTCAAGACTCGACTAGAATAGATTGTAAAAGCAATCGTTTGTATGATAAATATGCGCGTTGTCCCCATTATCACTTCGTTGCCTAGTAAAGTCTTTCCTGATGCTCACGACCTCCAAACTTTCAAGAAAAATTCCGACACCTTCCTTCTCTCCCAAAATTCCCCCGCTGGCTAACACGATGTTCCTCGAACATTGCAGGTTTTCCTTTCGGGTTGTCAGCAGATTGAAAAAAAATTGTTGCGAGTTGATTAGCTCAATAAGATTTTTTATCAAAATCACCAAAAACGTATCGGCGGTCCTCCAACCCATCTTTATCTTTTTTTTATCTGTGGGCAACACGAAAGGGAAACCTATAATGTTCGTGGAACATCGTGTTAGCCAGCGGTGGAATTTTGATTTTTCGTATTTGAATCATGATTCTAGAACATAACATGATGCCATGCTGGTGTTCTACAAGGATCTCTTTTGGCACTATCATTGTTTTCACTCCACATTGATGTACACAAAAAATCAGTCAGGATGTACACATTTGTCACCACAATTTATTACATCACTTTAGAACTATCTTACAGTGGTAGTTTCGCGAAAATGAAGTGGTAATCTGGACCTAGGCTAAAGCTGGACGACACCTTCTATATTTTCAAAAATTCCCAAAATTGTCGACATACTTCACAAGCAAGAATTTCTTACACATTTTCTACAACTATTTCAATAAATTCCCTTATGATTATATTAGCTAAGAAAATGAATCTCGAATATGGTTTTTCCACATTTCTACAGGTTATATGCTTTTAGGAATTCCTTACAGCAGCCCAGACGATTGATTATCGATAGATATCGTATACACCACCGATTTTAAAGTTGATTTGAAGCGATTTCAATTTTCATAGTTGAAGGAGTCAAAATGTCTTTATAATAATCGAAGTAACCCCTGTAGGTGGAGTGCAAAAATTTTTTACTTCGTGAAAAATGTACCATATTGAATATGACTGTACCATGCACTCGCCCATCAGTACCATTGGTTGTTCGCGAAAAGAAATATATTCGCCAAGATACGTCAAGTACCTAGTATAGTAGTCGACACAATAACCTGCACATAAAAAACATCAATGAACTCTGCTTATTGATAAACATTGATATTGAAGTCTGAAACGAGTGTCAATATCGTTCTGAGAACCATAAATTCAATGGAAAATGATCCATCTCTAATCAAAGGTTACCGCATTTTCATAAACAATATAAATAGTCGATATACGTCTAATTACATCAGTATTTGAGTAACCGAGTATCCTAGTTGGGTTAATATCAGGGTTGGACAAAATTATGATGTTTTGAAAAAATCGAATAAAGTACGATTTTTATCAATTTTTTAATTTCATCATACAGTTTCATTTTATTTTTGCTCAAAACGTAGTAATGTGAAAGGTTAATCAACCGGTAAAAATGGCTACATAACAAAAAACCTGCTAAATTTGCATCACTCATAAGAGAGTATAAGAGAAAACTGAGGGAAAAATATATTTAGTGAAGCTAAACAGTCAAAGATTTTTACAATGGTTAAGCATTTGCTTAGGGCGATAGCTGCTGGGAACTGTTCATAGTAAAACTTCAGTTTTATAATAATGATATCGATTTCTCAGATATAAAAGACATTTATAAAATCTAGTCTTCGAAATATAATTGTCTGATTTCAAGAAAATGGAATTAAACACATCCCATAGTATTCACAACAAAACTCGCACGAGTTCCAAACATCTTTGTCGATACGTCTCTTCGTGTATGCGGTTTTTTTTCGTGCAGATTATCGTGTCGCCTACTATACCTAGTTACACCTATCGGACGCGCATGCACACAGACAGGTGCGAATCGCCTTCGCATTTTTTGAGGTCAAGGTACTTCTCCGTGTCGTCTTTGGACGTCACAACGCATAATACCGAGAATAAATCTCACGACGTTTCACAGCGTCCGACGTAGGTACCTGTGTTTGCCTAATCAACTGTAACTGACTCTTTTGCAGGAGATTTTATTGCCTATAAATGGATATACTCACTTTATTTCAGAGGGTTTATGTTTGTAGAAAAAAATGTTCGTAGAAAAAGTGAAGTGTATAACTCGCAAGGAATGCTCATTTCTCGCTCGCATGATTAATTAACGGCAATCATTCCGAGCTCGGTGAAAAATATTGTATTCCCTAACCAAGGGCAATCGAGTTGTCATTTTCAATTGTGCGAAATCTAATTTACGCAAGTTTTAAGTCGTAAGTTTCGAGTAATAAGTCGTGAGAAGTTCAATCATTGGTTTTCAATATTCGCACTTGTACACTTCTCGTTAGTTTTAAGTTTTAAGTCGTGTGATTTAAGTCACAAAAAAGTTGGCCAAGTTTTAACTCTCACGACTAAAACTAAAAACTGTTTCTATTGCGCATGCGTGTAAAATTTGGAATTCTGCGATCCGTGCAATTTTCATACATCAGCTGTCACTCAAAATTGACCAATGAGAAAAGTCATCCTTAATGATTCCTGCATCAATGTAATTTTTTCTTTACGATTTGAAGCTTATTACTTAAAATTGCTGAATACACCCCCCATAAAATACGAGCGTCTATCAACGTTGCCATCATCGTTCTACAATCCCACTTTCATGTTCGTAACCCTTGTAAAAAGTTACTAGAATGTTCGTGTCAGGCGATATCATGATCGACATACAAGATGCGCATTAAAAATCCATTTGGGAACTACGCTTCTGGAAAGTACGATACAGCAACCGTGGGCCCTTGCCGAATAGATATTGTATTTTTTTTTTCGAACGCTCCATGTGTTTGTTGTCATTAAATCATGCACCACGCGGTGTCTATATCGATACGCACCATTTTGGTGTGGAATGAACACCGCAAAGGCGGTGTGGGAATTCCTTCCTATTTTGATAAGCCCAGAAGGTGTGGAAGGATTTTTTCCAAGAAAAATTATGTCTGATTTGATTCAATGGAGACATTTACACACTTCCGATGTTGAAAATATTCGAGATGGGAAGTTTGAGAATTCATATCCTGGATTCAATTTATACCAGAGCGCCTATTATTTTAAATAATTAATCGTAACCGAATTAACCTTATCATTGTTGGCTCACAAGTTTGTATGTGATTATATTAGACAATTTATGGGATATATAAATATGACGTCAACATGTGAGGACTTATTCGCTTCACTCATGTTATGAAATATATTATTGAGTTTCATGTTGACTACATCAAAATCTTGATGTACAGAGCGATTCGCTTTCTGAGAACAAAATCAAACTTGGAAATAGTTAAATACTGTCTGTAAATTCTTCGAGGAGGTGGTACATTCATTTTTCAGCTTTTTATGGGATTTTTTCTCCTCGTTTCTGAAAAATAGAGTAGAAGTTATTAAAAATTATTGCAATATATTTGTAGTAAGGACAGATTCAGGATCTGCCCCAAAATGTCACTGCGCTTGAAATTAAACGAAACGTCCACAAAGATAAGTAAAAGTTTCATTCTCATTAAATTTATTTGTATTTCCAAATTTTTCAAAAACAAGGTGTCACTGACAAATAGAGAATTTCTCTTTTAGGTATCTAAAGGTTTAATTTCAAGCGCAGTGACATTTTGGGGCAGATCACAAAATCTGTCCTTACTACAAATATATTGAAATAATTTTTAATAACGTCTACTCTATTTTTTAGAAACGAGGAGAGAAAATACCATAAAAAGCTGTGAAATTGGAAATAGTGTTGTTAATGATCATACTTCCTGAAATACCAGTTTATACAAGCTATATGTCAATTGTTTCTACTGAAATTGTAGTTGTAGTTGAGTCTCAGTCATATTTTTTCATGAGATAATCCTATATGCATAAAGAACATTCTGTAGAATGTTCACTTGTTTTCATTTAGACCTTTTCAATTGATTTTTGAAATGAGGAAATTGGCGTGAAAAAGTCTTTGAAACATTTTTGAAAAAAAGAAGTGCATTCTCAGGTCAAAAACTTCTGCTACAGAAGTAACATAAAATATAATTCGTGAGCCTCTCTTACTTGATGAAAATGCATGGTCCTGGAAAGTATCGATTGATTCATTTTTTCTTCGTATAGAAAGAGTTTGACTGACAATCTTGCATGATAGAAAAATTTGAAATATATGCCTGAAGTTCATTAAATGCTATTTACTCTGGTTTTTGATTTTACTCAACTCGGCACCAATAAACTTTCCGCAAACCACATTTTTTTTTAAGAGTTGACTCAAACCGCCATTTGAAAAATGTCTGCCATTGGAAAACCTGTGGCTCATTAAAAAAATCCGACATTTGATTTTTTCTCTTTTCAAAATCGGACCATGAACAAGGGCGCTATGGTTCGGGGTGTTTTTCGTCAAGTCATAGCTAGTATATTTCCGACCGACGTTTCGTGACACCTAATGTTCGTACAGGGATAGTTATGTTTTTTACCCTTCGGGCCACCCTCCACTCGGCTCTTATCTATTCATTGGACAGTTTAGTGTTTGTCGAAAGGAAACCGGTTGCGTGCGAAGGGGTGACAAACGCAAACCCTTGTAGTCTCACTGCGCGATCGAGAAAAAACATCCATTTCAATTCACGGTCGATGAGAGTGGATTTTGGAGTGGAATAGCTCCGGAAAAAAACCTTGTTTCCTCGTGAATATTTCGTTTCTTGATAAAACAGACTTGCTGAATCTGCATCTTAATTTTTTTGGCGCTAGTTAGAACTACAAATTGCACAGCCAAATTTCAACAATTTCGACACAACAATATTTGAAATATTGATGAAAAATCTTCGAAAAAATTGATCTAAAAAAAACTTCAATGCCCTGTATCTTGAAAACCAGATATTTCAAGACACCTATTTATATACTGGGTGGCCCAATGAAAACGAAACAAGGCCGATTTGACAAAGTTATCGTTCTCAGAAAAAAAAACGATCGAACTGGTCGATTTTTTTTTTCGACGGAGATTATTTTGTGCATGTTTTTTCACCCCTCGGAGGGATGAGCTCCAACCCTTGAATCTCAAATGGGATAAGGGGTCCTTGTTTTCGGAATTCAATGCAATAGTTCTCGAGAAAACACGTTTTTTCCCTTCCATCACTTTTTCTCATTTTGTAGTTAGAACGATGTCCATCTAAGAAGTGCCTTGTGTGTATTTTTTTTCAAATCCTGTCCTATCAAATATTACATAAAGAATCATATATTTCAATGTCAGTTCCTTGATCTCTCAGTAAAATGCATACCTTGTTTCGTTTTCATTTTGCCACCCTGTTCCATAAATTGATTTAGTACATATCTTTAAGTAAAATACTGTATAAATACAAAGATGTGATATCATAGATTCTCTACTAGATCGAGCTTAGAAAGAGAGAGGAATTCAAACGACCATAAGAGAAAGAGACGCAACGATAAAAAAATCACGTGTTCTGTCATGCCATTGTATTGAGAAATATATTTTCATTTGAGTTAAGAGTGTAAAATTAACTACTCAAATCTATATCATAAGATCGAATCTCGTAGTTTTGAGATTGTTCATTTTCGAAACCACTTTCTTTGGATATTGTCGATCGATAGTAAAAAAACTCGAGAGTCGAGAAGTTTTAGATCGATTGGAGGTGTTTGGATGACTTTGGCGACTCAGAGGTGACTAAAAAATTGTAGATGTCTGGAAAACAATTTGTGGCATTTTTCCATCATGGGAATGGAAGGATCTGTTTTAAAAAACACTCCTAGAAGTAGCTGGTTTTGAGTTCTGATTCCTCTGAGGTGACTAAGAAATTGTAGATGCCTGGAAAACAATTTGTGGCATTTTTCCATCATGGGAATGGAAGGATCTGTTTTAAAAAACACTCCTAGAAGTAGCTGGTTTTGAGTTCTGATTCCTCTGAGGTGACTAAGAAATTGTAGATGTCTAGAAAACAATCTGTGGTATTTTTCCATGGGATGGAAGGATCTGTTTTAAAAAACACTTCTGGAAGTAGCTGGTTTTGGGTTCTGAATTCCTTTGAAACTACTGGTCCTCACGTCAAAACGTGTTCGGAAATCTTTAGGAGTTCTAGAAACTGTGGGAAGCTTTGAGAGTGCTCACTTTTCGAAACTACTGACGGTAGAATGATAATATTTTGAAATATTGGAGGTAACTAGAATTATTTGGGGACTAATTGAGGTTACTGGGGTTTCATTGAGAGTTCTCTCGTTTCAAAAAGCGGGAAAGTCTGTCGATTCTCTTTGTAGATTGTCGATTTAGAGTAGAACAATCTGATTCGATACGTTAAGGTCGATTGGGAGTGTTCGTATGAATTTTTCTAATTCTGACAAACTGTACACGTGTGAAAAACGATCTCTAATGGTTTTCATCATGAATATAATAAAGTCAAGTTGTGTAAGAGCAGATAATGAAACGAAATGTGACTCAGAACGCATTTATTAATTCCCTTTGAATGCGAGAATTTCGAAGAGATGCTGTGCAAGCGGCATTCTAATTTGTCTCGTCGAGAATTATTATCTCCATCTAGAACTGGAAATGTGTTTGACAGCTATAGTTGATCTCGTTATCGATGTAGGAATACAGAAGACGTCGTTGTATTTAGGACACCGCACGGTGTCTAAATCGACACGGTTCGAAAGGTGTGAATTGAGTAATCAATATTGGTACGATAAAACTAGAACTAAACGCAAATATCCCAAAAAAAAGGTGCCTCTGACTGGACTGGTAGGTACTGATAAGGCATAGAACATCGTTCTACAGGAAAAATACTGAAACTTTCCTTTTTTTATGCTCTACGCTCTACGGGGTGCTCAACTTATACTCCAGACTTTGATACGTCAGTTGTATTGAGAGATATGAAGTTATACACAGAGTCAAGCTTCGCATTTTGAAATTATTTCGTGATAAACAGGGTGTTTCATAAGGTCACAGGATATCAAAGTTATGTTCTTCAATGGAACATCCTATATATTATTTCGTATTTCAATTCAGCTCATTTTTCACATTCTCGATGAAATCGTCACAATAATTTCCTGATAGTCTATCATTGGTTGGATTGTTGGATACAGGAAAAATACTGAAACTTTCCTTTTTTATGCTCTACGGGGTGCTCAACTTATACTCCAGACTTTGATACCTCAGTTGTATTGAGAGATATGAAGTTATAGACAGAGTCAAGCTTCGCATTTTGAAATTATTTCGTGATAAACAGGGTGTTTCATAAGGTCACAGGATATCAAAGTTATGTTCTTCAATGGAACATCCTATATATTATTTCGTATTTCAATTCAGCTCATTTTTCACATTCTCGATGAAATCGTCACAATAATTTCCTGATAGTCTATCATTGGTTGGATTGTTGGATACAGGAAAAATACTGAAACTTTCCTTTTTTATGCTCTACGGGGTGCTCAACATATACTCCAGACTTTGATACCTCAGTTGTATTGAGAGATATGAAGTTATAGACAGAGTCAAGCTTCGCATTTTGAAATTATTTCGTGATAAACAGGGTGTTTCATAAGGTCACAGAATTTCAAAGTTATGTTTTTCCATGGAACATTCTATATATTATCTCGTATTTCAATTCAGATCATTTTTCACATTCTCGATGAAATCGTCACAATAATTTCCTGATAGTCTATTATTTGTTGGATTCGAATTCAAATGAATATCGAACATTGAATATCATTGAATTCTTTGGAATTTTTTGAAATTCTTTAGAATTCCATGGGTGAAACGCGGTATGATTCTGGTTTACAAACAACTGGAATTTTTGCGATATCTTTGGAATTCTATTGATATCTTTTATTTTCTTTTAAAATTCCTTGAATGAACGCGATTTAATTGTCGTCTAGAAACAAATGGGATCCCTGGAATTTCATGAAATTACTACGGAATTCCTTGTGATATCGAGAACAAATAGTATAAAATAATAAAAATGAAAATTCAATAAAAAATCAAAAATAAATTGGAATTATGGAAACACAAACAACTGGAATTTCTTGGATTACTTCGGAATTCTTTGTGGAATTCAAATAAAATGATATGAAATGAAAAAAAAAATGAGAATTCTCTAAAAAATTAGGAATGACTTGTAATAATAGGGGTAAAAACAACTGTAATTTCTCGGGTTCCTTTGGAATTAGTTGCTTCAAAGTTCAAGTTAAAAATTACAATTTTGTTCCATTTTACTCCCTACAGGAGTGAATTTTGAAATGTACTGAATAAAAATCGAAATATCTTTGAATTTCAAAATATTTCATTCAAAAATACTTTGAAAAATTTATTCGTCCTTTCAAATTTTTGGAAAACAAGGTGTCACTGACCAATAGAGAATTTCTCTTTTAGGTATCTAAAGGTTTAATTTCAGGCGCAGTGACATTTTGGGACAGATCACAGAATCTGTCTTTATTAGAAGTGAATTGTAATAATTACTATAATTCCTATTTTTGTTTTTAAGAAACGAGGAGGGAAAATCCCAGAAAATCTAGAAAATATAAATGGAAATGAAAATTCAATGAAAAATCGAAATAAAATGATGGAAATAAAGCTTCAATGAAAAATAAATCAGAATTATAAAAATATAATAACAACGTGAATAATGATAATAAATAAATTTTCAAAGGTATCATGATTCGTGTAGCCGATTCAGTCCGCGATTGACACTCCGGAATTCCCTTTCGCCAGGTGAAACATGCGTCGTAGCCCCCATCCCGGCGCCGCCGCCGCCGCCCCCGCCGCCCGTGCCGCCCCCTCGGCGCCGCCCGCGGCGCCCTCGTCCGGCGGGTCGCCCCGCCCCGGCTCATGGCGACCCCAATGAGATCCAGCTCGCACGCAGCGGGCCACCGAGCAGCGAGGGTGGCGGACCCGCCCAGCAGCGCCGGCAACAGCGCCAAGACCTTCGGCCAGCAGCACTTCGAGTACGACGACAACGAGTGGGACATCGGCATAGGCGATTTGATCATCGATCTGGACGCGGACATCGAGAAGACCACCGAAGTACGTACTCGGATATCGAACTGTCCCGTACTTGGGACTCGTCAAGGGTAATTGTAGCGGAGGGGGCCGTAGCGCGATGGTCGAGGTGTTGGACGCCGCGATCGAGCTGCCGAGACGGTAGTGGGTTCGAATCCGGCCGCGGCTGTCGATTTTTTCTTTAAAATTAAGCAGGGGTTCAGCGATTTCGATCCTGACAGTGTCGATACACATTCCACCAGGAGTGGTTGGCGCTCTTTCACTATGAAAAACTCCTCCCCGCTCTTCTCAACTCGCTTACGGGACGTTGGATTGCGACGTAGAAGGAGCGATTAATAAAGAAACCTTGTCCTGGATCATAATAATCAGTAACGATTCCCTCGTCACTTTGTGCATCGTTATTTGGTCTCTTTCCCAATTCGCTCCAACTTGCCTTGGTTTGTTTTCCTTCTCTTTTCATCCTTCTCACCTCGTTACTGTGATTCTCCTCGTCCCGAATCCTCCAGCTACTTCTGTCGACCCTTGTTGGTTGGTTCTCAAATCCTCCACGTCCAGTCGTATTTTTTCTTACCTCACTCTTGTTTTTGGATGATCCGTCTTCGTAAGTCTTGTTTCCACTTGTTTTTCTTCTGTTCCGTTCCAAAATTCTTCTGTCACTTCCATTTCTTCTCTCTCTGGGCTTGTTATTGGGTCTTTTCCTTTCCCAAATTCTTCTAGCAATTCTGCCCTTCCTGAATCTTATTTCTTTCTAAATCCTCCAATCAGTTATATTTTCTCTTCTCGAGTCATCTAATTGGAATTTTCTGAACTTTCTAATCCCATCATATCCTAAAAGTCTTTTCATCTCTCATTCTGGACTCCTCCAACAATTTATCTTTTCTCCCTCTCTCTCTCTCTTGTTGTTATTGAATCTTCTCCCTTATTAAACCCTCTAGCCACCTCAATTTTTCACCGTCGAGTATTATAATTCTACTTTTCTCTTTCGTGACGGATTGTCTTGAGGTAATGAAAAAACGTTTCGAGATATTGACAGACGCGTCACCGCGAGGTTCTTGATGACTGAGTAACATGTTCAGGACAATTTTGTCACGGATACTTGACGGATCGTTACGGATCCCTTATAATTCTTGACGGATCCGTTAAGGATTCTTGACGAACCTGTTACGGAGCTTTCGCAGATCCTGGACGGATCCGATACGGATTTTTTACGGATTCTTGACGGATCCGTTACGGTTTCTTGACGGATCCGTCACGGGTGTTTGACGGATGAGTTACGGATTTTTGACGGATCCGTTAAACGGATCCTGTGAGGAAAAACGTCAGCTCATTGCGGTCGGCGGTATGTTGCAGGTAGTGAACATGGCGACGAACGCGGGCCCCGGCGGGGGGCCGCAGGCCTCCAAGGCGCAGGCCGCCGCCAAGATGCACATCGAGCATTCCGCCACCAGCGCCGACAAGGGGCTGAAGATGAAGATCAAGCGCACGAAGCCGGGCACGAAGACGTCCGAGGCGAAACACGAGATCGTCAAGTCGAACGAGCTGACGAACGGCGTCGCGGACGCGAAAGCGGGCCCGGCCGCCCCGGAGGCGGGCAAGCCCGCCTCCCCGCCCGCCGCGGCGAACAACAAGGCGCGCGCGTCGGGCCACCGACGGGACAAGACGCGCGACAAGCACGCCCCGCCCTCGGGCGGCGGGGCGGACAAGGCGGGGGCGGGGCCGGCGCCCACCGTGTCGGAGATGCGGGCGAGCGCGCCCGGCCCGCCGCGCAGCGCTGGGCCCGGCCCGGCGGCGGGGCAGGGCCAGGGGGCGGGGCCGGCACCCGGCCCGCCCCAGAGCCCCGCCGCGGCGACCGCTCAGGGCTCGGCCGCCAAGCCGGAGCAGGCCAAGGGCGTTGCCGCGCCGCCGCCTGCCCCGCCCCTCGCTGGGGCGGGAGGCGGGACGGCGGGCGGGGCGGGCGACGAGAGGGGAGCGTCGCCGCCGCCCGCCAAGAAGATCAAGACCGACGGCAAGGTGAGTCAATTCTATTGATTTTTTTTATATATAAATAGCTTTATTCATCTCTCGTGGCCATAATGTACATAACCAGAGACATTGACATTTCACATACCTAATACAGAAGAGAGCTATTCGCCTAGTCGATGATACAACACTCACCAAATCATTGACCTCTCTAGATCATCGTAGAAAGGTCGGCGATCTCTGCCTTTTTTATAGGTACTTTCACGGTCGGTGCTCAACGGAAATATCATCTATTATGCCACCACGCGCGATTCCTAGTAGACAAACCAGACGAGCTCAAGCTGGTCACCCCTACACTGTCAGGCTCGAGACCTGTCGAACATCGCTATACCGAGCATCATTCCTCAATAGAACGGCAAAGTTATGGAATTCTTTGCATAGTGAAGTCTTTCCTGATGCTTACAACCTCCAAACTTTCAAGAAAAAAGTCCAACACCTTCCTTTTCTCCCAAAATTCCACCGCTGGCGAACACGATGTTCCTCGAACATAGGTTTCCCTTTCGTGTTGTCCACAGATAAAAAAAAGGGTTTTCTTCAGTCTACATTTTAGTTCAACAAAGAATTCTGTATACTTTGCTTCTAGTTTTTTACTGTCAAAGTTGTCTATATTCGAGGCGAAAACAGGCATTCGAAATTTGCACACCTTATTCGAATATCCGCTACTTGAATCAAGTAATAAAATACTCGAAACTAGTATTGGCCCCGATGATTTAATACTGAATTCTCAGCATTAACGTAACAAACAGATTCTCAAGTACTAGATGTAAAATGTGTCACCCTGTGTATCATCTTCGTCGTGTTTGTTTTCATCTCCCTTTTTCGAAGCTCCTCAATCGTCTGTTTTGTCGAGTTTCACAGAAATCGTTCAGGTCGATCTTCAGAGAATATCTCTGGGATGTTTATTTTTATTATCTCGCCGATATCGAGTTGACAATCGGGATTGGGAACAGCAGGACGGATCCGGGAAACTTCCTCGGGGACAATGAAACAGAGAAGAGGAGCGAAATTGCCGATTTTATACCGGGTGTCTCAATATACGTGCTACAATTGAAATTCGTATGTATACGAGTGCCTCGAATCGAGTTCGAAAGGCAGTCCAGAAGTCGCTTCCGTTTCAAAATTCGTCCTTTTGTGTATGAATTTACCTTTTCAGTTTTCTAACAGATTCGAGTCCTCGCCCGCTACAATCAAATTTCAACAAATTTAATTTTTCACCTAAGATATTTTATCTTACAAAAACCGTAGAAGATAGACTTAGGAAAATATATCATTTCTAATATAATCAACTCTCCAGATATTCGGATTCAGATAGTCTGAAGAATCCGAAAATCTAATAATATATAGGGTGTTCCATTTGAAATTTCAAAGTTGCTCTTCGTAACGTTAGATCTGACAACAGTGCACAGGTGAAAGCTAGATCCCAGCATCTCATGCCATAAGCTCACCCAAAATTTCAAAAATATTATATCCATTCCATACATATCGACTGAATTTTCGCTTTTGTGTCCGCAAGGAAAAAAGAAAAAAAAAACCAAGCCAGTAACCATTATAATTGCATAATAACATGCTCGGTTCGAGTCTGTTATTCCATTTCAATTACTTCCACCGTACATTAAACAGAATCGTTCGAGATACGGCTGATTTATCTATATATCGATTGAACGCAAACAAACATAGACCTACACGTACATCCTCTTTCGACGTGTTTGTCGACACAGAATATCTACAGCTCGGAAGGAGGTTATTTTCGAATGAAAATTAGGAGGATTGCTGCGAATCGTGCGAGTTATACACTATACTTTTTCTACGGCTATAACATATCATGGCCAAATGATTTTACGACAGAAATAACTCGATATTCGAATGTAATGCCATTCGAAATATCCATTCACATTTAAAATAACGATAATATCGATAAACTGAGAAAAGATATTCTTATTCTCGTCAGAAGTTTTGAAATGAAAATTCAATTTTTCACAGTTACATTGATTCAACGTAATATTTGAAGCAAAAAAGCACCGCAATATGTTTCTATTTTCCTTGTTCTCCAAAATATTCGTTCTTGAAGTAGAAGGCACTTTTTCTTTCTCAGAAGGATTTGTAGGCTTTTTTCGAACTGGATCCTGAACTGCTTCGAGAAAAAAATTGAGAGCAGGCCTATTGGACACTATATTGAACAAATTCATCCATATTGGGAGTTGACTGATGTTTTTGTTGGTGCTGGCCTTAAACCGCAGGGTTTCCGGCTCACCCTGTATCGAAAGCACCCAACATTTTCTTAAAAATGATTGCGAGTTACCCTTCCGGGCGTTGGATATTCGGAGTGCCGCCGCGCATTAGCAAACTCGGCAACGCCGCTTTTGGCAAGCCCGATTACAATTAATATAATCGTCGATGGTTAATTACCGCGTTTAAATATTTAAATTCTCTCGGTGATGCGACGACAAGCGAAATGAATTGTCGACTAGATGAAAAAATTTACATGTTGGAATTTATGACTTCGAGAGATATTTAAAGCGACGGCGAATTTATCAATGAACAACGAACGTTCCGTTCATTTCGCGTATCGGCTAGCCTGTATCGTCTGGAGTACCCCAAGGGTCAGTTCTTGGCCCCACATTGTTCTATATCTATGTAAATATACTATTACTTGTAGTTATGGTTCATTAAAACGTCGTTTGTCTTTCAGCTTGGTCATATTGTACCTGATTCAACAAGTTTCAGTCAACTGACTAATTTGAAATGTAGTCAGAAATGTTTTATTATGAATTTCAGCGTACCAATTTCGGGTAAAATTTGTTTATTTTTTAATTTTTGGCTGTCAAGTTCGAACTGATATCGATGTTGCATGAATTTCAATTGACTAGTTTAGAACTCGGTTTGGAATAAAATCGCAATAATTCATTAACTGACTGATTCGAAATACAATCGATGTTTTAAGAATTTCAACGGACTTATTCGAATTACAATAGATGTTTTATGAATCTCAGCTGACTGTAAATACAATCGATATTTCATGAACTTCAACGGACTTATTCGTATTACAATAGATGTTTTATGAATCTCAGCTGACTGTAAATACAATCTATATTAGATGAACTTCAACTGACTATTTTTACTTACGGATGTCAACGGACTTATTTGTATTACAAGAGGTGTTTTAAGAATTTCAATGGACTTATTCGAATTACAATAGATGTTTTATGAATCTCAGCTGACTGTAAATACAATCGATATTTCATGAATTTCAACTGACTGATTCGAAATACAATCGATGTTTTAAGAATTTCAACGGACTTATTCGTATTACAATAGATGTTTCATGAATTTCAACGGACTTATTCGTATTACAATAGATGTTTAATGAACCTCAACTGACTGTAAATACAATCTATATTAGATGAACTTCAACTGACTATTTTTACTTACGGATGTCAACGGACTTATTTGTATTGCAAGAGGTGTTTTAAGAATTTCAACGGACTTATTCGAATTACAATAGATGTTTTATAAATCTCAGCTGACTGTAAATACAATCGATATTTCATGAATTTCAACTGACTGATTCGAAATACAATCGATGTTTTAAGAATTTCAACGGACTTATTCGTATTACAATAGATGTTTTATGAATCTCAGCTGACTGTAAATACAATCGATATTTCATGAATTTCAACTGACTGATTCGAAATACAATCGATGTTTTAAGAATTTCAACGGACTTATTCGTATTACAATAGATGTTTCATGAATTTCAACGGACTTATTCGTATTACAATAGATGTTTAATGAACCTCAACTGACTGTAAATACAATCTATATTAGATGAACTTCAACTGACTATTTTTACTTACGGATGTCAACGGACTTATTTGTATTGCAAGAGGTGTTTTAAGAATTTCAACGGACTTATTCGAATTACAATAGATGTTTTATGAATCTCAGCTGACTGTAAATACAATCGATATTTCATGAATTTCAACTGATTCGAAATACAATCGATGTTTTAAGAATTTCAACGGACTTATTCGTATTACAATAGATGCTTTATGAATCTCAGCTGACTGTAAATACAATCGATATTTCATGAATTTCAACGGACTTATTCGTATTACAATAGATGTTTTATGAATCTCAGCTGACTGTAAATACAATCGATACTTCATGAATTTCAACTGACTGATTCGAAATACAATCGATGTTTTAAGAATTTCAACGGACTTATATTCGTATTACAATAGATGCTTTATGAATCTCAGCTGACTGTAAATACAATCGATATTTCATGAATTTCAACGGACTTATTCGTATTACAATAGATGTTTTATGAATCTCAGCTGACTGTAAATACAATCGATATTTCATGAATTTCAACGGACTTATTCGTATTACAATAGATGATTTATGAATCTCAACTGACTGTAAATACAATCGATATTTTATGAACTCCAACTGACTATTTTCAATCACAAATGATATTTTATAGATGTCAACGGACTTATTTGTATTACAATAGGTGTTTTAAGAATGTCAACGGACTTATTCGGATTACAAAAGATGTTTTATGAATCTCAGCTGACTGTAAATACAATCGATATTTCATGAATTTCAACTGACTGATTCGAAATACAATCGATGTTTTAAGAATTTCAACGGACTTATTCGAATTACAATAGATGTTTTATGAACTTCAACTGACTATTTTCTATCACAAATGATATTTCATGGATTTCAACTGACTGATTCGAAAAAGAATGGGTGCTTCATGAAGCCAAATTGATTAATTCGATCAACAATCGACGATAAAATACCAATTAGCGATACCAATCGATTTCCCTAATCAAATAACTCCTACGAACCAGTATGCGCAGCAAGGCGTATCGTCTGTAATCTGAGGCAGTAAACCGTACCGGACAACCCTTCAAAGGGTCAGCCGGTCATCCCTTAATTATCCCTGACCAGCCTACACGTGATCACTTCCGGCCCTGCGAAACACCAGTATAATTATTCAGCCGCGAGGGGGAGGGAGGGAGGGAGGGGGAAGGAATCTCTTCTCCGCTCTACCCCGTGCAAAGGGTGGCCTCCGCACCTGCCTCTTCGTTATCTACACCCTAATGGGGTTGGTGCGGTCGCTGCATAACAGACGAGACGGGAGGGTAACTCTTTTTGTGTGGCGTGCGAGGATTACGGAATCTTTAGGTCGAAAGGGGGTGAGATTGGATGCGGTCGATCGGGAGGGTTGGAGAAGGAAATTCGTTTTTGACGTCACAAACCTTTTTGTCGAGTGTTACTTGATTTGTATATACGTATACTTCTGTTGTTTCTTTCGCTTCTTCGCTTTCGCTTTCTTCATCATTTTCCTCTCTCCTTCATTCATTAATTACCTTTCTCCTACCTTCTTCAGTTTTCCTTCTCCTACATTCTTTGATTTTATTTCTCCTTGCTTCTTTTTTCTCTGCTTCTTCCTCTTATTGTTTCGATTTCTTATTCTTTCTTCTTCATTATTCTTCTCGTCGTCCTTCGTCGTTCTTTTTCGTTTTCCTTTCTTCTTTCTTCCCCTTTCTTCTTCTTTCTTCTCCTTTCTTCTTATTTCTTCTCCTTTCTTCTTCTTTCTTCCCATTTCTTCTTCTTTCTTCTCCTTTCTTCTTCTGCTTCTTCTTCTTATTCTTTCGATTTCTTATTCTTTCTTCGTCATTATTCTTCTCGTCGTCCTTTGTCGTTCTTCTCCTTTCTTCTTCTTTCTTCTTCTTTCTTCTTCTTTCTTCTCCTTTCTCCTTCTGCTTCTTCTTCTTCTTCTCCTTCTTATTCTTTCGATTTCTTCTTCTTCATTATTCTTCTCGTCGTCCTTCGTCGTTCTTCTTCGTTTTTCTCCTTTCTTCTTCTTTCTTCTTTCTTCTTCTTTCTTCTCCTTTCTTCTTCTTTCTTCTCCTTTCTTCTCCTTTCTTCTTCTTTCTTCTCTTTTCTTCTCCTTTCTTCTTCTTTCTTCTCCTTTCTTCTTCTTTCTTCTCATTCCTTCAGTTCTTTCAGTTCCACCTGTCCCGGTGTCTGTCTGTAATCAAATCTTGCAAGTTGATTCGGCCCACTTTCTTATTCAATTCGATTCTTCAATAGTGTCCGATTGAGATGAATTTCGGCAGGTGTACATAAAATTTATGAATGAAATTTTTGTCGAGAAGCAAAACGAAATGGCAGCTTCAATATGGCTGACGAGTTTTGTGTTTATGGTCCGATTCTGTTCAAAATTGGTATCTATGGGTTTCCTTCAACACGTGGGCCCCAAAATGGCGGACATGTTTTGTGTTTATGTTCCGATTCTATCCGAAATTGGTATGTGTGGTGCGGAGTTTTTTTTTTTCGAGGTTCACCGGGTGGATTTCTGTTTTTCTTCGCATTTATGTAATATTGTATGGCCAGCTTTAGATCAAACAATTGAAGAAAAAAAAATGTTCTATGTACTATGCTTGAAAATCCTCAAAAATGCTGGTCAGTGAAGCAGAAGCAGAAGTCCAGCTGATCAGTGAACGAGGGCGAGAAATCGACACCCTGTATCGATAATCAATGGGTGATGAAATGCAAACTGCGAAGGACAATAAAACAGGTGCAAAATTAATTAGAAAATAAGCTTCATAGAACGCTTCAATCGGACGACGAAGCTTTCATGAGCCGATAATAATAATTACAGTGCCTTTCGTGCGGGATATCGCCCCAGGCAATAAAGCCATTCAATAAAAAAGGGCGCAGATTGAAGTGGCGTTGTTCTCATTATCTCCCTATAGAGAAAAGGGGATGCGATCATCAATGGAAAAAACTTCGGCAAATTGAATCAGACGATAGACGTTGCACTCTGGTGTGATGTGATTACTCAGCATCTTCAGAAACTGGACGATTTTTTTAACCGAATTTGCTAGTCTGGAGCACTGTTGCTCTCGAAACATAGAAGGGTATAGGAGCGTATGTAATTTTATAGCGTGTGGAACAATGAGACACTGACGCGTACAGTATATAGAAGCGAATGGAACTTTGTTGCATGTGGAATCCCGTGGAACGTTGCGTACAAAAATATCAATCATACGACGCTTAGGGAGCGTACGTATGGAATAGAGTGATTATTTTACGTGTGGAACACTTGAGACCACAATTATGAATGCTCGTGCGATGCTACGATCCAAAGACCTGCGATGAAGATGGAAAATGGAACTTTCGGAACTTTGTAGCGTATGGAATATTGAGACACTGCACGTAGAATCGAAACTACATACTAAATTGTGTATGGAACGAGAGCGTATTATATCAATCAAGTTAGCACCTGCGTATGGAATAAAGAGAAAGTGACGCGTGAGGGAAATCGTAGCGTATGGAACACTGTATTGAGACACTGTTAAAAATATCAAATTGCGTATGGAATAAAGTGAATGTGACGCGTGAGGAAAATCGTAGCGTATGGAAGACAATATTAAAAATATCAAATTGCGTATGGAATAAAGTGAAGGTGACGCTTGAGGAAAATCGTAGCGTATGGAACACAATATTAAAAATATCAAATTGCGTATGGAATAAAGAGAAAGTGACGCGTGAGGGAAATCGTAGCGTATGGAACACTGTATTGAGACACTGTTAAAAATATCAAATTGCGTATGGAATAAAGTGAAGGTGACGCTTGAGGAAAATCGTAGCGTATGGAAGACAATATTAAAAATATCAAATTGCGTATGGAATAAAGAGAAAGTGACGCGTGAGGGAAATCGTAGCGTATGGAACACTCTATTGAGACACTGTTAAAAATATCAAATTGCGTATGGAATAAAGTGAAGGTGACGCTTGAGGAAAATCGTAGCGTATGGAACACAATATTAAAAATATCAAATTGCGTATGGAATAAAGAGAAAGTGACGCGTGAGGGAAATCGTAGCGTATGGAACACTGTATTGAGACACTGTTAAAAATATCAAATTGCGTATGGAATAAAGTGAAGGTGACGCTTGAGGAAAATCGTAGCGTATGGAAGACAATATTAAAAATATCAAATTGCGTATGGAATAAAGAGAAAGTGACGCGTGAGGGAAATCGTAGCGTATGGAACACTGTATTGAGACACTGTTAAAAATATCAAATTGCGTATGGAATAAAGTGAAGGTGACGCTTGAGGAAAATCGTAGCGTATGGAAGACAATATTAAAAATATCAAATTGCGTATGGAATAAAGAGAAAGTGACGCGTGAGGGAAATCGTAGCGTATGGAACACTCTATTGAGACACTGTTAAAAATATCAAATTGCGTATGGAATAAAGTGAAGGTGACGCTTGAGGAAAATCGTAGCGTATGGAACACAATATTAAAAATATCAAATTGCGTATGGAATAAAGAGAAAGTGACGCGTGAGGGAAACCGTAGCGTATGGAACACTGTATTGAGACACTGTTAAAAATATCAAATTGCGTATGGAATAAAGTGAAGGTGACGCTTGAGGAAAATCGTAGCGTATGGAAGACAATATTAAAAATATCAAATTGCGTATGGAATAAAGAGAAAGTGACGCGTGAGGGAAATCGTAGCGTATGGAACACTGTATTGAGACACTGTTAAAAATATCAAATTGCGTATGGAATAAAGTGAAGGTGACGCTTGAGGAAAATCGTAGCGTATGGAAGACAATATTAAAAATATCAAATTGCGTATGGAATAAAGAGAAAGTGACGCTTGAGGAAAATCGTAGCGTATGGAAGACAATATTAAAAATATCAAATTGCGTATGGAATAAAGAGAAAGTGACGCGTGAGGGAAATCGTAGCGTATGGAACACTGTATTGAGACACTGTTAAAAATATCAAATTGCGTATAGAATAAAGTGAAGGTGACGCTTGAGGAAAATCGTAGCGTATGGAAGACAATATTAAAAATATCAAATTGCGTATGGAATAAAGAGAAAGTGACGCGTGAGGGAAATCGTAGCGTATGGAACACTGTATTGAGACACTGTTAAAAATATCAAATTGCGTATGGAATAAAGTGAAGGTGACGCTTGAGGAAAATCGTAGCGTATGGAAGACAATATTAAAAATATCAAATTGCGTATGGAATAAAGAGAAAGTGACGCGTGAGGGAAATCGTAGCGTATGGAACACTCTATTGAGACACTGTTAAAAATATCAAATTGCGTATGGAATAAAGTGAAGGTGACGCTTGAGGAAAATCGTAGCGTATGGAACACAATATTAAAAATATCAAATTGCGTATGGAATAAAGAGAAAGTGACGCGTGAGGGAAACCGTAGCGTATGGAACACTGTATTGAGACACTGTTAAAAATATCAAATTGCGTATGGAATAAAGTGAAGGTGACGCTTGAGGAAAATCGTAGCGTATGGAAGACAATATTAAAAATATCAAATTGCGTATGGAATAAAGAGAAAGTGACGCGTGAGGGAAATCGTAGCGTATGGAACACTCTATTGAGACACTGTTAAAAATATCAAATTGCGTATGGAATAAAGTGAAGGTGACGCTTGAGGAAAATCGTAGCGTATGGAAGACAATATTAAAAATATCAAATTGCGTATGGAATAAAGAGAAAGTGACGTGTGAGGGAAATCGTAGCGTATGGAACACTCTATGGAGACACTGTTAAAAATATCAAATTGCGTATGGAATAAAGAGAAGGTGACGCGTGAGGAAAATCGTAGCGTATGGAACACGTAATCGCATAATCTGGTGGAAAAAACACGTGTCGCACGCGGCGGCCACCTTTCTCTTATCGCCGGCGAACGAACGAGCCATCTGTCAAAGGGGCCGGAAGAAGAGCGAAGGGTCGGATCGGCGCTCAGCGAGGGGTGGCCGGAAAGGGAGGGGGCGTCGTATCACGTGCCCCCGAAATCAATACTGCGGTCGGTAATGCCGTTTCGCCGCTCCTGGGCAACGCGAGCGGCGCGCGCTCAGACGCCGTCGTCGCGATTTATGGGCGGCCCGACAGGGCCGGACTCGGCCCGAAATTCACCGACTCTGGAAAATAGTGCGAATGATACTGCAACGCTAAGGAGAAAGGCCGATTTCGACGTTTTCGTCTTTCAAGATCCGATTATTTTTCCTGAAAATGTATCGGCATTTCTGTGACAAAGATTCGGAGTTTCTTAGTCATACAGGGTGTCCCAAGGTGACCAGGGAACGTACATGGGAGGTCAAAAGAACCCCTTCTTGGTCATATAAGTCATGTAAGGGGAATTTGGGACTTGAAAACGTACCTGAGAATTAACGTCTTTTGGTGTAATGTTTCATCAGAAAAGTGCCATTATTCACCATGTTGTCAAATACTCGAAATTTTCGCGGATTCTAGGAAAATTACTAATCTGCTCTAAAAAAAGGTTACCATGTGCAGAGTGCAGAGTGCTCGAGATCGGATTGGCTTGAAAGAGAAAAAATTGCCTATTCAGGACGCCATTCCAACTGTCTCTTTCCGGGTACATCGAAAGAAGTGAATTTAAAAAAAAATCCATTCCAGTTTTTGCAACGTAATTGGGAAAAATGGAAATAATTCTTCAAAGCATTTTCTGATGATTCAACGTTGTAAAATTGATTTCTATCTCCGACGTTTCGTATTCGTGAAACCATCATTAATTTTTTTAAATACCCTTCTGATGAAGTGTTTTATAATTCTGATAGGTTTCATCATTCTTGAAACACCCGTGTATACTAGATCGTGGTGTTAAATCTGTGGTTTAAGTCTGTTAGCTGTAGACATCATTTTTTTTTAAACTCCTAAATCAAAAGTATCAATTTCACTTGTTTTGAAGAACAATTAGCTTAGGTCGAAACACATTAGAACCACTATTTACGATACATGGATGTATTCAGAATGAAAATCAGCCCCGTATTTGAAAAAATTAAATCGATGATGGGTTCACGAAAACTGTAAACGTCGAGGGAAGAAATCAAAATCACCACGTGAATTTTCAGCTCTTCTCTATTCCTAATGATGACGTTGGAAAAAATAAAACAGATTTTTCGAAAATTTAAATTTTCCGAAATAACTGAACAACCATGAATAATTTTGAAAATTTTCGAATTTCTGAAATACGGTCTCATTATTGATCTTATTATCATTATTAAATTAGCAGAGCCAACTTATAAAAATTTAAGGGCAACTTTCAACAATTTTCGGAGTTGGTTGCATCGATTTTCTATCAAATCGTTCTGCTAACTTTATGGACGATATTTTCATGATCATGTATTTTATTGACTGGAAATTTTCGAGGTACGGACCTGTTCTACACCCTCGCTAATTGCACATCCGCTTTTTGTTATCCGGAGACCTTATGAACCGCTAATTGAGGATTGTAGAGTATGTTGTATGGATGTATGAATGGTATGTGATCCATATCGAATTTAATTACTCATCAGTTTAATTCCATACGAAACTCGTCATAGCCATTATCTTCAATTCCCCTTTGAATTCATCGTTTTTCCTTTAATTAACGCAAGAGCTTGTTGTCTGCCGCTATTCGCTTCAAGTGGATTGACTTGTGGCTTTCTACTATACAGGGTAACTCAAATTCAACTCAAAAGTCTAGCCTTCATAGACCGTTACCGTTGAAATTCATTACAGCCCACTCTAATTTTATCACAGTTCGCAAAAATGAGGTCCATATTTTCGAAAATACTAAAATTATCGTATCTATACTTTCGTCCCACAGAGCCAATATGACGGCGCCCATGGCTCGCATCAGCCAACCGTGTGGCATTTATATTCTCGCTCATTCGTGCAAGTGCTCTACGGTATTCAATTGATAGTTGGGTTATCATTTTAATTTTTCAATTAGGAAGTTGAAAGATAGTAAATGCGATTTTGAGACCCTCAATTGAATAATTTTCTGTTGAATGCCTACGATCCGACAAAAAGTTTCACTTGCATCATCGCTTCATGAAATCATACAATGTTTTTTTTGAGTTCACATGCTTCATTTCACAGTTCGTAATTTTTTTTTTTTTCGAATTGCGAATTGCAAATGTAGACCATATAGTAATGGTTTTGCATTTCACACCCTGTGTAAGAGACAATGAATTGTCACAACATAGTTCACACTAGGTATATTCTATGCACTTGAACATATAGTGTCTCACATAATGATGATAATAATTTCGGGCAATAGTCTGTTATCTCTCAAATATTCTTCAATATCGTAGTTCACAGTTCTGTTCTCAGGATAAAGAGTTTTCTTTGCCTACCCTCGAAGATACGAACATATATTGTAAGGGTTGAAACGCCCCTTCATAATTCACGGACAAACGTATAGGGGTTGATTTTCGAGTATGTTGACAAATTCATTGTCGTCATGTTATATGGATGTGGGATATTTGTCGAGATATTCGTGTGGGCTCTGATGGCCCATCAACCCTCGACGAAGTGGTAGAAATCACCCCTACAATCATTTTTAAGGCTCCAGATGTGTTTTCTTCTGTGATATAACGAGTGGTCTGGTAACTCATTTATCGATGAAAAATAATCACGTTGATTATCGATTTTGATACATTTTTATTTTGTTATTTGATACTAGATAGAAGGGAAACAAACTGATCTTCAGGTTCTTTGACATGAAACTCTTGTCTTGACTTGTCATGTCCATGTACCAAACACCCTGTATGTTTCAATCAAGGCTTTTCTATTAAAATTGATAATTATTGAATGACTGCACTCACTTCGATTTAACGACCACACCTCGACGAATTAGTCAGAGTAATCGATGATCTTTTCGAACCCACCCCTTCGAAGCCTTCATCCCTTCATCCGTCGATCAGGAAACAAATCATCGTTACGACCCTTTTTGGATCCGTGAACCTGGAGGGTCGGTCATGAAGAACTCGTGTTCAGTTGTTTGACATTATTCAGGAGGGAAAATTGCATTTTCTACGTCCTTACGAGTTTTCAGGAGAAGCAATAGTATATCGTTCATGGGAGTTGCATACTATACTTAATCTACAACCATGCAGTAGATGCGGTGCTGTCCGGTCGGTAAATAAATGAGGGTTGTTTTTGGGGTAATCAAGTGGCCGTTAGGAGGGTCGTCGTGGGACAGGGCCGTTTCCCCAATCTTGGATTGGTCGGTGCTTCCCCCAGGGTATGAAAGAAAAAACAAAACATTACATTTCATTGGAAGTATAGTGTGAAACTCGTGTGGAATGATCGTTGTGCTGATAGTTATTTTAGGGAACCAGCCAAGGCTTTGAATCATCTTTTCTGCCGTGTGAAACATATCATTTTTTTTTTTTTGAAAAATTCTGCGAAGAGAAAATTATTTTAATTGAGTTGAGAACGGGTGCAGATTCGTTCCCGTAATATATTGTATTGTATTACCAAATTTTTCAAAAACAAGGTTTCACTGACCAATAGAGAATTTCTCTTTTAGGTATCTAAAGGTTTAATTTCAAGCGCAGTGACATTTTGGGGCAGATCCTAAATCTGTCCTTACTACAAATATATTAAAATGATTTCTAATAACTTCTACTCTATTCTTTAGAAACGAGGAGAGAAAATCCCACAAAAATCTGGAAAATGAATGTACCACCTCCGGACTTGTTTCGTTTTCATTTGGCCACCCAGTATGTATGAACTCACATACAGCAGATTCATGGATTATAGACAAACTTTTTCTGTCCGGGGACTTGTCAAGTGTCATCAAAAAGCCACTTTCAATGACATTTGGAGAAAAAATACTGTTTTTAGTATCCCAATCGATTCATGGGAATCACTCTGTACATTTTCCTTCATTAGTTGATGATTTAATCAGAAATCAGTGATTACGAGTGTGGCATCAGAAACTGTATATGTATATTGATGGCAGCCCATTTGGATTGTGGAATTTATTAAGGTGGGACGTGCATTTACATTTTCATTGATTTACGGATTTATAGCTATAAGCTATTCTCTAGGACAGCAGTTCCGAAACTGTATTCAATCTGAGTTCAATGAAATTATTACTGTCGAAATGCATTAAATTTTTCCTACCCATGAAAACAGGGCTTCCAACATTGTCCATTCATTCAGAAATTAGCCCATATCACTCTTTCCGCAGGAAAGTCGAAAGTAAAACGCACGTGTGTGGAAATATTTGAAAAACGCACGCTGGCTGTGCTTTGGGGGAATCGCATTTTGACGTTGAAAAATGTCAATTCATATTGAAAATTCCGTTCGGCTTTCACACACGTAAAATATTCGAGCGTAAACGTTTGGGAACTGCTGGTCTATGACATTAATTATGAAAAAGAAAGCTGGTTCATTGATTCTTCTTGAATGGGACGCATAATTAAGTGAGTATAGATTTTGTTTTCATGATATTGAATAGATGAATGAACGATTGTTGCAACGCGGCCAATGAGAATTCTCAAATGTGTCATTATCAATCAATCAAAAGTTTTATTTCAAGACATTTCTATGTTTTCGTTTATTTTGTCGAAACACGTCCAATTTTTTTTGTTCACCTCGGTTCGTTCTTATTCCTCATATGTTTCACAACTCGGGATAATTTTAGAAATATTCATAACCTCTCGAACATTTACGGATATAAAAACCTGCTGTAAAATCGTGGGGTTTTCCTTAGTTTTTATTTCTTTCACTTTTTTCAACACTGTTTATACACTTCTGAGTTCGTCGGTGGACTTTTGATTCAATAATCCTCTCTGATATGAAGACTTCGACTGTTGTGATAACATTTCTTGTATGAACTCGCAAGGAATCATCATGTTTTTCAAAATAAGCGACCGTATTCAGAATTGACGTCTCCGATTGGTCCTTGACGCCATCATTGCGAGAAATTCAAATTCAAAATGATGAAAAACTAATGACATTTTTTAGTTCATTTGTACCAGAGTTCGACGCACCTTTTTTCACACCCTGTGTGAAATTAAATTAAATTTTAAGTTATTCTTCCTGTTACTGCTTTGTTTCATTTTAGATCTCGGGTAGCAAGAACCACAGCCATGTTGGAACTGTCGATTATCTCTCTCATGAATACACGAAAAATCCTGTATTAATGAGTTGATTAACAGAGAAAACATATTGGCGGTTGCTTCCAAAACATCGAATTGTTTAATGAATGGAATCAAATTTAGATATTTGGAGAGCATTTGTTTCTGCCTTTTTTACTCGGAAAGTACAAATATTTCACGTTTGAAACCAAAACAAAATGATTAAGTGCATTTTCAATTTACCTGTTTTGGGACCAACCGTAAATTTATACAAACCAGGAAGTTTTGATTTCGTTGTATAAAATTATCAAACATAGCTTTTACTGAAGTCGATACAGTCCATAATTATGGCACAAGACAATTGAATTCTTCGATGGCAAATACATTCAGGTCGAACATTGGTAAACAATTAGTATTCCATGATGGAATAATTTCATACAACTCGTTACCGAATAAGCTCAAAAATATAAATGATTCAAGAAGATTCGAAACTAATCCCAAGAAATACTGGATCAGAACATTTTAATTTTATCAATATTTTGATATATATGTTGATTGATATGTTAGAACTTGGTTGTATCTTGAAGGTTTTTTTTTTCAATTGTGAACAAATATATTTTTTTCTCTCGTAAATAAACAGAGATGTTTCTTGGGTAATAAAGACAATCAATCAAGTTTCCGGTGGAAAAATAGCTCATCTATTTTCGAGGCCCGCGATTTTTAACCTCGCACATTGCGCCTAAAAATACCCGGGAAACTTCGAAGCAGGAAATTGATGACGTGTGCGGTTCAAAGTGCAAACTCCACCACGCGACTCTCCTCTCGCGATTATTTCGTTCTCGATCTATTATCCGGCGCTCGATTGCAAATTGACATAGCAAACAAGCGGGATGCGAACATTGGACTATTTCGAATTAATGATTTACGCGGTTAGGATGTATCATCGATTAACGAGTTTCGTGCCGTGTTCCAGTTCCTCGAATGGAATAACTCCCGACCATTTTCTTAGTGGGGGAGCCGTCGGATACTTTTTCGCGACCGCCGGAAACATTTATTTTATGCATCTCGAATCAACTGGCATTCATCATGCTATGGAGATGGAAAAGGTCATTTGTGGCATCGGAGTGGAAAAACTTCGTGTGAACTTTCGTCGGGAAATTGAGAGAATTAACAACGACCACACTGCCATTATTTTATTTCGCTAACCTCGACAAGACGCCTTATTATCACATCTTCCCTAACCTAATTATTCTGAATGTGATGTAGTTTTAGGACACAAGCCCAAAATGATCAGGATTATTTTAATAGAGGTATACTGGGTGGCCCAATGAAAACGAAACAAGTCCGATTTGACATAGTCATCGATTTTTATTTCGAGGGGAAAAAAGTTTGCGCATGTTTTCAATTTTTTCACTTTAAACCGCTCGGAGGGGTGAGCTCCAACCCTTGAATCTCAAAGGGGTCGAGTGATACATCATTCTGAAGGTAATCGAAATCTCTCACCAACGCTTCCTTGTTTTCGGAATTCAATGCAGTAGTTCTCGAGAAAACACGTTTATAAAAATAATCGGCTAGTGATGAAGAGTAACGCTTTTTTCCCTTCTCATCACTATTTCTCATTTTGTAGTTAGAACGACGTTCATCTAAGAAGTTTTTTTTCAAAACCTGTTCTATCCGAAATTACATAAAGAATCATTTATTTTAGTGTCAGTTCCTTGATCTCTCAGTAAAACGCATACCTGGTTTCGTTTTCATTGGGCCACCCCGTATTTCAGCTTATCTTGAAACATCCTTCAATATATTGCATAGTGAATAATATTAAAAACTGATTTTTTTCAAAGAAGCAACGCTGCAAGAGAATATGTCGCATCTTTCATTGATATTATCGTAATTGTTGCAAATTCTGTATAAAGGTGAGTTTTTCTGTACATTCGTTCGAGGTACTTCGAGATAAAATAGATTGGATTATCTAGAATTCACTCTGGGAACATGAAAACTGCGCATTCTCAAATCAGCATTACAGTCGATTTGACCATGGATCACCTTATATAGAAATATCAGAGCGGATATGTTCCTCCTATTTTCAAGAGAAATAAAGTTATGACTCTCTAATGAAGCAGTATTAAATGTTCCTATAGCAGGGTAGACACAATCTTCCTTGAATGATGAATATTTCATGAAGCGTCTATGGATTCGTTCAGGGCTATTTATATGTGGTTTATTTGTCAAATGCAAAAGAATCATCATAGCTGTCGCCTATCGTTATCACTCTCTGGTTCACAGCCTCCCCCACTAATAGTTTGCATCGGAATCATTGCGACCAACAGTATATACGAAAACTTTCCACACGGATTCACTGATTTTTTTTTTGAAACTTACGTATTTCGACCCCAGGAACCTGAATTTCACAATAAAAACGTATGCAAACTTATATTTTTCGAGATATTCAAGGGAAAATTTTGAAAATTAACCTTCTTTCTTCGGCTCGTTTTGGGTAGGCATGGAGTTTCTTTTCTCACACAGGATACTTTTTATACCTTCCTTGAACATTCAAGAAGTCAAAAAGAAGGGAAAACATCCTCTAATTAGTTGAATTATCGTTCTTTAGCATCTTGGAGGAAGGTGGATCCAGCATTTTTCATATGGACGGCGCTGTCAAATGAGAATCTACGTCAGAATCACTAGTTCTGTGAGTCAAAATATCACAGATTGACATTTGACAGCGCCTCCCATATGACAGAAGGATTCATCAAAGATGCTAAAGACGATATATTAAACTTCTTAGAGGATGTTTCTCCTTCTTTTTGGCTTCTAGAATGTATAAGAAAGATATAAAGAGTATCTTTATATCTTGTATAATATCTTTATATATTGCATAATATGATGATGGATCCAAAAATAAGTTTTAAAAACCCATTATTGATTTACTTATAAAACTGTTGTGTATTCTGGAATAGTTATAATTTTTCCTACATGGGATTGTTGACATAGTACATTATATTTTACATTACACCCTACATTTCAAATATGAATTTTGCATCGAACATTTTAGATTTTATATTTTATATTTCATTCTTGACTTTTCAATATAATTCTTTCGCGAAACAAGTGTTTAGCACTTATCGCTAAACTATTTTATTCTCTTCCACCATGTAATTTCTTGTATTTGTAATTATTATTGTGTGTGAATAAAGGTATATTATTATTATTATTATTATTATTATTATTATTATTAATATTATTATTATTATTATTATTATTATTATGACTAATGGCTATTGTGGCTAGCCGAAACGAGCCAAAGAAAGAAGGTTAATTTTCATACTTTTTCCTCGGAAAATATAAGTTTGCGCACGTTCTTATTGTGAAAAAAAACTCATCAAAGTTACACTTTTTTGAAAAAATAAAAAGAAAAAACTTTATCCTTCGATACAAGGCAGACAGATTTCAGTTTGTTCTTATTTGTAAGATCCGCCGTACATGTTTTTATTTTTGTATGAAACTGATGTTTTCGTTTCACCAAATATGTTATCCAAATGTTTGGTACAAAGTGACGTTGACGTTTTTTTTTTGACATTTTGTGAACCGTCTTCAGTCAAAAATAAAAAATAGTTCCTGATAATGAAGCGAACTATTCCCCCTATCAATGTCCTAGGTTGGTCTGAAGAGTCCTGTTCGTGGAAAACGGTGAAGAAATATTGCGTTTTCGTTATACAGGGCTATTCAAATTCAAGTACATGCAATGAGTGATGGTGAGAGTAGCTTATTTCGTCAAAATCAGAACTGAATAAAATGAAATTCAACATTTTCCATTTTCATAACAGCTCTGTTCTGACAAATATCCCATAATTAGAGATGAAAAAATAACAAGTTGTCTTTTTTTCAAAAATTTGTTGACTTTCAGATTATTCACTCTCATTTGGAAGTAAAAAATTGTGGGTGTCATACAGGTTCAGATAGTTGGTATGGTAAAGGGGCGACAATTTTGCGAAAATCACAGCAAAATAAACAGTTCAGCAAAAAAAAAATTCTTTGAAATATTCCTGTATAACGTAAACAACCCAAATCGCATTTTCCTGTCCTTCGATATTAATTGAGAAATTAATTCGCAATTAATTCATTTAGATCCCAATGCATAGACTCAAGAATAGCCCTGGAGAAATAAAAACATGACTTGTTGTTGAAAATTTGTATTTTTAATTATTTTATTCGTCTCGAAGCGAAAATGATGTTATGATTTACCTATATACATTGATATTTTTATTTTTGTATTCCAAAATTTGTATTTTTTGTTGCAGGAGGTTGCAGATGTCTGTGTTGGTACCAGTGTGGGTACCATAACGGAACCAGACTGTCTAGGGCCTTGCGAACCTGGTACCAGTGTCACTCTCGAGGGTATAGTTTGGCACGAAACTGAAGGAGGTTAGTATTTTTTGGAAAAAAAAATCCTAATAGCTTTGGCTGATAATCAACCTGTATACTCGATAGGTGAGATTGAAATGGTGAATTTTTGTATTTTTCCATGTTTTATGAAGGACATGATTTTTTTATATTATCATATACACTTCCTTCACAACAAATGAGTCAGGAGAAAGTTATGATTTTTTGTTTTTCGTAATGTTTCATATGAGAAAAAAATAATGATCAACTTTTATAACAGAATTCTTGACTCAAATTTCTCTCCTGTTTGAATTATTTTCGTTCCTGTACAATTTGCACGATAAAAGAGACAGCAAAAAATTATTTCCCATATTTTTGCATGTTTTATGAGGAAGAAATTAAATCAAAATTCATATTTCTCCTATTTGAATTGTTTTGATTTACACCTTGGGCAGTAGATGAGTCAGAAAAAGATTTCTGATTTTTCATATTTTTTCATGTTTCATTGCGGACAGAAATTTCCAATAACTTTCATAAGAAGATTCGTGAAGTATGTTCTTCCTTTTGAATTATTTAGTTCACGATAAATATGCCAGGAAAAAGTGCTGTTCTATAAGGGACAGAATATTTTTGATAAACTTTTACATTTTTCCATTTTTTTGACATTTGTATTATTCTGGTTTTTTTACTAGCACAATAAACAAATCATGACGAATTTTCGATTTTTCGTTTATTTTCACTATTATTCAAAGGACAAACATTTTATGAATTTTTGATAATATTGTGTTCTGATGTCTAAATTCCTAGAAAGAAATGAAAAGATTGTCGTAATTCAATGAATTTTTTATTGTTCTTTACAGGAGTATTAGTAGTAAATGTGACATGGAGGGGCAAAACTTACGTGGGAACTCTTCTAGACTGTACCAGACATGATTGGGCTCCACCTCGGTAAGAATGATTTTCTCAATACGGAGTGTTTCATTAATATTGTGAGAAAAAAAAAACAAGAGTAACTTCCTTGCTGCAAAGTATGAAAATAGTTCTCAAAAACTTTTTTTTCGAAGACCCGTAGTTTTTGAGATACAGGATATCAAAATTTTCCAAAAAAAAAACAGATATTCAACAATTTTTGGAAAAAAAATTTCCTTGGTTTTATTGCAATAGTTGAACTTTTGTGTCCATTATTATTTGATAACGTTCGAAATGACCGATATAGATGTGTTGCAAAAATATACGGGAAAACTCCACACATTTCTCTATGCAAGAAAATATTTTCACTAATAAAAATGGTTTTTATTTTGCTCCTCCTCTCCTCGTCCGAACATCCCGTTCCCTCGAACCGCCCACCCTTTCGACCGTCCCGCCACCCCGTTGCAGCTTCTGTGATTCCCCGACGAGCGACCTGGACGCCCGCACGCCGAAAGGCAGAGGTAAGCGCGGCCGAGCGGCGGCCATCTTGCCCACCCCCACCACTGACCAAACCGCCAACTTCACAGAGACGCGGTCCTCGGCGCACGGCAAGCTGCGAAACGGCGCCGGCGGCCCGGCGGCGACCGGCGCCGGACCGGGCGCCGGCGCGGCCAAGGGGGCGCGCAAGGGGGCGCCCGCGTCGCCGGCGGCGCCGTTCCCGCGACCCGACGCCGCCGGCAACAAGAGGAAGAGCCGGGCGGGAGAGGAGGCGGCCGAGAAGGACGCCAGTCCGGCGCATACGGTATTTGCACTTTTTTTTTTTTTGTCTACCGTTAATATTATTTGTTGTTATTTTACAAGCAAATCCATGAAAACTGTTGTAGTGCTAACAAGTCCCAAGAACTCGTCCGAATTAGTCTGCAGAAAGAGTTGTTGTACAATAATAACAATAATATCGAGTGCATCAACTATTGTAACCGCTAATTGATGACAGAGATAAAACAGTTACTGTCTTTCCCGCAGGTGAAAAAATCCAAGACGTCCGGCTCGACGCCCGCCCCGTCGCCCGCCCCGCCCGTGGGCGGCAGCCCGCCCCCCTCGCCCGTCCTGCTCGAGTGCCCCGAGCCGAACTGCTCGAAGAAGTACAAGCACGTCAACGGCCTCAAGTACCACCAGTCGCACGCGCACGGCTCGCCCGACGACGACGACGCCAAGGACGTCGCCTCGACGTCCGAGAACGACGAGTCGATGGTCGACGCGCCCAGCCCGGCCAAGGGGCGCGCCGACAGCCCCCCGCCCGCGCCCGCGACGCCCGTCAAGAAAGAGGTACGTGCCGGTTGTTTTTTTTTTTTTTTCGCGCGCGGGTTGTCGGTCGTTTCTCCGACTACACTGTAATTTGCCTCGCTAATTTATCGCTAACTCTTACCCCTTTCGATATGTGTGTCGCTCGTTTATCGTAAATGTCCCTACGTCTAGTTTCTCAGGAAATTATGGGTCGTTTTCCCAACTACACTTTTATTTGCCTCGCTAATTTATCGTTAATTTATCGCTAAGTCTTACCCGATCGATATGTGTGTCGCTTGTTTAAAGTAAATGTCCCTACGTCTAGTTTTTTTTTATTTGCCTCGCTAATTTATCGTTAATTTATCGCTAAGTCTTACCCGATCGATATGTGTGTCGCTTGTTTAAAGTAAATGTCCCTACGTCTAGTTTTTTTTTATTTGCCTCGCTAATTTATCGTTAATTTATCGCTAAGTCTTACCCGATCGATATGTGTGTCGCTTGTTTAAAGTAAATGTTCCTACGTCCAGTTTCTCAGGAAATTATCGGTCGTTTTCCCAACTACACTTTTATTTGCCTCGCTAATTCATCGTTAATTTATCGCTAAGTCTTACCCGATCGATATGTGTGTCGCTTGTTTATCGTAAATGTCCCTACGTACAGTTTCTGTGGAAATTATCGGTCGTTTTTCCAACTACACTGTTATTTGCCTCGCTAATTTATCGTTAATCGTTATCGGTCGTTTTTCAGCTATACTGATATTTGCCTCGCTGATTTTTTTCTCGAAATTTCTGCTGTTTCTTTATGATATCCAAAACTGTGTTGCCTTCAGTTGCCCGACAAGAATAATTTTTCTGTCGGTTTCGTTACAACTACTATCATCAGTATAATTTGTTGGTTTTTCATTGTTGAACATCGTTACCATATTGATCAACTGTCATACATCATTAGAAATGAAATAGAATGGAAAAGAGATAGAATCAACCGTTGGGCCCAAGAAATAGGAAAAAATTAGCGACTAATTAGCTATAAATTAGCGATCAACATACTGCGCTAAATAGTAATATATGGTCGTAGAGAAAGTAAATGATTCTGTTTGTTCCAGACGACCGATCTGCCCCTCCTTTTGCGCACCGCCGCCGGTCTGCTGGACGAACCCGGCACGCCTGGCAGCACGCCCCCCTCGCCGGCGCCGGTCGCGGACCTCCCGCCGGTCGCAGCGACGGCTCCCGCCGCCCCTCCCGCTATCGAGCCCAAGCCAGGCGGCGGCGTCGTCAAGCCCGGCGTCCTGCGATTCTCAACCCCCGTCGAGGACTACCCCGTGGGGATGTTCTCTGGGGGAGGAAGCAAGCCCCAGGTACGTTTATGGAATCGAAAAATGTGTCGCTCATTGTGGAAAAATTTAAACACTATAATTTGACTCAAACATATTGTTGACTTTCATTTTATCGGAGCATTTTTCGTTAACTCATTGCCAAATTTACGAAAAAAATGATGTGACTCAAACTAATTTTTCGTTAATGTTTTGCCAAAGCGGAAAAAGTTTATCGAAGCATTCTGCTCATTTTTCAGCTTCCGATCCCCGATCCCGCCCCTAGTGAGCCGCCGCCCGCCACCGCCCCGCCGGCCTTCTGCGTCGTCGCGCCGGGCGGCGGGCAGGCCGCCCCGCCCGCCGCACCCCGCTCGCCCCCACCCGCGGCGCCCAAAGCGGCGCAGTTCAAGGTCAAGCCCGCCTCGGCGCTGATGCCCGACGAGAAGAAACCGCCGCAGCTGCAGCAGCCGCCGCTCGGCGTCGGTACCAACAGGTAGAGGAATTTTGATTTTTCGTTAATTTTTACCACGTTGCTGAAAGTTTTTCGTTGCAATGAACAACTTCTATTTTTTCATGTAGAAACATTAGTACTGTGATATTTCTTCACATTCTGAAATTTTCACCTTCTTACCTATCATTTGGTAGAACTTCTGATATTTTATAGAAAATTTTGTGCCCGCACGTAATTTTTCGTAAATTTCACCGCGATGGTGAAATTGTCGCTAATTTATAACCGTATTCAGAATCGTTTTCTTTTTCGTGTCAATGAGACATTTATTTCTATTTTCTTGGTAGAAACATTCGTACTCTAATTTTTCGCTAACTTTTACCACATTTAAAAAATCGTCGCTGATTTATCACCGTATATCGCCTCTTGTGTCTTCCAAGTACCTCTAATTTTTCGTCAATTTTTACCACATAGAAAGAATTTTCGTGAATTTATCACCATATTCAAAAATTTGTCATCTTTAGTTTCGATACGAAACTAATTTGTCGTTGATTTAACGTTTAGATATCGTTAATTTTCAATTGATTCTCGTTAATTTATCGTTCACTTTGAGCACATCGAGAATAACGTCGCTTATTTTCGACTGATTTATCGCAGTGGTTCCAATTTTGAAAATTTATAGTTTTTCTTCAATTCATCGTTGATTTATCGATAATTTGTCCTTGAATTCATCATTGACCCCGACCACATCGCGAATTTTGTCGCTAATTTTCAGGTGGTTTATCGCAGCGGCCCCAATATTGTTACTTCATAATTTGTGGTTGATTTATCGTTAATTTTTCATTGATTTATCGTTAAATTCTTCGTTAACTCTGGCCACATCGACAATTTTGTCGCTAATTTGATAATAATTGATAATTCGTCGATGATTCATTGTTAATTTTCCGATGATTTATCGCTGATTTTGGCTTTTGGTTTATAATTATGGAAATTGATGATTTGTCGTCAAATTCATCATTAACTCCGACCACATCGAGAATTTTGTCGCTTATTTCGAGGTGGTTTATCGCAGCGGCCCCAATAATGACAATTCATAATTTGTGGTTGATTTATCGTTAATTTTTCGTTGATTTATCGATGATTTGACGTTGAATTCATCTTTGACTCTGGCCACATCGACAATTTTATCGCTAATTCTCGGCTTATTTATCGCAGTTTTATTCTGATTGGGAGAATTGATGATTATCGGTGATTTTCCGTTGATTTTCCGTTGATTTATCGATAATTTGTCGCTAATTTTCGCTTTCGGTTCCTAATTTGTGAACTCGGTGATTTTTCGTTAATTCTCCCTCGATCGATCGTTAATTTATCGTTAATTTCATCGCGATTTTTCGAAGCAGCCTCAATATTGACAATTCATAATTTGTGGTTGATTTATCGTTAATTAATCGTTGATTTATCGAAGATTTGTCGTTAACTCTGGCCACATCGACAATTATGTCGCTAATTTGATAATAATTGATAATTTGTCGGTGATTTATTGTTAATTTTTCGGTGATTCATCGATAATTTGTCGCTGATTTTGGCTTTCGGTTTATCATTACGGAAATTGATGATTTGTCGTTAATTTTCCGTTGACTCGGGGTGATTTTTCGTTAATTCTCCCTCGATCGATCGTTAATTTATTGTTAATTTCATCGCGATTTTTCGAAGCAGCCTCAATATTGACAATCCATAATTTGTGGTTGATTTATCGTTAAGTTTTCGTTGATTTATCGATGATTTGTCGTTAACTCTGGCCGCACCGACAATTTTGTCGCTAATTTGAAAATAATTGATAATTTGTCGGTGATTTATTGTTAATTTTTCGGTGATTCATCGATAATTTGTCGCTGATTTTGGCTTTCGGTTTATCATTACGGAAATTGATGATTTGTCGTTAATTTTCCGTTGACTCGGGGTGATTTTTCGTTAATTCCTCCTCGATCGATGGTTAATTTATCGTTAATTCCATCGCGATTTTTCGCAGCGGCCCCAAACCGGCCGTGTTCAACGTGGCGTCGTCGACGGCGAAGAAGAAGCCCCGCAAGTCGCCGGCCAGCAGCCCCGACCCCCCGCTCGCCGAGCCGCCGCTCTACGGGGGCGGCGGCGCGTCGGAGCCGCCCCCGGGCCGGGAGGAGGTGCGCAGCCCCGCCTACTCGGACATCTCGGACGACGGGGCGCCGCCCGCCGCGCTCGACGGCGACGGCATGGCCGACAAGGGCAAGCACGCCGATAAGGTTGGTAGTTCCATGGGCGCGATGGAAATCGGCGAAATTTTTTTATTTTTATTACAAAAAATTTCAGTAATTTTACTTTTGAAAAAAAAAAAATTAATTCCTCTATCTCGATCTCTTAGAAGATGATTTCATTCGTTCCATAATTTATTACCAATTAATTACCACTTACACTGGAAGAAAACAATGGCTATTGTAGCTTTAGGCAACCTCTCAAAATCACTACACCAAACGTGATTTTCACATATTATATTATTAATTATTTACCACAAACTCGGAAATTAAACTTCTCAGTTGAACGAAAAAATTGCAAACTCCTCTATCTCAAAGTCAACCTAGCAGAACCAAAACTCAAATCACAAGTTTCTTTCTTCAGGTTCATAATTTCGCCACTTCATTGTGCCTCAAAACATTTTTGGTGCAAAATAGTTTTTATTCTGTGCAAAATTTTTCTCAACTGTCCGGTACAGTAATATTTTTTCATATTGTTTTTCGTTTCCCGTGTTGAAGTATGTTTTATTTTGACTCTAAGAATTTTGACGTTTCCGACACAATGTTTTTAATGTCTTCAGGAAATAAAGAGTATTCTTTTCTTTTCTATCACCACTTTTTCGAATTACTCAGCATCTGATGGAAAAAACCCTAACTAGCACAACCTAAAAAACAACCTAAAAAAACTGTCGTACAGAATGAGCCATTTTTGAATTTGCAATATAATTTTCACTATCAACTCTTTTATTACTGATTTATTACCACAAACTCGTAAATTTCACTCATCATTTGAAGGAAAAATCGGCAATTCTGCTATATCAATGTGAACCTAGCAGAACCAAAACTCAAATCACAAGTTTCTTTCTTCAGGTTCCTAACTTCACCAATTCATTGCACCTCAAAACATTTTTGGTGCAAAATAGTTTTTATACTGTGCAAGATTTTTTTCAATTGTCCGGTACAGTAATATTTTTTATTTTGTTTTTCATTTCCTGTGTTGAAGAATGTATCATGTATACTTTGAGAATTTTGACGTTTCCGACACAATGTTTTTATCTCGGTTTTTATTGTCTTGAGGAAATAAAGACTATTATATTCTATTATATTACCACTTTTTTGAATTCATTACTCAGCATCTGATGGAAAAACCTTAACTAGCACAACCTATAAAACAACCTTAAAAAACTGTAGTACAGAATGAGCCATTTTTGAATTTGCAATATAATTTTTACTATCAACTCTTTTATTACTAATTTATTGCCACAAACTCGTAAATTGTACTCATCATTTGAAGGAAAAATCTACAATTCTGCTTTATCAATGTCAACTTAGCAGAACCAAAACTCAAATCACAGGATGAAAATATGCCCTGATCTATTAATAATTCCGAGAATAATTCACTACTATAGTTTCGTACATTTCAATTTATAATTTGTTGAAAATTGAATTTTCCCCACTCACGTGTAATATTGCGGTAATAATGAAAAAAACTCTCTTCTTCTCTCCCCTTCCATCGAAGAAGACTGAACAAGGACAAGCGCTTCCGCACATGCCGCAATACGGCATGTACCACCCGTTCTACAGCCAGCAGCAGTACTTGGTGCCCGCCGTGCCCGACAACAAGCCCCCCAAGGAGCCCGAGAAGCAGCCCGACAAGATGGCGGTCGAGAAGGAGCCCAAAAAGGAGCCGCACGATTACCCCCAAAAGGTCAAGATGAATTTTGATGCTCACCCTTTACAATGATTTGTCGGTAATTCAGCGCTAAAATTAGCCAGTTTGGAAAATTTTACGCTAATTTATGTCATCATCAGTCATTAACACATTAAAAAAAATTTTTCACCAAATTCTTCCTATTTTCAATCTTATATCTTAATAATACAGGGTCGCTGATATGTATGGAAACGGTCGATTATTTCCTAAAGTAAGATAGCTAGCGAAAAATGTTAGGATACAAAAGTTGTAGGGTTTTTCAAAATCCATTAGGCTAATGAAAAATTAAGTATACAGGATGAGTCAAAAAGTCAGGACGAAACAAAGTTGCTTTTTCTCTAATGGGACACCCTGTATATTATTCCACATTTCAATTCTGCTCGAAATTCTGAACAAAATTGATGAAGCGCATCATTTCCTAAATTCAACCGATTTCGAGATATCGAATTTTGAAAATAACTTATAATGAATTATCCAAAAATGTTAGTCCATTAAGTTCATAGTCCATCAAGTTACCTTTGAAAGTTTCCAGCTCCATAACAACGCCGCGTCGTTCTTCAGTGATGATCTTGACAACACATGTCAAAAATACATTTAGTGTAAATAAGTTTCGCGCAAAAATGGCACGGTTAACTAATACTGAGCGTATTGAAATTTTAATGATCATAGGATTCGGTGATAGAAGACGAAGTTGTGACCAAGTAGTGAATAACTATTGTTTTCATAAAATTTTAAATATCCTGGACATTCATTAAAAAATACATTTTATTGTTTTAATTGCATTTTAATCAACCCTGAACAATTATGCTTTTTTTTATTTTCTGTAAAAAAATATAATTAAATTGTAATCATAATATCCACATACTCCACCTTTTGTGACTTTCATAATAAATATGCATCATTTCGTGCTTCTTCTTTAATAAATTTGAAAGTAGTAAAAAGTTATTATCAAAATTCGATATCTCGAAATCGGTTGAATTTAGGAAATGATGCGCTTCATCAATTTTGTTCAGAATTTCGAGCAGAATTGAAATGTGGAATAATATACAGGGTGTCCCATTAGAGAAAAAGCAACTTTGTTTCGTCCTGACTCTTTGACTCATCCTGTATACTTAATTTTCCATTGCTTAATGGATTTTGAAAAACCCTACAACTTTTGTATCTTAACATTTTTCGCTAGCTATCTTACTTTAGGAAATAATCGACCGTTTCCATACATATCAGCGACCCTGTATCTATATCCTATATAATTTTTATCCTTGTTTTAGAATGGACCGTTTAGAACTATAATCCATCGCTATCTTTCACCAACTGAAACTATAACGATAAAAAAAATTGTCGCTGATTTGTGGCTAGTTTGGCATATCGTTTTGATGAGACACTTATTTGATTTTCAAATCGATTATATTTCGTTGTTAATGTATCCCTTACTTTTATCAAATCGACAAAGTTTTTCTCAAATGATAAAGAATGTGTTCAAAAATGTCGAAAAATGTGGTTCCTTCAGTCTTTAAGAAAACTTCTTGAAGAGAACGATTGTTATTTTAATTTATCGCTAACTTTCACCTAATTTATGGCCAATAGAATGGTAATATCCATAATTTGTCGCCAACTTTCACTATATTAGTGAGTTTGTCGTTAAAATATTACCACAATTCTAAATGTATTGCCCTTTCGAAAATGTTTTGTTTTTTGAAAGATTGTTTAGTACTATAATTTATCGCTAGTTTATCGCTAACTTTTACACTTCAAAGAAATTGTTCGTTTATAGATAATTTATTACTTCATTTGAGAATGTGTTGCTTTTTGTTATATTTTTGAGATATCGCTTTATTTATCGCTAATAAATCGAGTCGTACCACAATTAGTCTCGTAACTTTTTCTACATTTATCGCTAATTTATAACCACTTTCAAAAACCGAACAAAAAACTCGTCACCTTCTGAAGGTACCCCCTTTTGAAACCCACCCCCTACGGTTCTTTTCAGGTGGTGCAGCAGCACTACTACCCCTACGGCTACATGCCCAGCTACCCCTACAACATGGACTCGAACTACGGCGGCGTGCCGCTGGTGCAAGACGACCCCGCCAAGCCGAAAGAGGACAACCGGACGAAGGAGAGCCCCAGCCCGATCGAGCAAAACGTCAAACCGATCCCGAACCCCATCCAGGTGCCGACGCCCGGCAAGGCGAAAGACCCCTCCGGCCACAAGGACAAGCACCAGAACGACAACCACCAGATACTGAAGGAGAGCATCGAGATGAAGAACCAGATGAACTCGTACATGTATTCGCGGCCGCAGCAGCAGCAGGTGCAGCCTATGCAGCAACAGCAGCAGCAGCAGCAGTCGCATCACGCTCAACGGGAGGAAGATGTGCGCAGGTCAGTTGAATTCGTCATTTCGAATTGAACCAAATTAATATTCGATTGATTAAAGTATTTCGAAACTTCTGTTGTTTCTTCCAGGTTCTACGTGTATTCCGAGCAAAGGAGAAAAGAGCAACACCAGCACCAACACCAACAACACCAGCAACACCAGCAACAGCAGCAAGACCACAAGCCCCCCTCGGCCTCTAAGGCGCCGCTGTCGCAAAGCCCCAGCCTGAAGCCCTCATCGACCAGCAAGATGGAGATCAAGCTGGAGGAGAAGAAGGAGAAGGTATGAATGCAACTAGTATTTATAAATGAAATAAATAAAATAAATAAAATAAATAAAATAAATAAAATAAATAAAATAAATAAAATAAATAAAATAAATAAAATAAATAAAATAAATAAAATAAATAAAATGAATAAAATGAATAAAATAAATAAAATGAATAAAATAAATAAAATAAATAAAATAAATAAAATAAATAAAATAAATAAAATAAATAAAATAAATAAAATTAATAAAATTAATAAAATTAATAAAATTAATAAAATTAATAAAATTAATAAAATTAATAAAATAAATAAAATTAATGAAATAAATACAACTGATGAAACAAATAAAATAAATGAAATAAATTTGATGAAAAATGAATAATCTGATCTTATTTTAAGGAGGCGAAACAGGAGGGCGTCAAGCCGACGATGGAGACGCAAGGGCCGCCGCCGCCGCCCACTTCTCAGTACGCCTACATCCACCCCGGGTACATGCAGCAGGCGCACTACGGGGCGCTGCCCTTCGATCCGAACCACCCGATGTACAGGGGCATCATGGTGCCGGGGCCGTACAGCGGGAGTCCCTACTTGCACGCTCCCATGCAAAGGTGAGTTGGTTTTTTTTTGGTTGCGAATTCACGATTTGTTAGGGGAAATATTCGAAATTGATTGGTGAATTGAATGTTCCTGAAAATTTCGGAAAAGTAGAAGTAATTGTTATGAAGAAAATTAGAAAAAAAAATATTCAGAAAATTGTAATAATATTACTGAAATATGTGGGAAAAGATTACAGCATCATATGATTTCCAAAAAATTGTGGAAATCAAGAAACATGAAATTTTGTGATGAATTGAGAAGTATTTGAAAAGTTTAGAAAGGATGTACAAACAAAGATATACTAATTTTCAAAAAAATTTAAGGAGCCATTGTAGAATGTCTGAATTAGTGAATCAAAAGTTTTTGCAATCATGAAAATGAAATAAAAGGAGTATAAAGGAATAAAAACCTTCATCAATCAAAAATTTGTGAAATTTTCATTTGTTTGACATTTTTCTTTGAATTTATATATTTTCATTTGAGTTAACACATTTAAGACCTGAATCTTTGAATTCAGCAATTTTCAGTTAGATGAAAAAATGTCTGACCTCAAAGAAAAAATTATAAATTCAAAGGAAACAGTCTAAATTGAATGAATAGATCTAAAGTGTAAGAAAAATGTCACATTACCTCACAAAATAATGAATAAAATGTGAAAAGACTGTCGAAAAAATCGGAAAAATTCTTCAAAATCATGAAAAATGTACAACAAATGTAATATGGCTGCGAGAAAAATCCAACAAGAATTTTCATAATTTCTTCATATCACTCTATGACATGATACAGCATTTTTTCAATGAGAATTCCCCGTTCGCGCAGGTACCACGCGCCCGAAGACCTTTCGAGGGCGCCGCCGCCCCCGCCGCCCACCAAGGCGCTCGACCTGCTCCAGCACCACGCCCAATACTACTCGTCGCACAAGATCCACGAGCTGCAAGAGCGCGCCATCAAATCGCCCACGCCCAACGCCGCCAACGCCAACGGCAAGCCCGGCGCCGGACCGGCAGCTGGCGCAGGCCCGCCCGCGCCGGCTCCCGCCCCGCCGGGCGCGCCGCCCGCGCAGTCGAACCCGCCCGCGGGCGGGGCGCAGCAAGGCGGCGCTCCGGCGCCGGCCCCTTCCGCTGGGAAGGCCGTGGAGGGGGGCGGAGGCAGCGGTAAGGAGGCGAGGTCGCCGCCGCCCCAGCGGCACGTGCACACGCACCATCACACGCACGTCGGGCTCGGGTATCCCATGTACCCAGCCCCCTACGGAGGTTAGTTCGGTTTGTCTTGGTATTCGTGTACACTAAAAATTACACTAAAACCGCACTAAAATTACACTGAAGTGCCACAACATTGAAATTGTCACTAAACAACACCAAAGTTATACTAAATCAACACGAGCATCTGCGGTTTATTTATTTGATAAATTTACCTCCTATGGAGGATAGCTAGGATTTTTTTGAGATTTATATACACCAAAATAACACTAAAACACTACTGAAATGACAATAAAGCAACACACGAATCACTCCTATGGAGGATAGCTAGGATTTTTTTTTTGAGATTTATATACACCAAAATAACACTAAAACACTACTGAAATGACAATAAAGCAACACACGAATCACTCCTATGGAGGATAGCTAGGATTTTTTTTTGAGATTCATATACACCAAAATAACACTAAAACACTACTGAAATGACAATAAAGCAACACACGAATCACTCCTATGGAGGATAGCTAGGATTTTTTTTTGAGATTTATATACACCAAAATAACACTAAAACACTACTGAAATGACAATAAAGCAACACACGAATCACTTGTTTATAATAACAATTATTTGACAGTCCCTTCCTCTGCGAAAGTTAGTTTGTATTGTTTTTTGACCTGTATACTCTAAATGACACTGAAACAACACTAAATCAATAAATGAATCAAACAAATGAACCAAGTCTTTTGAAGATGAAATGAATATGTTGAAAGTTATTCGAGGTTAGCTTGGATTTTTTGTGATTTCTATACACTAAAACAACAATACGAGTATCAAATGTTCGTTCAACATGATAGCTATCTGAGCACCGTGTCCTCAGCAGGAGTTAGTTTATATTTTTTTTGTAATTTATATACATTGAATTTGCCAAAACAACACGAATTTGAAGTTTATTCATCATAACAGCTATTTGAGGATACTTTTCTTTACAGAGGATAGTTTCTGATATATGTGCACTGAAATCACACTTAAATAGCACTAAAACAACATGTAACTCGAATTTTCAATTTGAGCATGATAGCTGTCTGAGAACCCTGTCCTCTACGAAAGTTATTTTGGGATATTTTCTGATTGATATACACTAAAATCACACTAAAATTACACTGAAGTAACACTAAAACACGATAAACATATGTATATTTATTATAACAGCTAGTTGAGAACCCTGTCCTCTACGTAGGTTAGTTTGGATTCTTTTTTTATATAGAGACACTAAATCTGCACTAAAATAACACTAAAATAGCACTAAAACAATACGATACGAACAATACGAAAATCAAATGTTTCGCAGTCGAAGCAAAACTTGATACCAAAGTCAAATTTTGAAATGAATCATTATCGAATATTGTTCTGATATCCTGTATATTAATTTCCATTTTTTTTTTTCAGCTACAGTGTTGGCTAGTCAACAAGCAGCCGCCGTCACAGTGATAAACCCTTATCCGACGAAATGAGTGAGTTGAGAGACTGAAGAAGGTGCGACGTCACTGTGACTCAAACATTCCATAGTTTTCGTTCAAATTGTGCGCACTATAGGGTCGTAGCGAAATCACTGCAAACAATTATCGAATATCAACCCCCTCGACTCCCACCCCCCACATAAAAAAAACACGATAATCCTCAGGGCATGTTTATGAAATGAGCAGAAGGATGAAGGAATTTTTCTCGCTTGTCTCTAATTGACCTTTTCGTTTAGTTGTTTACATCAAGGAGCGTGATTTTTTTTCATCTCCTGGATACAAGATAAAACTAAAACTTTCGACTTTTGGACGAATCGATTTGTAAGGAGATAATGGTATGGAAAGTCTCACTTTCAGAATGTATTCTTACACATTTTTCTTCTGTAATACATCTTCTAAAAAATGTGAATATCAATCTCGAGGTGTTTCAAAGCTTATAGAAAAAAATTGATCTGAAAAGCAAATACCAATTCACTGAAATGATTGAAACTCTATACATTCTAACTCTATATACTCTTTATAAATTCATTACTGAAAAATACTGTCTGTAGGTTAATTGTGGGAGTGGTATATTAATTTTTACAGATTTTTCAGATTTTATGTCCTTGTTTCCACAAATAAAAATGGAGATTATAATGATCATTTCAAAATATTTGTAGCAAGGACAGATTTTTGATCTGCCCCAAAATGTTACTGGGCTGGAAATTTTCAACTTCAGATACTCAAAAGAGACATTTCTCAGTGACACATTGTTTTTCAATAAAATATATTATAGAAATTTTGATATTTGTTAAATGACAAATAGAGAATTTCTCTTTCATGTATCTGGAGGTTGCATTCCAAGTGTCCTGACTTACTACAAATTTATTAAAATGTTTATTAAAACTTCTGTTTTTATTTTTAGAAACTGCAGAGTTTCATTGTCAAATTCTTGGACATTGTAGCGGACTAATTAAGGCTTCCATGACAAGTTGCCTTAATGTTCTAAAGATTTTATCATTCCTGAATGAAGCTGGTAAATGATAGTAAAGTTTTTTGCTTTCATATCAAACAATCTTTGGTCCAGGTCAATTTCGAAGTAGGTATCTTTTACCTGTTATTTGCTGGATAAAATGATATTTTCATTGAATCTATTCTATTAAATTATTCTTTCCATGAACCATGCAACCAAATACAAGAATGAAAATACACTTTACTGCTCTCTTTTGCTAGATAAACACAGAATGTAAAAGTAGTTGATTACAAAATCTCCAAAATGCAATGCCATATCTCGAGTGTGACTCGATCAAACAAAGATAGATCATCTTGGCAACACCCTGATGCGAATTTCTTTGTCAGTGTTTCCGATCAAATTTCTATTTATTGATATATTCAGAAGTGAAAGTGAGGGTATTGTTTTTTGGGCATTGAAACAGATCATTGGAACTGCCTCACAATTTCCAGGTTTCTGATGATAATTTTTTCCATATCAGCATCTTTTTCATCCCAAATTAGAGCAGTATCGTCTGCAAAATCCTTCGATTGAGATTGTAGCTAGTTCGTTCAAATATAAAAGAAATGGAATTGGACCCAAAACTGATCCTTGTGGTACGCCAATATCCAATCTGGATTTGGTTGAATAAACTAGCACATGCACCTTATGAAACCAACTAAACGAAATGGCCTATTGAATGTTTTTTATGTTGGCAAAACATGAGAAAAGTGGACGAGAAAAGTAGTTTGAATGAACATATAGATTGGCATTTGCAGAGTGGATGTTTTTATTTTCGAGGGGGTTGAAAATTGTGCTACGACTGAACTTCCGTGTCCCGAGGATTTGGTTGGATCCTGCTGTGTAAATTAGTTTTTTTTTTTGTAAATGTAAATAGTGTAAAGGCAAGCTGTCTTGGAGTCATAATGTTAGCTGAATATCTCGTAGTAGACTGATAATAATTGACCTACTAGGTTACTGTGTATTTTTTAATGTAAAACTGTCTTCTTTTATTATACAAAAAAAATAAGATAGATAAAAAATTTTAATTTGTTTTCACTGATTCGTTCCAGTTTTAGTGGGACGTTATTTGTATAATTATAAACTTGTTTTTTTTACTTGAATCGTTTGCAGTCTGTACACTTGTAATATTCTGTAAATATCCATGACATTTATTATTTATGAGTGTGACTAACCTCTCATACATCTGTATATTCTTTTTAGGGATCATTTTGGAAATTTTGTTGTATCTATTTCTTTTGAGATGGTATGATATTTATATATATATTTTTACGTGATCACCAAAATCTCATTTTTGTGATAGAAAAAATTGTTCAAAAGTTTAATAAGTAACGTTTACACACACAATATTTGTAGAAAATTACCTTCTGTGCAGACTACGAGAGGCTTTTATGTAAAGTTGCTTAATAAAAATGATGAACTAAAAGCGATTCTTCTATTTAACCCTTTGTTGTTAAATCCCGCTTTTTTAAATTTTCTTGTGTTAGGATTGCACACAGCATATTCTTGCTGTGCTGAGTGGAAATCTGTAGGCAAAAAGGCCGTATTCCTTATAATTTCTGAGATATGAGCATTTTTCGGAAAAATAATCGACCTCCAAAATCGTCGAAAATTTCTCAACACATCCTTATTTGTGTGCAGAATGCGCGTATCGACTCGATTTCGCAGTATTTTCGACCGTTTTCTAGTTATCAAGACGTGAAAAAAATTCAGCCCGAAGTGGGGTCAAAAATTGCTACTTTTTTATCTTTCGGAGTAGAGAGCTGTGCTTCTATTCCCCACTAGGCAATGCCCTAAGGGCTCTAAATACCGAATTTGAGGCCTCTACGACAAAGTCGAATTTTGGGTCTGAAAAATTAGCAAGGCTAACCCCTTTGAACTTTTTTCAAATATTTTCAGGCGTCAGAATGGCCTGAAATCTTGCACACACAGTGTTTTCAATGTGCTGAGTCCGAATCTGTAGTCAAAAGGGCCGTATTTCTAATAGTTTCCGAGATATGAGAATTTTTCGGAAAAATAAATCGAGCTCCAAAATCGTCAAAAATGACTGGAAACGTTCAAATTCGTGTGCAGAATGCGCGTATCGACTCGATTTCGCAGTATTTTCGATCGTTTTCGAGTTATCAAGACGTGAAAAAAATTCAGCCCGAAGTGGGGTCAAAAATTGCTACTTTTTTATCTTTCGGAGTAGAGAGCTGTGCTTCTATTCCCCACTAGGCAATGCCCTAAGGGCTCTAAATACCGAATTTGAAGCCTCTACGATGAAGTCGAATTTTGAGTCTGAAAAATTAGCAAGGCTAACCCCTTTGAACTTTTTTCAAAAATTTTCAGGCGTCAGAATGGGCTGAAATCTTGCACACACAGTGTTTTTGATGTGCTGAGTCCGAATCTGAAGTCAAAAGGGCCGTATTTCTAATTGTTTCCGAGATATGAGAATTTTTCGGAAAAATAAATCGAGCTCCAAAATCGTCAAAAATGACTGGAAACGTTCAAATTCGTGTGCAGAATGCGCGTATCGACTCGATTTCGCAGTATTTTCGATCGTTTTCGAGTTATCAAGACGTGAGAAAAATTCAGCCCGAAGTGGGGTCAAAAATTGCTACTTTTTATCTTTCGGAGTAGAGAGCTGTGCTTCTATTCCCCACTAGGCAATGCCCTAAGGGCTCTAAATACTGAATTTGAGGCCTCTACGACAAAGTCGGATTTTGGGTCTGAAAAATTAGCAAGGCTAACCCCTTTGAACTTTTTTCAAAAATTTTCAGGCGTCAGAATGGGCTGAAATCTTGCACACACAGTGTTTTCAATGTGCTGAGTCCGAATCTGAAGTCAAAAGGGCCGTATTTCCAATAGTTTCCGAGATATGAGCATTTTTCGGAAAAATAAATCGAGCTCCAAAATCGTCAAAAATGACTGGAAACGTTCAAATTCGTGTGCAAAATGCGCGTATCGACTCGATTTCGCAGTATTTCCGATCGATTTCGAGTTATCAAGACGTGAAAAAAATTCAGCCCGAAGTGGGGTCAAAAATTGCTACTTTTTTATCTTTGGGAGTAGAGAGCTGTGCTTTTATTCCCCACTAGGCAATGCCCTAAGGGCTCTAAATACTGAATTTGAGGCCTCTACGACAAAGTTGAATTTTGGGTCTGAAAAATTAGCAAGGCTAACCCCTTTGAACTTTTTTCAAAAATTTTCAGGCGTCAGAATGGGCTGAAATCTTGCACACACAGTGTTTTCAATGTGCTGAGTCCGAATCTAAAGTCAAAAGGGCCGTATTTCCAATAGTTTCCGCGATATGAGCATTTTTCGGAAAAATAAATCGAGCTCCAAAATCGTCAAAAATGACTGGAAACGTTCAAATTCGTGTGCAAAATGCGCGTATCGACTCGATTTCGCAGTATTTCCGATCGATTTCGAGTTATCAAGACGTGAAAAAAATTCAGCCCGAAGTGGGGTCAAAAATTGCTACTTTTTTATCTTTGGGAGTAGAGAGCTGTGCTTTTATTCCCCACTAGGCAATGCCCTAAGGGCTCTAAATACTGAATTTGAGGCCTCTACGACAAAGTTGAATTTTGGGTCTGAAAAATTAGCAAGGCTAACCCCTTTGAACTTTTTTCAAAAATTTTCAGGCGTCAGAATGGGCTGAAATCTTGCACACACAGTGTTTTCAATGTGCTGAGTCCGAATCTGAAGTCAAAAGGGCCGTATTTCTAATAGTTTCCGAGATATGAGCATTTTTCGGAAAAATAAATCGAGCTCCAAAATCGTCAAAAATGAGTCGAAACGTTCAAATTCGTGTGCAGAATGCGCGTATCGACTCGATTTCGCAGTATTTTCGATCGTTTTCGAGTTATCAAGACGTGAAAAAAATTCAGCCCGAAGTGGGGTCAAAAATTGCTACTTTTTTATCTTTGGGAGTAGAGAGCTGTGCTCCTATTCCCAGCTAGGCAATGCCCTAAGGGCTCTAAATACTGAATTTGAGGCCTCTACGACAAAGTCGAATTTTGGGTCTGAAAAATTAGCAAGGCTAACCCCTTTGAACTTTTTTCAAAAATTTTTAGGCGTCGGAATGGGCTGAAATCTTGCACACACAGTGTTTCCAATGTGCTGAGTCCGAATCTGAAGTCAAAAGGGCCGTATTTCCAATAGTTTCCGAGATATGAGCATTTTTCGGAAAAATAAATCGAGCTCCAAAATCGTCAAAAATGAGTCGAAACGTTCAAATTCGTGTGCAGAATGCGCGTATCGACTCGATTTCGCAGTATTTTCGATCGTTTTCGAGTTATCAAGACGTGAAAAAAATTCAGCCCGAAGTGGGGTCAAAAATTGCTACTTTTTATCTTTCGGAGTAGAGAGCTGTGCTTCTATTCCCCACTAGGCAATGCCCTAAGGGCTCTAAATACTGAATTTGAGGCCTCTACGACAAAGTCGAATTTTGGGTCTGAAAAATTAGCAAGGCTAACCCCTTTGAACTTTTTTCAAAAATTTTCAGGCGTCAGAATGAGCTGAAATCTTGCACACAGATGGTTTCAGATGTGCTGAGTATGAATCTGAAGTCAAAAGGGCCGTATTCCTAATAGTTTCTGAGATATGAGCATTTTTCGGAAAAATAATCGACCTCCAAAATCGTCGAAAATTTGTCAATACATCCTTATTCGTGTGTAAAATGCGTGTATCGACACGATTCCGCAGTATTTTCGATGGTTCTCGAGTTATCAAGACGTGAAAAAAATTCTACCCGAAGTGGGGTCAAAAATTGCTCTTTTTTTATCTTGAGGAGTAGAGAGCTGTCCTTCTATTCCGCACTAGGCAATGCCCTAAGGGCTCTAAATACCGAATTTGAGGCCTCTACGACAAAGTCGAATTTTGGGTCTGAAAAATTAGCAAGGCTAACCCCTTTGAACTTTTTTCAAAAATTTTCAGGCGTCAGAATGAGCTGAAATCTTGCACACTGGGTGTCTGAGATGTGCTGAGACTGAATCTGAAGTCAAAAGGGCCGTATTTCCAATAGTTTCTGAGATATGAGCATTTTTCTGGAAAAATAATCAACCTCCAAAATCGTCGAAAATTTCTCAACACATCCTTATTTGTGTTTAGAATCGAATCGACTCGATCTTGCAGTATCTTCGATCGTCTTGAGTTATCGAGACATAGCATAGATCATAAAAAATAAACCAAATTACAAGATTTCCCAAAGATGTATTCTCCATACGTACGTTGACAAAACATAAGAAAACACACTAAATCAATAAAAAAAAAGTCAATCAATTCATCCCAAGTGGCCTTTCACTCCACACGAATTCACGGAGAGTTAGAAATGTCCATGTTATCAGACTTCTCAGGCGAATCTTTATGCACCACCGCAGCCTCCTCCTCTTCCACCTCCTCGACCTCTTTAGCTTCCTTCTGCTTGTCCTTCGATGTTTCGAACCCCTTGTCCTCCTCGTCGTAATTCCGAGGCACCTTAGAATGGGATCGCGTCGACCTGTCCGAACGAGACTTCGACCTGGATCGACGTTTCTCCTTCTTATCAATTTTGTCCTTGTCCCTCCTGTCGCTCTTCTTGTCTCTCTTTTTATCTCTATCGCTACTCCTCGTCCTAAGAGAAAAAAAATCACATATTCAGTTATCTAGAAATGTATTGGGAAGGCTGGGCAAGCATTGGGAAGACTCGGAGGAAGATAATACTGCGTAGGAATTCATTAGGAAAACCACTGGGAAGAAAGCTGGGATCCAGGAGGAAAGCTAAAAATCCGCTGGGAAGACCATAAGACTGTGTAGGAATTTATAAGGAAGGCTGGGAATCCAGTAGGAAGGCTAAACAACCATTGGGAAGACTGGGAATTCAGTAAGAAACCTAGGAAACCGCTGAGAAGGCCATAAGACCAAGTAGGAATTCATAAGAAAGACTGGGAATCCAGAAGGAAGGCTAAAAAACCGTTAGGAGGACTGGGACTCCAGTAGGTAAGCTAGGAAATTGCTGAGAAGACCATGAGGCTGTGTATGAATTCAAAAGGAAGGCAGGGGATCCAGTAGGAAGGCTGAAAAACCATTGGGAAGACTAGGAATTCAGTAGGAAACTGCTGACAAGGCCAAAAGAATGTGTAGGAATTCATAAGGAAGGCTGGGAATCCAGTAGGAAGGCTTGAAAACCTTTGGAAAGACTGGGAAGATAAAACTGCTAAGAATTGATTAGGAAGACTGTGAATCCGGTAGGAAGGCTGGTATCAAGTAGAAATGCTAAACAACCGTTGATAAGTCGATGAGACTGCGTGGGAGTTCATTAGGAAGGCTCGGAATCCAGTAGGAGAGCTAGAAAATCGTTTTGAAGATGATAAGATTGTGTGGGAATTCATAAGGAAGGCTGGAAACTCATTGGGACGACTGGGAATCCACTGGAAATGGCTTGAGAAGTATTGGGAAGATTAGGACGGAGATAAGATTACGTGGGAATTCATTAGGAATAGTGGAAATGCCGCAAGATAATTAGGAAGACTAGGATGAAGATGCGATGCGGAAGGATCACTGAAAATAGAAAATCGTTAGGAATACTAGGAATTCGTTGGGAAGACCTCTGAGACGACCATTTGAAAAACTAGCAAAGAGATTATTAGAAATAAGATACAAAAGCGTGAAAATTCATTAGGAACGCAAGTAAGTCTACAGGATCACTGCGAATATAACGAGATTATTAGGAATTTGGAAAATTAGAAAGAAGTCTCGGGGATCCGTTGGGATGATCAGGAATGAGAAAAAAATACATGCAAATTCATTAGGTAGATTAGTAGGCTACTGGGAGTTCTCGGGAAGTCACAAGATTATTAGGAAATCTAGGAACAAATTGGGAATATCGGGAAGAATGCATGGGAATCCATCAGGAAGGCCAGAAAAAACCATGCGACAAAGTATAACTCCTCACCTGCTTCGCCTTCGGGAACTGCGAGGCGGCGTGGGCGATCGTCTCCTGGCCGTTTTGCTTCTGCTGCCCCTCGACCTCGACCTGCGGCGATCCTTCGTCTTGCGGTCTCTGGACCGCGACCGTCGTTTGCTCCTGCTCCTCGAACGCGATTTGCGCTTCTCCGTAGACGGCGCGTCCGCGTCGCTTTTCTTCTCTTTCGACTCCCTTTTCACCTTATCCTACCGCGAAACAGACAAGAAATGATTAGGCGAAAGAACGATATTGAGAAATACTGTCTGTAAGTGGTACAGGTACATTCATTTTTCAGCTTTTCGTGGGATTTTTTGAAGATTTTCTAAAGACAACCAACACTGAACAAATGTAATCCCATACATTCCCGGAATATCTGAAAAAATTAAACGTGTTGGTGACAAGTTTCGAGTGAAAACGGTGTTCAAGACAGAAAATAAAATGAGATCGATTTTGACTCATACAAAACCGACAAATGGAGAACAATCATCAAAAAATTCTATTCACAGTATACCATGTGTTTGTGGAAAATATTATACTGGTGAAACTAGCAGGCCTCTATCAGTAAGGATGAAAGAGCATAAGAACAATATAAAGGAAAGATATACTGACAAATCAAAATTAGCACTGAACATATCCTTACTGAAAATGGACAACATATGGTCGATTGAGGTAATATTAAGATCATAGTAAAAGAAGACAACAACCACAAACGGACAATCAAAGAGTTTGCTTGCATTCTCCTGAACGGAGACAATAATATTGCTTCTTGATCAGTTGATATAGATAGAACTTGGCATCCACTTCTGAAAATTGAATATGAAAATGGAAAATTCGATATCAATTAATGAAAACACCTTGTAACTAGAATTCCTCCGTTTACCAAATTGTCACTTTTCAGTGTCAAAACCGAAAACATATTGAAAAATTTTGCGAAGAGAAAAATATTTCAATTGTGTTGAGAACGGGAGCAGATTCGTTCCCGAAACGTCCAACAAGATAAGTAGAGGTTTTATTCTTCTTAAATATATTTGTATTTCCAAATTTTTCAAAAACAAGGTGTCACTGACCAATAGAGAATTTCTCTTTTAGGTATCTAAAAGTTCAATTTCAAGCGCAGTGACATTTTGGGGCAGATCCCAAATCTGTCCTTACTACAAATATACTGAAACGAGGAGAGAAAATCCCACAAAAGGCTGAAAAATGATATTGAGAAGACTGGTGAAGTCACTGATGGGTTTTTTTTTATTGGACAAAAACTCTATGTGCATTTTCCGCTATAATGGAATAAAAGTCCCCAGAAGATATGACATATGAGATTTTTATAAACATACTTGATGTTTTGAAACTGTGATTATGTAGTTTGATCATTAATTGAGAAGTTGCCTTAATCACTGCTATTATTGATGTGACAAATCGGTACAGCTGCTCATATATTAATTCTGTGTTATGGTAATGGTGCATGAAATAACCTGAAAATGGCATCTAATTGTAACCAGGGTCAAGCGGTTTGTGATATTTTTGGTGATGATGAAGAGATACTCAGGAATTAAATAATGAAGAATCTGTCTAGTATGTACAAAACAGTCAAACAAAACAGAGGAAGGCATCAAGTGAAAATAAATGCTGCTATTCTGTCTGTAAATTCCCTCATAACATTAGCAACTTCTCAATAATTAATAATTAATATCAGTGATAAATTAAATTATGATTTAATATAATTAGGCAATAATTAATTATCAAGGAGTTAAATTGTTATTTTGTTTATTATTTTTTTGGGCCCTTGAAAAAGAATAGTCCAACAGATCTAGTGCCTTTTCACCAGCATTTTCTATTATTTATTTTAAAATATTCACATTGTTAATGAAAACACTATTATTATCAATAATATGTTTATATTTCCAATAAATAGATATTCATGCAAAAATTGCATACTGTGTCTTGTAATTGGGTCTAGTGCCTGTTTGAATTATAAATGAATGAGAGTAAAATGGATTCAAGATTCAGAAAAAATAGGTTTTTTGTGCATTTTCGGAAAATGGACTCGTGATTTTTCATTGACGTTTCCATAGTTTTGAGAAACGAAACAGATTCAGTGAAAAATGAAGATTCATCAATACAATCTGAGCTATAACTCGTTCAGATTCGCCATAACAGAGTTGGACACTATGAATTGTTCATTTTCCATTTCTCAACACTTAATATAAACTCAATTCTAATATTATTTATATACGGTATTGTTTAGTAAATACTGAAAATCTACCTTCTCCTTCTCTTTGGAATCCCTGTCCTTGGACTTCCTCTCCCTCTCCCTGCTCTTCTTCCTCTCGCGAGACCTGCCCCTCGACTTCTTCTCCGCCGACCGGTCGCGAGACTTCTTGTCCCTCGACTTGGCCCTCGACGAGCGCTCCCTCGACTTGGCGCGGCTGCCCCGCTCGCGTCTCGACTTGGAGCGAGACCGGCGCGTTTTCGACGGCGACCGTCTTGATTTGGAGTCGGATCGACGGGTCTTCGAATCCGATCGACGCTTCTTCGAGGCGGACCGCTGGGAGCGCGACCGCGAGCGTTTTCTCGAGCGCGATTTCGATCGCTTTTTTCGGTCTCTGGACCTGGATCTGGAATAGATAGAATAGAAAATTATTTTTCTCATCATTAGATCTGATATATGAATCTAACAGCTGTGATTTTTTGACTTTTTTTAGAATTTATTAGAATTTTATTAGAATTTTTTAGAATTGGAGAACCGCTACATAGAGAACAAAGAGCACTCTATTTGAGTGAAAAAGTTTCTAGTGGATGTTATGCAATTAGAGTAATATCAAATGAATAAATGAGGGTATACTAAGGCTAGAATAGCTTACTTTGCATTGATCAATTCTCATATTCACTATGGAATAGCTTTCTGGGGCCACTGTAATCTACAGTTACATCATAGAATATTTGCTCTTCAGAAGAGGTCATTGAGATCCCTGAATTCAGAGATCACTGCAAGCCTTTATTCATCAGCCACAAAATATTAACTGTCACCTGTTTATACATAATGGAAACAGTATGCTCAATTTATAAAAATAAAACTAGCTTGTACACTCCCGGAACAAATTGTCATAGTACTAGACAGAACCATATGCTTCATCTACACATTCCAAAATTTGCTTTGACTAAACATTCTCTGATTTATGAAAGTATTATGAAAGTATACCACCTTCCTACTATTCTAAAATATATTACAGATAGCAAAAAGTTCCGAAGTTCAATTAAAGATATATTAATCGAAAAGGCTTATTATTCAATCAATAAATTCTACTGTGATAACCTGGAAATTCCTACTTGACTTTTCTGCATATGTGAATGTATTTTATGTTTATTCCATATAATTTAATTTTACCCACTTATTGTTTTGTGACATGTGTTTTATATTTATATATACCTAATATCTTTTTTTTTTTATACAAGACTTTGCCAATAAGATACCAATTCTTCAGACAATAAAGCATATTTTGATCGATTGATTGATTGATTGACTAGATAAGAGTTCAAACAGGGCAGAAATTGTTCACTGTCACCTCCAAAAAAATCAACAGTGAATATGACTCAGTTATGAGCTGGCGAACATTCAAGAAATTCAGAGTTTGAGAAAACAACAAATCAAGAGCATAAATACCTCCTTCTCGAAGTGGACCTACGTCTGCGTGATCTCGAACGCCTCCTAGGACGTGACCTCGACCTCGAGCGTCTCCTGCGATCCCTAGATCGGGACCTGGACCTCTTAGAATTCCTCTTATCCTTTGTCAGCATCCCAATCACCGGTTCAATGGAAGCATTGATCATATTCTGTGCTTCTTTGAACCTAATCATGGCTTCTTCGATCTCCTTCTGAGCAGCCTCATTGCTCTTGGTTTGCGGCTTCGTTATGGGCTGAGTGGCATGTTGTATCTCGACCGGCGCTCCTTTGAGCTCAGACCCATTCATTTTCAGAGCGTTAACGACACTGCCTTGCTCTGTGAACTCCACTAGCATGTGAGTCTTCTCTTCGGCATCTGTGCAGGTTCTCATGTACTTCACCTCTCCAGCTTGATTGAAGAAATCTATTATTTCATTGTTGGTCAGCGAAGTGTTGTAGTTCACCATGATAACCGTTCTTCTGGTTTCCTCAATCTTAGTGGAGTCATAACTGGCGGGTAGCGGGGGATAAGGGGGCAGCTCGTTCGAATCCAAGTTGTTGTCCGTGGTCAATATCACTTGATCGGTGCCAGTTCCATGGACGATATTCGTGACATGGGAAGGGAGCTTGGGTTCGCTGACTGTCAATCCTGGCACGATCGTACCGTTCCTCGTCATTTCCAGAGCGTAATACTCGTCTGGAATTTCGCCGGCAGATACAGGCAACACTATCAATGCTCTATCGATGAAAACAGTGTTGGTCATGTGCTGAGCGATGGCTACAGTCGATAGATCGACGAACTTGATGTAGCATATTCGCGAAGAAACTGGACAGGACACATCTCTTATAGTGGGATACAAACGGATGTCTTCCACTTTTCCCAAATAACCGAACAATACTTGCATTTGGTCTTTGGTAGCTTGGGGTGCGATATTGGTCACTTGAACAACCTTCGTCGATGCCCCCGTCATTTTGTTGCACATTATTGCGAAATTCGGTTTTGAAGGTGTGCGTGATCAGTTCCGCTACTTTTCCATATTATCAAAGTAAATAGTTTCAATTACCGAAGATAATACCGAGCTCAAATCCTACAATCAGCCGCATCTTGGCAGTAAGCACTTTTCTACTTTTCAAGATAAGAATGACAAATGACATTGACTGACAGTATAGTCCATCTCTATACTACACACTCTGGTTGACCCAAGGATGATCAACTATATATGTATAGGATATCTCGATCCCTATACTGCAATGTATGTCGTCGGGTGACGTCGAAGCGTTATGTCACAGAATATTTTAGTGAGTACACCATGACTTCGCACATTTGCAGTAATAATGGACCGATAGGAACTAGAAATTGAACCAAATATTCAATAATGCGAATGATCATAACAAACAATGAACCGAGAAACTGCTTCACACTGTGAATCAGAAATAATTCTATTAATTTTTGGAAATGATAGACTAGCCACGCCACTGAATGGTCGAGAAACATCGGGAATCATCAGTAAGAACCTTTATCAGCTACCTTCACATCTCTAAAATCACTTGTCATTCTTGGTTTTTTTTTTTGCTGTTCTCTGTTCTTCGATGTTCCATCAGTTGTCATATAATAATGGACGTTCGGGACTCGGTAGCAATTTCGTGTACTTTCAATTCCAATATATTCAGCTTCCCGATAGTCGTTCATAATAAACACAAGAAATTGAAAGAGATCGTCTGATATAGAATATCGTTATCCGATTTTGTCGCCTGATATTTCTGTTACGAATAGAAGGTGTCAATATCTGCTGTCATTTGTGTAACACGTGAAGTGAAATTTGAGGTTGAGGTCATCCGAATTCCTGCAATATGGAATCGTGGGGTAAGTCTTTCGTACAATCGAGCTATTCAAATGATAACGAGGGTATCGCGTTTTCAGATGATGAAGATTTTGAGCCCGTACCAGCCCCCAAAGTCCCTCCTGTTGTGTTGAATAAATGGGAAGGAGAAGATGAAGAGGATGAAGTCAAGGCAAGTATTTTTAGGCATTACTCAATTACTCTCCATTGATGGCAGATTATTTGCATATATGAGCCACCTTGTACGAATGATCATTTGCAAAATGGGTGTGGTTTTGATGACATAAAGGTGAAAAGAAAATGATGTGATGTTTCTCTCCTCAGGAAAGCTGGGAGGATGAAGATGAAGAAAAACAAGAAAATGAACAGTCTGTTGGGGAGGTGAAGAAGCCTAAAAAGAAAACACTGCAAGAGAAAGTTGCTGAAAAAGAGGTAAAGTACAAGCAAAAAAATAGAGGATTTCTAGCTACTGTAGTAAAAATTTTGTATTAGATATGAGTATTTTGTTCAAGCAGCTCATTTTGTATCAAATATAGAGCACTTTGTTGATGTATGCATACACCAAAGTTCATATAAATTGTGGTGGCCAATATTCAAATCAAATCAACAAAAAACTGCTGGTTCCATCTGGAAGTGAATTGAGAAAATAACTTTACATTGTCATTGGTACTTTTTATGATCTCTGAAGTATATTCTATGAATTACAGAGACTGAAAAGAGAAGAAATGGAGAGAAGGTTGCGAGAAGAGGAGGAAGAGGACATATCACCAGAAGAGAGGCTGAGACGACAGCAGGAATCTGATTTGAAACTAGCCTTGGAAACAACTTTTGGTGAAAATAAAGAGAGTTCAGGCACACTCGAAGGCCTCAGTTTACCAGATACAAAGGAAGAATTTGAAACGTTCACAGAAGCTCTATCCAAAAAACTGACCCCACTTTCCAGGAATCTGGAATACCCCATGTTCGTAGAAAACTTGACCAGAAACCTATGTGCCACAAGTATGTGAAAATGTGGTAAGATTAATGATGATATTTCAATTCTGATTTTTTCCAGTGACATCTTTAGATATCAAAAAAATAAAAAATTCACTAGATAACATGTACTTGGAGAAGCAAAAAATTGAGAAGGGTGATAAAAATAAAAAGAACAAAGGCAAAGGGAAGGCAAGGCTTAGAATGGAAGGTGATAATGTGAGTATTATTTACTTTGTTGATTGAGCACAACTTGATCTCAATGATTGTTTCAGGAACTCTCTCAACTATCAGCTTACACTAATGATTATGATGAATTTGATGATTTCATGTAGCAAAAATCAAATATTCAAGCTAGGACTGTTTTCAAGTTATCCGAATCGAATTGTTACACTGATATACTAAATTGATTGATGGTATTGGAGTACAATTTCATCTCTTGAATTTTTTCATCAGTATGATATCATTTTCACAAAATCATTTTTTGTTTTCACAGCATATTTTCATATACGAATTGAAATGTTTACTTCCTAGTATGCAATCAAGGTTTATGAGCAATGTTTTTATTTTAATAAAATATAATCACAGATATTTCTGTTGGATATTATTATACCTATCCATTTACACATGTTCAATACTTTGTAATTTTTTTTGAAAGCACAACCGTATATAGTTGGATTCGGCATTGATTGGACTATCGGTAATTTTTGAGTGGAAATATTCAATTAAATTTCTCTGTTCAATGGCTTCAAAACATTTCTTAAGTCAGTGAACAAAAATTCAATATACGAAATACTGGAGAATTCTTGTTGTTATGTCACGGATATGTTTTCAATTTTTCAAAATGTCTGACAGTGTATATATTTTTATTTTGGATTGAAGAAATCATAAAAGGACCAGTTTTTCAGAATTTCAATTTTGACCTTAGAACTACTACCAACATTTTGAAAAATCTGAATATGGTTATTACAAAAGCCAAAATCAGACGCAGTTTATAGTCATCGTAGTTAATTGCAGATACTCCATTTACTCCTTGAATATTTCTTTATTTTTCTGTATAAACTGAATGTTGGGTTGGCTATTCTGTTTGTACTCTTTTAAACGTCATAACTCTCAAGGACGGAACATGAAACAGCACCAAATTTGTAATAAAAAACGAGATAATGTTATTCAACAATAAACACCTTGTATAAAGATGAAAAAAGATCAGAGAGCTAAATCATGATAACAGTAGCAAAGGTCTCCAAACCGTGGACGGCATAAAAATCGGTGAGCCACCTGACGCAAGCTGTCAACTTTTGATTGTAACTGAATATGTCTGTGACGACAACGCCATCTCGGTTCTGTGCCAGCACAGACAGGAAAGTGTTTCTGCTGGGTGCGAAACGAGAGAGAACGTTCAACAGCTGGCTGCCCAGCCAGCCGTGGTACTGTTCCAAGGTCTCCATGTAGGCCTTGTTCAAAAATTGGGCTAAATCACCGCTGCCGCGGTATTTCAGTGCGTCGTCGATGACGCTCTGGTAAAAGTTCGATAAGAAATGCAGCCCTCTATAACAAAACAAACGGTTTAGCGAAGCTGATTTCAAGCACTTTACGATTTCAGGTTGGTATGACTGTCAAAGTGACAGACCGTCAAGTTTGTCACTGCCATATTTTGACAGTCAATCTATGGAGTTTATTTGTTCCGTCACACTGTTTTATGTTCTGACATTCAGATTTCTCTCCTTTTGAGTCATTTGTCACATTATATGGAACGGACCCGTCGAACAAAAAAACGAAAGGCAAATCCGAATGGTGGCAATCTCTCTATGTCTGTTGATACATGAAGAGTTTGAAAGATTTCTTTACTTCCGATAGAGAATGCTTACCATCACCAGAGATAAGTAAGCTCTAAATTGAGAACTTTGTGGTTACTTATCTCTGCCGTCACATCAGGCTAACTCTGTTCTCTGCTCCTGACACTCACTTTTATTTGACAGCGGACGGGTCCGTTCCGGGAATAGTTAGCTACTTATCTCTGCTACTTATATTCCATGCGAGTCAATATACAATTTACTGGCCAGAGCAAATGTTTCTACGATTCATAAGCTGGGAATCGCTGTCAGAGTTTTGACAGCCAATATTTGTTCTGTGTCAGTTCTGTCAGAGCGACAAATCGAGGAAAACGGTTCTCTGGGTTTTTTTAAACGTACACCCAACGTTGAATATCTAAAATGTTGTACCTTCTCAACCACATGAGAGCATCGGTGGCCGTGACTTCACCTTCATTTTGCTCTCTCAACACCATATCCCGCAAGAATTCGTTGTCCTGCTTGTTCTCTTCGTACTTGAGGCGCAACTTCTGGAGGTTTATGTTCATGTCGTAAGTCACCGAGGAAAATACTTTTCCGAATCTTTCCGCCAAACGAATCGTAGCCGCGGTAGCGTCGAGGAATTCGGAGGTTTTCATTCGGTCCCCGGCTTCAGGGAATTCCATGGAAATCGTGAACATTATCGACGGGGTACTGGGACTGCTGTTCGATTTCGGTATTGAGGTTGATCTTGATCTCGACCTAGACATTGTGAGGCTGGTGATTTTCCACTTGCCAGGAGAAATTTTGAATTACAAAAGCCGGTTCTCTCACTTTTATTCGAATTTGACAGTGACAGCCAATTGACGCTCTTTTGGGTTACCTAGCAAAGTTCGGGAGCGTTTAAAAATTCGACAGAGGGTATTTTTTTTGAGGGCTACGCCATATCTCTTTATTTGGAATATCTGCAATGATATACGATGACTATGAAATTACGAGTGATCAGAAAAAATATCTCAATGTTGATAGTATACGCACTTTTAGCCTCCCACAATATCCGCGCTGTCTAAAAGCTCGTTTATAGCGCAATCTCGTTCCATATTTCGATACCAACAAGCTATACTCAACATTGTTAGTAATGAAGTGCTAGCGAAACGTCATATGTCATCATACTATTTTCTGTGAATAAAATTATCTTACTTCAGCAACAAATTTGATATTTACGAAATTATATTTTAATGAGACAAAAATCAAGTAACGAATCTTCCATAACCTTACATGTACCCGCTATATCGTTTGAATAAAATATGAAATCATCTGGAAGGAATGTTGAAATATCTCACACTGCGCTTCAAATTATTTTTTGTTTAATACAGTTGAATAAAATGTAGAATCTTGACGGACACAAATAGCTTTGCCACCAAATTTATGAGAATCTCATGATTGATAATTAAAAAACTTTCAAAATGATGATAAAATACAGTCGTTAATTTGTTCAACTCATCTTACAACTTTGATTCTCGAAGAGGTTTGTAATCAGACAGACTGTTCCTTAGCTCTCTTCGCAAAATCTTTCCACTGGGATTCTTCGGAATGGAATCGACGAAAATAACGCCTCCCCTTAACCGTTTCTGGGGAGAAACTCTCTCTGGAAAAAAAATAGGGGTTAGTTCACCAAGTAGTGAGATCGATTAAAGTGATTTCTCGTACAATTTGTTCAATAACTACATAGTATCGAATCAAAATGACTACTGAAATGTTCCAATTTATTCCTATTCAATATTTGAAATATGAAACTGTGGCGTATTTGTAAAACTATTGTGAATATAGCTGATGAAGATATACAGCTCCATGTTGTACTATATCGTGGATTGTCGGAAATACTTTCGAATAAAGAGCAAGAATCGTAGAGAAAGTGAAGAAGGCCTGATGAAGTTTCTTGGTAAATGATAAAATATAAATTCATGCTGCGTTCACTTACTAGCAACATAATCTTGCAGTTCTTTTTCCGTGACATCTGCTTCGTCATCTTTGACTACGAAAGCTATGGGTAGTTCCCCGGAAATCTCATCGGGAAGTCCGACAACACCGACGTCAATTACTTTCGGGTGTCCAATCAGAATTGCTTCCAATTCAGCAGGCGCTACCTGCAAAGAAACGCGATAGAAGATTTGTACAAAAGCTCCCTCTTGTTTCATTTTGCGAAAAATTCATGACTTTCAACATCATTATTCTCATTATAGTGATTTTTCCACTGTATTGACTATTTCTCTTTAGGAGTTATGAAACGTATGCAACTTGCATTTAAAATATAACTTGATTTGCTATATACATAACATTGTTTCATCACACATTTATCAACGTGATTGAATGGAGGTCATTGAAAAAAAAAAGGTGAAACAAGAAACTCTGTTTCATCACGACGTTTTGAAACAACTTCAACTAGATAGCAAGTTTCATCACCGAGATCAGTTTGACTCATCCCCAGACTTCATCAAAAGAGATAACTTTGTTTCAGCACAAAATTGCATACTTTTTACTGATAGGTCATCAAGAAAGACACAAGACACACGAAATATCGATGTACAGAACACTGGTGTAGCTATTCTGCCTATTCGCCTATCTAATTTCTTCAACCAGAACTCTAACGTACATCTAACTTGATAACAGCATTTTATTCGTTATAGCGGGAAAACACACAACACAAAAATCACAATCAGTGTTATAAAAATGTTGATTCAAAAGTAGTAATTTAGGTTACTTCGCAATTTTAGATCGAACTACATCATTACAATCTCAAAACGTCAACTATTTGTACAGAAATCTGTAAAAATGTCGCCATCTTCTGGGTAGTTTCATAACTATCAGGCCATTATAGCGGAAAATGGCGTTATCGTTTTTGACGAAACAAAACACGATCAGTGACTGCACCAGTGTTTTGTTCATCGTTCACGAAATATTGATTGAAGAATTCAATTCCATCACAAGATTCCAAAAGGCAAACAGTGTTTCTGAGATGATTCAACTCCATTTAATGATAGGGTGGAAAAGGTAAATTAAATGAGTTCAAGAAAATTATTGTGTGATGAGATGTGTGAGATACTGCCTTTTGGTATCCCAGCTGTGGTTTTTCGAACACACCCTCCCCTTATTTGATTCGCAATTGGATAGTTTATGATTGGTATTCATCATTTCAATCAACCATTTTTGAGTAAGTATGATCTGACAAGCATGAGATAAGTTTGTGATTTCATTTGTGTCGAACGTTCGTCCAAGCTATATCTTCGATTATATATGGCATTCCTGTATTGAAACATGTGATGAGCTTTTCGAAAATCTGTGATTGAGGACATTCATCTATGATATATTCCTGATTGGAGCATATCTGTGATAAAAAATGCATGGAACAACATGAAATGCAGCTGCAGTATGTTGGCAAGTCATTTAAATGAGGAGAAAATCATTACAACGACCTTCTCAGAAAAAAAAAATAGAGTGGCTGACCCCAAGCTGCTTTCTCACCTGATAGCCCTTATACTTGATCAATTCCTTCAGCCTGTCCACGATGAAGAAGAACTCGTCCTGGTCGTAGTACCCCAGATCGCCGGTTTTCAGCCAGCCGTCCGAAGTGAAAGTCTGTCTGGTAGCCTCCGGATCGCCGTAGTAACCCTTCATCACCGACGGGCCTTTGATGCAGATTTCGCCCACGCGGTTCGGCCCCAACGACTTGCCGGTCTCGGGGTCTCGCACTTTGATGGACATGAAGGTTATGAGACGGCCACTGGAGCCCGATTTGTCCGATACGCCCGGCTCCATGACCGTCACCGCCAAATTCGTTTCCGTCAGGCCGTAGGCTTGTCTCACTGCGGTTATTTTCAGCCTGGAATTTTACCGATTGGATTAATATTTCACGTTGGAAACCACTCATGAGATTGCGAAACAAAATAATGAAATGCGTTTTCAATTCACCTTTTTTTGGAACCAGCCGTGAATTTATACAAACATAGAAATTTTCTAAATTTGATTTTGAATTATTAAACATAGCTTTTACTGAAGTCGATACAGTCCATAATTATGGCACTAGACAATTGAATTCTTTGAGGGCAAATACATTCAGGTCGAACATTGGTAAACAATCAATATTCCATGATGGAATAATTTTATACAACTCGTTACCTAATGAGCTCTCAAATATACACGATTCAAGAAGATTCAAAACTAATCTCAAGAAATACTTGATCACAACATTTTAATTTTATCAATATCATCTCTGATTTGAATACTTATACTTAGCATTGATATTTTGGAACTTGGTTGTATCTTGAAGTTTTTTTTTTATTTTCTAATTAAGAACAAATATTTTCTTGTCTCTCTTCAATGTTTCATTTATGTGTATATATGTACACCCTATTATAAACAGTAATGTTTCTTGGGTATTAAAGACAATCAATCAATATCATTCTGAGTGTAAATGCAGCATCAGGGCCAATGCCGAAATTCAATGATTTCAAATTTTTTATTCATCGACATTAAAACCTCATCAGAATATTCATCATCACTATATCACTAGATATGTAAAAAGAATACATACATCATAATGGAAGAACGAGTAATTCTTCCTTGACACACCGTTTTGTGAGCGTGGCAACATTGTACATAGGGTAGCAAGAGAGATGACATAAAATAATAACCTCAAATTTCTGTCTATATGATGTCGAATGTGGTCATTTCACGTTACCAGTTGTGCGTTGGATTTTAATTATCTAAATTGTGGTTCATTCTGGAGGAAACAGTGTGATTATTTTGTCAAGCTGTCAATACTTCGGCGGTTTCGATGAGTTGTTCGAACTTCAACAACTTTGACACCATAAAATTGTAACACACAATCCTATATATTCATCAACTTAACTAAAAAAAAAAAAAACGTGGAGGAATCAACAGGTGGATCAAGAGTTGGAATCATTTTTTTTGACATTTGTGACGTCACGACTTTTCTCGTCCATAAAAACACGGTGACGAAGTCAACGTCAGATGGCACGAAAGACCTTTACTCACCTTTTTCTGAGTATAGAATCAACTTCTTTGTTCAACGGGGCGGCACCGCAGAATGTTTCCTTGACACTCGACAAATCGTATTGGTCCAAATCGGGAGTTTTCGCTAGAAATATCGCCAGCGGCGGCGCCAACGCCAGCACAGAGATTTTATAGTCTTGAATCGCCCGCAGGAACACGTCAGGTTCGAATCTCTTCAGAACAACCAAAAACTGAGCGTTGTAGATCGCAGTGATGCCCATGTTGAGGCCGAAACCGTGGAAAAACGGCATCAAACCGAGTATATTGTGATCATCGCCCGTTCTGAAACGAGGATCCCTGGAAGAAAGATACAGTTACGGTGGTCGTGCATTTAGTCACTGAGCGTCCGCCAGCAGGGTACTTAGACAGTACCAGGTTGACCAGCTTACGTTGTTTTCACCCTAGAAGTGGTGATTTTGTGGTAAATTCAAAAAAGGTTTTTCGGATTCTCGTATTTCCGCGTGAATCATGACCTGCTCTGATTGGTCGATCATGATAAACACACGTGTGAGGTTAGTTTTCATATCGATCGTTAATATTTGAGATCCGAGTTCGATATTCTACAATATTTGGTGATTGCGTTGGTAACACTGAACAAAAGAACTCACCTCGAATGTACCTGCCGAACGACCAAATTCCTATGCGTCAACATAACTCCTTTAGGCAACCCAGTGGTACCTGAAGAACACAAGACAAACGCCACATGTTCCCCGGCATTTTCATTGAAAATTTGCACGTTGTGCGGAAGCACTGTCCTCCCTCGCAATTGGCCGTCCACGAACCCGGCCAGCGTTTCGGTTCCCGAGACGCGCTCCTCAGTATCAATCAAGATAATCTTCTCGATGAACTGTAGCTCGTCTTGCAGCTCCAGAAACTTCTCGGACGCTTCTTCCGAGCAGAAGATAATCCTCGGCTTGGTGATATTCAACGCGTGTTTCAACTCGTCGGGCATGTAATGGTGGTTCAACGGAGCGACGCGAGAACCGACATAGAGGCCGGCCAGGACCGGTATGAAGAAATTCAGGCTGTTCTCGCTGCATACTGAGATGGCCGAGTGTGAGGAGCAGCCGTAGCTGCGCAAGGCTTCGGCTAGCTTGCAGGATTCGTCCAGAAGAGTTCTGAATGTGATCGACTCTTCGGTGTAAACATCGACCTACAGGCGACCAAGTTCGGTTAGTGTGAGACGACCTTAACGTATTTTATGTTACAGGTTGTGTCTATAGCTACGGCTGACGTAACTTCAATTCACCTTGACATGCCAGTGGAATTCAACGAAAATCTAGTCATAGCCAGAGATTAGTTACCAGTATCGTACTGGTAACTTATTCACTTCATAGCTGTGAAAACAAAAGAATTACGGAAGTTTTGCATCCTCATCTTACGATGGGCTCCTCTCGGAAGTCCACAACTTCCTCTTTTTTCACCATACCTCCAAGATACTGAAGAACTTGGACATTCTTAACTTCTTCGAGGTTGTTTTCCATTATTTTGACGTCTTGAATCTATAATGAAGGTTTGCGTATGTTCTCATTGTGAAATTGAGGTTCCTGAGGTCGAAATACGTAAGTAACAAAATTTTCTTTTCGAAAAAAACCCACTGCATGTCATGTGCAAAGTTACAAAAATAACACGTCGAGAGCAAGGAACAATCAAGTCTTTCTAGTGTTCGAGTGAACTTTAATAAAAGTCAGGACAGTCGTAGCTTTATACACACCTCAGGTGTCAGCGCGGCAAGGTCAATGTACTTTTCGAAATCATTCAATATCAAGCCCGTCGCTATTTCTAATTTCAGTACCTACTCACCATTGCATCGTGGTCTGATGTGTTTGATAACAGGCTGTCGAACAACAATTTGCCCAGCGTGTCATCTGGTATGGTTTCCAATGGTTCTGGTCCGTGAACCACGTACTGATCGTCTTCAACAACCTCACCTGCCATCTCGTTTCTTATCACTGAATTCGTCAAATCACTCTTGCCTTCGCAACATACTATCAAATTTCAAGTAGTTGCAAAGTCTGGATAATTTATTATGTGAACCATTGTACTGGAAGTTTAGACAGTGCGAAGTACCACGATAGTGTGTTATTTAATTTCTCATGATTCTGTTGAGTATAGACTCAAAATGTGCACTTGTGCTATGGCTCTTCATAATATTTTAGAATTATTTATTCTTCATAACAAGCTGCATTTAAGTGAACAAAAAAAAAACAGTACCAATGAGGTTGCAATCTTACATCTTCCCTCAGCTAAGGTTTCAATATAGGAATAGGTTGGTTCTATGGATTACGGGAGATTCATAAGAACTTTCGATTATGGGAAAAGGAATTTGACTGAAGTATCATTGTGTGTATCTGGGTCGAAAAAGATCTTAATCATTGAGAGAATTCAAGGCCTTGATACAGAAATACAACATTGACCTTCGTGAAATTAATTATAATAACAACGATGACAAAATGGCCATTTGGATTTGGTACACTGCCGAATATAATAGGGGATTGAGCATTCCAATTTTTGCATAAGATTTCACTTCCGAAAAATCTAAAATGGTACCAAACAAAGATGAGATCTTATCAATTGTACAGTGCCTGCTAACGGTCAACGAGACATATCACATATTTGTTTCTCATCCATGAACATTTTTTTTATCATAAACTCAAAGTTCAAAAGTTTTTATATTCAGAAAAACGACCAAATCCTAGCTTTTGATAAAGAAAGATTAGTAATCACCACCAAGAAAATGCCACTGTTATTAATTATATAACGTATAATAAAATTGGACCAATAGGAATACATCATTTGAATTTCACTAAATCAATAGGGAAAAGCGTCCCGAATTTCCTGTGGCAACTTCCCTATCAGGATGCCATGATCGACCCCTTTAGCGGTGGCAAATATACCCTGCGCGTCTGGGAACGGTGCATCCTTATCATAACTGTAATGTTTACCATGGATATCAGTCAAACAGCCTCCTGAAGCTTCCAAGACCGCTTCGGGGGCACAAGTGTCCCACTTTTTACAACCCCGACTTGCGTACACGTACGCGTGAGCCCTACCCTCCAGAACCACTAGAACCTAAACAACAGTATGTTATATAATAAACTGATGAGAGAACTCAACGATTTTGAAATTGTTTCTCAAATAGTTCATCAAACAATCAAAAATTCAACTATTAGTCAATCATTTTCACACGCTAACTCGTGTTCAAAAAAATAGTGAGAAAATTATACTTGTTTTCGAGATTACCAGTATACAAATTTTATATACAACCAAACTTTGACTATTCGCAATTATCTTGTATTTGTTTAATGCAAATGAAGTATCAAAATTACGAAAATTTCAGGTATGTGGAATGTGTCTATGATTATAACAAGAATCACACCGTAGCCTCAAGTTTTCTAAACATAACATGCTGTGTGGTGAAAATTTGTATCATAACAGATGACACTACTAACCTTGTGTCCTGCACCTCCCACACTGATAATTTCATCAGGCCCTAGGGCTTCCAAAGCACTGTTGACCATCTGGTCTCGGTGAGACCTAGACGTAGTGATCACGAACCTTTCCTTAGAAGGCTCCACCGGAGCGAATCCCCCCACTCCTGCCCCGACTAGGCCCCACAGGGTCCTTCCAGGAGGGTCTTTCTCAGTTCTGTAATTGTAGTAAGGCTGGTGAATGACACCTGCAACAGCCCTACCTTGCACCGCTATGCCTATTAGAACTGTAACGTGGTCTAGCAGACCCTCTGTGTATTCTGAGGTACCATCCAGAGGGTCCACCCACACTACAACCTCCTCTGGGGATGTATTCGTGAAGGTGGGCGGGCAGGTCAAGTTTAGAATGCTTTGATCGCTCTCCATCACTAGCCAATCACTTGGCACCTAAAAAAAACCCTCTCATCCCCATTTCCACTTTGAATTTGGGCACTTACCTCGTTAGTGCCACTCAAAGGCCCCTCTTCGCCTATGATAGTGACATCGGGAAACTGTTTAGCAAGCGAAGCGACGATGCATTTCTGAGCCGAACGATCTGCTTCAGTTTGCACATCGTTTTTCTCTGTGCCCTTTAAAGAACTTGATTATCTCCGTTGTGTGAAATTCGAGAGTGCTCACCTTATGGACGATGCCCAGTTCACCTCGGCTCATCACATCTTTGATGATTTTGCCAGCCCTAGCGGAAGCTGTGACAGATGATGCTAACAAACGTAATAACAGAGGGACACTTTGAGCCATGATCAGATCTTATTCGAGCTCTGTTGAACAATTCGTAATCCAATTCAATGTGCCAAGTGTACAAAGTTATCCCGTCACGCACTAATTATGTCAATGAAATAACATTGACCCGATGTAGAATGGGATTACGTGAGTTTTATCAAGCGTGAATTTTTGATTGAATAGAGTTTTTTGTTGATATAACGTCGAAATTGATGAAGTATTCAACCATAAAAGCTGAAATTCGAATTTATAACCTTACTAGATGTTCAACTTGACACAGGACACAGGACCGTAAACAATAACTGTACCGCAAGCTGGCATAGTCACAGAACACAGTAATCACATATTAACCGGTATATGTGGTAAATGCACAGGACACAGGACACAGGACAATCACGAATCTTCAGTTGAGCATGAATCACACTGGTGTGAATACAGCTGACAATGACGACAGCTGAAATTTTCAAGGTTGACAAAACATTCATGGGCGTCTGGAGATAGAAATTCTCGAAAATAGTTTGTCATCCACGGTTATCACCGATGGTTGATACAGACTTTAGACTTTAGCACAATTCACGTCATTTAAAAGGAGGCTAAAGAGCTACGTCACATGAGGAAACATTCTAATATTTGGCGCATCGCCTATGATGATACTGAAATCAAAACGGTACAAAATGAGAGGTACATTTCTGCAACGAGAGGATAGTGTATGTAAAGTGCTGACATAGGATAAACGTGTGTCGAAAATTTTAGCTCTATACAAAACTATTATGAAAAAGAAAAAATCAGCTTTTTATTAGTTTGAAGTTATCCTGACGATTTTTTTGTTCACGAGTTCTTTTTGGATTGTGAAATTAAAAATACTACTTCAATTTTCTGTTTACATGAAATGTAAATTAATTGTCACTTTTTATCTGTGTTTTTAAGCCAAAATATCTTCTGGAAAAACAGAGATAACAGAGATACCGATAGATTGTTGAACTTGCAGGACTTATTTATTTTAAATGCATTGAATAACTACACAAAAAATTTAATCTGGTGTGAGACTCATCGCGTGCGACACAATAAAAATCGACTACATTCTGGATCGATGCCTGTCCAACTAAATAAACCTCGATACATACCCATAATGAGGACAATGTCAACACGGTTTCGTACGGAATCTGGAAAACTTGGCCAGACAAAAAAAATATCGATTCATAAAGTGCTTGATCAGGAGGAAGAACTCATTCTCGGTTCTGAAGTGCATTCATGAACAGGTCCGGTCTGATTCAACTCCAAAATGATCCTAGCCAAAACTCCAGAAAAATCATCAATAGTGTTTTAGAAACGAGCAGTTCATCTGGAATCCCTGGAAACCAACTATTATGATAATATTTTTGGATACTGTTTGGAGTTTTCGAAAGAGCAAACGTAGGAATCTTGAGATCGGTAACGTTTTTGAGGTTTTTTACTATTCACAATGCGTTAGCTATTATTTCGAACATCCTCTTTCACTCTCGAAGCACAAATAAATTACTGTAAATTAATCAAGACTTTGTATTGATAAACTGTCCTACGTCGAGCATATAACGACTCTGTTCAGTTTGTATTCGGCCACCCTGTATATTCAAGCATTAAGTCAACTAGTGCAAGGTCTTTTTGAAAGTTTTTCGAATCTTCTGGAAGATTATGTGCTCTTGTAGGTTGTTGGACATTTGACGGCGATGTACTTCGAAAAGCTTTCTAAAAAATACCAAACAGCTCAAAGTTTCTTCATGTTAACGGTTAAAGGTTATCGGAAGAGTATTCGCCCTAATAATAACAAAATACAGAAAAAAATCGATCAATTAATAGATCCTTCGAATAACAAATGCCATGACATGTTGTTCGAAATATATCACGATGTATATAAATAGTGCGATATATTGTCGATTGTGAATTCAAAATTTCCCGGCAATTGGGCTGAGCTTGTTTTAGTAGGCTCAGTTATTTTTGAGAATTTATTATCTTCCGATCGCTTCCATCACAATATTGTACTATTTTTCAATAAAACCATGTTCTGTCATCGACCAAATCTTGTCATTTCAAAACAAAGATATGATATTATTTATTCTCTACTAGATACACCCTTACCTCATCGACCAATGAGGAGCATTGAAACATAAGAAAAAGAAAGAGCTATCTATTCGCCTGGGTGTGCAACAAAGAAATGTATCAGCCTACTTGACTATGTTCAATGTCAATACCTCACTGAGGCTTCCCAAGATCGACAATAGATGACGTAACCTCTGCTGATCTCTAAAGTTATCTTAGGAAGCTATGAAAAACACGATTTTTGAAATTCGACACGGACACAAAAATTCAACCGTCACTGTCAGATACCAGTCAAAATCAGTTGAATTGTAGTTGACGAGCGTGTCGCCATCTATACTCGAACGGTGCGGCCTTAGTAGGGATGTTTTGGAGATTGACGACTTCATTCACCATCCTATATCCACCCTGATTGAAAGCAAGACGGATATTTTTCAGTTATTGGAAAAGCTAGAAATAGAAATTGAAGAAATCTCATCGGTACTTAGAATAGAAGTGTATTATCGGATGAGAAAATATTTTCTATGTATTTGCCTGCACCATCAAGACGAGTTGTTTGATGCACCGAATTACCCTGATGCAGAAAACACCTTGTACAAGTTTATTGGTCTAGTGAACCGGGCACCACCTCCAGATGCGAAACCGTTTTCTCGGCGGAATGCAAGTCGCAATCGTCGTTATTATCTCCTAAATAATCGAGCACACGTCACGAAATAATTGTATCTTTAACCCAAGATAAAGTTACTGCAACAGTTTATCAACATCCACATTCGAGATCGAATAATTATCGCCCTGAGCAACAGTACCAGTGAATTATACCGAGCGTTAGATACCATGTCGGTTTGTCAGTACATACAAAACAAAGAGGAAGACCTCGACATCGACTTTTACAAGAGACTGGGAAACGATTTGCCTGTGATCGGCAATTTGGACGATTTGATCAAGCAGTTGCGAGTTATTTTCGAAAGTGATAAAGTTGACGTGGATTTGGTGAATTATGTAATGAAGTCGTACAAATCGAACCCGGTGGATTGGAAGCGATACGCCAAATTCGACAGATACAGGTGAGGAAGTTACGGAAGTTCTGGAATTCCAACAAAAATAACAATAATACAAACGTCAAAAAATGGCTAGGAAATATTGCGCATGAAAATATTTTTTCGATTCAATACTGATGACAATACCAAAATTCAACAGTTAACTAAACATCCATGAATACAATTTCTGAAGCATCAGATTTATCGAAGCGAAAAAAATATTTCTCAAAGATTTCCAAAAATTCAATGAATTGCCCAGTATTGAAAAAAATAACTAATTTGGAAAAAATCAAAACAACACTAAATGAATTTGTAAAAAATAAACAAATATAAAATAAGAACTGAATACTGTAATGAGACAGAAACTTCAATTGTATAATCCAATTATCAAATAATATAATTATATAATTATCAAATGTATCTATCAAACTTAACTCTAATTTTTTGAATGCATGACTTTGCTACTCTTTTCTTCATCTTTCATTGCAATTTGTTTCATTATTTTTGTGAATTATATTTTGTATATTAGGTTTCCTATTTCAAATAAATATAATATATATATATATATGTAAAATATTCATAGCGATGAAAGAATGTGATTTTGAACTTTCCGACTGATATATTGCGATTGATATTGTTTTGTATCGTATCACGGACCCGATAAAATATCTAGTTTTTTCTTAATTTATTTGCAAATTTTGATAGCGCCTGTTACCAATTTGAATTTAACTGCTTCGTCTTCTATATTCATATCAGTTGTTGTTAATATGGATCTTGTTGTTGATACCAATTAATTGAGCTGATAAGCGAACAATAATTATGTAGTGAAATCAAATATTTGCAAAAGAAACATAATTTTGGTCGAATCCTTCGGAAAATTGGTTAGGAATGCATGAAAAAACTTTAGAACTATAATAAAACAAATATAATTTTCCACTATTTTTTACTGCCGGTAATTTGTAAGATCCTGTATGTATATCTTGATGAACTTCTGTATTGCTATAGAGGAATGTGGAACAAATTGTTAACCTGTTATTTTCCTCACCATGATCATCTAGTACAAAAATATCATCAAGAACTTGTTTATATTATTGAGCCATCAACAATAGTGTCGTTTATTTTCAAGGAACTAGACTGACAGACCTAGTTATTAACAGATTTCTTGAAAACTTTTAAAAAAGTTCCGCGATGTGGAAAGTTGGTCAACTTGGGACTTTCTCAAGTCATACTCAAGTTCCTAAGTTTCGTACATAAACATGTTCATATATAAAAAATCATCTTGTTAAGTTTCTACTCAGTTGATACTCAGTGAAAATAGAAAAATAATATTTTTTGAAAAAAATCCCATGATAATTTTGCACAGTTTTCTCACGCGTATTCATTTTGTAGGTACACCAGAAACCTGGTTGATCACGGCAACGGCAAATACAACTTGATGTTACTTTGTTGGGGCGAAGGTCACGGATCCGCCATTCACGATCACGCAGACGCCCATTGTTTCATGAAAATATTGCAGGGCTCCCTAAACGAGATCAGGTGAGCCAACTTCACACGACAGACAAGGAAACTCATTCGACATTGACGTTCATTCGGCGTCTCGATTTTCCTGTCACAAGCTGTCAGATGATTCTAACCTACTTGACAAACTATCAACTCACGTAAATCATAACTCTCAAACTGTTGGATGTCATGAGACATTATTGACCTACCTTACTTTGGCGAGGACTCACTATGAAAAATAAATTCATTACTGCTCGATTCATATATTGACCAATGAACACATTCTCAAGAATATTAATGATGCATCTAAAGATTCACCATGAGACCAACACATTACTGATTCATCATCAGACTCACTAACACACATTTTTGACTGAATACTGACTATAAAGATTCACCTTGAGCAATGAATACGTTACTGACCAAACTGAAGATTAACCATGAGCAATAAATACTTTACTGACCCAAATGAAGATTCACTATGTGTGATAAATACTCTACTGACGCATCTAAAGATTCACCATCAGCAAAAAATACTTTACTGACCCAAATGAAGATTCACTATGAGTGATAAATAATCTACTGACGCATCTAAAGATTCACCATCAGCAAAAAATACTTCACTGACCCAAATGAAGATTCACTATGAGTGATAAATAATCTACTGACGCATCTAAAGATTCACCATCAGCAAAAAATACTTCACTGACCCAAATGAAGATTCACTATGGGTGATAAATACTTTACTGACGCATCTAAAGATTCACCATCAGCGATAAATACTTCACTGACCCAAATGAAGATTCACTATGAGTGATGAATACATTACTGATGCATCTAAAGATTCACCATCAGCGATAAATACTTTACTGACCCAAATGAAAATTCACTATGAGTGATAAATACTTAATTGACGCATCTAAAAATTCACCATCAGCAATAAATACTTTACTGACCCAAATGAAGATTCACTATGAGTGATAAATAATCTACTGACGCATCTAAAGATTCACCATCAGCAAAAAATACTTTACTGACCCAAATGAAGATTCACTATGAGTGATAAATAATCTACTGACGCATCTAAAGATTCACCATCAGCAAAAAATACTTCACTGACCCAAATGAAGATTCACTATGGGTGATAAATACTTTACTGACGCATCTAAAGATTCACCATCAGCAATAAATACTTTACTGACCTAACAGAAGATGCTCCACGACTAATAAACACATCACTGACCTGTATGAAGATTCAGGGTGAACAATAAATAATTACTGACCTATATGAAGATTCAGAGTGAAGAATAAACAGATTACTGACCTACCCACAGATTTGCCTGGCCAGAACGAGAAGACACCAAGCTAGAGGAAGTAGGAAGGAAGCCGTTGAACCTGAACCAAGTGTGCTACATCAACGGTAACATTCAGACAGTGTCTCGAACTCCGGTGACGTGTATCATTTTCTAGATTCTATCGGGTTGCACCGCGTGGAGAACCTGTCCAACGTAGATACTGCCATCAGTTTACACTTGTATTGTCCTCCATATGAACAGTGCTCGGTGTTCAATCAGAATACCGGCCAAAAATCCACATCAAAGGTCACTTTCTACTCGATGTTCGGCAGACGGATAAAGGTGAGCGGTAGCGTGCTTTTAGTCACTACGACTGGTACTAGCTGGTTTTGTGTTTCAGGAGAACAAGCAGTTTAAAGAGCCGGAAGACAACTGACATAGACAACGTAAGCACGGGAGTACCCTGGGAAAGTTGTTGTAATGACTTTTTTCTCATTATGACTTTATGTCACCAATCATATGATTTTCCTAGTCACATGAACATCATAATGTTCTTGCGATATCACAGAGATATTCAAGTCATCGCATTGTTAGCTGGGTTGTGAGGGTGACACTAGGGTGTTTTCGTTTCGCGATGATATTTTTACACTATGTTTTTTTTATATTAAAAAACCACAAGTAATAAACGTTCAGGGTTACTGAGAAAATTTTATTTACCGCAAGAACAAGCACACCCGCAAGGCAGCTCGTTGATTCTGGCGCGATTAGGGGCGGTACGGAACTTGGGAGGGTTGTTTTCGGTGACCTTGAACCATTCGCCGGACTTGTTGTCCATCTGCCAGCGAGGCTGTTCTCTCTGAACCTTTTTAGGCTTGGGGATAGAACGTTTCGGCTTGGCCCGTTCTTCTTTCCTGCAATCGCAGCAATCGCCTGCGAGAGTACCGCGAGGATTTTTTTCTACGGTTATGATACCAAGCTGATCTTACCTTGACAACGACCGATTCTCTTCTCGTTCAACTCAGATATCCTTCTGATGATTGGTTCTTCGCTCTCGCTGGGCTCCTCGTAATTGATGATCGGCTGTTCCAGGGGCTTATTGTACCTACTCTTGTTCTCGAACTCTTTCATAGCCCTCTTCACTCTATTTCTGTTTCTGTTCTGAAGCGTTTCTTCTAGTTCGTGCACCTGAAGAAATTAAAGAAGAACCATAAAGTACATTGTAACTTTCTCATGTCTCTCAACGTTTTTGAGACGTTTTCGAGGTTTTTTCAACGTTTTTGTTACGTTCGATGCATTTTATGACGATTTTTCACAATTTTGTACCTTCTTTGATTTCATGGTTAGCGAACGTGGCTCTCAACTCAAGGACCAGGGATCGAATCCAAATCATGATAATTTTTTTTTTATGAAATATTGGTCACACATGATGGTATGAACTTAGGTTAGTCAATTCTCTGGTAAAACCACTTGAAATATATGAAAAAAATTGGAAAATCAGTACGTTGGACCGGAGCCACATGATTCTTACCAACTCTAAATATTCCTCGTTGTTCTGATAGGGTAAATCCTGGTGTCTCCTGCTACCGTCCGACGTGAATCCGTCCGTATCGTCGTCGTCTTCGTCCAGGTCGGTTTCCTCCTCGGAACTCGAGGAATCTTGCGGTATCGGTGGAGGAGGCGGTCGAAAAGAAAGTTGACGATAATTCACTTGGGCCTCCGCACAATTGGGCCTTCTAGAACCAAAACACAACCTCTGACGTTACCTCAGCTCACCTAAATCGAATATGGCTTTCCATACACCCGATATAATAACCCTGGATTCACCTGCATCTGCCGTCGCACGGTACCACCCGCGGGTAGTGCTGTTTAGACCTAGGTCTAGGCTCGACGAATCGCCTGACAGGCTTGAAAGCCTCGCCAGGCGGCACGCAAACGTACCCGACACTGTCTGCGGAAGTTTCCGCGTACCGATGACCGCCCTTGGGCGATTTCTTGCGAAAATGAGTGCTCGACGGGTAGCCTTCGAGACTTCTAGGCGAGGTTTCCATAGACGAGAAGCTCATATTTCTCCTGACCATGCGAGATCTGCAATCGGTGATTCTTTAGTCGTGTCAGCAAGAGAACAACAACGGACTGAGATCAAGATGGCCGGCCTTTATGGTGTCATTGTCATCTGTCAAATATCCTAGGTCAGCTGTCTTTCATCATCATCCAGTTGCATCATTCATCTTTCAGTTGTCAGTCCTAAGCTGTCATTTTAACGTGTTCCCAACGGAGCTGTTACCATTCAAGTTCGTGAATGAAGAAACTAAAGGTTGCTGTCATCTGTCATCCTTCTGCTCTCATTTATCGTCCTCCATCTATCCTTTTGTTTCAGAAGACATCCTATATGAGATGCCTGAATGTCTGATACATTCTTGTATTATTCACAACCATCAATCATTTAGTATTTAATAAAATGCATTTTCGATTTGAATTCTCTATAATCAACTGTGAATTTGAACAAACCTGAACCTTCAAATCAGTGATAGAAAGAAATTATAAGAATTGAATGAATACCTGTCCGAATTGTGTGTTTTATTGATTATATTATAGGCGTTGCGACTCTTGTAGACGAACGACAGATGAAGGATGACAATTGGCACATGACAAATGACAGCTGACAGCTGCCATAGGACAAGTGACAATTGACAGGGGAAGGTTGACGGTTGAAATATTATGACAGTTGAAGCAGAAGCCATCTCGGGTCCAGACAAGCGAGACCAGTTACCTGCACCGCTGCTCCTTGGAGCAATAGCAACAACGATTCTCCTCCGGTCCGGACCAAGTCCTTTCGCTCGTCGTCTGCACCCTAGTCGACTCCGTGTTCGACGTGTTGGCGAACGAATCGGCCATCTGCGTTTGCTCGGTGTTGGAGGCAGAATCCCTGCCGCACCTGAAGAAACAAAGGCGGTCGTCGGACGTCTGCAACATCTTGTCGCTGGTCAACGCTACAGGTCGCGCGGTCGCGGCGCTATCCTTGACGGGATAGGCGTCCATCGCGTCGGTGGACGTCTTTTGGTGTCTCTTGTCCGTCGGACGGCGCTTGAGGATCGACGGGTGGCTAGTTTGACAGTTCTTCTCGTCGCAGACCGGCGGCGGTGACTTGGCCACCTCCGAGCGATGCTTAGAGCGTCGGCCGCTTCGCTTGCAGCCGATGTAGATCACGGTGCCGTCTGACGGTTTCGAGCCACGGTCTTGTCGACCGAGGGCGTTGACTGTGTCTGTGACGTCTTTGCGCTTCTGGAGGAATTTTTGATCTTCAATATTTTCAAGCGGTTCGATTCGCTTATCGTCCAACGCCTGCGGGTTTTTGGTAGTATTCTCCGCAGACGTTTCTTTTTTAGGGAGTTGTATCGGTGAAGTGGTATCTCCTATGTTCTGGATAATCGTAGGTTTCTCTACGATATCGGGTGTCGGCTGTTGTTCTAGAAAGAAATACCAAGCTCTACTCAGTTACAGTTATTTTTTTTTTAAATTGGGTTTCCGTGAGTGAATATGATTCAGTTATTATAACTGTGAATGAGCCTGATTTGAATCGAGAATCAGACTATATTACCGAAACTTATCGGATTCAAATTGTGACTAGAGAGAGCCCAAGCCCTACAGAGCCTAATTCACAATTGACACTGTGTAATTTGCATTTAACACTGTGAAACAGAGTTTAATTTTACCTTTGCTACTGCAGTTCTCAGAAGGGTAAATTGAAGTAGGTTTTCAACACACTCATTTACCGTCACCTGTCTCAAGATCTGCAAGATTTTGCACTCATCATGCGATGATTTTTTTTTATTTTTGGTACTTACGTATTTCGACCTCAGGAACCCGAATTTCACAATGAGAACTTGCGCGAACTTATATTTTTCGAGATATTCCAGGAAAAAGTATGAAAATCAACCTTCTTGTTTCGGCCTGTTTTGGGTAGGCACCATAGCCATTCGAAGTTTCATTTCTCACATAAGATACACTTTATATCTTCCTTATACATTCTAGAAGCTAAAAAGCAGGAGAAACATCCTCTAATAAGTTTAATTCATCGTCTTTAGCATCTTTGATAAATCCTTCTTTTATATGGACGGCGCTGTCAAATGTCAATCTGTGATATTTTGACTCACAGAACTAGTGATTCTGACGTAGATTCTCATTTGACAGCGCCGTCCATATGAAAACTGCTGGATCCACCTTCCTCCAAGATGCTAAAGAACGTTGATTCAACTAATTCCAGGATGTTTTCCCTACTTTTCGACTTCTTGAATGTTCAAGAAAGGTATAAAAAGTATCCTGTGTGAGAAAAGAAACTCCATGCCTACCCAAAACGAGCCGAAGAAAGAAGGTTGATTTCCATACTTTTTCCTGGAATATCTCGAAAAATATAAGTTTGTGCACGTTTTCATTGTGAAATTCGGGTTCTGAGACCGAAATACGTAATTATCAAAGAACAAAAAAAAAAAACGAAACAAACCCATCGCATGATAAGTGCAAAATTACCAAAATATAACTTGTTTCGCCACAGAACAGTGTTTCATCAAATCATGAGTTCGAAGTAAGCCTGTGACATTACATCCCTGATTGGAGCAATTCCGTGACAAATGTTGCATGTCATACACTCACCTCGCACGAAACTCTCCGGAGAAACAACTTCAGCACCGGACAGCGGCGTCTCCACCTCCGGATCCTCGATCGCACCTTCCGCCGGATTTGTTTCTTCCTCCGACGTTTCTCCTTCGGGATCTTCCACCTCGGAAAGCTGCGATTCCTTGCCGAAGAGATTCCCAATGTTGTCTTCGGTCTCGGAGGCGTAGATCCTCAGATTCTGGCACGGTTTGCCCGTGATGCTGATGCACCAGCCGTCGCTCAAGCAGCTGCTGCCCTCTCTGGAGAGGCTCTCTTCTTCTCTTTCCGGAAGATCGTCTCGATCTGCTAGTTCATCATACATTTGGAGAGGCGTTTCGAAGCCGTCATGAGACGCTCGAAATGTTCCTAGAGGGTTTCGGACGAGGATGATGACACTCAGATTTGACTTTTTTCACGACGTGGACGTGTGTTTTTTAATACAGGGTGTTGTACCACTGTTCCTATGAGGTCGTCAATATCCTTGCTGGGTGTCACCACCAACAGTGCTCTCTCATGGGACGATCATGTGAGGTCTATTGCGAAAACTGCTTCACAAAAACTCGGTTTTCTTTTCCGTGCGAAGAGATACTTCACATCCCAGCAACTGCTTATGATCTACAAAGCACAAATTCGACCTGTCCTGGAGTACTGCTCACATGTTTGGAGCTCAGCCCCCAAACATACGCTTAAGCTCTTAGATTCAATTCAGAAGAGAGCTATTCGCCTAGTCGATGATAAAACACTCACCAAATCATTGACCTCTTTAGATCATCGTAGAAAGGTCGGCGATCTATGCCTTTTTTATAGGTACTTTCACGGTCGGTGCTCAACGGAAATATCATCTATTATGCCACCACGTGCGATTCCTAGACGAGCTCAGGCTGTTCACCCCTACACTGTCAGGCTCGAGACCTGTCGAACATCGCTATACCAAGCATCATTCATCAATAGAACGGCAAAGTTATGGAATTCTTTGCCTAGTGAAGTCTTTCCTGATGCTTACAACCTCCAAACATTCTAGAAAAATTCCAACACCTTCCTTCTTTCCCAAAATTCCACCGCTGGCTAACACGATGTTCCTCGAACATCATAGGTTTCCCTTTCGTGTTGTCCACAGATAAAAAAAAAAAAAGTTTTCTTGCTAAGTGCCGAGTTAATCTACACGATTTGAAGGCCAATTTTCGAAATTGCAACTGTGATTCATTTATTGCCGACGTGGCATTGTGAAATATCGAAAATTGGGTTGCAATCATGGAACTTTTCGATTTATAGATGAAACCACAATTTTAATGATGTTTTAATAACGTTCACGAATAGTAACCACATCCAGACACGGAACATCGTTCACTGATATTCTCGAAATGAAAAAATTGTGTTTATGTATCGAGACCAGGAATTTCAAGGTTAGGTCTTCTTCTTATCTTTCTTTAAATGGCCTGCGACTCGTGCCCATACAAAAGTACTTTTTTCGCTGTCAGAAACTATGAATGTGACAGGCATGTATAATGGATACGTATGTCGTGATAAATGAGGAATGTTATCATGAATTTTTGATCAGTTATTTTACCAGTTCAACTTTTTTTGATGGTGGTGGCCGAATGTCTCGGACGTTGACGTCACTGAGCTTATTCGCTTTCTGCTAATGATAAAATCGCGTATTTCAATAATTATTGAAAAAATTTTGGGATTACTTAGAGAAAATCGGTTTGTACCAGGAAATAATTTTTTTGTATAGGAGAGCTGTTCTTACCACAAATGTTTGTTGTCCCCATATTTCGGATAATTTTAGGACCCAACTATATGATGTCTGAAGTTAAATTAGTGATTCCCAAGAGAATAATGTGAAAACTATATGTATCAAAAGAAATCAGTATGAGTTTAGCTATACCAATGTGAAAAAAATAAAAGCTGTGTACCAAAAAAGAAGCTGGCTCGAAAAGCATTGACGCAAAATAAAAAATAACTTTGAGTAGGAATCAATATTCGATTGGAAAATGCAGGATACAAATTGAAAAAAGCTAATGAAACATCAGCATCTTGGTACATAAAACATTTATTTAATCCAACCACTAGTCATATATATAAAAAATACTCGATAGTATCGAAACGAGGTTGTGGAAAACTTTTTCAGGCGACTGTATCCTTCTGTCAAACTCACTGACCTTACGGTGGCATTTAATTCTCGTTTGTTTCCACACCACCAGTCGCCCAAAAATGTTGTGCATACCCCGGCCAAAATAATTTATCAAATAATATTTCAGGAACATTTCGGATGCTATAGTTCAGAAAAACGTACCAAGCAAAATAGTTTTTTTCTTCCTCCCACGCAGTATTTCATTCCAAATACGAGATCTTGTTGGAACCCTCCGTATGCTCAATGAGCGTCACTCTCATTGCGTGCATGAATCATCATTTTTGCACAGTCTGTTTCGGATAGAAATTGATTAATTTGAGTTGATGTGTTAACTGGACTACATGAGAAACATTGAGTACGTCAATGAAATGTAATAATATTTCTTGCACTTACTGAAGTGAAATTGGACGAGCTGTACATATATTTTGAAATTGATTCGAACAGTTTCAGTTGGTTTGCTACAAACCAAAAAAGGTTTGAAAACAAGTTGGGACATTTTTCAAATCAGCTCCCGTTTAATCTCGTAAGTGCAAAAAATAACTGTTATTTAGGAAGGAACTGGCAACCAAGCTCACAACATAAATAGTGACAGATAAAAGAGTGTGTAAGAGCATAGAAGGATAAATAAAGCTACCTACCTGTTTTCAAAAAAAAATAAATGAGGACACCTTGGCAATAAATTAGCTGTGGTATTATTGCAGCATAAGGATCTCTGAAACTTCAAGAGATATGTGGAAAATATATATATAAATAAAAAATAAATAAAAATATATATATTATATATATATATATATATATTATATATTATATATATATATATATATTACCGTGTTGAAACATTCGATTTTCCTAATATATCAGAGATTTACGAAGAATTAGTATTTGATCATTTTGTTGTTTTTTTATAGAGCTATTCGAAAAGACAGCAAAAATTATTGATACATTTTCATTTTCCCTGCTTCGTGATGCTTTCAGATTTACATTTAATCTTTCGGACGCCATTTCTTAATATTATTCATATTTCATTATTGTCAGTATAAATATTCGAGTAAAACTAATACAACCTCAGTTGGCCTTGGTTCCAGAGAAAGTTTAAGTTTTATAAACACATGACAGTAATGACAGCTGATTTATTGCCAGGTATTGGAAACGTGCCATTTTTTTATTCCAAATTCTTCGATATATTGTGAAACTTCACAAACTCCGTTCGATGACGATAATTTAGTTGAAATGGTACTTCTTCGAGAACAATAATTCATGATATATTTGGCTATCATCATAAGAATTGACAAACATTTTGCGGAAAATAATGTACAGGGCCCGCTGGGCTCACAGATGCTAAGGAAGAGTTAATAAAATACATCTCATATGCTGATCCACAAGACCAGAAAAATATAACATCTCACTATAATAACATATTGATATGCAAAGCTTTAAAGATATCCAGATACATGATCATCCTTATTATTTTCTAATAATCGAAATAATAGCATGATAGGTAAAGGGGTACTATTTTGGGTGCGTAAATTGTTGCTATTTCTAAAATGGCTCAAGTCGGTTAAATTAGAAAAAAGTTTTTTGAGATGTTCAGGAAAATGTGAAACGTGGCAAAAATGTCAATGAATATTTTTCTGTATGTTGTTTTTCAGTTGAGAATATGTTTTCACACAAGCGAACAAAAACTGGATTCTGGAGTCGAAACGTTACGTATAACGTCATAGAATCTGATGAATTTTGAGCTGTATCACGAAAAGTTTGAGAAATATATTGGAATTGAAATTTTAGCACTCTTCAAGTTTGATTAAAGGTATCGATACTAAAATGCGAGCGATTTTGGAAATATCAATAATGTAAGCACCTAAATAAGCCACCCTATATAGTGCTCCTGGACGAAAATATGTGCATTAGAATTTCACTGGTTCAATCCTACTGAGCGATAAAATAATATTTTGAAATAGATCTGCGTTTTTATAGATGACATCTTGAAAACTCCACATTTTCTCAGTAGAAGTGATACTGTGAATGTTTCTTCGAACGACTATTATGAAATATTAAGTCTTGAAATTGGTGTCACACGTACAGAACCCTAAAAACATTTATTTATTCAATATTAGGTATACGTTAAATCTCGAATATCTCTGCACTAAATCGTGCTACTTAAAATCCTAATAAACATTACAGATTGGCAACAACATTATTATCCATTTCCTTCTGGTGTTTTCAAAATTATTTCTCCGTCTTTCTCTTCAAACGAAAGCGCTGGAATTCTGATATACAGCACAGAATCCTCACATACATCCAAATTCTGACATAGTATCACCAAATTCGGACGAAATCCACAGAATTCTGACATAGTTTCACGAAATTCTAACAAAGTATCATAGAATTCCACTGAAAATTACAGAATTCTGACATACGTTTCTGAATTCCCACATAGTATCACAGAATTCTGACATAAATTCTGATATTCCGACAAAGTATCTCAGAATTCTGCTATGACAGCTATATAAATTCGAAACATTCCATGTTAGGATTCTGTGAAACTATGTCAGAATTCTGACTTGCATCTCAGAATTCTGCGATACAATGTCAGCATCATTTGACACTTATCAATCAATATTATTCTCTTTGGCGCTTTCGTAGTTCACTTTCCAATAGATTTACGAAGATGTAGAGGATTCTTCTTCCTGATTGTGTTTGGCAATCGCCAGAAGGATCATAGTGAGCTCTTTCTTGTTCACTTTCCCATCTTGGCTGTAGTCGACGCCTCTGAGGATGGTCTCTTCGAAATCCTGGAGGTCTTGGGCGTCATAGTCCTGCAACAGGAAAGTGTCCGAAATTTCGAGTATGGACACGATTTCTTCTTGTTCCATCAAATTTGGTTTCGGAAAAAATATTGAATTACTAAATTTGGCCACAGCCGCCTCTATCTCACAAGCCAAGGTGTGAGAGAATTTCGGCAACAGTGTCCAACAGTCTCTTAAGTTTTGATCCTACGGCTTCAGTGAGGATTTTTGTTTACTGTTAGTGATGAGTTGATGTGATTCAAGTGAAATATTGTTAGAAATGTGTCTGAAATCTGATGAGTGAAATATAAAAAAACCCAACCTTCTTGACCAGTTCCAGCAGATCTTTCAAGAATCCTCGCAGCTCTTCGTTTTCTATAGTACCATTATTATCCTACGAAAACAAAGCAAGTAAAGTAACAACAATTGTCTCGTCGATTATTCACTCACCCTATCGTAGAGAGCGAAAACTTTCTCGATGTCAGTTTTAGTCAGTTTGGTGGCACCCTAAATAAGAAGAACAACTCATGATAGAACAGTGTCACCAACAAAAAATAACATTCAACGGTTTTCACGGATGATGAACTCAATATCCACAGGGTGGTATCGAAATATCTTTCGACTTCATTGATTTTTCCACTTCCGACCAATCCTAAACCAAGAACAACTTATGGTTGAGATAAAAAAGAATCGAGAATATCTGGTTGAAATTCGAAATCACTCTGTGTTGGATCTGAGCGAGAACATCGATTTATTATCAAGCTTGATGAACATCCGACGAAATGAGTTCAATTACAGATAGCCTTTTGTGCGAAAAGATATGTAGGCCTCCACTACCCGCCCAGTTAGACTGTAGTGAGGTAGGTCAAAGCACCCGATCATCTACGAGTTATGTGTGTGTACAGGGTGTCCGAAATAAGATCCTCATAGTAGCTCATCTGATATACTTACAGGCCTATACGTGGCAGTAGATGGCCAGGATTTTGGAGTTGCCTTCGGAAACCTTAGAGATGAGGAGAACCTTATTTCGGACAGAATGTGATACGGAAATTCGATAGTAAATAATGGATAGCAGGCTCGAGAGTGCAAGAAGCATTACTTGTAAGCATGCAACATGTCAACAAGAGAGAGAAATACTTACTTCGCGATCTTCCTGCCGAGTTTTGTCACAAAGATAGAGAAGAAAAGCCGTGCAGAGTGTACCAAGAAAAAATTCAGGTTTCAGGTTTGTACAGGGTGGAAACAGCTCACGATTTAGTGATTTCAATGTTATGAGCTGGATTTTGTCTATCCGTGTAGAGAGCAAAATCCAGGTGTCACATTTCTCATGACGATTTGTATCCTACTTTCGGTTGGAATTTTCAGTTTGAGTACTTCAAAAATGATAGTGGGTGGAATTGAGAAGTAGATGATATGAAATGAAATCTAACTTTTTTCCAAGACTCAAGATTTTTACACGTGTTAAACTTCATTTTTACTTTCACACTGTTGGAAAAAAAGATTTAATTGAATCACATCAGGTCTCTTTGTGATATTTGTAAATATTCATAGTATCTAATTATTTTTGATGAGGTAAAATCGCACTGCCAGAGCTATTTTCTTTAATTACAGCAGAGAGTAGATCTCTTGGAACTGTAAGACGTGTAATAAATATCAACTTTTTTTAACAATCGCACAAAAAATCCGAGTATAGTTACAGTGAGCTGTTTCGTGTTGCACTCTGTATTATCCAGAATTTAACGTGATTGTTAATGGAAAATTTTATCAATATATTTCGAAAATTTTATCATCCTTCATTTAGTTAGTTGTGATTTTTTAAGATTCAGTTCAGTTCCAGGTGATTTTTAATAAAAGAGTGCGAAATATGGTGCCTAATAGTTCTAAGGAATCATTCCGTAGGTACTACAAATACAGGATGATTTACCTAATAATGTGGTCGTTTATTTCGCATATTTTCGAATTGTTCAAATGAAAAAATAATCAAAAGTTCTGAAGACGCTATTTTGGTTGTTTTTGATGTTGAGGTCGACTCAGACGATTGACTCATGACCCACAGTTCCATTTTAGATTTCGAGCTGATCGTCAAGAGTCAAGTTTATTCTAGCAATATTATCGTGACCAATTAATATTGTCATTGTGTCAGAATTCACGCTGCAAAAATAATAATTTGGTTGGAATATGGACTTTTTTCTGTGGCGTTGCATGGAAAACATTGTTACAAAAGTACGAGATATCAATTTCTTTTATTTTTCGTCCAAGAACCATTGAATATTTCTCCGCATTCATGAGTAATTCACCCTGTATATATAAAAAAACTTTAGTTAGTAAGTAAGTTTCTAGAGTTTTCTCAGTTTCCTGTTATTGATCGAAAATTTACATTTCAATGTAATAACTTCAGAAATTATGTAAAAAATGCAAAGATAATCGACTGAAAATATGAGGGATTCGTCAAAAATTAGTATATATTGTCATGCCGTATAATTTTGGTTTCGGAGTTGACAGTGAATTTGGTTTTTCACTCACCTTGAAAACCTGTCTACAGAGGAAATTTTCTTTAACCGGAAGCAACCTAAGAAATGATCATAACTTGTATAAAAATTCAACTGCCGATAAAAAATATATTAAATTATAATTATCAAAATGTTGGAAAAAGCCTGTAGGTCATATCTATAACTAGTGTCTATTTGAAAGTACAAAATCGAGGATATATCAAGTGTTTTCGACTATCCGTAATAGTAGGGAATTGATTCATCAAGTGATCAAGTGAAAACTATCAACAATCCTCAACTTTTTTCATTAGTCGATTTGCAAAGCAACAATTTTTACTTTTCTCTAGGGACGAAGCATTTAGCTCTTGTTTTCAAAATAATATATATCGGGTGTCCAGGTATAACTGTTCCAGTGAAATATATCAACTATTTAAAAACATGAAAATTCACTTTCGGTGACTTTCAAATTTTTTCTGTTTCCAATCTCCACTCAGAACTATTCTGAAGGCAATCGAAAGAAACAAACTGGATAAAGAAACCTTTGACATCCTGTATTTCGAAAACTACGCGTTTTTTGGAAAAAAAATTTGAGATTTATTTTCAGCTGGGTTTCTTCACATTATCAATGAATCACCCTGTACAGTGTGCTTATTGAAAAAACCGAAGTCGAATTCACTTCCAGTTCAACCGGTTTTTGGTCAGCTCGAATTAAATGAATATGGAAATGCCCGAGATATATTCCTTTGGAACAAGTTTACTGGTTCACCCAGTATAACTTCAATACTATAGGGAGGTTGTTCTGTAAGAGACGAAATAATCTAAGGAATGTTGTTTCGTACAAAGGGTGAGTGTCAATCGTGACTAATTCAGTACCTACAAAAAGCTTATTTTTCGAAAAAATATTCGAGTATATTTACTTAGCCATTTCTGATAGTTGTAACCTTCCATCTTTGTTGAAATCGAATACTTGTAGCTGAAACAAAAATGTATGATTATCGCATGCAATCATCATTATTTCGATCATTATTTTAGACCCGAACTTGAAAACTAGGTCTCAACAAAGGTTTTTTAGATGTTCTCAAAAGAGTCTAATCCGATTGTGACAAAAATAAAACTGAAAAAAAACACTAGCAATTGGGCTGAGCTTGTTTACGTTGACTTCTGAATATGTTGATGTTGAATTTCATAAAGTGAAAAAAACAATGAAATTTTCATTATTTGTCACTTTTCTACCATTAAAAAAAATATAAGAATAAAAAAAAATACTTTTGTGATTCAATCTCGTTTCTGAGAATGAAAATAGTAAGCATAATGATTATTTCAATATATTTGTACTTAGAACAAATCGATGATCTGCCCCAAAATGCCACTGTGCTTGAAATTATACCTTTAGAGACCTAAAAATGAATGAAACAATAAAAAGATGGATAAGCAAAAACGTGTCACTGAAAAATAGAGGATTTTTTACATTTTCATTAAATATATTTTTCCTCCAATTTTTTTGAAAATCGAGGTGTCACTGATCAATAGAGAATTTCTCTTTTAGATATCGAAAGCTTTAATTTCAAGCGCAGTGACATTTTGAGACAACCAAAAATCTGTTTTAACTACAAATATTTCGAAACAATCATTATAATATCTTTTTTTAGAAACGAGGAGAAGAAATCCAAAAAGAAATAGAAAAATAATAATAAATATCCCAGTGTAACATTAATCCCATAATTTGTCATTCATAAATAATAACAATGAAAATATTATTAATAAAAGTGATAATCTCTATTATTTTCGAGAAACAATGTTTTCTAACAGGAAATTCAAACTGATTGGTCTAAAATGATATAGTATGATAATAAAATTTGCTCTTTGAATTGTTAAATATGTGAGATTATATGGAAGAAAATCAATCAGAAAATGAGTATTTTTTCAGTTGTTTTCTCTAAAATTTCATGATATTTTTGAACCGTAAAATAAAGCCGTGTGACTCCCTGTATATCTTACCATTGTGTCCGTATACTCGATAAGTTTGTCTTCGGATACTTCGTTCATTCTTTTAGCTTCTTTGAGAAGATCACGCAAGAAATTCTGAAAAAAATAAACGATTTTTAGGTTAAACTGGATTTGCAGGGCAATAATAGTGCTGAATTACTTTCAATTCGTCTGCTTCGATGTACCCACTGCCATCAGAGTCATATTCTCGCCAAATCTGAAACAAAATTATCATAAATTCGATTACCATACAGGGTGGTTCTTTTAGATGTTGTTAACAATTTCAATATCAATAACAATAAGAGCTAAAATACCGGATATATCAAAGAAAAATTACCTTTGCTGAAATTCATTGATTATGCCATTACAGAGTTGCCAAATTATATGCAATTTCCGAGATATCAGAAAAAAATTTCAAACGTGAAATTGATAAAATTTAATAATTAAAAAAATAAAAATGTGTACCTTCATGAATTCCACGCTAGATTCCAGCGGATTATCGAATCTGAAAAGCAGCAAAAAATTTTCTTCCATCGGTAAAAGTTGAGCGAGCTGAAAAGAAATTTTCAAACGATACTTCAGTCTTCGAAACACAAATATTTATATTCAGTACAGGGTGTCTCTGATATGTTTGTACAGAACATCTACCAAACACTTTTGGTATGCACTATTTTTGTTAAATATCAATTCCAAAATTATAACTTTTTGAGTACTCCTCTTGGATTTTTTTTTACATTTTTCTGGTTTGTCCGAATTCAAGTCGATGCAATTCAAAATATTCGTTTATACCTAATAAATCTTAATTTGTTCCAGGAGCCTGTACATACATTTCAGAGAACAGTATATTGTTCATTTTGAACGAACCTCTCTTATGTCTATTTTGCCATCTTGATTATCGTCATAGGCCTCCATGAAACAAGCTTTAAGTTCGATGAGCATTTCATCAGACACCACCTGGAGGAAAAAACGACTAGTACAAAAATACGATGTAGGAATGCTTAATTATGTCTCGAGAAACGAGTGTGATATACTATTTTTTTTTTCTGTTTCGCATCAGCTTTTACAAAAAATAATTATATTTCAAGATCACACAGTATGATATGACATGACAGGAATGTAGATGAAATTCAATAGTGCAGTGTACAAAACAATGACTCAGCACTTAAAATCATCAGAAATCGTATACACGCACTTCTCAATTGAAAAAGCTTTTTCAAAAATATTCTGATTATTGATGGTTTTTATGGATAGTGAAAGATGATTGGAGGATCTTGTTCCATCGATTGTGTATTATACATAAAAGTCTGGATGTGTCAACACAACAATTTCTCATCTTTCAGTATCAAATATCGATTGACTAGTGTTAATACTGAAAAGTTGAGGAAGTTCGTGCCATTTCAGCCAGAAAATTCCACGAACAATGGATTGATGCCTATTCTACAGTTTCTTGGCCAGCGCGATTACCAGATTTGACACCTCTAGATTTTTCCTTTGGGAATAATTGCTATAACGAAGGAGGATTGAGTGTTTCAGAAACATCCTAATGTGCTATAATTTATTCCTCCACTATTCAATATGACCTTATTAGTCGATCAATATTTCACACTGAAAGATCAAAAATAGATGATGTTTTCGATTTCGAGTTCTGAAAAAAAATATGATGTCTGAAACTATGTTGAAAAAATCATGTATGATACATAGATCTATTCAGAATGGAAAGAGCTTTCAAAATTTGTGAAAACATAAAAAGGACCGTATTTGACAATGGTTTCAAAAATACGAAACTTCCAAGAAGAGAATCGATATCACCACGTTGAATCAAATCAAAAGTTGCTATGAAGAATGTTTTCGGTTTTTTCTATCTCTAAAAATATCGGAAACAATATGTGGAATAGATTTTGCAAAAATTCACTTTTTTCGATTCGACTGAAAAACCATGAAATACTTGGAAAATTTTTAAAGACCACTCAACCGAAATCGTTCTTCCCACCGTTTTCCGATTGAGTGAACCTAAAAAGTAAAACGTTACCCGATTCTGCGAAAACATTCCATTCGACTGTTCTTTTTCAACGTTTCCATTAGTTTCCCAAAATGTTCGGATACTTTGGAATGAATTGGATTTTATCGGGAAATAAATCATCTTGGAATTAGTTATTTCAGAGCGGGATAACAATCCATAGAAGAAAGTTATAGTATAAACATTGGTGAGAATGTTGACAGCACAATAAAGGCGATTCATACAGGGCGAGGCACCGAGACCGAAACAGATCGGCTATCTTGAAGGTATTTTTTTCATAAAAAAAATGAGGAAAATTTGAATAAAGGGAAATCACAAAACATAACATGAAATCATTAACCCAACCTAATCACGCAAGGTGGGCAAGTGATTTAAATCCAGTGGAGCTACCAGGGGTATTTTTCTCGAAGTATTTGGGATTCGAAAACGTTTCTTACCTCTGGTCCAACGTCAGACGAGTTGGCGCTAGAAACAAATTCACGTAAAAACCCATCCAACTCTGCTCCTTCGATATAACCGTTGCCTACATAGAATAAAATAAACGATTAGATTTTACACAGCTTCGAGTGATAATAGTAATTTATGCACCGAGGGCTTGCTTGCATGGAAAAATTGAACAAGAGGAAATACAATTTTCAGACGAGGACAGAAATGCATTGGGCGTTATGAGCGGGCGTTATAGCTCATAGCGCCCTAGGGAATTATGAGCGTGTTCACAGTGACCGTATCCGAGGTGAAAAAATTTGAGAATTTAGGGCTCACCATCTTTGTCGTAGTGACTCCAAACTTCCATGAATTGATTGGCCGACAATTTTCTGAGTTCCCTGGAATGCGGATCTCTGTATTGCCGCATAAAATTGGCTGCTTTCTCCAAGTTGAGACGTTTCGTATTCGAATGGTCTGTCGAGCCAGACATTTTCCTGAAAAAAAAAAGAAACGAAATCGATAATTTGATTCTTGGACACCCTGTGAATTGGGCGTTCATAGACGCTCATCATAGTTGGATTCGAGTTTTTTTTAACGATTTTCATATTGGTAAACACCGAACAGATCTAGTGACGTCAAAATCCGTGCCATTCGGCTGCCACCTTCGAGCGAAGATAAACTAGAGTGATCAATCGAAAGCAATGCGAAAATTCCTCATTTATTACGTCATACGTATCCACTATATCTGTATGTCATAGTCATAGCTTCTGACAGAGATAACAATACTCTGGTATGAAATATTAATAGCACAGCCATAGACAGAACAGGACAACACAATTTCGAACTTAAAAATCCTTCTTTGACTCGATGGGCTGAACCAGCTGAGTCGACTAGGATTATTTACCAATTTTTCATACTGAAACAACAAGTTGAACTGACTCTATTTGTTTTAACACATTTGTGGATCGATAAACTTCGCTAAACAAAAGATTTGAGTTCATAACCTCACAATATCAACTCTATTCGAATAAAAATATGTGACAATGTCTTATTTCTCAACACAATGGCATGACACGTCAAAATGCCAACAGTCATGTGATTTTTGATCGCTGTTGCTCTTTCTCGCGGTCGTTTCAATTCCTCTCTCTCTCTCTTTCTATCTCTCTGTCTCTCTCTAAGGTCGATCTAGGAGAGAATATCGTGTGATATGATATCTTTGGTCGGCTTTCGCGGACCGAAGGAAAAACCTCGTTTTCGTCTGGCGATAACGTAACCGTTTTCCATGACGTTGGCATCGGCCCCTAGGCGCAACTTTATCCCGCTCGACGGATGTTCGGAGCGATCAGATAAACTGCAGTCGCCAAAGAACGGCTTCAGCTGCCGGCATGATTACGTTTGCGGAACGAGTTTCGTTGGTTTGTCTGTACGATTTATTAGATACATCCGGCTCAGGAACAAAAATAGGGAAAATGAGTCGATATGTATTTGGGGAAAACTCTTAGGACTGATTTTCTGGAAATTTTTCTACTAGCGGTTTATGAACACACCCTATATATTATTGCATTTCTCAAATCTACGATGAATTTAAATATAACTTCATTTAGAACATCGTAAGTCTAAAGGGCTCCATTTTTGAGTTATTCAAGTTTTTCAGAAATTTTTTGCAGGTGCGCCCCCCCACAAAAAACTAATATTTCAAAATCCAGAAGATTTAAGCAAAACCTTCTCGAAATTACGCTGATTCAGACTGAATGCTTTGCAAACATTTCAAGAAAATTATACAGGGTGCTCAGAGTTGCTGGCAAATTCTACTGTAATTTCCCCTTATTTTTAACAAACTAAGTTCCAGGATTATCGAGATTCTGAAATTTAGTGTCAATTTCTGAGCCCTTTTTACAATGCTGTACTGATCAACTTCTGACTCGACGCTTATGGATTTCGAAATATTATTTTTGTAATGGAGGGCTGCATTTGTCAAAAATTTAGAAGAAACTAGAATAACTCAAACATGAAGCCCTCTAACGTATAGAATAGGAATAAATCGTTTTTGAAAATTGAAATGAACATTTTCTGTTCTTTAAAATCATCTTGGATGATTCATCGTAAGAATGCGATATTAGCGATTGATATTGGTTTCAGAGCATGTTTTTGGGAGTGGTTTCCACTATGTTGTGAAAAACTAAACGTTCAAAAATTCCGAAAAAAATTCTTGGCATTGATCCACCTTGGTATTTTTAATGAGATCTGGTATACAGTTTTTGAGCAAACTCTCGAAAACTGTTTACCAGATTTTTTCAAAATTTCATGAGTTGCTCTCGTCCAATACTTTGCTACATAAAATGTTTTGTAAATGAAAATGATAACATGCCATCTACTACTAAAAAATACAGCATTTCGTGCAAAATGGAAGGAAATCATCATAGGATGTCTTCAAGAGAATCTTCATCCTTTGATGTACAGTCGTCAAGAGTTGAAAAAAGAAAAAGATGAGTTCGATTTCGAATAGACAAAATGGGAAATATTCCATCATTTGGCTAGGAGCGGAAGTTGATGAGGATTTGAGAAATAATTCCTCTTACGAATAAACAAATCTGTCTCGAAGATAATTTCCCCCAGTATTCCTCAACAACTTTCACGACGTATCATTTTCAAGGTAGATACATCAAATTTTTTACGATCCACCATAAAAGCGTGGATAATAAAGAACACCCGCCTGAGATTCTATTTTCCGGCTAATCGCAAAGACCATCATAAAGTTATATCTGCCTTGTATAAATGCTCTTTCTAGACCAGAGTGTTTCGCGAACTGCGATTATAAATTCCAAAATCACAATGGATCCAGAGGAAAAACAGTTCTAGTGTTTACCGCCTACGCGTTTTGCTAGAGCATGATATACAGTGTGGAACAGCCAAATGGAATTAATTCGACAACAAATAAATGAGGGTGTGTTGGGAAAAACTCTTGGACACGTCGATTTGTATTTTTGAATACGCATTTTTCTCAAAAAAAAAATGTTTTCAACTTTTTCACTTCAAACCCCTCGAAGAATCATCAATTCTAATGTTTGGTATTTGGCATTCGTTAAAGTTGATATTGATTGTGAGAGTTCGAATAATTTCCAATGGATCTGACTTTCTCTCACATTCAGGATATCGTGAACTAGAAACTGTCGTTTGAAGGATGCCGAAGGGTTCATAACTACTTCCATATTGATGGATCGATAGCGCAATTCACTCTAATAAATCTAATGTATCCCTTACAGAGTTCCGTCATTTTCACTTCACTTCGATCTGATATCCAAGAGGCAGAATACCCAGATTAATTTCCATGGCAACCGTTTTTCCTTGGTCTAATGCATCCTGCAAGAGTTTCAGAATCATTCCGGAATCCGTTATACTCCTTTCTCGCTTCCGATTTGATCTCGATTGATCTCGATCCAAGAAAATTGCTTTGTTCCAGCCACCCTCATTCGCAATTTAATGTATATACACCTTTTTCGCTTCCACCTTAGTCATTTCAGATTACCAATAATGATTCCCATAGGAACTGTCGATCTTCAACCAAGTACATCTCGAAGAAGTTTCCTTAGCTTCCGGCTTGATATCTGACCTCTTATAGGGATGAATATCTGGAAAGATTTCCACAGCTTTCCATTATCCGATAGCCATAATTTAATGTATATACTGCCTTGTCGCTTCCACCTTGATTTGACATTTGATAGGCCAGAATATGGAGAATAATTTGCGTCAGCATTTGTTTTACTCAGAATCAATATAACATTTATATAACGTATATACTTAATACTTTTGTAATGCATAAAGTTAGGAAAGATTTCCATAGCAACCGTTGCTTTTTTAGCAGTTAGTGAAGAGATTTCTTTAGTTTTCAGGCATCCGCTACATTTCACTCTGATTATATATACGTCTAGTTTGAATTCTGCTTCGTTATGACTATCAGACAGTGAAGAAAGAGTATTTGGTTGTTTTCTGTAGCTACTATTATTATATTTCACTTTGGAATGTTACTTTCTAATATTATAGCATCCAGTTCAGTGTGACCCAATGTATATACACACACAAAGTGCAAAGTGACGTCCGATTTTTTTTCAACACAGCTTGTCTGGCCATTTCTTCTTCTGTATATACATTCTTTAGCTACTATTATTATATTTTACTATGGAATGTTACTTCCTAGTATTATAACATCCAGTTCAGTGAGACCCAATGTATATACACACACACAAAGTGCAAAGTGACGTCCGATTTTTTTTCAACACAGCTTGTCTGGCCATTTCTTCTTCTGTATATACATTCTTTAGCTACTATTATTATATTCTACTATGGAATGTTACTTCCTAGTATTATAACATCCAGTTCAGTGAGACCCAATGTATATACACACACACACAAAGTGCAAAGTGACGTCCGATTTTTTTTCAACACAGCTTGTCTTTAGCTACTATTATTATATTTTACTATGGAATGTTACTTCCTAGTATTATAACATCCAGTTCAGTGAGACCCAATGTATATACACACACACACAAAGTGCAAAGTGACGTCCGATTTTTTTTTCAACACAGCTTGTCTGGCCATTTCTTCTTCTGTATATACATTCTTTAGCTACTATTATTATATTTTACTATGGAATATTACTTCCTAGTATTATAACATCCAGTTCAGTGAGACCCAATGTATATACACACACACACAAAGTGCAAAGTGACGTCCGATTTTTTTTCAACACAGCTTGTCTGGCCATTTCTTTTTATGTATATACATTCGAGCAACCTTTTTTACGGAACACAATTAGTGCTCGAGTATTAATTCAGTCAGTCAATGGATAAATTCACCAGGACGTGTTAGTTTTGAGAATGGAGACCTTCCAGCGGAAATGTCGATCTGATGTGGAAACACCGGGCGAAAAATAATTAGGGATACCACATAAAAATGCTATTACGTTGTCGGTCGTTGGCTGTTGGGCTGTGAAAAATGAGGGTTTCTCGATCGACAAATTGGTACGAAATTGGCCTGTTGCTAGTGGGTGCATTTTACGTCTATAGTTTATGGTCATTATGCTCATATATGGAAGTATCTCTGGAAATGGGTAGTTAACTTCAATTCGCTGTTTTTCTATTAGAATGGCTCTTATTTTTGCTCGATGTCGTTTACATAGCAAATTCGTATCGAACTGCAAAGTACCTATCGATTCGTTTCATTTGTCTTCGTACTACCTGAAATTGATGAACTCTGTCCTCGAGTCTTTGAAAACAGATTTCAATGAATTTGTGGTTATGTCTAAGCCTGCAAAGTCAATTCACATTCATAAAACGGTTTATCAAAATGAATTTCAGCAAAATGTAAAACCCACTACTTTTTTTTGGGAACGAATGCGAACTATTAAAAGTAATCCGAGGTCCAACTCAAACTCCATACAAAATCAGAAAATTTCGATTTTCTTTCGGCTGTTCCTACAAAACAAAACAAAACAAAACAAAACAAAAAAGTTCATGTGCCTGAAAAACTTTCTTGAAGAAAATGTAGCCGCGTGTATCATAAAGTAATTTTTACAATATTCTGAAACTAGCAACATTTTAATCTAACCTAATATTCAACACAGAACGTCAGGCAACTGCGAGTTTATTGACAGGCACGACAGGCACGCCTATTTTGCGCCATGAACGAGGTGATTGGTGGTTAGAATGAGAGAGTGCCACTGCTACCAACATTTCCAACAGTAAATAGGCATATATTTGGATTTCGTACAACTGTATTTCCTACTTTTCTTACTCTTTCTACATTTTCCTGTAATTTTGGTGCCTGGTTAATAATGATATTCCTCACTACGTTGGAGTATTAATAACTATTAGGTAATTTTAGCACCTAGTTAGGTAATGGACAACCCCTTGCGTCCGCATCGAATGTTTACAGCTGACATCAAACTTGTTTACGTTATTTTACGTCTAATTACTTTGCTCTTTTCAATATTATTTTATCAGAACGCGGTTTTCTCTCGGTTTACATTCGTTTCATTTTATTATTTCTGGTGAGAATTCGCAGAAGATACTTTTTAGCCGACATTTTCCAAGAACAACACATCACACTTTCAGTTTGTTACGAGAATAGACAAAATCATAACATAATATCGCATCCCACAAAAGAATCGCAGCTTTATATAGAGATTTTTATACAATTCAACGTTCGTAAGATGTTCGGAATCTTCGATCCGGATATACCTACGATTATGATTTATTTTCGTTTACTGAATAAATTTCAACATCGAGTTTATACAAGAGCCATAATAAATAGCCGATACATGTTTGCGATTATTTGTTTAGGAATTATTTAATCTGCAGTATATAAATTTCATAACAGCAATATTTTCGACGGTATGATATACTTTTATAATTCATGCGCAGTTTATTTTTAAAAATGCCTCATACAACTGGTCAAGGCAGAAAAAAAATGTTACCTAGAACTTCAACGTTAACAAACACATGAACAAATAATAAGGGTGTTTCATTGATATTGCAAAAAAATCGAGGGTTTCAAAATTTTCCCAACAAAAAAAAAACAGACATTTTTTGAAGAACTTTCCATTTGATTTTCTTGGAATTCGGTAGGTTTGTTTGTTGCAACAGTTGGAATAATGAAAATGAAAATATTGAGAAAATAAATATACTGAACAAAATAATTCATTGTAATTTTCTATTCACTTGGTACAAGAGCGTATACAGGGTGGCCCAATGAAAACGAAACAAGGTATGCATTTTACTGAGATATCAAGGAACTGACATTAAAATAAAGGATAAATAAGGATAGGATTGAAAAAAAAAAACAAACAAGACACTTAAATGAACATCGTTCTAACTACAAAATGAGAAATAGTGATGAAAGGGAAGAAAGCGTTACTTTCCATCATAATAGCCGATCATTTCCATAAACGTGTTTTCTCGAGTACTACTGCATTGAATTCCAAAAACAAGGAAACATTGGTAAGAGATTTCGATTACCTTCAGGATGATGTATCACTTGACCCTTTATCCCATTTGAGATTCAAGGGTTTGAGCTGACCCCTCCGAAGGGTTTGAAGTGAAAAAGTTGAAAACATGAGCGAAATATTTCCCCCTGGAAATAAAAATCGACCGGTTCGAGCGTTTTTTTTTCTTCTGAGAACGATAACTTTGTCAAATTGGCCTTCTTTCGTTTTCATTGGGCCACCCAGTATACAGAGAGAAATTTTTCATTTTTATCTTTGAAAAGGAGCAAGATACCCGAAAAATTCAAGATACGAAAAAGTTGTATTTAGAATTGCTCGAAAAATATTGAGCTTCGAAAAAAAAAAACAGAGGCTTCAAGACTTTTTTTTAATTCCAACAGCTGAGCCAATGGTATAATTAAACTAACTGTATAATGGCATCAGAGGTAAGTATCTTGTTATTGCATTGAGGAAAATCGAACGAAGTTGTTGTTTTTTCATGAATTGAAAAAAAACTGTTCGGTATACTTTGAGATCCTGATTTTTTTACAATATTAATGAAACAACCTTGATATGCACAAAACGAGATATTGATAAATATTGAATAGACAAACTGCAAAAAAGTGTATCGAAGACATCTCATAGAATACTGTTCATATGTTTGGAGTTCAGTTCCGAAACATAAGCTGAAGCTCCTAGTTTCTATTCGAAAGAGAGCTATTCGCCTAGTCGGTGACACTACACTCACGAATTCATTGGCCTCCCTAGAACATCTTGAGCAATCTTCAAAAATATCTCCACATTCTGTTCATTCGTATTTTTGCAAGATTGCCTCCAAATTGGTGATCCCCAGAAATTTGTAGAAATTAGAGAAAAAGTATAAATCATCATGTCATAAGCACTGATCATGATAATGGTGATAATAATCAGTGAACTTTTGATTGTATGAGAGACAATAACTATGTCAATTGTATGAGAATAAATGTGTGCGCCTATGAATTGTTATAAGTTCGGCAACCATCGGATTTCTCAGCTATCCTTTGGTAACTGTGTTATTTGTTGATAATGTTTCCTGAGTCTTCGAATTCGCATTGAATAATGTAGCGGATTCATAATATCCACAGCGATTAAAATCTGAAGAGGGAGGAGATGATGGTCACATTACCAGACGCATCTCGAAGAAGTATCGAAGGTATTGGATTGAATCACTTCCCGAAAGGTTAGGATGGAAAATCGATCTGAGATATCAGTACCACATGTGGAAATGATGAGTAAAATTTCTAGGTAACATTCACCATTCTAGTGCGTTTTACTTTCGACTTTCCGCCATAGTGAAATGCAATAAAAAAAATGAAAAAGCAATATTAAAAGCGTTGATTTTATAGGTGCTCGTAGGAAATCATCGTTTCCAACTCTGGTAATAAAAGTTCTCCCAATAATGTTGCCAACATTATGGCTAACGCTGCAAACTTCAATCTCCGCCAGGGATTCCGAACTATGTCACCGTGTGCCGGTGTGATCCAGGTTCGCGATAATTCACAAGTCGCAAATCCCGTCTCGACCCGATAGGGAGCTCAGCTACAAGCATGCCTTGTTTTCCCATTTTTCACTGAACCGTGAAAGTGGGTAGGTCGGCGTGATCATATATTTTCCTGTACGTCGGTCCCCACGCTGGGACCCCTATGGAATGAGAGGATTTTCAGGTATAACTTGCGAGTCGCAGGCGAGTTCTGAGCATTCGAATTCGATTTGTTTTTCGACGAAATCTACCTTTGTTCAAATAGCAACCTATATGCATAGCTTAGCAATGAGAAAGGGGAATATCGCCTACCTTTCTACGATGTTCTAGTGAAGACAATGAGTTCGTGAGTGTACTATCACAGTGTACGAAATAGCTGGGTAGAATCTGTCTTCAGGAGCTGTTGGAGCGTTGAAAATGTATATCACAGCAATTTTATAATTGTTTTTCTTCTTTCGTGATTATTACAACTTTAGTTTCTTATACCGTTTCGATCTAGAGAAAAGTTTCCGTCCTGTCGTATCTTGAAATCCATTTTTAATTTCTATTAATTCCTTGTTGAGAAAATGTTTCTTTGCACCGAGATATTCATTTTGTTGATCAGTTTATATGCGAAGAACAGCACTATCGAAATCTGCTACGGGGTGTAAATGTGTGCGGATTAAGGAAAAATTAGGTGAAAACTTAACAGTGAGCAGCTGTGGAAATCCCATAATTTCCTATGGAGCTTCGGTGTCTTTATTGTGCCTGTGAGCTTACTGGAGCGATTAAAATGCTATTTGGAATCGAAAATAGCGTTGAGGATTTTTAATTCGGTGCTTTCAATCATTCATTATCGATATTTTCCTTTCAATAATTTCTTGAGCACGGTTAACGAGATCCTAGGAATATACAGGGTTGGGATAAAGTATGGAACCGAGAAAATATCTTTTAAACGAAAAAAACGATATTTATGAGAATTTGCAGGTAATACATATTATACTTCCGGTTCAACCGGAAATGCCATTGGCGATGCCAATTTCTTCAATCTAAATGCTGGGACACCCTATATATTTTCACATATTCCGAAAAAGCTTGATAATTTGAATTCATACATACTGAGTTTAGTGTGAAAAAAAAATGTAAAAACGAGGAATATAGCACTCTGATCAACCTCCTTTGAGTTTTCTGCATTAGAGCAAAAAACTATTTAGATAAACTAAATGATGTTTGTATGCATAGTATCACTATTAATAAAATCCAACGAGATTTCATTCATAAAACAACGAAACGGTTCAGAACCACGCAAATACGTCTCATCATCTTATCAAATATTGATGAAAAAAGAAACAAACACCTCTACCGTATGCAATCGATTCAAATACTAGTATTGTACAAGGTTACAAGAAAATTCGTTACCGACAATAAAATCAATCTTTTTGAAGAAATTTTGCCATAGGCTGTTTTTGGTACCATTTTTATCTGTAATAAATGCTGTGTACTATTGAAAACACTTTGTATTAGGGACCTAGATATTAATTTCAGTTGATTTTTTTGATTGATTATCCAAAAATCCTGCTGTTTTTGATTGGAATTTTGCGCGTGATATTATTACAGCAATGGCGGTAATTATTCAAAAAAAGGTGTTGATATAACACGCAAATGTTGATAATGAGTCATCAATGAATATCTGGAATCTTTTTTCGCTCAAATATCCATAATAAAACCGAACTAGTTTCGATTCTTGAAACAACGAAAAAATAATCAAATATTGATGAACAAAGAAACAAACCTCTATGTATGCAATCGATTCGAATATTATACAAGGTGTCGAAATATTCGTTCAGAAAATGAAATAAACCGTCTTGGAATATAATTGTTATTTGTGATAAAAGTTGAAAACACTTGGAAATCTAAATATTCGTTTCTGTCTCCAATTTGATTGATTATTCGAAAATCCTTCTGTTTTACACAAATTTTGCGACGATATTATTCCAGCAATGACGGTAATTATTCAAGAAAAGGTGTTGATATAACACGCAAATGTTGATAATGAGTCATCAATGAATATCTGGAATCTTTTTTCGCTCAATATCCATAATAAAACCGAACTAGTTTCGATTCATAAAACAACGAAAAAATAATCAAATATTGTTGAACAAAGAAACAGACCTCTATGTATGCAATCGATTCGAATATTATACAAGGTGTCGAAATATTCGTTCAGAAAATGAAATAAACCGTCTTGGAATATAATTGTTATTTGTGATAAAAGTTGAAAACACTTGGAAATCTGAATATTCGTTTCTGTCTCCGATTTGATTGATTATCCGAAAATCCTGCTGTTTTACACAAATTTTGCGACGATATTATTCCAGCAATGGCGGTAATTATTCAAAAAAAGGTGTTGATATAACACGCAAATGTTGATAATGAGTCATCAATGAATATCTGGAATCTTTTTTCGCTCAATATCCATAATAAAACCGAACTAGTTCCGATTCTTGAAACAACGAAAAAATAATCAAATATTGATGAACAGAGAAACAAACCTCTATGTATGCAATCGATTCGAATATTATACAAGGTGTCGAAATATTCGTTCAGAAAATGAAATAAACCGTCTTGGAATATAATTGTTATTTGTGATAAAAGTTGAAAACACTTGGAAATCTAAATATTCGTTTCTGTCTCCGATTTGATTGATTATCCGAAAATCCTGCTGTTTTACACAAATTTTGCGACGATATTATTCCAGCAATGACGGTAATTATTCAAGAAAAGGTGTTGATATAACAAGCAAATGTTGATAATGAGTCATCAATGAATATCTGGAATCTTTTTTCGCTCAATATCCATAATAAAACCGAACTAGTTCCGATTCTTGAAACAACGAAAAAATAATCAAATATTGATGAACAGAGAAACAAACCTCTATGTATGCAATCGATTCGAATATTATACAAGGTGTCGAAATATTCGTTCAGAAAATGAAATAAACCGTCTTGGAAGGTATATCATCATAGGATATTTTTGCTATATAATTGTTATTTGTGATAAAAGTTGAAAACACTTGTAAATCTAAATATTCGTTTCTGTCTCCGATTTGATTGATTATTCGAAAATCCTTCTGTTTCACACAAAATTTGCGACGATATTATTCCAGCAATGGCGGTAATTATTCAAAAAAAGGTGTTGATTATGAGTAATTAATGAATATATGTGGCATCTTTTTCCGTTCAATAACCATAAAACCCAACAAGTTCACATTCATAAAACAACGAAAAAATGATCAAATATTGATGAGCAAAGAAACAAACCTCTACGTACGCAATCGATTCGAATATTATACAAGGTGTCAAAATAATTCGTTCCCGACAATGAAATAAACCTTCTTGGAAGGTTCATCATCATAGGATATTTTTGCTAATATAGAATTGTTGATAGTAATAAAAGTTGAAAATACTTGGAAACCTAAATATTCGTTTCTGTTTTCGATTTGATTGATTATCCGTCTGTTTAACACAAATTTTGCGACGATATTATTCCAGCAATGGTGGTAATTATTCAAAAAAAGGTGTTGATATAACACGGAAATGTTGATAATGAGTCATATGTGGCATCTTTTTCCGCTCGATATCCATAAAACCCGACAAGTTTTCATTCATAAACCATCGAAACGCTGTTGAAAACCACGTACATACGCCTCATCAACAATGGATAACCCGAGCAACAAACACCTAGGTGTACAATCGATCCGAATATAATACGAGGAGACGAAATAAATGTCGAAAAAGCGATTTTTACATTTCGGTTCATTCCCGAAACCAAAAAAGACTCACCCAGACATTTCGCGATACGGTGAAGTCTTTCGGTCAACTGTGACTGCAACTTCCTTCGAGATCGTGTCGAGATCAACTGGATAGCCGGACTGGAAAACTGTCTGGATACTATCTGGAAGAGGCGGGGCTAGTGCGCATGCGTTCTTTTTATGGCTCGGATTGACCGGTGCAGTTTACACGACAGTTTCGTCAGGGGTTCGGATTATTTGCGATAAGATGGCATGGCATGGCACACCGAGACCAGCTTTTTGCTGAGATTCTCGAGATGATAATATGAAATTCAATTGGAATCCTGAAGAGTTTCGTACTTGGTTTGCCTACCCTCTACAGCACCACTACCTAGTAACAGTACCGGAAGATTGCAACGGAGATATATTAAATTAGTTTTCCCAAGACCATACAGGGTGTGAAATGTGATCCCTACTTTCAACCCCCTTCGAATGACAAGAGTACAACCCCCATTTTCTCAAAAGGGAAGTATAGGCTTGTGATATATCGTCTGTAAGTTTTTCGAGGAGGTGGTACATTCATTTTTCAGCTTTTCATGGGATTTTCTCTCCTCGTTTCTAGAAAATAGAGTAGAAGTTATTAAAAATTATTTCAATATATTTGTAGTAGGGACAGATTTTGTGATCTGCCCCAAAATGTCACTGTGCTTAAACCTTCAGATACCTAAAAGAGGAATTCTCTATTTTTCAGTGACACCTTGTTTTTGAAAAATTTGGAAATAACAATAAATTCAATAAGAATCTTCTTCAGTATCAAAACCGACTGCACATTGAAAAAATTTTGCGAAGAAAAATATTCTAATTGTGTTGAGAACGGGAGCAGATTCGTTCCCGAAACGTCCACCAAGATGAGTAGAGGTTTTATTCCTATTAAATATATTTGTATTTCCAAATTTTTCAAAAACAAGATGTCACTGACACATAGAGAATTTCTCTTTTAGGTATCTAAAAGTTCAATTTCAAGCGCAGTGACTTTTGAGCCAGATCACTAAATATGTCCTTACTACAAATATATTAAAATAATTTTTAATAACTTCTCTATTTTTTAGAAACGAGAAGAGAAAATCCCACAAAAAGCTGGAAAATGAAAAATTGTGATAAATCGTTCGAAAGATCTCTTCATTCTCTATTCGAAAACGTAGTTTTCAAGTTTGTTGCAACAATTGAGATAGAATAAAATAAAATTATGTGGTGACCGAAATTCACTAAAAAAGACAATGAATGGCAATGAAGTAGTTGTTTATAATGATGACCTCGAACGACTGTCCTCAACATATCAGGCGTGATCGACCTGATCGCATCGCTATTCCTTCTTCCAAGTAATTTAAATCAAAGAGTTCAGTTTCGTACTAAAAATAAATCTAATGATGTTAGATCAGATGATCGCGCTGGCCATCCTATCGATCTTCATGAACATTTACAAAATTAAAATCTATGAAGACGTCACTAACCTCTCATGCGGCGACACCACCTGCCTATGCATCGAACACCTCCCTTGTAGAGTGTGGGATACGCATCAAACCTTCCTTCCCTTGCACCATGCATGATGTGATCACGTCCACCAACTATCATTTTTGATCTTTTGTCTCTGAAAACCAAACTGTTGGTCACTTGATATGCTGTGCCTCTCCAGAAACTGGACGACTCTCGTCTAAACCAGCTTTTCAATTATTTTTCAAAGAGTTGGTGGGCACGAAATTTGGCCGAGAGTTGAGAGGAAGGTGTGACGTTTTTAAGAATGGTAGAAAATATCAAGTTCGAAACAGTTATTTTTGTAGTGAGTGCGAGAAATGAACCTTTTTTAATGGCTCATGAGAGTGTTAGTTCTCTCGAATTTGTCATAAAAACACGAATTTCATACTCAAAAATACAAAAATTTTTTTTATACAATTATCCATTTTTTTCCAAACAAATTGAAATATTTAATGAAATTGTGGAATCAAGTCTTCAAAAAATATCTAACGTTTCTGATCAGCAGCAACAAGGAACATCTTCAGGAATTTATGCTGGAAGTAATTGTTCAAACTTTACTATCAATTATTATTCCAATAAATGAAATTATCAATTGGCTCTATCAAAAATAAATCCTTCGAAAAGTAAAATTTCATGTTTATTTCGTGAATTATTTTGGCAGTGAAAAAAAAGTAAATATTTACGCATCAATATAGAGATACAGAAAAGTATGTGAAGTATTTTTGACAGTTGTGCAAAAAGAATCATTTATGAGACAGACCGGCAAATCAAGCAGGGCATCATCAGGAAGGTTTTGGAATACTTCTGATATAGACAATAAATTTTCTGGAATATTCGACCCTAACGAGCCGCCACTGAAAATACCTACCGTGTATATACAAGTTTTTATACATACGCAGTTTCCGTTGAAACATCCTCTATGTTTATATAATTTTTTTTTTATCTATAATAAGATCGATTAATTTTTTCCTCATCGACAATTTCGTAAGGTTGTGTAAACTCGTCCAAAGAAGAGATGCTGATTCTCCCGAATATACAATTCGCCACTATACAATTAACTGCGGACTCATGGAAATTTCACGTCAAAACGAGGTCGATTGAAGGAATTTTGGAATTCCAGCTGACACGTACGGTTTGCTGAAGTATGTCTGAAATTATCAAGGCCTGAATACCCTCTCAACTGTAGCTCATTGTGGAAAATTAATACGACGCGGCAAGATAGAATGGGCTTTGGTGAAATTGGTGTTGCGACAAAGATTTTTTTCTACGGAGTTTTCGGGGTACAATAGAGGATAGACATCAATAAATAGATCTCATAAGACATAATAAAGAAGTTGTTGTTCTTTCGTTGGTGGATATTTTAATAATTACCCACTAATTTTTCACAACGCTTACAAACATTTTGAAATCAATGACCTGAATAAAATCTTCTTCTCTTCTGAGAGTCTTGTTCTTGTGTGTCACAACCATTTTGTTCTCAGACAGATACTTCTGGTCATTGCTAGGCGTTCTGTGGCTCTGTTTCAATTTTAGTTCTCCGGTTGTGGAACGAGAATTTTGAGGTTATGTCGCTACTTTCGAAAGTTTCTATTTTTGATGTTTGAAATACGAAACTGCAGTGCTAGTTAACTAATGAACTAGCATTGAGACAAACTGAGCTCTTGAAAAGGTCAATCTTGAACCTCTCAGAGAATGTTTGAGAATATCTTGGTGACAGGTTTCGGGCCCTTCGGGGAGCACAAAGTCAACGCCAGTTGGGAAGCAGTTAAACTGCTGCCTTCCAACATCGGCGATATGAATATTGTCAAACATGAGATTCCCGTGACCTACAACCAAGTAGAATCTAAAGTGCCTTCTCTGTGGAAGCAATACAATCCGACGGTAGGTATTCCTCATCAGAAATTGTACAAATGATAGCGTATCTGTTTTGGCAGTTAGTTATTCACGTTGGGGTATCGTCCCTCGCAACTGAACTCACGATCGAGAAATGTGCCTACCGTGACGGGTACATCAAAGGAGATTGTACAGATACTTATCATTCAACGGGTACAGCCTGCTGCGAAGGAGATACTTGCATCTTCACAGACATTGACGTGAAAGATATCAGTGAGAAAATAAACGATTCTCGAAAAATAAGGACTCGTCTTTCTCAGGAAGCTGGGAGGTAAGGGGGCGCATCAATATATCGAAGTTGATTCACCTGTGAATGTTTTTTGGTTACAGATATCTATGTGAATTTATGTACTACACTTCCTTGAACATTGATCGGTCTAGGACTCTTTTCGTTCATGTACCACCGTTAGGGACGCCCTATTCAGCTTCCGAGTTAGCAGAAGGTATTTTAGAAGTGATGAAATTAGCCCTCCAACAGCTGAGGAATGGCGATAATATTCAATCTGTCAAAATGGAGACTGTGTTGACTTAACATGTAATTATTTCTAGATCGTGAGGTTTCAAACGTTTTATTCGACATACCTGTTATTCATATATAAATTATTCTCAAAATATGACTGTGTTCACTGTACAAGATGATGATTTTTGCCAGAAATATTCAAAATTCATGAGATAAAACGACGGCATTGTGAGGTTATCTTCTTCTTCTCAAATGTTGGCTCCTTCCTTTCAATAAACAACCCGGTTGAAACCTCCATTTTGTGGTATTTACCACTCGATTTCAAACTTCGTGTTCCATTTGAGGTTATGTTATATTCCATGTTCAATCTCAATGTTTCATTTCGAAAAATTTTGAACGAAAACTTGTTACAATGGACTCGAACGAGTACTTGATCACATCCTCCCAATCCTCTCAACAATGTTCAGCCTGCCTGTGGGACTTCAACACTCTCAACGTACAGAAATACTACCGGAGTGGTGGCACAGTCTCCGCCAAGTGCCTGGAGTTTTTGGGACAAGATTATCTGCTGACTTCGGAGGCGAACAAGCCACTCTTGCACGTGTGGCCGTTGAACAATCAAAACGTAGCCAAGAACATACGGTTGATCCTGCCGGAACCTGCAACATGTTTATCGGTGTGCCCCCACAACGTGTATCTAGCTGTTGGCATCAACTGCAAGGTGTATCTGTGGCATCTGTCTTCCGGGAAGCTGATGAGTCTTCAACAGAAAAACTTCCAGCCAGTGACGTGCATCAAGTTTTCTGGTGATGGGGATTTTCTGCTGGTAGCAGGACAAGACGGCATGCTGGTGGTTTATAACTTGAGTGACTTGGTTGCCGTTTCGAATAATTTTCTATCGCAGTCTGACATTGGCCAAGTAGAGCCTGTTTATGTGAAGAACGACCATTCTTTGGCTATCTGGGACATCCATGTTGGTCATTTTGGCAGGAAATCCAGTTTTGCCACAGTGTCTAGTGACCAAAGCTGTCGAATTTACAACCTTCTCAGTGGAGAAGCCCTGTTGAAACTGGTTCTGGATGATTTGTTGACTAGCGTTGTATTCGATGCTCCTTGCTGGCAGCTGTTTATTGGCACTGACAAAGGCAACATTCACCAGTTTACTCTAAAAAATCCTCCGAAAACCTTGTCACATCATGTAGAAGAGAATTCAGAGCTCACATTTGTTGGGCACAAGAAAAAGATCAACTGCTTGGCTCTAAATAATTCCAATAATGTGCTAGCATCTGGTAGTGAAGATCATTTTGTGATAACTTGGAATATAAGGAGTAAGCAGATACAGAAGAAAATTGAACATAAGGCGCCTATCACAAATATAAAGTTTGTGTTGGCATACGAAAACTTTTCTGTTGAAAGTTTCAAGCCAAAAATAATACTGAAGAGTTTAGAGCGAAGCAAAGATTCAAACAGTGATTTTGTAGTATCACAAATTCAACTGGAAGATATAGAATTGAGCGATGAAGAAACTTCTTTAGCTAAAGAAAAGGTCAGGTCAGATTTGATTAGAGATAATCAAAAATTGCGTATTGTGAATAGACAGTTGTATGATGCAGCAATGATGATGAGTAAGAAGTGTATCGCCAGCAATGTTGAGACTTGAGCAAATAAATATTAAGTCACATCCAAGATTCTTGTACCAAGAATTGTTTTTCAGTTTACTGTGATGATTTATGAAGAAATAAAACTATAATAGTTATATCTCTTATATTTATTACATTCAAATCTTGTTTAATAATCAAATAAAACTAACAAAGCCAGCACTTGCATAAATTAAATTGCACAATGCCTGGGGAAGTTTTGGTACACTTTGTGACAAACTGAAGAGGTCAAGTGTATTTGGCAGAAGACGGTTCCTCTAAGAGACTTCTTGAATCAGGGGGTACGTGGAATGTGGCCATGTTGATGCTCTGGAAATCATTTTTGCCAACGTGAGGTCAGAACTTGAGATCTTTGATGGCCTGTGGGAGATCAGGCAGCTTGATGTCTTTGATCTGCTGGGGAATGTTCATGTTTTTCACTGCCGAAACGGCTCTCGCAGGAGCCGCTGCTATGCCGGCCTGAAATGAAATTTCCTTTAGATATGTCAATTCAATCTTCAGTTCAGCAAATACCTCTTGTTTCTCCAGTTTATTCTGGTCTTCTATCCTAGTTAGTATTTCTGTCATGTTCGTTTCTAGAACCATCCCGCCCATAACCAATTCGTTGAGTATGTAGTGAACTTTATCTACATGAAAAATCAAATCTAACTCACAAACATTCTCGAAACACTTGTCTAATGTTTCAACAAACACCTGGATGAGATCTAGAATTCCTAGCTCACTCTCAGAAGAATCAACGCAAAAGACGAAATATAGGGTAGCGTAGTGTCGATAGATGAGCTTGTAGTCACTACCTCCTATTAAACTGAAAATTACGAGCCATTAACTGATCAGCTGACTTTTTGATATTTTTGAATTGTACCTGCCACCTTCCAAAAAATTGCACACGTTGTCGTCTCTTTTCGAAACTAACTGGAAAGTTTCTTTGATAATCTGTTGCTGCATATCCTCTGCCTAGAAATCGTTAGCAGCAAAAGTAGATGTTTTCCAGGTAGAATGTGTATACTCACGAAATATTGGTAAAATTTTGACAGTCTTGGTTTTCCATGGTTATTGAATACAAGAATAGCTTTGATCATTTTTAGTTACTTTCTTTATTAATTTATCAGGTTTCAGTTAATAATTTCTGTACGGTGACATTTTTCTAACAAAACAAATTAACCAAAAAGGAGATGACAACTTGTCAAAGCATTTTAGTTATTGATAAGTCAAAAAAAAAACAGAGAAGAAGACGTACCTAACCTTATTTTTCAATTTATGACAGTGAATTTCAACTTTAGTGATTCTTATCTGATTTCGTCAGTTTCAGTTACGTTTTTATGGATCAAATATCAATTAATCATGGGTTATTCAGAAGTATTTGCAGTATTGGAACAAAATCCTCAAAGTGTGTACGAGGAAGCTGTCAAAATTCTTTGTAAAATAGCAGATAACATACTTAATGCCCCATCAGATTTGAAAAAACGAACATTGCAGAAGAATAATGCCACTATTTCTACTAAAATTTTGTCTGTAAGAGGTGGGGCAGAGTGTCTTAAGCTGATGGGCTTCCTAGAGGTATATTCAGATCATAATATTATTCACATATTGTGATTCTTAAAAGACGGAATTTTCATTGCAGTATAGTTCCTGTTTTACTATGCCCACAAGTGTGCCCATCAAAACTGTTGATGAATTCAAGAAAGCTATTACTACGAGTTCTAGAAGTAATATTGAAAAGAAGGTAGATATGCAACACAAATTGATGACATGACACTACACATTTGTCTTATTGGATGAATAAGTCTCAACTCCTTCTTGATATTGTATCAACATCAGTTGATACCTCGAGGTCATGCCAACACTCTGAAATGATAGTGTTAATATATAGATGGGAGAAATCAAACATCACCATAAAGTGATTATTTCTGGACTGTTCTTCTATCATCTATGTATATGTTTTGTTTTCATACCATGAGAATGAGCTTTGCATCAATTTGAAAGAACCCTAAACCATGAAATTCCAAAGAAACATGTTGAACTTGTTGTAGAAAGTTGCTCAGCTGAAATAGGCAGATGAGTATATTCCGATTGAGATTTATTTGATAGTTTTCATATCGCTCACTTTTTTTCTGACTATTGAAAGTAAATTTGGGTCCTCTAGGATATCATATATTATCTGAGCAGTCTTTGTAGCCTAGAAAATATTTCAAATTAAGTAGAAATATTCACTAATTACCCAATTGGGTACCTCATTTGATAATAGATGACATGTTGCTATAACATATATGACTTCTAGACAACTCATTATGGCCCAAATAATCCAGCTTATAGAGCTCCACATATTTTTTCTCACCTAAAAATAATAATTACTTACACCTCAAATCTGATACATATTGCTGATCCTACTTGTAGTTCAAAGTAAGCGAAGAATAATATAAATGTCAGATTGATACTCTGAGTGATGATAGTTATCGTTATCTGTGCAGAGAAGATGAAATCTATTGATATCTGCATGTCAGCCAGGTCATCATAAATTTCCATCAAGTTTTCCAATTCAGACAATTTTGTAAAGGTCACCTGAGTTCTTGAATCTCTGAAATCTAAAGAAATCAAATATAGAGAGCCTAATATTTATGTATCGAAATGACTTGTTTACCTCTAACCAACAAAACTTTTCCAATTTTCGGAACCGTGAATAATCGTTTCAACTTGTCGTTTATCAGTTTGAATCTTTCTAGTAGAATTCTAACGATACTGCAATAGCCACATTGAAAAACATATCTCACTAACACAGGGAAAACGTAAATGATCATCGATCTCCAAATATGATGTTTTTGATCATTTTCGACTATGATACAATGTACGATGCTTTGTATGAAAATCACCAAAGCGATCAGAATTATACGATTCTCATAGACATAATGATTCTGGTAGTTGCAACAAGCACCAGTTTTTCCAAGTGCTTGATCAATTTCCACTATACCCTTCAAGATTTTCTCAATTCTTCCGCTCATCAATAGATTGACGACGAAAATTATCAACATCATTTGAATATTACCGATTATTATGAATATAACTCCCATGAAGGATAATCTCGAGTTGTAGTTGGATTTTATCGATGAAAGATAGTCCATATCGGAAAATAATACGTATGCGAAAATCAGCAGGTATAAAAATGGCACTATCGCCAAGACAGAAGACCGTTCTATAGTCAGTTTTTCTTTCGTCTTCTTTATTTTCACACTAGAGAGTCCCAGAATATTCGATGAATAAATTATCGGTTTGATTGATTGGTAAAAAAGAGTCATTTTGGGAATGCTCGAATTCGAATGAACGTTGGTTCTTCCTTTCCTCAGATTAACTGTAGATAGATTTATATCTCGATTCGTTTTTAATGGTACCAATTTATTGGTCATTTCTAGCTCATCATCGACTCTGAAATTGATGCTGATTAAATAAAAAGCATAAATAATAGAAACTATCAGCATTAGCATGACTTCGAATTATGATGCGACACAAGGTTCTGTTTTCGGGCCTCTCTTCTTTGTTATTGATACCCACGAAATTTCTGATCTCCTTTCGATAGTGCATACCGACCATTCAAAATGAACATTTCATACAATATTTATAGTCATATTCAAACAAGTTTTCCACCACTTGAGATTCAGGAATATAAATAGAGCATAACAGAGTTAATACTAAATTTACAGTTGCTGATATGCAATAGTGTATTATGTTACAAGTGCTATGAACGTCCATTAATAAGTGTTTTGAATGACGACCATCTAGATAAGTTTATATCATCTGTATTACATGTTCAATAGAATGTTGTAATTAAGTGAAGTATTTTTAATGATAGGGTAACAATTTTAATGTTAATATCAAGGACATTTTATTGGTAGAAGTCGAAGTTAATTTTTTATTTCAGATCGATATCGTTACCTCATCAAACCTCTCGGGTAGTACTGCGAAAAATAAGCAAGAAAATGCCATCATCAAGAGAATCGTGTTACCTCCTTTAACACTGGTAAGTACATTAAAACTAACCTAGATACACAGGGTGTACGAATTTCGATTGGTAATCATATTCCGTGAGTATTACTGATTGTTTCTTGAAATTGTATAAGTATCACTATGAAAGACGTAGTTGACCCCAACATCTGGAAGCAAAGTATGGATAGTATGGGTAGCTATTTTCGAAATTACGTACCATAAATAACAGCTTCATATCGATGTTGAACATCTTGCAAACTGTGAATGCATAATTGTTGTGTAAAATTCGTTGAGAGAAACGAGTGATCTGCAATAAGATGCTTTTGATGTCATGTACATGTATAGGGTGTCGTAGTTCGAGGGGAAAATGGAAGACCTACAGAAATCAGACTGAATTGACATCACTACGTTTCTTTATACATATATTGTCGTTGTTTCATATATATCTGATTTGACACTCCTCAAAAATTGTGTGGGATTGGTCTGTTTTTGGTTAAATATTCTTCCATTTCCTCTTTAAACTGGGACACCTTGTATAAGTACAACGGAGACCTACCTTTTCATCGATTTTATCGTTGTAGTTTCTTATAAGTATTTTGTTGGCACTTCTTCCTACTTTTTTCGCCTGGTACGTTTTCCAAGAAAATAATTTATTTAGTTAGTTGTTCAATAATAGTATTATAATTGTTCGACGAACACGAAATGCTAGTCAATTCCCACGTATATGCAAATTATACGAATGACAAATTAGGGTTCCGTGCGAGTGATGCACTATACTTTTTCTACGGTAATGATATATAATAACGAGATGATTCAGCAAAACAAATATGTTTAATTTCGAATAGAGTTTTTGAATATATATTCCTTGTGATGGTTCTAGAATCAAACTTGCACATGTCCGATAAATAAAATAAAAAATATAAAAAATAAAAAATGAAAAATAAAAAACCGTTGAGAGAGCGCAGAAAATTATCTTCACTAGGCTCACCTCTTGAGATGTTATATGACAACTAGAACACATGAAGGTAGTTTCCACTAGTTTGAATATACTGAAACATATCCAACAGGCTGAAATGAGCGGTTCGTCTTTCAGCTGTAAGAAATATTTGTCGTCAAAGTTTGTGTTTAATGGCTGATGTTTGTTGAAAAAATCAGATCTTATAAACAGATGGGGAAGAATAAAAGTTCACTCACCATCCAATAAAAATAAAATATGGGATATGCGAACATGAATAGCGTATGTATCAAAATCGGAATCAGTTGTATCTCGAACGTCCTGTTTACTATATTCGAAGCCGTCAATAAGAGATCATAGATTTTTATAAGGATATTGATTTTTCTTAGTTTTTCCTCTTCGCTTTCTTGAGGCAATCCTAAAAGTCATTTCATCAGCTTTCTCCAAGCATACAGAATGTTTGTAACAGTGTTTTGACCAAAGATATGATATATATTCTCTACAATTTGATGTGTCATGCCATTTCATTGAGAAATACGATATTTACAATTATTTTCATTTGATTCGAGATGATAGGGTGAGATTATTCACCCAAATTTATTGTTTAGCAAAGTTCATTGATCCATAGGTGTGTTCGAATATTGTAAATTGGTAAATAATCCTTGATTGGTTCAGCCTTTGGTTGTACTAATAGATTGAAAAATATCAGAATATCATTTCATAAGTGAGTATGATTGAATGATGTTGAAAAAATTTCAAATAGACCCTAGTACGCGCCTAGAGCAAACTAGAGAGAGGCAACCAGCAGTGATCAGCAAACTTGCGCCTTTCTTTGTTGCACATCCAGACGAATCGATAGCTCTTTTTCTTTTTCTTTTGAGGCAAAGGTATATAATATCATATCTTTGGGTTTTGTCCGACTGGGTTTTGATGAAACCCAACTCGAAGCATTTTCCAGACGGTCCACCTACTCGCCATGTTAACCAGTCCACTGTTGACCATCCTCAGTCTCGAATAAACGGTCATCACGCAAAAATTGAACTGACAATTGACGGTATTGGTAGCGGCAATCGGATAGGAAAGTACCAAAAACATGCCGATCGAGATCCGACCCAAGTGCACCCATTTGCTGTACTCCTGAAGTACCATGACCAAGACCGCCACCCACCAAGCCACCACGATCCAAACGGTCTGGTAGACGAAATACGATTCGTACGGTATCTTCACACCCGAATCGATCAGCAGTAAATCGGCCGAGTTCAACGTTCGCAGCGCCGTCGTGGCCGAACGGGTTTTGATGAAACTCAACGATTGGAGTGCGAAGCAAGTGACGACGGCGGAGATCAACTGGAAAATCAGCCCGATGTTCGCCACAGCGTTGCGTTTCTGGTAGAAACCTTGCATGGTTTCTATGACGTTCGAATCGAGCATGGGTGCCAGCAGGGCGCAATACGTCAGAAGGACCGAGGCGGTGATGCAGTGGAAGTATTTCGGCGAATACAGGGTGTTTCGCAACGGTAGCATGGGGAAAATGCCGCAGAAGGTGCCCAAGAGGCAGATTGGCCATTTGCTTTGGTAGAAGTTGGAAATTTTCATAGCCGTTTCACTTGCGAGGATTTATTCGAAGTGGAAAAGATTTTACGTGGTCGTTCAGGCTAGAGATTGGGATCTTATAGTACAGGGCTCTTCCCCGTTTGTTTATGCACCTCGCTTGGAAAGTTATCAGTCATGCAAGAATACGAAGGTATTTTTGAAAATCTTCAGATTTTTTGTCAAAAATGCAATAGTAGTATTTTTTCAACTGTAATGACTGCGACTATAAATTTTTTCAAGGGAACAAATACTTTTGTCAACTTTGATGAAGATTTTTTCTGAATTCAGTGATTCAGTTATTTTGCGTAAAAGTCAACTCATTGAAAAAACATCAATCATTCATTTCCTTTTTGTTTTTTCAAATTCAGACAATAAATTGCATGGGTATTTTTTTATCAGACAGCCTGTATATTATTACATATATGAAAATTTATTTTCCTTCATTTACATCTCTTGAGATATTTAACCATCTTCGAACAAATACTTTTAATATTATTTTTTTATATAGTTATAAATACTTTTCACTGACTTTCAACATTATTTCACAGGAAAAAAATTCGAAAAAATTCACCGTGTTGACTGTTGATGGAAACCGGTTGTTACATTGACATAGTTGCCAAATCTCTTCGGCATGGCTAAGTAGTTTATAACATTCTTCCTGAGTTCAAACAATGAACAACGAGGATTGAAAAAAAAATTGCACATCCAAAATGCAAAACGAATAAGTCGAAGTATTTTTTTATTTGACTGTGCTATAAAAGCCTCATCAATCGAGAGTTCTTTTATCTACTTCACATGAATTATGTAATCATAGCCGTATGATTGCTCGTGAGCCATGATAACATCTGAAAGTTCTACATCTATTACTTCTAGGTTATCTAATGACGGATCGAGGTTTGGATCTCAATTTTCACTACATTAAAATTAATTAATAAACATAATATAGAGGGTGTTTTTTATTTAGATAGCGGTAACATTGCTATCTTCATAACTGTAAGAGCTACAAATTAGGTTAAATTGGAAAAAAAATTGCCTTGTGTGAAAGTCGTTAGTTATGCATTCACAGGGTTGCCAAATTCGATGCAGTTTCTGATACATCAGGAAAAATATTATGGTACGAAACTCTAGTTTCGAGTCATCATTTTCTTGAATCCAGATCTGGATTTTTCATTTCTTCCTTCGAAAAAGATCTCTGTTGTCGACACGACCATGTGTAATTCGAATACTTTTCAAAACGTTTCCCACTGGAAATTTCCATCATCAGAGATTTTCTGACGAATTCGATGTTTTTTTTCTTCATTCAAACGGAGTTGCTGCGTTTTCGAGTTCAATACATTGAGTTATGATATTCTTTTCATGTCACAGGGTGATTCAGAATGGCTGCAAATATGATTAAACTGATTTGTAAAATCGACTGAATTTGCAGACCTTCACCAATCCATTTCTACGCAAAATAGAAATTTGTAGTCACAATAGTTTGCGATTTGAGGACCGTCAGGTTCAGGAGAGGGTTAGACGTATGATTCCTGTCGCCATCTTGGAAGAGAATGCTCAGAAACGATTGAGGGTCATTCAAGAACATATCAAGAAGAGTAAGTAGGTTGATGATTGTTGCAGATTCTTGATACGTTTTATTAATGTTCGATATCATGCAGAGTTGCAAAAAATTTGAAAAAATCAATAAATCGGATTTCTTCGATCAAATCGTTTTTTTTATTTATACTGATTTTTTTCTTGAATATTATTTCCATTATTTTATAACACCATACGATATATTATAAATTTGGCAGCGTAATTTTTAATGAGTAGCTGCTTTAGTTCCAAGTAGAATAGGATTATTGGGCCCAGTGGCGTCCAGGGGCTAGCCCACCAATATTATTGCAAATAAAAATATACGCCACTGACTTTTCTAAATGTTGTCATTTTTTTTTTTGATTGAGCAACAAAAAACAAAACTTTTATGCGTTGTTAGTTTTCTTTGTATTTTGCTTTGTTTATGTAGGAAAAAAAATAAAAATCACTTCATTGCAAGTCCGTAATGAAATTTGTTAAAAACATCTACATTGTATATTTCAGATAAGCTCGTAGACCCAGAAATGAGTATTCAAGACACCATGATTTTGGAGTTGTTGCAATGGTTCAAAGACGATTTCTTCGATTGGGTAGATATACCTAGCTGCTCAAAATGTGGTGGGAAAACTGTTTTTACGAATTTGAGTAAAGATTCCAAGGATTTACTATACACCAGTAGAGTAGAGGTTAGCCCTTATGAAATATTATTTTCCCGATTCCAACTGAATCTTCTTGAAAAGGTCACATTTAATTTCCTTCTTCTGATCAGAAGCTTCTATCTATAAATTTCCAGCAATTTTCATTCTTAATAAGAAAATCATGTACATTTTTATGAGAGAATCTTGTACAGTGTGTCCCTATTTTTGATTGTTTTCATGATGACCCTCCCAGAAGCCATTTTGCAATATTCGTATTTTTTTATAGTGTCAAAGTATAAAGCAGAAAAAAAGTTGAGAAAAATTTCGGGGAAGGAATAGTTTATGGACACAGTGTACAATAGTTGAAAAATGTTTTATTGTTAATGCTTCAATAAAGTTTCATTCCCAACACGCACGTTGAAAGTGCGTTCTATGAGTAATTATTAATACTATCTGTGAGTTAATCGACGAGATGGTTCATTGATCTTTCTAGTTTTTTTTTTGGATTATCTCTTTTAGTTTCGGAAAATATACATAAAATCAATAATAATTGTTGAATAAATTATTTTTATCATGATCTGCCAGAGAGTCAAATACGGGAGAAAAACCGAAATGTCCACTAAAATAATTAGAATGTTTTGACATCATCATAAATCTGTCCTTTCTGTAAATATATTGAAATTTTTTAATTATAAAAACGATGAGAGAAAATTCTAGAAAAAATAGCATATCATCTCCTCGATTAACCTACAAACAGTATTTTCATGATGACCCTCCCAGAAGCCATTTTGCAATATTCGTATTTTTTTATAGTGTCAAAGTATAAAGCAGAAAAAAAGTTGAGAAAAATTTCGGGGAAGGAATAGTTTATGGACACAGTGTACAATAGTTGAAAAATGTTTTATTGTTAATGCTTCAATAAAGTTTCATTCCCAACTCGCACGTTGAAAGTGCGTTCTATGAGTAATTATTAATACTATCTGTGAGTTAATCGAGGAGATGGTTCATTGATCTTTCTAGTTTTTTTTTTGGATTATCTCTTTTAGTTTCGGAAAATATACATAAAATCAATAATAATTGTTGAATAAATTATTTTTATCATGATCTGCCAGAGAGTCAAATACGGGAGAAAAACCGAAATGTCCACTAAAATAATTAGAATGTTTTGACATCATCATAAATCTGTCCTTTCTGTAAATATATTGAAATTTTTTAATTATAAAAACGATGAGAGAAAATCCCGAAAATTCTAGAAAAAATAGCATATCATCTCCTCGATTAACCTACAAACAGTATTTTAATGTGTTTTCTAAAATATCTCACACCCAAAAAATTTTTTAATGTTGGACTCATAGTTTACGGGTCACTCAATCTTGAAAATTTTCCCGACGATTTTTCAAGGTTTACCGCTGCGAAAATTGCGACAGATTGGAGAAATTCCCGCGCTACACCGACTTGAACATCCTGTTGGAGACCAGGAGGGGCAGATGTGGGGAATGGGCGGACGTTTTCACGCTGTGTTGCCGCTCCTTGGGCTGGGACAGCAGATTGGTGTCGGACGAGACCGACCACGTGTGGACAGAGGTGAGTTCCGATTCGTCGGAGAAGAATATTGCAAATATCGACAAACAATTTTACAACACAACGTACTGCCCAATGAATTGAAAAATATAGCTGATGCAAGATGATTATAAATCAGCCAGAACACGCAGATTGGAAGAAATCCATTTCAATTGTATGGTTCATTGATTATTTATCATTTATTGTAATATATTGTTTATTACATATTATTATATATTATTTTATGGTATAAGGGGTCAAGTGATACATCATTTTGAAGGTAATCGAAATCTCTTACCAACGCTTCCTTGGTTTTGGAATTCAATGCAGTAGTTCTCGAGAAAAAAAGTTTATGAAAATAATCGGCTGGTGATGGAAAGTAACGCTATTTTCCCCTTTCATCACTATTTCTCATTTTGTAGTTAGAACGATGATCATCTAGGAAGTGCCTAATGTATTTTTTATCAAATCCTGTCCTATCCAAAATTACATAAAGAATCATTTATTTTAATGTCAGTTCCTCGATCTCTCAGTAAAATGCATACCTTGTTACGTTTTCATTGGGCCACCCTGTATTTGAAACCTTAAAAAGTTACTCTATCCGACTCGAGCATTTCTGTATACATTAATCAAATCGAATTAAGAGTATAGTAGTCGTCACGATAATCTGCAATTGGAAAACAAAAAAAGAATCGCCAACTATTGATGAACACATCGATGAAAAAGTCTGAAACGCGTGCCAATATTGTTCTGAAAGCCATAAATTCAGTCGAAAATAACCCAACATGTTATAAACAGCAATGTTTATCTTAGGATAATAACCAATAATAATTTATTTATGTGCAAGTTCATTCATGTTAAGTTAGGACTGATGTTCAACATTACATATCGGTAGTAGGTGAATATTATCTAACTTTCATTCTAAATTTTCAATTTTTAATATGTATGTACATACTACGAAAGTAATTGCTATATTCTTACTATGTGACCTTTTATACAAAAATGTAAGAGTTCTGAGATGATGTTGATAACTTTTAATATAAATAGTCCAAATACAAGTTTGAACGAAATTGATTTTTTTCATCTGTAGACAACACGAAAGGGAACATCGTGTTAGCCAGCGGTGGAATTTCGGGAGAGGTGTTGGAATTTTTCTTGAAAGTTTTGTGGTTGTAAGCATCAGGAAAGACTTCACTAGGCAAAGAATAATTCCATCGATTGAACTTTGTCGACGAAATGTAAATTTTAGGTCTACTCGTGGACGCAAAAACGTTGGCTGCACTGCGACGCGTGCGAGAACGCCTGCGACACGCCCCTCATGTACGAGTCCGGGTGGCGCAAAAAAGTGTCGTACGTCATGGCCTACTCTCGCGAAGAGGTGCAGGACGTCACGTGGCGGTACTCGGCCAATCATCGGGCGGTGCGAGCGAGACGGAAGCAGTGCGAGGAGAGGGAGCTGCTGGAGGCCGTGATGCGGGTCAGAGGGCGGTTGCAAGCGGGGCTGTCCGAGGCGAGGAGGGCGTATCTGGCGAGGAGGACGGCCATGGAGTTGGTGGAGTTTTTTACGGAGAAGTGAGTGTTAGTCTGGTGCGCTCGCTCGTTCAACATTATGATATTGTCACGATGTCCAAATTGTACAAATTGAATTTTGAACTTATATCATTTCTATTATCTGTACTCACGTTTATGAAATTATCGGGAACGATTCATTTTGTGAGTACAAACTGTCTTCGTTGGTGACAGAACATTTTTATTCCCTAATGTAAGTACTTTTATTTTATCTAAGATTTGTCGACCCAATGCCTCTTCAAGGATTCATAAATTTATATTTTCAATATTTAATTAGTTTATATTTCCTTTGTTACTTTTGAATGAGTTTTCTAATTGTGTTTGAATCCTCAGAAATCCCAACTATCAATAATAAAAATGTCACATTTGCAACAATCAGTCAGAATTAGACCGACAAACTTCGATTGCGAATTCCTCTCCTCATTTTCAGGTGAAAATCTCCTATAAACGTATGTCCTAAAATGCATTCTCTGAGATACAGGGTGTCGAATGTAAGAAAAAAACTATGATTTATATTAATTTCTTCAAAACCTCTTTAGGAAGAAAATTCGAACTTGATATACTATTACAGATGAATCGAGGTGATTACTTGGAGGTTTCATTTTGGAATTTTGTCAACCAGTGATACGAGTGTCGCCACATTTTTCTTCATATTTTTTCTAAGACAAATTGGTGTGTAACATCAGTTGGGCTTATTGATACTCAACCCAAAAGTAATAACATTCCACATGTCTAAGCGTAGAGAATCCTGAGATATTTGCGATAACCTAAAGATATGTCTCGAGATAATATTGAGTAGGAAATTGGCTGGATACCGTAACTGCACAAAGCTGATATTCTATGAGATATCAAAAAATTCCTCAACGGCTAGAATATTATGTTGAGAATTTTGAAAAGATTGTACGATTGAGTCTGAAGTACCTAGATCAAAACTGACAATGGACAGTGGGTGAAACTCGGAATACTAATAATTAAAATATTCATGGTCGTAGGAAAAATAGTGTACATAACTCGTCGGAAAGTGCATTTCATGCACCCGAAAATCAACTCGTGCGAAATAAGTCACTTTCCACACTAGTTATGCAATATACTAATTTTCCAGGAAGCCTAACGACGAGGATACGAAAGGCCGCTCCTCAGGCTCGGAAATATGGCGTCTGGCCCGAGGCGAGATTCAGCGTCCCGAAAAGCACGTGTCGCACGTGTGGCGCGTCAACCCCGATGACGTCATCGACCATCGAGTTTCCCTTCGGTATTCCGTCGCGCAGGATCGGTACGAATGCGTGACAGGCGATCGAGTGTTGGAAAAAGTTTGCGGATGGAGTGAAGGGGCTAATGATCACGAGGGGATGTTCCGGAAGGTGGAGAAAGATTGGAAAATGTCGTATTTGGCTAGAAAAGGTGACTATCGAAAACTCTCGGCTGACGCCTTCGAGCACTCGTCCCGATATTTTTCGCTCTGAATACGAGATTTTCCTGTTAGTTTTCGGGTTATACAAGTTATTCAAAAAACTATTCATCATTTTATATCTGGAGAGAGCTATTTATTTCTGATTCCAAACAGAAATCATGATGTGCCCCTAAATGTCACTGCGCTTGAAATTCCACCTTCAGATACCTAAAAGCGAAATTTTCTATTTGTCAGTTTCCAACAAATATCAAAATTTAAATTTTTGTGTTCTCAAATGAAATTCTCAAATTGCGGTTTATTTTTCCAGAGAGGGTTGAAACTGGGACCATAACTTGGAAGATTGACATAGCCGAGTCGGAAAAAAAAGTGCAAGACGTCTCGATCGAGTTCGACTATGAAACGTTCGAAAATGGCAATGTAGCTGTCGAATTGAGCACAGGAGCAAGTGGTTTTTTTCTTCCCAAAGGTAACGAATCCTTTGCTTATGAATCTTTTCCACGAAAATATAAAAAAATCGCTAATGATACTTTGCATTTGTTGACATCAAAAAAAATCTAGCATGTTCTATCTATTTATTTATTGAAACTGTTGGTGATTTTTTTGTATTCATATTGAATTTTTGTTTTTTTTTCGGAATTCCTTTGAATTTTGTTGGATTTTCGATCCATTGGAACTAGAATGTTGTTTCATAGTTTTGAGTTCATGTTTTTCTAGTTCAACATTGTTGATTTCGTTCTATGCAATAATTGTCTAGATTCAATATACAATTTGTTTTAAATAATGGGGTTGACGGATAGTTGTATAGTTCACGAAATATTTTTGATTACTCAACAATGGTTTCATGATTTCCATACATACCACCCCGTCCAATTATTCCATATCATCATATAAGTTGGGAGAGAGCATAATAAAATTCAATAATTAATTGTGGCAGAGTACTCAAGTTTTTCGTTAGCTTAATAATGAAATAATTTTCGTGAAACTGACGTGTTGTTATTTTTTTCAGGGGAAAAGAAAGCCACGTTTCCGAATTTCGCAGGTTGCCGCAGTTTGATTGTGAGGGCGAGTTTATCGGGCGGAACGGGTGGTTTGGCCTGGCAACATGCTCAGCTGTTTAGACAGTCCACTGACAGCTCAGATTTTCCTTTTACTGTCACTTTACTGTTCGAATAGCCGATGGCTCTTAGACGAATTATGTAATTTTTATTTTTCCATGCACGTGTTTTATTGGTTATGCGTTTTTCCTTATTTTTTGCAAGGAATTTATCGTATTTCTCTACAATACTTATGGAAGTCCTTGTGAATATGGACCAGTTTGATTTCGCCTTTTGAGATTCAGTCGATTTTATTTATATTCTATAGAGAACTGTGATTGAAACTGTTCAGTGATTTTTTCTTGTTTATCTATTGTATCATCAATTTTCTTCATTGTTAGAAAAATATTAATATTGATCGGTAAAAATTGTTCAATTCCAACTGAAATATACAGGGTGTCCCGAAAAGTTACCGACAAACTTTAAGGAGTGATAGGGGACATCTAAACTATTCATATCATACGCAAATAATTGAAGAAGTTTTTTACTCGGTTTTCTATTTAGTTGACAATGAGCTGCAAAAACATTTCCTTAACGAGAACATTTCGAAAATTCCTACCTTGGGATCGTCATACAATTTATCATTTGTGATTAGCTGCCGTTATAGGATTATTAATTCAGAAATTTGCATATAAAATGGCAAATAATTTCTCATATCGAGTGAGTAAACCATAATTTATTTGTTGATGAAGTGATTTGATTATTGTGCAGTACAAGTACTGAACAGGACGAAAATGCTTGTTTTGATGTCCGATATCGACCCCTGAAGTTTATCGGTATCTTATCGGAACACCCTGTACCATAAATATAAGTTCTGAGGCAAAATTTCATATGGTATATGTATAAATTAAGGTAATTAAATTAAATCTTGTGAGATATTCTTTCTGAATATTTAATTATCAATTCCCTGATCACCCTATCATTCCATGTTTTAGTAGTTCTTTTATTGTTTTCTCGGAAGTTGCTGGCAGCACTTTGATGAAGTGAATTGTTTTTTTTTCTAATAAATAAATAATGACGAAACAAGTTATTTGTTTGTCTTCTAGCAGATGCTCTGTATATAGTTGGATCCTAAAATCCACCGAACCCACACCAGTGTAGACCCAATTTCTCTGGTACATGAATAAGTTTTATAGAAATCAAAACTATATACAAATTAGCAGGTATAAGTTATGAGAAAACGGTATAAGATAACACACAGTACAAGTGAGTATTTCTGTGATTGCCAAAGATCGCAGATTTCCAAAGAATGATAATATACAGAGTGTTCCATTTAAAAGAACGATCGTATTTCGCCACGATTTCCGTACATTGCTTTTAATTTTCGCTAAAAAAAATATAAGAGTGGGCCTCTTCGACTCCATGAATAAATAATGGGGGTGTGGAGGGGATAAATGTAGCGATTCGTTATAGGAAATAGAACTTCACGCATGTATGAAGATGATTTTTGTGAAGTGGAAGGTCAAAAGTTTTCATGGGCGAATTTCGCTCGATACATGACGATATATGTATTCATAACGAATGTGCAGTCGAGTGATGAATATCAACATGTACAGTGTGTTTCCGTTTTCCAAAATCGCCGTCGTCATCGTGATTTTCACGAGTTTTACAGCGAGAATCATGGGTGAGTCTATTTTAATGAATTCCAAGAAAAATCTTGCGAATAATTCAAACAAGCGGAATTCTGGTACATCGAAACATCGAGTTTTATATCTTTTTGATGATCTGAAGGAAATTGAAACTACTAATTCGGTTCCGTAGAAAACGAATCTGCGATCGACATAAATCAAATCGTCACGATAACAGAGTAATCTCGCTCCTTAGTGCATTTTTGCCAAAAAAACGCACAATTTCCACTTTGACTTGTCATATCTCCGGAACGATCGGTCCTACGAACTCGATCAACTCACTGATCGATTCCTCGTTCGATTTTCATCTAGATCGCAAAGTTTCAAACGATTCGATGGCGAATTGCGAAATTTCGTTTGTCTGAAAATCCAAGGTACGTATTTACCGGATCATCGAATCTAGGAAATTTCAAAATTCCTAATTATTGTTTTAAAAATCTGAAAAAAATCACATCCACTAATTCGGACCTGAAAAAAACGAATCTGCAACCGAAAAGTATCAATTCCTGACTATAACGGAATAATCTCGCTCCTAAGTGCGTTTTTTGCCAAAAAACGCACAATTTCAACTTTGACGCGCCATATCTCTAGAACGGTCGATCTTACGGACTCGATCGACACACAGATCGATTTCTCGTTCGATTTTCATCTACATTGCAGAATTTCAAACGATGCGATGAGAAATTGCGAAATTTCGTTTATGTCTGAAAATCCAAGGTATGTTTTTACCGGATCATCGAACCTACGAAATTTCAAAAGTCCTAATTATTCTTCTAAAAATCTGAAAAAATTCACAAGCACTAATTCGGGCCTGAAAAAAACGAATCTGCAACCGAAAAGTATCAATTCCTGACTATAACGGAATAATCTCGCTCCTAAGTGCGATTCTTGCCAAAAAACACACAATTTCCACTTTGACGCGCCATATCTCTAGAACGGTCGATCTTACGGACTCGATCGACACACAGATCGATTTCTCGTTCAATTTTCATCTAGATTGCAGAACTTCAAACGATGCGATGAGAAATTGCGAAATTTCGTATATGTCTGAAAATCCAAAGTATGTTTTTACCGGATCATCGAACCTACGAAATTTCAAAAGTCTTAATTATTCTTCTAAAAATCTGAAGAAATTCACAAGCACTAATTCGGACCTGAAAAAACCGAATCTGCAACCAAAAAGTATCAATTCCTGACTATAACGGAATAATCTCGCTCCTAAGTGCGATTCTTGCCAAAAAACACACAATTTCCACTTTGACGCGCCATATCTCTAGAACGGTCGATCTTACGGACTCGATCGACACACAGATCGATTTCTCGTTCAATTTTCATCTAGATTGCAGAATTTCAAACGATGCGATGAGAAATTGCGAAATTTCGTATATGTCTGAAAATCCAAAGTATGTTTTTACCGGATCATCGAACCTACGAAATTTCAAAAGTCCTAATTATTCTTCTAAAAATCTGAAAAAATTCACAAGCACTAATTTGGGCCTGAAAAAAACGAATCTGCAACCGAAAAGTATCAATTCCTGACTATAACGGAATAATCTCGCTCCTAAGTGCGATTCTTGCCAAAAAACACACAATTTCCACTTTGACGCGCCATATCTCTAGAACGGTCGATCTTACGGACTCGATCGACACACAGATCGATTTCTCGTTCAATTTTCATCTAGATTGCAGAACTTCAAACGATGCGATGAGAAATTGCGAAATTTCGTATATGTCTGAAAATCCAAAGTATGTTTTTACCGGATCATCGAACCTACGAAATTTCAAAAGTCTTAATTATTCTTCTAAAAATCTGAAGAAATTCACAAGCACTAATTCGGACCTGAAAAAACCGAATCTGCAACCAAAAAGTATCAATTCCTGACTATAACGGAATAATCTCGCTCCTAAGTGCGATTCTTGCCAAAAAACACACAATTTCCACTTTGACGCGCCATATCTCTAGAACGGTCGATCTTACGGACTCGATCGACACACAGATCGATTTCTCGTTCAATTTTCATCTAGATTGCAGAATTTCAAACGATGCGATGAGAAATTGCGAAATTTCGTATATGTCTGAAAATCCAAAGTATGTTTTTACCGGATCATCGAACCTACGAAATTTCAAAAGTCCTAATTATTCTTCTAAAAATCTGAAAAAATTCACAAGCACTAATTTGGGCCTGAAAAAAACGAATCTGCAACCGAAAAGTATCAATTCCTGACTATAACGGAATAATCTCGCTCCTAAGTGCGATTCTTGCCAAAAAACACACAATTTCCACTTTGACGCGCCATATCTCTAGAACGGTCGATCTTACGGACTCGATCGACACACAGATCGATTTCTCGTTCAATTTTCATCTAGATTGCAGAATTTCAAACGATGCGATGAGAAATTGCGAAATTTCGTATATGTCTGAAAATCCAAAGTATGTTTTTACCGGATCATCGAACCTACGAAATTTCAAAAGTCCTAATTATTCTTCTAAAAATCTGAAAAAATTCACAAGCACTAATTCGGGCCTGAAAAAAACGAATCTGCAACCGTAAAGTATCAATTCTTGACTATAACGGAATAATCTCGCTCCTAAGTGCGTTTTTTGCCAAAAAACACAATTTCCACTTTGACGCGCCATATCTCTAGAACGGTCGATCTTACGGACTCGATCGACACACAGATCGATTCCTCGTTCGATTTTCATCTAGATTGCAGAATTTCAAACGATGCGATGAGAAATTGCGAAATTTCGTATATGTCTGAAAATCCAAAGTATGTTTTTACCGGATCATCGAACCTACGAAATTTCAAAAGTCCTAATTATTCTTCTAAAAATCTGAAAAAATTCACAAGCACTAATTCGGGCCTGAAAAAAACGAATCTGCAACCGAAAAGTATCAATTCCTGACTATAACGGAATAATCTCGCTCCTAAGTGCGATTCTTGCCAAAAAACACACAATTTCCACTTTGACGCGCCATATCTCTAGAACGGTCGATCTTACGGACTCGATCGACACACAGATCGATTCCTCGTTCAATTTTCATCTAGATTGCAGAATTTCAAACGATGCGATGGGAAATTGCGAAATTTCGTTTATGTCTGAAAATCCAAGGTATGTTTTTACCGGATCATCGAACCTACGAAATTTCAAAAGTCCTAATTATTCTTCTAAAAATCTGAAAAAATTCACAAGCACTAATTCGGGCCTGAAAAAAACGAATCTGCAACCGAAAAGTATCAATTCCTGACTATAACGGAATAATCTCACTCCTAAGTGCGTTTTTTGCCAAAAAACGCACAATTTCAACTTTGACGCGTCATATCTCTAGAACGGTCGATCTTACGGACTCGATCGACACACAGATCGATTCCTCGTTCGATTTTCATCTAGATTGCGGAATTTCAAACGATGCGTTGAGAAATTGCGAAATTTCGTTTATGTCTGAAATTCCAAGGTACGTTTTTACCGGATCATCGAACCTACGAAATTTCAAAAGTCCTAATTATCCTTCTAAAAATCTGAAAAAATCCACAAGCACTGATTCGGACCTGAAAAAAACGAATCTGCAACCGAAAAGTATCAATTCCTGACTATAACGGAATAATCTCGCTCCTAAGTGCGTATTTTGCCAAAAAAACGCACAATTTCAACTTTGACGCGCCATATCTCTAGAACGGTCGATCTTACGGACTCGATCGACACACAGATCGATTCCTCGTTCGATTTTCATCTAGATTGCAGAATTTCAAACGATGCGTTGAGAAATTGCGAAATTTCGTTTATGTCTGAAATTCCAAGGTACGTTTTTACCGGATCATCGAACCTACGAAATTTCAAAAGTCCTAATTATCCTTCTAAAAATCTGAAAAAATTCACAAGCACTGATTCGGACCTGAAAAAAACGAATCTGCAACCAAAAAGTATCAATTCCTGACTATAACGGAATAATCTCGCTCCTAAGTGCGTTTTTTGCCAAAAAACGCACAATTTCCACTTTGACGCGCCATATCTCTAGAACGGTCGATCTTACGGACTCGATCGACACACAGATCGATTCCTCGTTCGATTTCCATCTAGATTGCAGAATTCCAAACGATGCGATGAGAAATTGCGAAATTTCGTATATGTCTGAAAATCCAAAGTATGTTTTTACCGGATCATCGAACCTACGAAATTTCAAAAGTCCTAATTATTCTTCTAAAAATCTGAAAAAATTCACAAGCACTAATTCGGGCCTGAAAAAAACGAATCTGCAACCGAAAAGTATCAATTCCTGACTATAACGGAATAATCTCGCTCCTAAGTGCGTTTTTTGCCAAAAAACACAATTTCCACTTTGACGCGCCATATCTCTAGAACGGTCGATCTTACGGACTCGATCGACACACAGATCGATTCCTCGTTCGATTTTCATCTAGATTGCAGAATTTCAAACGATGCGATGAGAAATTGCGAAATTTCGTATATGTCTGAAAATCCAAAGTATGTTTTTACCGGATCATCGAACCTACGAAATTTCAAAAGTCCTAATTATTCTTCTAAAAATCTGAAAAAATTCACAAGCACTAATTCGGGCCTGAAAAAAACGAATCTGCAACCGAAAAGTATCAATTCCTGACTATAACGGAATAATCTCGCTCCTAAGTGCGATTCTTGCCAAAAAACACACAATTTCCAATTTGACGCGCCATATCTCTAGAACGGTCGATCTTACGGACTCGATCGACACACAGATCGATTCCTCGTTCAATTTTCATCTAGATTGCAGAATTTCAAACGATGCGATGGGAAATTGCGAAATTTCGTTTATGTCTGAAAATCCAAGGTATGTTTTTACCGGATCATCGAACCTACGAAATTTCAAAAGTCTTAATTATTCTTCTAAAAATCTGAAAAAATTCACAAGCACTAATTCGGACCTGAAAAAAACGAATCTGCAAACGAAAAGTATCAATTCCTGACTATAACGGAATAATCTCGCTCCTAAGTGCGATTCTTGCCAAAAAACACACAATTTCCACTTTGACGCGACATATCTCTAGAACGGTCGATCTTACGGACTCGATCGACACACAGATCGATTCCTCGTTCGATTTTCATCTAGATTGCAGAATTTCAAACGATGCGATGAGGAATTGCGATATTTCGTATATGTCTGAAAATCCAAAGTATGTTTTTACCGGATCATCGAACCTACGAAATTTCAAAAGTCCTAATTATTCTTCTAAAAATCTGAAAAAATTCACAAGCACTAATTTGGGCCTGAAAAAAACGAATCTGCAACCGAAAAGTATCAATTCCTGACTATAACGGAATAATCTCGCTCCTAAGTGCGATTCTTGCCAAAAAACACACAATTTCCACTTTGACGCGCCATATCTCTAGAACGGTCGATCTTACGGACTCGATCGACACACAGATCGATTTCTCGTTCAATTTTCATCTAGATTGCAGAATTTCAAACGATGCGATGAGAAATTGCGAAATTTCGTATATGTCTGAAAATCCAAAGTATGTTTTTACCGGATCATCGAACCTACGAAATTTCAAAAGTCCTAATTATTCTTCTAAAAATCTGAAAAAATTCACAAGCACTAATTCGGGCCTGAAAAAAACGAATCTGCAACCGAAAAGTATCAATTCCTGACTATAACGGAATAATCTCGCTCCTAAGTGCGTTTTTTGCCAAAAAACACAATTTCCACTTTGACGCGCCATATCTCTAGAACGGTCGATCTTACGGACTCGATCGACACACAGATCGATTCCTCGTTCGATTTTCATCTAGATTGCAGAATTTCAAACGATGCGATGAGAAATTGCGAAATTTCGTATATGTCTGAAAATCCAAAGTATGTTTTTACCGGATCATCGAACCTACGAAATTTCAAAAGTCCTAATTATTCTTCTAAAAATCTGAAAAAATTCACAAGCACTAATTCGGGCCTGAAAAAAACGAATCTGCAACCGAAAAGTATCAATTCCTGACTATAACGGAATAATCTCGCTCCTAAGTGCGATTCTTGCCAAAAAACACACAATTTCCACTTTGACGCGCCATATCTCTAGAACGGTCGATCTTACGGACTCGATCGACACACAGATCGATTCCTCGTTCAATTTTCATCTAGATTGCAGAATTTCAAACGATGCGATGGGAAATTGCGAAATTTCGTTTATGTCTGAAAATCCAAGGTATGTTTTTACCGGATCATCGAACCTACGAAATTTCAAAAGTCTTAATTATTCTTCTAAAAATCTGAAAAAATTCACAAGCACTAATTCGGACCTGAAAAAAACGAATCTGCAAACGAAAAGTATCAATTCCTGACTATAACGGAATAATCTCGCTCCTAAGTGCGATTCTTGCCAAAAAACACACAATTTCCACTTTGACGCGACATATCTCTAGAACGGTCGATCTTACGGACTCGATCGACACACAGATCGATTCCTCGTTCGATTTTCATCTAGATTGCAGAATTTCAAACGATGCGATGAGGAATTGCGATATTTCGTATATGTCTGAAAATCCAAAGTATGTTTTTACCGGATCATCGAACCTACGAAATTTCAAAAGTCCTAATTATTCTTCTAAAAATCTGAAAAAATTCACAAGCACTAATTCGGGCCTGAAAAAAACGAATCTGCAACCGAAAAGTATCAATTCCTGACTATAACGGAATAATCTCGCTCCTAAGTGCGATTCTTGCCAAAAAACACACAATTTCCACTTTGACGCGTCATATCTCTAGAACGGTCGATCTTACGGACTCGATCGACACACAGATCGATTCCTCGTTCGATTTTCATCTAGATTGCAGAATTTCAAACGATGCGATGAGAAATTGCGAAATTTCGTATATGTCTGAAAATCCAAAGTATGTTTTTACCGGATCATCGAACCTACGAAATTTCAAAAGTCCTAATTATTCTTCTAAAAATCTGAAAAAATTCACAAGCACTAATTCGGGCCTGAAAAAAACGAATCTGCAACCGAAAAGTATCAATTCCTGACTATAACGGAATAATCTCGCTCCTAAGTGCGATTCTTGCCAAAAAACACACAATTTCCACTTTGACGCGCCATATCTCTAGAACGGTCGATCTTACGGACTCGATCGACACACAGATCGATTCCTCGTTCGATTTTCATCTAGATTGCAGAAATTCAAACGATGCGATTAGAAATTGCGAAATTTCTTTTATGTCTGAAAATCCAAGGTACGTATTTACCGGATCATCGAACCTACGAAATTTCAAAAGTCCTAATTATTCTTCTAAAAATCTGAAAAAATTCACAAGCACTAATTCGGGCCTGAAAAAAACGAATCTGCAACCGAAAAGTATCAATTCCTGACTATAACGGAATAATCTCACTCCTAAGTGCGTTTTTTGCCAAAAAACGCACAATTTCAACTTTGACGCGTCATATCTCTAGAACGGTCGATCTTACGGACTCGATCGACACACAGATCGATTCCTCGTTCGATTTTCATCTAGATTGCGGAATTTCAAACGATGCGTTGAGAAATTGCGAAATTTCGTTTATGTCTGAAATTCCAAGGTACGTTTTTACCGGATCATCGAACCTACGAAATTTCAAAAGTCCTAATTATCCTTCTAAAAATCTGAAAAAATCCACAAGCACTGATTCGGACCTGAAAAAAACGAATCTGCAACCGAAAAGTATCAATTCCTGACTATAACGGAATAATCTCGCTCCTAAGTGCGTTTTTTGCCAAAAAAACGCACAATTTCAACTTTGACGCGCCATATCTCTAGAACGGTCGATCTTACGGACTCGATCGACACACAGATCGATTCCTCGTTCGATTTTCATCTAGATTGCAGAATTTCAAACGATGCGTTGAGAAATTGCGAAATTTCGTATATGTCTGAAAATCCAAAGTATGTTTTTACCGGATCATCGAACCTACGAAATTTCAAAAGTCCTAATTATTCTTCTAAAAATCTGAAAAAATTCACAAGCACTGATTCGGGCCTGAAAAAAACGAATCTGCAACCAAAAAGTATCAATTCCTGACTATAACGGAATAATCTCGCTCCTAAGTGCGATTCTTGCCAAAAAACACACAATTTCAACTTTGACGCGCCATATCTCTAGAACGGTCGATCTTACGGACTCGATCGACACACAGATCGATTCCTCGTTCAATTTTCATCTAGATTGCAGAATTTCAAACGATGCGATGAGAAATTGCGAAATTTCGTTCATGTCTGAAAATCCAAGGTACGTATTTACCGGATCATCGAACCTACGAAATTTCAAAAGTCTTAATTATTCTTCTAAAAATCTGAAAAAATTCACAAGCACTAATTCGGACCTGAAAAAAACGAATCTGCAACCGAAAAGTATCAATTCCTGACTATAACGGAATAATCTCGCTCCTGAGTGCGTTTTTTGCCAAAAAACGCACAATTTCCACTTTGACGCGCCATATTTCTAGAACGGTCGATCTTACGGACTCGATCGACACACAGATCGATTCCTCGTTCGATTTTCACCTAGATTGCGGAATTCCAAACGATGCGATGAGAAATTGCGAAATTTCGTTTATGTCTGAAAATCCAAGGTACGTATTTACCGGATCATCGAACCTACGAAATTTCAAAAGTCCTAATTATTCTTCTAAAAATCTGAAAAAATTCACAAGCACTAATTCGGACCTGAAAAAAACGAATCTGCAACCGAAAAGTATCAATTCCTGACTATAACGGAATAATCTCGCTCCTAAGTGCGTTTTTTGCCAAAAAACACACAATTTCCACTTTGACGCGCCATATCTCTAGAACGGTCGATCTTACGGACTCGATCGACACACAGATCGATTCCTCGTTCGATTTTCACCTAGATTGCGAAATTTCAAACGATGCGATGAGAAATTGCGAAATTTCGTTTATGTCTGAAAATCCAAAGTATGTTTTTACCGGATCATCGAACTTACGAAATTTCAAAAGTCCTAATTATTCTTCTAAAAAACTGAAAAAATTCACAAGCACTAATTCGGACCTGAAAAAAACGAATCTGCAACCGAAAAGTATCAATTCCTGACTATAACGGAATAATCTCGCTCCTAAGTGCGTTTTTTGCCAAAAAACACACAATTTCCACTTTGACGCGCCATATCTCTAGAACGGTCGATCTTACGGACTCGATCGACACACAGATCGATTCCTCGTTCGATTTTCATCTAGATTGCAGAATTTCAAACGATGCGATGAGAAATTGCGAAATTTCGTATATGTCTGAAAATCCAAAGTATGTTTTTACCGGATCATCGAACCTACGAAATTTCAAAAGTCTTAATTATTCTTCTAAGAATCTGAAAAAATTCACAAGCACTAATTCGGACCTGAAAAAAACGAATCTGCAAACGAAAAGTATCAATTCCTGACTATAACGGAATAATCTCGCTCCTAAGTGCGATTCTTGCCAAAAAACACACAATTTCCACTTTGACGCGCCATATTTCTAGAACGGTCGATCTTACGGACTCGATCGACACACAGATCGATTCCTCGTTCGATTTTCATCTAGATTGCAGAATTTCAAACGATGCGATGAGAAATTGCGAAATTTCGTATATGTCTGAAAATCCAAAGTATGTTTTTACCGGATCATCGAACCTACGAAATTTCAAAAGTCTTAATTATTCTTCTAAGAATCTAAAAAAATTCACAAGCACTAATTTGGACCTGAAAAAAACGAATCTGCAACCGAAAAGTATCAATTCCTGACTATAACGGAATAAACTCGCTCCTAAGTGCGTTTCTTGCCAAAAAACGCACAATTTCCACTTTGACGCGCCATATCTCTAGAACGGTCGATCTTACGGACTCGATCGACACACAGATCGATTCCTCGTTCGATTTTCATCTAGATTGCAGAATTTCAAACGATGCGATGAGAAATTGCGAAATTTCGTTTATGTCTGAAAATCCAAGGTATGTTTTTACCGGATCATCGAACCTACGAAATTTCAAAAGTCGTAATTATTCTTCTAAAAATCTGAAAGAATTCACAAGCAATAATTCGGACCTGAAAAAAACGAATCTGCAACCGAAAAGTATCAATTACTGACTATAACGGAATAATCTCGCTCCTAAGTGCGTTTTTTGCCAAAAAACGCACAATTTCAACTTTGACGCGCCATATCTCTAGAACGGTCGATCTTACGGACTCGATCGACACACAGATCGATTCCACGTTCGATTTTCATCTTGATTGCAGAAATTCAAACGATGCGATTAGAAATTGCGAAATTTCTTTTATGTCTGAAAATTCAAGGTACGTATTTACCGGATCATCGAACCTACGAAATTTCAAAAGTCCTAATTATTCTTCTAAAAATCTGAAAAAATTCACAAGCACTAATTCGGACCTGAAAAAAACGAATCTGCAACCGAAAAGTATCAATTCCTGACTATAACGGAATAATTTCGCTCCTAAGTGCGTTTTTTGCCAAAAAACGCACAATTTCCACTTTGACGCGCCATATCTCTAGAACGGTCGATCTTACGGACTCGATCGACACACAGATCGATTCCTCGTTCGATTTTCATCTAGATTGCAGAATTTCAAACGATGCGTTGAGAAATTGCGAAATTTCGTATATGTCTGAAAATCCAAAGTATGTTTTTACCGGATCATCGAACCTACGAAATTTCAAAAGTCCTAATTATTCTTCTGAAAATCTGAAAAAATTCACAAGCACTAATTCGGGCCTGAAAAAAACGAATCTGCAACCAAAAAGTATCAATTCCTGACTATAACGGAATAATCTCGCTCCTAAGTGCGATTCTTGCCAAAAAACACACAATTTCCACTTTGACGCGCCATATCTCTAGAACGGTCGATCTTACGGACTCGATCGACACACAGATCGATTCCTCGTTCAATTTTCATCTAGATTGCAGAATTTCAAACGATGCGATAAGAAATTGCGAAATTTCGTTTATGTCTGAAAATCCAAGGTACGTATTTACCGGATCATCGAACCTACGAAATTTCAAAAGTCCTAATTATTCTTCTAAAAATCTGAAAAAATTCACAAGCACTAATTCGGACCTGAAAAAAACGAATCTGCAACCGAAAAGTATCAATTCCTGACTATAACGGAATAATTTCGCTCCTAAGTGCGTTTTTTGCCAAAAAACGCACAATTTCCACTTTGACGCGCCATATCTCTAGAACGGTCGATCTTACGGACTCGATCGACACACAGATCGATTCCTCGTTCGATTTTCATCTAGATTGCAGGATTTCAAACGATGCGATGAGAAATTGCGAAATTTCGTTTATGTCTGAAAATCCAAGGTACGTATTTACCGGATCATCGAACCTACGAAATTTCAAAAGTCCTAATTATTCTTCTAAAAATCTGAAAAAATTCACAAGCACTAATTCGGACCTGAAAAAAACGAATCTGCAACCGAAAAGTATCAATTCCTGACTATAACGGAATAATCTCGCTCCTGAGTGCGTTTTTTGCCAAAAAACGCACAATTTCCACTTTGACGCGCCATATTTCTAGAACGGTCGATCTTACGGACTCGATCGACACAGATCGATTCCTCGTTCGATTTTCACCTAGATTGCGGAATTCCAAACGATGCGATGAGAAATTGCGAAATTTCGTTTATGTCTGAAAATCCAAGGTACGTATTTACCGGATCATCGAACCTACGAAATTTCAAAAGTCCTAATTATTCTTCTGAAAAACTGAAAAAATTCACAAGCACTAATTCGGACCTGAAAAAAACGAATCTGCAACCGAAAAGTATCAATTCCTGACTATAACGGAATAATCTCGCTCCTAAGTGCGTTTTTTGCCAAAAAACACACAATTTCCACTTTGACGCGCCATATCTCTAGAACGGTCGATCTTACGGACTCGATCGACACACAGATCGATTCCTCGTTCGATTTTCATCTAGATTGCAGAATTTCAAACGATGCGATGAGAAATTGCGAAATTTCGTATATGTCTGAAAATCCAAAGTATGTTTTTACCGGATCATCGAACCTACGAAATTTCAAAAGTCTTAATTATTCTTCTAAGAATCTGAAAAAATTCACAAGCACTAATTCGGACCTGAAAAAAACGAATCTGCAAACGAAAAGTATCAATTCCTGACTATAACGGAATAATCTCGCTCCTAAGTGCGATTCTTGCCAAAAAACACACAATTTCCACTTTGACGCGCCATATTTCTAGAACGGTCGATCTTACGGACTCGATCGACACACAGATCGATTCCTCGTTCGATTTTCATCTAGATTGCAGAATTTCAAACGATGCGATGAGAAATTGCGAAATTTCGTATATGTCTGAAAATCCAAAGTATGTTTTTACCGGATCATCGAACCTACGAAATTTCAAAAGTCCTAATTATTCTTCTAAAAATCTGAAAAAATTCACAAGCACTAATTCGGACCTGAAAAAAACGAATCTGCAACCGAAAAGTATCAATTCCTGACTATAACGGAATAATTTCGCTCCTAAGTGCGTTTTTTGCCAAAAAACGCACAATTTCCATTTTGACGCGCCATATCTCTAGAACGGTCGATCTTACGGACTCGATCGACACACAGATCGATTCCTCGTTCGATTTTCATCTAGATTGCAGGATTTCAAACGATGCGATGAGAAATTGCGAAATTTCGTTTATGTCTGAAAATCCAAGGTACGTATTTACCGGATCATCGAACCTACGAAATTTCAAAAGTCCTAATTATTCTTCTAAAAATCTGAAAAAATTCACAAGCACTAATTCGGACCTGAAAAAAACGAATCTGCAACCGAAAAGTATCAATTCCTGACTATAACGGAATAATCTCGCTCCTGAGTGCGTTTTTTGCCAAAAAACGCACAATTTCCACTTTGACGCGCCATATTTCTAGAACGGTCGATCTTACGGACTCGATCGACACAGATCGATTCCTCGTTCGATTTTCACCTAGATTGCGGAATTCCAAACGATGCGATGAGAAATTGCGAAATTTCGTTTATGTCTGAAAATCCAAGGTACGTATTTACCGGATCATCGAACCTACGAAATTTCAAAAGTCCTAATTATTCTTCTGAAAAACTGAAAAAATTCACAAGCACTAATTCGGACCTGAAAAAAACGAATCTGCAACCGAAAAGTATCAATTCCTGACTATAACGGAATAATCTCGCTCCTAAGTGCGTTTTTTGCCAAAAAACACACAATTTCCACTTTGACGCGCCATATCTCTAGAACGGTCGATCTTACGGACTCGATCGACACACAGATCGATTCCTCGTTCGATTTTCATCTAGATTGCAGAATTTCAAACGATGCGATGAGAAATTGCGAAATTTCGTATATGTCTGAAAATCCAAAGTATGTTTTTACCGGATCATCGAACCTACGAAATTTCAAAAGTCTTAATTATTCTTCTAAGAATCTGAAAAAATTCACAAGCACTAATTCGGACCTGAAAAAAACGAATCTGCAAACGAAAAGTATCAATTCCTGACTATAACGGAATAATCTCGCTCCTAAGTGCGATTCTTGCCAAAAAACACACAATTTCCACTTTGACGCGCCATATTTCTAGAACGGTCGATCTTACGGACTCGATCGACACACAGATCGATTCCTCGTTCGATTTTCATCTAGATTGCAGAATTTCAAACGATGCGATGAGAAATTGCGAAATTTCGTATATGTCTGAAAATCCAAAGTATGTTTTTACCGGATCATCGAACCTACGAAATTTCAAAAGTCTTAATTATTCTTCTAAGAATCTGAAAAAATTCACAAGCACTAATTTGGACCTGAAAAAAACGAATCTGCAACCGAAAAGTATCAATTCCTGACTATAACGGAATAAACTCGCTCCTAAGTGCGTTTCTTGCCAAAAAACGCACAATTTCCACTTTGACGCGCCATATCTCTAGAACGGTCGATCTTACGGACTCGATCGACACACAGATCGATTCCTCGTTCGATTTTCATCTAGATTGCAGAATTTCAAACGATGCGATGAGAAATTGCGAAATTTCGTTTATGTCTGAAAATCCAAGGTATGTTTTTACCGGATCATCGAACCTACGAAATTTCAAAAGTCGTAATTATTCTTCTAAAAATCTGAAAGAATTCACAAGCAATAATTCGGACCTGAAAAAAACGAATCTGCAACCGAAAAGTATCAATTACTGACTATAACGGAATAATCTCGCTCCTAAGTGCGTTTTTTGCCAAAAAACGCACAATTTCAACTTTGACGCGCCATATCTCTAGAACGGTCGATCTTACGGACTCGATCGACACACAGATCGATTCCACGTTCGATTTTCATCTTGATTGCAGAAATTCAAACGATGCGATTAGAAATTGCGAAATTTCTTTTATGTCTGAAAATTCAAGGTACGTATTTACCGGATCATCGAACCTACGAAATTTCAAAAGTCCTAATTATTCTTCTAAAAATCTGAAAAAATTCACAAGCACTAATTCGGACCTGAAAAAAACGAATCTGCAACCGAAAAGTATCAATTCCTGACTATAACGGAATAATTTCGCTCCTAAGTGCGTTTTTTGCCAAAAAACGCACAATTTCCACTTTGACGCGCCATATCTCTAGAACGGTCGATCTTACGGACTCGATCGACACACAGATCGATTCCTCGTTCGATTTTCATCTAGATTGCAGAATTTCAAACGATGCGTTGAGAAATTGCGAAATTTCGTATATGTCTGAAAATCCAAAGTATGTTTTTACCGGATCATCGAACCTACGAAATTTCAAAAGTCCTAATTATTCTTCTGAAAATCTGAAAAAATTCACAAGCACTAATTCGGGCCTGAAAAAAACGAATCTGCAACCAAAAAGTATCAATTCCTGACTATAACGGAATAATCTCGCTCCTAAGTGCGATTCTTGCCAAAAAACACACAATTTCCACTTTGACGCGCCATATCTCTAGAACGGTCGATCTTACGGACTCGATCGACACACAGATCGATTCCTCGTTCAATTTTCATCTAGATTGCAGAATTTCAAACGATGCGATGAGAAATTGCGAAATTTCGTTTATGTCTGAAAATCCAAGGTACGTATTTACCGGATCATCGAACCTACGAAATTTCAAAAGTCCTAATTATTCTTCTAAAAATGTGAAAAAATTCACAAGCACTAATTCGGACCTGAAAAAAACGAATCTGCAACCGAAAAGTATCAATTCCTGACTATAACGGAATAATTTCGCTCCTAAGTGCGTTTTTTGCCAAAAAACGCACAATTTCCACTTTGACGCGCCATATCTCTAGAACGGTCGATCTTACGGACTCGATCGACACACAGATCGATTCCTCGTTCGATTTTCATCTAGATTGCAGAATTTCAAACGATGCGATGAGAAATTGCGAAATTTCGTTTATGTCTGAAAATCCAAGGTACGTATTTACCGGATCATCGAACCTACGAAATTTCAAAAGTCCTAATTATTCTTCTAAAAATCTGAAAAAATTCACAAGCACTAATTCGGACCTGAAAAAAACGAATCTGCAACCGAAAAGTATCAATTCCTGACTATAACGGAATAATCTCGCTCCTGAGTGCGTTTTTTGCCAAAAAACGCACAATTTCCACTTTGACGCGCCATATTTCTAGAACGGTCGATCTTACGGACTCGATCGACACAGATCGATTCCTCGTTCGATTTTCACCTAGATTGCGGAATTCCAAACGATGCGATGAGAAATTGCGAAATTTCGTTTATGTCTGAAAATCCAAGGTACGTATTTACCGGATCATCGAACCTACGAAATTTCAAAAGTCCTAATTATTCTTCTAAAAATCTGAAAAAATTCACAAGCACTAATTCGGACCTGAAAAAAACGAATCTGCAACCGAAAAGTATCAATTCCTGACTATAACGGAATAATTTCGCTCCTAAGTGCGTTTTTTGCCAAAAAACGCACAATTTCCACTTTGACGCGCCATATCTCTAGAACGGTCGATCTTACGGACTCGATCGACACACAGATCGATTCCTCGTTCAATTTTCATCTAGATTGCAGAATTTCAAACGATGCGATGAGAAATTGCGAAATTTCGTATATGTCTGAAAATCCAAAGTATGTTTTTACCGGATCATCGAACCTACGAAATTTCAAAAGTCTTAATTATTCTTCTAAAAATCTGAAAAAATTCACAAGCACTAATTCGGACCTGAAAAAAACGAATCTGCAACCGAAAAGTATCAATTCCTGACTATAACGGAATAATCTCGCTCCTAAGTGCGTTTTTTGCCAAAAAACGCACAATTTCCACTTTGACGCGCCATATTTCTAGAACGGTCGATCTTACGGACTCGATCGACACACAGATCGATTCCTCGTTCAATTTTCACCTAGATTGCGGAATTTCAAACGATGCGATGAGAAATTGCGAAATTTCGTTCATGTCTGAAAATCCAAGGTACGTATTTACCGGATCATCGAACTTACGAAATTTCAAAATACCTAATTATCCTTCTGAAAATCTGAAAAAATTCACAAGCACTAATTTGGACCTGAAAAAAACGAATCTGCAACCGAAAAGTATCAATTCCTGACTATAACGGAATAAACTCGCTCCTAAGTGCGATTCTTGCCAAAAAACACACAATTTCCACTTTGACGCGCCATATTTCTAGAACGGTCGATCTTACGGACTCGATCGACACACAGATCGATTCCTCGTTCAATTTTCATCTAGATTGCAGAATTTCAAACGATGCGATGAGAAATTGCGAAATTTCTTTTATGTCTGAAAATCCAAGGTACGTATTTACCAGATCATCGAACCTACGAAATTTCAAAAGTCCCAATTATCCTTCTGAAAATCTGAAAAAATTCACAAGCACTAATTCGGACCTGAAAAAAACGAATCTGCAACCGAAAAGTATCAATTCCTGACTATAACGGAATAAACTCGCTCCTAAGTGCGTTTCTTGCCAAAAAACGCACAATTTCCACTTTGACGCGCCATATCTCTAGAACGGTCGATCTTACGGACTCGATCGACACACAGATCGATTCCTCGTTCGATTTTCATCTAGATTGCAGAATTTCAAACGATGCGATGAGAAATTGCGAAATTTCGTTTATGTCTGAAAATCCAAGGTATGTTTTTACCGGATCATCGAACCTACGAAATTTCAAAAGTCCTAATTATCCTTCTAAAAATCTGAAAAAATTCACAAGCACTGATTCGGACCTGAAAAAAACGAATCTGCAACCGAAAAGTATCAATTCCTGACTATAACGGAATAAACTCGCTCCTAAGTGCGTTTCTTGCCAAAAAACGCACAATTTCCACTTTGACGCGCCATATCTCTAGAACGGTCAATCTTACGGACTCGATCGACACACAGATCGATTTCTCGTTCGATTTTCATCTAGATTGCAGAATTTCGAACGATGCGATGAGAAATTGCGAAATTTCGTTTATGTCTGAAAATCCAAGGTATGTTTTTACCGGATCATCGAACCTACGAAATTTCAAAAGTCGTAATTATTCTTCTAAAAATCTGAAAGAATTCACAAGCACTAATTCGGACCTGAAAAAAACGAATCTGCAACCGAAAAGTATCAATTCCTGACTATAACGGAATAAACTCGCTCCTAAGTGCGTTTCTTGCCAAAAAACGCACAATTTCCACTTTGACGCGCCATATCTCTAGAACGGTCGATCTTACGGACTCGATCGACACACAGATCGATTCCTCGTTCGATTTTCATCTAGATTGCAGAATTTCAAACGATGCGATGAGAAATTGCGAAATTTCGTTTATGTCTGAAAATCCAAGGTATGTTTTTACCGGATCATCGAACCTACGAAATTTCAAAAGTCCTAATTATCCTTCTAAAAATCTGAAAAAATTCACAAGCACTGATTCGGACCTGAAAAAAACGAATCTGCAACCGAAAAGTATCAATTCCTGACTATAACGGAATAAACTCGCTCCTAAGTGCGTTTCTTGCCAAAAAACGCACAATTTCCACTTTGACGCGCCATATCTCTAGAACGGTCGATCTTACGGACTCGATCGACACACAGATCGATTCCTCGTTCGATTTTCATCTAGATTGCAGGATTTCAAACGATACGATGAGAAATTGCGAAATTTCGTATATGTCTGAAAATCCAAAGTATGTTTTTACCGGATCATCGAACCTACGAAATTTCAAAAGTCCTAATTATCCTTCTAAAAATCTGAAAAAATTCACAAGCACTGATTCGGACCTGAAAAAAACGAATCTGCAACCGAAAAGTATCAATTCCTGACTATAACGGAATAAACTCGCTCCTAAGTGCGTTTCTTGCCAAAAAACGCACAATTTCCACTTTGACGCGCCATATCTCTAGAACGGTCGATCTTCCGGACTCGATCGACACACAGATCGATTTCTCGTTCGATTTTCATCTAGATTGCAGAATTTCGAACGATGCGATGAGAAATTGCGAAATTTCGTTTATGTCTGAAAATCCAAGGTATGTTTTTACCGGATCATCGAACCTACGAAATTTCAAAAGTCTTTATTATTCTTCTAAAAATCTGAAAAAATTCACAAGCACTAATTCGGACCTGAAAAAAACGAATCTGCAACCGAAAAGTATCAATTCCTGACTATAACGGAATAATCTCGCTCCTAAGTGCGTTTTTTGCCAAAAAACGCACAATTTCAACTTTGACGCGCCATATCTCTAGAACGGTCGATCTTACGGACTCGATCGACACACAGATCGATTCCTCGTTCGATTTTCATCTAGATTGCAGAATTTCAAACGATACGATGAGAAATTGCGAAATTTCGTATATGTCTGAAAATCCAAAGTATGTTTTTACCGGATCATCGAACCTACGAAATTTCAAAAGTCCTAATTATCCTTCTAAAAATCTGAAAAAATTCACAAGCACTGATTCGGACCTGAAAGAAACGAATCTGCAACCGAAAAGTATCAATTCCTGACTATAACGGAATAATCTCGCTCCTAAGTGCGTTTTTTGCCAAAAAACGCACAATTTCCACTTTGACGCGCCATATCTCTAGAACGGTCGATCTTACGGACTCGATCGACACACAGATCGATTCCTCGTTCAATTTTCATCTAGATTGCAGAATTTCAAACGATGCGATGAGAAATTGCGAAATTTCGTTTATGTCTGAAAATCCAAGGTATGTTTTTACCGGATCATCGAACCTACGAAATTTCAAAAGTCTTTATTATTCTTCTAAAAATCTGAAAAAATTCACAAGCACTAATTCGGACCTGGAAAAAACGAATCTGCAAACGAAAAGTATCAATTCCTTACAATAACGGAATAATCTCGCTCCTAAGTGCGATTCTTGCCAAAAAAACACACAATTTCCACTTTGACGCGCCATATTTCTAGAACGGTCGATCTTACGGACTCGATCGACACACAGATCGATTCCTCGTTCGATTTTCATCTAGATTGCAGAATTTCAAACGATGCGATGAGAAATTGCGATATTTCGTATATGTCTGAAAATCCAAAGTATGTTTTTACCGGATCATCGAACCTACGAAATTTCAAAAGTCCTAATTATTCTTCTAAAAATCTGAAAAAATTCACAAGCACTAATTCGGGCCTGAAAAAAACGAATCTGCAACCGAAAAGTATCAATTCCAGACTATAACGGAATAATTTCGCTCCTAAGTGCGTTTTTTGCCAAAAAACGCACAATTTCCACTTTGACGCGCCATATCTCTAGAACGGTCGATCTTACGGACTCGATCGACACACAGATCGATTCCTCGTTCGATTTTCATCTAGATTGCAGAATTTCAAACGATGCGATGAGAAATTGCGAAATTTCGTATATGTCTGAAAATCCAAAGTATGTTTTTACCGGATCATCGAACCTACGAAATTTCAAAAGTCCTAATTATTCTTCTAAAAATCTGAAAAAATTCACAAGCACTAATTCGGGCCTGAAAAAAACGAATCTGCAACCGAAAAGTATCAATTCCTGACTATAACGGAATAATCTCGCTCCTAAGTGCGTTTTTTGCCAAAAAACACACAATTTCCACTTTGACGCGCCATATCTCTAGAACGATCGATCTTACGGACTCGATCGACACACAGATCGATTCCTCGTTCGATTTTCATCTACATTGCAGAATTTCAAACGATGCGATGAGAAATTGCGAAATTTCGTATATGTCTGAAAATCCAAAGTATGTTTTTACCGGATCATCGAACCTACGAAATTTCAAAAGTCCTAATTATTCTTCTAAAAATCTGAAAAAATTCACAAGCACTAATTCGGGCCTGAAAAAAACGAATCTGCAACCGAAAAGTATCAATTCCTGACTATAACGGAATAATCTCGCTCCTAAGTGCGATTCTTGCCAAAAAACACACAATTTCCACTTTGACGCGCCATATCTCTAGAACGGTCGATCTTACGGACTCGATCGACACACAGATCGATTCCTCGTTCAATTTTCATCTAGATTGCAGAATTTCAAACGATGCGATGGGAAATTGCGAAATTTCGTTTATGTCTGAAAATCCAAGGTATGTTTTTACCGGATCATCGAACCTACGAAATTTCAAAAGTCTTAATTATTCTTCTAAAAATCTGAAAAAATTCACAAGCACTAATTCGGACCTGAAAAAAACGAATCTGCAAACGAAAAGTATCAATTCCTGACTATAACGGAATAATCTCGCTCCTAAGTGCGATTCTTGCCAAAAAACACACAATTTCCACTTTGACGCGCCATATCTCTAGAACGGTCGATCTTACGGACTCGATCGACACACAGATCGATTCCTCGTTCGATTTTCATCTAGATTGCAGAATTTCAAACGATGCGATGAGAAATTGCGATATTTCGTATATGTCTGAAAATCCAAAGTATGTTTTTACCGGATCATCGAACCTACGAAATTTCAAAAGTCCTAATTATTCTTCTAAAAATCTGAAAAAATTCACAAGCACTAATTCGGGCCTGAAAAAAACGAATCTGCAACCGAAAAGTATCAATTCCTGACTATAACGGAATAATCTCGCTCCTAAGTGCGTTTTTTGCCAAAAAACACACAATTTTCACTTTGACGCGCCATATCTCTAGAACGATCGATCTTACGGACTCGATCGACACACAGATCGATTCCTCGTTCGATTTTCATCTAGATTGCAGAATTTCAAACGATGCGATGAGAAATTGCGAAATTTCGTATATGTCTGAAAATCCAAAGTATGTTTTTACCGGATCATCGAACCTACGAAATTTCAAAAGTCCTAATTATTCTTCTAAAAATCTGAAAAAATTCACAAGCACTAATTCGGGCTTGAAAAAAACGAATCTGCAACCGAAAAGTATCAATTCCTGACTATAACGGAATAATCTCGCTCCTAAGTGCGATTCTTGCCAAAAAACACACAATTTCCACTTTGACGCGCCATATCTCTAGAACGGTCGATCTTACGGACTCGATCGACACACAGATCGATTCCTCGTTCAATTTTCATCTAGATTGCAGAATTTCAAACGATGCGATGGGAAATTGCGAAATTTCGTTTATGTCTGAAAATCCAAGGTATGTTTTTACCGGATCATCGAACCTACGAAATTTCAAAAGTCTTAATTATTCTTCTAAAAATCTGAAAAAATTCACAAGCACTAATTCGGACCTGAAAAAAACGAATCTGCAAACGAAAAGTATCAATTCCTGACTATAACGGAATAATCTCGCTCCTAAGTGCGATTCTTGCCAAAAAACACACAATTTCCACTTTGACGCGCCATATCTCTAGAACGGTCGATCTTACGGACTCGATCGACACACAGATCGATTCCTCGTTCGATTTTCATCTAGATTGCAGAATTTCAAACGATGCGATGAGAAATTGCGATATTTCGTATATGTCTGAAAATCCAAAGTATGTTTTTACCGGATCATCGAACCTACGAAATTTCAAAAGTCCTAATTATTCTTCTAAAAATCTGAAAAAATTCACAAGCACTAATTCGGGCCTGAAAAAAACGAATCTGCAACCGAAAAGTATCAATTCCTGACTATAACGGAATAATCTCGCTCCTAAGTGCGATTCTTGCCAAAAAACACACAATTTCCACTTTGACGCGCCATATCTCTAGAACGGTCGATCTTACGGACTCGATCGACACACAGATCGATTCCTCGTTCGATTTTCATCTAGATTGCAGAATTTCAAACGATGCGTTGGGAAATTGCGAAATTTCGTTTATGTCTGAAATTCCAAGGTACGTTTTTACCGGATCATCGAACCTACGAAATTTCAAAAGTCCTAATTATCCTTCTAAAAATCTGAAAAAATTCACAAGCACTGAATCGGACCTGAAAAAAACGAATCTGCAACCGAAAAGTATCAATTCCTGACTATAACGGAATAATCTCGCTCCTAAGTGCGTTTTTTGCCAGAAAAACGCACAATTTCAACTTTGACGCGCCATATCTCTAGAACGGTCGATCTTACGGACTCGATCGACACACAGATCGATTCCTCGTTCGATTTTCATCTAGATTGCAGAAATTCAAACGATGCGATTAGAAATTGCGAAATTTCTTTTATGTCTGAAAATCCAAGGTACGTATTTACCGGATCATCGAACCTACGAAATTTCAAAAGTCCTAATTATTCTTCTAAAAATCTGAAAGAATTCACAAGCACTAATTCGGACCTGAAAAAAACGAATCTGCAACCGAAAAGTATCAATTCCTGACTATAACGGAATAATTTCGCTCCTAAGTGCGTTTTTTGCCAAAAAACGCACAATTTCCACTTTGACGCGCCATATCTCTAGAACGGTCGATCTTACGGACTCGATCGACACACAGATCGATTCCTCGTTCGATTTTCATCTAGATTGCAGAATTTCAAACGATGCGTTGAGAAATTGCGAAATTTCGTATATGTCTGAAAATCCAAAGTATGTTTTTACCGGATCATCGAACCTACGAAATTTCAAAAGTCCTAATTATTCTTCTAAAAATCTGAAAAAATTCACAAGCACTAATTCGGGCCTGAAAAAAACGAATCTGCAACCAAAAAGTATCAATTCCTGACTATAACGGAATAATCTCGCTCCTAAGTGCGATTCTTGCCAAAAAACACACAATTTCCACTTTGACGCGCCATATCTCTAGAACGGTCGATCTTACGGACTCGATCGACACACAGATCGATTCCTCGTTCAATTTTCATCTAGATTGCAGAATTTCAAACGATGCGATGAGAAATTGCGAAATTTCGTTTATGTCTGAAAATCCAAGGTACGTATTTACCGGATCATCGAACCTACGAAATTTCAAAAGTCCTAATTATTCTTCTAAAAATCTGAAAAAATTCGCAAGCACTAATTCGGACCTGAAAAAAACGAATCTGCAACCAAAAAGTATCAATTCCTGACTATAACGGAATAATCTCGCTCCTAAGTGCGATTCTTGCCAAAAAACACACAATTTCCACTTTGACGCGCCATATCTCTAGAACGGTCGATCTTACGGACTCGATCGACACACAGATCGATTCCTCGTTCAATTTTCATCTAGATTGCAGAATTTCAAACGATGCGATGAGAAATTGCGAAATTTCGTTTATGTCTGAAAATCCAAGGTACGTATTTACCGGATCATCGAACCTACGAAATTTCAAAAGTCCTAATTATTCTTCTAAAAATCTGAAAGAATTCACAAGCACTAATTCGGACCTGAAAAAAACGAATCTGCAACCGAAAAGTATCAATTCCTGACTATAACGGAATAATCTCGCTCCTAAGTGCGTTTTTTGCCAAAAAACACACAATTTCCACTTTGACGCGCCATATCTCTAGAACGATCGATCTTACGGACTCGATCGACACACAGATCGATTCCTCGTTCGATTTTCATCTAGATTGCAGAATTTCAAACGATGCGATGAGAAATTGCGAAATTTCGTATATGTCTGAAAATCCAAAGTATGTTTTTACCGGATCATCGAACCTACGAAATTTCAAAAGTCCTAATTATTCTTCTAAAAATCTGAAAAAATTCACAAGCACTAATTCGGGCCTGAAAAAAACGAATCTGCAACCGAAAAGTATCAATTCCTGACTATAACGGAATAATCTCGCTCCTAAGTGCGATTCTTGCCAAAAAACACACAATTTCCACTTTGACGCGCCATATCTCTAGAACGGTCGATCTTACGGACTCGATCGACACACAGATCGATTCCTCGTTCGATTTTCATCTAGATTGCAGAATTTCAAACGATGCGTTGGGAAATTGCGAAATTTCGTTTATGTCTGAAATTCCAAGGTACGTTTTTACCGGATCATCGAACCTACGAAATTTCAAAAGTCCTAATTATCCTTCTAAAAATCTGAAAAAATTCACAAGCACTGAATCGGACCTGAAAAAAACGAATCTGCAACCGAAAAGTATCAATTCCTGACTATAACGGAATAATCTCGCTCCTAAGTGCGTTTTTTGCCAGAAAAACGCACAATTTCAACTTTGACGCGCCATATCTCTAGAACGGTCGATCTTACGGACTCGATCGACACACAGATCGATTCCTCGTTCGATTTTCATCTAGATTGCAGAAATTCAAACGATGCGATTAGAAATTGCGAAATTTCTTTTATGTCTGAAAATCCAAGGTACGTATTTACCGGATCATCGAACCTACGAAATTTCAAAAGTCCTAATTATTCTTCTAAAAATCTGAAAGAATTCACAAGCACTAATTCGGACCTGAAAAAAACGAATCTGCAACCGAAAAGTATCAATTCCTGACTATAACGGAATAATTTCGCTCCTAAGTGCGTTTTTTGCCAAAAAACGCACAATTTCCACTTTGACGCGCCATATCTCTAGAACGGTCGATCTTACGGACTCGATCGACACACAGATCGATTCCTCGTTCGATTTTCATCTAGATTGCAGAATTTCAAACGATGCGTTGAGAAATTGCGAAATTTCGTATATGTCTGAAAATCCAAAGTATGTTTTTACCGGATCATCGAACCTACGAAATTTCAAAAGTCCTAATTATTCTTCTAAAAATCTGAAAAAATTCACAAGCACTAATTCGGGCCTGAAAAAAACGAATCTGCAACCAAAAAGTATCAATTCCTGACTATAACGGAATAATCTCGCTCCTAAGTGCGATTCTTGCCAAAAAACACACAATTTCCACTTTGACGCGCCATATCTCTAGAACGGTCGATCTTACGGACTCGATCGACACACAGATCGATTCCTCGTTCAATTTTCATCTAGATTGCAGAATTTCAAACGATGCGATGAGAAATTGCGAAATTTCGTTTATGTCTGAAAATCCAAGGTACGTATTTACCGGATCATCGAACCTACGAAATTTCAAAAGTCCTAATTATTCTTCTAAAAATCTGAAAAAATTCGCAAGCACTAATTCGGACCTGAAAAAAACGAATCTGCAACCGAAAAGTATCAATTCCTGACTATAACGGAATAATTTCGCTCCTAAGTGCGATTCTTGCCAAAAAACACACAATTTCCACCTTGACGCGCCATATTTCTAGAACGGTCGATCTTACGGACCCGATCGACACACAGATCGATTCCTCGTTCGATTTTCACCTAGATTGCGGAATTCCAAACGATGTGATGAGAAATTGCGAAATTTCGTTTATGTCTGAAAATCCAAGATACGTATTTACCGGATCATCGAACCTACGAAATTTCAAAAGTCCTAATTATTCTTCTAAAAATCTGAAAAAATTCACAAGCACTAATTCGGACCTGAAAAAAACGAATCTGCAACCGAAAAGTATCAATTCCTGACTATAACGGAATAATTTCGCTCCTAAGTGCGTTTTTTGCCAAAAAACGCACAATTTCCACTTTGACGCGCCATATCTCTAGAACGGTCGATCTTACGGACTCGATCGACACACAGATCGATTCCTCGTTCAATTTTCATCTAGATTGCAGAATTTCAAACGATGCGATGAGAAATTGCGAAATTTCGTATATGTCTGAAAATCCAAAGTATGTTTTTACCGGATCATCGAACCTACGAAATTTCAAAAGTCTTAATTATTCTTCTAAAAATCTGAAAAAATTCACAAGCACTAATTCGGACCTGAAAAAAACGAATCTGCAACCGAAAAGTATCAATTCCTGACTATAACGGAATAATCTCGCTCCTAAGTGCGTTTTTTGCCAAAAAACGCACAATTTCCACTTTGACGCGCCATATTTCTAGAACGGTCGATCTTACGGACTCGATCGACACACAGATCGATTCCTCGTTCAATTTTCACCTAGATTGCGGAATTTCAAACGATGCGATGAGAAATTGCGAAATTTCGTTCATGTCTGAAAATCCAAGGTACGTATTTACCGGATCATCGAACTTACGAAATTTCAAAATACCTAATTATCCTTCTGAAAATCTGAAAAAATTCACAAGCACTAATTTGGACCTGAAAAAAACGAATCTGCAACCGAAAAGTATCAATTCCTGACTATAACGGAATAAACTCGCTCCTAAGTGCGATTCTTGCCAAAAAACACACAATTTCCACTTTGACGCGCCATATTTCTAGAACGGTCGATCTTACGGACTCGATCGACACACAGATCGATTCCTCGTTCAATTTTCATCTAGATTGCAGAATTTCAAACGATGCGATGAGAAATTGCGAAATTTCTTTTATGTCTGAAAATCCAAGGTACGTATTTACCAGATCATCGAACCTACGAAATTTCAAAAGTCCCAATTATCCTTCTGAAAATCTGAAAAAATTCACAAGCACTAATTCGGACCTGAAAAAAACGAATCTGCAACCGAAAAGTATCAATTCCTGACTATAACGGAATAAACTCGCTCCTAAGTGCGTTTCTTGCCAAAAAACGCACAATTTCCACTTTGACGCGCCATATCTCTAGAACGGTCGATCTTACGGACTCGATCGACACACAGATCGATTCCTCGTTCGATTTTCATCTAGATTGCAGAATTTCAAACGATGCGATGAGAAATTGCGAAATTTCGTTTATGTCTGAAAATCCAAGGTATGTTTTTACCGGATCATCGAACCTACGAAATTTCAAAAGTCCTAATTATCCTTCTAAAAATCTGAAAAAATTCACAAGCACTGATTCGGACCTGAAAAAAACGAATCTGCAACCGAAAAGTATCAATTCCTGACTATAACGGAATAAACTCGCTCCTAAGTGCGTTTCTTGCCAAAAAACGCACAATTTCCACTTTGACGCGCCATATCTCTAGAACGGTCAATCTTACGGACTCGATCGACACACAGATCGATTTCTCGTTCGATTTTCATCTAGATTGCAGAATTTCGAACGATGCGATGAGAAATTGCGAAATTTCGTTTATGTCTGAAAATCCAAGGTATGTTTTTACCGGATCATCGAACCTACGAAATTTCAAAAGTCGTAATTATTCTTCTAAAAATCTGAAAGAATTCACAAGCACTAATTCGGACCTGAAAAAAACGAATCTGCAACCGAAAAGTATCAATTCCTGACTATAACGGAATAAACTCGCTCCTAAGTGCGTTTCTTGCCAAAAAACGCACAATTTCCACTTTGACGCGCCATATCTCTAGAACGGTCGATCTTACGGACTCGATCGACACACAGATCGATTCCTCGTTCGATTTTCATCTAGATTGCAGAATTTCAAACGATACGATGAGAAATTGCGAAATTTCGTATATGTCTGAAAATCCAAAGTATGTTTTTACCGGATCATCGAACCTACGAAATTTCAAAAGTCCTAATTATCCTTCTAAAAATCTGAAAAAATTCACAAGCACTGATTCGGACCTGAAAAAAACGAATCTGCAACCGAAAAGTATCAATTCCTGACTATAACGGAATAAACTCGCTCCTAAGTGCGTTTCTTGCCAAAAAACGCACAATTTCCACTTTGACGCGCCATATCTCTAGAACGGTCGATCTTCCGGACTCGATCGACACACAGATCGATTTCTCGTTCGATTTTCATCTAGATTGCAGAATTTCGAACGATGCGATGGGAAATTGCGAAATTTCGTTTATGTCTGAAAATCCAAGGTATGTTTTTACCGGATCATCGAACCTACGAAATTTCAAAAGTCTTTATTATTCTTCTAAAAATCTGAAAAAATTCACAAGCACTAATTCGGACCTGAAAAAAACGAATCTGCAACCGAAAAGTATCAATTCCTGACTATAACGGAATAATCTCGCTCCTAAGTGCGTTTTTTGCCAAAAAACGCACAATTTCAACTTTGACGCGCCATATCTCTAGAACGGTCGATCTTACGGACTCGATCGACACACAGATCGATTCCTCGTTCGATTTTCATCTAGATTGCAGAATTTCAAACGATACGATGAGAAATTGCGAAATTTCGTATATGTCTGAAAATCCAAAGTATGTTTTTACCGGATCATCGAACCTACGAAATTTCAAAAGTCCTAATTATCCTTCTAAAAATCTGAAAAAATTCACAAGCACTGATTCGGACCTGAAAGAAACGAATCTGCAACCGAAAAGTATCAATTCCTGACTATAACGGAATAATCTCGCTCCTAAGTGCGTTTTTTGCCAAAAAACGCACAATTTCCACTTTGACGCGCCATATCTCTAGAACGGTCGATCTTACGGACTCGATCGACACACAGATCGATTCCTCGTTCAATTTTCATCTAGATTGCAGAATTTCAAACGATGCGATGAGAAATTGCGAAATTTCGTTTATGTCTGAAAATCCAAGGTATGTTTTTACCGGATCATCGAACCTACGAAATTTCAAAAGTCTTTATTATTCTTCTAAAAATCTGAAAAAATTCACAAGCACTAATTCGGACCTGGAAAAAACGAATCTGCAAACGAAAAGTATCAATTCCTGACAATAACGGAATAATCTCGCTCCTAAGTGCGATTCTTGCCAAAAAAACACACAATTTCCACTTTGACGCGCCATATTTCTAGAACGGTCGATCTTACGGACTCGATCGACACACAGATCGATTCCTCGTTCGATTTTCATCTAGATTGCAGAATTTCAAACGATGCGATGAGAAATTGCGATATTTCGTATATGTCTGAAAATCCAAAGTATGTTTTTACCGGATCATCGAACCTACGAAATTTCAAAAGTCCTAATTATTCTTCTAAAAATCTGAAAAAATTCACAAGCACTAATTCGGGCCTGAAAAAAACGAATCTGCAACCGAAAAGTATCAATTCCAGACTATAACGGAATAATTTCGCTCCTAAGTGCGTTTTTTGCCAAAAAACGCACAATTTCCACTTTGACGCGCCATATCTCTAGAACGGTCGATCTTACGGACTCGATCGACACACAGATCGATTCCTCGTTCGATTTTCATCTAGATTGCAGAATTTCAAACGATGCGATGAGAAATTGCGAAATTTCGTATATGTCTGAAAATCCAAAGTATGTTTTTACCGGATCATCGAACCTACGAAATTTCAAAAGTCCTAATTATTCTTCTAAAAATCTGAAAAAATTCACAAGCACTAATTCGGGCCTGAAAAAAACGAATCTGCAACCGAAAAGTATCAATTCCTGACTATAACGGAATAATCTCGCTCCTAAGTGCGTTTTTTGCCAAAAAACACACAATTTCCACTTTGACGCGCCATATCTCTAGAACGATCGATCTTACGGACTCGATCGACACACAGATCGATTCCTCGTTCGATTTTCATCTAGATTGCAGAATTTCAAACGATGCGATGAGAAATTGCGAAATTTCGTATATGTCTGAAAATCCAAAGTATGTTTTTACCGGATCATCGAACCTACGAAATTTCAAAAGTCCTAATTATTCTTCTAAAAATCTGAAAAAATTCACAAGCACTAATTCGGGCCTGAAAAAAACGAATCTGCAACCGAAAAGTATCAATTCCTGACTATAACGGAATAATCTCGCTCCTAAGTGCGATTCTTGCCAAAAAACACACAATTTCCACTTTGACGCGCCATATCTCTAGAACGGTCGATCTTACGGACTCGATCGACACACAGATCGATTCCTCGTTCAATTTTCATCTAGATTGCAGAATTTCAAACGATGCGATGGGAAATTGCGAAATTTCGTTTATGTCTGAAAATCCAAGGTATGTTTTTACCGGATCATCGAACCTACGAAATTTCAAAAGTCTTAATTATTCTTCTAAAAATCTGAAAAAATTCACAAGCACTAATTCGGACCTGAAAAAAACGAATCAGCAAACGAAAAGTATCAATTCCTGACTATAACGGAATAATCTCGCTCCTAAGTGCGATTCTTGCCAAAAAACACACAATTTCCACTTTGACGCGCCATATCTCTAGAACGGTCGATCTTACGGACTCGATCGACACACAGATCGATTCCTCGTTCGATTTTCATCTAGATTGCAGAATTTCAAACGATGCGATGAGAAATTGCGATATTTCGTATATGTCTGAAAATCCAAAGTATGTTTTTACCGGATCATCGAACCTACGAAATTTCAAAAGTCCTAATTATTCTTCTAAAAATCTGAAAAAATTCACAAGCACTAATTCGGGCCTGAAAAAAACGAATCTGCAACCGAAAAGTATCAATTCCTGACTATAACGGAATAATCTCGCTCCTAAGTGCGTTTTTTGCCAAAAAACACACAATTTTCACTTTGACGCGCCATATCTCTAGAACGATCGATCTTACGGACTCGATCGACACACAGATCGATTCCTCGTTCGATTTTCATCTAGATTGCAGAATTTCAAACGATGCGATGAGAAATTGCGAAATTTCGTATATGTCTGAAAATCCAAAGTATGTTTTTACCGGATCATCGAACCTACGAAATTTCAAAAGTCCTAATTATTCTTCTAAAAATCTGAAAAAATTCACAAGCACTAATTCGGGCTTGAAAAAAACGAATCTGCAACCGAAAAGTATCAATTCCTGACTATAACGGAATAATCTCGCTCCTAAGTGCGATTCTTGCCAAAAAACACACAATTTCCACTTTGACGCGCCATATCTCTAGAACGGTCGATCTTACGGACTCGATCGACACACAGATCGATTCCTCGTTCAATTTTCATCTAGATTGCAGAATTTCAAACGATGCGATGGGAAATTGCGAAATTTCGTTTATGTCTGAAAATCCAAGGTATGTTTTTACCGGATCATCGAACCTACGAAATTTCAAAAGTCTTAATTATTCTTCTAAAAATCTGAAAAAATTCACAAGCACTAATTCGGACCTGAAAAAAACGAATCTGCAAACGAAAAGTATCAATTCCTGACTATAACGGAATAATCTCGCTCCTAAGTGCGATTCTTGCCAAAAAACACACAATTTCCACTTTGACGCGCCATATCTCTAGAACGGTCGATCTTACGGACTCGATCGACACACAGATCGATTCCTCGTTCGATTTTCATCTAGATTGCAGAATTTCAAACGATGCGATGAGAAATTGCGATATTTCGTATATGTCTGAAAATCCAAAGTATGTTTTTACCGGATCATCGAACCTACGAAATTTCAAAAGTCCTAATTATTCTTCTAAAAATCTGAAAAAATTCACAAGCACTAATTCGGGCCTGAAAAAAACGAATCTGCAACCGAAAAGTATCAATTCCTGACTATAACGGAATAATCTCGCTCCTAAGTGCGATTCTTGCCAAAAAACACACAATTTCCACTTTGACGCGCCATATCTCTAGAACGGTCGATCTTACGGACTCGATCGACACACAGATCGATTCCTCGTTCGATTTTCATCTATATTGCAGAATTTCAAACGATGCGTTGGGAAATTGCGAAATTTCGTTTATGTCTGAAATTCCAAGGTACGTTTTTACCGGATCATCGAACCTACGAAATTTCAAAAGTCCTAATTATCCTTCTAAAAATCTGAAAAAATTCACAAGCACTGAATCGGACCTGAAAAAAACGAATCTGCAACCGAAAAGTATCAATTCCTGACTATAACGGAATAATCTCGCTCCTAAGTGCGTTTTTTGCCAGAAAAACGCACAATTTCAACTTTGACGCGCCATATCTCTAGAAAGGTCGATCTTACGGACTCGATCGACACACAGATCGATTCCTCGTTCGATTTTCATCTAGATTGCAGAAATTCAAACGATGCGATTAGAAATTGCGAAATTTCTTTTATGTCTGAAAATCCAAGGTACGTATTTACCGGATCATCGAACCTACGAAATTTCAAAAGTCCTAATTATTCTTCTAAAAATCTGAAAGAATTCACAAGCACTAATTCGGACCTGAAAAAAACGAATCTGCAACCGAAAAGTATCAATTCCTGACTATAACGGAATAATTTCGCTCCTAAGTGCGTTTTTTGCCAAAAAACGCACAATTTCCACTTTGACGCGCCATATCTCTAGAACGGTCGATCTTACGGACTCGATCGACACACAGATCGATTCCTCGTTCGATTTTCATCTAGATTGCAGAATTTCAAACGATGCGTTGAGAAATTGCGAAATTTCGTATATGTCTGAAAATCCAAAGTATGTTTTTACCGGATCATCGAACCTACGAAATTTCAAAAGTCCTAATTATTCTTCTAAAAATCTGAAAAAATTCACAAGCACTAATTCGGGCCTGAAAAAAACGAATCTGCAACCAAAAAGTATCAATTCCTGACTATAACGGAATAATCTCGCTCCTAAGTGCGATTCTTGCCAAAAAACACACAATTTCCACTTTGACGCGCCATATCTCTAGAACGGTCGATCTTACGGACTCGATCGACACACAGATCGATTCCTCGTTCAATTTTCATCTAGATTGCAGAATTTCAAACGATGCGATGAGAAATTGCGAAATTTCGTTTATGTCTGAAAATCCAAGGTACGTATTTACCGGATCATCGAACCTACGAAATTTCAAAAGTCCTAATTATTCTTCTAAAAATCTGAAAAAATTCGCAAGCACTAATTCGGACCTGAAAAAAACGAATCTGCAACCAAAAAGTATCAATTCCTGACTATAACGGAATAATCTCGCTCCTAAGTGCGATTCTTGCCAAAAAACACACAATTTCCACTTTGACGCGCCATATCTCTAGAACGGTCGATCTTACGGACTCGATCGACACACAGATCGATTCCTCGTTCAATTTTCATCTAGATTGCAGAATTTCAAACGATGCGATGAGAAATTGCGAAATTTCGTTTATGTCTGAAAATCCAAGGTACGTATTTACCGGATCATCGAACCTACGAAATTTCAAAAGTCCTAATTATTCTTCTAAAAATCTGAAAGAATTCACAAGCACTAATTCGGACCTGAAAAAAACGAATCTGCAACCGAAAAGTATCAATTCCTGACTATAACGGAATAATCTCGCTCCTAAGTGCGTTTTTTGCCAAAAAACACACAATTTCCACTTTGACGCGCCATATCTCTAGAACGATCGATCTTACGGACTCGATCGACACACAGATCGATTCCTCGTTCGATTTTCATCTAGACTGCAGAATTTCAAACGATGCGATGAGAAATTGCGAAATTTCGTATATGTCTGAAAATCCAAAGTATGTTTTTACCGGATCATCGAACCTACGAAATTTCAAAAGTCCTAATTATTCTTCTAAAAATCTGAAAAAATTCACAAGCACTAATTCGGGCCTGAAAAAAACGAATCTGCAACCGAAAAGTATCAATTCCTGACTATAACGGAATAATCTCGCTCCTAAGTGCGATTCTTGCCAAAAAACACACAATTTCCACTTTGACGCGCCATATCTCTAGAACGGTCGATCTTACGGACTCGATCGACACACAGATCGATTCCTCGTTCGATTTTCATCTAGATTGCAGAATTTCAAACGATGCGTTGGGAAATTGCGAAATTTCGTTTATGTCTGAAATTCCAAGGTACGTTTTTACCGGATCATCGAACCTACGAAATTTCAAAAGTCCTAATTATCCTTCTAAAAATCTGAAAAAATTCACAAGCACTGAATCGGACCTGAAAAAAACGAATCTGCAACCGAAAAGTATCAATTCCTGACTATAACGGAATAATCTCGCTCCTAAGTGCGTTTTTTGCCAGAAAAACGCACAATTTCAACTTTGACGCGCCATATCTCTAGAACGGTCGATCTTACGGACTCGATCGACACACAGATCGATTCCTCGTTCGATTTTCATCTAGATTGCAGAAATTCAAACGATGCGATTAGAAATTGCGAAATTTCTTTTATGTCTGAAAATCCAAGGTACGTATTTACCGGATCATCGAACCTACGAAATTTCAAAAGTCCTAATTATTCTTCTAAAAATCTGAAAGAATTCACAAGCACTAATTCGGACCTGAAAAAAACGAATCTGCAACCGAAAAGTATCAATTCCTGACTATAACGGAATAATTTCGCTCCTAAGTGCGTTTTTTGCCAAAAAACGCACAATTTCCACTTTGACGCGCCATATCTCTAGAACGGTCGATCTTACGGACTCGATCGACACACAGATCGATTCCTCGTTCGATTTTCATCTAGATTGCAGAATTTCAAACGATGCGTTGAGAAATTGCGAAATTTCGTATATGTCTGAAAATCCAAAGTATGTTTTTACCGGATCATCGAACCTACGAAATTTCAAAAGTCCTAATTATTCTTCTAAAAATCTGAAAAAATTCACAAGCACTAATTCGGGCCTGAAAAAAACGAATCTGCAACCAAAAAGTATCAATTCCTGACTATAACGGAATAATCTCGCTCCTAAGTGCGATTCTTGCCAAAAAACACACAATTTCCACTTTGACGCGCCATATCTCTAGAACGGTCGATCTTACGGACTCGATCGACACACAGATCGATTCCTCGTTCAATTTTCATCTAGATTGCAGAATTTCAAACGATGCGATTAGAAATTGCGAAATTTCTTTTATGTCTGAAAATCCAAGGTACGTATTTACCGGATCATCGAACCTACGAAATTTCAAAAGTCCTAATTATTCTTCTAAAAATCTGAAAAAATTCGCAAGCACTAATTCGGACCTGAAAAAAACGAATCTGCAACCAAAAAGTATCAATTCCTGACTATAACGGAATAATCTCGCTCCTAAGTGCGATTCTTGCCAAAAAACACACAATTTCCACTTTGACGCGCCATATCTCTAGAACGGTCGATCTTACGGACTCGATCGACACACAGATCGATTCCTCGTTCAATTTTCATCTAGATTGCAGAATTTCAAACGATGCGATGAGAAATTGCGAAATTTCGTTTATGTCTGAAAATCCAAGGTACGTATTTACCGGATCATCGAACCTACGAAATTTCAAAAGTCCTAATTATTCTTCTAAAAATCTGAAAGAATTCACAAGCACTAATTCGGACCTGAAAAAAACGAATCTGCAACCGAAAAGTATCAATTCCTGACTATAACGGAATAATCTCGCTCCTAAGTGCGTTTTTTGCCAAAAAACACACAATTTCCACTTTGACGCGCCATATCTCTAGAACGATCGATCTTACGGACTCGATCGACACACAGATCGATTCCTCGTTCGATTTTCATCTAGATTGCAGAATTTCAAACGATGCGATGAGAAATTGCGAAATTTCGTATATGTCTGAAAATCCAAAGTATGTTTTTACCGGATCATCGAACCTACGAAATTTCAAAAGTCCTAATTATTCTTCTAAAAATCTGAAAAAATTCACAAGCACTAATTCGGGCCTGAAAAAAACGAATCTGCAACCGAAAAGTATCAATTCCTGACTATAACGGAATAATCTCGCTCCTAAGTGCGATTCTTGCCAAAAAACACACAATTTCCACTTTGACGCGCCATATCTCTAGAACGGTCGATCTTACGGACTCGATCGACACACAGATCGATTCCTCGTTCAATTTTCATCTAGATTGCAGAATTTCAAACGATGCGATGGGAAATTGCGAAATTTCGTTTATGTCTGAAAATCCAAGGTATGTTTTTACCGGATCATCGAACCTACGAAATTTCAAAAGTCTTAATTATTCTTCTAAAAATCTGAAAAAATTCACAAGCACTAATTCGGACCTGAAAAAAACGAATCTGCAAACGAAAAGTATCAATTCCTGACTATAACGGAATAATCTCGCTCCTAAGTGCGATTCTTGCCAAAAAACACACAATTTCCACTTTGACGCGCCATATCTCTAGAACGGTCGATCTTACGGACTCGATCGACACACAGATCGATTCCTCGTTCGATTTTCATCTAGATTGCAGAATTTCAAACGATGCGATGAGAAATTGCGATATTTCGTATATGTCTGAAAATCCAAAGTATGTTTTTACCGGATCATCGAACCTACGAAATTTCAAAAGTCCTAATTATTCTTCTAAAAATCTGAAAAAATTCACAAGCACTAATTCGGGCCTGAAAAAAACGAATCTGCAACCGAAAAGTATCAATTCCTGACTATAACGGAATAATCTCGCTCCTAATTGCGATTCTTGCCAAAAAACACACAATTTCCACTTTGACGCGCCATATCTCTAGAACGGTCGATCTTACGGACTCGATCGACACACAGATCGATTCCTCGTTCGATTTTCATCTAGATTGCAGAATTTCAAACGATGCGTTGGGAAATTGCGAAATTTCGTTTATGTCTGAAATTCCAAGGTACGTTTTTACCGGATCATCGAACCTACGAAATTTCAAAAGTCCTAATTATTCTTCTAAAAATCTGAAAAAAATCACAAGCACTGAATCGGACCTGAAAAAAACGAATCTGCAACCGAAAAGTATCAATTCCTGACTATAACGGAATAATCTCGCTCCTAAGTGCGTTTTTTGCCAAAAAAACGCACAATTTCAACTTTGACGCGCCATATCTCTAGAACGGTCGATCTTACGGACTCGATCGACACACAGATCGATTCCTCGTTCGATTTTCATCTAGATTGCAGAAATTCAAACGATGCGATTAGAAATTGCGAAATTTCTTTTATGTCTGAAAATCCAAGGTACGTATTTACCGGATCATCGAACCTACGAAATTTCAAAAGTCCTAATTATTCTTCTAAAAATCTGAAAGAATTCACAAGCACTAATTCGGACCTGAAAAAAACGAATCTGCAACCGAAAAGTATCAATTCCTGACTATAACGGAATAATTTCGCTCCTAAGTGCGTTTTTTGCCAAAAAACGCACAATTTCCACTTTGACGCGCCATATCTCTAGAACGGTCGATCTTACGGACTCGATCGACACACAGATCGATTCCTCGTTCGATTTTCATCTAGATTGCAGAATTTCAAACGATGCGTTGAGAAATTGCGAAATTTCGTATATGTCTGAAAATCCAAAGTATGTTTTTACCGGATCATCGAACCTACGAAATTTCAAAAGTCCTAATTATTCTTCTAAAAATCTGAAAAAATTCACAAGCACTAATTCGGGCCTGAAAAAAACGAATCTGCAACCAAAAAGTATCAATTCCTGACTATAACGGAATAATCTCGCTCCTAAGTGCGATTCTTGCCAAAAAACACACAATTTCCACTTTGACGCGCCATATCTCTAGAACGGTCGATCTTACGGACTCGATCGACACACAGATCGATTCCTCGTTCAATTTTCATCTAGATTGCAGAATTTCAAACGATGCGATGAGAAATTGCGAAATTTCGTTTATGTCTGAAAATCCAAGGTACGTATTTACCGGATCATCGAACCTACGAAATTTCAAAAGTCCTAATTATTCTTCTAAAAATCTGAAAAAATTCGCAAGCACTAATTCGGACCTGAAAAAAACGAATCTGCAACCGAAAAGTATCAATTCCTGACTATAACGGAATAATTTCGCTCCTAAGTGCGATTCTTGCCAAAAAACACACAATTTCCACCTTGACGCGCCATATTTCTAGAACGGTCGATCTTACGGACCCGATCGACACACAGATCGATTCCTCGTTCGATTTTCACCTAGATTGCGGAATTCCAAACGATGTGATGAGAAATTGCGAAATTTCGTTTATGTCTGAAAATCCAAGATACGTATTTACCGGATCATCGAACCTACGAAATTTCAAAAGTCCTAATTATTCTTCTAAAAATCTGAAAAAATTCACAAGCACTAATTCGGACCTGAAAAAAACGAATCTGCAACCGAAAAGTATCAATTCCTGACTATAACGGAATAATTTCGCTCCTAAGTGCGTTTTTTGCCAAAAAACGCACAATTTCCACTTTGACGCGCCATATCTCTAGAACGGTCGATCTTACGGACTCGATCGACACACAGATCGATTTCTCGTTCGATTTTCATCTAGATTGCAGAATTTCAAACGATGCGATGAAGAATTGCGAAATTTCGTTTATGTCTGAAAATCCAAGGTATGTTTTTACCGGATCATCGAACCTACGAAATTTCAAAAGTCGTAATTATTCTTCTAAAAATCTGAAAGAATTCACAAGCACTAATTCGGACCTGAAAAAAAAAGAAACTGCAACCGAAAAGTATCAATTCCTGACTATAACGGAATAAACTCGCTCCTAAGTGCGTTTCTTGCCAAAAAACGCACAATTTCCACTTTGACGCGCCATATCTCTAGAACGGTCGATCTTACGGACTCGATCGACACACAGATCGATTCCTCGTTCGATTTTCATCTAGATTGCAGAATTTCAAACGATGCGATGAGAAATTGCGAAATTTCGTTTATGTCTGAAAATCCAAGGTATGTTTTTACCGGATCATCGAACCTACGAAATTTCAAAAGTCGTAATTATTCTTCTAAAAATCTGAAAGAATTCACAAGCAATAATTCGGACCTGAAAAAAACGAATCTGCAACCGAAAAGTATCAATTCCTGACTATAACGGAATAATCTCGCTCCTAAGTGCGTTTTTTGCCAAAAAACGCACAATTTCAACTTTGACGCGCCATATCTCTAGAACGGTCGATCTTACGGACTCGATCGACACACAGATCGATTCCTCGTTCGATTTTCATCTAGATTGCAGAATTTCAAACGATACGATGAGAAATTGCGAAATTTCGTATATGTCTGAAAATCCAAGGTACGTATTTACCGGATCATCGAACCTACGAAATTTCAAAAGTCCTAATTATCCTTCTAAAAATCTGAAAAATCTCACAAGCACTGATTCGGACCTGAAAAAAACGAATCTGCAACCGAAAAGTATCAATTCCTGACTATAACGGAATAATCTCGCTCCTAAGTGCGTTTTTTGCCAAAAAACGCACAATTTCAACTTTGACGCGCCATATCTCTAGAACGGTCGACCTTACGGACTCGATCGACACACAGATCGATTCCTCGTTCGATTTTCATCTAGATTGCAGAAATTCAAACGATGCGATTAGAAATTGCGAAATTTCTTTTATGTCTGAAAATCCAAGGTACGTATTTACCGGATCATCGAACCTACGAAATTTCAAAAGTCCTAATTATTCTTCTAAAAATCTGAAAAAATTCACAAGCACTAATTCGGACCTGAAAAAAACGAATCTGCAACCGAAAAGTATCAATTCCTGACTATAACGGAATAATTTCGCTCCTAAGTGCGTTTTTTGCCAAAAAACGCACAATTTCCACTTTGACGCGCCATATCTCTAGAACGGTCGATCTTACGGACTCGATCGACACACAGATCGATTCCTCGTTCGATTTTCATCTAGATTGCAGGATTTCAAACGATGCGTTGAGAAATTGCGAAATTTCGTATATGTCTGAAAATCCAAAGTATGTTTTTACCGGATCATCGAACCTACGAAATTTCAAAAGTCCTAATTATTCTTCTAAAAATCTGAAAAAATTCACAAGCACTAATTCGGGCCTGAAAAGAACGAATCTGCAACCAAAAAGTATCAATTCCTGACTATAACGGAATAATCTCGCTCCTAAGTGCGATTCTTGCCAAAAAACACACAATTTCCACTTTGACGCGCCATATCTCTAGAACGGTCGATCCCTCGGACTCGATCGACACACAGATCGATTCCTCGTTCAATTTTCATCTAGATTGCAGAATTTCAAACGATGCGATGAGAAATTGCGAAATTTCGTTTATGTCTGAAAATCCAAGGTACGTATTTACCGGATCATCGAACCTACGAAATTTCAAAAGTCTTAATTATTCTTCTAAAAATCTGAAAAAATTCACAAGCACTAATTCGGTCCTGAAAAAAACGAATCTGCAACCGAAAAGTATCAATTCCTGACTATAACGGAATAATTTCGCTCCTAAGTGCGTTTTTTGCCAAAAAACGCACAATTTCCACTTTGACGCGCCATATCTCTAGAACGGTCGATCTTACAGACTCGATCGACACACAGATCGATTCCTCGTTCGATTTTCACCTAGATTGCGGAATTTCAAACGATGCGATGAGAAATTGCGAAATTTCGTTTATGTCTGAAAATCCAAAGTATGTTTTTACCGGATCATCGAACCTACGAAATTTCAAAAGTCCTAATTATCCTTCTAAAAATCTGAAAAAATTCACAAGCACTGATTCGGACCTGAAAAAAACGAATCTGCAACCGAAAAGTATCAATTCCTGACTATAACGGAATAATCTCGCTCCTAAGTGCGTTTTTTGCCAAAAAACGCACAATTTCCACTTTGACGCGCCATATCTCTAGAACGGTCGATCTTACGGACTCGATCGACACACAGATCGATTCCTCGTTCGATTTTCATCTAGATTGCAGAATTTCAAACGATGCGATGAGAAATTGCGAAATTTCGTATATGTCTGAAAATCCAAAGTATGTTTTTACCGGATCATCGAACCTACGAAATTTCAAAAGTCCTAATTATTCTTCTAAAAATCTGAAAAAATTCACAAGCACTAATTCGGGCCTGAAAAAACCGAATCTGCAACCGAAAAGTATCAATTCCTGACTATAACGGAATAATCTCGCTCCTAAGTGCGATTCTTGCCAAAAAACACACAATTTCCACTTTGACGCGCCATATTTCTAGAACGGTCGATCTTACGGACTCGATCGACACACAGATCGATTCCTCGTTCGATTTTCATCTAGATTGCAGAATTTCAAACGATGCGATGGGAAATTGCGAAATTTCGTTTATGTCTGAAAATCCAAGGTATGTTTTTACCGGATCATCGAACCTACGAAATTTCAAAAGTCCTAATTATCCTTCTAAAAATCTGAAAAAATTCACAAGCACTAATTCGGACCTGAAAAAAACGAATCTGCAAACGAAAAGTATCAATTCCTGACTATAACGGAATAATCTCGCTCCTAAGTGCGATTCTTGCCAAAAAACACACAATTTCCACTTTGACGCGTCATATCTCTAGAACGGTCGATCTTACGGACTCGATCGACACACAGATCGATTCCTCGTTCAATTTTCATCTAGATTGCAGAATTTCAAACGATGCGATGAGAAATTGCGAAATTTCGTATATGTCTGAAAATCCAAAGTACGTTTTTACCGGATCATCGAACCTACGAAATTTCAAAAGTCCTAATTATCCTTCTAAAAATCTGAAAAAATTCACAAGCACTGAATCGGACCTGAAAAAAACGAATCTGCAACCGAAAAGTATCAATTCCTGACTATAACGGAATAATCTCGCTCCTAAGTGCGTTTTTTGCCAAAAAACGCACAATTTCCACTTTGACGCGCCATATTTCTAGAACGGTCGATCTTACGGACTCGATCGACACACAGATCTATTCCTCGTTCGATTTTCACCTAGATTGCGGAATTTCAAACGATGCGATGAGAAATTGCGAAATTTTGTTTATGTCTGAAAATCCAAGGTACGTATTTACCGGATCATCGAACCTACGAAATTTCAAAAGTCCTAATTATTCTTCTAAAAATCTGAAAGAATTCACAAGCACTGATTCGGACCTGAAAAAAACGAATCTGCAACCGAAAAGTATCAATTCCTGACTATAACGGAATAATCTTGCTCCTAAGTGCGTTTTTTGCCAAAAAACGCACAATTTCCACTTTGACGCGCCATATTTCTAGAACGGTCGATCTTACGGACTCGATCGACACACAGATCGATTCCTCGTTCGATTTTCACCTAGATTGCGGAATTTCAAACGATGCGATGAGAAATTGCGAAATTTCGTTTATGTCTGAAAATCCAAGGTACGTATTTACCGGATCATCGAACCTACGAAATTTCAAAAGTCCTAATTATCCTTCTAAAAATCTGAAAAAATTCACAAGCACTGATTCGGACCTGAAAAAAACGAATCTGCAACCGAAAAGTATCAATTCCTGACTATAACGGAATAATCTCGCTCCTAAGTGCGATTCTTGCCAAAAAACGCACAATTTCCACTTTGACGCGCCATATCTCTAGAACGGTCGATCTTACGGACTCGATCGACACACAGATCGATTCCTCGTTCGATTTTCATCTAGATTGCAGAATTTCAAACGATGCGTTGAGAAATTGCGAAATTTCGTATATGTCTGAAAATCCAAAGTATGTTTTTACCGGATCATCGATTCTACGAAATTTCAAAAGTCTTAATTATTCTTCTAAAAATCTGAAAAAATTCACAAGCACTAATTCGGACCTGAAAAAAACGAATCTGCAACCGAAAAGTATCAATTCCTGACTATAACGGAATAATCTCGCTCCTAAGTGCGATTCTTGCCAAAAAACACACAATTTCCACTTTGACGCGCCATATCTCTAGAACGGTCGATCTTACGGACTCGATCGACACACAGATCGATTCCTCGTTCGATTTTCATCTAGATTGCAGAATTTCAAACGATGCGATGAGAAATTGCGAAATTTCGTATATGTCTGAAAATCCAAAGTATGTTTTTACCGGATCATCGAACCTACGAAATTTCAAAAGTCTTAATTATTCTTCTAAAAATCTGAAAAAATTCACAAGCACTAATTCGGACCTGAAAAAAAACGAATCTGCAACCGAAAAGTATCAATTCCTGACTATAACGGAATAATCTCGCTCCTAAGTGCGTTTTTTGCCAAAAAACGCACAATTTCCACTTTGACGCGCCATATTTCTAGAACGGTCGATCTTACGGACTCGATCGACACACAGATCGATTCCTCGTTCGATTTTCATCTAGATTGCAGAATTTCAAACGATGCGTTGAGAAATTGCGAAATTTCGTATATGTCTGAAAATCCAAAGTATGTTTTTACCGGATCATCGAACCTACGAAATTTCAAAAGTCTTAATTATTCTTCTAAAAATCTGAAAAAATTCACAAGCACTAATTCGGACCTGAAAAAAACGAATCTGCAACCGAAAAGTATCAATTCCTTACTATAACGGAATAATCTCGCTCCTAAGTGCGTTTTTTGCCAAAAAACGCACAATTTCCACTTTGACGCGCCATATTTCTAGAACGGTCGATCTTACGGACTCGATCGACACACAGATCGATTCCTCGTTCGATTTTCATCTAAATTGCAGAATTTCAAACGATTCAAAAATTCCAGGCACATCTTCAACTTCTTTAAAAAAAGCAGAACGTTGAGATAGATAATACATAATAAATACATGATAAACAGTGATTCATAATATTGGTTTTCCAATATGACATTCGTTAGCTAAACAAATTCACAGGTATATATATATATATATATAGTGTCCAATGAATTTTATTATTGTCTATTGACGATACCATCACAACCTTGAACAAAGTGCAACAAAGTTTATGATAATTACAAACGAGCAATAGCAACCTAATAAACAATTATAATTATTGAATTTAAATTCAGATCGAGCACCAAGGCTGTGATTCACCAACCGAAAAATAATAATATGTACCAACAAACAATAAATTTCGTTAGGAAGTCATAATGGCTCCTTATGGGAAAAAACCCTCAGGCGTGCATTGATATTGACCTTGTTGTAACAATTTGTCGATGATTTTGTCGTCGAAGAACCTCATCAAGTCGGACATTAGCAGACAATTACTTACTCGACATGAATTGTTGATCGAGTTGATGCGGGTTGTCATCCATAAAAACGTTTATAACGACACTAGAACTTCGCATAGACTTTGTATGCGTGGAATTAATCATTATTTACATCTAGTACAGGATCGTCACCAGAATTTTGAACCCCCGCCATAAGTTTTTGATTTTTGTTTTTTTTTTTTGGTAAAATATAAATTCCCTGTAGATTTTATTCATATAAAGATAAAAAGGACGTTCAGCGCCTGGAACAACGTACAATATTTCGAAAAATTCAAGAGATGCACATACTGGGTGGCCCAATGAAATCGAAACAAGGTCGATTTGACATAAATGTATTTATCAGAAAAAAAAACGCTTGAACTGGTCGATTTTCATTTCGAGGATGGAAAATATTTTGCGCATGTTTTCAACTTTTCAACTCCACCTCCGGAGGGGTGAGCTCCAACCCTTGAATCTTACCAACGCTTCATAGTTTTTGGAACTCAATGCAGTAGTTCTCGAGAAAACACGTTTATGAAATTGATCGGCTGACTTTTATTCCCTTTCATCAATATTTCTCATTTTGTAGTTAGAGCGATGTTCATCTAAGAAGTGCTTTGGATTTTTTTGTTTCAAATCCTGTCGTATCCAACATTACATAAAGTTCAGTTCCTCGATCTCTCAGTAAAATGCATACCTTGTTTCTTTTTCATTGGGCCACCTTGTAGTTGAAACCGTAAAAAGTTACTCTATCCGACTCGAGCATTTCTGTATACATAAATCATATCAAATCAAGAGTATAGTAGTCGTCACGATAATCTGCAATCGAAAAACAAAAAAAAATAGCCAACTATTGATGAACACATCAATAAAAAAGTCTGAAACGCGTGCCAATATTGTTCTGGAAGCCATAAAACAGTCGAAAATAACCCAAATCTACTACTATACATGAAAACGAGATTCATTCCGCGACACTTCTGAATTTGGTAGCCAAAGTTTTCTGATATTTTCCACGGATTTTCAGCCCTAAATGAGGAAAGTGGAGGAGAGAGCCAACGTTTCAGCAAAAGGTCCAACTTTTGCCCATCGAACTCCCAATGCGTTCCACTGACTTCTTGTCCTCTTCTCAGCAATCTGATCAACAGTGACTGCGTTCTCAGCAATAGGTAAGAAGCCGGAAAACAAGGTGACTGGTAATCCATGAATAGATCACTGAATTACATTATTTTTAGGATGTGTGTTTCACTTTTATTTTCAATATTCATATTTATGTCTCTCAAAATTCAGACGTTCTTCAAATCAAAAGAAAAGTCTGCACAGAAAATATTAAAAAAAGAGAGAAAAAAAGTCTAAATACAGTGAAAATGTCCGATATCAAAGAAAAAACTTTGAATTCAAAGAAATAAGTCTAAATTCAATGAAAAAAGTACAAACTGAAAGGAAAAAAGAAGAAACACGGCTGAATTCGAAGAAAAGTTACCCTAAAGCGAAAAAGTACAACTTCCAACACAAAATCAGGAAGAAAATTGGATTTTCTTTTGTCATTTTCATTTTCTTTTTCATTTCAGCAAAAAAAGTTTGAATGCAGGGTCTTAATTCGAATGAAATGTTACAAATTCAAAAGATAAAGTCTGAAAATAATGAAAAAAGTGTAAGCTCTAAAAAGACAAAGAAAACAGTCTGAAAAAATCGCCATAAGCCGAAAAAGTGCGACTAAAAATCAGGAAAAAAAAATAGATTTTTGAGGAGACTGATGGAGAAGAATGAAGCAAGCTCCCACTTTGTGTTGCTGCATCGACATTTCAGCGAAAAAAGTTTGAATTCAATAAAAAAGTCTCAATTCAAATGAAATATTACGAATTCAAAATTCGAAAAAAAAAATTCTGAATTCATAGAAAATGGCAAAAACAAGTCCGATTCCATAGCCCCCTCACTTCATATTGCAGCCTAGGCGATCTCGGTTGCGGGTACCAAGGCTCCGGCCTGGTTTGCTGCCCCCAAACCGGCGAGCCGACAACACTGCTGCCGACGTACGGCAACACCGCAGACGGCGCCAGGTGCGGCGTCAGCCAAGTGCAGGGGGAGGGCTACGAGGGCATTGGGGCCTATCCGTGGGTGGCCAGGGTCGGATTCAGAAGTAAGCACAAATAAAGTGAAATTAGAAAAAAAAAATAAAAAAAACAATTCACAGAAAAATGAAAATGTCCAACTTGAATTAGTTCAATTTATTCTCATGAAATACTAGAATTCAATTTATTGATAGCAAATGCTTATAAGCAAACAATCACTGCACAATGAATTGAAAAATATAACTGAAGCAAGAAGGATCGCACTCAGTCTGAAGAAATATTGACACAGATTTTTCAGCTTTTAATGGGATTTTCTCTCCTCGTTTCTAAAAAATAGAGAACAAGTTATTAAAAATTATTGCAATATAGTATTTGTAGTAAGGACAGATTTAGGATCTGCCCCAAAATGTCACTGCGCTTGAAATTAAATCTTTAGATACCTAAAAGAGAAATTCAATTTTTCAATATGTTTTCGGTTTTGACACTGAGAAGTGACAATTTGGCAGATGGAGGAATTCTTGTTACAAGGTGTTTTCATTAATTGATATCGAATTTTCCATTTTCATATTCAAGTTTCAGAAGTGGATGCCAAGTTCTATGTATATCAACTGAACAAGAAGCAATATTATTGTCTCCGTTCAGGAGAATGCAAGCAAACTCTTTGATTGTCCGTTTTTGGTTGTTGTCTTATTTTCCTATGATCTCAATATTACCCCAATCGGCCATATGTTGTCCATTTTCAGTAAGGATATGTTAAGCTAATTTTGATTTGTCAGTATATCAAATCTGTCCTTACTACAAATATATTGGAAAACGAGGAGAGAAAATCCCATTGAAAGCTGAAAAATGAATGTACCACCTCCTCGAAGAACTTACAGACAGTATTGACTCAGATCTTCGAATAAATAAATATAATAAAATAAAATCATAAATTTCATAGTTTCATGAATTATTTGTTTTTTATTGCACATCATCATAATTGTTATATTTAATATTCCCTTCTATAGATTGTTATACTTATGTATGATTTTTTTTATGTATTCCAGTAAACAACAAGTAGTCAACTTTTGTTTCAGATGTGCTGACGGGAGAAATCAAGTACCCTTGTACAGGATCGATAATCAACAACAGAATAATCCTTACGGCAGCCCACTGTGCCTTAGCAAAAGCAGATAATTTCAAACTGTGAGTATAGAAGAGACAAAGTTATTCGGAACGCAAAAAAAGGCAAAACGTTCGAAACTCGTCAATAAATCGGCCGTATTCGACAGACGCGTGTCGACCACCGCATGATTATAGCCGAGTTTCGACCACATCTTTTTGCACTCCACGAAACTTCATTTTTCTCTCCATCCACACTAAATGTCGATTCAGATTTTCGGTGCGATTGGGCGAATGGATGAGCGATATGGACATCGATTGCGGCGAGGAATTTTGCGGCCTGCCTCCGCAGGATATAGGAGTGAGTCACGTGATTGTCCATCCCGGATATCAGAAGCAGACTTACAGGAACAACATCGCTCTGTTGGTGACGAAAACGAAGATGAACTATACGGGTGAGCGAAAAAAGGTCTCGATGACAATGATAGGCGAGGTAATGCAGGCTAATGAATTCGACAGATCAATTATTTGTCCCATTTTAAGACAAAGAGTTCATATTAACTTGTGTGATGACCAAAGATATGATATCATACAGGGTGTTACTGAATAAGGGTACAACATTCAAGGGGGTGATTCCTCATCGAAAAAAAGATAGAATCTTTCATATAAAGAAACTTTATTGGATCATCCGATGCTACAGCCCCTTGAAGGGGGTACTTAAAATTTGTTCAACAATTTTTTTTCACAAGCACTGAAAAAGTTACAGTATTGAAATTAACCTGACATTTTCTACTACCAAAAAGACACTTAGCCAGTAATTTATTTGGTTCACCCCATGGTTGTAAGTGGTGGAAAATGCAACCCCTAAATTTTATTTGCAATGTAACTTTTTGTCTTATTATTTGTTTACCATTCGAAAATTTATTTCCGATAGCCTGTTTCATTCTGAACAAAGAATGTCTCTTGAATTTTTTGCCCAAAATAAACCAGTTCGCAGAAAAAAATCAATTCATGAACTACAGAGATAAATTGTTATAAATGCAAACTGGATTTATTGTTATTTTGTAGTAACTACCTGCATAAAATGATAAAGGCCTATTTGAAATTGTTCAACAATATTCAATAACAATGAAAAATAATATATTCTGATCTTTTCCGAATCTATTAGTTCCTCCATGGGCTGAACAGGCTTTAAAAAAGTTTCAAACCCCTTCATTGAGTTGATCGGCTGTACCAACTCGAATTATTTACCAATTTTTAATATTCAAACAACAAGTTGAACTGAGTCTCTTTGTTTCAACACACTTTTTCAATAGTGTTACTTATACAGGGTGAGTCAAAAATGTGTACCGAGCTTTCTGGGGGTGATAGAACATTGAAAAATAAGTGTAGTTTGGTGATTAAACTCATGGCCCAAAATGCATATTAAGGGAGATATATCCTTCCAGAGTTGATAAAATTAAAATAATTTCTCCGCATAACTTCTGAACGATGAAAGCCACCCGATTGAAATTTTGTGCATGAATGTATGTTGTCGAAATACATTTTTTCGTCACACTTCCATATTTCTGATATTGTTATAAAGGGTGTTTTCAGAGGGTGAGTCATGATTTTTTGTAGAAAACTTTTTTCCCTGTATTATATAACGATATTTCAGCAGCATTTGCATTTCCGAAGCACTCGCCAAGCATTAGAAGCATATCAGTTTGTTCAGAGAACGAATAACCTACCATATTTCTTAAAATCTCAGTTGATAATCGCAGTGATAAATGACACAGAAAAACCACACGAACAAATCGACTACAACAATGTTGACTCGAATGTTGATGACATGAACGTCAAAATTGAGAACAAAATTATTCATCATGGCCTGCTAAAATATCGTTATACCGATGAATCTCGCGATGAATAAAATCAATCTGCTGATATCATGTAACACACAAAAACTCAAATATCTCACGAACGGCTCAATTTTTTGAATTTGAATGAGAGTACCTTTTTCATGTAATTTTCTTCGCTCCATCAAATGCTCCTGTTTTTTCACAGAAAATAATACAGGGAAGAAAGATTTCTACAAAAAATCATGACTCACCCTCTGAAAACACCCTTTATAACAATATCAGAAATGTGGAAGTGTGACGAAAAAATGTATTTTGACAACATACATTCATGCACAAAATATGCATTTTGGAACATGAGTTCAATCATCAAACTACACTTATTTTTCAATGGTCTATCACCCCCAGAAAGCTCGGTACACATTTTTGACTCACCCTGTATATGTGAATCGACAATTCGACATTTAACATTCAGGTAAAATAGAGAGTGGCAAGTTCTCGAAGTGAAGTTAAAATAATTCAGTATAAATATTATAAACTCTCGTCTTCTTGAACAGTAAGTATTAACTCAAAATCAGAATTGATGCATTTCAGATCAGATATCTGTCAAATGTCGATTGCCATAGTAGATATTGACAGAATATTACAGTGTGTCGCATTTACATAGGTTGTAAACTTGTACTCGATGAATCTCACTAAAACAAATAAAGTATATCGTAGATATTTTTCGTGTATCTGGTTACAGATGAATGAAAAACCATCGTGCATAATTCCGCCTTTTAACAGGTGTCAATCGATAACTGGCACATTATTTTCTCATGAATTCACAACACCTATCTACATGACCTATCGAATTAGGCGAGAGTTTTTTCAACCCAATCAGGAAGGAAGTGGGCACTCATCATAGCTCAATTTTATAGACATATCGACCGATACGAAACGAATTAGTCGAATCACAACCATTGTCACGCTTCTATTTCGATCCGACTACTTTGCAAATTGGAAATGAATTCTGAAAAGCCCTTTAGCGCACGAATTCGACTGCTCTTAATCCCGTTATCGAAATTCATGTGTTCAAAAAAAATCTGAGGATCTGACAAGAATTCTGAAATGGGGATCTGAGAATCTAGTACAGTTCAATGCAACTAAAACTCAAGCTTGTATGTTCACCAAGAAGGCTGATCACACAATGCCCAATTTGATGATGTCGGGTACCACCACTGTTCCTATGAGGTCGTCAATATCCTTGCTGGGTGTCACCACCAACAGTGCTCTCTCATGAGACGATCATGTGAGGTCCATTGCGAAAACTGCTCCACAAAAACTCGGTTGTCTTTTCCGTGCGAAGAGATACTTCACATTCCAGCAACTGCTTATGATCTACGAAGCACAAATTCGACCTGTCCTGGAGTGCTGTTCACATGTTTGGAGCTCAGCCCCCAAACATACGGTAAAGCTCTTAGATTCAATTCAGAAGAGAGCTATTCGCCTAGTCGATGATACGCACCAAACACGCACCAAATCATTGACCTCTCTAGATCATCGTAGAAAGGTCGGCGATCTATGCCTTTTTTATAGGTACTTTCACGGTCGGTGCTCAACGGAAATATCATCTATTATGCCACCACGTGCGATTCCTAGACGAGCTCAGGCTGTTCACCCCTACACTGTCAGGCTCGAGACCTGTCGAACATCGCTATACCGAGCATCATTCATCAATAGAACGGCAAAGTTATGGAATTCTTTGCCTAGTGAAGTCTTTCCTGATGCTTACAAGCTCCAAACTTTCAAGAAAAATTCCAACACCATCCTACTCTCCCAAAATTCCACCGCTGGCTAACACGATGTTCCTCGTCGAACATTATAGGTTTCCCTTTCGTGTTGTCCACAGATAAAAAAAAATCTAAAAATATGGATCGCAATATGCAAATGAAAAATCTGGGATACTACCTCGATGTTAACCTCTATCATACAGAGAGTTTTATTGAATACTCGTACGCTATTCTACGCTTGTGCTTGAATTCTCTAAAATTACATTTCCAACACTCGTTACATAATATACTAATTTCAGTGACAACGCAGCCAATTTGCCTACCAGAATCATGGTCTGTCACTAGCAACAACGGACTTCTAGTAGGCTGGGGAAAATCTGCCAGTCAAACGTGTGAGTATCAACCTCGAAAGTTTTTCTATCAAAGATCATAATATTTTCCACAAGACCATATTGCATAAATGTATCTTTTTGATGCTATAAAAAGTTTCTCGATACAAGTATAGTTTTTTTGGAAAGTATGTTTCGAAGGTTAATTTTGCACTTATCATGCGATGGATTTTTTTTTTTTGGTACTTACGTATTTCGACCTCAGGAACCCGAATTTCACAATAAAAAGTGCGCAAACTTATATTTTTCGAGATATTCCAGGAAAAAGTATGAAAATTAACCTTTTTTCTTCGGCTCGCTTTGGGTAGGCATGGAGTTTCTTTTTTCGCACAGGATACTTTTAATACCTTCCTTGAACATTCGAGAAGTCAAAAAGAAGGGAAAACATCCTCGATTTGGTTGAATCAACGTTCTCTAGCATCTTGGAGGAAGGTGGATCCAGCATTTTTCATATGGACGGCGCTGTCAATTGAGAATCTACGTCAGAATCACTAGTTCTGTGAGTCAAAATATCACAGATTGACATTTGACAGCGCCTTCCATATGAAAGGAGGATTCATCAAAGATGCTAAAGACAATGAATAATTGAACTTCTTAGAGGATGTTTCTCCTGCTTTTTAGCTCCTAGAATGTATAAGGAAGATATAAAGAGTATTTGATGTGAGAAATGAAACTTCGTATGGCTATGGTGCCTACCCAAAACAGGCCGAAACAAGAAGGTTGATTTTCATACTTTTTCCTGGAATATCACGAAACATATAAATTTGCTCACGTTTTCATTGTGAAAATTGGGTTCCCGAGGTCGAAATACGTAAGTACCAAAAAAAATCAAAAAAAAAATCCATCGCATGCGATAAGTGCAAAATCACCTTATGTAAGTAGGATAAATCTATAAGTCATAGAAAAACCTTGACCGAGAGGTCAACATAAATTTTCATCTCTTCATAGATTGACTTATTCTTGAATTTAATTTGGTTTTGTTTCAGATGCGCCCCCTCAACAGCAAATTTTGCGTCTGCCGATAATAAGCCTTCAAGAATGTGTCAGGGTTTATGGAAGAACACTCCCTATATCGGAAGAACAAGTTTGTGCAGGCGGTGAACCAGGTGAAAAACTCCATATGTGTTTCTTTGAAAAAGAAAAAAATAGGTTTTCCAGATTCTCATTTTACATTTTTCAGGCGATATTTGTGGAAGTTTAACGAAACCGAGGGATCGAAATACGTAAACTGTTGAAATCTTTACAATTATAAAGATAAAAATTTGTGAAATCACCTTTTTTTGAGCTCATACACCAAAGAATCATACTTGAATCCTGGAAATACGTTGAAATACATTCTTTCACCAAATCTCTATTGCTTCTAGTTTCTGATATTCTCAAACTGACAGACACTGTGTATCTATTATGATTTTTGAAATACAGAAAAAGATATCAACTCTGTGGCGCATTGCTTTCCACATGAAAAAAAAACATTTTGTGATAAATTATTTGATGTCTCATCAGACCTCATACTGTACTAACACATAAAATAAACATTTAGTTGTCATATATGTATACATATGTGAAATTAACAACATATGATTATGATTGTAGGGAATGATGCCTGCAGTGGTTTCGGGGGAGCTCCCCTGCTAGTCAGACATGGAGAGACACATTATCAGGTGAGTTAGACCTATATTAATATACTGAAACACATTCACGATCACCTATCTAGATAGCACTGCATCGAATAGGAATGCATGTACCATTCTTACTCTTATTGAATCGTATGCCGTGTATAGGCAACCATCTTAGCATACCTATAATTTCTTGTGATATAAATTGTTGTTTCAGGTGGGAATATTATCTTTCGGCTCTGATCAATGTGGAGCTCCTGGAGTGCCCAGTGTATACACAAACATCAAGAAATATATCACTTGGATCAGGGAGAACATACCTCAAGTTTACGATAGTTGAAATGATCGGATTATGTGTAGAAAAAGTTGAGATAATAAAGAGTGCTTGGTACTCACCTCAGTAATTCCATCCTGGGTAACAATCGGTAGTGTTCATTGTAGCACACGAAGCACAATTCAAACGCGAAAACTAGAAAAAAAACGGTTTCAGTTTATTAATTTTCGAATACGAGACTGTTCATGACTCACACAAATTTAACGCAAATTGACATGAAGGTCAGAACGCAAAAAACGGATTACCTATCTAGGTGATCTGTGGTTTTACATTTGATTATGTTCTGCATAACATTTGTTTTTGATTGTATTGTAGCGAATTTTGGTAAACACATGATTTTATTTCATTCTCTCTCTTGATTGTTGCAAAAAAAAAATAACATTTCTGAAAAGGGAATGAAAGAGACCTTTCAAACGATATATCACAAGCATATCTTCCCATTTGAAAAACTGGGGTTTGTCATTCGAAGGTCAAAGGTAGTGATCGCATTTTGAAGTTGAAGAATATCAATTTAAATTCAACGTGTTTCGAGATTTTTCATAGATATGTATAGTTACCGAAACAATGAATTCATTCCGTTTGGCTTTTACACACTGGATGTGATTGAATCATCTGAAGTTTATAAGCAACTATCTTAACTCACCTATAATACCCTCCGAACAACAAACCCACCAATGATCGAAGATAATACCAAAGATATAGATATATTATATCATATAAATCGTGGTTCTAGGTGGAAATACCATGTTCTGAATCCGATCAATGTCGAACTCAAGTTTGGTAGGTTGAAAAAGTTGAAGTTATAGCGCTTGGTATCTACTCACCTTGCTCTCTTCCATAAGTTCACATCATTCTGGGCAACATAATGTAGTATTTACTGTAGTCCACGAAGCACATTTCAATGGCGAAAACCCAAATAAATTTTCAGTTTATTCATGATACGCGAACGTTTTGAATGCGAAACGATTTACGATCACGAAACAAACACAGGTCACGGAGCTCAGTGGAATTTTGACAGCAGTGTCTGATAACACTTCCAGCTTGACCGTTAGAGATAAGTTACCAACTCTGGTTATGTTATGTGAACCATTTAGAGAAGACTGGTGAAGTCACTGATGGTTTTTTGTTCCACCAAAACGCTAACGACATTTTCTGCTATAATAATAGCTTCGAAACTCTCCAGAAGATGGCGACATATCTGCAGATTTTTCTGTACAATTAGTTAGTGTTTTCAGTTCGTAATTACGCATTTCGATCATTGTTTAGGAAAAAAACTAACATCACTTACAGTTGATGGTACAATTATTTTTGTGTCGCCATCTAACGTAGGAATAAAATGTCATTTGGGCAGCTTCTTCGTTGTTCCCTACATCGTTCCCTAAATCTTTCATGCTTTCAAGCGAAAGAATACTACTGATATAAAATTGTATTGAGTGTTTTATTTAGTTCATCAGAATTATTCTTTAACAAGTTGAAAGAGTACTTCAGGGAAAATATGGAAGATGGAAATGGGAAAGGGAAGTTGGTATATATGAAATTAAAATAGTCATTCTCACGATACGGGCACGAAAATTGACGTTTCATGGATTCGATAGGGTTCTCGAAGTGCCACAGTTTTTGTACTGTCAAAATGACTTTGTGGCCTTGGAATGACTGGAGCCAAGAAGTGAAAGTTGCCGTTAAGTACAGCTACGAAGTGACTTTGACAGAAAAGTACAAAAATGCGCGTGATACTCCAATATAAGTTATTGGATTGATGAAACGCTAATTTTCATGTCAGTTGCCTGAAAAATCATGATGATTTTTTGCTCTGTAGAAAAGCTCCACTAAACATCCCTTTCCATTCACTCCAGCAAGAAAAAACAATACCATTATTGATCAGAGGTTATCTGTTATCTTCTGGATTGTCACCTGAAGTGAAAGGAAATGGTTAACAACAAATCCAATAAAATTTATGGAAACAGTAACATATCAGTATAAATAGTCAACAAACCATCAAGATCACGTATACAGTATAAAATTTATTGCTCTCAAGGATAAGTCCATAGATTAAAAATGACCCTTATCAAATATATAGCGTGTTTCGAATGTTCTCTACCTCTTGAGCTTGGCGAAACTTCGATGACTCAAATAGAAGAGAAGCACCTGTACAGGGTGGCCAAAATTTGTCGTTCTCATATGCTATCTCTGTCACCGTAGTTATAAAAAAACCGATATAGGTACGTGTGTTACGATTTTAGAGAATCTCAAAATGACACGGTATCTTCGATAATTGTCATGGTCACAGAGATAGTCCATGAAAAATGTCAATTTCGTCCAATTCGCACAAATTGAAAGTATAGTCATGGGTAGCTCTGCATTTGGGATATAATTATAGTAATTTTTCTCCAGCACTAAGCACTTTGATTTGTCATTGAAGTGTCACTACTGAAATATCAAAAGAGGAATACTAACATCATATCCCTCGTCAATGTCAAGTTGTGAAGCTTTAGCAATAAATGAAAGAAACAGATGTTGGACCCATATCCTACCACTAGAAGAAAAAAAATGGATCAATTCATGGGCTTCAGTGACTCCAACGGGTCTTGATTTAGTATTTTCGAAAGTTTATATCTAAGTCGAAACTATACTTATATACATACAATGTGAAACAAAAGCTATGCAGCTCAACCATTTTCGCTGTCTCATTCACTAAGCCTTATCTTTTATTGTACTTGGTCATAATACCCTTCGGAAATTGATTGAAACCCTCGCCTACTTCGGAAATTGCAGAATTTAGAAGAAGCAATTGAAAGACTGATCTCAAAACTACTCCTTAATCTCTTCTCGAGCCTATTTTAATAAAACCTGTTGCTTGTAGCCACTTAAGTTGCGTGTTGCCACCTGTGAATATCACGCATCAATGGTGAATATCACGCAATCAAATCCTTGCTAAGAAACCTAACCGTATTGATAATCTACTGTTGAAAATTGGATTTACTTTCTCCAAGGACTATTTCACTAAAAATGTAATTTCTTTTTCGGTACAGAATCATTCCTAGGTCTAGGGAGGGGGGGGGGCGTCTCAACACCTGCAGGATAATAAATTATCAAGCCTATTATGGATGATTTTTTGGAAATTTTCACTTCACTATACTGAACATTGAGTAATCTCTTCATGGGCCCGAGGATTTTTTGTTGGCGATATTATTATATTCGAAAATTGACAGGCGAGTATCACTTGTTGTAGTTTAAAATTGTTCGTAGGAATCATTCTGTACTCTTTCATCTAAAACTAAGAGAACTTGGTCATTTCAAAAACTACTGACTAATATTTACAATAATCTGAATAGAAATTTGAATTCAAGTGGCCATATTGATATTTTTGTTTCCGGACGATACGCTTTATGGTCGATTTTGTTTTTCATACCAGGAGTTGATATTCTGAGCGGACGTTATTCGAATTTCCGACATTGAACATTTAAATCGCTTAAATTATGACAATGACATCAATCGTATTTTCAAAATTTGGCACTTTCATCACTATCATCCAAAATCTTGGATGTCACGGGCAGATTTCGAGCTGGCCGATCGTTTTCGGGCAGTTCCAAACCAATTCGACCCATGAGACTCTAGAAAAAGATCATCGAATCAACCACGTTCATTCCCGAGGACATCAGAAACCTTGCATTCATTCGTAATCGTCCTCGGTGTTATCTCGTAGCCCCGCTTTGAACTCCGGAGGGATCTGCTTCCTATAGCAGTCGTCCAAGAAGTGCCCCATGCTCTCGTAAAGATGCCTCTTGACGCCTCCCAGACTGTGATTCTCGTCCGGATACACCTGCGGAATGCAAAATTCGACTTGATTGTCATCACAATCGTGATCGAAAAGTGCTTTTTCCTTTATTTTCCAACGTCCATGAAGGATATCCCATGGACGTCCAGGTTGGTGGCCTGTGGACATTCACTAGACGTCCATGGGACATCCTTCGGATAACCATCGGACGTCCACCGGATACCCACAACACCTCGAATGGATATACACTGGATGTCCGTTGTACAGGTATGTGAGTGGCCGACAGAGGGCGCTGGTCAAAGATTCCAAGTTCATGGCTGCTCCTACCCTACCTGTTGCCGGAAGAGGGTGCCGGCGTCCGCGAGAGCCTTCACCAGCGCCATCGACTGCTGCAAATGGACGTTGTCGTCGGCGGTGCCGTGGATGAGGTAGAACATTTTGTCCTTGAGCCGGTCCGCCTGGTGGCTGACGTCGGCCTCCTCGTAGCCCTTGTAGTTGTCGGTGACGTTGGGCAGGCCCATGTAGCGTTCCGTGTACGCCGAATCTGTGGGGGAAGGGAGATGTGAGAAGGGGGTTGTCTTCTTGTGTCGAAGATTCAGTTCATATAGAATTTGGAGATGCCTCGGAAGAAACATTATCGAATGCTGAGTTTGATGGTTGATCATAATGATTTACTGACTCTGAATTTGAAAAATATTGATTTCATGACATTTCATGTTCCTCGATTGTTTTGTTTTTGAGATTACTGAAACATATATTAGGTGATACAAGACGAAAATCTGGATTTCCGATGGATGTAGGATCGAGGACTTTTCCAGGTCATCATCTTAAACTAGTACTATTTACCATATAACTTCCAGTTAGTGACAGGCGATACCGCTATGGCACACTGAAACACTTTTTTCGGGCTTGCCAACGCCAAGGTTGCGACGAATCCACCGTAGCTCCAACCCCACACTGCCACCCTTCGTTTGTCTATGAAGTGTTGGGTATCCCTCAGGTACCTGCGAAACAAAATGTAGGCATTTGTGCTTGTGTCCTATGTTATAGTAAGAAAGGAAAGGAAGGCGGTTACAAAAAGAAGTTGAAAATGGTAGGGTTAACAAATTGTCGCCAGATTGACAGCTGACAAACGACAAGTGACAGCTGACCAATGACAAGTGACGGCTGACAAGTGATCATCGATAAATTGTGACCACGCTTGTTTCACTGCATTCTAATGCTGAAAGTCCAAGATTGCAACCAAAATTGTTCGAATTTCGACACTTCGAAAAGTTGAAAATGGTAGGGTTGAAAAATTGTCGCCAGATTGCGTCTCAACTGTATTAGTAGGCACACAGGTATCAATCGACTCGTTGTTAGCGCTTAGAAATTCAATAAGTTGTTGATGGACATGTCAAACTATTTATTTTGATAACCAATACCGCGATAATTGATACAAAAAATAATGAGTGAAAACAACTAGTGCATTTGTCGTTGTGACAGATGCAGCTAACTTTCGCAGCTGTCAAACTGACAATTGCACTGTGGCATATGCCATTCCTTATACATGAGTTGAATTGTCTCTTTTAAACTTCCACCATACCATTCGTGAATAAGGATTTTATGGTTAGTATCCTGCATTCCTCAGATTTAATCCTCGTCTTTGTCTCAAGTTATTCATATTATTCTGTAAAAAGTGTAATCGACAGCATTTTTTTTTCCATAAAGATCATCGTTATGATACTCACTCGGTGACTTCCAGCTGGTCGGCCACCTCGACGGTGCCCAACTTCCGGAACACCTTGTGCAGCACCCGGTGGCCTTGGCCGCCGGAGCCGCGGCCGTCGATCTGAGCAACGACGAGGTCTTTGCGGCCCGCCAGGTAGGTGTTCCAGTCGACGCGCCATCTGTCGGTGACGAGCTGCGAGCCTGGCCCACCGTACACCTGCACGACGAGCGGGTAGCGAGTTATCTCGTCCTCGCGCAGGCCGGGCGGCAGGTGAAGGCGGACCTGCGCGTTGTATCTGCACGAGTCGATCAACATAGTTTGTTCTATATGGGAAAAGAACGAAGAAGGCAGCAAAGTCAACTCACCCTCCGGAAATCTGCACGGGGAACGTCTTGATCTGCGGCATCGCCATACCGGCCACCCTGGTCCTCAGCTCCGTGTTGTTCTGCAGCCACATCAGCCGTCGCGGCGTCGGCATCGTCGTGCGATAGAGGGCGCTGCCGGGTATACCCGGCCCCAAACACTCTAGCACGTAGTAGGCCGCGTTCGGGCTGAAGATGGCGTTGTGGTACTGGCACGGCGGCTCCGTAGCCGCTACCGCTTGTTTCTTGCGTCTGCGTCGCGGCGCCGGCGTCGTCACCACGTAGTCCTCGTCGTCGTCCTCCCAATCGGCGGGTTTCACCCTGCAAAGCCACGGAATGGCAACTGACAGCTGACAAACGACAAGCGACAGCTGACCAATGACAAGTGACGGCTGACAAGTGACCATCGATAAATTGTCACCACGCGTGTTTCACTGCATTCTAATGCTGAAAGTCCGAGATTGCAACCGAAATTGTTCCAATTTCGACAATTCCACATTGAAAATAAGTGGATTCAGTTGCAATCTGAGAAAAAATAGTATTATAAAACCGCTCTCAGTTAGAACTCATTTCACTGACAGACTCAGCAAAGAGTGAAAAACAGTAAAGAGTATTTCAATCGAGGTGTGGCAGTTACCTGTATATATTTTCGTCGAGGGTCACGAAAGGGTTGACCTTGGGGGCTGGCAGTTTGACGCACGTCAGACAAACTGGAGGTGGTAACGAAGCTCCAGTTCTGGGAGGAACTGAGGTCACTCGGTATAGGTGAAGCTGAGTAGGTTTGCCTTCGGGGATACCCATGAAATATCTGAAATGGATAAGAGATTGAGCGAGTTTGTACGCTACGTATATTCTAGATGATTTTACACTGTTTTTACAAGTTATGTATACGGTGTATTTTATTACATCAACAGTCAAAACTAAATCACTGTTGACTTTTTTACTCGATTCACACACCATAAATTGTTATTCAGTTTAGTTGCACTCTTTTCTTGCTACAACCAAGTGACGGTGTGAAGTAGTGAGTCTACCTCTCGCTGCCAATCATAAACCCCAAAATTCACCTCACAACTACGGTCCAGGTCGTGACATATCCTGTGGGCTCCGTCTTGACTTCCTCGAAGTCGCGACAATATCCGTGAGATCAGGGTGTACCTACTACTAGGGGTGTGATAGAGTTCAGGTACTACTACTGGGTAACTCACATGACGTCGTTGGCGTGGTCCCACGCCAGGATCCTCGTGACGTCGTACCGGCCGTGCGTCAGCGGCACGGCTCGCTTCTTCGGGATGCTGACGGCGACGGCGTGCCGGAAGCTGCCGGCGGCGCCGTCGCGCACCGGCGCCACCGTCACGTAGTTGGCCGTGTCGCCGTTCGGCCCGAACAACGGCCCGCCGTCGCCGGCGTCGACCCACGCGCCGCCGGCGCCGGTCACCCGCTGCGTCTGTCGAACGAGAATCAAGCATTCATTCATTTCTATCGTGCGAGTATCGGTGGACGAAGGAGATCATGGAACGGTCATTCGTTCAACATGTGCGTCGGTTCTTGAACGGAAAATTTCCTCAGGCCTGGATTGGACATTTGAGTGGCCGCCCGGATCACCTGATCTGGCTCCACTGGACTTTTTCCTATGGGGTCACCCGAAATCCAAGATTTACCCTACCCAGTCTGAGTCCCTGGATGATTCGCGAATTTGGATCATAATTACACCAGAAATGTTGAGTTATCTACATGAATGTTCTAAGCATGGGAGTAAATGGTGCCCATTTCCAGCATTTAATAAACTCATTACAAAAGTAAATACGCTACCATTATTTTATTTGTCGTTTTATTATCTATAGGCGATATTTCAGGGTCAGATAGTACTCGATAAGATCTTCAAAATGAGGTATCGCGACACTCCTCCTCCCTATTCAAAATCAAGGGGTTGTGGTCATCCCCGTCAGGGGGTTGAGGTAGACGGGGACGAAGAAAGCGGACAATTTCTTCCCCCGTCGAATCAGAAATCGACGGGTAAGAGCGATTGTCCACATTTTCATTTTGAAGCCGGAAAATCGAGGTTAGACCACCCTGACCAATGAGATCCATTGATACACGAATTTTAGGTGATTTTGTTTTGGGATTTTCGAAGATTTCACTCAAGCATCGAGCTGAAAATTCGCCTCCGACCCACGCCTATCGAGCTTGGCACGTTTTCATTATAAATTGAAATTTGCGACCGATTTGCCAATTTTATCGCACCCTGGCTCAGGAGATGAAGAAGGCTGTGGCTCAACAAATATCACGGTACAATTATCACGTTTTGGAGAACGTTCAATGCTCAGTTAACACAGTATATTTGAAGTTTACTCAGGATTCCCACTAATCCAAGCTTCCCCACGATTTGAGGAATCTTAAATATTAAATGAGTCAGTCGAATTGGGTACGTAAAAAGCAAACACGCCGAAGCCTTCATAAGAAATTCATCTCGCCTACATTTCCCCAGGATCTCCGGACGCATTTAAATGTCGAATCGAGTGTTGAAAGCATTCCCGTGCAACTCCAAAAAGTTTTCCGGATGCCAGTTCCAGCTGACGAAACCGCGTTAAAGTTTCTGAGCTGGTCGCAGTTCAAACTTCCTGCGGTGGTAATTCGTTCGGAATTTCGTCACCGAAAATATCACAGTTTCTCACCGATATTGATCCGACATCCGTATATGCTGGTAGCAGTCTATACTTTCTCTACGACTCCAAAATTTGTCGCTTCATTATCAATATCAATCAATAAAAAGTTGCGATCCCTAGAATCTGAATGATGATTTTGTGGTAGATTTAGTATTCGATTTGAACTTACCTCTCTGCAGTCCCATTTTGGAGTGGAGCAAATCGATATCACAGACAAGTTTTGGGGGCGATTGACCCACACCACTGATATTTCAGTCGAGCTGATCCACGAAACAGACGTGAAATAGTGGTCACTGAAAAAAAAACAACGAAAAGCAAATGAGAAAGTATCTCAATGTTCTGTTTGAACGTCATACAAAGCAGTTCGGAAATTTGATACATCTTATTTGAAATATCACGTAACGAGAGTTGTGAATCAGATACTGGGGTGGCCCAATGAAAATGAAACAAGACCGGTTTGACGTAGTTATCGTTCTCAGAAGAAAAAAAAAAACGCTCCATCCGGTCGATTATTATTTCGAGTTTTCACCTTTCTCACTTCAAACCCCTCGGAGGGGTGAGCTCCAACCCTTGAATCTCAGATGGGATGAGAGGTCAAGTGATACATCATTTCGAAGGTAATCGAAATCTCTTACCAACGCTTCCTTGTTTTTGGAATTCAATGCAGTAGTTCTCGAGAAAACACGTTTATGAAAATCAATACCTAATTCATGAAACTAATCACCGAAAGAGTCTGCGATCAGTGCGGGTTCGTTTTACTTGAATCGAGAAAGCAATTAAAAAGGGAGACTTGCTATTGGAAGTGTTGATGCTAAGTAATTTTAACATGACCATGTATTTCGCATTGTTTACCTTCAGCACTTGTTACATGCGCCACACAAATCAAGATAATTACAGAGAAAGAAAGTTTACAAGTTTTTTCCCATGCAAAATTTGGTATAACTACGAAATAAAATCGACGTTGACTATAGACAGTTCAAATAGTATTTCAGATAGATTGCAGTTGATAGTTGAAGTTTAGTAGTGCCTCGATTAATGTTAGTACAAGTCTCTAGATAGAGAGAAAGTTCTTTCTTTCAAACGACATATCACAAGGCTATACTTAATAATAATAAAGAAATTATTCCGTTTCGCTTTCACACACTGTACGCAAATATAACCTTAAACATTCAAATCTGAATTTTGAAATCAACAGTGATAAACACAAACATATAACCAGACAACAGATATGTTTTCTCTCATGAAATGAATATTCTGATGAGGTTTTTATGTCGATGAATAAAAAATTGAAAACCATTGAATTTTGGCATTGGCCCTGATCTATTGCTGCATCTACACTCAGAATAATATTGATTGATTGTCTTTAATACCCAAGAAATATCACTGTTTATAATAATGAGGTGTACATATATACACATGAATAGAAAATTGAAGAGAGGTAAGAGAATATTTGTTCTTAATTAGAAAATAAAAAAAAATCTCCAAGATACAACCAAGTTCCAAAATATCAATGATAAGTATAAGTATTCAAATCAGAGATGATATTGATAAAATTAAAATGTTGTGATCAAGTATTTCTTGAGATTAGTTTTGAATCTTCTTGAATCGTGTATATTTGAGAGCTCATTAGGTAACGAGTTGTATAAAATTATTCCATCACGAAATATTGATTGTTTACCAATGTTCGACCTGAATGTATTTGCCCTCAAAGAATTCAATTGTCTAGTGCCATAATTATGGACTGTATCGACTTCAGTAAAAGCTATGTTTGATAATTCAAAATCAAATTTAGAAAATTTCTATGTTTGTATAAATTTACGGTTGGTTCCAAAAAAAGGTGAATTGAAAACGCATTTTATTATTTTGTTTCGCAATCTCATGAGTGGTTTCCAACGTGAAATATTAATCCAATCGGTAAAATTCCAGGCTGAAAATAACCGCAGTGATACAAGCCTACGGCCTGACGGTAAAAGATCTATTCGTTATAATGGAATGATATTTTATAACAAATTGCCTGCCAAATTGAGAAAAAATCAAGCTTCGAAAAATTCAAAGAAAAACTGAAACTGATTATATTATCATTATACTATAACATTTGAATACCAATCAGTTTGGATAATCCATTCATAAATTCACGATCATCAAAATGTATTGTGATCATTTTTGTTAATGTGAATATACAGGGTGAGTCAAAAATGTGATAGACCATTGAAAAATAAGTGTAGTTTGATCATTAAACTCATGGCCCAAAATGCATATTAAGGGAGATATATCCTTCCAAAGTTGATAAAATTAAAATAATTTCTCCGCATAACTTCTGAACGATGAAAGCCACCCGATTGAAATTTTGTGCATGAATGTATGTTGTCAAAATACATTTTTTCGTTACACTTCCACATTTCTGATATTGTTATAAAGGGTGTTTTCAGAGGGTGAGTCATCATTTTTTGTAGAAAACTTTTTTCCCTGTATTATTTTCGGTGAAAAAACAGGAGCATTCGATGGAGCGAAGAAAATTACATGAAAAAGGTACTCTTATTCAAATACAAAAAATTGAGCCGTTCGTGAGATATTTGAGTTTTTGTAGTTACATGATATCAGCAGATTGATTTTGTTCATCGCGACATTCATCGGTAACAAAATTTTAGCAGGCCATGATGAATAATTTTGTTCTCAATTTTGACGTTCATTTCATCAACATTCGAGTCAACATTGTTGTAGTCGATTTGTTCGTGTGGTTTTTCTGTGTCATTTATCACTGCGATTATCAACTGAGATTTTAAGAAATATGGCAGGTTATTCGTTCTCTGAACAAACTGATATGCTTCTAATGCTTGGCGAGTGCTTCGGAAATGCAAATGCTGCTGAAATATCGTTATACCGATGAATCTCGCGATGAATAAAATCAATCTGCTGATATCATGTAACTACAAAAACTCAAATATCTCACGAACGGCTCAATTTTTTGTATTCGAATAAGAGTACCTTTTTCATGTAATTTTCTTCGCTCCATCAAATTCTCCTGTTTTTTCACCGAAAATAATACAGGAAAAAAGTTTTCTACAGAAAATCATGACTCAACCTCTGAAAACACCGTTTATAACAATATCAGAAATGTGGAAGTGTGACGAAAAAATGTATTTTGAACAACATACATTCATGCACAAAATTTCAATGGGGTGGCTTTAATCGTTCAGAAGTTATGCGGAGAAATTATTTTAATTTCATCAACTTCGGAAGGATATATCTCCCTTAATATGCATTTTGGGCCATGAGTTTAATCATCAAACTACACTTATTTTTCAATGTTCTATCACCCCCAGAAAGCTCGGTACACATGAAAATTTGAGAGTGTTTTATATATTATACTGATCATTTTGTCAATACTATATTAGTAATTTGTGACATTCTGTGTTTTCTGACATGACCTATATCATTGTAATGATCTATTGGTTCAATAAATATTCTATTCTATTCTATTGAGTAACGACTATTCGATTGTTTGATCTTCAATTCGTTATTTCATAATTTTCCCTGTTGAAAACATGTATATCGTTTCATGGGAAAAATAAATATTATCATCATCATAATTGCAGGTGAAGGAATCGACAAAGAGACTGACCTCCCGGCGAGCACCGGCGGAGGCAACACCCGCTTCTTCTTGACGTTGGACGTGTCGGCCAAGTCGGCCACGGTGAGCGTCACGTCGGGGTTCCTCGCGCCCGGTCGGGGGTACCGCAACGACCGTATGTCGGGGTACGGCCTGCCCTCGCTCGACGAGCCGTACCACGGGAAGCGCACCTCCTCCACCAGCGTGTCGTTGAACGAGGCGAAGACGACCATCAGCCCGTCCTTGGACATCCAGATGGCCGAGTTGCCGCCCAGGATCTCCTCTGGAACCGAGAGGATGGCGTGAACTTCGATTTTGTATCGTATCGGAAATGAATGTACTAGGTACTGGGGTGTCGCAGAAAAAATATCAGAATTGGTAGGAAAAGTTAACCAACAAAGTTGTGGTGAATTTTCGATCGACTCTGGTGTTCCTCGAGGCAGTGTTCTAGGCCCTTTTTTTTATCTGTGGACAACACGAAAGGGAAACCTATAATGTTCTCGAGAAACATCGTGTTAGCCAGCGGTGGAATTTTAGGGAAGAAGGAAGGTGTTGGAATTTTTCTTGAAAGTTTGGAGGTTGTAAGCATCAGGAATGACTTCACTAGGCAAAGAATTCCACAACTTTGCCGTTCTATTGATGAATGATGCTTGGTATAGCGATGTTCGACAGGTCTCGAGCCTGACAGTGTAGGAATGACCAGCCTGAGCTCGTCTAGGAATCGCACGTGGTGGCATAATAGATGATATTTCCGTTGAGCACCGACCGTGAAAGTACCTATAAAAAAGGCAAAGATCGCCGACCTTTCTACGATGATCTAGAGAGGTCAATGATTTGGTGAGTGTTGTATCATCGACTAGGCTAATAGCTCTCTTCTGAATTGAATCTAAGAGCTTTAGCGTATGTTTGGGGGCTGAGCTCCAAACATGTGAACAGTACCAGTCCAGGACAGGTCGAATTTGTGCTTTGTAGATCATAAGCAGTTGCTGAGATGTGAAGTATCTCTTCGCACGGAAAAGACAACCGAGTTTTTGTGGAGCAGTTTTCGCAATGGACCTCACATGATCGTCCCATGAGAAAGCACTGTTGGTGGTGACACCCAGCATGGATATTGACGACCTCATAGGAACAGTGGTACCGACCCGACATCATCGAATTGGGCATTGTGTGATCAGCCTTCTTGGTGAACATACAAGCTTGAGTTTTAGTTGCATTGAACTGTACTAGATTTTCAGATCCCCATTTCAGAATTCTCGTCAGATCCTCATTTGAAGCATCAACCTGTCTTCGCCTTGCACCTCTGGCCTCGTTGGATGATATAGGAGCTCTAGAGGAAAAGGCGGAATGAAGTGAACTATCATCCGCAAAGCTATGAACCGGGCTGGAGGTCACATTCAACAAATCATTGATGTGGAGCAAGAACAAAGTTGGTGCCAAGACAGAGCCTGATTCTCTTATTATTCATTAAGGACCTACCTCAGCATATAGTTCTAGTTCAATTATGGAAGAGCTAATTAAAAAATCAACTAATGTTCTACAACAATTTGATAACTGGTGCAAAAAAACGCCTGATTATAACCTATTCTGAAACCGTTGCTATTCATTTCTCAAAATCTCAGACAGAAAGACTCGACACTGAATAACTATACATGAATAACTACATTTTATGATATCAAATGAATTAGAAAAGAAAGTAGATGAATATTCCATGGTATTGTTGATACATGGAAGAGAAAGTTCGTTGAAATCATAAAAATTATTTCCTTCATTATCAAAATCATAAGATAAGTTATGTAGTTTGGTCATATCCGTGTTCAATAACTCGTTCCAATAGTGTTATAGTATACATCATTCATTTGTTTGTTTAGAATTGTACTAAATACCTTCAAAGTCGGCTTTCAACTTGAAAAAATGTAAATTGTTTCATTATTACTATTACATTATAATTTTGTTTGATCACCCTCACCAAAGCAAGATGGTCTTGCTTCTTGTGAAGGAAGAATGTGGGAAAGGAAAGATTTCAACCAAAAATTAGTATCTTGAATGAATGTGGCTATGAAATCATTCCACAAGGTGTTTCAAAATTAGGGTTGTATAACAAACTTTTGATAAACCCTTCATAATAATGACCAATCCGCCATCATCAAACGAATTATGCATAAAAAAATATGCATCAATATGAAAATTGTGAAAAACTCTAATTAATGGAATGTCAATGATGGTTAATTTCAGAAATTTCTGAAGCACGCCGTATACTACCGCACTAGCACTAACCTTCATAGAGCCAATCTGGTACTCCATGACTAACCACTCCTGGTACTGCGTTGTGAGTTATCCGGTATCCAGTGTGAGAATTCGGACTTTTCCTGTAGTAGATGTTGTAGTCTTGCACCATGATAAGACCCTTTCCCTTCGGTGCCCATTGGGCCAACAACAAAAAGGGATGATCGTCCTCCTCTGGCATGGGTCTCAGTGGGAAATCGTTGCTAAAAAATTTAATAGAAAATTAGTTCACGACTATTATGGTGGAAGTTGCAATGAGGCAGAGAAAAAACATCAGAGTTTAAAAACTATTCAACTATCAATGAGAAATGTAGGAGATTGAGAATGAGATCCATAAATAGACGAAGGAATATTCATTGCCAGTTTTATTTTACGTGCACCCGATGAAGAATCTGATTTATTAAATGATTTGGAGTAACTATTATATCCATATTTATAGCCGGATATTGAGGATGACAGTTGTATGAATCTTTGAATAACTCTTGAAGAAATTGGAGATAAATGTTAAATACGGATAGTTTTTTAAATATTCGTAACAAATGAAACGAATATCCAATATTTCCTAGAAATACATTATACTGGGTGGCCCAATGAAAACGAAACAAGGCCGAAAAAAAAAAAACGCTCGAGCTGGTCGATTTTTATTTCGAGGGAGATATAGTTTGTGCATTTCTTCAAGTTTTCCACTTCAAACCCCTCGGAGGGGTGAGCTCCAACCCCTTGAATTTCGAATGGGATAAGGGGTCGAGTGAAACATCATTTTGAAGGTAATCGAAATCTCTTACCAACTCCTCCTTGTTTTTGGAATTCAATGCAGTGGTTCTCGAGAGACACGTTAAATAAATGTGAAAAACGATAAATGAATGTGCAAACAAATTCATGTTCTTTGTTTGGTATCTCACCCTGCACGTTTAAAATCACTCAATTTCGCCAGATGTGCCAGAACTGGTAGAAATAAAGTAGGTATGAATCTATCACATTTCGTATGATTTATGCATCAAAACGAATACCTAACCACTTTCCCCGAATTCGCTCTATATTTCAAAAATACGTCGAAACAAATACGACATTCGTGATGATTTGGGTAAAAGCTTCTCGCGATACAGTCATTAGTATATTTTATTCAATATGAAAGTTCGTGACTTTGCTGAATCAGTCACGAAAATAACGGTTTTTTTTTATTTCTCCCGTTCAAACAACTATAAACTCGATTCTACCCATGAAATTAGCGTGCAACCTCCCTTGGGGCCAATATCGATTTAGTTATTATTTGATAAGTATGCGTACATTCTGCGCCAGGATACAATATTTGTCTTGCTCGCCCTGAGAAGATTATCCGTATAAATATGTACTTCCACTCATTCGAAATACTTGACATGCTTAAACACACGATTCAAAAATATAGATACAGAGATTTCAATAATTAATTTCTTGAAACACTGTCACCTTTTTGGACTGAACATGAATAAAAATAAACACGTTGGTGACAAGTTTCGAGTGAAAACAGTGTTGAAGGCAGAAAATACAGTGAGATCGATTTTGACTCATACAAAACCGAAAAATGAAGAACAATCATCAAAAAATTGTATTCACAGTATACCATGTGTTTGTGGAAAATATTATACCGGTGAAACCAGCAGGCCTCTATCAGTAAGGATGAAAGAGCATAAGAACAATACAAAGAAAAGATATATCGACAAATCAAAATTAGCTGAACATATCCTTACTGAAAATGGACAACATATGGCCGATTGAAGTGATATTAAGATCATAGGAAAAGAAGACAACAACCAAAAACGGAAAATCAAAGAGTCTGCTTGCATTCTCCTGAACGGAGACAATAATATTGCTTCTTGTTCAGTTGATATAGATAGAACTTGGCACCCACTTCTGGAAATTGAATATGAAAATGGAAAATTCAATATCAATTAATGAAAACACCTTGTAACCAGAATTCCTCCGTCTGCCAAATTGTTACTTTTCAGTGTCAAAACCGACAACATCTTGAAAAATTTTTCAAAGAGAAGAATATTTTAATTGTGTTGAGAACGGGAGCAGATTCGTTCCCGAAACGTCCACCAAGATAAGTAGACGTTTTATTCTTATCAAATATATTTGTATTTCCAAATTTTTTTAAAAAAACAAGGTGTCACTGACAAATAGAGAATTTCTCTTTTAGGTATCTAAAGGTTTAATTTCAAGCGCAGTGACATTTTGGGGCAGATCACAAAATCTGTCCTCACTACAAATATATTGAAATAATTTTTAATAACTTCTACTCTATTTTTTAGAAACGAGGAGAGAAAATCCCACAAAAAGCTGGAAAATGAACCCTCAATTCGAGAACAAAAGTCACTAGTAACGTTTGATTCAACCGGATGATCATATATCTCTTATTCCTCAAATAGACACTATATTTTTTCAGTTTTCACACTGTGTATTTCATATTTGAGATGAGAGCAGAAATTCACATGTTCATTAAATATGACAGTTAATTGTTCATCAAATATCGGCAACAAATATTGAACGAATAAAACTTGGGGTGGTTTTTTGAGGGTTGAATAATCGAAACAACGTTTCACTGGTGCAATCAGAAGGACTAGTTGATGCCTTTAAAAACATTTTCGATTCGACTTTCTATCTTTTCGAATAACGGAGATAATGCTCGTTACAATGCCACAGATCGCGTTAGCTCATGAATATATACCCTGTATATCGACTCGGCTCGTCTTGAAGGGCCCCGTATATGAGATCACATCTCGACAATTGCTCAGCGCAGAAAGCAGGCCGAGCACGCAAACATTCAATTCAATCGCAATCGACGCCATGTTAAATAGCGGGACGGCGAGGGGTGGCAAGGGGTGCGTCTGACGACCTACTGAAAGGGGCGAAAGGGATAACTCACCCAGTTTGGACGTCGTACACGACGTACTGCGCCAAATAGGAATGCCTGAATAATTTCTGCACGTTCACTGCCAGCAACAGGTACCTCTGGTCGGCTGACAGTTGAAATCTCGACGGGTTTAGTCGCAGCTGAAACGCCATTATCGATTTTTCCTAATGTATCACCCCGCGATCATGTTTTTATTTATTATTTTATTCACCCCATTTACTCTACTTAATAGAGTACATTCATAGTAGTAGTAGTAGTAGTAGATCTTTATTCAGTAGAGGAACCTAATTTTTCTTTTATAATTGCCAGTTTGAACTAGCAATTAGCACTAATTGTCAGTTTGAACTAGCAATTATGGCTAATTGCCACTTCAAATTGGCATTTATCACTAATTGCCAGTTTAAACTTACCTAATTGTCAGTTTGAATTGGCATTTATCCCTAATTGCCAGTTTAAACTGGCATTTATCCCTAATTGGCATTTATCCCTAATTGGCAATTATGGCTAATTGCCAGTTTAAACTGACACTTGGGGCTAATTGCCAGTTCAAACTGGTAATTAGGGATACATGCCAGTTTGAACTGACAATTATGGCTAATTGTCAGTTTGAACTGGCAATTATGGCTAATTGCCAGTTTGAACTAGCATTTATGGCTGATTGCCAGTTTAAACTGGCAATTATAAAAAAAAGTCATCATGTCTGTTCAGCGCTTTCGTAGACTAACACATACAACAAGTAATAAAGTAAAATGATGTAAGATGGTAAAAAATGTATATATGTGTAAACTATATGGCTTCTATTGAATACTCAATTCATATCATTGAAATAACAATACCATATGTAATAATTAAGGAAACCTGATATGCCCGAAAAAAATCTGTTTGAAGTTCAGAATGATGTTAGTATCAACGCTATCAACGCTAGATTTGAAACTGAAACATGGAGGTTGTAATTCTTCGACCAGCATATTTACTATTGGAACGTATCGGCCACATTTAAAAATATTTGGCTTACCACCATTTTTGTGATTTTTCCAATTGAGATGATTTTGTTTCATTCACAAACTAGAGGGTACTAGAGGGATGAAAAAAGTCTGAAACACGTACTGGTATTGTTTTGAAAGCCAAAAATTCAGTGGAAGATTTTTGATAGCTGCGTCTCTTTCATATAGGGTGATCCATAAGATCACGAAGTTGAACTGAACGATATAAAGTTCAGAACTTTTCGTTGATCACAGTGTTGAACAAAGCAACATCTGAAACCTTTTCAGCACATTGACTTCCTCCAATGAAAGAGACCAACACTCGAAGAACTGATACACATACTAGGGCATTTTTTCACAGTTCTCTTGGCACTACATCATATCGATTAGGGCACTATGAGAATTAATCTTGCGAAAGAGATACAAGCATATGTGTCGGTAAAAGGATATTATGGCGGTTTATCGTAAATTGCGAACATCCGGACGAAGAATTGAGGTGTGGCTTTGTTTTTTTCACTCACGTAGGTATGATTGGACATGATTGTTCTCATTGATAGGTTGTGAGCATTCAAGATGCTTATCCCTCCCCAGTGGTCCTTCAGGATGAGTTCGTCTCCTGGAAGAAATGATTGCGTTCACAAAAATTTTACCATTTCATAAAATAATGACACTTTCATAGAAACTTGTGGATATGACAGTTTCTTGAAAGTGAGAGCAATATACCATAATTTAGCCACTACTACAACTAGAAATAATCTGACACTTTTTGAACACGTTCGATCCGAGAGGAAGATAAAAATATGACTTTCATCATGTATTTTATTTCAATATATTTTTTTTGAAACTCGCAGAGAAGATTTTCATATATTTTGAGACAATTGGCTATTTCAAGGAGATGAGATGTAACCAGTTCGTACAAATATGACCGTTTTACTAGAATATGACCATTTCATAAAAATAGTAATTTTATGCAAATATGACCATTTCATTGGAATATCACTACGTCAAATGATAAACCGTTTCATAAATATGACTATTTCATGAAGATGACTCATAAAAATATGACCGTTTCATAAAAATTATAACTGTTTCATGAAAATATGCCTATTTCATAAGAATATGACAGTTTCGAAAAATATGACAGTTTTATAAGAATATGACAGTTTCTAAAAATATGACAGTTTCAAAAAAAATATGACAGTTTAATAAAAAAATATGACAATTTGGTGAAAATATGACCGTTTCATAAAAATTATAACTGTTTCAAGAAAATATGCCTATTTCATAAGAATATGACAGTTTCGAAAAATATGACAGTTTTATAAGAATATGACAGTTTATAAGAATATGACAGTTTCAAAAAATATGACAGTTTCAAAAAAATTTTATAGTTTTATAAAAAAATGTGACAATGAAAATATGACCGTTTCATAAAAATTATAACTGTTTCATGAAAATATGCCTATTTCATAAGAATATGACAGTTTCGAAAAATGACAGTTTCAAAAAATATGACAGTTTCAATAAATATGACAGTTTTATAAAAAATATGATAATTTAATGAAAATATGACCGTTTCATACCTGAGATCCAGGTGCCGTTGAAGCGCAGCGGCTGGAAGTCGTGTCCGAGGACGTCGTGCAGCGAGAAGCGCGCCCCCTTGACGCGCGGACCGTCGTCGGGCGGCGTCAGCAGCACTACCGACGTCACGATCAGCGCCAGCACCACCACGATCACCAGCAGCGCGATCAAGATGCCGCGCCAGTTGCGCTGAGTCGTGTTGCTCGACACCAGCTGAACGAGAAAATTATCTTTTTCGAAAATGCGTTTGTTCGTCCATAAAGTTTTATAAAATCACGACTATTTCACAAAATCATGACTATTTTATAAAATATAGCGATGAATGGATAATAATGACTTAATGAGATCACTTTTCGACTTGGACTATCGAGCTAGTTGTAGAGAAACTTTTAAGAAACACTCAATTTTAACTGTCTCTTCTATTTACATCATGAAGTGCGTTAACTATACCAGAAAATATCACAAAAATATCACATATCACTTTCCAACTGCAATCTGATATACATGACTACAACACAAGCCAAAAATCTCCCTTTACCTCCTCACAAAACAAGTATGTTTCGCAAATCTCCCGTTTACAAATGTATTATTTTTTACAACGCTTTACCAGATGGCGTCAAGTCAAAACCCACTTACAATTCATTCGAGATTGGTGTGATAGCATTCTTCCAACAAAATCCTTTTTACTCCATCAGTGAATTTTTGTTTCACCATGTTACATAAGCAGCTGATACTATTTACATATCAGTAATCATTGTACCATTTCGTTGTTTGACTTACCTTCTGTACTGTGTATGTTATTCAAGGTGAATAAATTTCTATTCTATTCTATTCTATCGATCATTTAATGAAATCAAAATAGTTCATCCATTTTATACCATTTCATGACATTATCAATTCAAAACAAAACCACGACCATTTCATACAAATTGCAACCATTTATTAGACTTGTGACCATTTGAAAAAAATCATGACCACTTGAAAAAATGATGACCATCTCTTGAAATCATAACCGTTCCATAAACTCATCAAGATTCTATGAAATCATGACGATAATTTCATAAAATCATGACCATTTCCTCAGAACTTTGATCATTCCAAAAAAGCCATTACTGTGCCAATTTCTTAGATAATTTTCCGATATCCGGCGATTTTCTGATATAAAAAATATTGAAATATCGTAGGAAGTACTCAGAGCAAAAGAGGTTAGTGCCAAGAAGTTTGAGTGAGTACTGACAAATGATGAAATAATTTATTCTCCTAGTTTTATTTCTCAATTCACTAATTTGAATTTTGTGCTATAATATGTTGGACTAAAAGCATATTTTGACTGCAAAATGTTTTTATCTATATCTGATGAAAACGTTATGTTGTATCGAATTGAAGTCAAGAAATATTATATGGTAGTAAATTCATTCGAATCCATTCTACGTGAATGCAACGCGTCAAAATATCGATATCGCCGGAAAATACCGCATGAAAAATCATTTCCGTCACTCACCTCGTCGTCGAAGGGATCGTGGTCGGCCATGCCGCGCAAAAACTGGCCCCGCGTCGGAAAATCAGCTGGCTCGAACGTCCGGAAAAACAGCGGATAACACTCTCGATGCTGACATGCCAACTGGTAGCGTCGCGACGATTACTCTCGTCCGATTAGCGCCAGTACGCTCGCTCATAAGCGGCAGCGTGATTGACTGGAAAAAAAATCGGAAAAATACAGCGCGTCACACAACTAGTGTGGAAATTTTCGGCACGAGATGATATTCACCACGAGCCGAGGAATGTAACGTAACGAGTCATGTACACTATTTTTCCTACGACCATAAAACCAAGTTCCATCCATGTCCATTGAAACTTCACGAGAAACTCCACTCTACCGAGTAGAGGTCAACGTTGTTTCGTTGTTTGATATTGTCATAAGTCATAAGTATGTAGTGTGAACGATGAATATAGTTTCCTGAACATTTCTGACCTTTCCTTCTCGAATAATATAGTAGATTCATAATATCCACTGAGATCGAAATCATGAAAGGGAGGAGATGATGGTCACATTACCAGACGCATCTCGAAGAAGGAAGGAAGCTAGTGGATTGAAAGATTAGGATTCAAAATCAATCTCAAATGTGAGTAATCTGTGATGATACCATCAGCAGGAAAATTTCCAGGTGAAACATCATTATATTCATCAATCACTGCCCGACTGAATCCATAAAGCTATGATTTATTAAGGAACATAAGGATGCGAAATCAATTTAAATATACATGAGTCGGTTCTCGAACATTCCAGACAGCAACGAGAAAGCTTTCTTCCACTCAACCGATATAGAAGTCGCATGACCAATAACTGAGATTAAAAAGGGGGCATTTGAAGTGAGACACTCTGTATATGGCTTCGAAGCTTCATGACCGCGGACGGATCAGTTATTGATTGATCTAAAAGCTAACAGCTTTGGCGTTTGCCTACCCTACTACACTCTTTATGAACTTGAATGTTTTTCATGAGTATTTGATGAGGGTGCTTTTTACGTTGACGGTGTTGCCAGATCGCTCAATGAAAATTTTGTTCCGGAAATAAACACAACCTCGGTGAGACAATATAATGAATCATTCAATCAAAATTGAAAAAAGTTCGTATTCAAACAACGCCAACACAACATTCCTTATAGATGAATAGTAGCTCAATTTCAACTGAAGCTGCAGTAGGAAAATGCACAGTTATTAAAAATGATTTTATTTGTGGACGATTGAACACTTCTTATTATTTAGGTTGGCATTTCTTGGATTTATAACAACTTTTGAGTGATGATCTGGATCCAACTATGGACATAAGATTTTGATGATTTGAATGGCCTGTCATTTTAGTGATTTGCAAAACACTTACTGAAGCTTCCGCTCTTAATTATACGATGTCTGTTTCCTTTTTTATAATAATCATATTTTGATTTTCAAACGATCGACTGATGGATTGATGTTATTTGTTGAAAATTTTGTGACTATACTACTTGTAGGTATATGTTATCATATATATTTTATACTGTAAATTGTGAATATTTTCATTGTATTTACAATGGTTGTATGTAAACTTTTTTTTTATATTTTATATTTCATAATTTTTATTTATACAAATTGACCTATTTTTTGAGCTTTGCTTTTGCTTTTGATTGATTTTGATTGATTGATTGATTGAAGGAGTTTGAAACGGTTCATCAAATTGTATTCGAGTCAACCTGTAGGAGAGACATCATTGTTGCATCATTTCTAAAATAATAAAAAATACAATGTGCAGCTTCTCATTCTCTCCACGCTAATTCGAAATGGAATGGAAAAATTTCTCTTGCAATCCTTTTACAGTGTTATCGTCCCGTAAATTCATCATTTTTATAATTTCTTCCATAGCTGAAGCAATAGCACTTGTTTTTCTCTCATCTGGTTTGCTTCGAAATCAAACATTCTGTTGAATTCATTGAAATAGATTTTCTGAATACATTTTGCAGTAGTGTTCCAGACAGTTTTTATAAAGTAGTCTTTGAAGTCTGTTCCATCTTTTTTTCTTCAAATTATAGATCCAGCCTTTCATCAACAATAGCAATTCCATCAACTGGCGTATTATTGGTTTCCAAATTATACTTTTTTCTCGGAGCAAAATTGCAAGAATCGATTCCATATTGAGGTTTTAGTTTTCATCGTATTCCTAGGTACAGTATATTCCATACCGCTGCTTTTATATTTTCTTCAGTCACATTGCCAAAGAGATTCATTGTTGGAGAGGAAAATATGAAGAGTAATTAAAATCAATATTTTGTAAAAAAAAGTTGTCTGACGTTTATTTGAGCGTAACTGTCAAAATTAGAGTCTCGTTATCATGGAGTAACAACATGTCAGTTGATAATTTTCAGTGGACAGTTGACAAACAAATATGTGGATTACCAGCTGTTTTTCATTATTTGGTCTTGAATTCACTATTTTCACACTCGGATAGTAAGAAATGTTATTGTCTCCGTTCAGAAAAATACAAACAGATTCTTTTATTGTTTCTTTGGTGTCAGTAGAGGGATATTGTAGCTGATTTCGACTACGTATCGTATAGTATTTTTATATTATTCTTCCATCCTTACTCATAGATAATTTCACCCTTATAGTATTTCTCACCAACACATACTGTTAATATAATTTTTCGATGTTAGTTCCATATTTTTTGGTTTTGCATCAATTAGAATTGATCTCATTATATTCATATCCAAATCTATAGAAACAAACATGAATTATCCTTTATCAACCTAATATGGAAAATATTCAATTTTTTTCATTTTATTCTCTATCGAAATGCCGAACACTCTTTATTCGTAGTGTAGTAGAATAATATTGAACCAACTATTACTACCCAGTTGACGACTGATTAATTTTCTTCTTCGATTGTTGCATCTAAGCATAGGCATGACCCAAATTTCCCCATCAAGAAAATCAACAAAAGAGACCGCATGACTTTCCCGAAATTATATTGTTCAAATCTCGAAACTCTGTTCGTCCATATATCGGTCCACTCACCGATATCCAGAATGCCCATTCCACAGTCGCTGGAAACACTCGTGCGCGCAAACGGCGATTGTCTATCGACGTCGCGACGGCGGCGTCGTCCGATCGCGGTGGCTGTGCTACCTGGACTGGCCGGACCCCGACGAGAGGCCCGACAGGCGCATGCGCTGGACCGCATTCTCTGCCATCGTCTCAATCGCCAGGGGCGCCTACACCAAGTCTTCGGTGGCCCTGCTGTGCGGGAAACCCAATTTTCCTGCTAAAACAATGAATTCGATAACGTTTTTTCCATGTTTTTCTATCGAAGTCGTACAAAAGTCATCGAACTAACGTTATTCCAACGTTATATATCGAACGTTAGCTCAACGTCAACAGAGTTACGTTTTTATGACGTTCATTTTACTGCACAGGAATGAGACTTCGTTCGGTCACGTTTTCTGATGTTTTTGATCGAAGTCATTTGGAAGTCATCAAGCTAACGTTATTCCAACGTTACATATCGAACGTTAGCTCAACGTCAACATAGTTACGTTTTTATGACGTTCATTTTACTGCACAGGAATGAGACTTCGTTCGGTGACGTTTTCTGATGTTTTTGATCGAAGTCATTTGGAAGTCATCAAACTAACGTTATTCCAATGGTAGATATCGAACGTTTGCTTAACGTCAACAGAGTTACGTTTTTATGACGTTTATTTGACTGCACAGATGAGACCTCATTCGGTCACGTTTACTGATGTTTTTGATCGAAGTCATTTGGAAGTCATCAAACTAACGTTATTCCAATGGTAGATATCGAACGTTTGCTTAACGTCAACAGAGTTACGTTTTTATTTAAAAGTCATCAAACTAACGTTATCTCAACGTTATATGAAGATCGTCAATACGACGTCTGCAGAATTATGGTTTTGTGGGGTTTATTAGACTGCATAGGAATGAGACTCCATTCGGTAACGTTTTCTGATGATTTTGATCGAAATCATTCAAAAGTCATCAAACTAACGTTATTTCAACATCATATATCGAACGTCAATTCGACAACGTTTGTGATGTTTATATTAGACTGCACAGGAATAAGACTTCTTTCGGTTATCAACGATATCACCGTAACCATCACATTTTCTTGGAGTCTTTTCACGTTTTTTTTTACTGTAGGCTCTGCATTGACTTCGCATAATAATATGATTCTGACTTGTGTATTTGTAGTCAGCACACTTACTATGTACTATGTATATTCTTATGTTACGCCACTGGTCTTGTGGTTTGCCTGCTACTTGATAATGCTACTGGCTGGTGCTCTTGCAGAGGTTTACATAAGAGCCCTTCTGAATGAGTGGTTCTTCTCGTAATGAATACAGTTCTTCACGACGAATGTTAGTAAAGAAAATTACTGGAGCGAAATGATGTTAGAAGTTGGCTTTCATTTATTTGCATATTTGTTCAAGTAGTAAAGCCGTTTCGGTCTCTACCGCCCTTAGTTCTTATACGTGAAATTGTTTGTTCAGCATCAGCAGCTTTCAGAAAATATAAATAAATTATAATTCAGGTCCAGGCAAATCAGTGCTCACTTACACCATCCTATAAACATTTCAATTTCTTAGCAACGTAGTGGCAATCAGGGTTGAGAAAAAGAAGAGGATAACGAAAGGTTACGTGATTACATGTCGCTCTGACTTGTTTACTAACAATTTCATTAAAAATTATGATTATTCTCCCGAACTAGGCCAATATAAATGATGAAAAATGAGATGTGTTCACGTGAATATACGACAAGCAACTTTCATACTTCTCATTACCCTCATAAATCGTATTCAAATGGGTATGTGTCTCATTTGACTATATTGTACCAATTACATTGAATCATTTTTCAGTGGATAATGAAGATATTGTCAATATTCACAGTGATCAACATAGCGACAAGAAGAACAATACTGGCTTGATTCATGATGTGATCAATAAATCAGCTAACAAGATCGTAAGTTTGCTCACCAATCATCCTTCATTTTTTTCATTCAATGAATCATGTTTTAGATTGATAAAATTCTACATTGCCCGTCGAACTTGGATTGCAAAGATCTCGAAGAACCTTGCATCAAGTGCCATTTGAACCCACAGTGCAGATATGGTGAATCAGTTAATACCACTTGTGTAGTCAAACCGCAAGTGAATAATTGCAAAGTACTTGATTAAATGAACCTGAAACATTGTATTTCACCTGCTTATTTTGTAGGGTCCCCGAAATTTCACGAAGAGCTTCATTTGTAGATACTGCTATCAGACTGACCAATGGGAGCACACTTGTCAACAAATGACCAACTGTAATTCTGTAGCATCTCCCAGGAACTACTATGTTACAAACTGCACTGTCAAGGGTGATATTTTGTGCCTTGGTAACCAACTCCTTAGATTTCAATCCGTACCAGTACGATGAAGTAATTTTCGTTTTAGGAAACAGACAATTCAAGAAGAACATACTGTGCAATTGGACTGGGGGCTATAGATGGGCCACCACTCTAGGGCTGAGCATCGCCTTGGGCGGTTTTGGAGCAGACAGGTTTTATCTTGGCCACTGGCAAGAAGGCATTGGCAAACTATTTAGCTTCGGGGGCCTTGGTGTTTGGACTTGCATCGATGTGATTTTGATTTCCTTGCACTATTTGGGACCCGCTGATGGGTCCTTGTACATTTGAGGTTAGGTTGAGCTCTAATTGTTCGTTTATATCACTCATTGTTAGTGTTAGACATGAATCATCCTGGAATTAATGGAAAGATATAAGATTTCTGATTTTATTTTGATTATAAATAATACTGTTAAGACAGCCGAAAATATACACACCACACATTGGTTTTTTTTTCAGAAATGGAATTTTTGAATTGAGCAAAATTTCTATCACAAATTTGGTAACTTCTGTGATATACAATTTTGGAATAGATATTGACATCATTTGAAAAATATCACTACATTCCAGTCTACTCGATTTATTAACACACCAACTGTATTTCCTCTAGTAGATATTCTTGCAATTCCTCATCAGATAAGGACTCTGTAACATCTTCAGGAATCTGTAAAACAGAAAAAATAATAGTACCACATTGACACAGTGTTTTGATGTAGGAAATTGCATATTGTTTAACAAGTGCAAAATGAGCATTTTGTGCGAGTTATACACTATACTCATCCTACAAGCATTAAAAATGATTTCACAGCAGAAATAACTTGAATTTCAAGACATACAATGTACCTTATTCAAATATCAAAAACAGTTGAGCTGTAGAAAAGTAACATTACCACAATCACTCCTTCTTCGCTAGCATCCAAAATCCTTAATTTCAGTTGCATCAGCCCTGATGGAACCTCATCAGTATTCTTCAAAGAAGTATATTCATCTAACACCTCTATATGTACTGCTTTGTAAATATTCTTCTTGTAACCTGTTATCCCGATGATATTCAATCCTGGAATCTGACAACACAGATCGAATCTGAAAAAAAAATCTGAACCTCACTACAGGGTGTTTCATCAATAATGTGGAGATTTATGGTTGTTGTCAGCTCAAAAAATTTCTTACCTATTGATTTCTTGACCTTTAGATAGCTTTTTGAGATTCTCAGCAATCCTGGTGAGTAAAGGCCTCTTTTCTAACTGATACTTTGTTTCATAGCTAACAGTCAAGTCTGGGTGTAAATTCAAATCCTTCAAACGGGCCACATCTTCATGATATATACACGAAATGAGAAGATTCAACCTGTGTTTAGCAGGAGAATCTGATACTATAAAAACATAATCTCTATTAATAACCTGCTAAGAGTATCATGAATCACAACTCACCATTGAGTGCTTCCAAATTTGTTTTTGTAAGGGCATAAGGCACAAGTTCGTAGGCACGATAATTCAGCATCCATAAATACAGCATTATCTCGATGACACTTGTGGAATCACCTTCCACCTCCCCACCTTCAATTCTTACCAAAATATTAGGAATCATCACCTTCTGCACATCATCCAAATCTAGTTTCTGGTAATTCAAGTTGCTGAGACACCACAAGAGTCTTTTTATGTCCTTCAGTCTTGGTTGATCAGGGGTATAACTGTGTATAGAAACAAATTCTTTCTGTTTCAAAATCTGAATGCATTTCTCCATAAATGCATTCAGAACAGCCTCCTCATAATAAAGAAAGTCTGAGTATAAAGCAAGGATGTGACAAAGTCCTATGAATGAGTAATACTCTATAGTTTTGTTGAAAAACATTGCACATGTTATTGTAGACAAGAGGTCTTCATTTTGGTATCGATTGAGTCTGACAGTTTTCAACAGGGTGATAAATAATCCAGGATCTTTGAGTAAATTTAAATTATCACTCAAATATAATAATAATTTATCTTGAAACAATGTATTGTCCAGTCTTGTACCAGTTTTGAAAGTGGCATTACAAATGACACACAATTCTTCAGCAGAGAGTGAGTTTATCGTTGCCTCATCCAATTTATCAATACATTTGCGTAATACATGTGACTCAGCAAACTTTTTCATAAGGCCAATATAAAAAATGAGTTGTACTAAATCATGTTTTGTTAACATATTGATTCTCCTCAGTAATTCTTTGATTGCTGCAGCATAAAACTTGTGTTGTACAATTTTATTTGGCATAGTCTTCATGTAAATATGTAATAGTTGCAAGATTTCATTCGATCTGAGAGTACTGATTCTTCTAGAGCATTCCTTATCCAACATATTCAGCAACGTCAGGTACTCCATTTTGTTGGATATGTTAGCTAGATTGTTGATTGTACCTATAATTTGGTGCAGGTTGTATCGTCGCAATCTGTTGGTATGTTGTAGGATATCAGAAATATCAATTGCAGGTACATTTGGAACGTCAGATATATTATTGGGTTTAATGTGAGCTAGGAGACGGCCAGTTAATGTGTTTTCGTCAAGTTCGAGAATTACAGATTTGTAGGCTCTCCTTGCCCCCAGCCACTGGAGTTTCTGAAAATTCAGCAATATTTTCGGAATATGACGAAATATCGGTTCCATTTTTCATCTTTGCACATAATCTTGCACAAAGTTAACGTAACATAACCCACTTAACCTCACTACGGGCCTAATTTTGAAAAGGTAAAGGCATAAGAATTTGAAGAAGAAGTCAACCTTACTCATGTGAGACAATTGGCTAGACAATTTTCAACGAAGAAGAAGAATGGCAGCCCGGGAAATGATGTTAGACAGTTATGATTGAATGTCAGTTAAAAGGAAAAATAAATATTAATTTTTGAGTTACAAAACAGTGAACTTCTACTAGAAATGGATGGTACAACTATTCAAACTGGTCTGAAACGGTACTTCAAATTCGACAAATTCAAGTCTGAACTTCAAAAAAAAGCAGTTATAGAAATTTGCCAAAGTAAAATCATGTTATATCAAAAAAGAATATACTATTAGGTAACGTATCTTTTCTCAGGAAAACACGATGTTCTGGTGTCGATGCCTACAGGATCAGGAAAATCCTTATGTTACCAGCTACCAGCAGTATTGCAAGAGGGTAAAATAACCCTCATATTTTCGCCACTTTTAGCTTTAATCAAGGTATGTACCACCTTTTTATGTGAAGAATAGCTAAAATCTCTGTTCCAGGATCAAATTGACCATTTGCTTGCCTTGAGAATCAGAGCGGCGTCTCTCAATTCCAAAATAAGCAATGCGGAAAGAGAGGCACTTATTGCGGATCTCAAATCAACCTCACCTAATACTAGGATTCTTTATGTGACTCCAGAACAAGCTGCTACAGTTGCTTTCAAAGTATTGATTGAAATAGATTCGTTTTTTTATTGTGATACATTATGATTTTATTTTCAGGCTTTATACCAAAATTTACTCAATTACAATAAGATAGCATACCTAGTTGTTGACGAAGCCCATTGTGTAAGTGAATGGGGACATGATTTCAGACCACAATACCAAAAACTAGGGGAGCTTCGAGAAAATGTGGATATACCTTGTGTTGCTTTGACAGCTACAGCAAATGCAGAGGTATACACTATGATGATATTACATACATGGAAATTCATTATGCTGTTAATTTTCAGGTAACTAAAGATATAATATCAAGTTTGAGGTTAGAAAAAGACTATAAATTATTCAAAACCTCCTGCTTCCGCTCAAACCTATTCTATGACGTGTTTTACCCCAATATACTAGAAGACTCTTTCAAGCACCTCAAAGATTTCATTGCCGAATGCCTAGACGAAAACGGTGAAAAAGACTTGCCCAAAAACCAGAAGTCCTGTGGAATAATATATTGCAGAACCAGGGAGCAAACAGAAGTGCTCATGGAGAGATTGAACAAAATGGGTATCAAAAGTTTGTGTTACCACGCCGGCCTTAAGAACTCGGAAAGGGTAACGTTCCAGGAGAAATGGCAGAATGGGGACGTGCCCGTTATATGTGCCACCATCAGCTTCGGGATGGGGGTCGACAAGGCTACAGTGAGGTTTGTAGTGCACTGGGGTAGCCCCAAGGAGCCAGCTTCGTTCTACCAGGAGTCAGGTAGAGCTGGTCGAGATGGTAAGCCATCTAGATGTCGCGTTTATTATAACAGATCGGACAGCAAGGCCATTGAGTTCCATCTGGCGCAAGATTTGGGCAGAGCGGGTAGCAAGGAGAATAAAAAAAAGAGGATGGAACAAACAGTGAAAGGGTTCAAGAAGATACTCGAGTTTTGCGAAAATCCAACGTAAGTACTGATTTAATTGGGAAAAATATTAAATCAGTTTCAACCTATATTGTTGCCTTATGTCTTTCAGGGAATGTCGCCACAGACTATTTTCCAATCACTTTGGGGAACCGGCACCCAAATGTATCGATAAATGTGACTTTTGCAAGGACAAGAAAAAAGTCCAGAAAATGGTCGAACAGTTTTTGACGAAAAGCATACAGTTCAACACTAAAGCCACCACCTATTCTGAGACTGATTTTGCGGATTTATATGGAGGAGGAAAGTTTGGGGTGTCTCAGTGAGTTTTCAATTGAAAATTTGGTCTCTGTCTCAATTAGTTCTCATGTAATTTTGAAAGTTTGGACTGAATTTATATGATTCCAAAGTTAATGTGGCCCCAACATCGAACCTTGTGGTGTATCACATTACCTGATATTCATTTATTTAAAAAAAAAACAAGATAACAATTGAACATTATTGTATATATTTCTTATGTATTTCTAGGGAAAGAGGAGAATATGCAGATTCTGATGAAGAGCATCAAGGAGCGCATGAAATGGAAAACGCTGCAAAAAAAATTGCCAGCGACTTTATTCAAAAGCAGTTTGCTCTTAGGAAAAATCCACAGGTTGGTGAACATTTTTCTCATTTTTCCTGTTGACTTGATATTCAATTTTTTTCTGGTTCAACTTAGAGAATATAAATTCATTCGTATCGCTACGTAATTTTGAAGGCACTTCCTCCAATGGCAGACTGATAAACCTCTGTTGTAATCTTTCCAGGAAGTATCACAGGAAACAGTGGAAAAACTCTTTTCCAAACATTGTCGCGTAAAAGCTGCCAGTTCTACTTCTTGTAAAATCAAAGGCCTCACTTTGCCCACCAGAGAGCAATATTTGACGCGTTTATCGGACGTCCTCTATGTAAACTATACCGAATGTCAAGAGGAACCCACATTGGACAAGAAAGATGTGGAAGATTGTGCAGTGGAAGTCGAATACGAAATTTTCACTACGAATACTAACATGACAATGTATAGAGGCGCTATGGCTAAAATGGTGAGTCTCAAGTTTATCCTAAATCACCGCGCTGTCTAAAAACTCGTTCATAGCGCAACTAGAAACTGCCGTCGAAGCTTCTATGAGCTCAGTGTTCATAAAACACGTTGACAGTTGACATTACATTGTTTTGAGATTAACGTCATTTGATTAATTGAAGAAAATTATGTATTATGTCAATACGACTACGACATACTACGACACATAGATGTTTTGATTGTCGTGTAATAATCCATTTTAGGGATATCACAAGTTTTTAGATGTGGTAACAGATAATTCAAGCGTGGTTAGAAAGAGTTGGGCAAATGGCCGAAATAAGTTTGCAATTGGATGTAAACCTGGTTATTTTTAGAACACATCCTCCTGACACACATTCTCCACTTTCAGATTTGTAATATCAAAAAATGTACTGCAGATCAGATCGTGTACGAAGCATTGTTGACGTTCGAACCGAAACCAGCCAAACACGAAACTCTGAGTGATCTTTTCCGAAACATCAAAAAAGACCAACAGATCAAGAAGCTGGAAAAAGCAGAAAGTTTGGACACAGACAGTCTTATAGCGAAAGTGGCTAAGTTTCCGATTTTCCAAACCGCGAAACAAGTACTGGATCAACGAAACGAGCCTACTACAGGCCAAACAGCCTTGAGGAAGTTCTTTCAAAATCCTCTTGCTGATTATATAAACTTGGAAAAATCTCCCACTGATAAGATGTTCAAGAAAGCAGGGAATCGAAAGGACTTGAAGAGTCTGTTCGGCGACGAAGAGTCTGAAGAAGAAAACGTTTCTTCAGAAGAAAAACCTGTTGTAAATACAAAGTATAGCTGGAACTCTGATGACAGCAACAACTCTGAAAAAAATAACCATAAAATTGTTGAAGATGTCAGAAAAAGGAGAAAAAGTACTGAGGAACAAAATGATTTTGTTGTTGAAGAAAAGAGAAGATCTCATCACCACAGAAGTGATCACAAAAAGAAGAAACGAGATGAATCGGATGTACAAGAACTCGAGAGTTGCCTAGAAGGTAATCAAGACAAATACAAAGAAGTTATTGACTTGTGCGAGGGGAAAGAATCGAAAAATTGGAAGAGATCTCATAGCACTGACAGAGACGATGACAAGAAGCGGATTAAAGAAGACAGGCTTCAAAGGAATCATAGCCCTGAAGAAGATAAAAGTATCTTTGCTCAAAGGCCTATCGATAGTCCTGTCATCAAGACACAGAATGGTGAGAGCAGCAAAAAGCCAAGACTGAAAAAAGCCGAAATCGGGGGACTAGTTGTCAAATTGTTGACACCTGCATATGCAGAAAGGAGGTTCGAGTCCAGAGAGGTCTTCAAGACTTTAGCTCGAAATATTTCACACGCTTTGGTAGATAGAGGTGAGAGGAAAATGGTGCTGGAGGTGTGTTTTTGGTGCTAAATTGAAAATCTTACTAGTGGGAAAGGAGTGAGACATATACTTTAATGTCTATGTGAAAGATTTCATATCAACCAAGCATGTCAGAACAAATTGTATAACAATTAGAGTAAAAAATAAACAATGAAATGCTCAGAACAATAAAGAAAAACAAATTAACATTATTAATAGTCTGCACATGGAGATGACAGATAAAAAAAAAACTGGTATATCATAATAATGTAATTTATTGCAGAGTTTCATTGTAAAATTCTTGGACGTTATAATACCCTTGTTTCATTAGGGCTTCCTCAACAAGTTTCCTTAATGTTTTGAAGATTCTTTCATTTCTAAAAGAAGCAGGTGAATGATTTTAAAGTTTCTTTCTTTCATAGATTGAAGAATCTTTTGTCCAAGTCAATTTTGGTATAGGAAGTAGTATTTTTTCATTTGTCAATTGCCAGGTAATAAAATCTTCTCATTGTATTGATTCTGTTGAATTATTCTTTTACTGTATGGTTGACACAGATTCAACAACAAAGATACACAGTATAGTCAGACGTTTTTTCCTAAAAAATAATGTTTCTCCATGACACCTTGTCTTTGAAAATATTTTTGGAAGACCAATACATTTAATGAATATGCCTGCATAATTTGCTATTCTAATATTATTCTCAAGGAATTTATTTGGGAAAAGAAAGTATACCAAGATTTTCAATTTGGCAATATGAGAAACTAGAAATTTGATTACCATTTGCAATTTCATGATTCCAATTTCTTTCAGATGAACAAGAAATCAAGGATTACGTCCGGAAATTTCTCGATAAAAATGAAGAAATCACATCACATACTACACTGTAGTGAAGCCTAACTAGTCCTCTGCTATATAATTCTGGAAGACTGGACACGATTAACCCTCTTCCATTTGGGGTATCCTTGAATATTTACGTAATTATTACGTTTCACACTTTGTTCCCATAGAGTGATTATTTTTTTTGTACATTGCGAAAACAGATCGGAGTGCTCCTTTTTGATTCTATTCGAGTGTAACTAATTTTAAACTGTGTGTAGGTGCAGGTATGGATTTACATGAATGCATTTTTATAGTTGTTTTTATTATATAGATTTATGTTTACGCAGTTGACCTATTTTTTTTTTTTTTTCAATATCATATCTTGCCGAATGAATACTACCAAATATTTCTCTGGTGAGACAGAGTGTTTACAGAATATGAGATAATGGAAGCATTGTGTTGTGGGAAAATAAAAATTTCTACAGCTATAATACAAATGTTTTTGATGAAACAATGAGGTACAGGGTTGCTTAAATTTGGGTAAGGCATGGCAAAGTTGGACAATTTATTTAGATATCTAGAAAAACCTAAATTCTACAAATATTTTTTATTTTTGTTGACTTTATTTGAAGAAATTTAACGAAATGAATGAAACAAGATGGCGTTTTCAAATTTGAAATCGAATGTTTCGTCTTCCAGAAATCTTCAATTTTTTTTTCAATGCGGACCTAGATTTTTATTTCATTCTCCCCTTTGGAAAAATGTTTCATGGTTTTCGAGAAGGGTAATGGTTGAATCTTGCCAGTATATTGATTTTGATTAACATTTCGTAATTATAGTATTGGAAAAATTCGTGTATTAAATATTTGAAAAAATATAGAGACTGTAAATTTTTCGAGTGTTGAAATCATTTCGCCATTATATGTTATCGCTATAGAAAAATATATAGTGTGTAACTCGCTCGGGATTCGTGTATATTCGTCGGAAAGGACTATCATTCTGTGCTCTTTATACAATTCCAGATGCTTCTCATTTCTATATTACTAAAATGGAGATCCTTCATTTTTCAAGATTAACATCTTTGATGCATAATATTTCCAATTCAGAAGAGAGCTATTCGCCTAGTCGATGATACAACACTTACCAAATCATTGACCTCTCTAGAACATCGTAGAAAGGTCGGCGATCTCTGCCTTTTTTATAGGTACTTTCACGGTCGGTGCTCAACGGCAATATCATCTATCATGCCACCACGTGCCATTCCTAGTAGACAAACCAGACGAGCTCAGGCTGGTCACCCCTTCACTGTCAGGCTCGAGACCTGTCGGACATCGTTATACCAAGCATCATTCATCAATAGAACGGCAAAGTTGTGGAATTCTTCGCCTAGTGAAGTCTTTCCTGATGCTCACAACTTCCAAACTTTCAAGAAAAATTCCGCTACCGCTAGCTAACACGATGTTTCTCGAACATTATAGATTTCCCTTTCGGGTTGTCCACAGATAAAAAAAACAAGTCGATCTTTTTTGGCCTAATGAAAAAGTTGCGAACGAGGCAACATTTTTTTAAGTGACTGATCCAGAGACTACTGTTATATACATATATATAATATATAATAGGTCTTAAAAATCAAAATTAAGGAACTCATAGGTGGAATAAAAACTGACAGTGGCCAGTAATGTCCTGATTCTTTTCTTGAAAAGTTCAAGTGAAATGATTGTTTGTTCTACATTATTACCGCACTATACAAAATATACGAATTTTTAGCGACCATATATAGGGTGTTATTTGGAGGTATCAGCTAAATTTAAGAGCAAACAATTTCAAGTAGAAAAGTTCATATAAAGGTGTGTCTCAAAACATCTGGTCTTTAAGATACAAGGTGTCAGAGTTTCTATTTTATATCGATTTATTATTAATATTTCAGACATTCTTTCGTCGATAGTGTTGGAATTTGGCAGTGTAATTTGTAGTGATAAATAGCTACTTTAGCTCGCAAGTCGATAATAAGAAGTCATAAGCCCACGGCGCTACCTCAACAATATTATTGCAAAGAAAAATGTACGCCACTGACTGTTTTAATGTTGATTGATCACTTAAAACAAATATTTTACGTGTCTTCACTTTCCATTGTATCTCGCTTCGTTTTTGTATAGAAAAAAATGAAAACAACTCATTGCAATTACGTAATAAATGTTAGAAGCAACTACAATTAATCTTGAAGCTACTTATTTTTTAATTGCATGCTAGCTTCAAATTCATCATCATAGGTGATTGGATGAAAAAGGAACCATGTAATTTGAGTGAATCAAGCGTATCATGGGATGATATGTTCTCAAAGTGTTTGGTGATATTTTTCGAAACAGAACCGGGACTCGGTTATTATTTTGTTAAAATTGTCCTCGCTTAGTAATGACCAATTTCCATATTTGGTTATGTTTTCACGAACATTGTTCGATTGTGTTTTTACTTTGGTGATACATACGTTTTTGAGTTTTCCCTTTTTTTTGGGTTGTTTTGAATATTTCTATTGTAATTCTCGAGGATTTATGATAATTGAATCCAAACTATGTACTCAATCTGGAAAAAAAAATTTTACAGGCAATATTTACAACAACATTCCCACATTCGACGGCCCAATCAATAAATCAACCCGTTAATTAATTAATTACTCGACCCCCTCGGCCCTCCCCGTGCTACGCCAGCGCGAAAGGTAGGTATAGGTCAATCGGAGTAGTGGCACGACCAGCAGGCTGTGGAACTGAACCCGACCGTTCACTTGTTCTTGGCGCGTCACCGTTACCAATCCAAAGCCTACTTCCTCCAGCTCGACGCAAGAAGAAACAATGGACAAGCGGATCCAACTGTTGCTGGTGACGCTGCTCTCGGCGTTGGCTTTGGTTTCGGGCCAACACGAAAATCACGAGGAGCACAGGGTGAGTTTTTCTTTTTCGTACTTTTCGGGTGGCTGTGAAAGTTTCAACAGGTGGTAAACGGGGCGTCGAGATTTCTGAATTAACGACGTCGGGGGCCTAGAAACCCAGTTTGCTTGGATCAATACAAGTGCGCAGATTTACTCTCCTATTTCTGCTGAAATCCTTTATTTTGCCACACCCTGTGTTGACATGATGTTTTCACTACAATACCCAATGAAACCAACTATTATACAACTGTAGTTCTAGTTTTAGTTTACTCATGTTTTATGCAGGTCTTTACTAGCACATACAGGACGTTCCATCAAACTTCGTTGGCTTAATTTTTTTTTTATAATCATGTTATGAAATGTCTTATTTCGATTGTAATTTATTTTGGATTGCTTTGTTGTAAATTACCATTCGTGATACAACTCAATCTATCCTACTGTAGTTCTGGTTTGAGTTTACTCATGTTTTATGCAGGTGTTTACTAGCACATACAGGACGTTCCATCAAACTTCGTCAGCTCAACTTTTTTCTTATAACCATGTTATGAAATGGCTTATTTCACAGATGAGTCGATTGTAATTCATTTTGGATTGCTATGTTGTAAATCAGACAACACCATTTGTGATATAACTCAATCTATCCTACTGTAGTTCTGGTTTGAATTTGCTCAAGTTTTATGAAGGCGCTCACGAGCAAATACGAGGCGTTTCTTCAAGCCGTATTCACGTTATAATACAATAGGCCTGCCATATGAAATAACTTCACGTCATTCAAATAACTCGATTGTAATTCATTTCGCTAATCTTTCGAGTTGTGTTGTAACTCAGGGTAGCATTATTCGTGATACAAATCAATTATTATCCAACTGTAGTTGTAGTTCAACTTTTTTCATGTTTCATATATGCTTTCACAAGCACATACAGGGCGTTTCATCAAACTTCATTCTCGTTATAATCCATGAAATATCTTGTTATTCGGATGACATGATTGTAATTCATGTTACAAATCATTCAAATCGTGCTGTAAGTCAGTTGTAATCATTTATGATACAAATCAACTATCATTCAACTGTGGTTCTTGTTCTTCAGGTGTTGCTAGTGTTTTATGCAGGCTTCTACAAGTACTTACAGGGCGTTTCATCAAACTTCATTCGCTTCAAAATGCAATTTCTAGTTTATGCATCGGATCAGATGATTATAAATTATAATACTGAAATGTATTTCAGTTCGGTTTGTTGTAACTCAAGAAGCATTATTTGTGATACGTCAAGATTTTCAACACAAATTCTCATTTCACTGAGCTGAATTGAAAAGTGTACTTTTAATCCACACTTCACTATCTTATTGAAGTTGTTGAAACAATTATTGTTGACCACTCTGTATACGATTCTATCTATTGCGTGTTTCATAATATCCCCGAGAAGGAAAAAAATTGATATATCGAATCCTCACCTTGTGATCATGCTGTAACGATCAAAGCAAAAACAATTTAATATTAAAATGAAATGATTATAAGTAATTATTCAGCCTATACGCCGTAACTGTTCATTCATTTGAATAAATAATGATAATAATTGTTTGTCAATACGCTGGCACTGTTGTCAGTTTCAGTAGTTTTGAAAAATATTTTTCATTTATTCATTTCCTACTTCACTCAAATCGTTTTATAATCAAGACGTCAATTAAAAAAATCTGTATTCAGTTGTATATTATCCAAAATGTCCAGTCACAAATGTCGCACCGGGCTCTACGCCACTGAATGGTTCTAGTTGCAATAAATAAGAAGAATGTGGATATCCTTGTGCAGAAATTAGAAATTATAAAAAGAGCGAGGTCTCTTCGCTTGAGAGAAATATTCATAGATTTACGTGATATCTATAAAACTTCATCTACTTCATCATCTGTATGTCAAGAAAAGATTGACAATATTCAATACTTTTGCTTCAATATTGTAAATATACTACAAAAAAGTACAAAGAAAATGGATTAGGTATCAATAAGGTATTTTTTTTTTAATTTTATTATCGATTTGGAAATGTAAAAATTGAAATAGAACTTTGTGTGTTGTTTTTTTTCATATCTTTCATATCTTTCTTTTCTTTAGAAGGAAACCAATAAAAACTATCACATGCCCTCCCACCAAGTTAATAAAAAAGTAACCATGTGTGAACTTTAGTATTATTTATTATTACTACTATTGCAAAAAATCTACAAAACTAGATGCTTTCGAGAATTGATAGAAAACACACTTCTCTTCAAATATTTGATACACCTGTGTCTCGAAAACCACACAAGTCTCTGAAAAATATATTGATGTACACTATTTCCTTATTTTTTGCAAAAAGAATATACCCTTGATTTTTATACAATATCGATGAAACACCCGGTATATGTATTATATCCATTCTAGTTTCGAACAGAAGGAAAAAATATTGAAAACGAAGCAGTAGTCTTGATGAGAAAAAAATTGAACAAACAAAATTCCAATTGTTATTCTATTAACGTCATCAGTGAGTTGATAATAATTGTACCAACATGCTATACCGTACGATCAGGTCAGAAGAAAAGTACCGTATCTAATCGAGTCAATAAAAGTATTTGTATGAATCTGAATGTAGGAACAAACATTTCATGTCATTCAAACAAATGATAAATGCAGAAGAAACAAACTTTACTCATAAAAATGACTGGAAGTGGTTCCATAACCAGACTAATTGGTATTTATCATCCAGTGATTAAAGGAGCCCACGTCGTGTTAAAAGTCTTAGCTACGTTCACAGTTACGGGGTGTCACAATTTGAGGGAACGAAAATCGATATTTCTTGGATGTTTGAATAATTAATATTTTTTTCACATCAAGGATGGCACGGAAATATTAGGTATGTCCATTATTCACAAAGCTATATTTTGGGTTTTTCGTTCTTATTTTACTGAGGTACGTCAGCGCCCTATAGAGCTGAGAATTTTATACATCTACAAAAATCATTTTTTTTTTGGAAACTTTGACACCCTGTATCTGTATCTGAAAAACTTCAATCACCTTGTATGTGTATAGCGAACGTTCAAGAACCACTAGAAAACTGCTGAATTTATTTTTTCTTGGAAATATTTTCCAATTCCATGTCTTATTTTGTTGTATTTTCAGGTAAATGTTTCGATCTACTATGAATCTCTCTGTCCGGATTCGAAGAGATTCTTCACACAGCAGCTGTACCCCTCTCTACAAGGAAACCTCTCTGCCTTCGTGAATTTGACCTTGGTGCCATACGGAAAAACTAAGGTGAGAAATTCATTTTGTAAAAAAAAATACTAGAATGATTTCAAAATCATTCAATTCTACTACACCCTGTAACTTTCTTAGTTGAAGGAAATGAATTATTGACAACTTCGAACGAGAAATTTTACGCAAATACGAATAAATATGTACAGGGTGTGCTTTGAAATGAGAAAGTTGTAGAACCTTGAAAAATCGATCATAACAAATTGATAAAATTCAAACAATTTCCTCAAACGCGAAAAATTCAAGCTGAAATTGAATTTCCTTGGTGAAATGCCTGTAAAATCATTTGGGTCCTTCGAAAATATTTTATTCTGATGCTAGTAAATCAAACAATTTTGATTTTCTTGACAGAGTTTGTTGGGGCAGTCGACGCAGAATGAGATGAAGCAAAAAAAAATACACAGGTTGTCATTCGATGCCAAAAAGTATTATTCTAGTCATGGTGAAAATTTGGTTATTTCATTGCCCCAACTGAGAAAGTCACAGGGGGTTATCTAAACTTTGGTTGAAACAGTCTTACATTCTATGACATTCCCGTGCATTCACCCTGTACTGGGTCGAGGATATGACGAAACTCGTGGACTAGATTTTGGATTGCCGGACATACTTTCGTCAGCTCTTGTTTGTTTATTTTAATCACCTGCCTACCACAGGTTAATTGAGCTGATTGTGCTTATCGCTTCCACCGGAATGACAGGTCGTAACATTGAAAAAAATGATTCATCATATTGTAGCTATAGTTCACCGATTCGTGAATCAGAATTCCGTGATTGAGAAACGAGACATAAATCGCGAGTTTGTTACTCACAATTATTCACAAGTCGTCTTGAACTTGAACGATAATCAGAAAACGATGACGATGGAACGAAAACGAGGAAAATTTCCTTAAATTTTTTGTAACTAATCCAATGGTTGGAAACACCCAGTATGTCGGAACCGATGAAGCTGGGAGAGGCATTGAAAGGGGTGCCACCCTTAATGTTGACGCCACAACGTCACGCGACCTACTTCACGTCATCCCCTGATTTATACAGGACTACCGATAAGATACTGATTGATTAACCTCTATACCAAGAATTAATTTTTCATCTTTGAAATTGTTGATATTACAGACATTTTAATCAGTAAATCCATCTGTCGATTTTTTTTAAAAAACTTAAAAATCTGAATAATAAAATTCCTCACAATAGAAAACTATCTGACTGACAAAATTCATAGTGATCCGAAAATGTTCAAGTATGGTGTTCTTCGAGGAAGTATTCTAGGTCCTCTTCATATAATAAATCACTTCATCATATTGAGTATGTCTTGAAAAAAAAATAAGATTTCTCATTCCCAAATTTAAACATTTGAAAAACCTATTGAATACTCATAATTTTCGTAATAATGGATTTCAAAAATTATTTATGAATAATATTTTTTGTTTCCTGCTACACTTTTATTTAAGCAGGAATCTAAGAAAATGAATATAAATCAACGTTATATGTTTACTCTATAGATTTATAATTGCAAAGATGAAAATGGAATTGAATTCAAATACTATATGCATGATATTAGAAATAAGAATACTATGTCACTCAAACATGAAACTAAAAAGTCAATTGGGCACAGAGAATATAAGTATTTAATTCCTCACTTGTATGATACTTGTATGATCCCTGTTTATATATATTTGAAATATGTTTATACGTTTTCCAGAACACACATAAATTTCTGCTCAATATGGATATCCACGAACATAATACGAGACATAAAAGTGACATTAGAATAAAAAAGACGAGGCTGAACATTTCTTCCCATGCTCCAAATATATACGGCCCAAAAGTTTTTAACATTTGGCCAAAGGAAATAAAGTCTTGTGGCTCCCTACTACTTTTCAAAAGAAGACTTAAATTGTTTTTAGTAGATAAATCATTTTATAATATAAATGAATTTTTATTATTTGATAATGTGTGATGAACACAGATACTTATATTGCATATTTTAATGTACAGTTTATTGTATGTTTTATTTTATTGTATGTCTTATTTTTATATAATGCTGAAGTGTTCTCAATTTTCTAAACTTGTACTTAACATAAACTGACTATTTCCTATACATGTAAAATGTCAAAAGGAAAATGAACTGATTGATTGATTGATACAATTCCAAATGACATGAGGATGAAAAAATGACTTTAATCCTCTAGTACAAAAATCAAAAATTGTCAATCAATCAATATATATATTAATAACTTGCAATATCTAAACTGTGAGGTGTAATGCCAGATATATCTTTATTGAACTTATTTATATTATTATCATTAAAGAAAAAAAGAAAACGATTAAAAATTCACGTAGATTTCAAAAATGACATAAATAGGAAGGTTGTCCATTTGAAAATGTCGCTTCCTGTTCAACCTGAAGTGACAGCGTATCGAAAATAGGTGTAACCTCTAAAGAACCACACTTAGGTGATGTATACAGTGTGCGGATTTCATTTTTCAGTCGACGTTCGATGTGAACCAGTACCAATTCCAGTGCCACCACGGCGAGAACGAGTGCTACGGCAACAAAATCCAGGCGTGCGCCCTGAAATTGGTCGATGGGGGAAGAAACACCCCCGATTTCGGCTTCAACAAGGTCTCGCTCGGCTTCATCAACTGCCTGATGGACAAGGCCGACAAGAACAAGGCGGAGATCTTCCCGACCAAAGATTGCGCCCTGTATAATCACGTCAGCAATCTCAACGATATCGAGAACTGTGCCAACCACTCGGACGGTAAGAGAAACATAGATTTCCTGGATGATTTACCGGATTTTCACTGAACTATCGGTACTCTAATATATTTTTTCATGATTATAGTCGGTTGCCTGATTTTTTGGTCTGATCTTGGATATTTCCGAGTGATTTGTTTAGACTTTCTGAGAACAACTAATCGTTTCCATAATTTCCCATGACTATTTGGGCTCCTCTCTAGATTCCTATGGGTTTCTTGGACTTTTCAATGATTTCCACGGAATTATCTATGTGCTTCCCTATATTTTTCATGATTTTACTCAGTTTCCTGATTTTTGGGTCTAATCTTGGATACTTCCTAGTGATTGCTTAAGTTTCCTGAGAAAACCCACCAATTCCCATTGACTCTTTGCTTCCTTGTATTATTCAGCATTTTCTACGGTTTCCTCGTACTGTTCCATGATTTTTAGTGAGTTATCTGTGTTTTCTTATATTTTTCATGATTTCACTTGGTTGATATTTGGGTCCAATCTTGGATACTTCCTAGTGATTGCTTAGGTTTCCTAAGAAAACCAACCAATTCCCATTGACTCTTTCAGTTCTTATCTATATCTTCCAATAACTTCCTTGTATTATTCAGTTTTTTCAAAGGTTTCCTTGTACTGTTCCATGATTTCTAGTGAGCTATCTGTGTTTTCTTGTATTTTTCATGATTTTACTTGGTTTCCTGATATTTGGGTCCAATCTTGGATACTTCCTAGTGATTGCTTAGGTTTCCTAAGAAAACCCACCAATTCCCATTGACTATTTTGGTTCTTATCTATATCTTCCAATAGTTTCCTTGTATTATTCAGTTTTTTTCTAAGGTTTCCTTGTACTGTTCCATGATTTCTAGTGAGTTATCTGTGTTTTCTTATATTTTCCATGATTTCACTTGGTTTCCTGATATTTGGGTCCAATCTTGGATACTTCCTAGTGATTGCTTAGGTTTCCTAAGAAAACCCACCAATTCCCATTGACTCTTTTGGTTCTTATCTATATCTTCCAATAATTTCCTTGTATTATTCAGTTTTTTTCAAAGGTTTCCTTGTACTGTTCCATGATTTCTAGTGAGCTATCTGTGTTTTCTTGTATTTTTCATGATTTCACTAGGTTTCCTGATATTTGGGTCCAATCTTGGATACTTCCTAGTGATTGCTTAGGTTTCCTAAGAAAACCCACCAATTCCCATTGACTCTTTTGGTTCTTATCTATATCTTTCAATAGTTTCCTTGTATTATTCAGTATTCCCTACGGTTTCCTCGTACTGTTTCATGATTTCTAGTGAGTTATCTGTGTTTTCTTATATTTTTCATGATTTCACTTGGTTTCCTGATATTTGGGTCCAATCTTGGATACTTCCTAGTGATTGCTTAGGTTTCCTAAGAAAACCCACCAATTCCCATTGACTATTTTGGTTCTTATCTATATCTTCCAATAGTTTCCTTGTATTATTCAGTTTTTTTATAAGGTTTCCTTGTACTGTTCCATGATTTCTAGTGAGCTATCTGTGTTTTCTTGTATTTTTCATGATTTTACTCAGTTTCCTGATATTTGGGTACAATCTTGGATACTTCCTAATGATTGCTTAGGTTTCCTAAGAAAACCCACCAATTCCCATTATATCCTATAATTATTTGTGTTCTTCTCTAGATCGTTCAATAGTTTCCCATGGTTTACTTTGACTGTTCAAAGCTTTCCTTTGAATTTTCTATGTTCTCTTACATTTACCTATAATTTTACCTAATCCGTCGATTTTTGGGTCTAATCTATTCTAATAAATCAACATATCTCTGTACACCGTGCTCTGACTAACACAACTCGTAATCAACAACTTAAACTAGTGGTCGTAGAAAAAAAATTATCATCAAACGTATAATCTCTCACGAGTGGATATCGTAATCCGTACGTGTCGCCCTCTGACCCGTAATTTAAGGATTTTCCCGTTCGCAGCGTCCAACTACTTGGCGATGTTCGGCAGCCTGACCGACGCCGTCCAAAAGCCGCTCAACTCCGTCCCGACGATCGTCTTCAACGGCGCGTACAAGCAGGAGGACACTGACCTGGCGCAGTCGAACTTCGTGAAGGCGCTCTGTCGGTACGTCCATGGGCAGCAGCCGCCGGAGTGCACGAGAAACGCGGGCGCTGCCGTCGGGGGCGCGCTTTTGGGCGTGGTGGCGTCGGTCGCGGTCGCCCTGGCCCGGTATTAGGAGGGGGTGGATTTTTTTGCTTGTAGGCGGCCGAGACTTATTAGCTGGGAAACAGGACGCGGAAATATCTCGGATTCCGACGAAGAGATCAGTACAAATATGTTGTGTATTTTTTGAAACTTGGAGTCACTAACAAGCAAAAAATAAGTCAGATTATGACTGTAAAATCACATCTTTTTCTTTTATATCAATCCGACAAGAAACAAATTTCTATTTAGTTTTTTTGGGTGTCAGTTATCGTACAAATATGTCGAACGACCTGTTTTCTCTCTGTCAATATTTTCTCTGACACTCCACTAAAAAAACGTGCTGAAAATATTTCGACAATCTTATAAATTTGTATTTCTAATAAGTCTTGGTCTTCTATACTTTCTTGAATATCTCTTGTATCTGTGAATTTTGAAATTCCATTTGATTCTCTCTAAATTTCTCGATTCGGTCTCGAATTTTGCGAAAGTGGGACTGAATATACAATGTATAATGCCTTCGATGTGAAAGATAATATTTATAAAAGATATTTATGTATGTGAAATCAACCTGCCTTACTTAAGTGCTATACCTGAGCGACTCGAACAAAAAGTTTTCACTATTTTGTATATCGCTATGAATACAAGATTATTGTTATATCGTAACCTAGTGATAGTGATATGCACTGTATGATTTCAAATACTTTGTCGTATTCCAGAAAGACCTGTTACTATAATTGTAATAGATTGATTTTTCAAAATAGTTGTTTAATATTTGGTTCAGATTCAAAAACGATCTGAGATTTCTACCAATAGTGAAGACGTGTTGGGAAATTTTCATCGATTTTGGGGCTCGATTATTTATCCAAAAAATGCTCATATATCAGGAACTATCAGAAATACGGCCTTTTTGACATCAAATCCGTACTCAGCACATCGAAAACACCCTGTGTGCAAGATTTCATCCCATTCTGACGCCTGAAATTTTTTGAAGCCTTCCTAATTCTTCAGACCCAAAATTCGACTTTATCGTAGAGGCCTCAAATTCGGTATTTGCATTGCCCACTTTGGGCTGAATTTTTTTCACGTCTTGATAACTCGAAAACGATCGAAAATACTGCGAAATCGAGTCGAAACAAGCATTATGCACACGAATAAGGACGTGTTGAGCAATATTCAGCTATTTTGGAGCTTGTTTATTCTTCTCTAGAATGCTTTCACCCCAGATTCGTTTCCAGCATGACAAAAATATTTTGACGCCTGAAAATTTTCGGCAAGAGAACAAATTCAGTATTCAGAGCATTATTGGACATTGGCCAGTGTGGAAAATAAACACAGCATTAAACTCTACTCTCGATATTGAAAAAGTTCCGACCCCAGTTCCATCCTAGTTCATATCAACTCCTTTTAATTTCGAAGATGACGATATTATAGTGGAGAAACACCGATTGCCAAGGCGTGGAAAACGAATAATAAAAAATGGGTTTCTCCATGAACGAATATGAATCAGAGGATGAGGAATGGAAAAATGTTAATCGTAAGTTTATTTCATCGAATCATTCAATTGCATGGCTGTTTAGAGATAATATCGTGAAAAACTGTGTGGAAATTGAGTGAAGCCACATTAACCGGCAATTCCCAATCTTCCCTCTCTTATCATCCTTCAATAAACAGCTCATCCTTTGTATATTATATGCATTTTCACTTCGTTCATAGACAAAGTAACAACAATGGCGAAAACATTGATCTCTTTGCTCTTAGCACAGATTCTACTTGTAACTGCTCAAATCGAGAAGGTAATATCTCATTCTTACATACAGGCAGTTCAATAAAGATAATGTTCTATTTATAATTATTTTCATTGTGTAAAAATTTCGTAGGTGAATGTGACCGTATATTATGAAACACTCTGTCCATACGCCAAGAGTTTCGTCGTTAATAAACTTCACCCAGTGCTTCAAACGAATTTGTCAAGATATATCAATCTTGACATGATTCCTTATGGAAAATCAAACGTAAGTAATTATTTTCAGTTCTCACACTATAGATATTTACTCAGTAACCCTGATATACACAAAGTGTCGCAATTTCGACTTCGTTTTTTTTTTATAAATTCAAAGCTTGATAAATTTGATTCTATTAACAAAAAGCGCCTCATTTCAATACAATCAAGGGCGTACTACGTCTTTTTTTAGGAGCGAAATTTTAGGATTTCGTAAGAGCAATTTTCAAAAAAATTATATCATGCACGCTATCAGATTCACCACCTTCCAAAACCAAACTGCACCAAATTTCATCGATATGTTTGGAAAAATAATGATTCTACAGTCGAATCAAATGATGTATTATAATAAATTGTTATGTTTTCAATATTCATAGTAGATTGATTACAGACTACGTCAGATGCCAATGGCAATTTGACATTCACCTGCCATCATAAACAAGTAGAATGCTTCGGCAACCAAATACAGGCTTGTGCCTTGACCACAATCAATTCCGGACAAAATACGGACAATTTGGGCTACAATTCAGAAACTGTAGATTTCATAGTTTGCTTTATGAAGGGCTTGACTCCTCAGTCATCGCATGCAGATGTAGAAGCTGCTTTAGATCGCTGTACTGATAGCAACACGGCTTTACTCGTGCGAAATTGTACTGGAATGGATTTTGGTAAGTAAACTTACGCTTTCTTGTAGTGGATTGAAAGAGAAATGCCAAACTTGGCAACACCGTCTTCTCTTTATCTGTACAGCAGAGTATTTGTAGTTCTCAGTTGCATTTGGAATACTTTCACTACGATCACCTAAATTCCAAAAAATATATTATGAAATGATAATTTCGACTCCTATAATACTGTATTATACTATAATACTATAACACTCTGTATATTCTAATATTCATATTTTTCTTTGTAGTTGTTCTGTTTTTCAAGACAAAAATATTTGCTACAGTATAATTTTTTTTGCCAAATTTAATTTGAACTTTGAGTGGAATGTTCCCAAATTATTTCTAGATAGACAATTCCAAAACAATACAATATGGATTGTAATTATTTTGAATCTTTTTTCAGGTAAGAAGTATCTGGCTCATCTTGGTACTTTGACGGATCAATTCCAAAAACCCCTGAACAATGTCCCTACGATAGTTTTCAATGGAAAATTCGATAAAACAGAGAGCGAGCAATCTGAGCGAGATTTCGAAAGGACCGTGTGCTCGAAACTCGGAAAAAATCCATCCGAATGTTCAGACAGAATTGGTTCAGGAGACCTTTCAGCCACCTGCCATTATTCTCTACTCAACATGGGGGTGCTACTATTAGGATTCTGGATTTCACTTTAAATAAATGGAGATGAAATTGATCATCATATGAATAAAATCTAATGCATCTTTTGATAAAATATGATTTTTCTGCTACTAAAACACATATTCGCTGCTCTGAAAATGAGCTATACGACGGGGTGTTAGTTAAGTATTCAAAACAAATTCAACAGACGATTTTTCAAGTGATTTGGTGACAAAAAGTTCATATAAACATGTGTCATAACTTGCTTCGTTTTCAATATAAAAGGTGTTGAAAAAATTGACTAGTCGTGAATGTCATCATAAATTAATTGGTTCGTAAATCAGTTGACAACAACTGTCAAGTTGTTCACCAAATGCTGCAATCGTTTACCAATGAAAGCATTGTTTATTTCCTCTTTTTCCGCATGTTTTTGTGTGGTCCAAAAAAAAAATAACTCCAATAATAATTTTTGTTCCTATTTGCAAACATTTTGGCCCACGCTGTATAATAATCGCATACCTAGCGAAACAGTCAACAACTGTCGATGTCAAATAGAAATTTAAGGTGGCCAATAAAACCGTTGCGCAAGTTTTTAGAGCCATTCTGTTGTTTCAATTCAAAATCGTAGGAAAAGTACAGTAATAAACTCCTCTCCGCATATTACATAATGATACAATGTTATTATCGTCTTAAGGAAAATAAAGAGTATTCTATACTATTATTTCCAGAGTGGAAATCATGCGCACTTTGGTTTTTCAGGAAGACAGTCATTTCATCCAGTATTGATTTTCCATGCAGCCCTCTAACATTCCCCAGACTAGGTAGTGCGAAGGGTGGATAGGGTGTGACATTCTAAATTATTTATAGGGTGTGTAGTGTCTCTTCAATGATGAGGGTAAGTGGCATGAGTATTAGTGGACTAGTCTAGAATTGAATTTCACTAAATCAATCTAAAGCGATACATTATACTATATCGATTATTGTGGTGAAACAAAACAAAAAATTTCCACCAAACAATGACACCGGCAATAAAGCTATGAGACACAAAAACTATATTTTTGTCGGGATAAATTAAATTTTCTTCCAACCATAGGCAGAAGTTCGAAACACAAACCAATTTCAAGATATAAAATTCTAGTTGTCAGTTCGATATGTGAATATTTTGTGAATGTTAACTCTTCTTCTCTGAATGCGAAATTTTTCTAATAGTTACACAAACAGCTAATAAATAATTGAGCAGAAAAATAAGTCAGGAATTTGTTTCAGGTTATCTAGATCGAATTCTCAGAAATGACACTCTAGACATGACAGGAAATGACAGAATATGGAAAACGTGAAACTGGAATGTTGATAAATTCCATTCTAAAACATCTACTGTGCTGTAGTGAGATTACAGGAGCAACAAATCCGATCTTCAGAATATTCTTTCTAGGAAATCGAACTAATTGAATAATTATTTATTTTCAGGCCACGACACATTTCTCGATATTTTTTCTATATATTGTACAGTGTTGAAACATTCTTCCCAAGTTATAACTACACCTTGAATGATAATGAGCGTATATAGGGTGTTTCCCGAATAAGAATGAGTTGGCATCATGTATACAGTGTTGAAAATTTATCCAAAATAAATTCAACAATTCTGGAAACACCTCATTTATATGAAAACGACCCATTTTTCTGATAAATTTCTATATTTCAGGATTTTTTATATTTAACAACTCTCTACAGGGTATGAATCAGATCAAAATTGCTGTTATTTAGATTTCATGAACCAATAATACACTCTGTAGGTAGGAATCAAAATATAAAAAGTCGATTATTCACCATCGTTGTTTGATATCTTGGAATTTGGTACAGTGTTGAAAGATTTTTTCCCATTTTGTCTGGGTGAAACCATACAGGATATTCATAGATAATTAAAAATGTTTATCTCATTCGAGTTATTCTTAGAATGTTTATCGGTATGGTTGATATACCGAGGAATTCTCCAAAACTGAGGAAGCCTGATATTTTGAAAAAGTTTATCAAACTAGGACAAAGTTACTTGAAAAATTTCGTTCTGAAATCACGCTAGAGAAAAATAAATACGATCAATTCAAAGAAAATTATTTGCAGTTTTAGGAGTTTAACATGTGATGATGGTTGTAAAATGTCCGCATAGCGTTCTGATTTTATTTTTACTGACTATGTCAGGAGTTTCAGAAAAAAGAGGCAATTTCCCGAAGCATTTTTTCTTCTTGTATAATACGGTCGTATCGATTTCACCATCACCTTTATTTCCCAATATGTTCTCGAAATCCGTTGATCATTTTTTTTATAGCATCTTCCTCCGTTTTCGAGAAAATCGAACACTCGCCGATATATCAATATTGTCGAGGTGAATTTCTGGAAAACAACATCCCGAACGCCTCCGATCAGTCCCCGATCGAACACATCTCGCTTAGCGCACGTCACAACCCCCTCCCTCACCCCTCGGCCGCCCTGTTCCAGGCTCCCTCTACCTGGCCAAGCTGGGCAACCAGACGAAGAGCGCCCAGAACGCCCTGGGCGGCACGGTCTTCAGCGAGGAGTACAAGAAGGAGGAGAGCGACCTCGCCGAGCTGGACTTCATCAACGCCATCTGCGCAAAGATACAGGGCGAGCGGCCCGCGGTGTGCCGCAACAACGGCTCCGGCGGCCCTTTTGGCCTCCAGCGGGGCCTCCTCTGGCTGGGCGTCGCGACGGCGGGATGCTTTCGCCGTCGCTGCTGCTTTTAGGCTTCGTTAGGCTAGGCGGGACCGAGCGGGCGTGCGATTTTTTTCTCTTACGATGTTACCACCCGAAATCGATGCTGGTTTTGTGTTACAACTCGAAATTGGTGCTCGAATAATGTTACAATTGGTGTTGATCTAGTGTTGAAATTCAAAGTTTCTGTGACTGGTGCTATTTTCATGATACAATTCTAATTTGGCATAATTTCGAGATACTCCAATTTCTTGATAGAACTCGAATTTACGACAAATTTTACACACATTAGTGCCAGTTTGATGCTACAACTCAAAATTGATATTGATTTCATGTTAGAACACGAATTTTTTGTGTTTCTAATTTCATGCTACAAAAAACCGATATTGTTTCTTATTTATTGTAACAACTCGAAATTGTTGCTAATTTCACATGTTACAACTCAAAATGAGTGATAGTATCGAATGAAAACTCACAATCAGGACGAAAATATCGCATGTCGGTTAGGCACCTTCGTTATAAACTGTATTTTGTCGGTTTTACAAACAGGGTAGCTTTTTAGGGCGTTATCAAGGTGTTCAGTGATTTTCCCCATGATACTGTTGACTTTGAGATCATTTTCGGAAATGGATTTGATAATTATTTTGTCAATACGATAGTGTGTCTTATTCCATTCAAATTTGGATACGAAGGCCGAAAATTCTCATGAAGAATTTCGCTTTTCACGTTGAAAAACGCTGCTGAAAGTCCTCCTGAATTCATCTCATCTTGTCGAGGAACCGAAAACATTTCGAAATTGCTCAACATTAGTGACAAAAAAAACTTGTTTTTGACAAAGAAAACGATTGTTTTTAAAAGAGTAGGAATAAAGAGCTTCTCAGATGATGAAATATCGTTGATTATTGACCTGAAGGTTCATTTTAATATACCCAAATCCATGTATTAAATTTTATTAAATAAAAAAAATTCATTCGTAGATTCGAGAAGAAAATAGTCTGAAATAATGATTATAATGTTTTAAAGATTTTCTTTCGATTCTTTTACAATAATAATATACTACTGAGTATTATACTGCTTAGACGATTTTCGTGTGATGGAAAATGTTGGAAATTAAGGGTCAATGAAGTGATACCTTGACAAACACATTTCAGGAGGGCTTTATATAAAATGCTCTGTCGATTTTGTGATGATACCTGTATATATAACTGTAATTAAAACATCTAGGTGTGTAACTGTCCTTCCGAAGATATATCCAAGATACTGTATTGCCAACCATATATTTAAAAAATCAACAAGTTTCATCAATTGGCTAAACAATTACGAAAACAGAATAGTTCATGTAGACCAGTGGCCAAGAATATTTCACCTTGCGAAAGTTCATGTAGTCCTGGATTCTGGATTTGATTTTGTCACTTCTTTTGGATTCTGTTTTGTAAGGAACAAAATTTGCTGTGTGTTACTTTCCTAATTCTTCTTTCTGAACTCCATAGTTTCCAATTTTTTGACAAAATTTTTGGGAACTACCACAAACAATACAGTGTTCGTTATCTTGTCGGAATCGGTTCAATTCGCAGTCAAAACGAATAACACTTTGTAGAAACAAAATCCACACACAGGGATTGTTTTGAAGCATAAATTGTACATCCTGTATATCAGCTCGATGAATGCATGTAAAAATGGCACGAGTCAACAAGAAGAAACGAATTAATTCTCCAATCTAATGTAAATTTGAACGTCACTGTCAAACGTCAATGATAAATTGGTTTGAAGATGTCATATTGATTTGAACACTTTCTTACATTTGAAGCTCGGTATTTTGGTGACTGAGGTATAAGAAAAAACAATCATGGATATAGATTGCATGAAATGTTGTGTTCTATGAAAACGTTATGAGTATTTTCTTTCGTAGGACGCCTAGTGAAGATTTATCGAACATGAACTGAAAAAAATCAAACAAAAGTGGTCGTACTTGTTTTTTTTTTCATAAGGTAAATACAACATATCCAGAATCCAGAGGTACATGACGTTTTGCCAGGTAAGTCCAACATTCGCAGATCTGGCCACTGGTCTAGTTATTATTCAAACGAGACGATTTCTTCTGGATCACCGATAAATTGCATTCTTGCTGATATCCAGAAGAAATTTCTCGTTCGTTTTGCATGCCTTAGACATAAATCGTTTCCCTCTCAGCTATCTGTAAGCCGTACTCCAATGTGTTATACCAAATAACTAAACAAATTGAAACTAATTTTAGTAATATGAATTGTTAAAACAATGTATAGATGTTATAAACGAGGCGATCCTGTGGAGACGATTGGATTTGTTATTTTTCGAAGTAGTGACTGTTTATTCAAGAACAGAAATTTCCACAGGGTCCCTCCGATCCACATTGTTGAAGACACGTGTGTTGCATAAAGATTTGTTGCTATGTATATGCCAAAGTGGTGATTTTTCGCTATATTTTACAACCTATACAGGTAATCCACTGAAACGTTTACGTTTAATTGCTAGACGGAAACTTAGTTTTTATTTCAGGAAGAAAGGAAAAGCACATTACACAAGCGCATTAAACCCTGGAATAAATAGGTTCAATATTCAATGATTTATTTCAAATATTTCTCGTGTACAGGATATTCGAAGAATTCGTTGTGAAAAAAAAAATATTTTTCATGCACCCATAGAGGGTTAGTTTTTATTTATTTCTGACAAAATCTTTATAAGTTACTTTCACGAGTTTGTTTGCAATAGTAATAGCAGTAAACAAATGACATTTTTCTCTGATGATTTTCTTTGAAAAACGAAAAAAAAATTAACTTAATATTGACATAATTTTCCAAATTCTAGTTACGTCAGTTTTTATTTATTCCTGACAAAATCGTTATAAGTTACTTTCATGAGTTTGTTTGCAATAGTAATAGCAGTAAACAAATGACATTTTTCTCTGATGATTTTCTTTGAAATACGAAAAAAAAATCAACTTAATATTCACATAATTTACCAAATTCTAGTTACGTCAGAAGAAGCATTTTGATCTTGCAAACAAACCTAACAAGCCATAACAAACTAATCTACGGTACTATTTTAATTTTTTATAACATGAATGGAACATCCTGTATATACAGTACCAATGATAACGTGACCAAATATTTCGTACAAAGCATGGAGTTGATACTGAATTCCAGAAAGTGTGTGATCATCTATTTCCTGAGTGATTCATACTTGAATGATGGAAATATTCATTTCACCATATTCACAAATAAAAAACGCCAAAGCAAAACTTGAACCAAAATATCGCCGAATTTGATTTAAGACTCCTCCTATCACACGGACACACTGTATAGCGTTGAAAATTTACCGACAAGGGACACCGGGAACTGTATATAATAAATAAAAATATAATTTCATTATCGTTTTGAATTTGAGAGGGTGAATTTCCTCAATGATTAACGTAAAACTCAAAAACATCGATTCTTTTCAATACGCTGAAATTTTCAAATAATATTATTGCGTCCAAACGTAAAACAAAGCATTGTTTGAAGGAGTACCTGAAACTTGACAAATTTCGAATATTACATACAGGGTGACCCACAGCCCTAGCCATTAAAAATACTCCCTCGAATATTGGTGAAATTCGAATTGTGGATGGGCCACCCTTAGAAGTCGTTTCAAGTACCACCACACAGATTTTATCATCAAATTGTCAGTTGTGATATTTTTCTTGGAAAATGAATCTATGAAATGTGATTGAACAGTTGTGAATAAAATTAGCAATGAAACGACTGGATTTAACCTGCTCCCTTACATTATCGAACCTGATTTTCGTATTTTTTGAATAGTATCATCAGTGTCTTCACTTCATTAAACCCGCTTTTCATGTGTTTTATTAAGGGATCACCCTGTAAGGAAATACCAAAAATAGGCTGTAGAATAGAAAACCTTTCATTCTCAACCAGGCGAACGTGGTTGAATTGAAAAAGCGCAATACAAGTTTTTTAATATGTATGTAAATAAACTGGTAATTCTGTTGACCAAAAATATTTCACATGGCAGCCAAAATCTGTTTATATAGTCGCCCAGATTTTGTATTCGTTCCTCCCTTGAATAAATTTAATCATCGTTTCAATGTTTTTCATTAGTCGACAAGACTAGTTTTGTTAAAATTCATCTATTGTGTGAATAAAATGTTGGGAATTCGAACGACTTTCAATTATCTCAGGTCGTCTTTACTGTTTTTATTTTCTCATATCTCATTTTTCATCAACAGAATCAGATATTATGAATTATTGTTGAAATGCATCAATTGAGTGAATAAAATGTTGGAAATAGGAATATCATTCATTTCATACAAATTGCCCCCATAATTCATAGAATTTTTTTCTTCACTTCGAATATCGACAATATTATCATCAATTTCCGAGATTCTTGAACTCTACTCAACAGAATCAGATTTAATTAATTTCTGTTGAAGTTCACATATAAAATGTTGGGAATATGAACGTCACATTTTGTGCTTGTTTCATGTTTTTATGTTTCATTTCACCTAAATTGTCCCCACATTCGTAGAAAGTCATCTTCATATACAACAGAATTCAACAATGTAATTTTTAATATCTGTTGAAATTCATTGTGTTTATGAAATTTCAGGATTGTCTTTCAATTTACAGATTCCCTCTATTATCCAGAATTTCTAGTCTGCCCCTACTCAACAGAATTCAACTAATTTCTGTTGATAAACGCCTGTTGTAGAAATGAAATGTTGGGAAATCTAAATGTAACCAACAATAAAAAGCAATATTTTAGAAATCAAACTTAAACGAAGAATAAAATCGAATTTCTGAGTCGAAACTTTCAAACAACCAGATGAAACCAGAGTAATATTCAAACTACGATAAGAGGTGAACGAATCCTTCAAGACAACTCTGTATATTTTCTCAGCTCTCTTACATAATATTGTTTTCTGCACTTCCACATCAATAATAATCGAAACCGTTACCCTGATGGAAAAATATGGAAAATTCACGGAATCTAGTGATCGGCCATCCGCATCTTGCATAGATTCTGGAGCGGCAACATGGTGATGTCGTCCTTGATTTTCACCACCCCTTCGTGTTGGTCTATCGACAACAGTTCCCCGGTTTGCTCTCGTTCCTCTCCGATGATAACCTTCCAAGAAATAATATACGTTGATATATTTTATGTTTATATACAACTTCGATCATTGAACATACTAGATAAGTAATCCACACCCCTGGCAATACAGTTTGTTTGGAAGCAACATCTATAGTATCTATCTTTGTCTAAACAAGGATAGCAGGAGCTGATTCTCCCAGCACCAGTGCCGTGTTGTCAGAGGGGGGTCGAATTTATTATTAATTCATGATGTAACCAAATTGAAAATCCGTAACAATTTCAGTGGTACTTTTTAGCATTTATTGGTGCGAAAATGAACATCTTTATACTTCCTTCACATTGTTACGAGAAATTCGAATACATACAATCCTATGGTGATTTTTGTAACTTGCTTGTAATCAATAAACTTATTATGACCACGTCACAATATACTTACTATTCAGTATACAGTTGTCTACTTATACTTTATCATAAATAACATTCAATTTCAATAATGAACATTTATATCTTTGGCGATCAGTGACAGTGCATGTAAGTATATTTACGATTTCAAAGTTCAGTACCTACTAGTGGAAATAATTTTCAAAAAAGTGATAAACTCGTTTTCAAGGCAAATAGATATGATTGCATATTTGAATGTAATTTTCAAATCTGAAGTTGAAACTTGTTTATATCATTTCACGATATCGTCAAAAATGAAGGAGGTTTCATCTTGAGCAGAATTCATATATTTTGACGCAAAAAATTTATGTCTGATTATTTCATTTCATGTAGATAGATGAAAATCGATAATGAATATGTGTTGACAAGTATTATGACGAAATGTTATATCAACAATAAAATCATGAATCATGTGAAGATGTAGCAAATAGCAGTGTTTCTTATTTAAAACAGGACTGAAATGAAAAACAACCATGGATAATCACACAAATAATTTATTGATTTTTGAATAGGATTGAATAGGATGATGAAGTCTTACAGTGAAATATCTCTCCAAATTAGTTTGACTAGTTCCAAAAACAGTCAACGGTAAATTTCTCATTGTTGTGTGTAGAAGAAGTATAGAAATATCCTTATATTTTTTATCGAAAATATTAATTGAGTTCATCATTATTCTCAGTGATTTTTCAGCAGCTTCGCATATTTTGATTACAAATAAGGAAGCATTTATCATTGCTACATATTTTACCACAAGACACTGTCGCAGCTGACCTATGGGTATAATCAATATAATTCAATCAATTCAATTTGAATTCATTTTTATCCATTCCATTTGGGAAAATGATACGACAATGGTAGCTCACCTATGAAATGACGTGTTTTGATCGCCGGTTCAAATTGTCTTTAACACACCTCACAACGTCTCACCATTATATCAAATCACCAAAACAGGAAATAAACTGAGTTTCTGAGGAATTCTGAGTACACAAAACTGAACACAAGTTGAATAATATCGATAAATCAAAACGTAAATAATGACAGATACCAAACAAAGCAATAATCGCCGTCGACTGTCAATATCAAATTGCGGTGTTGCAACGTCGAGCAAAAAGTATTCACGATACCCATGCTGGTCCTCCCCAAAAAGTAAAATTGCTAAGTCTCAGAATAATGTAGCAATCTTCTATTGATCAGAATTTATTATTATATTTGTGCATTGAACTACATGAATTCATAAAGGACTTTAAATATTATGGACTATTCATCACTTTTTGATGATTGGATATGACAACACTGGCGACGATTGGGTACTAATATTATGATAATTCTGGGAATTCATGTTAGCATCAGAGTATTTGTTTTGTGATCCTTCTAGTGGGTTTGTTGTTCGGAGATATACAACGATCTATACTGGGTGGCCCAATAAAAACGAAACAAGGCCGATTTGACATAGTTATTGTTCTCAGAAAAAAAAAACGCTCGAACCGGTCGAATCTCAAATGGGATAAGGGGTCCTTGTTTTCGGAATTCAATGCGATAGTTCTCGAGAAAACACGTTTAGGAAGATAATCGGCTAGTGCATGATGGAAAGTAACGGTTTTTTCCCTTCTCATCACTATTTCTCATTTTGTAGTTGAAACGATGTTCATCTGAGAAGTGCCTTATGTGTGTTTTTTTTTTCAAATCCTGTCCTATCAAACAATACATGAAGAATAATTCATTTCAATGTCAATTCCTTGATCGCTCAGTAAAATGCATACCTTGTTTCGTTTTCATTGGGCCACCTTGTATGTAGATAACTAATAGTAGCATGATTCTGAAAACTTCCAAAAATTCAACTGCTTTTGTTCAAAATCCTATAGCATCTCAGTTGGGATGGCTGCAATAGCTATTTTCATAAGTTCAATGAAAAATTAAACAAGTATTTAAGTAATTGGATATCGGTTGAGAGAATAGAAAGTTATGACGAATCGAATTTGATCGGAAAATTTCGATTTTATGTTTCGCGTGAAGCTCGTCACAACACACGAGTTCTCAATATTTTTTCTAGATGTGGTGACCCACCCTGTACTCTTAAGTAGGTTTCAAGGTTTTTAACCACCATTCAAACCAGAAGGACAGCAACACTCATTCATATTTCAGTATGACTATTTCGAAAATTCCAAAACCGTTTCGAGAATACACATGGTGCAATATGTTTTTGACATCAGAAAAAATTAGAAAAATATTCATTCCAAACAGAAGCTTTTTGAGTTTTTTCTTTTAATAACTGCACATCTTTGTTTATTATCCTTTAGAATCTAATTCTGAAGAGCTTCATGGATTTCATTGAATATCAAACGAGATTTCAAGAACTGAGAATAAATTGGAAATCTGCTGAATCAATCGAAAATTACGGTGAATAAAATTTCCTCGGAAAATTTCAAGTGTTGAGCAAACCCGGATATTTAATCTGCTCATTACTAACCAATACTTTTTTTTTCAGTATGTCGTATGTAATTTGTTGAAACCAATTTGTATTATTATACGATTCACAATACAAATATGTTTTGTCAATTATGAAAACAGGATGAATGAATGAATAAATAAAGAACCAACCTTGAATCTGTCTCCTCTTTGCGGCCGCTCCGGATCCAAATGATCGGACATAATGTTGACCACCCTGTCTTCGGCAGGCAGGAAAACGGTGCACATGGCCCCCGAAATGCTCCTGATCACCCCGGTCTGCCCCACCAAGCCCGAATCGTCGTGACTGTCGCGTATCCTAACCTAAGATTCCGACCAAAAATTACGATGTAAATTATCAAACCAAGACTGATATTAATGATAAGGGACATTACTCAAGAGACTAAAGGAAAGAAAAAAAATAATAAAACGATATTCTAGATTTTTAAGTACGAACAGAAGGAACAATGAAACATACCCAAGAATACCGAGAAACTCAAAAAGTCAAGGAAAAACAAGAAGGAACAATGAGTTGCGACTGAATAATTCTAGCATAGACAAAAAACAATATGATGTTAGTTGAGAATTTTATCCAAGACGAAAGAGATCAACAAAATGCTAGTTAGAATTCTAGTAATATAAAAACAATGAATTTTTCTGAAGAATAAATGGAATGATACACAAAAATTCCCATGGAAGACAAAAAAGAACATTGAATCAATAAAATTTTACTCAAGAATTCTAGCCAAGACAACAAATAACATTGAAATGATACAATACAATCGTAGCTAACACGATGTTCCTCGAACATCATAGGTTTCCCTTTCGTGTTGTCCACAGATAAAAAAAAAAAAAAAAAGCAAAGACAATAATGAACAATTAAATGGTGGTAAAGAATTATATCGAAACTAAAAAGAACAATGACACTTCCAAGACAAAAAAATAACAAGGATGATACTCAAGAAATCTAGCAAAAAAAAACAAAGAACAATTAAATGGAACTGAAGAAGTCTATCAAAAACCAAAAAGAACAATGAAATGTTACTTGAAAATTCCAATAAAAACAAAAAGAACACCGAAATATTACGAAAACAAAAAAACCAATGAAATGCTACACAAAAAGATGTAGACCAAACATCAAGTGAAACCCATCGTGGAATAAAGTGAGTACCGAGTGTCATTCAAATAGAACTTCATCCGTTTCGAATGAAACTCCTACCGACTGCGCCACTTTACAACAATGATACATACGCTCGAAGAAAACTAATTCTCCTCACCTCGATATCGACGGTATGCCAATCGGTCATTGGCAGCACGTCGAGGCCGGCGCCGGGCGTCTGCGGGTTGTACGGCACGTTCGGGCTGTACGCCGAACTGGGCGTGCCGTACGAGTGGCTGCTGGCCGGCGACTGGCCGTACGCCGACGAGCCGGCGCCGGCCGCCGGGCTCGGCGTCGACGCGACGCTCTGGTATCCGGGGCTGGCCTGGTAAGGGCTGTACGAGCCGGCGTCGTAAGCGGTGCCGGCGGCGCCGGGCGTTTGCGGGGTGTACGGCCCGCCGTTGATCTGGTAGCCGGGCGTGCCTAAGAAAATACTCGTTGAATATAGGTTGAATAATAGGTTGCTTGAGGAGGCGATATATTTTTTTACGGATTCTTCTCCAAGATTCTAAAATTCGAAATAGAAATTATAATAATTATTTTAATGTACATTTATTGCAATGTTTCGCTAATTGAATGTCAATATTTGAGGCGGCGATTTTTGGGTCAATTTTAAAGATAACAATCCATATGAACGTATGACCCAAACTAACCTAAACAACTTTTGAGATAATGGGGAGGGGGTAAAGTTTTCAAAAATAAATAGTTTTTTTCTCTAATATCATTCCTGTAATGCCCAACCATTTCTAAGCCAATTCGATACGATTTTCCGAAACATTTTTAGTATTTTGGTATTATCTATGATAGTTTATTTAGTAATGGTTTTTTTCGCAATTTTATAATGATAATATTTCCAGATTTGGTTTTTCGTAGTCGTTACTATCCTTAAAAACCCTCGTGAATTTCGAGAATCGTAAAGATCCGCTGAAATAATGATTCCAATAATGAAACTCGTGATATTCTTGGATTTTTACGAAACATTCTTGGTATTTTGGTATCAAATAAGATGATTCGACAATGTTCATTGAAACATTAATGAAATATTCACATTCTCAAGGTAGGTTTCGATTCAATTTTGGAAATTTTTTTGGAATTTCAACAAATTGATAATCGATAATTGATATTCTCTGAATTATCACAGATTCCATGTAATGGGGGTGTAAACACTTAGATGTAAAAAATTATGTAACTTCATTGTTCGTTCTCAAAGTTAACTCACATGTTTCAATTTTGAATTCAAATTACAGCCCTATCCAAAACCCATTCTAGCTGGTGACATTTTTACAAGAATAATGGTTATCTCTGTCAGAATCTATGAGTAGGATATCCAAATATAGTCTAAACGTATGTCGAAATAAATGAGGAACTCTCGCATTAATTTTGAATGGTTGATCTGTCTATCTCTGCTCGACACTTTTCGTCCGCTGTGGTCACTATTCAATAAAAAACATAGGCGCCTGTGACAACAACTGTCATTTGCTGTTGTCGAATTATTTTTTTCAAGAAATCCGCTAGGTTTTAAGTATGAATAATTGTATACCTATATATTGTTGGTCAGCCACGTCAATACGTAAATGTGTTTCGTCTTTTATATTATTATTTGATTTTATTCGAAAATTTATTGGGTGGACTTCTATTTTGACTTTTTCGACAAAATTTAATCGTTTTAGACAATAAAGCATATTTGATTTGATAGTGATAGCAATATGGATATCAGTAACACTCTTCCGGAACTGCGGGAAATTACTCCCCCAAACATCACGAATTTTATACGAAAAGACAATGCCGAGAATATTCTCCTAGCCTACGTTTCTACTAAAGCTGGCGATAATGAAATTTCTGTAACAAATTGCAATTAAAATCATCGAGAATATCTCCTACCGACTGCGCCACTCCATTACATATTTTAATTGACATTGACAACAGGACGTCAGCTGTTAATGTCTCTTAGTGAAACTTGACAAAACAATTTCAAGATTTTTTGTTGCTCCCTGTCAACTGCACTACATGTACAGTGGCATACGAATATATTTCTATTTTGATAAATTTTCAAAAATGCGCAGAAGCGCAATTAAATGCAACAAATTGTTGAAAATATCTCCCACCGGCTGTGCGAATAGATTACGAGATGCAAATTCACACATATTACAGAACAAAACTTTTTTTGATAGTGATAGCAATATGGATATCAGTAATACTCCTCCGGAACTGCGGGAATTTACTCCCCCAAACATCACGAATTTTATACGAAAAAACAATGCCGATAATATCCTGGCTAAAGCTGGCGATAATGAAATTTCTGTAACAAATTGCAATTAAAATCATCGATAATATCTCCTACCGACTGCGCCACTTCATTACATATTTCAATTGACATTGACAACAGGACGTCAGCTGTTAATGTCTCATAGTGAAACTGCGATCGATGCTATTGTTAATATACTCTACGCCTCGGCTATCAACAATTCGCCCAACATTTTCCCGAGTTGTCAACGTTGCGAAACCCCCAGTCGGGAACTCACTGGGATTGTATCCCGGCGACGGATACGCGTTCGACACTGCCGGGTCCCACTCGGAGCCGGCGTTGGGCGTCCTCGAACCGTCGTGGACGGGCGTCATCGAGCCGTAGTGCAGCGGCGTCCGCGACCCCGACTCGCACATCGGCGTCTTGTTGCCGCCGGCGTCTCGGTACAACGGCGTCTGACTGCCGCCGTAGGCCGGCGTGCGACCGTAGCTCGACGCGCTGCCATCCTTGCTCGGAGCACCTGAACAAAATGAAAAAAAAAATAAAAAATTAATTCGACGACGAAAGGACAAGAATTCAAAGTCGCTATTGATACGAATAGGTACGTAGTTGCCGTCTTCCTTGACCTGAAGAGGGCCTTTGAAACGATCGACAAACACATATTGTTATCAAGTTGAAAGGGTATGGAATAAGAGGCTCGGTATATGATTGGATACTCCGAACAACAAACCCACTAGAAGGATCACAAAACGAATATTCTGATGCTAACATGAATTCCCAGAATTATCATAATATTAGTACCCAATCGTCGCCAGTGTTGTCATATCCAATCATCAAAAAGTGATAAATAGTCCAATATATTTAAAGTCCTTTATGAATTCATGTAGTTCAATGCACAAATATAATAATAAATTTGGGTCATGACGATTATGAATCAGTTCTGATTAATACAAGATTGCTACATTATTCTGAGACTTAGCAATTTTACTTTCTTGGGGGCTCGCGGACCAGCATGGGTATCGTGAATACTTTTTGCTCATCGTTTGCAACACCGCAATTTGATATTGACAGTCGACGGCGATTATTGCTATGTTTGGTATCTGTCATTATTTACGTTTTGATTCATCGATATCATTCAACTTGTGTTCAGTTTTGTGTACTCAGAATTCATCAGAAACTCAGTTTATTTCCTGTTTTGGTGATTTGATATAATGGTGAGACGTTGTGAGGTGTGTTAAAGACATTTTGAACCGGCGATCAAAACACGTCATTTCATAGGTGAGTTACCATTGTCGTATCATTCGAGATTTTTAAGCATATTCCCAAAATATGTAGCACTGATGAATGCTTCCTTATTTGTAGTCAAAATATGCGAAGCTGCTGAAAAATCACTGAGAATAATGAAAAAAAAAAAAAAATAATGATGAACTCAATTAATATTTTTGTTAAAAATTATAAGGATATTTCTATACTTCTTCTACACATAACAATGAGAAATTTACCTTTGACTGTTTTTGGAACTATTCAAACTAATTTGGAGAAATATTTCACTGTAGGACTTCATCATGAGGCAAATAAATTGAAAGATTCAACGGAAGTTAGAGTAAGAAGTATATGTTAACAAAAACAATCTTATTCAAAAATCAATAAATTATTTGTGTGATTATCCATGGTTGTTTTTCATTTCAGCCCTGTTTCAAATAAGAAACACTGCTATTTGCTACATCTTCACATGATTCATGATTTCATTGTTGATATAACATTTCGTCATAATATTTGTCAACACATATTCATTATCGATTTTCATCTATCTACATGAAATGAAATAATCAGACATCAATTTTTTGCGTCAAAATATATAAATTCTGCTCAAGATGAAACCTCCTTCATTTTTGACGATATCGTGAAATGATATAAACAAGTTTCATCTTCAGATTTGAAGATTACATTCAAATCATATCTATTTGCCTTGAAAACGAGTTTTTCACTTTTTTGAAAATTATTTCCACTAGTAGGTACTGAACTTTGAGATCGTAAATCGTCACTGATCGCCAAAGATATAAATGTTCATTATTGAAATTGAACGTTATTTATGATAAAGTATAAGTAGACAACTGTATACTGAATAGTAAGTATATTGTTTCATATGGCGTTGAGAATTGAACTTTTCTTGTGACGTGGTCATAATAAGGATTGTATGTATTCGAATTTTTTGTAACAATGTGAAGGAAGTATAAGGATGTTCATTTTCCCACCAAAAAATGCTAAAAAGTACCACTGAAATTGTTACGGATTTTCAATTTGGTTTCATCATGAATTAATAATAAATTCGACCCCCTATGACAACACGGCACTGGTGCTGGGAGAATCAGCTCCTGCTATCCTTGTTTAGACAAAGATAGATACTATAGATGTTGCTTCCAAACAAACTGTATTGCCAGGGGTGTGGATTACTTATCTAGTCTGTTCAGTGTTCGAAGATTGGATATCTAATTACTTGTCTGAACGTAAGCAAAGAGTTAGAGTTAATGATATTTTTTTGGATGAAATATCTAACAATGTCGGTGTCCCTCAGGGTAGTGTGTTAGGTCCGCTACTCTCCATTTTATATCTTGATGATATAAAATTTAATAAAATTGGAAAAATCAATAAATTCAATGAAACCGCTTTTTCGTCGGATTTGAAACTTACCGACATCGACGATATGATTCTTGTCGACGGAGATGGTCTGGCACGAGGTGTGCAACTCGATCCTGGCCGTCGCTTGCGTGGCGTCCTTTACTATACCGATGTTGCCCTTGTAGGGCCCCCGCGTGATCTTTATGGTCGTGCCGATGATGTCGCGATCTCTGGTCACGCCTCTACCCCTGCCTCCACCTCCTCCACCCCTGCCACCGCCTCCAAAGCCGCCAACTATGAGAAATTTTCATCAGGTATTTTTTCATATTTTTTCAAATTTTTTTTGGGCCTGACACGGAATGTAATGGCTCAGAATGTATTGAGTCAACACATTATACATAGTCAATTTTACTAAAACTGCAGATTGAAATAAGATAATATGAAAAAAAATAATTGTTTTTAGTTTTGTTTGGATGAAGAAATTCATTTGTATAAAAATTCCTGTGGGGTGTTGATTTTTCAGAGTCCAAAATCAATAGAATGAAAAAATTTATACAAACAAATGAACTAAAATGAAAAAACTCACCTCCACCTGCTCCGCCACTGGAAGGATGCATAGGGGAGCTCCTTCTGGGAGACATGTACTCCATGCCGGCGCCGATATCGGCCCCCGGAACGGTTTTGTTGCCCCCCGCCAGTTGCAAGTGTCTACATTTGCATACGAAAATTCCTCCGTTTTGTAAAAATTCCACAGAGTGCAGGAAAGCGAAATTCCTGCAACAAATCGCAAGTAAAATCATCGGAAATATCTCCTACCGACTGCGCCACTTCATTGTAAATTGTATTGAGAATGATTTCAGGCCGTCAATATTTAATATTCCAGAGTACAACTCAATAAAACTATATTTTCTTTCAATTTCACATTTTTTTGTTGCGCAGAATCGTGAAATTTCTGTAACAAATTGCAATTAAAATCATCGAGAATATCTCCTACCGACTGCGCCACTTCATTACATATTTTAATTGACATTAACAGGACGTCAGCTGTTGATGTCTCATAGTGGAACTTGACAAAACAATTTCAAGATTTTTTTGTTGCTCCCTGTCAACTGCACTACAGCGCAATTAAATGCAACAAATTGTTGAAAATATCTCCCACCGGCTGCGCGAATAGATTACTAGATGCACATTCACACACATTACAGAACAAAACTTTTTTTTTAAATTTTACCAATTTCTAAGAACCAGAAATTTTCAAATCAAGATGACTCAGTAACTTCGCTTCGCAATAATTATTGAAACAAATTGAAAATATAAATAAATACGAACCTGTAAAGGTGTTTAATTTCACCGGAGAACCCAGAATGTGGACCATCGATGACTTTGACCATATCTCTTCTGTGCAAATTGTTCCGATACGAATCCAAAGCGGCCGTATATTTGTTTATCCTCCGTTTCTGCAACGAACCAGGTCGGCACTCCACGATTTTTCCTGGAAACCAATTTCGCCAATTGAGAAATCGCGAAAAATAAGTAATTAAAAAATTCGATAAAATATAAAAAAAACCGATAAAAATAAATTCCTACAATTTTCTCACCGTGCATGTTGAGTACGTGAAAATTCTCCCGCTCCAACCTGACGATGACCCCCACGGTCTCGGCGTCCAAGTTCACCAGGTCGCCCCACTCGAATTTTCCCAAAGAATCCACCCCGCTCGCCATGTCGGTGCACAGTTGGAGGTCTTTGGGCAGGATCTCCATCTCGTGCATGGTCAAATCCGAGATCAACACCACGCGGTTCTTTTCCACTCTCACCACCAGGCCGGTGTCGCCTTCGTAACGGCCTGAAAATACGCGAAATACACAAAAATTTAAAGGGGGTCGATAAAACCAATTCATACTTTTTTTATTTTTTTTTTTCAATTTTTATCATTTTATATTGTGCATTTTTATATTTTTATTATCTTTATTCATTACTTGAACCAATTTTTTATCATTCAATTTTTCGACAAGTTCTAAATCTTATGAAGGAACCATTAAAAAAAAGTATATATATATATATATATATATATATAAATATTTGATATATTTTTGGTATTTTATAAAACACGAATTATTATAGCATTTTACTCACTTCACTTTTCTGTATCATTATATTTATTATTCATCTATCCATTATTCAATCTCAACCAAAATCTCAAAAAAAGAAACAATGGATATTTTTCAACATATTATTGTTTGTATCTTCATTGTTTTGAAAGGTCTGTATTTTGATATTCATCATTTTTCATGTTCATCATTCAATTTGTTTTCAATTATTCATATTTTCCAAATGCAAATCTTTCTTTAGATTTTTGAACCAATGTAGATGAACATTTTTCAAAATTTTCTTGAGATATTATATCGATCATTTTTTGATTTTCATTATTATTGATTTTCTGTATTTTCTATATTCATAATTTCTATATTCATTATTCATTTTTGATTACTTATTTTCCCAGATCACAACATTTCAACATTTTTAAATGATTTCTTTATCACTTTATGAGGGATAGAAAAAATATATAATTTTTTAAAATTGTATTTTCCGATTTTCTCACCTGCCAATACTTTGACGTGATCACCCATCTTGAAGTATTTTTTCAATTCGTTGGCTTGAAATACCAAAGGATCTCGAAGATCTTCATGTTTGGGCATTATAGTAATCATTGATCCGTCTATACTGATGATTTTACCCTATAAAGAAAATATCAAAATATGTTAATGAATAAACTGAATTAAAATCATAGGTTCAATAGGAATTAATAGCCTTCATAATAGCCTCATTATTCATTATTTTTCGAGAATCGTAAGGTTGAAAGATGGAAAAATTCATGTTCCTCATGATAATAATTAGCAATGGAAAAAATTAATCATTGAATACATAAGTTGATGTGCATTGGAGTGGAGTGAATTATACCCATTTTTGTGGAATACCCCTGGCAACGAGTGTAATTTAATGGAATTTACATATATTACACTATTAATGAATAAACATGAATAAATAAGACATGAGAATCGCTTTTTGAACTACAAGAATGATTACGTGTTCCCACTTTGATGAATAGAAATAACGAATAAATTAACGAATAAATCGACAGAAAAACCAGCAGAACTCACCTGCAAATATATCAACTCCCCCTCGCACACTTCCACGTTATCTCCGGCGCTGAACGAATGCAACGCTGCCTTCTCCTCCTTCTCGGCCGGCAGCTCCAGATCGATGCCCTCGGGCTGCTCTTCAAAGCGTTCCAACTCCGCCAAAGTCGGCTTGACGCCGTCGACGATCACCGCGCTCAGCGTGAAGTTCTTGTAGAGGAAGCCTTTGCGCGAATAGCGGTTGCCCTCGAAGATGAGAAAGTCCCCGTCGGAGGTGACTTCCCCGCCTATGGAGCGGATGGCTTCCGGATCGAACGGTTTGCTCGGCGGGCGGCGCTTCTTCTTCCTCTTCTCCGCCTCCGATTCCTTCAGAAAAATTAATGAATAAATAATGAATAATGAATCATTGAATAAGGAATTGATGAATAAATAATCGATAAATTGGGGCGAATAATTCAATGGCAAGAACAATTGTGAGAGTTTCTAGGCCAATCAATGAATCAATGAATAAAACATATTGAATAATTAAACACATCATCGAATGGATGAATCAATCAATAAAGAGAGCTTCAATGAATAAACTAATCGATGAACAAGTGAATAGTTGATGAATTCCGAAGAATTATTGAACTCCTAGTATAGTAATCATGTGAATTTCTATGGGTTGACGATAATTGAATAATAATAATGAAAAGATCTGAATATCTAATGCGATTAACTCATTTTCTAGTGGCAGTAGAATGTTTCTTACCGATTGGGCTGTTCTCAGAGCCCCCCTGAACCTAGTATAATCAATTCTCGGCAAAATCTTGAGATGCACTTGATTTTGCGCCATGTCAAAATAATCCACTTGGGCGATGTCATCTTTATAAAGACCTCGCTTCAGTCTCACCCACTGCTTTGATTTCAACCCTTAACAAACAAAAAACAACATTTCAAGACAAGGAATTATTCCAACGATACATGATTAAGGAAGTAATCAGAATGAATTTATGATGTTTATTTAAATATTCACATTGAAATATAAAAATCGCTTACCGGTTTGTTCTTTGACAACCCTGAGTACATCAGTCATTTCCTTGATAGGTACCATTTGTTGCTTCCAAATACCACCTCTCAGATTTCCAACGTTTTCGATTGCAGCTTTTACATGGGGCTGTTTGTAGGCTTCGATGTAGATATAACCTTTCACACCCTCTGGAGCCACTACAGATTTGATCTGTAGCGGTTCCGTGTTCTGATAGGCCAAGAATTTCCTCATCAACAAGAGGCATGTTGATTTTTCTTCACCAATTCGACATTTTACCATCCACAAGTTTGGATCTCTTTGAAGTTACAAAAGTAATTAGGTTACAAATTAATGAATGAATTACAGCAAATATTATCCACTATCACGTGTGTGGTTGGATGAACTATATAAGGAATGAGGAATCTTGTTCCAAAAGTGAATTCAACAAACGCACTGTATGATTCTGATGATTAAAAATGATGAAAGCACTCACTTCACTCCAGGTAGCAGAGTTTGTTGTGTAATCTCATCTGACATTTCTTCACCTCCATCTCCAAAATGCTTAATAGCAGCCCCATCGTCAGCATATTTTCTCTTCAAATACTCCTCAATTTCAGAAGCCTTTTGAGCACTTGAAAATAGCAGAAAATTAAAAAAATCATTCAGTATAAACTTCAAATAACTTACTCCCAAAGATTAGTTCCTCTCCTACGGCCTTCAATTTCCCTAGCAGTGGGACCAAACTCATCGACCTCATTGGGCACGATCCCAATTTCTTGAGCTCCCTCTTCCCACTCATCTTCATCTTCAACTTCATCGTCCACTTCAGCTTCATCGATAATGAAGCCCCCATACCGATCCTTGTTTTTCTTTCTTTTTTTCGCTCTACCACCTTCATCACTATCATCTTCCTCGCTATCATACTCGTCTAAACTCTCCCCCTCGGGCTCCTCTTCATCCCCAACGTCTTCCTCTGGCCCTGAAGCTTCACGTGCTTCGGACGCTCTGAAAACGAAAATTCAATGAAACAAGTTTTTTCTTGGTGGAACAAACATTTACCCTGATCTGACCGATCTACTTCTCGAACGCGACTTGGACCTCGATCTAGACCTGGATCGAGAGCCCCTGCTGGGAGATCGAGATACGCGGGAGCCTCGACTGGGCGATCTGGACACTCGGGAGCCCCTGCTCGGCGATCTAGATGGGGATCTGGATCGTGACCTACTGCGGACGCTGCCTCTGGAACTTCGAGACCGAACGGAACCGGCTTCCGAAGCGTTCTCGTTTTCCGAGAAGTTGCTGGCTTCCGAATCGGACATTGTGAGATACTTGGGAACGACTATATTCTACGGAAATGCCATTTCAACACCAATAACCAACACGCAAACAAGAAGCCATAGAACTGAAATGAAACTGACACCAAAATGACAACTAACCATAAACACTGGACTGAATGTCACTACTTTTTTAGCTTTGAATAATTGTTAAATCTTCTGTGACTGCATGCGTCCTTGAAAATCGTTACGAGTGCAAGCCTCTCTCCGTTGTCACAGTATTTCGCTGTTATCGTTCGTCACATATGATCAAAGAAAGACAGATATACAGGCAGTCGTAAAACTCGTAAAAGTAACCTAAAAATTCAGCGGCTGTGTGAAAACGGCATCCAAAAATAGCGGCCACTATTCCCGAACACAACCGAAGATTCAGCTCAATAGCGCCCGGTTATGAACATACTGACAAAAAATAGTAATAATCAAGTATAATAGTGTATTTTAGAATTGAATCACAGTATATAGGAGAATTTGTGGAAATATATTCCAACGTGAATGCTCATAAATCGCTATTGATAATGATATAATAACATTTCGAAGGAACAACGTGAAGAGACTTTACTCCTAGTTTTCATACATACGAGGGTCATTGTATATTATATATATATATATATATATATATATATATATATATATATATATATATATATATATGATATGGTGAATAATCATAGAATACTTTTTGTCTCAGAGTGGAAGCAAACTATTGCGATGGAATAAAGTGAAAACGATTTAAATATGAATGATTTGCGTATTTATGGAAATCTCTTATTTCCATAAATGAAACAAAAAATCAGGTGATTCTTTCATAAGTTGAAAAAACTGTCACATGGTGGGAATCATCAACCTTTATAATAAGAATGATTCGCATACATGGAATCCACCCGCTACCCCTATCGAATAGATATTTCTCATCTAACACCCCCAAACTGAATTAACGGATGGAAGAAGAACTGCCGCGATGTGATATGGTGGAAATCATTCAACCATATCATGACAATGCTTTGCATGCCTCAACATCAGTGGGAAATCTGAAGAAGCTCTTCTTGCAGTTATAACTTATGTTTTTACAAAGTCTGGCAGCACATGTCACTCCCATGTTTCAAATAAAATATTCACGATTCACTACAGAAATGTCCACAAACAAACGACTGCAAAGAAAGCAGAAAACTCGAAAACTCACTTAACACAGTCACCACACGAAATAAAATCACGACCTATCTTGACTACGCCTATGAAAGTTATGAATTCGGAGGAATCGTAATCCCGACCCTTGCCACTGGTTTGACAGCTTCTATTCCGAAAGTGCGCGAAAATCTGCGAGATTCATAGAATAACCTGTGGAGTAACTGTGTGTTTATTATTATTAGGGCACAGAAGAGGGGTTACCCTCTTTGATGAGGGTTTGCCTGGACCACAGTTTATAGCTTACTTCCATGATACTTTTTATTTGCTGAAACCTTCAGTCGAATATCCATTTTCAACAATTCATAAGATATTTACATACCACCAAGAACAGAGTAGAAAATGTCTCTGTATGCTTTTCTGGGTGCCGCACTTTTGGGTGTTTTAAGTGCAGCTGGCATGTATCTCGTAGAGCAGTACAGAGAGGAAAAAAAACATCAGATGGCAACGGACCACCTAGCTCGTTTGAATCGAGAGTTAGAACGAACAAAGAGAGAGTTAGGACGAACAAAGAGAGACTTGGATCAACTGTTGGCTGAGAAAAGATCCAAGTGAGTGTTTCTGTTGTTGCTGCATAATAATATCAATTTATCATTCAATCAATTCCAAGGCCACACAAAGCTAGAAGAAGAAGGACTAATGAGACAAATTCGATAATAACAGATAGTGAGGACTATTTGAGTGCTAGTAACCTGGATAGCTCTGATTCGGAGTATTATGATCTCAGTGATGATGAACCTACAATCACCAGTTCAACTGACCTACAAATAGTACAGGTTGTTGATTGCTTGTCCTATTCAAAGTATATCATATTCAACTCATTTCAAGGCACTCATAAACATTGATGAAAAGTTGAATTCGAGCTCATTAGAACAACTGGAAGATGTCCTGGAAAACCTAAAAGACCTTTGTATCGAATACCCTGAACAAACTGAACTCTTGTGGAGAATTGGCAAAGCTCATCACAAAATAGCAGACTGCTGTGATGACCAACATTTCATCGAAGACCATGTATCCAAAGGTTAGAAAGTACAAAGATCAACGATAAAATTGCTCAAGTTGCCTTCATTTTCAGGTATCAAAGCTTGTGAACGTGCTCTAGAATTGAAGACTGATTGCCCTGATATTCATAAGTGGTATGCAATTTTGGTAGGCTCTAGAACTAAATATGTCCCGATAGCAGACAAAATCAGAGATGTACAACTGTTCAAAAAGCATGTAGATACAGCTTTGGAATTGGACCCTAGGGACCCCTCATTGTATCACATGCTCGGGAGATTTGACTATGAAATAGCCGGACTGAAATGGTTGGTAGTCGTGTCTAAGTTGAAGAATATTTTGGTATGTTTGTTTTTTAGGCATGAGAGGAAATTTGCAGCAGCTCTTATTGGGGAGCTCCCCAATGCAACTTATGCGGAAGCTCTCGAGAACTTTCTGGAGGCAGAAAGGTTAGCAAATTTTGACTGGAAAGAGAACAAAATGATGATTGCAAAATGTAAGATTGCGAGTGGAGAGTATAATAAGGCAATAGCATGGCTTGACAAAGCTAATGGTTGCAACCAAGGAGATAACCTGGTAAGAAAAGTAGATTGGTCAGTAAGTGGAGAAATGTCAAGAATGTATCAAATATGACACATTACCATAAAACTATAACTTTTCTTTACAATTTTTCTCCATTGATTGTAGAAAAATGTGAAAATCAAAAGTATTTGATATCATTATGAAAGCATTTACCGCACTTGGATGTTTATTGTTTTTTTTTTTTAGGATGATAAAATTGATATGGAGGTGAAAACATTACTAGAAAAATATAATTATTATAGTTAGGTAATTATTAATATGTGTTGTAATTTTTGAATTTCTGTGGAATTTTTAGCTAACAGGTGATGTTTTTATTATTCATTTCATTATTTTAACTTTGGACAAAATATAAAATACAAGATTTCCTTGAAAGTTTACAACTCTCTTTTCTGTTTATTCCTGAAGCATATAATAAACCTATTGTATATCTTCAAACACATCATGTCATTCCTGTTGGTACATTTACTAGCTTTGCCCAAAACTTGATTGGGCAAAGTTGGGTTCATTTTTTTAATCCAATATTTTAAATCTCAGTTGTTCATTGGTTATTTGATAAGTTAAATTATTTTTTCTTTATTGATGAATACATAATAACAATTAAATTAATATGTATTTCACTTGAGATTTCTGATTTGATTATCACATTTTGTAGAGGATTTAAAGTTCATTTCTTACAATGAACGAAGGTTAAAATAAAAGAGATTGTTAAGAATTTCTATTTTTGCTTGACATATTCAAAATTTCCGAAAAATGTATTTTTGTCATACTATATTTTGATATAATATGTGGAGTTTTGCTCAATAAATCCAATCCTTTGGTTCGAATTGTTTTTACGAATCTTCCAATCCAAAGTATTCATTATTGGACTCATAGAGGAATAATTTACAGGATTCAGGATATAATTCCAATTCAGCTTGAAATGAGATGAACAATTCTTAAACAATATCTATTTTCCAATCTGTTTAGGTCATACACAATGATTCTTGTTTGACGAAATTAAATAGAAATCATCAACATTTCAAGATACACTTGATGGAACAATTTCATATCAATTCAAGTTATTCTATTTCCTAAGTTTTCTGATCATAACATTCGTTCTCATCACTCTCAAATACAGAATAAATAATTAAAATAAAAACATATCCCACTTGAAGTACGTAAGTATAATAAAACGACTAGTATATTTGGTAAAATCATCATATTCAACCTAAATAAATAAGCTTCTATGGAATAGAAAAAATCCTAAGGAATAAGTTAACCTCAGATCATTAAATTAAGTGAATTCCCTGATATTTCTAAATCTCTAAGTCCCATTAAAAAAATACATCTAAACTCATGTAATTGAATGCTTCGAGTTGATGATAGAGATAAAACCTTAGCTGCCATTTAATTTTTCAATTTTCTAGAGAATACATGGGTAGTTTTATGGCAATTTCTGAAAAATTCCACAATGATCTACAACAAATCTGTTCCAGTTTTCGTTTCCACTATATTTGGCGTTGTGATGCAACTATTCCAAGGTTAAATGCATTCAATAGCAAAACTATCAAAAAACTAGTAGAAACCTATTTACATTCATTTAGGTTTGGAAAAACTGGAATGGAGCAACTTTCTCATAATGTTTTAATAAAAACAAGACTAACAATAAAATACAGTTATATAAACAAAGCACTTTCAACATGTCGTTACAAATTAGGAATTATGGACAAGTAATGCTTTCCTTTCTTTAATTCATTAGGAGGGACAAATTACTCTTTCTAATACGTAGTGCTGTGACTGAAAATAATCAACGTATCGATTGCCCACTATAATAAAATTCAAATCGATTATACTTATAACTTGGAATTAGGAGTAATAATTTTTGTGCACACATCACAACAACAACATAAAGATTGCTACGGATTGTGCGTAAAGGGTGTAAAACGGAAGCTTGGACTGGAAGCACAACTAGCCTAAGAAATAAAATGTACTCACATTTGTTTGTGGGATAAGGAACAATAATCCAAATCCAGATTTTTAAACTTTCGCGGTCACATTATGCAGATCGATTCTTCTTCTTTTCTTTAATATCACACAGCCAGTTTGTTCGGTAGGTATGTTGAGAAAGTAGGCCAAATCAACTAAGATTTAAATTTTTCATATTTCGATACAAAATGGCGAGTAATGTAGAAGTTCGTGAATCCTAAATAACATATCGAGTGTAATTGAATATTATTCGTTATCGGAGTACGCGAGTGAGTGTAAACTTTCGTATATATCATAATGAAGACTTTTGTGGAGTTTGGATTGCAAATTCGAATGATATGTCTCCAAATCTTGTAAGTACGTATCGTCATTGATTTCCTCGTATAGGTATATTCATAAAAGAACCCTTTGGAAGATTATCCACTACTAAAGTAACACAGCCTTGTAGGTTACGAAATTCAAGGTATAAAGTATTCGTCGACCCCCTTTTCTAGTCACAGCACTTTGACTAGGTATTTTATATATATATATATATATATATATATAAATAATAAATTAGGTTCCGGTGAAAAGGATAGCAAAACTTAGGCGATCTAGCTAACACTTTTCGGATTATACAAATGGCAGCATTCTTACTAGATGGATGAGGAAGCGCAGCGCGATGCTCCAGAGCCGTCTGAGGGGGGCGAATCGCAAAGTCAAAAATCGCCACAAACACAACACCGATATCACACGCAGCGCCGTGTATACCCAGTAGAGCCTCGATATTTGTCGTCGCGATTTCGGAAGCGTTGCCACATCCTCTTTGAATATGAATCTGATAGGAAAAAAAAATGGGATTTTCAATCATCAATTGCAGGGAGATACTATATACAGGGTGAGTCAAAAATATGTACCGAGCTTTCTGGGGGTGATAGAACATTGAAAAATAAGTGTATGTAGTTTGATGATTAAACTCATGGCCCGAAATGCATATTAAGGGAGATATATCCTTCCAAAGTTGATAAAATTAAAATAATTTCTCCGCATAACTTTTGAACGATGAAAGCCACCCGATTGAAATTTTGTGCATGAATGTATGTTGTCAAAATACATTTTTTCGTCACACTCCCACATTTCTGATATTGTTATAAAGGGTGTTTTCAGAGGGTGAGTCATGATTTTTTGTAGAAAACTTTTTTCCCTGTATTATTTTCGGTGAAAAAACAGATGCATTCGATGGAGCGAAGAAAATTACATGGAAAAGGTACTCTTATTCGAATACAAAAAATTGAGCCGTTCGTGAGATATTTGAGTTTTTGTAGCTACATGATATCAGCAGATTGATTTTATTCATCGCGAGATTCATCGGTATAACGATATTTTAGCAGGCCATGATGAATAATTTTGTTCTCAATTTTGACGTTCATGTCATCAACATTCGAGTCAACATTGTTGTAGTCGATTTGTTCGTGTGGTTTTTCTGTGTCATTTATCCCTGCGATTATCAACTGAGATTTTAAGAAATAATATGGCAGGTTATTCGTTCTCTGAACAAACTGATATGCTTCTAATGCTTGGCGAGTGCTTCGGAAATGCAAATGCTGCTGAAATATCGTTATACCGATGAATCTCGCGATGAATAAAATCAATCTGCTGTAACTACATGTAACTACAAAAACTCAAATATCTCACGAACGGCTCAATTTTTTGTATTCGAATAAGAGTACCTTTTTCATGTAATTTTCTTCGCTCCATCGAATGCTCCTGTTTTTTCAACGGAAATAATACAGGAAAAAAGTTTTCTACAAAAAATCATGACCCACCCTCTGAAAACACCATTTATAACAATATCAGAAATGTGGAAGTGTGACGAAAAAATGTATTTTGACAACATACATTCATGCACAAAATTTCAATCGGTCGGCTTTCATCGTTCAGAAGTTATACGGAGAAATTATTTTAATTTTATCAACTTTGGAAGGATATACATATCTCCCTTAATATGCATTTTGGGCCATGAGTTTAATCATCAAACTACACTTATTTTTCAATGTTCTATCACCCCCAGAAAGCTCGGTACACATTTTTGACTCACCCTGTATAGGGTGGTTGATTTTCGAACATAGCAACTATACAGATTTCTGGATTTTTTGTTGTTTGTTTGATGTTTTTGTTGTTTTGTTTATCTGAGTTTGTTATCTGAGTTTAATAAATTACCTAATGATACTGCAGAAAATTTAGATGCTTTCAAAAGTGAAGTGAAAAAACTGATTGAATCTGAATGAAGTGAACATGACATTTATTTGAATTAATTTTTCTGTTCGCCGATTTGTGAATAATCTTGTTCTTTTGAACTTCGATAGTTTATGAATATTTATCATGTATTTTTATACAATATGGTGGGATTGTCTGCCTTATAAAATTATGATTTTGTCTGACTGACTGGAAGTTATTTGTTTGATGAATAAAAAATATAAATAAATAAATACATTTCAAACTAAGAATTGAAAAATATGAATACATACAAACCCTCGAAAACAATCCCAAGAAATTATTTATGTTTACACATTCATCAGTTTCTGAGATACCGGTGAAATGATTGGAGGCATACCTTCTGATACCGATAACGTAATTCTGGATGTAATTCTCCCAGTCTATTTTGGCCACATCGAAGCAAAAGTCCTTTTTGTCTTTTTCCGTCAAAGTCAGCACCAGATGCCTAACATTTTCGTCGTCGAATTTCCATTCCTGAGTCGTGAAATATTCGAGACAGCTGGCAGCCTTCGTCAATTTATCTTGAATCCGCAGCATCCTACAACATTAGAAAACACATACAATACAGGGTTTCAGAAATTCGTGGGTGATTATGAGAATCTAGACAACAGTGAGAGATACAGAGTGGGTTGAATGAAGGCGAAGTTGCTCAACAAAATGCTGCTTGGAAGTTCAAAAAATTCGGAATACTTCCAGAGATATTCCGCATATTTTCGGAAACGGAAATTACGCAAAAAAATATTTTTCCATTTTTTTTTGCGATATTTGAAAAATTAATCTGGATAGGCCAAATTTCTATCCAGATCATCCTGGAGTTTATCAATCAGCACAAAAATGCCCTAATTTATTTATTTATTCATTTCTCTTAAACTTTATTTGTCTGAAGAGTTTCAAAGAATTCCAAAAAATTCTGATCAACTCAAGGTAATTCCAAAGGAACTCAAGGAGAGATGATTGATTTCAAGGTATTCCGATTAATCCTAAGGAAATCCAAAAAAAATCAACCAATTGCAAATAATTTCGAGGAAGCCCTGGTAATTACAAGTAAATTGTATCGACTAGAATGCTACATCATATCCACGAAAATTCAAGGAATCCTCAGAAATTCCAAAGAATTCCTAAGAATTACAATTATTTCCGAGAAATTCTACAGAGCTTCAACAATTCAAGGAATTCCGAGGGATTGAAAAATTAAGGAAATCTAAATAATGCCTAGGAAATTCCAATGAATTCCAAAGAAATTCAAGGAATTCCAGATGTTTGTAGACTAGAATCCTACAGCGAATACCCACAGAATTCTAATAAAATCCGAAGAATGCCAAGAGTTCCAAGCAATTCCAGGGAAAATTGTGTGCACCAAACTCCAATTTCACAAGGAATTCTTGTAGGCCACTATTACACTGCAGCGCACCCAAGGAAAATCAATGAATTCCAGAAAATTCCAAAGGATTCGGGGACATATCCCCAAAGAATTTCTAGGAAACATTTCAAAAGAATTTCTAGGAAATATCTCCAAAGAATTTCTAGGAAATAGTTCCAAGGAATTTCCAGGAAAATCAATGGTTTCCGGAAAATTCCAGAGAATTCGGGGAAATATCTCTAAAGAATTTGTCGGAAATATTTCCAAAGAATTTCTAGGAAATATCTCCAAAGAATTTCTAGGAAATAGTTCCAAGGAATTTCTAGGAAAATCAATGGTTTCCGGAAAATTCCAAAGAATTCGGGGAAATATCTCTAAAGAATTTGTCGGAAATATTTCCAAAGAATTTCTAGGAAATATCTCCAAAGAATTTCTATGAAATAGTTTCAAGGAATTTCTAGGAAAATCAATGGTTTCCGGAAAATTCCAAAGAATTCGGGAAAATATCTCCAAAGAATTTCTAGGAAATATTTCCAAAGAATTTCTAGGAAATATCTCCAAATAATTTCTAGGAAATAGTTCCAAAGAATTTTTAGGAAAATCAATGGTTTCCAGAAAATTTCTAGGAAATATTTCCAAAGAATTTCTAGGAAATATCTCCAAAGAATTTCTAGGAAATAGTTCCAAAGAATTTCTAGGAAAATCAATGGTTTCCGGAAAATTCCAAAGAATTCGGGAAAATATCTCTAAAGAATTTGTCGGAAATATTTCCAAAGAATTTCTAGGAAATATCTCCAAAGAATTTCTATGAAATAGTTCCAAGGAATTTCTAGGAAAATCAATGGTTTCCGGAAAATTCCAAAGAATTCGGGAAAATATCTCCAAAGAATTTCTAGGAAATATTTCCAAAGAATTTCTAGGAAATATCTCCAAATAATTTCTAGGAAATAGTTCCAAAGAATTTTTAGGAAAATCAATGGTTTCCAGAAAATTTCTAGGAAATATTTCCAAAGAATTTCTAGGAAATATCTCCAAATAATTTCTAGGAAATAGTTCCAAAGAATTTTTAGGAAAATCAATGGTTTCCAGAAAATTTCTAGGAAATATTTCCAAAGAATTTCTAGGAAATATCTCCAAAGAATTTCTAGGAAATAGTTCCAAAGAATTTCTAGGAAAACCAATGGTTTCCAGAAAATTCCAAGGAATTCTCTCGTGAACTTTCTCATCCATTGAAAATCTTCATCATATTTTTTTTTTGCATTATCCAACTCACATTGGTTTTCCTCCCGTTATCCACACCATGGTGTCGATCATGTAGGCGGGCAACCAGTGCAGCAAATACGAATTCACGGTGTTCAGGAGTCTGGAAGAAGTCACCGCGCCGTCTGGATACCAAGACACTTCCGAAAACGGGTGTTTCCGCGTGTATTTGAAACAAAGGTCGATGAAGGTTCTCCATTTTATGGGTTTTCTCACGCCTGGAACCAAAAAAAAAATCAATAATTTTGAATGTGGATCCATTTGATATTGTTTGAGGACATAGCTTTCTTATATTTCTTGTAGAAAATATTTAAAAAATATATATATTTGGATTCTGTGATTGAGGATAAAGGTTGAAGAAGATGATATTTTTACTGGAGTCTACTACATTTTGAAACTGTTTTTTTACTGGATAAACAATATTCTCACATGATGGTTGTTGTGTTCGAGAGTTAGATGGCGCCAATATCTGATACCTCATCAATGCCTCAATTCCCGTACCATCAGCCAAACTTCTAACGTCGTAATATCTTATCCGAGGCTTGTCCTTTCACTTACCTGTACAACAATTGTAGATTGGCATTTCCTTCGATTTGGTGGTTCCTATCCTCCAGGCCGCCACTATCATCAAATTTATGACCATATCGACCGGCACCAAATCGGCCGTTTTGTCCGGATCGCACAGCATAGATCTGAATATACCTTTTCCTGCCGCCGCTATTATACCTAGAAACGCGAAAAACTAGATGAGAAATGGCGAGTTACGAATACGTGACGCGTTACAACAACGTGACTCCTTACAAAAATGTGATGCGTCACAATAACGCGACGATTTAGAAAGAACGTGACGTTCTCAAAAAATGTGACGCGTCACAACAACTTGACTCCTCACAAAAATATGATTCGTAAAAATAACGCGACGAGTTAAAAAAAACGTGACGACTTGGAAAAAAAACGTGACGTTCTAAAAAATGTGACGCGTCACAACAAGTTGACCCCTTACAAAAATGTGATGCGTCACAATAACACGACGACTTGGAAAGAACGTGACGTTCTCAAAAAATGTGAAGCGTCACAACAACTTATAAAAATGTGATGTGTAACAATAACGTGGTGTATGACAAAGAACGTGTAACTATGACGTGACATCTTACAAAAATATAACATCAAAGACCGTGACACGTAACAATCATTTATACAAATTTAAAATATTTAATACCTATCTGGGAAGTACAAATATTTCACGGCACTAATAAATTCACAAAATAAAATCATCAATAACATTTTCAATTTGAATTTTATAGATTCATTATATTATCTCAAACTTTGTTGCTTTATTCATCCTGTCAAGAACGGATTGAAAATATCGAACTCAAATTCTAATGAAGTTGATACGATCCACTCTCATGAAACACGAAAATTGAATTCATTGATAACAAATCCTTATAGATCGAATATTAGCGAACAAGCATTTTTTCACAATGGGATCAATTTATACAACGAACTGCTTGATGAATTGAGAAATGTAACTGAAGTCTTGAAAAATATTTGCTCAGAACACTCTGATTGGGAGAAATCATTAGGGTTCAATAGTGATAATAATAATTATTATTTGTACTTTTTTTTGTCATGAGTTTTTTTGTTGTTGTTATATTGTTGTGCATGTATAAGTATGCATATATCCCTGTACATACAGTAATGTTTCGTGTGATGATCAAAACATAGTAATGATAATTATAATAATGAAAGAAGTGATGCATTGCAAAAAGGTGATGCGTTGCAAAGACTTGATGCGTAACAAAATAGTGATGCGTTACACACACCGTGATGAATTACAGGAAAACAAAAATATGCGTCGCATAAACCGCGATGAGTTACAAAAAAAGTGATGCTTTACAGCTTTACAAGAACGTGATGCGTTACAGAAAAAAAGTAATGCGTTGCAAAAACGTGATGCTTTTCAGATAAGTGACGCGTAACAAAAAAAGTGACACGTTACAGAAACCGTGATGAGTTGCAGAAAAGTGATGCTTTGCAAAGACGTAATGCGTAACAGAATGGTGATGCGTTACACACACCGTGATGAGTTACAGGAAAACAAAAAGATGCGTCGCATAAACCGCGATGAGTTACAAAAAAAGTGATGCTTTGCAAGAACGTGATGCGTTACAGAAAAAAAAGTAATGCGTTGCAAAAACGTGATGCTTTTCAGATAAGTGACGCGTAACAAAAAAGTGACGCGTTACAGAAACCGTGATGAGTTGCAGAAAAGTGATGCTTTGCAAAAACGTGATGCGTACCAGAAAAAAATAATGCGTTGCAAGAAACGAGATGCTTGATAAATACGTGATGCGTTTCAGATAAGTGACCGTGATGAGTTACAAAAAAGTGACGCGTCACAGAAAAAAAGTGTTACAAAATCGTGACGCGTGTGGAAAAGGCGAAAAAACTCACCGGTGGGTCCGTTCCAGTTGTCGAGCCAACCTTCCAGCGGGCCGTGAATGGTGCTGAGTACGATGCTCGGCCTGACGATCACCAGCGGCAGATCGTCTCTGTTCTCTTTGAGCCAGCACTCGGCCAACGCCTTGGTGAACGTGTACGTGTTGGGCCGTTTGCCGACCAGCTTGGGCGTGAGCGAGTCCACCAGGTCCTCGTCCAACGCCTCGACCAGCTGCGTCACCTGATTCGGTCCTATCGACGGCGCGTACACCGTCTCTTTCACGTCGTACCGATCGCAGTTGCAATAGGCCGTCGACACGTGCACCTACAGAGTGATTTTCTATAGTTAGCCTAACCGAAGTGCTTTAGTCGGTATTGGCACGTCCAACAATTTTTTCATCAATGGTAACCGTAACAATATTCTGGTTCGAATAACGAGAAAACATTGCGGGGATAACTTTTCCTAGTGAAGTCTTTCCTGATGCTTACAACCTCCAAACTTCCAAGAAAAATTCCAACACCTTCCTACTCTCTCAAAATTCCACCGCTGGCTAACACGATGTTCCTCGTCGAACATTATAGGTTTTCCTTTCGTGTTGTCCACAGATAAAAAAAAAGATCATATGGTTGTACCTATAATAACCAGGCGCTTTTTTGCGCGTGTACGTTTTTATGAATAGGGTTAGTTACGATATTTAAACCACATCCCCCTTTCAATTATTATATCGTGGGTGCTATAAAAAAAGTCGAAGGCAGAAAATATTCAAATATAATTCTACACTGAATATTTTCACATTTTCTTCAAGATTAACATGGTCGTAACGAAAATGCTGATATTGCTTCATTTACCATTTTCATATTCAGTTTTAAGAAGTGCAGTATGCTTAGATTTACGATCAAAGACAACATCAACATTGTTGATTCGACGTTTGTTAGTATGAATTCGAAAACAGCAGTGGAAAAGTTCGAAATATTAACAATAAGACAAGCAATCATCCGGCTCCCAATAAAAATTTTTCAACACATGGATTCAAGACCGTTGAGAACAAAAATTTCTTGATGAAAGGAATTTTCCGAAACGGATTCGATCACCAGGTATAGGGAACGAAGAGTGTGATATGAGTCAGATCTCGTTATGAGTCCATTTTGGTCTCAATTCCTAGAGCAAATAACACTAAATTATTGTGAAACTACTCCCATGTTTATCGTTTATATCTAATGTAAATATTTCCCTGAAAAAAATTACCAGAATTATTCGTTATCTATCATGAAAGATAAATAAAAGTTCTTGGATATTTTAACTGAAATTTTCACTGGGTTCAACTTACAGGCTGTCGTATACATGAAAAACTAAATGAATATCTGATAGGAAATATAAGCTATGAGACAATAAGTGATCCATAATATAAAAAAAATGCTGGTTGATGAGAATTCAGAAATTTTCAAAAATCATTCGAAGATACAATAATTTTTCAAATAATTTTTATTTCTGATACTCACTGTTGATTTATGATATTGTTACTTATTATCATGTTATTATTTTGTGTCAACAAATATGAACAATATTATGTATGCATATATATATTTTTGTTTATGTATCCATTTATTTTTTCATATGTAGATTCGATAGATAGATGGTCATTGACAAGTTTTGAACTTATTTGATCATGTTTTCATAAAAAAAATATTTTGATTATTTTTTTGGACTGAGAATATTTTGTCTCGTGATGAATTTTGAAAATCCTCTTCATTTCGAAGATACAGGGCGAAAAACATTTAAGAGAAAACCATTTTTGATATTTTTAAAATTATTAATAGACTAAATATCATTAGGTACCAGTCATTTTCAACAGTTCTTGTAGATTAAGCGACCCTTACATGTATTTTTTGGTAATAAAATATTGTTATTGTCTGAAATTTTGTTCCCACTGGACGGATTTTCTAAAATCATCGAAGGACAAAATATTCTTAGAATAGTCCAAGGAACAACTCCTTCAATTTGATACATTGTGTTTGTTATTTTACGATAAATATAAAAATGAATGAATAAATGAAAAATAGTTCCATATACGTGCATACCAAAATTGGTAGTTTTTTCATCAAATTTCATTTATTCATTAACGGTTGAAAAAAATGCGTCACCTTCGAGACCATGCAGTATATATTTCCTGTTCGAAATAATAATATAATTTTCGACCATTTCCGTGTATAATAAAATATAGTCGACCCAGGAAAAATAAACACATCAGCAATCGAGTTGTACGCGCCGTATGCATCAATTGAAATTAATAGGGAAACACGCGAAAATGTAGTTGACTCATCGACGAATTATGGCCGGGCCAGGCCACGGCAATTTCTCTAAACGGAATTAGCATCGAAAACCGAACACAGCTTGTTCCAATTACGTGACATCCGCTTCGTAAGCAATTAAGACGACACGAACCTTCGTTTTGCCTATGAAATGTATTCACGAGAAAAGAGATTTTTGTTTCTTTTGGAATGCAAATGTACGAGGTGATTTTCGAGTACGTGCTTTCAAAATATTCCCAAGATTTTAATGATTTTATTATATCGAGATGCAGTGGCAAGATTTGAAACTTTTGCATTCCTGATTCACCCTGTATTGATATTAAATTGCTTTAAAATCGCGCGTATTTTAAAGACCTCAATATCCACTTCTATTCTTTAATGTACTATTGAAATTCGCTGGATATAAATACTGATGAGTTCCTAATGACGTATTTTCGGCTATTTTAATTGATTTCATCCGCTCAACACATTTTTTTTCAATATTTTGTGTCTGAAGATGGCCAAGTGCCGAAACTAGTTAACAGCATTGATGTTTCACAGTGTTTTAGCGGTCGACAGATTTTCGGGATTTTCTTTCCTCGTTTCTGAAATAAAATAGAAATTGTTATGATTATTTCTATATATTTGTAGCAAGGACTGATTTCTGATCTGCCTCAAAATGTCACTGCGCTTGAAATTTAACCTTAAGATGCCTAAAAGAGAAGAGTGACACCTCGTTTTGAAAAAAAATTTGCAAGACTAATGTATTCAGCAAATATCAAAGTCTATAATTATCTTAGTCTAGAGGACGTTTCGGAAACAAAACTGTTTTCAACACAATATGGTGTTAAGTAGAAATTTTAATATTTATCAATAATTATTAATGTATTCGTCTTCCAAATATTTTGATAAACTGACGAATAGAGAATTTCTCATGTTTGTATCTGAAAGTTTAATAAAAAGCGGCAGATCATAAATGTTATGTCCTGACCACAAATATATTGAAATATTCATCATTATATTCATTTTTCGAAACGGGGAGAGAAGAGCTTTGTTTTTTCACGCGAAAACGTTGCGTCGGACAGAAAAAAATCCAGAGGTCAAATTATTTGTGGCAAAATAATTGAGGTGAGGATTTCCACTATGATTCTCATTTTCGGAAAAAGCAAGGGCGTACAATATTTTTTAGGAAAATCTCCATACGGACGCCACTGGTAATAATATTAAAAAATCTCCTGTATCAAAAAATGCCTATCGGTGCTTAGTAGGTCCATGTCAAATTTCATGAAAATATCGAAAACAGTATCGAAGTTGTGATGATAAAACGATTTTATTTCTTTAAATTTCAACACCCTATATAGCTCGAAAGTCAAGAGATTTAGGGCATATGGTGATATGAACTTTCCTTCTCGAAATAAGTTGCGTAACCATCAATTAATTAACACCCTGTATATTTCCTCTCTATCTCTGGCGTCGCGTCGCGATTCATCGTATATATACTGACCAACGCCTCGAGCCGGTCCATCCTTTTGCACAGCTCGACCAATCGCTGCGTGCCCAACATGTTGATGGTGACCGACAGCTTCAGCTTCTCGTCGAACTTGACGGTGGCCGCGCTGTGGAAGACGACGTTGACGGTGCGCTGCAGCAGCTGGCGATCGGCCGCGCATATGGCCAGCTGCGGCTGCGTGATGTCGCCCTCGACGGCCGACACTTTGGCGAGGGCGTCGGGACGGTCGAGGCGCAGCGGGTCGAAGAGCTGCAAGCGAAGAAAATTTCCGTAGATTCTACCGAAATTCGATGTCATCGATTTCATACTACCGTAAGAGCCTATGTGTTAGAGAGAGATGGGTGTAGCGATTTTTCCGTAGGTCTCCGATATTCTTCGAAAAAGAAGTAGAGGCGCAAGTTGCCATTTTCATGTCATGTGTGACTGTATATAAGGGGTGCGATAGCAATTTCTGAAACGCTTGGAAGTATCGCAGGTTTTGCAGGGTTCCTCGAACATCATAGGTTTCCCTCCCGTGTTGTCCACAGATAAACAAAAAAAAATGAAATTACGAGGGTTGGAACGATATTTTTTTGACCAGCGCTCCTTATGAGGGTTAGTTTATGGGAATTATAGGGGTGTATATTTGGGGTACGTCTTTACTGAATTCGAATTCAGCTATTGAAAGTGGAAAATTTCCGTAGATTCTACCGAAATTCGATGTCATCGATTTCATACTACCGTAAGAGCCTATGTGTTAGAGAGAGATGGGTGTAGCGATTTTTCCGTAGGTCTCCGATATTCTTCGAAAAAGAAGTAGAGGCGCAAGTTGCCATTTTCATGTCATGTGTGACTGTATATAAGGGGTGCGATAGCAATTTCTGAAACGCTTGGAAGTATCGCAGGTTTTGCAGGGTTCCTCGAACATCATAGGTTTCCCTCCCGTGTTGTCCACAGATAAACAAAAAAAAATGAAATTTCGAGGGTTGGAACGATTTTTTTTTTGACCAGCGCTCCTTATGAGGGTTAGTTTATGGGAATTATAGGGGTGTATATTTGGGGTACGTTTTTACTGAATTCGAATTCAGCTATTGAAAGTGGAAAATTTCCGTAGATTCTACCGAAATTCGATGTCATCGATTTCATACTACCGTAAGAGCCTATGTGTTAGAGAGAGATGGGTGTAGCGATTTTTCCGTAGGTCTCCGATATTCTTCGAAAAAGAAGTAGAGGCGCAAGTTGCCGTTTTCATGCCATGTGTGACTGTATATAAGGGGTGCGATAGCAATTATTGAAACGCTCGGAAGTATCACAGGTTTTGCAGGGTTCCTCGAACATCATAGGTTTCCCTTCCGTGTTGTCCACAGATAAACAAAAAAAAATGAAATTTCGAGGGTTGGAACGATTTTTTTTTTGACCAGCGCTCCTTATGAGGGTTAGTTTATGGAAATTATAGGGGTGTATATTTGGGGTACGTTTTCACTGAATTCAAATTCAGCTATTGAAAGTGGAAAATTTCCGTAGATTCTACCGAAATTCGATGTCATCGATTTCATACTCCCGTAAGAGCCTATGTGTTAGAGAGAGATGGGTGTAGCGATTTTTCCGTAGGTCTCCGATATTCTTCGAAAAAGAAGTAGAGGCGCAAGTTGCCGTTTTCATGCCATGTGTGACTGTATATAAGGGGTGCGATAGCAATTATTGAAACGCTCGGAAGTATCACAGGTTTTGCAGGGTTCCTCGAACATCATAGGTTTCCCTTCCGTGTTGTCCACAGATAAACAAAAAAAAATGAAATTTCGAGGGTTGGAACGATTTTTTTTTTGACCAGCGCTCCTTATGAGGGTTAGTTTATGGAAATTATAGGGGTGTATATTTGGGGTACGTTTTCACTGAATTCAAATTCAGCTATTGAAAGTGGAAAATTTCCGTAGATTCTACCGAAATTTGATGTCATCGATTTCATACTCCCGTAAGAGCCTATGTGTTAGAGAGAGATGGGTGTAGCGATTTTTCCGTAGGTCTACATCATAGGTTTCCCTTCCGTGTTGTCCACAGATAAACAAAAAAAAAATTAAAATACGAGGGTTGGAACAGAATTTTTCTTGACATGAAAGCTTTATGTGGTGTAAACTCGCATACATTTTGAAAAATTCAAACTGAATCTTAAACTAGTTGAAAAGAGGATAAACCAGCGCTCCTTATGAGGGTTAGTCTTTCGGAATCTTTGATGCACAGCGACGGAATTATAGGGGTGTATATTTGGGGTACGTTTTTACTGAATTCAAATTCTGGTTTTGAAAGCGCAAAATTTCCGTAGATCCTACCGAAATTTGATGTCACCGATTTCATACTCCCGTAAGAGCCTATGTGTTAGAGAGAGATGGATGTAGTGATTTTTCCGTAGGTCTCCGAAATTCTTCGAAAAAGAAGTAGAGGTTCAAGTTGCCATTTCGAGATTGGAAATGGCATGTGTAACTGTATATGTATGAGGGGTGCGATAGCAATTTCTGAAACACTTGTATCGCATGTTTTGCAGGGTTCCTCGAACATTTTAGGTTTTGAAATTGAAATTACGAGGGTTGGAACGATTTTTTTTTTGACCAGCGCTCCTTATGAGGGTTAGTTTTTGGGAATCTATGGTGCACAGCGACGGAGTTATAGGGGTGTATATTTGGGGTACGTTTTCACTAAGTTCGAATTCTGCTTTTGAAAGTGGAAAAAAAGTTTCTGGTGGTATGTGGATGAATTTGTGGATTTTTAAGAACCTCTTGGCAAAGCTGAATTTGGTGGATGAAGAAATGGAAAACAAAAAAAAAATTGTATGAATGTGTTTCCAGTGGCGTACTTTCTGTAGGGATCCGGAAAATCGAAAATTCTTCAGAATTTCCAAATTATTTCGCTGTATGTCGATAAAGAGTAGGAATCATAAGGTTAGGAGTGGACTCAACATTATTTAAAAGGGGTCGGAAAAGACGAAGTTATTCGACTCAAATTGGTGAAGGGTAAACAACCAAAATTACAGCTTCAGCATATAACTGCAAAATTGAAAAAGTTATCTATGCTTGGAGTTTCAATGATTTTTTGTCGAAAGTTCATGTTTCCAAGCTCTTCACATTACTCTTGTATATCGGTTACAAAAATATACGGAAAATCCAAGATCATTGCTAGAAACAATTTATTTCTCTACTACGCATCAAACAAATCTACATCCTAGTTCTAATCTAGTGTTTTCGACTTTCGTCTAGCTGATGTCCATCTTCACTTTCACCTCGCGGCCCACAAGTGACGAACGTTTCAAGAACTAAAAACCAGGGAGTCGAGATGTTCACTTTTTTCGGAATGCGCTCGAATCTAAGTAGGCGATGACTCATTGGCGTGCCGTTGTTGCTGTTGCTGCGTACCGTGAAAATAATGATTTCGATTGAAGGCACAAGACCTCAAGACGATCATTACGTTTACATTTTTTTAACGGTCATCAGTACCTCTCATATCTGATTGATGTACCGTACTAATTTTAATTGTGGGTAAAAACGGTATCTGCGACAATGTATCGCAAATGTTTTTCTCGAGGCCAAAGCACGCAATTTATTGGCATTTCCAATAAAAAAAAAAGTTGTGCGATATTTTAAGGGCCTATTGCGGAAAACATGACTGGCGCTTTGGGATAGTGTATACAGGATTGGTATAAAGTATGGAACCAAGTAAATATCTTTCAAACGAAAAGAACGATATTTATGAAACTTTGCAGGTGAGTGCAATGGAAGAAAATGCATCTGATGTACATTTTTTTGTTAATAACGTACTTCCGGTTCAACTTCTTCAATTTAAATGGGAGACCCTATATATTTCCACAGATTTTGAAAGAGCTTTTTATTTTGAATTCATACATACTGAGTTTGGTTTAGTAAAAAAAAAATGTAAAAACGAGGAATTCAGCACTTCATTGGATTCATGAAGCACATACCCAGCATCCACAGAAGTTAAATGTTTGGATGGGAATTGTCGAAAATAGGCTTGTAGGCCCATTTTTCATCGACGGAAACTTGAATTTGGATCTACTGAATAACGAAATTATTCCCGCACTTCAACAGAATGGGCAATTACCACAAAATGTTTGGTTTCAACAAGATGGAGCACATCCTCACTATGATAGACGGGTTAGGGATTTTCTGTATGCGAATTTTCCAAATCGATGGATTGGACGTCGAGGATTCATAGAGTGGCCTGCTCGTTCTCCGGATCTTAGCCCGTTAGATTTTTTTCCTTTGGGGTTATCCAAAATCACGACGTGTTTACGTTCGACGACCAACAAACTCACAGGAATTGAGACGAAGAGTCATCGATGAATGTGAACTAAAACGTGGAGAAGTCTTGGAGAGAGTGACTCAAGAATTTGTCTATAGGATGGCATATTGTCAGCAAGTAAACGGCGAGCATTTTGAACATTTGAAGTAATTTCGTTTCTCATTGTTCTAAAATAATTCAATGTACACCTATTGTACAACGAACTAACGTTTTTACAGTATGTCCCCCCATTTGAATTGAAGAAATTGATGGCATTTCCGGTTAAACCGGGAGTATATTATTAACAAAAAAATGTAAATCAGATGCATTTCGTTCCATTGCGCACTCACCTGCAAATTTTCATAAATATCGTTCTTTTCGTTTAAAAGATATTTACTTGGTTCCATACTTTATCCCAACCCTGTAAGATTACCTTGAATAAACAATCATTCATTGTCGATAACGGGTGAAAGTACGGCTGATTAACAAGTCTTCTCGTGATAAATTTCTATTCATGAAAGTAAAAACACACGTTTCGCTCGCACTGTGTGATTCAATAAAAAGTTGCCCGGTTAGATTTCAAACAATAGGGCACAGTTCGATTGAATAGTAAGACCTTTTTTCTTTCTTCTTCTTTCAACAACAGGAAAAGAAATCCTATAATTTTCGGGGACGATCTTGTTGTCTACAGTTACATTTAATAAATATTAGAAACATAAATATTCTTCATCTTTTTATTTTATTATTTCGAAAAATTCATATCGATTAGAATTTTCCCAACTGAAAATTTTTCAGGAAAACATTGTATCTTTTGGGGATTCGATTTTTTTAATTTCTTGATCGACACTTTTGGCGTCATTTTAGTGGTGCAGAAAAAAAATACAGTTGAATAAGATTTCATCTAAAATGCCTACAACATCGACTTTGCATTCAAATTTGAAGCGGTGTTTTCATTTCATTTTATCAATACTCAGTAAGTATAAAACAAATCGGTCTAAGAAAAACCAATAGTGGAATTTGAAATAACTTTTCTCAGTAACCATTTTTGAAATTCGACCTAATACTCCTATTTTCGATTGTTTATAAAAAAAAGCTCTTGATAGCAAAAGTCACGTGACCCCTTCCGAGTGGCCTATTTTTTTTTCATTCGTCTAAGTGGAACTCAATTCCTAAACTTTATTTCAAAATAAATTATTGATAAGAGTGTTTTCCAAGTCTGAGCATTTTATTGATATGGTCATTCAGTCGAATATATTTTTTCTCCGACCACGGTCATTCCTGTGAATAATGTGAACTCAACCTTCAAATGTCACCAGTGAATAATTTTAATCCTAGAAAAAATCTATCTGGTTGTGTAATTCCATTGCTATTCCGAATTTCCATATTTTTTGCTCGATAATGGGTATTTCTATGAATAATATCACCATATTTGCATAAATGTACCAAAAATTATGTTGCATATGGAAGATAATGATGAACATAGAGTTTGGAAGATTGTTCAAAAAAATAATGAAATTCACTATTGAGTAAAAAAAAGAAAAATAATTATGCCCAACTTGACGCGGCGATATTTTGAAGACCTATGTATGCATAGTCGTGATTTAGTCTCGGATTCAGTTTTTAATTATGGGAAATCCATTACAAGCAAATGAAATGAAATTTTTCGACCACACTAATTTAGCCTTATTTTTTTTATATCGTATAAGTAGCAAAAAATACGACCGTTCGGAAATTCTTGTTGACTGAAGATTCTAGGTGTGTACACGTTTCGATATAATCAAAGAGCGAAATTCTTTATTTCGTGCAATATTTTTTTTTAAATAATTGTAGCAAAGCGCTTTCGGCCGTTAGGTCATCATCAGTGCGTACCTGAATTCGGATATTAAATTCTGAAAAATTGTGAATTGTGAAGAAATCACGAATTTCACTTCCATGATGTCATCCTAGCAGAACCAAAACTCAGATAACAAGTTTTCGGAAATTTTTTCCGGCGCATAATTTATTACTAATTTATTACCAAATAATTATCACATTTGCTAATTTATTACTCGTAAATTGATGAAAAAAATCAACGGCACTTCATGTCAATCTAGTAGAAGCACACAAGTAATAAATGTAATAAATTCGCAAATGTGGCGATGAATTAGTAATGAAATAGTAATAAATTATCCAACTAATGCGGATTTGAAAGATGCGATTCGTTCTGGAAGCTTTATGAGGGTGACGACTACCCTCTTCCTAAAAATCTTTGGTACTTACGTATTTCGCCCTCAGGAACCTGAATTTCACAATAAAAAACATGCACAAACTTATATTTTTCGGGATATTCCAGGAAAAATTATGAAAATTAACCTTCTTTCTTCGGCTCGTTTTAGGTAGGCATGGAGTTTGTTTTCTCACACAGGATACTTTTTATACCTTCCTTGAACATTCAAGAAGTCAAAAAGAAGGGAAAACATCCTCTAATTAGTTGAATTATCGTTCTTTAGCATCTTGGAGGAAGGTGGATCCAGCATTCTTCATATGGACGGCGCTGTCAAATGAGAATCTACGTCAGAATCACTAGTTCTGTGAGTCAAAATATCACAGATTGACATTTGACAGCGCCGTCCATATGAAAGAAGGATTCATCAAAGATGCTAAAGACGATGAATTAAACTTCTTAGAGGATGTTTCTCCTGCTTTTTAGCTTCTAGAATGTATAAGGAAGATATGAAGAGTATCTTATGTGAGAAATGAAACTTCAAATGGTTATGGTGCCTACCCAAAACAGGCCGAAACAAGAAGAGTAATTTTCTTTCTTTTTCCTGGAATATCTCGAAAAATATAAGCTTGCGCATGTTTTATTGTGAAATTCGGGTTCCTGATGTCGTAATACGTAAGTACCAAAAAAAAACGAAAAAAAAAAAACCATCGCATGATAAATGCAAAATACCAAAATTTCTTCTTCTTCTCGTGAAGTGACGTATTATTTACGTAAAATAGTGTAGAAGTAACACTCACCGGCGAACACAAGAGCTGCTGCAGCCTCTCCCTAGCCTGCTGGCCCTTCTTGGGCCTGATGAGCAAATAGACCTTGGCGATGCCGGGACAGGCTCTCAGCAGCTTCTCGAGCAGCACCTTGCCCATGAAGCCGGTGCCGCCGGTGATGAAGACGGTCTTGCCGGCGTAGAAGTCGCCGACGCCGGCGCCGGCCGCGGGACAGGGGGGCAGGGCCGCCATCTCGGCCGGCATGTGCGAGGGGGTGGTGGTGGTGGTCAGGTCGGAGAGATCTCGGCGCCTGCAATGTGACGTCGGAGTGTCAGACTGACGCCGTCGGTGTGGATGACAGTTGATCGACTTTCGGTTTCTCGTCGAAGATGAGATTTTGCGTATCGTCTACTAGATCGAGCTTAGAGGGAAAACGATCATGAGAAAGAGACGTGGCGATCGGAAATCAGCTGGCTGGTGGTAAAACACTTTGATTTTCCACGGCATTGTATTGAGAAATACGACATTTGCAGTTATTTTCATTCGAATCGAGTTGGTAGTGTAAGATTATTCACTCAAATTCATTGTTCAGCAAAGTTTATTAATCCATAAAAATGTGTTGAAACAAACAGACTCAGCTGGTGAATAATCCTGTCTTGTCGTTTGATGTGATTTTGGACCATATGCCTAGTCAAAGATGACACATAATGGTAATAACAATCACAAATTTGACACCTAAAAAAATCCATAACTAGCCAGACAAACTATATCTATCACAAAACTTGCCAAGTTGGAAATATTTCCTGGAGAAACCTCCATCAAATCAATCCCACATTAATTCCAAAAAAGATTGCATTTTTCATGTTGGAAATTTTCGAAATCTGTCTCGCAGTATTTTGGTATGGCACTTCAAAATGTTTTGCCAACAGTCATGTGATTGTTGATCGCTGCGTCTCTTCCTTAAGGTCGTTTCAAATCCTCTCTCTTCAAGCTCAATCTAGTAAAGAATATTATCATATCAGATATTTGTTTCTCATATAGTGTCAGATTGACGTCGATAGATGACTTTCGGACGTTTTTGATGGATCCACATGATGTTCAGAAATCGCGAAGAATCTCAAGTTTTTTCAAGATTAAAGTGAACTTTTTGAGAATTTTTGCAAGGTTCATCAAGATTCCTAGTTGTTTGCCAAGGATTTACTTCTAGTGAATATGTATATGATTTCTGTGAATTTCCAATATTCGTGAAATTTTCTTGAGAAATTCGAATGATTTTATCAAGATTTTATGGATTTTTCCAAGGTTCGATGGATTTCTGAAGGTTCATTCGTAGGATTTATGAAACATTTGCAAGATTTACAATTACAATAATTGACAGATTCTTGTGAATTTTCGAAATTTTCTAAATTTTTTCAACAGTTCGCATCGTTAATCAGTCTGATGGATTTCTCTAAGATTTGTTATCAATCGATAATTTATTTGAGAACAAGATCATTATCATATGCGAATTTTGTAGATATCTCTACTGACACTCAATCCGAAAAAAAGTGCGTTCATGTAAATTCAAGTCCTGGCGTTAAATGGATGATAATAGTATTTCGATAGCATATCGCGTTAACTGGAAATTCTGTATATGACGATAAAATCGATTTTTTTTTAAAGCAATTTTTAAGCAATTTTTCCAAATTAATTTTTTTTGATATATTTTCATCTCACCCCACTTTTTACCCGTTCTCAGTAATTTTTCCGTATTATCCGGATTTTTCTCAACTTTCTCTCATATCAGTGATCACGTGCCATCTGTCAAAATCGATTTTTAGGTTGTCGGACATGCATAATAGAGCCCCGAGAAAAAAAAAATTCTTCACATAAACTTCTTCCCCATATGTTATGGATGACACTGTATATTATGTAAATGAAAATATTTAAAAAAATTATATGAGCGATTTCAAACAGCCATAAAAAATATTTTGATGCGTGGTTTTTACTATGTTGAGAATACTCAACGTAGTAATACTGATTTCTCAAACGAAACACATCAATCACACAGTTAAATTGTTGATTTTCCAGCTTTTCGTGGGATTTTCTCTCCTCGTTTCTGAAAAATAGAGTAGAAGTTATTAAAAATCATTTCAATATATTTCAATTAATGAAAACACTTTGTAACCAGAATTCTTCCGTCTGTCAAATTTTTTCAGTGTTAAAACCGATAGTATATTGAAAAAATTTTGCAAAGAGAAAAATATTTTAATTGTGTTGAGAACGGGAGCAGATTCGTTCCCGAAACGTCCACCAAGATAAGTAGAAGTTTCATTCTTATTAAATATATTTTTATTTCCAAATTTTTTCAAAAACAAGGTGTCACTGACCAATAGAGAATTTCTCTTTTAGGTATCTAAAGGTTTAATTTCAAGCGCAGTGACATTTTGGGGCAGATCACAAAATCTGTCCTTACTAAAAATCTATTGAAATAATTTTCAATAACTTCTACTCTATTTTCCTCGAAAGACTTACAGACAGTAGTTAAATTGTTGATTCGAAAAATATGTTCTGTTTTTGAAAATTTATATGCATGAATGTCTCGACCTGCTACAAATGCGCCATGTATGTATGTACATGTCCAATTCGGAAAAATGAAAAACCCACTTTTTGAGGAAAATTAAAAAATGAAAATTTGAAAATCGTTAAAAGCAAATATTTCAAACGAATTTTTTTTTGATCGTTTCTCGATTCTTTTCGAATGACGCCGAATCATACTAACTTGTGAAAATTTCGGAAAATCCCCGTCGCGATGCCGCAGAACGAACCTAGAGCACTGCACTGTCACTCGACTGTGAAAAGTGGCAGGCAAGAGATGCCGGTGCCGACCGACTGATCGGAGGTTAGTGGGGTAGGAATGTAGGCCACGGAGATGATATACCTAGGACCAGTAGTACCGGTGTTGCCGCAAAGTGGGACTGTTAATACCGGAAAATCTTACCAGATTCATCTGGAATATGCGAGGTATATCCGTGCATTTTTGCATTTCGGACACCCTGTACAGACTTCACCTGTATATTGTTCCACAAAAAAAATATGAAAAAGTTATTAAAAAAATAGTGGATACAAAAGTTTCATGTTTTTTTTTCTACAGCATAATAATAATAATATATGCTTTTATTGTCTCAAGAATTGGACAAAAGGCAGAGTTCAACTGTCAATAAATCGACAGCTGCTCTTCCAACAACCTTTTCTTGGCAAAAATTCAAATTTTATTCCGTTAATGTCATATTTTGAAATTTTTTCCCATAGGACACCCTGTATGTTATCTCATAACTGAAAAGAGGTGTTTTTTTTCTTCCATTTCGGAAATATAAACATGTGATTCATTTCATGCATGTGGAAATATGACTTGAAAAAATGAGTTTTATGTCCACTATTTTCTGATAACTTTCGAAATGACCCCTGTAGGTGGGGTGCAAAATATACGGGAAAACCCTTCACAGGATCTTGAGAGAGCGTGAATTTGGAATTGAGTGCTGATTTTCAGATTTTTTTTAAACATCAGAATTCCTATGCAAAACTCAAATTTTCCTCAGCAAAAGTCATATTTCGAAAGTTTTTCCAATAGGACATCCTGTATGATATCTCATATTTAAAAAGAGGTTTTTTTTTTATTTCAAAATATATAAGTACATGTTTTTTCATCTAATCCATCAGTTCTCAGTTCAAATATTTCAAGAAATGTTAATGAATGCAATAAAACAAAGTAAGCCATGCTCAAGAAGCCATTTTTATTGTACCTATTGAATGTAAGTTTTGATGGGCTCATGAATTTTCGATAATTTTTTTACTCATATATCAATTCGTAAAATACACGAATGAAATAAGAAGTGTAAGAAGTGAAAAAAAAAGTAGACCTTTTTGACATTCCCTGTTTTCAAACTGTCCGTGGAGATGACCTGTTTTCATAAGCATTACTGGAATGAACCTGTTTTTTATTCGTGCACGAATTATTCTCAAATTATAACGAACGTACTACTCAATTTGAGTGGCAATTTGAAAAAAAAAGCGTGCATGGAAATTCAAGTCCTGGTGCTAAATTGATAATAATATTGTGTATCTAATTAGAACGACTATCATTAGCTTTGATTGTGTGAACGCCCATTTTTTTTTTTTCTTGACAGGTGATTATTGAAGAAACTCATCAAACTAAAACAAGACGTATTTTTGCATTGATAATGTGACTTTTTTCTGTCTTCGAATTATTGCTGGAAATTAAACCTAATAAATGTAATTTTGTCCGAAGTTCAAATATCTTCTTTTTATAAAAATCTATCGTTTCAACTCATTTCGTCAATTTTTCCATTTTTTCGTTTTTATTCAATTTTCATGTGATTTCTTTATGAATATTATATATTAAAAATTCAATGATGCGAATAATAACAAGGTCAGACTTATTTATTGATAAGTATCAACGTCAAAAACTCTTCATTTTTCGCATAATTTCATGACAAGTTGTGTACTATACTTCTTCTACCATCACAAAACGTCAAAAGCTTTGCGCTATATAGGTATATAAGGAAGAAAATTTTATACTCGATAAATTTTCAAATGCTCAAGAAGCCATTTTTTTGTATTGAATATTTTGATGGATTTATGAATTTTCGTTAACTTATTTCAGAATTCGATTTAGAATTCAAGTTACTTCGTCCAACTACAGTTTTGTGTTGTATTGTTTTTCGTTCTCGAATTCAGGTCCCATTTCAAAATGTAGCAATACCACCGTACTTTTCTCGTGAAATATACCAAATTTGCTGCAATTTCACCACATGTGGCAACGCCGAGTAGTACTAGTACTCGGCCTGTCGGATGGTGGTGGATCGCTTCTATACTCTATACAGGTTCAATGTCTCGGTCATGGTGTACCGTTAGATTGTTTTCCTCGGTCGGTACTTTTCCTGTTTCCCGAAATAAGCTGCGCGATAGTTCGAGTGGCACCGGAGGCCATTTATTTCGATGATACAATACCAACTCTGATGTAGGTAGTCTTTCGATAAGAGATGTTCTAAGTTCGTCTTATAAATGTTGTGTGCATGAAAATGGTGAACAATTTGAATAATTTTCATGACATTTTTAATTGTGTAATTTTGTGTGATGACTAACCATATGTACTGAATACCATAATATTATTTTTGATTGTATAAATATTGTTCATTCCTGATACCTTAGAAAACAGTTCTGAGTTTTTTAGAATATTTTTTTTAATCTAGACAATTCATTTTCAACGCCGTATTACTTCATGTGTTTAGCAACATTACAGGGTATCAATTTTGTTTAGTTCGAAGTTCGTGTGATTTCTGGAATTTTTGAGACTGTTATGGTTCGCCGACACGATCGCCAGACATGAACTCAATTGAACTGGTACATGGTGTCGACTGGACTAACTGCTTTCACGAATTCACGGATTAGAATTTGTATTTTCGTCTCGATTTTCGTATGTAGTATAAAAACCTAACCTACAAACTTCCAATCAACACGATGAGGTCAAAATATTAAATATTCGATAGTGTTACATTTTGTTACTGAATGCATAGACTGGAATTAGCATATCCTCGCAAAACAATAATGATTATGGAAAAATTGTTCGATACGTGTTTATGAATCGGAAACACTTCAAAATCAACTTTTGTCGCTTTAATTCCGCCAAAAAAATGATATATTCTCGATGGGTTCAATTCGATTGCCAGTGAAAAAGCAGTCGTTCGGGTTCAATCAACTTGTAAGTACCTTTTGGGAGGTCAGACGAAAAATAAATTCAGTAAAGGGGGACACATTCATCCTCACTCCTCCATCCAGACGTCATCAAAATTTTCAATGCTTCTCAGAGGTACCAATATTCGAAGAGCTTTCGTGAGAAACGTTTTTTTTTCTTCTTTCATATCTTAATTTGACACACTGTATATTAACCTTTTTTGAGAAGTTTCTTGGCAATGGAATGAGATCGACAGTTTTGCATTTTTTCTTTCATGAGTAGATATAGTAGATATCCTATGAATACCAGTTTATATGTATTATACAGTATGACCCATTCATAAGGCTTATATATATATATCATAAAATCCACATCTTTCGAGCGATATAATTTTTTTCCAGTAGAAAGAGAGTAAGGAACGCTACGTTTCGACTTTGAAAGACGTTGCCGATTCTTAGAACTGGTCAAATATTCATAAAAATGTAGCTTGACAATTTTAGTTTACTAGGATGTTAATAAAGTATGTAAAATAGATTCAACAGACGACTTTTCGAGTGATTGATGTGACGACAAATCCATATGAAAATGTGTCCTGTCCGACTCCGTTTGCAAGAAACAAGGTGTTGATTTTTCAAGAAAAAAAAAATTAATTTTCTCAATTATCTGAAATATTATCAAATCAATAGTCCCTATGTTTCTTGTGTGGTACAGGGATATGCATTTAAGTGGGTTCTCTTCGAAAACTATGCATGATACGAAAAAAAATATGAGACAAGAAAGTTTGAATCTTAATCCGAAAAAATCCAAATATTACAAAAAACTCTGTGGTGTACTTTTTTTGTCCAAAATATTCGTTGCCGCTCGGGACACGTCACTGGACTGATTTTCAAAGAAATAATTTTCACCTAAATATCTTTTTTCTCGACCATTTTTATTCAACACCTCGTATTTTGCAAACGAAGGACGTTTAGGGCACTCATGTTCATACGAACTATTTGCCTAACTATTATATTATAAATGAAAATTGTCCAAAGGAATTTTGGAACATTTTGGAAATTCGATGGATGATGAAACTAGTGGTGGAGTCGAAATTTTATGAAAAAAAAAATCGCAGTTTTGCACATGCAAAAAAATTTAATAGCGTGTCTTGAACATTAGAAAATCGACGTGAAATTTTTTGGAAATAACGTTGAAATGATTTTCTTTGACATCAATTTAAAAAAACAGTGAATTAAAAAAAAATTGTAAAACACAGTTTTTCTTGACAAAATTCCAGCAAAAATAAATCGAACACTTGGAAGATCGTGAACGGATATTTTGATACGAAACGTATCCTGCTACTTCTTGCATTTATGTCCCGAAATTGGCTTCTAAAGTACAAACTGGGCTCGCGTGCATTTCCCCTTTCTGATCCCGTTTCAGATCAGGTACGGTTCTGAGACTGCGGACCGTTTTCTAGGTTAGAAAAGAGAAATGAATTCCCGAAATAAATTCCGGCCTCCATTCCCAGAATAAACGCCACACTTGCCATCGAGAGAGGTCTCGCGGGCGTTTTTCTCGAGAGCAAACCACTTTTCGGCGAAAGAAGATCTCGTCTTACCTAATCCGAGGAGCCTAAGCAGAAACATCCGAAATTTCTTTGGGAAAACCGACGCGACACCGAATCACAGGCACATCGTGGCGTCCGGCAGCTCGTTTCGAGAGCGAGCGACGGAAATTTTGGGCGATTTCGCGAAAAAATCAATATGATATTACGGAGCTTTGAATTCGGGCGAGTTCAGATCTCGCCAGCCGAAGGATTTTTCGCAGCGGCGCGATCGTGGCGACGTCTAGGCGAAGGGGAGCGAACTGACGAGTCGATGTCGTTCTGTAGCGGAGCGGGTGTTGTGGGCAGTGGCCGCTAGGTGGCGATGCAGCGATCTTTGTCGAGATCGCATTGGGAGCGGTTTTTTTTTCGTCCCACGTGTGTCGTTTTGGATTATATCAATCGAAAAAAAGAATCATGAATGTTGAGCGTGTGAGGAAACCAGAAAGACATTCTGTTCGTTTTATATAGATTAATGTGTAAGTTTTTTTTTATTTTCAATATCATTTTACTCTAATATCACTTTTGGGCATGAAAACCGGATAATTTTCACTCGAAATTATTCTTGACTAATCCTTTTTTAATTTGGCATCGATTCTATTTTTCTCATGGGTATGCTGCTCTAGTAATTTTCAAAAAATTGTGTTGTGAAGGTTTTTCATTAGAAAAATTTCCAGCAGTAATAAATCGAGCACTTGGAAGATCGTAAGTGGAAATTTTGATAAGTTTTGTGTTTTTTAATCTTGCTACTTGTATTCAAATTTATCCTTGTATTTTGAGGAATAAATATTTTTCATTTCTATCTCTTGGGATAATTTTCACTCGAAATTATTCTTGACTAATCCTTTTTTGATTTGGCATCGATTCTATTTTTCTCATGGGTATGCTGCTCTAGTAATTTTCAAAAAATTGTGTAGTGTAGGTTTTTCATTAGAAAAATTTCCAGCAAAAATAAATCGAGCACTTGGAAGATCTTAGGTGGGAATTTCGATAAGTTTTCTGTTTTTTAATTTTGCTACTTGTATTCAAATTTATCCTTGTATTTTTGAGGAATAAATATTTTTCATTTCTATCTCTTGGGCATAAAACCGGATAATTTTCAATCAAAATCATTCTTGACTAATTCTTCTTTAATTTGTCATCGATTCTATTTTTCTCATGGCTATGCTTCGATAAGTTTTGTTTTTCAAATCTGATATTTGTAGTTAAATTTATTATCACTTGGATATGAAAACCGTATGATTCTCTCGAAAATTCATCTTGAATAACTTTTTCAATTTTGCATCAATTCAAACAAATTTTTCGTCAAGTCGCCTGTATATCAAAATTGTTGCCACCCTGTATTATTAGATTTTTTCTAGTGAAGGACGAACGAAATTCGAATTTTTATTAAATTAATTTCACCATGGACAATCAATCTCGACAACATCTATGATTTCACAAAAACCACAGAAACACATTTTCAGACTAACTTCATAAATATCTAAAGACACTAAAAACTAAAGTACATAATTTATTGTAGGATTGTCAACCTGTAAAAACCCTGGAAAAAAAATATGTGCACGCGGAACCGATTGCACGTGCAACGCGGAATGAACAGTCGAAAAATATGCTACAGCTGATATGACTGAACGCCCAGTATCTCACTTCCCTAAATCACGTGATACGAACGAGAACGAAATCGAAATTTATTCAGTCCATGCAGAAACACAGTTTCGCAGAAATATTTTCGCCGGCCGGCCTCGACATACTGGGCGTGTTCTATTCGAGATTCCAAAGGTTGACACGTCGGTTTTCAAAATTCCCGCTCAATCATCGTCTTCCTCCTCGCCGGCGTCGTTCTCTTCTCCGTCTTCTTCAGCGTCTTCTTCTTCTTCGGATTCCTCCTTCTTCTTCGGCCTGCCGCGACCTCGACCTTCCAACGAAAAGAAAGGTTAGAATTATGCAGGATATGATGATAATCATTATATTATCTTCATTTTTCATCTTTTTACGAAATTTTCTCTCCTCGTTTCTAAAAAATTAAGTAGAAGTAATCAAAAAATATTTCAATATATTTGTAGCAAGGACAGATTTTGTGATCTGCCCCGAAATGTCACTGCCCTTGAAATTGAACCTTTAGATACCTAAAAGAGAAATTCTCTATTGGTCAGTGACACCTTGTTTTTGAAAAATTTGGAAATACAAAGAAGAAGAAGAAGAAGAATAAAACTTTTCAGTGTCAAAACCGACAACATAGTGAAATATTTTGCGAAGAGAAAAATATTTTAATTGTGTTGAGAACGGGAGCAGATTCGTTCCCGAAACGTCCACCTAGATAAGTAGAGGTTTTATTCTTATTGAATATATTTTTATTTCCAATTTTTTTTTCAAAAACAAGGTGTCATTGACACAGAATTTCTTTTTTAGGTATCTATTTTGGGGCAGATCCCAAAATCTGTCCTTACTACAAATATATTGAAATAATTTTCAATAACTTCTACTCTATTTTTTAAGAAACGAGGAGGGAAAATCCCACAAAAAGCTGGAAAATGAATGTACCACCTCCTCGAAAAACTTACAGACATTATATTATCTTCTAGATCAAGTTAAGAGAGAGAGAGAGAGGAATTGAAACAAGCATGAGAAAGAAGAAAAATCACCTGACATTTGGCTAAACATCTTGATATTTGCCATGCCATTGTCACATTGTGTTGAGAAATACGACATTGTCACAGAGTGTTCTGGATACTATAATACAATACTCTTGATTTTCCCTCCTATAACATGAATTCTTTAGAAGCTTGTGTGGAACAACATCAGATGATATGATGATTCAGTTTTACAGCTTGGTAGAAAAATATCTGAAATTGCCCAGCAGAATTCTTCAGGAAAAATAGAAATTCAAAGATAATAATTAATACTGTCTGTTAGTTTTTTGAGGAGGTGGTACATTCATTTTTCAGCTTTTTGTGGGATTTCCTCTCCTCGTTTCTAAAAAATAAACTAGAAGTTATAAAATCTGTCCTTACTACAAATAAATGGAAATAATTTTATAACTTCTACTTAATTTTTCAGAAACGAGGAGAAAATCTCACAAAAAGCTGAGAAAAAAAATTAATAATGTTTACCTGGGGACTTGGTCTTGGGTTTGACAGGAGCCTTCTTTTTGGTGGTGCCTTTTGGCCTACCCCTACCCCTCTTCGCAGGGGCGGCGTCTTCCTCTTCAATTTCTTTGGCTTCCTAAAAAAAAAAAACGAAAATTACAATAATTTCGTAAAAATGTAATGAATCAACAGAAAAAGGTTTTTTTTTCAACTTTGTTTCGGATTCATGTTTTTCAAAATGAAGATGTATAGAGTGTCCCATATATGTTTGTAGACTTGGCGGGCGACAAAAATTTCAATCGGGATTACGTGTGCAGTTTGACGGGATGTCTGCATAGAAATGCTCACCTTTTTCGACCGTTTTTTCGATTCAGCGGGTTTTTCAACTACTGCACTCTCTGCTTTCGATTTACGACCACGTTTCGCAGGAGTGGCTGGAGGAGAACCGTCATCAGACATCTTGGGTTATTTGCTTTGTCTCACGATTCAAACCTGCAAAAAGAAATAATAACTACAGAAGTTATAACTCATCAGGACATGCATATTTTAGAAGAAATTGAATTGAATGTCTGATAAATGAAAATACGCCATCACTATCTTCGAAAAATTTCGCAAGTTTGCATATATAATTGTACATCTGGCAACTGCGCATTCTATTACCATATCTTCACAGTTTAAATGAGGCTCTGGGACTTCAATCAACACAATGTCGAAGCAAATCAATATGGCCCAGGATTCATTGATGCATAAACGTGAAAAAATAGAGTTCATTCTGTTATTTTCAAAAAACCATAACACAAAATGGCGGATGCACAAGATGGCGAATGCACAAAATGGCGTATTTACCTGAGACTCAGAACCTATTGATCAATGTACAACGCTCATTAATATTCGTCACAAACTGAGAAGACAATAATAAATAATATACGTACTTATTTTGAAGCGATTTCGTGAAATGTACTAAATAGCCTTGAAATTTGTGTAAAAAAAACAAAAATATATCGATGGTGGCACCAAATATGCGACAAATAACAAATAAAAATGTCATCAACCCGAGATCATGGCCTTCTAGATCCTCTCTTAGGACAAAATACACGATGGTTTCCTTCTCCCGACTCAAACTAATGAAAACGAAAGAAACATCTCGTGAAATCCTCAGTGATTATAGAAAAAATCGTGTTCAACAACCGAGCGATTGTTGAAACGGCGTCATGTCATTATTCGAAAGAAAGAAATACCGCGCGCGCCATTCTCAAATGCTCAAAATAATGCACTATCACCGACAACACCCAAATAATTTCCACCAAAAATACGCATCGTGGCCGAGAAAACATCCGCGAAACTGACAGAACCGAAAATCAGCTAAAAAATGCCGGAGGAACCTCGATCGGAGCCGGTATACTTGCAGAGGAATTAATTTTCGAAGAGCATATCGGGTAGGCCAGGCTTGGGTACAGTGCAGAACGTCGGCCATGGCGTATAAATCCGACTCCAAACAACGCCGTTATAAATTAATAGAAAATCAGCCCGGGCATCAAGCCGCAAAACGAATCCCTAGTAAAATCGAATGCGAAAGCTATTATGCCAGAATAATTCGCTAATTTCCGGACAAATTCCGTTGATTTTATATTAAATCGAAAGTGCGAAATAAAATCGACTTACCAAACAGACACACAAGAAGGCAATGTCGATCGTTCGGAAGCGTTCCGACGAAGTCGCTTCGGGTGCCCGCCAAAAGTTCCCGGCCAATGGGAGCGCGCCTACGAGGGCATAAACAAATGGTTGTCCTTGTCTAACCGGCGCGGCGATGCCGGGTCTGCTGTTTCAGCGGTAGGTTTGCCGTTGTACTGTTTTTGGTTGAATACATATTATTGATACAATATTATTCAATATATACGAATAAAGGACAAGCAGCGTAGAAAAGACCATAGCCCATTCTCAAACAGAAGAATATTGAGGAAAGAAAATTGAATATACCATCTACAAACATTTTATTTCATCAATTTAAACATGGGAACTAAACAAATTTGCAATTCAGATAGATAATTCGGATTCAGATAGAACCTGAAAAAATGAGATTTAAATTTCAAGCACAGTGACATACCACATATAAACTGGAATAATTATTATAATAAAACGAGGAGAGAAATACCGAGGAATTAAAAAAAAAGAAGTCTTCTTGAATCGAATTATGTGGAGAAATTTTCTCTCGTATTTGCTAATGTCAGTCAACTAATTTTATAAAAATTTCTAATTTCGTTTCAAGAAACGAAGAGAGGGTGGTATGAATTCTGAATTATAATGAATGAATGAAGTCTGAATTATAATTTTTTATGAGCATTTTAATACCGTCCTATATAGAGACTACTGTCTAGCCGAAAAATAAATCTGGCAACACTGAGCAACCGTTTTTCTTTTCAAATACTTTTATTATAATATCGGTTCGTATGTTGTATAGTAAATTATTGCATTATATTTATTTTTCGGACACAGCGTCGTTCTATGGGGAACTTGACCTCATTGGTAGGTTTCTTCGGGGGATAGATAGGTTGATTATGATGATAATAGATAGAAGAGGGAAGAAGGGAGTGGAAAATCGATATGTCTACCTACGAGGTTCGTACTCGAAAGGGAATGAAGATTAGATGTGACCAAATTTCTATTATCAACACAGGATGATTATGATCTCTCTTTCGCCTCGAAATTCGAACAGAAATATTGGTATTATTTTTTGTTCAATTCTTATAAGGACTAGGGGGTAAATGTGTCTAGATTAAAAAAATCTTCTCAATTGAATATAGCTGATTGAGGTCTTTGTCATCCTATTATACCTTTATTCTCGATCATTGCTCATTTTAGGCACAGTTCGAGAAAATGATGATAAATTGATTATTTTTCAAAGATGATATTTTCTTACTTTTATCAGTGGCGTAACACAAAGTTCCAAATTTGTGAACATAGAAGAGTAAACAGCACCACATGTTTTTTTTAATGTTTCGACATAATCTATTTCAACAAAGGACGTTCTATATTACACGGTTGTTCAACTGACATAGATATCCTTTTGGTGGGATTTTTTTTTAGTTTTTTTACCTGCTTATCACCCTTTTTGTAATTCCCTCATCCGTTATAGTGGAAGTATAAGGGTCTTTCATCAGTTTTGTACAGAAGGGTAGGTGCCTTGTGAGAATAGTTCTCATTATTTTTCCGGAACATTCGTAGTTTTTGAAATACATGGTTCGAATCAACCATGATTTTTTTTTTGGAATTTGGTAGATTTGTTTGCGATAATAAGATACTCCAGGCGTAATTAGAATTTATTTAATAATTTCAGTGGCGATTTAGGAAGCAACTGAGCTAGAAATATTATCATTTTGAAATCATGATGATTTTTAGGGCATCTTGTTTTGTTTCAGTTGAAAAATATTAAATCAACTTATCTGCACACCCTATAATGATAGATTTGTTGCGGATTTTCTCTCATCGTTTCACAAATAGAAAACATACAAGAACTACTGCGTTTGAAATTCAACTCCTAGTTGAATGAAAGAGAAAGAAATGCCTTGATGGTAGTAACATCTAGTTTTTAAAAATTTTGGAATGGAAAACCCTCAAGAAACGTTCTCACGTATAAAATAATTCAAACACTTTCAATTGATGAATTCGACTCTCCTACCGAAAAATGCTAATTATTTTTCCAAAAGCAATTGATATCCTGGAGCTGATAATTAACAAATGAATAAGCGAAAAAAATTACTAGTGCATTTTTTGTCAAACTGACAAATTGTACTGTGGCGTATGCGATTTTTCATACATGAGTTGAATTATGGATTAAAAAATGGAAATTTGAATTTTTGTCTCTATTTTTCTATTCACACTAGTGCGGTAAAGTATTTCATTACAAAACTAATATCAGCATCGTATTGTTCGAGATTACATATTGGTAGTGGGTAAAAAAGTAAATTAACATAAAAAAGTATCTTTCAACAAGATCATTGTAGGTATTATTTTTATTTTGATTACTCTTAATGTATAAATTCAATTTTTAATAATTATTTGCATCTTGTCAATCGATTTACAGCTGCCTCATATTTCCATCTGATGTATTGTGTATTCACATGTCAGAATTGCCTGACGAAATGAAAAAAAAATCAGACGACAAGACAACACACATTTTAATAAAAACGTGAGCTCATCAACAAAACTGCTTTATTTACATCTCCTTAAAATAAACTCGATAAACAGACGGTCCAAAGTACAAAAAAGGAAAACTGAAACCGAAAAAATGTCACATACTACCAAATCTCTACCTCCGAGCAAAACTGTTACGAGTCCAAAATGTCGATTATTTCGTTTTTCCGCCCATTTTATTTCACTCTCTTCCCATAGATGAACGATCGTGGAACTGACGAAAGAAAAAAAAAACAATTTTCCGGCGACTCGTGACTCAACACAGTTCTGCTCCAAAGCACAGAAATAGTCACTCCCACCGGCCCTCTCGATTTTCCGTGTTCAAACACGGAGCCAGTACATCTGCGACCTGATGACGTTGTAATCGGGCAGATTCTCCACGGGTCCGACTGCGGCCACGGCGGGACACCGGTCGTACAAGTACTTGTAGCACACGTCCTTCACGTTCTTGGCCGTGATGCTGTTGATGCGGTGCGTCAGCTCGTGGGGAGGCAGACGTCGGCCGTAGCACAGCAGTTGGCGGCCTGGAGAAGAATTTTTTTTTCGAATTTTCAATGTCGTAGGACAGGCGAGACCGGTCGTGTTCGGACTGGCTGTGAATCTTTTTCGATACACGTGAATCTTACATGATACACATTAAAAAAATATAATGAAACGATGGAAAACTTAGGACAGGATTTGAAAATAAAACACATGAGGCACTCCTTGGATGAAAATCGTTTCAACTACAAAATGATTAAAGGGAAAAAAGCGTTACTTTCCATCACTATAGCCGATTATTTTCATGAACGTGTTTTCTCGAGAACTACTGCATTGAATTCTGAAAACACGGAAACATTGGTAAGAGATTTCGATTACCTTCAAAATGATGTATCACTTGTACGACCCCTTACCCCATTTGAGATTCAAGGGTCGGAGCTCACCCCTCCGAGGGGTTTTGAGTGAAAAAGTTGGAAACATGCGCAAAATATTTCCCCCTCGAAATAAAAATCGACCGGTTCGAGCGTTTTTTTTTGTCTGAGAACGATAACTATGTCAAATTCCAAGATTTTTCCCATAGAAATTAGTTCCAACAGATTCGACAATCGAGCCCCATCTTCATATGATAGAATATCGGTGCACGCCCGACTCACCGATATCCTCGCACACGGCCGTGGTCGTGTCCAACTGCAAGAAGGTGTTGGGGATCAGCAAGGCCTTGGCGCGCTCCACCTCGCCCTCGGTCACGCTGTTGCACAGCCGCATGAACTCCTGCTGGATTTGGAACATCATGTCCTCGATGGTGAGCGGGTCCGAGACGAAGTAGACGCCCCACAAACCGGTGTCCTGCGAAGAAATCGAACGAATTATCTAAACTGTCGGGTTTCCATAGGACGATTGAGGCTGCCGGAAATCTCGCTAGGCCAGACTATCAAGAGAGATCGCTGTTAAATTCAATAGAAATAAGTTCACCAGGACGGTTTTGAAGATACCTTTCTGAGCAAATAGGATGGCCCATCTGTAAATCTCGCTAGGCCAGACTATCAATAAAGTTTGCTGCTAAATTCAATAGAAATGAGTTCACCAGGACGGTTTTGGAGATACCTTTCTGAGCAAAGGTAATAGGATGGCCTATCTGGAAATCTCGCTAGGCCAGACTGTCAAGAGAGATCGCTGCTAAATTCAATAGAAATAAGTTCACCAGGACGGTTTTGAAGATACCTTTCTGAGCAAAGGTAATAGGATGGCCTATCTGGAAATCTCGCTAGGCCAGACTATCAAGAGAGATCGCTGTTAAATTCAATAGAAACAAGTTCACCAGGACGGTTTTGAAGATACCTTTCTGAGCAAATAGGATGGCCCATCTGTAAATCTCGCTAGGCCAGACTATCAATAAAGTTTGCTGCTAAATTCAATAGAAATGAGTTCACCAGGACGGTTTTGAAGATACCTTTCTGAGCAAAGGTAATAGGATGGCCTATCTGGAAATCTCGCTAGGCCAGACTGTCAAGAGAGATCGCTGCTAAATTCAATAGAAATAAGTTCACCAGGACGGTTTTGAAGATACCTTTCTGAGCAAAGGTAATAGGATGGCCTATCTGGAAATCTCGCTAGGCCAGACTGTCAAGAGAGATTGCTGCTAAATTCAATAGAAATAAGTTCACCAGGACGGTTTTGAAGATACCTTTCTGAGCAAAGGTAATAGGATGGCCTATCTGGAAATCTCGCTAGGCCAGACTGTCAAGAGAGATTGCTGCTAAATTCAATAGAAATAAGTTCACCAGGACGGTTTTGAAGATACCTTTCTGAGCAAAGGTAATAGGATGGCCTATCTGGAAATCTCGCTAGGCCAGACTGTCAAGAGAGATCGCTGCTAAATTCAATAGAAATAAGTTCACCAGGACGGTTTTGAAGATACCTTTCTGAGCAAAGGTAATAGGATGGCCTATCTGGAAATCTCGCTAGGCCAGACTGTCAAGAGAGATTGTTGCTAAATTCAATAGAAATAAGTTCACCAGGACGGTTTTGAAGATACCTTTCTGAGCAAAGGTAATAGGATGGCCTATCTGGAAATCTCGCTAGGCCAGACTGTCAAGAGAGATTGCTGCTAAATTCAATAGAAATAAGTTCACCAGGACGGTTTTGAAGATACCTTTCTGAGCAAAGGTAATAGGATGGCCTATCTGGAAATCTCGCTAGGCCAGACTGTCAAGAGAGATCGCTGCTAAATTCAATAGAAATAAGTTCACCAGGACGGTTTTGAAGATACCTTTCTGAGCAAAGGTAATAGGATGGCCTATCTGGAAATCTCGCTAGGCCAGACTGTCAAGAGAGATTGCTGCTAAATTCAATAGAAATGAGTTCACCAGGCCGGTTTTGAAGATACCTTTCTGAGCAAAGGTAATAGGATAGCCTATCTGGAAATCTCGCTAGGCCAGACTGTCAAGAGAGATTGCTGCTAAATTCAATAGAAATAAGTTCACCAGGACGGTTTTCAAGATATCTTTCTGAGCAGAGGTAATAGGATGGCCCATCTGGAAATCTCGCTAGGCCAGACTGTCAAGAGAGATTGCTGCTAAATTCAATAGAAATAAGTTCACCAGGACGGTTTTGAAGATACCTTTCTGAGCAAAGGTAATAGGATGGCCCATCTGGAAATCTCGCTAGGCCAGACTATCAAGAAAGTTTGCTGCTAAATTCAATAGAAATGAGTTCACCAGGCCGGTTTTGAAGATATCTTTCTGAGCAGAGGTAATAGAATGGCCCATCTGGAAAAAACGCTAGGCCAGGCTATCAAGAGAGATCGCTGTTAATTTCAATAGAAATAAGTTCACCAGGACGGTTTTGAAGATACCTTTCTGAGCAAATAGGATGGCCCATCTGTAAATCTCGCTAGGCCAGACTATCAATAAAGTTTGCCAAGTTAGCTGTTCTGATAGATTCAACAGATATGAACTCGCTGGGCCGTTTTTTTCCTCAGGATTGATAAGATAGTTTCTCTAACTGACTGGTTTCTCTAGACAAATTCAGAGAACTGCCTGGCTTGACAGATTCAACAGGCCACTCTATTCAGGAAGTTTCTAATATATCAGATTAAACATGGTTGCCTTCTTAATCAAGACTGATGAGCAGGCTTCTCTAGAAAGTTGGAATCAACGTGTCGGCTCAATTAAAGATTCAACAGGCCTGCATTTCTGAGAGTCTAGCCTATCTTGAAAGTTCACTAGGCCTGACCTTCTGATATATCAAATTCAACAGGCGTGTCTTTCTAGACTCCAGACGATGGACCAGATAATCTAATAGAATCAATAGGCCGACATCTTTAGACAAGCCTTAAAGGCCGGCTTTCCTCGACATATTCCATAGGCCAATCTTTTTCAACAAAATATTCGGGCCTCCTTTCGTAAATACCTCTGAAGCAAGTCTTTTCAGACATATTGAGCAGACATGTCTTCAAAGTCAGTCGTTTCTGAGCTAGTTCAGTTTCAAAGGCTGATTCGAAAGGCTGACACCTCCCGCGATAGATTCTTACCTTGTAGCAGGTGTTGAAGCTCTGGTAGGAGTGGCAGAGATTGCCCTCGCCGCTCGCCCTCGCCAGATTGGTGGCGTTCTGCTTGGCCGACGCCTGCGACCTGTCCCACGCGCCCATCAACGTCGACGCGACCATCAGGGTGAGCGTGTCGGGGTCGGTCCATCCTGCCGACTCGACGGCGATGGCGACGTGCGCCAGCGGTAGCGAGTCGTCGCGCACGCGGATCTCCGAGCCGGTGAAACGGCAGGGCGATAGCGAGGGGATTTCCCCCGGGTAGGTGTTATCTGGAAACACAAATTATCGATGCATTGATATTTTCGTTTGTTGTAGCCGCCATGGGCGGCGCATTACTACTGATGATGTTCAGCTGAGCCAGTGAAGCTCTTATCGACGAGAGCAATTCGTTTCAGTATTTCCGATTTGAAATTTCAATACTTCTAAACCTTCCTCTCAGGCTAGAGGAAGGGCTAATTATCCAGATTTTACCTGGGGTGATGTTATCTGGAATCACCAATTATTATGATGATGATTTGTGTTAGTCCCCATGCACTATTTGTGAAGATAGTAAGGATAGTGCTAGACGCCATGGGCGGCGCATCACTACAATAGTACAAAATTTGAATGACAATGACATCTTAGTGATTTACCTATTGAATATGAATTTTAAAAACACATTTTACTGACAACTTTCCCTGTTGCACATGGGGTCATTTGGAATCTAATTAGATGAAATAAATCCATCAAAATTTACATTCAATACATGTCCAACTCACTCAATTTGCTTAGATTTAATTCAGCCAACTTCACAAGCTCTTCATGGTTGACTCCACCAGCTCCAGCAACAACAATTCTACTAGCTTTGTAATGATTATCTAGATAGCTTCTTAAATCAGAGGCATTTATGGATTTGATGTTTGCAGTTGGACCTGGAAAAATGAATATTACACTCAGCTTTCCACTTCGAAGCTTTTTCCTTGCCTAGTATGGTGTTTGCTAGAGGAGTTCCTTGGTATGCAATCGAATGCAAATGATCGAAAACAACCTCCTGGAGATTTGACTCTACTTCTTGCATTTCTCTTAGGATGACTCCACGTTCCCTCTCGATTTCGGCTTCACCAAGCTTGGCGTTTTGGATGATGTCAGATAGGATCTCAACAGCATTTGGAACATCTTTGGCTAGACATTTTGAGTAGAAAACAGTTTGTTCTCGGCTAGTGTAAGCATTCAGTTGGGCTCCTAAATTTTCTACTTCAATCTCTAGCTGACTTTGGGTTCTTTTACCAGTGCCCTTCAATGAAAAAGTAGTTGCGACACTTGATTTTGTAGAACCATCTAGTTTCTTACCTTGAAAGCCATGTGTTCCATGAAATGGGCCACACCATTATTTTTAGCATTTTCATACCTGCTACCAGCATCGATCCATATACCGACTGTTGCGGTTTGGGAGCCCCAGTCTTCAGTTGCTACTCTGATACCTGCGTTCACATCATGTGGGGTTTAGAGTACAACTGGACAGGGTTATGACATAACACGGAAATGTACTTACCATTGCTTAGAGAAGATACTTTGGTGGGTGGAACGTTTAGAAGAAGAGATTTGGGTTCAGGCTGTGCTGTTGAAGCGTGTCTGAAGATGTTATAGGTCTAGAAAATGGGAAGTTGTTTTCATCAACTTTGACAAATTCGGATTACGTAATATTATAACCTACAAAATCTTGCCGAAGAAGATTTTGGTTTGTGAAGTAGAGTTTAGGTTGACGAGTTTTCGGTTGGAAAATGAGTTCTCACCTGTAATACATTATTATTTTTTGATAATTTTGTTACTGACTGAGACAACTTCAACAAAGACGCCATTTTCGTCCAAATAGACTGACAGACTGACACCAGCGACAAATGACACTTGGTATTATCGTTGTACGGAATACATACATGCAGCTTCCAAGATTCCACTTGTCAGTGCCGTGCGCTCCAAAACTCATAGGGGTGAAGATAGCTGAGCAGTTCTCACTTCGCTCCTCGTACCCAAAAAAATTATACCAAACCAACTACAAAAAATAAATTTCGGAATACAAAAATGCTCATTGAATTTAATTATTTCTGTTATCTTGAAATCAACTGACCTGTATAGATAATTTCTAAAGTTCCTTTAGATAACGAAAGTAGTAGCTTTTTCTGAGAGATATCCTGAATATGGCTTGGCTGGTGCTTATATTAATCTAGTAGAATTCCAACATCAACCAGTTGTGAGTCAGTCGAATATTATTGATGATAAACTAGTAATGATTCACTGATGAAACTGCGATGTTTCAAGTCTCAATAATATCTGAAATCAGTGAGCGAGCCTTGATCTGAATTGTGTTTCACATTGGTATTACTGAATCTTTTACTAATCTCTGGTTTCGTCAATTTCGTTAATTTTAGCTGCTATCTTTGTCAGGTCTTCTCACACCAGTAGAACATTGATGTTCTGTGTCAGATAACATTGATTTGTAACCTTAGATGAGGGAACCAAACGCCATTTTCCTGCTGCTGTATCTGTAACTGCTTTACCGACCGGGTATAGAATTGGGATTCTTGGGTAAAGTCAACAACTGTACCGATTGTGTAAATTTCAAATTCGAATTAAACATGAGATCCAGTATATTTCCTCTTATACCTCAGTTTCCTTCTTATACAATTGTCTTTGAAGAAGAATGATTTTCGGGTGCCTCCTTCCATCAGTAATGAAACGAAGTATTGTTTTAGATCACACCAGTGAAGTCCAAGCAAATTGAAATATGGACCCAAATGAAGTACTAATGCAGAATGACGATTGTGAAGAAATCCAGTATATCCTCAATGACTCAGAATTTGTGATAGAGCCAACAGCAGTCACACATGATGTGAGGTTTTCCTGCTCAGAGAGTACCGGTTGAATTGATAATACTTGTGTTTTCAGATGATTTCATCTGATACCAACCAAACTTACTTCATAAATAACGACAAACAAACTCTCGTACTGGAAGGAGAAGATATCAACCAACTTTTCTTTGGGGTTGATCAGAATTCAATCGAAACTCAGTTCATTGATGATACCTCTGAGTATGTGCAATTCGTTGTTGATGAAGAAAATGCTGTCGAGCCTTCCCAGGTTCTTTTTGTTGGTGAAGCTAGTTTAGACAGCAAGCAAGATCTAGGATATGAAAACATAACTTTAGATGAATCGCAATTGGCCCAAACACAAGTCATAGAACTGGATGATTTGATTAGACAGTCTGAGAGCTACGCAATCAGCAATCAGTACGCCATACTGAAGGATGGGAAGCTCCATCTCCAGTTCTCCCAAGCTGACTCAGAGGTGCCCCAACAAGTGACAGATTCTTCATCGATCACTGGCCAGAACCTTGTCACGGGTCAAACAGTCTCGTCGGGGGGTTACATAGAGAGACGGCAAGGTAGCACAGTTGAGGCTACTGCTGGGAAGGGTTCTAAAAGTAGGAAGACCAAGCTGAGTGGGCTGTTGAACAGGACATTCAGGTTGGGGGCTTGTGTCAATGGGAAACAGTTGATGGGGAAAGTGGTGCAGGTTAAAACTAATCAGGGCTTGGAAGAGAAATTCTCAGCTTCAGGAAATCAAGGTGAGTTTTAATTTTAGGGAATTTCAACTGACTATTTGTAGTATTTATTGATTTTGAAATAGATTCACAATTCATGAATCAATTTTTTTTTGATAACTTCTTCATGAATATATTTTACTGGGTGATATATTAATGAATCAGGATAATATATGGATTATACCAATCACTTTCAAAGTGATATTGAAATCAATCAAATCATGTATACTCTTGAATCCAACTCAGGAATAAAAATAAAAAGAATGATATTCGAATCTGTCTTCATTCAAAATTGCAAAATTCAGGCTGATCCGAGGAAACATGCGAAACTATTGTTCATAAACACAAGAAGATCTTAACCACAAAAAAATTTAAACGTTTCTTCAATTCAGGGAACCGATGTATGGTTTGACTGATTTGCATGAGATTTTACTCAACATGAGTTGTTTAATACTGACATTGGACGATAGTTTGACTTGAATCTATCGAAACATACGTTGTTTGATCCTGTAAAACCAGATTGAATTTTAGAAATACATATATATATATAATATATATAATTTTAGAATATCAGAGGGCATTATGAGCGGGCGTTATAGCTCATAACGCCCTAGGGGATTATTAGTGTATTAATAGTAGGTATCGTAGCTAAGGTATTACAATCAAATAATGTCGTGCAAGTGAAGAATGTCCTCTTACTAGATGTTGTAATCGAAAAAAAATCCACCGTTTGTGTAGACCGCCCCCGTAAAGCAAAACCGCCCCCGAACGACACAGGCGCCACCTACGATCAATTAACGAGACACCTGAAAGGCGTCGTGGAACACCCGGAATTCTTGCGACGTCTAAAAAGCACTCTATCTACCATCGCCGGAATCGAAAACGTGAAAGACAAATTGTCGGAGAAAAAGTTGTTCGTCCTGATGGAGGAAACCGACAGTTCGAAAGTGTACTACGGTGGCGGCGATTTGCTACCGCTAGAGGGCGGTAGCGAGTGGAAATTCGTGCCGGATTTTCTTACAGCGGGTGGGAAAGCGACAGGGAGTTTGAGGCGGATGTTTGCCGTCGGGAAGTAAGTGGAAATTATTGTTCGAAACTATTATTATTGTTTGTTATGTAGCTTGGGGAAATTACTCGAGAAGTTGTACTCCTGTATTTTATGGATTTTGAAATATGATGGATACATATCTTTTCGAGACCCCTGTATACCTCGTAGAATTCATCATTCATTATACTCAAGATGTTGTGCGAAAAACAGCTGATTGATATCATATTTTTATCGAAATTTTTGGAATCTGATCATATTCAATAACAAAATCTTGTGTATAAATATTGATAAAGATGAATTTTGCAGGAGAGAGGTAAAGAAATCCTTCCACCCAATCCCAATCATTTTTCAGGTATCCCAACGTCGTGAAGTTGAGATTGAGGATGGCCAAAAATGAAACTCGCATCGAGATCGAATCGGATTCGTCCGACGGCGATTCTATTACTCTAGAATTGACAGACGGTCACGTGGGCGGAAAGTCGGACGACGTATTTCCGTGCATTTTCGACGGATGTTCGGAAATTTTCGACGCCGAAACGGCCATGTTGAGACACTGCCGGAGCCACCTAGCGGAGGCGCCGACCGTGGCAACTCGGGATAGTGTCCGGTAAATTATTTCCATCATTAATTAATGCACCATGTATTGTTTGTCAACCATATTTTTTCCGAAATATTGCTTGAGTTTTTGTTCAGTTTGAACTTTGGCTTGTTTTTTTCCGCGACCACCTATGAAAACAGGAAAGTCGAAAGTAAAACGCACTAGTGTGGGAATATTTTGAAAACGTACGCTCGCAGTGATTGATGTATGTAATATTTTTTTCCTAGGAATTTAACTGCTTAGAAAAGGTGAATTTTGATTTTTTGCTCGAATAATTTGAAATTCAGCATTTTGATGAATACATTTTCATACTTTACGTTGTGTGTACGATAGTTTACAACTCGGTACCCGAATATTGTTCCTAGAATTCGTACCAGATTCATGGAAATTTGCATTCTTCAAATGTTTGCCCTCATTTTGTTTTGTTCGTTGTTTATATAAACAAAAATGCTCGTTTTGATGTCCTGTATCAGTCACCCCTCGAAGTTTGTCAAGTCCTAATGAAAGTATCACAAAAATAATAAATATGAAACAAACACAAGATTAAAAATAATTTGTGGAATACATAATTGAGATTGAAATCCAATTTCAAACATGATGAGTCTCATGGTATAGTCAAAGCTTGTATGCCAGAGTGATAATTTTTTAAAATATGATTCCTATTGACACTGAATTTCGGAAATAAAATTGTTTGGTCGACAATGCAAGTCGGTAATATTCTGTACGAATTAAGTTTCGTCGTGTCCCCACTAGATGACTTCGAAAATATTCTGTTTTTCCAGCTATCAATGCACGATTTGCCAGAAATCATTTCCCAGTTTGAGGGATCTGAACGCACACAAAAAAACGCACGGTCCCAACAAAGTATTCGAGTGCGATTTGTGCAAAACGACCTTCACGAGGTGTTCGAATTTACAGAGACATTTGGCGGTGCACCACAAAGGATCCGGGGATGTTTTCCGGTGAGTTGGAACCAAAGATACACTCTTTTTTTTTCATCTCTACTAGATGCACCCTTTCTTCATCGACTTATGAGGAGCATCAAAACGAACATGAGAAAAAGAAAGAGATATCGATTCGTCTGGTTGTGCAACGAAGGAAGGTGCAATTTTGCCAACAATCAGCTGATCACTGCTGTTTGCCTCTCTCTCGTTTGCTGTTGAAATGAAAATTCTGTGTTTTTTAACCCTTTAGTATAGCAATAGGCTGAAAATGACAACAACATCTCGACAAAGTTTCAAAATTCTTCCTTGACTTGATGGGTTGAGCCAACTAAGATAATTCACCAATTTTTAATACTCAAACAACAAATAAGACTGAGTATCTTCGTTTTATTTCACATTTGGAATAATAAACTTCGCTAAACAATAGATTTGAGTGAGTAATCTTACACTATTAACTCTAAATGTTTAACTAAATGTTTTGACAATGCCAACAGTCATGTGATTTTTCATCACTGCGTCTCTTTCTTATGGTCGATTCGATCCCTCTCTCTCTAAGCTCGATCTAGTAGAGAATATTTAATACTATATCTTTGGTTGAAAAGGAAAATGTCGTTGGGAAGGTTTCATTCTCGGAGGTTTTTTAGAAAATTAGGGTTTCTTCCGGTTGACAGCGAAATTAGTTGTGCGTTTTCAAGATTTTTTTGAGAAAATATGGCGAAACAGATTTCAGAATAATTTCTTTGGAAAATTTCTTTTTTGTGGGATTGATCAGATGGAGGTTTCTGCAGGAAATCTTTTCAACTTGGCAAGTTTTGTAAAATAAATAGTTTGTGTTGCTAATTATGGATTTTTTTAGGTGTCAAATTTGTGATTGTTCTTACCATTATGTGTCATCTTTGACTAGGCATATGGTCCAAAATCACATCAAACGACAAGAAAGGAATATCAGTGTTTGATAGCGATACCAAAGAAATTACCACCAGGAAACAGTGGTTATTCAATAGTATGGTTGGGTTCCTAAATTTATTTTTTTATTAAATTATTCAAGAAAAAATCTGGTCCATTCATTGAATTTTCACCTGAAACAGTGCAATTTCCTACAAGAAATCTATCTTTTCAATATCTTATCTTTTCTTGAAATTCGGTGTCACTTGGCAAAATGTCTTTTCTGATGTAATGAGCAACAATTGTTATAATTTTTTTTTCAAGTTCATGTCTTCTGTACAGGTGCGATATTGTTGAATAAGACTTATAAATTACCCCTTACAGTATTCCTCATGGAGAAGTCTGGAATTTCAACAATTTTAATGATAAAAAGAATACTAATCACACAAGAATATACACAAAAGTGACAATTATTTTTTTGGTGGGATCCAAGCTTCTATCTTAGGTTTAGTCGTGGAATACGGCATGAACTGCCCGGGCGTGCCACTCAAATTCTCCGTGTGATCCAGCATCCACTTGTATTTGGGTCTCGACTTGTCTTGGTCTGGAGTCAAGTCGGTTTTGTAGTGCAACCAGCCGTACCACTCGGCCGGTACTTGGCTGCCATCGTAGTCCACGCCTAGAAAGGTTTTTGAAAGGTTCACTCTGTTAATCGACGGGACTTACTCACCATAGTAGGGTGCATACTCGATCCATCGGTTTCTTCCATAAAAGTAACTGGGGTTCTGGTAGTATTTGTTGCCGTATTTATCGGTACCTACTAGCTGTCCGGGTCTCAGATTGTCCATTCTGAAATTGGGGAGATGTTTTTGAACTGAGAAGGCCTATTATATAATATATAAGGTATTTTTGGATGGTACCTGTATAGTTTGTAGAGGGAAGCTCTGATTCCTCCAGCTTCTTTTATAGTGTTTAGAAAGGTGAAGAATCGATCCACTCCGAAATATCGAGCCATTTTTTTGAAATTAAATATTTTTCGAACAATTTGGCTCTACCTAACCCCACATATGGATTACAGATTTGACAGTTCAGTGCTTGGCACAGAACAGATAAACAACTCTTCTTCTCAATCCTACCAATGTTGATCAGCTCACAATGCTGTCCGGCCAAATATGAGTGAAAAGGTTATAAAAAATTTATAAAAGCAACGTTTGGATCCACTGAATTTTGAGCCTATTCTTATAGACATATATATCGAAAGCGAATGTTAAGTTTTAATACAAACAACGCAATACAAGCCTATCACACTTTATTTCCACAAATATAATTCACATAATATAAAAATTCTTGCCTATGACTATGCTGACATATTTACATTATAACTATCATTGAGTCTTTCGGTTTAATTTTTTCTTGCATATTCTAATTTCGACAAAAAAATTATGGAAATGTTTTAGATAGTTTTCATGTATCCAAATCAATGCTCAAACAGCGTAGAAAGCAAAGTGATATACAAATCGAATATGAAATATAAATTTCATTATTCAACCATTCGAAGATGGCAAACCATACAGAGTGTATCTAGAAATAATCGAAATAGGACAGAAAGTTGTTGAAAATGAGTATTCTTTCAGAACACATTTTCATTAGCCTCTGGTAACTTTTTTATGTTGCTTATTGGGTTATTCTTAAAGTGCACACACTGTATATCATACTCAAATTAAGCAATATTTTGTTACGCGATAACTTTTCTCCTCAATAGTATATGAAGACCTGTCAAGTTCGATTAGAAGTATTTACAATATACATTTCTATTTAAATTATGATTCATAATAGAGAATTGAAGTATGTCGAACCAACTTAACCCAACTCGGACAAAACAGAGTCGAGATCCTCTTGTAAAGCTAACGTCATATCCTTCTGTTTATTGAGATCATCTTGTAGTCGTTCTGCGTTGGTTTTCAACAAGAAATTACCCTTTTTCAGAGCATTCAGTATATTCTCGTGCCTCTTGGATCTCGTGGACAGATTAGTTTTCTTCTTTTCGATAGGAGCATCTTCGTCTTCACTCTGACTCTTTTCCGAATCGCTTTCGTCAGTTTCACTTTCGGATTCTTCTTCGCTCGATTCTTCCTCTTCTTCTTCTTCCTCTTCCACTTCTTTCTCTTCGTCTTCCTCTTCTTCCGATTCTTCGTCTGTGTCCTTCATTAGATTCGCCATTTTGTCAACCTGTTGAACATATTGTAGCTCATTCAACTCTATTATTTGATTGAGAATTAGGTGAATAAATTAGCTAATAAATAAATGAACTCGCCAGATACGAACATTTTGACTTGAAAATCTTCGAAAAAAATCTCGAGGCTCACCTCTTTTTTCAGTTGTTTAAACTTCTTTTTCTCTTCCTTGATGGCAGCTTGATGTTTCTTGATGATATCTCTGAGTGCCATCCTTTCTTTCTTCGCATTGTCCTCCTTAGTTTTGAAGCTTTGCAGCTTCTTGACCAACAGCTTCAGTTCCTTTTGCGCTCGCTTCTCTCTTTTTTCTTCTGTGTCTTCACCGTCGCTTTCGGGCTCTGCATCTTCCTCGTCGAAGTCTTCGTCACTGCCATTACCCTGAGCGTTCTGTTTTCCATCAGAGATGGAAACTTTTTTGCCTAGAAAATAATCATCATCAGCGGAGGGGTTCTCATCTTCTCAAAACAGATAAGAGATTCTTCAGTTATTATGGATCAGGACTACGAGGTGTTAGACACTGACAATCGATTCATGGGTCCATGGAACACGAATAGCACAGGACAATGAATATTTTCAAAATGGAGACGGCTGTTATAACACTTGTTGGACATTGTCACCGACTTTAACTCGAATTTACTCGCCTGTACACTTGGATACTATTTCTTCTTCATCATCTTCACTGTCGTCAAACCAATAAGATTGTGATATTACCGATGTTCTGTGTCCTGGGGTTATAGAAATAAAGTTTGTTGTTCAACCACATGACTATTGTTACGCAGAATGATTCATGAGAACTTACCCTGTAAAGATTCTTGTAGTTTCTTCTCTAACATTTGATTTTGTCTCTTGAGGTCTTCCATTTGAGCTTTCGTTGAATCTAATTCTTCTGCGGCTTGAGTATATTTCTTTTCCAGTTCTTGCGATGATTTTCTAGCTTCATTGACTTCTTCCCTAAGCGACTTAGTAACCTTGAAAATTATGGGATTGAAAGAATCACCGGTGGATCTGTGTTGTTCATTTTACCTTATCATCTGCATCATTGTTGTTGCCTACCGATCCACCTTCTTTGGACTTGGATCTTTCTTTTTCGAGCTCAGCTTCCAGGTTCTGTATTCTGGCCAACAGTCTTTTGTTTTCTCTTTCTTGCGCCTCCTTGTTCCTCATTTCTAGAGCTAGCATTTGCTTGGTACTCTGCAGATCGTCTCTGACTTTATCGATGTCGTCCATTTCGTCGATTTCGTCGGCCACTTCTTCCTGTTGGATCGCGTTCATCTTAACTAGGTTTACCCACCCACCCCGATCTGAGTCGGTAGAAGTGAGGGTGGATTCACATGCGTTTCGCGCTCGTTTTTCTCTGATTGACCGTTTGTCGACCAGAGTTTTCTTCATCTGACCAACTATGGTGGGGACGCTCGCATGGGAATCCACCTCAAGGGGCGAGTCTGTCGAATGGTGCTTACCGGAGCGATGCTGGCCATGGAAATGGATTTCTGTATTTGCTCCTCGATGGTCATTTGTCGTCGGAATTTGCGCAAACCGTCTAGCATCGGCTTACTTCGGTCGTTGGTCTTCACCTTCTTCAGTTTTATCCCACCCTCGATCTAAACAGAATATATTTTTTTCAATCTATTGTCAACACGGAAGGATAACCTATGGAATTTCGGGAGAGAAGGAAGGTGTTGGAATTTTTCTTGAAAGTATGGTGGTTGTAAGCATCAGGAAGGACTTCACTAGGCAAAGAATTCCACAACTTTGCCGTTCTATTGATGAATGATGCTTGGTCTAGCGATGTTCGACAGGTCTCGAGCCTGACAGTGTAGGGGTGACCAGCCTGAGCTCGTCTAGGAATCGCACGTGGTGGCATAATAGATGATATTTCCGTTGAGCACCGACCGTGAAAGTATCTATGAAAAAGGCAAAGATCGCTGACCTTTCTACGATGATCTAGAGAGGTCAATGATTTGGTGAGTGTTTTGTCATCGACTAGGCGAATAGCTCTCTTCTGAATAGAATCCAAGAGCTTCCGCGTATGTTTGGGAGCTGCGCTCCAAACATGTGGATAGCACTCCAGGACAGGTTGACTCGGTTTCAAATAATTCAATAGTAAATTCGAGAATTCGTTCATGTCAAAAAGTCCAAGGTACGGATTTACCGGCGACTCTATCTTCGAAATTTCGATTATCCAACTTATTGTTTTGGGAATCTGAAAAAAGTTTACAAACACTAATTTGGACCACAGAAAACGAATCTGCGATCGAGAAAGATCAATTCGTCACGATAACGGAGTAATCTCGCTCCTAAATGCGTTTCTTGCCAAAAAACGCACTATTTTCACTTTGACTTGTCATATTTCCGGAACGGTCGGTCCTACGAACTCGATCAACTCACTGATCGATTCCTCGTTCGATTTTCATCTAGATTGCACAGTTTCAAACGATTCGATGAAGAATTGCGAAATTTCGTTTATGTCTGAAAATCCAAGGTACATATTTACCGCATCATCAAACCGACGAAATTTCAAAATTCCTAATTATTGTTTTAAAAATCTGAAAAAATTCACAACAACTGATTCAGACCCGTAGAAAACGAATCTGCGATCGAGAAAGATCGATTCGTCACGATAACGGAGTAATCTCGCTCCTAATTGCGTTTCTTGCCAAAAAACGCACTATTTTCACTTTGACTTGTCATATTTCCGGAACGGTCGGTCCTACGAACTCGATCAACTCACCGATTGATTCCTCGTTCGATTTTCATCTAGATTGCACAGTTTCAAACGATTCGATGGAGAATTGCGAAATTTCGTTTATGTCTGAAAATCCAAGGTACATATTTACCGCATCATCAAACCGACTAAATTTCAAAATTCCTAATTATTGTTTTAGAAATCTGAAAAAATTCACAACAACTGATTCAGACCCGTAGAAAACGAATCTGCGATCGAGAAAGATCGATTCGTCACGATAACGGAGTAATCTCGCTCCTAATTGCGTTTCTTGCCAAAAAACGCACTATTTTGACTTTGACTTGTCATATTTCCGGAACGGTCAGTCCTACGAACTCGATCAACTCACTGATCGATTCCTCGTTCGATTTTCATCTAGATTGCACAGTTTCAAACGATTCGATGGAGAATTGCGAAATTTCGTTTATGTCTGAACATCCAAGGTACATATTTACCGCATCATCAAACCGACGAAATTTCAAAATTCCTAATTATTGTTTTAAAAATCTGAAAAAATTCACAACAACTGATTCAGACCCGTAGAAAACGAATCTGCGATCGAGAAAGATCGATTCGTCACGATAACGGAGTAATCTCGCTCCTAATTGCGTTTCTTGCCAAAAAACGCACTATTTTGACTTTGACTTGTCATATTTCCGGAACGGTCAGTCCTACGAACTCGATCAACTCACCGATTGATTCCTCGTTCGATTTTCATCTAGATTGCACAGTTTCAAACGATTCGATGGAGAATTGCGAAATTTCGTTTATGTCTGAACATCCAAGGTACATATTTACCGCATCATCAAACCGACGAAATTTCAAAATTCCTAATTATTGTTTTAAAAATCTGAAAAAATTCACAACAACTGATTCAGACCCGTAGAAAACGAATCTGCGATCGAGAAAGATCGATTCGTCACGATAACGGAGTAATCTCGCTCCTAATTGCGTTTCTTGCCAAAAAACGCACTATTTTCACTTTGACTTGTCATATTTCCGGAACGGTCGGTCCTACGAACTCGATCAACTCACCGATTGATTCCTCGTTCGATTTTCATCTAGATTGCACAGTTTCAAACGATTCGATGGAGAATTGCGAAATTTCGTTTATGTCTGAAAATCCAAGGTACATATTTACCGCATCATCAAACCGACTAAATTTCAAAATTCCTAATTATTGTTTTAGAAATCTGAAAAAATTCACAACAACTGATTCAGACCCGTAGAAAACGAATCTGCGATCGAGAAAGATCGATTCGTCACGATAACGGAGTAATCTCGCTCCTAATTGCGTTTCTTGCCAAAAAACGCACTATTTTGACTTTGACTTGTCATATTTCCGGAACGGTCAGTCCTACGAACTCGATCAACTCACCGATTGATTCCTCGTTCGATTTTCATCTAGATTGCACAGTTTCAAACGATTCGATGGAGAATTGCGAAATTTCGTTTATGTCTGAACATCCAAGGTACATATTTACCGCATCATCAAACCGACGAAATTTCAAAATTCCTAATTATTGTTTTAAAAATCTGAAAAAATTCACAACAACTGATTCAGACCCGTAGAAAACGAATCTGCGATCGAGAAAGATCGATTCGTCACGATAACGGAGTAATCTCGCTCCTAATTGCGTTTCTTGCCAAAAAACGCACTATTTTGACTTTGACTTGTCATATTTCCGGAACGGTCAGTCCTACGAACTCGATCAACTCACTGATCGATTCCTCGTTCGATTTTCATCTAGATTGCACAGTTTCAAACGATTCGATGGAGAATTGCGAAATTTCGTTTATGTCTGAACATCCAAGGTACATATTTACCGCATCATCAAACCGACGAAATTTCAAAATTCCTAATTATTGTTTTAAAAATCTGAAAAAATTCACAACAACTGATTCAGACCCGTAGAAAACGAATCTGCGATCGAGAAAGATCGATTCGTCACGATAACGGAGTAATCTCGCTCCTAATTGCGTTTCTTGCCAAAAAACGCACTATTTTGACTTTGACTTGTCATATTTCCGGAACGGTCAGTCCTACGAACTCGATCAACTCACCGATTGATTCCTCGTTCGATTTTCATCTAGATTGCACAGTTTCAAACGATTCGATGGAGAATTGCGAAATTTCGTTTATGTCTGAACATCCAAGGTACATATTTACCGCATCATCAAACCGACGAAATTTCAAAATTCCTAATTATTGTTTTAAAAATCTGAAAAAATTCACAACAACTGATTCAGACCCGTAGAAAACGAATCTGCGATCGAGAAAGATCGATTCGTCACGATAACGGAGTAATCTCGCTCCTAATTGCGTTTCTTGCCAAAAAACGCACTATTTTGACTTTGACTTGTCATATTTCCGGAACGGTCAGTCCTACGAACTCGATCAACTCACTGATCGATTCCTCGTTCGATTTTCATCTAGATTGCACAGTTTCAAACGATTCGATGGAGAATTGCGAAATTTCGTTTATGTCTGAAAATCCAAGGTACATATTTACCGCATCATCAAACCGACGAAATTTCAAAATTCCTAATTATTGTTTTAAAAATCTGAAAAAATTCACAACAACTGATTCAGACCCGTAGAAAACGAATCTGCGATCGAGAAAGATCGATTCGTCACGATAACGGAGTAATCTCGCTCCTAATTGCGTTTCTTGCCAAAAAACGCACTATTTTGACTTTGACTTGTCATATTTCCGGAACGGTCAGTCCTACGAACTCGATCAACTCACCGATTGATTCCTCGTTCGATTTTCATCTAGATTGCACAGTTTCAAACGATTCGATGGAGAATTGCGAAATTTCGTTTATGTCTGAACATCCAAGGTACATATTTACCGCATCATCAAACCGACGAAATTTCAAAATTCCTAATTATTGTTTTAAAAATCTGAAAAAATTCACAACAACTGATTCAGACCCGTAGAAAACGAATCTGCGATCGAGAAAGATCGATTCGTCACGATAACGGAGTAATCTCGCTCCTAATTGCGTTTCTTGCCAAAAAACGCACTATTTTGACTTTGACTTGTCATATTTCCGGAACGGTCAGTCCTACGAACTCGATCAACTCACTGATCGATTCCTCGTTCGATTTTCATCTAGATTGCACAGTTTCAAACGATTCGATGGAGAATTGCGAAATTTCGTTTATGTCTGAAAATCCAAGGTACATATTTACCGCATCATCAAACCGACGAAATTTCAAAATTCCTAATTATTGTTTTAAAAATCTGAAAAAATTCACAACAACTGATTCAGACCCGTAGAAAACGAATCTGCGATCGAGAAAGATCGATTCGTCACGATAACGGAGTAATCTCGCTCCTAATTGCGTTTCTTGCCAAAAAACGCACTATTTTGACTTTGACTTGTCATATTTCCGGAACGGTCAGTCCTACGAACTCGATCAACTCACCGATTGATTCCTCGTTCGATTTTCATCTAGATTGCACAGTTTCAAACGATTCGATGGAGAATTGCGAAATTTCGTTTATGTCTGAAAATCCAAGGTACATATTTACCGCATCATCAAACCGACGAAATTTCAAAATTCCTAATTATTGTTTTAAAAATCTGAAAAAATTCACAACAACTGATTCAGACCCGTAGAAAACGAATCTGCGATCGAGAAAGATCGATTCGTCACGATAACGGAGTAATCTCGCTCCTAATTGCGTTTCTTGCCAAAAAACGCACTATTTTGACTTTGACTTGTCATATTTCCGGAACGGTCAGTCCTACGAACTCGATCAACTCACCGATTGATTCCTCGTTCGATTTTCATCTAGATTGCACAGTTTCAAACGATTCGATGGAGAATTGCGAAATTTCGTTTATGTCTGAAAATCCAAGGTACATATTTACCGCATCATCAAACCGACGAAATTTCAAAATTCCTAATTATTGTTTTAAAAATCTGAAAAAATTCACAACAACTGATTCAGACCCGTAGAAAACGAATCTGCGATCGAGAAAGATCGATTCGTCACGATAACGGAGTAATCTCGCTCCTAAATGCGTTTCTTGCCAAAAAACGCACTATTTTCACTTTGACTTGTCATATTTCCGGAACGGTCAGTCCTACGAACTCGATCAACTCACTGATCGATTCCTCGTTCGATTTTCATCTAGATTGCACAGTTTCAAACGATTCGATGGAGAATTGCGAAATTTCGTTTATGTCTGAAAATCCAAGGTACATATTTACCGCATCATCAAACCGACTAAATTTCAAAATTCCTAATTATTGTTTTAGAAATCTGAAAAAATTCACAACAACTGATTCAGACCCGTAGAAAACGAATCTGCGATCGAGAAAGATCGATTCGTCACGATAACGGAGTAATCTCGCTCCTAATTGCGTTTCTTGCCAAAAAACGCACTATTTTGACTTTGACTTGTCATATTTCCGGAACGGTCAGTCCTACGAACTCGATCAACTCACTGATCGATTCCTCGTTCGATTTTCATCTAGATTGCACAGTTTCAAACGATTCGATGGAGAATTGCGAAATTTCGTTTATGTCTGAAAATCCAAGGTACATATTTACCGCATCATCAAACCGACGAAATTTCAAAATTCCTAATTATTGTTTTAAAAATCTGAAAAAATTCACAACAACTGATTCAGACCCGTAGAAAACGAATCTGCGATCGAGAAAGATCGATTCGTCACGATAACGGAGTAATCTCGCTCCTAAATGCGTTTCTTGCCAAAAAACGCACTATTTTCACTTTGACTTGTCATATTTCCGGAACGGTCAGTCCTACGAACTCGATCAACTCACCGATTGATTCCTCGTTCGATTTTCATCTAGATTGCACAGTTTCAAACGATTCGATGGAGAATTGCGAAATTTCGTTTATGTCTGAAAATCCAAGGTACATATTTACCGCATCATCAAACCGACGAAATTTCAAAATTCCTAATTATTGTTTTAAAAATCTGAAAAAATTCACAACAACTGATTCAGACCCGTAGAAAACGAATCTGCGATCGAGAAAGATCGATTCGTCACGATAACGGAGTAATCTCGCTCCTAAATGCGTTTCTTGCCAAAAAACGCACTATTTTCACTTTGACTTGTCATATTTCCGGAACGGCCGGTCCTACGAACGATTTGATGAAATTATGCGAAATTTCGTTCGTGTCTGACAATCCTAGGTAAACCAGACATCGTTGTGTAGCGAAAACAAAATTGGTGCCAAGACAGAGCCTCGTGGAACACCAGAATTGACAGTGATCGCGTCAGACGAGACCCCATGTATATATCTATTCGAAATCTTCGAGACGAGCTGGTCAACGGCAGTGGTCACCTCACTTCCATTCCAATTGGTCCATATAGGTAACAAATGAAGTCTGGTACTTTCGTCGGTATGCGCCGCCCATGGCGGCAATCATCAGGAATAGATTGCTTCTAATCTCGTGACGAGTCGAACTAATAAGCCTAAGTGGACGTGTCCGGTGCCCTTACCTGTTTCAGTAACACGTTGTGCACGTTTGGTTCTTCGCTTTTGTACAAAAAGTGTTCGTCTGGAGCTTTGGCTTCTGGTAGAAGCGGTTGCGATCTGTCGTTGCACACGACGTGCTTCAGCTGCTTCTTGGATTCGATTTCTTGCAGCAAGTTGCTCCAATCCGGTCTGTTCTTGGGCCTAGACCTGGAAAACGATCTACATTAGCGATCGCTCGTCGACTCACCTTGTTGTCCTGCAGGCGAGAACTTAGTCGAACGTTGTATTCGTCTCCCAGCAGTAATTTGACTCGGGTCTCGAGTTATCATCGATGGATTGTATCAAACTTTCTCTGTAACCCTACATCGAAATTGTTCTTTGATAATCCGTCGGTTGGGGCAGGTTCGACCTTCTATATGGATCACTTACTTGAGCTTCTCGAGTTTGGATTTCTGTTTGTTGGTGAGGGATTTCTTTTGCTGTCCGCCCGGCATCATCGGGGGAGGCGGCGGCATGCCAGGTTGAGGGGGTGGCGGGGGCGGGATATTCGACTGGGAGAGTCGTCTCATCGACGCTTCTCTGACGATGGCGTTCCGTTTCGTTGGAACTTCCTGGAAGGAGGTGTGACGAATTAGATGGGCTGTGAGAACGTACAAAAAAGTTTTGTGGGTCCGCGAATGGTAATAAGGGACCTCGATGATAGTGAATAATAGAAAAGTGAGGTACATATTAGGATTAAGCTCATTATTTTTCATATCTATGTTCAAAGTAGCATTTTCACGCGTTACGGGTCCTCTTCTAAACGACATCTGTCATACGTCATCTGCCATACATCATCTGTTGTACATCATCTGTCATACATCATCTGTCTAAATCATCTGTCATTCATCATCATACAACTGAAGGTGACTGATTGTGACCGTTTGACAACAGATCGATTTTCAGTAGTTAGAAATTGAGCTTTTATAAAACCGACGTCGATTTTCTGAAGAATCAATGTAAAATGCGATTCGAGTATCGCAGTCGAGTCAGCCGCAGACATGTTGGAGTATATTGGAAGTCACAAACGACTCAGAAGTAATGGAATATTCGGTTTCCAAAAGTGATCTACAGATTCGTAATAAGCACATAATTTTTCAAGGAAGAAAGTTATACTTGGTGGAAAAATGATCGATGATAAGGTTTGAATGTTCAAAGTAGCATTCACACTCCCGACATATGTCTGTCAAATGCCATCTGTCTTGGAAGCCATCTTGAGTTGTTCTCAGCCCAAGATGGCCGTCTTGACGTATGACATTTGACAACGAATGAGACAAATGATGTGTTTTTGTGTTTCCATATGGAATAATGTCGAAGAACTCTCACCTTATCTATTTCCACGTCGTCATCATCATCGTCATAAGTGTCATCGTCATCTTCGTCCTCGTCATCTGTCAGCGTATCGTCTGTGACGTACGAAGGCTTTCTCGGCGGACTCTTCAAGACTCTGTCCGACACCTTCTGCAGCGTGGGCAGGTTGTGGATCTTGTGGTCCTTCTTCGGAGGCGTTTTCTCTCGTTGAGGCACCGGCTTCAGAGCGGGTTTTTGAAAGAAACTCTCTTTCGCGCCGTTTTCTTGGGGCTCCTTCGTTTGTATGTTGGTTTTTCTCAATTGCACGCCGGCTAGGGGTGCGAAACAGGGGATGAAATTGCGAGGGTGGGCTTTCATTCCTTGGGTTGAATAGCTACAGACTCGGACGGAAGAAAGGAGTGTTTTTCAATTGAAATGTAAGAGGATGTGTTGTATCTTTTATGTGTCATCTTCCATACGACAGGTGACGTTTTTGACGAATGACTCGTGAAGGAAGTGAAGGCGTCACACATTTGTCAAGCTACTTTCACGTTTTTCATAGCAACATCTGTCACCTGTCGAATGTCATTCTTTGTCTGATATGACTGCCATATTGTGCTGATATCACCTCAAGATGGTTGCCATGGCGAGTGACAGATGACGCATGGAAAGGTGTCAGACACACATCTTTCGCAGTTTTTTCGACTTTTCTCACTTTTTCAAATATATAATGAAAAATTATCGAAAACGATATTCAACAGGTGAATCTCTACCAGTCCTGTAGCCATTCTTTTCCAGGGAATATTTTTGAATCAATTTTTTTTTCATAGTTTACTGACGAAGTCGGCTTGTTTCACTATAGATACTGTTGGGTTTTGTATTTTACCTAAGATTTTATTTTTTTTCTCCTTGTCTCCGTTTTCTTGGGACGTCGTTTTTTTGAGCGTTTTTCTCAGTTGTACTTCCGCTGAAAATGAGTTATTTGGTGAGTGTGTATGGAATGTATATACTGGGTGGCCCAATGAAAACGAAACAAGGCCGAGTTGACATAGTTATCGTTCTCAGAAAAAAAAAAAAAAACGCTCGCAACGCTTTCTTCCTTCTTATTTTGAAGTTAGAACGATGTTCATCTAAGAAGAGCCTTGTGTGTTTTTTTCATATCCTGTCTTATCCAACATTACATAAATAATCATTTATTTTAATGTCCTTGATCTCTCAGTAAAATGCATACCTTGTTTCGTTTTCATTGGGCCACCCTGTATAGTAGTTTGATCGTTTGTGCTTGTGACTTTCGTGGTATTTTGTGATGAAATGTTGTTTCAAAAAATGGAATAACGCACTAAGATCAACAAGTCTTTCTGATGAACTTTTCAGAACAAAAAAATCTCAGAATGTTAAACTCCCAACTTCGTCTAAGATTAGCCTACTCTCAGTGCGAACAGAAACTCGGTACTTCCTCGTCAAAAAGCGTCATTCGAATTATGCGAAAAGATCGATGACTATAAAAACACTTCACAACGAAAAACAGTTGTGAACTTATCAATCTCAAGCCAAACATGCTAACTGGTAAAGGTCACGAAATGAAAATGAACTGGAAACATTTTTTTTTTCATCTGTGGACAACACGAAAGGGAAACCTATAATGTTCGAGGAACATCGTGTTAGCCAGCGGTGGAATTCCGGGAGAGGAGGAAGGTGTTGGAATTTTTCTTGAAAGTTTGGAGGTTGTAATCATCAGGAAAGACTTCACTAGGCAAATTCTATTGATGAATAATGAATGATGAGAGAGTGAACCCGATCTCAGCAGGCTACTGAGGACTCGAGCCATTGTTGAGAAAATCATGAATTTTTCTGAAACTTTTGATCGCTCCAAAAAGTTTTTTTCCCACCTAGAGGATTGTAATCTGGCGCTACGCTGTCGGACAAATTGCTGTCCCGTCTGCTGTTGATTTTGTTGGCGGCCCAGGGCGCTGTGGGCGTGGGCAAGGGGGTCGGCCCCTCTTTGACCCAGGGCGGCCTGAAAGTCGTCCTCTGGCCGGCGCTCGACGGGCCGGCGTCTATTTCCTTGCCGGCAGGCATCCTCACGCGAACCTGAAGTGAATTCATCATTCCCTTTATTTTTATATCTTTCGACAACATCGTTTAGTGTGGTGTTTTCGATGACAAGTATCTAGACAAGTTTATAACCGTGTCACGTACTATACTTTTTCTACGACTCGGAATTTTTTTTTTATCTGCGGACAACACGAAAGGGAAACCTATGATGTTCGACGAGGAACATCGTGTTAGCCAGCGGTGGAATTTCGGGAGAGTAGGAAGGTGTTTGAAGCAATAAATGGAACTGTGAACTATCAAGATTTCATGTGACTTGGGTGCGATGATAATCGTCTACAACTGAATGAGTCCAAATGCAATATAACATCATTCACAAAAAAATCGCGAACTTTAATGTACGATTATGCAATCGACAATAATACAATCAACCGTGTAAACGAGATAAAAGACCTTGGTATAACATACGACAGTAAACTCACATTTACAACACGTATCAGAAATATGAGTGCTGATGCAAATAGGATGCTTGGATGTATGTTACGCTGGCACAACCACTTCAACAAAATCCAAAAATTTTTATACCAGAATTTGGTGTTTTTTCGTTGCTAATTTGTTCCCCTTTTCGAAAATTTGTTGCTTGTGCCGAAACAGAAAAATCGAGTACTTGCCAGCTTCGATAAGCTGGCACGACAACTTTTTCATTTCATTCAAAAACAAATATACCAAAATGTAGCTCTAATTTGTTGCTAATTTGTTCCCCTATTCGAATATCTGATTTTCTAACCGTTACAAAAAAAAATGATGTAGCACTAATTTGTTGCTAATTTGTTCCCCTTTCAGAATTTTTGTTGCTTGTTTCTTTAGAAAATTAAAATGGAAAATACTGCCATGCCATGTCAATTCCATGACACTTTCGTCATATGACACTTGAACTCGAAAACGATCGACCCAACATTTGTTGCTTTCTTGTTGCTAATTTGTTCCCCTTTCAGAATTTTAATAACTCATTCTTTCCAAATTAAAAAAAAATACTGACATGCTGGATTATTTCACAATAACTTTTTTATTTGACATATGAATTCAAAACTGAAAATAGGAGAATTTGTTGCTAATTTGTTCCCCTTTCAGAATTTTTGATGCTTGTTTCTTTATAAATTTCTATGATTATATGAAGAAAGTAACAAATGTTGTTTCGATCGTTTTCGAGTTCGAGTCATATGACGAAATTATCATGGAATTAACCTGGCATAGCAGTATTTTCCATCATAATTTTCTACACAAGGTACAAGCAACAAAAATTCTGAAAGGGGAACGAATTAGTAACAAGAGAGCAACAAATTCTTGTGTTGTCATTTTTGAATTCATATGTCAAATAAAGAAGTTATCGTGAAATAATCTAGCATAGTAGCATGTCAGTATTTTTTTCAATAAAATTTCTGAAAGAATGAGCTATAAAAATTTCGAAGGGACAAATCAGCAACAAGAAAGCAACAAATGTTGGTTCGATCGTTTTCGAGTTCAAATTTCACATGACCAAATTATCACGGAATCAACCTGGCATGGCGGTATTTTCCATCATGAGTTTCTAAAGGAACAAGCTACAAAAATTCTGAAAGGGGAACAAATTAGTAACAATTCAGAGCTACATTTTGGTATATTTGTTTTTGAATGAAATGACAAAGTTGTCGTGCCAGCTTATCGAAGCTGGCAAGTACTCGATTTTTCTGTTTCGGCACAAGCAACAAATTTTCGAAAAGAGGAAAAAATCAGCAACAAAAAAGCACTAAATTCTGGTATAAAAATTTTTGGATTTTGTTGAATTGAATATTTTTCTCTTCGTAAACTTTTTTCAGTGTCAAAATCGGAAACATTGAAAAAAGTTTATGAAGAGAAAAATATTTCAATTGTATTGAGAACGGGAGCAGATTCGTTCCCGAAACGTCCACCAAGATAAGTAGAGGTTTTATTCTTATTAAATATATTTGTATTTCCAAATTTTTTCAAAACCAAGGTGTCACTGACAAATAGAGAATTACTCTTTTAGGTATCTAAAGGTTTAATTTCAAACGCAGTGACATTTTGGGACAGATCCTAAATCTGTCCTCACTACAAATATATTGCAATAATTTTTAATAACTTAATAACTACTCTATTTTCTAGAAACGAGGAGAGAAAATCCCACGAAAAGCTGAAAAATGAATGTACCACCTCCTCGAAGAACTTACAGACAGTATTTCACCATATTGTTTTTAAAATTAGGTTTTCCTATTTAAATACAGATTATTATTATTGTTATTATTTTGACAATGCCAACAGATTTTTTATCGCTGCGTCTCTTTCTTATATGGTCGTTTCAATTCATTTCACTCTAAGCTCGATCTAGTAGAGAATGTATAATATCATGTCTTTGGATGGAAATCAAAATTCATCTTCTCACTATCGCCTACCTTTATGCCGATTCAAAATTAGAACGTCGTATAAATCTGAAAATATCATAAAACATCGATTAGATCATCACCATGTTTTTGATGATTATCTGTTTGGTTTCTCACGCAATTTGAATAGAATTGCCAAACTTGCGACAGGATACCCAAAATAATACCGCGAGTGGGTTTCACGAAATTGCTTTCTCTACAGGAGATTAACATGGAAAATAACATGGAAAATCTTCTCAAAACACTGTCACAACGCGACATACACTGTCATCAATATTGTAATAAATTCGAAGGTGAAGATTTCTCTTTTAAAAAAAATAGGAAATATTCAATTCCAGATATCCGTGTTTTCGCAATATTACCATGTCAGAGTTGCGAAAGAATACAAGTTTTTATCGATTTTTCAAACAACAGTTTCCAAACACACTCATAGCTAGACATTTTTTTGACATCCTGTATGTTTTGAATGAAGGAACCATCAGATTGTCTTGTACTTCTCGGAATAAGATGTGATATTTAGAACGATGTGAGAAATCAGCATAAAAAAAAATTATACTTCTTATATATTATACAGTGTGTGCGAAACTGAAAATTCTCTAAGATAGTACTCAACTAGTTTTCTTCGGAAATGGGGACAAATCTTAAATATTTTGATTTGCAAAGCCTACTATTGTTCGCTGAAAGGGACGAAATTTTTTTTCCGAAAAAAAAACTTGTCGAAAACGGCAAATTTTGAATTTTTTTCTTTCTGTTTTACCTTGTATGAAAATCTAACCGGCGATATGATCATTCAATGAAGAAAAAATTTCCAAAGATCTCATTAAACAACCCAAATTTACCCTTATAAATTAAAATTATAAGTGAAAACTACGGTTATTTTTTTCATAATATCAACGAAGATATGTGGACAGTCCGATCAAGTTACCGATTCGATATCTGTCAGTTTCCTAGGTGGTCATAGGCAAACGTTTCGTAGAATACTTCTATTTATATCTATCGTGTACTAAAAGATATATGCCGTATATCTAATATCTGTCAGCCGAATTTTTTACCAGTTTTTTTGATTTCGTTGTATTTGGTTTCGCCGTTCATCAAAAACACAACTATTTTTTTGAGCTATTTTTCGAGTTGTTTCGTGCGCCACTGCTCGAAATCGATTATTGGAAATTTGTCAAGTTTGCTAAATAATAAGGACGACGTCACTCGAAAACTGACTAGCATCAAAATAAATGTGGAAAATTCAAACCACACTTGTTGTCCTTGTCGAATTATATTTGAGGATAATAATCAAGATTCAGTTTGATTGAAATCGAAAATCCTCACTTACCTATCAATTCCAGAAATTCCAGAAGGAAATCTCAGATCACTCACTTTTTTCCGATTATGATATCAGCATGTGTATTTTCCAGCGAAATAAGTACACTAACACATTCGATATTTTTTTTTTGTTGAGAGTGCAGTTTTTTCGATGTTTTCTGTGCGATCTCTATAGAATTGGGTTTCGCGATTTTTCAGCGATTTTCAGTGCGGCAGACATTTTCAGAATGGTGTGTGCGAGTCCGAAATAGCTGAATCTATTTTTGGATATGCTGACGCTCTTTTTATACTACTTAAGCGACCCCGAATCGAAATATTCGGTTTTTCTTCGAGTTTTATTGTATTCCAGATCTGACGGAATCTCCGCAGATGATTTCTTGGTTTGATTTTCAGGATTTTCTATGAACTTTTTTTATGAAGACCTTCGTTACCAAGTTGAAAAATTTGAAATGCTTCTCTTTGATAATATCTCAATAGGAATAACCAAAATTTTGGTAATCGGCGAATCGAATTCGCTCGAGACATTTCATGCGTGAGTCAGATGTTTTGCTGAAAATCCAGGAACGGACTGCCTCCGATGGTCCACATCCCAAAACATGATCGAAATTTTTCAACAAACAAGTAAATTCAGTGACAATCATAAAAAGGGTAATATTGAAAAAATATGATTCAAGTCTTAACGAAAAGTGCAATGAGTTCTGTTTTAGAGAATATACAGGATGTCTCTTTTGAAAAAACATATTTCTGCTTCACTTTCTGAATATCACCATTTTTAAGGTCCCGTATTTACCCTACCGATAACTTGAAAAATAACCAAGATACGGGATATACTCGAAAAGTGAGAATTTTCAATTTCGCCCTGTATCTCCAAAATATGGAAGTCTGTGGAAATTCTGTTCGTCATTGTGATGTGAAAACCACAACTCTCTATCTCAAAAGACAATTGAAACATCGCGCAGACTAGACACACTGTACTGTCTAAAATTTCGAAAATGAAATGTTAAACTATTCATGATAGAGAATGAGTATTAGTTTATTATCATTGTACTATTCCTACGTAGAACGGCAAAGTTGTGGATTTCTTTGCCTAGTGAAGTCTTTCCTGATGCTTACGACCTCCAAACTTTCAAGAAAATTCCAACACCTTCCTTCTCTCCCATCATTCCACCACTGACCAGCACGATGTTCCGCAAACATCATAAGATTTCCTTTCGTGTTTTCAAAAGATAAAAAAAACGGTTCTGATTTCTCTGGCACTCTGATGATTATTATTGTCATTGGACTTTGTATTTTCCTTATTTTTTATTAGTTGGAAAATATGTGCCACCTACTCAAGCACAAAAACTACTAAAAATCACAACATTATTGCTAAGTGGGTCACAACAAATTCTATACAGGAAAGTGATATTATGCCGAGTGTTATCGCATAAAACTATAGTTCCTAAACAATTTGAGCTCTGAATTACGATAAAACTCCAATATTTATTTTGAATATATAATTCTTTGTTCTGTTTCAATACACTTTGATGCCATATAAACCATCGTCACTTTTCCCACCCTAAATCAATACCAGAACTTTCCATTCTCGATCAAGAGAAAGATGGAGCTCTTTTGCGCAACCTGTTCTCGTCATTTCCGTCTTCACTAGGCGTGCCTTCAGACGATGATGTCTCGCTAGGCGTGGTCTCAGTAGGCGTGTCCTCGCTGGGCATGGCCTCAATAGGCGTGGCCTCGCTAGACATGGTCTCAGTAGGCGTGGCCTTGCTGGGCATGGTATCAATAGGCGTGGCCTCGTTAGACATGGTCGCAGTGGACGTGAAGCTGTTGGGCGTGGCGTCGATGGGCGTGGCACCGATCGGAAGCGTGCCCTTGAGTTCCGGTACGGTTTCGGGGCTGCAGTTGTAGTAATTCGGCCAAGACTTGATCTCGTCGTGTAGTTTACTGCCCGGGCAAAGGGTTCCGTATCTGACTTGTTTGTGGCCGACCAGCCGATAGTCTCGGGCTATTTTTCCGTCTCTCACGCCCATGCGGATCAGCTGTTGAACGGCGGCCAGTTGTTCTTCAGGAGGAAGAGAATCTGAAGAGAAAAATTGCATAATTTGCATGAAATGACGAATCTTTGAAATGTTCGAAGATATTGTGAGTTTCGTTCGAATGGGAAATAGACCACGCCCACGTTTTACCACACCCATATTATACCACGCCTACTGTCTGTTCACCACGCCTGTATATTATGGAATGTATTATTGACGGATTACAATGTGCTTGGAAAGTAATATATAATCAATATATTTCTAAACAGTCCTTGAGTTGAAGTTTTTACCTCTCCAATCTCCTATGACGCATATGCCGATGCTTTTGTTGTTGAAATGGGGGGCGTGTGCTCCAATCCTGGACCACCCTCTACCCTCATAAGCCCTTCCGTCGCTTCCTACTGCGAAACTGTATCCGATATCAACCCAGCCGTTTTTCAATTGATGTAAATTTTGGATCCATTGCATTGCGCCTGTAAAAAAATAGAAATAAAACGACCACGAATTTATTACATCCGCTGAAGTCAAATTTCAATTGAAATTGTTTTATAGTTAATCTCGTGGATAAATGCGATTTGGCTAATGAGAAATTTTTTTCGGAAAAATTATGTTTTGTGTCAATTACTGAGGATTCAATTCAGCCTTTTTGCACTTTGATGAATTCAGTAAGCTGTGGAAAACATCTTTTCCGATAGTCGACATAATATTTCAACTTGTTTTGACCTGCAGAACTCGAGTATGTAAAAATGTACAGGGTGTTCCATTTGAAAAGAACGAAGTTGATGGCATTGTCAGAAAATCCGGTCGGTTATATTGGATTGGTTTGTGATTGAATCTGCAATGGTTGCTCATATACCAGTAACAACTTTCTCTATCTTATTCGCCTTGAAATTCTCTGGCATTTTCCCTATCATAGGCTGTTGAATTGCATTTTATTGAAGAGCGTTGGCTGTGACCAGAATTCGAAAATCTTTCAATGCTTGGAATACGATTAGCCGATATCATTGACATTTTTCGATGATTTTATTATTTGATGATTACTCAACATTACTTTGACATGCCCAAATATGAAATCGATGTTGTTATGGTTCGATATAAACAAGGTGGAGTTCAGTGTTCATTTAAAAAAATATGAAAAGAATTCATTATCATGATACACTAGATAAAATAAAGAATTCAGTTCCAAACAGGGCGGATTTTTTTTTCCGTATGTATAGAAGAATTGTTTTGCACGCCACTGCTCACCTATACAATCTTCCAAGTTGTAGCAAGCCGCGGGCATATAGCTATGATGTATGACCACGTACGGCACTGGATTTTCCATCTTTTGAATGGACTCGGGCTCTCTGGCTTTCCATTGATCCCTAGAGATTATCTCGGGGTCTATCAAGGAGTTCGCTACAAAAAAAATATTTTTTTGAAGTATAAAAACAATATCAAATTTGTTTTCGACTAAATAGTATATCAGGATTGAAATAATCAGTGTTCAAATAGAAATTGATTAATATTTATTTATTAAATACTGTCTGTAAATTCTTCGAGGAGGTGGTACATTCATTTTTCAGCTTTTCGGTTCTAAAAAATAGAGTAGAAGTTATTAAAAATTATTTCAATATATTTGTAGTAAAGACAGATTTGGGATCTGTCCCAAAATGTCACTGCGCTTGAAATTAAACCTTTAGATACCTAAAAGAGAAATTCTCTATTGGTCAGTGACAGCTTGTTTTTGAAAAAATCTGGGAATACAAATATATTTAATAAGAATAAAACCTCTACTTATCTTGGTGGACGTTTCGGGAACGAATCTGCTCCCGTTCTCATAATATTTATTTATATTCCTGTTATTGTGTAGCTCCAGTTTCTCTGGAAGTAACGTCATCTTTGTTATTTCCAATGGGACACCATATACTTTCCACAAACTTTGGGTTTTTCTCATGATTCTGATTCGAATTCATGTGTTACAAAAAATATTCTAGTGGAATTCTCAAAGTCTTCTGTACCGCAAGTGTTTGTTCCACAAAATTTTTATACAAAACAATTTTGACAATCCTCAGGATACGAACTGTGCTACTCAGAGAGTGAGATATTTCAGTCGAACCGACGAATTTTTATTGACCGTAGATTCCATGGTTCCGCTTCATAAAGAAGCATTTCAGTGTTAAAAAGAATCGAAAGTTCTACTATAGAAGAAGGTTTCATAATTCAAAATTCGATTTCAAGACATCATAACATTTTTTTCCAAGTCTGGAAACTGCAAAATATTGAACACTGCTATATAGATTCCTGCCTTGTGGAAGTAAAAAAAAAGAATGTTCAATAAAAATTTGTGATTGGATTTAATTCACATTACTTACATTACATTATTTCGTGATCGGATTGAATAAATATTCACAGGGGGGTTCCATTTGGAGTAGTTCAAAATTGAATTTCGTGATTTTTGTTAAAGAAAATTCGAAAGATTTTCATGAAAAAGGTTTTTGTGGTCAACATATTTTATCTCAAACGATTGTATGATAATTTTTCCACAATAAAATGACTTCTCTCACGTGTGACGACCATAATATACTGCACCGGAAGTACAAAATTTTTTTTTCACCGCCTAGATTAGAACGGCAAATAATAAATAATACCCACCTACCTACCACATATCATTTCAAACACGTGTTGGGGACTGATGGTATTGATTTTTATGTATACCTATGCTTATATATATTCTACCTGTTATCGTCATTATTAGTTTTCCGATAAAAATAATTGACTACTCGAAACCATCAATAGTGTCTTTCCCCGTTCAGTTAGTGGTGGGAAAGTATGGGTAAAATGCAACAGGCCCGTATTCGAAATATCATCTTCGGCAAGAAAATATTTAACCGATTTTTAAAAATTCATTCCCTACTTTTTTCCCCGAATTATCTCTCTTCGCTTCTGAAAATAAATATGAAAAATATTCTATTGATGATTTATTTTCAAAAAGTTTTTCTCTACTCCAATTATTTGTGTCTGAAGTTCCAACCTTTTATTGTAACTCTTTTCAGGAATACGAAAAAAAATTTTTCATCTCTCATGCTAGTAACTTTCACATCCTGAATATCAATGAAAATATGTTTTTTATGGGAAAATGGAAATTACCCTTTTAAACAAATGCCTCTGAATAATATGCTTTTAGTAAAATAATTTATGAATTCTTGTTTCATGCAATATTGCATCAAAGTGAATGGCGCAGTATAGATGAATTTTAAGAATGTTTCAACGTTTTCGAAAAAAAAATAGAAGAAAAAACTCTTGGGAATATTTTTTTCCTTCTCGTCAATTGACGAATAATAATTAAAATAATAAAAGTCTAATTTAATTACAAATATATCGAAATCATCATCATATTTCCTATTCCATATCTTTTTTTATCTTCAGAAAAAATGAGGAAAAATAGCAGAAAATCTACCAAATCCTTGATTCACCTCTTGAATAGTGTCTTTTTGGAAATGGTGTCAAAAAATAGTTCCATTGGCGTGCTAATTTTTTGATTGAAAAAAATCTTACCTCTGGAGAAAAACACAACGATAAAAATGAACGCTTCGTTTTTGTGCCACATATTTTCATTCGTCACTTCCCATATTATCAAATACCCACACAATAACAAGTAACAATGGAAATCGCTGATTATTATAATACGGTGGCTCCGTCGATGATTTTGATGGTGAATCTCGACCCGTTCGGTTTCGCTCAGATCGGAGATTCCAAAAATCTGAATTTATATTGGAGCGCTGCATAGAGAGAGGCGAACTGAGCGACAGAGATGAATTAGGTGAAGTACGAGACGAGGTATAGAAGAAGCCGAGCTATCTGCAACACGAAAAATGTACAAAAGTACTTTGAAACCTCGTTACTCGGCAACACACGTTTATATGAACTTTTTTTTCCATAAAATATGACAAGAAATCACCAAGTGAAGTCACACCCTGTATAGTGTCATCATCTCAATTTTGACACACGTCACGTGATCAATAGTATGGCGGTAAATTGGAAAAAAAAGACTTTAAATATGCAAAAAGTAGGGCGAGATATCGGAATGACTTATTTGAAGAGGTTGATTAGAATTCATAGGGAAACCAGCAAATTTGAATGTCCACAAATCCGTATGTCTTTCGATACTGGTAGAAAACCTTTATTGGGTGTTTTGAAACCAGGTTGATTTCTCTTTTAGGTACCTCAAAGTTTAATTTTGATCGCATAAATTTATCTATGTTCATTTTCAAAATTATGGAGGTTATATATTTCGGACACCCGGTAGAGGCTTTCCCTGTATATTTTCGCATCCCACCCACAGGGGTTATTCTGAAAGATGTCAGAAAAAAATGGATACAAAAGTTTTATATTTTTTCTGAATTATTAGTATTTGTCGTAATTTTTTTCCAATTGAATATCCTAAATATTATCGTATTATAAGTTTTCGAATATTTTAAGACAAGAAAATCTGATCTGATCTGAAATAAATAACCCCCGTTCATGTTATCCATCATTTTAGACTTTGATTTGAATAAGATTTCCGAAACATAACAAAAGAAATGAGGTGTGAGTGTGTGACATTCCAAATTAAACACACTTTCTCATAATTTTTCATTCGTAGTGATACTTTTTCTCGTGTGGTACATACTTTACGGTGACTAAAACATCATTCCGTCATTTAATAATATTATTCATTTTTGATCCAACAACAATAATAAAGCTGGCAAAAAACGATATCCACTTGACATTGTGTATAATATATTGAACATTATTATATCAAAATTACCAGCTCATTATATTCGTAATTCACAGGACCGAAATACGGGGTGAGCAAATAAGAAAGTCAAACTTAGAACGCGAAGGGATTGCTATATCTACAGGATAACCATCAAGGAAATGTGCCTGTTTTGTGCATGTTTTGTTGATTTATACAAGGTGGCATTCTTAGGTGCGTACAGTATTGCTACTTCCGACAAAGGTCAAAGGGTCAGTTATAAATTTGCATAATTCATGTGACCAAGTTTTTCCTATCAACAATTTTTGTGCACTGATTTTTAACTATTATGATTTTCTCTCATTTTGCAAATGATATCGTATTTGTTCACCATTTTCTAGACTCACAGTGAGTGGTGCATTTTATCAAACGAATAAAACTACATACCGCAAATTATTCCTACAGAAGATTTAGAAACACCCTGTAAACCTTACGTAACAATTACGTAATCACAAACATCGGCCTGTATAAACAATTGATGATAGTGAATATCTGGTTTTCAGATTGTGATACGGTGGTTCCCCATAAGAGAAACTCAAATAAACAGTATCTATCCTCAATAGTGTCGTGCCTCTGTTCAATTACATGATGTGTTGAGGTTCTGCAAAAATAAACATCTCTCTTGATCACACATACACACTAATACACTATGAGATATTGAATGAGAATTGAAATTGATGTAGAAGAAATGGAATTGCTAGAATTCAGATGTAGTGGTACCTATATCTAACAAAAAAGTTCGGAAAATCTATCAAATCCTCGTATAGTATTATTTTAAAAAGGGGTTAGTTCCGCCACTGTTACTAAAAACCGGCTAATAGGGACTTTTTTTTGTGATTGTCGTGGTTATAAAGCCTGATCCGAGGTAATCACTGTAATTTCACAAGTGGTACTGGACCAACTAGAAATAATTATATTGAAAAACGCTATGACGATTATGTACAAACAGGAGATAATCATTATTAAAAATAATATTTACGTACAGGTTCACAACAATCTGCTCTTACACCATTATTTAAACATCACAGAGTACCGAATGATTCTCGAGAACGGTCAGCGTCAAGCATTATGTATTCTATGATTCACAGAACATGTTGAGTTCTGTGTGATTGTTGTCATTGTCAATCCTTGTTATCAAGGTTTGTTATGCTGTTTTGTGGTTCGTGCTTGTGATTTTATTAGATTTGAAAATATCAAAAAATGAATGAGAGGGATATTTGAAGAATTCTCAAGACTGACAAATTCATGATTGATAATTTCCCACTTGTCTACCCATCGTTGAAGCTTGATTCGAAGGCATTGAAAAAGTGACCGGTGAGTAAATAAATGTTTTGAAAAGCAGTTACATCTCGAAGTGAGGTTATGATAATAATGTTTTTGTTTGTATTGGAAACTTTTACGCGCTTATGAATCTTACGGCAGCAAAAATAACTACAATTAGACGTTTAGTGCAATATTTTTACATTTAAAAATATTTTGCACCTTCTTCTGCACAATAATCACTCAAACATCGTCACTTCTGATGACTATTTTGCAAACCACTGAAGAAAGTTTTCAAGTGCAAAATATTTTTAGATGGAAGAGAGACCTAGACACAGAGGAAAACACCGAATTCGTGTTGAAAACGACATAATCAGAAGGCGTGAAAAAGAATTCAACTACGAACAAACGTGGAATGGTGCCGTCAAGTATTTTGAACACTGGGACAGGGCTAACGCTAGGTACTATTCATGGACATCTCCGCGATACTACGAGGACAATAACAAACTAGTGGAAGATACTAGAATCAAGCGGGACAAAGAGGAATTGCTGGTCAAACGTAGGGAAAAATTGAGGAAGTTATTGGAGGAGGAGCAAAGATCGTATGAGATAGAAATGATGGTTCACAGAAATAGGCCTCCAGTTGAGAAACCACGGTCAAACATGGCCGATATTCCTACTGATGTGCTCAAGGAAATCAATGTTAAATTGAAGTTGGACGAAGAAGAAAAAAGAAGGCGTGAGGCTGAATCAAAATTGTTCAATCAGTGGAGGAGAAATAATCCCATAATTAGGCAATTCGAAATAAAACAAAATACTAAGGATTTGAAGCTGAGCTGGTTGGACCAACAAATAGAGAAGAGAATGTTGCAAGAGAAGGAAGAGCAAGAAAATCGGCGTATATTGAGAGAAAATGAAGAACGGCTGAGGAAACAAAAAGAACAAGAAGAGCAACTGGTGCTACAAACACAGGAAAGGGAGGCAAAACTAAGGGAGATTCTAGAGCTTCAGATTTCTGAGCTACGACTCAAGCAAGAACTTTGTGAGGAACTCAGGAAGAAGGAAGATACCGATAGTAAGTATAAAATACTATTGGAAGAGATTGAAGAAAACAGGGTAAATGAAGAAAGACGTTGTAAAGAGAAAGAATGTGCTTTATTCAATGTAAGACAACACAAACAAAAGCTCAAGAAGAAAGTTCAAGACATACAAGACAGCTTGGAATATGAAAAAAATCTCATTTCAAAACTAAAACAACTAGAAGTTGAGAATTTGATGAGTGAAGAATCTAGGAAACGAGAGATTAAAGAAGGTATCATTGAGTTCTTGAATATAGTGAAACAACAGCAAGATTTAGAGAGGCAAAGGCAAAAACATTTGGAGTTTATATTCGATTCAGAGGCGAAAGCAGTGTATGAGAAACAAAGTGAGATTTGGAGGAGCGAAGAATCTGCAAGAAAAAACCTAGTCAAACAAGTCATTGATATCGTGAGACAGCAAATAGAAGACAATTTGGCTAGGAATAAACAAAAACAGATTGAGGTTTTGAATGAACGTGAGGAAATGGCACAAAAAATTGAAGAGTATAATAGAGAATTGAGGAATTTGAAGGAAGAAAAGGAGAAAAGAAAAGCAGATGAAAAAATCATGAGAGAAGAGGATATAAGGGTGAAGAGTTGTAGAAAAAAGTTGCAGGAAAGTCTCAGGTTACGCGAGATTGATACGGAACTTGAAAATGTTCGAAAAGAAGAGGATAGATTACAAAAAGAAATAATGAGGATACAACAAAGACAGAGGTCTAGCAGACCAACCAGTAGTAATAGAATATTTTATTGATTATTTATATAGAAAGCTTTATTTATATTGAAAAGTTGGATTCATACAAGGAGTTTCATTGATACTGTAAAAATTATTCAAAGATTCCTTTTGAAAAATAAGATTATAGTTCCCATAATTTTAATTACATCACAGTATTTTGTTTGCAATCTTTGATATCCTTGATTTTTTTACAGTATTAGTGTGTATTTTGGCAAGGTTCTCCTCAAGGTGTACTCTGATCCCACAAAATTAGTTTTTTATGAAGAATAAAACCAGTTAACAAAATACATTTATTTCACTTTTTTTTTCAATATAGGTGATCACAGATGTGGAAAAAATATTTCGTCAAATTCGTAATGCTGTTTTAATAAAAAATCACTGAATTATTCAGAATAAATAATAACAAAAATAGTAATAGCGTTGACACTATTGTATTATAAATTTCATGTGGTAAAACTGAGGTAAAAATATACAGTCTGTTGATTTAATATGTACAATGAATTCAACAGATGATTGAGTGATTTCAAGAAAAATAGTTCATATAAACATGCGTTCTAACTAGCTTTGTCTTGAAGATACAAGAGGTGTTAAACTTAATAATAGATGAAAAAATAAAAATGTGTCCACTGGTCTTGATAAATTGAATCAAGTTCTAGCTAAATTACCCCCATGAAGGATATTCAAGATAACAACGAAAAAACTTTTTTTTTTTAATTCAAAGCCTCTCGAAATCACCCATATTAAGTTCAATTTATTGTACATACCCAACAAACAATTGAAAAATTCTCCATACAGTTTGAATCACAGTCGATCGCGGTATTTGTAAAGTATCATATTATTCCTAAAATAGTTTTTCAAACGGTGACTGTGACCTCGTCCAGTTGCTTTTTGAGGTCTTCCAGCTTTTGCATATCGCTGCTGGAAGTGTTGCATTTGTACACCACCAAAGAGTGGTAGAAATGGGCCGCGAAAAATACGAACACCACCAGCACTGGTACCACTATGACCGTAGACGCTATCGCTGCTATGAAGGAGTAATCCCAAAATTTCACCCAACACAGTATGGCCACTTCTATCAAAAACAGGAATAGGCCTGAAAAAAATAAAGCAGAAAAAATCATGACATCTCTGTATGCTTTTTTGTGCGCCTTTGTATTTTTTCCTGATTTCAGAAAATTTATAATAGTTGGCAACTCTGTCGGAAATTTAACAGAAATCTTTCTTTCTTGAATATCGTTCAAAGTAATCAATTTAATTCAATAGAAATTTAATGTGAGGTACACTAGTAAGGACCCCTCAAAATAGTGTCCTTGAAACATTTAGTTTATCAGGGATGGATCTTTGATGCTCGATTTTTCAACACCCTGTATGATATAAAGACATAAGAAGAAATAGATATGGATTGCTTGAAGCTTATACTAAAAAATATATACTCTTTTTTATTGTCGATGAATTGAACTGTTGTCGAGGAAAAAAAAAACAATTAATGTTTTATTTTCGATAAGTAGGACCATGATTTCAATTTTTTCATCGGAAACTGTTTATTATATCGACAATAAACAAGGGTACTTTTTTTCAATTTGAGGTTCAAGCTGCCGAAATTTATGAAGAGAGTCTACAGGAAAAAATTTGGATCTTGTTATCCTATTTGGTAATTTTGCACTTGATGGGTTTTTTTGATTTTTTTATTTTTTTGGTACTGACGTATTTCGACATCAGGAATCCGAATTTCACAATAAAAACGTGCGCAAACTTATTTTTTTCGATATATTCCAGGAAAAAGTATGAAAATTAACCTTCTTTCTTCGGCTCGTTTTGGGTAGGCATGGAGTTTCTTTTCAACACACAGGATACTTTTTATACCTTCCTTGAACATTCAAGAAGTCAAAAAGAAGGGAAAACATCCTCGAATTAGTTGAATCGACGTTATTTAGCATCTTGGAGGAAGGTGGATCCAGCATTTTTCATATGGACCGCGCTGTCAAATGAGAATCTACGTCAGAATCACTAGTTCTGTGAGTCAAAATATCACAGATTGACATTTGACAGCGCCGTCCATATGAAAGGAGGATTCATCGAAGATGCTAAAGACGATGAATTAAACTTCTTAGAGTATGTTTCTCCTGCTTTTTAGCTTCTAGAATGTATAAGGAAGATATAAAGTGTATATCTTATGTGAGAAATGAAACTTCGAATGGTTATATGTTGCCTACCCAAAACAGGCTGAAACAAGAAGGTTAATTTTCATACTTCTCCTGGAATATCTCGAAAAATATAAGCTTTCGCACGTTTTTTATTGTAAAATTCGAGTTCCTAAGGTCGAGTACCAAAAAAAAATCCATAAAAAAACCCATCGCATGATGAGTGCAAAATAACTTCCTATTATCTCAGGTTCTCAGATTTCCACATTTTCCCGAACACTCCGTATTAAACCACATTGTATAAGTACCTACCTAATATAGTCGAGAAGGCCCAAGCAATCTCGATGAACCCCTTCATTCTTTCGTGAGGACTTTCTGTTATCAGTTCGCATATTTCTAGCTTCGCTATAGCTTCGATATTCGGCAAAATGTAGGTAGATATCATCAAAGCGAAAATGTGGACTGCTACCAGAACGGTAGTACAAACTGCGAAAAGCACAAACAGCCATTCTGGAACGTGCGTCGGGGTGTTGATCTGCAGCTCCACCTATAGGAACACCCGTGAATCAAACATAATAGTCTTCATTAAGATCATTGATCTTTGCTACTTGTCTTCTGTTCTGTAACGAATATTTCATGAGATCTCCTTTGTATTTAGAGAAATTTCTGACAGTTGTCAGGAATTTGACACAATAGAGCAGAAAGTTGAGCAAATTTGAAAGATTTTCGTAAAATGAGCCTTCTTATTACTGACAGTGGACAGTGCCTAAGATACTTCCACCATTCTGACATTTCTCTTGAAATCTGCAGCAGTTGTACTATTAATAATTAGATTCTACATATACGCATTCTGTAATTATTTCTCATTAACAATTGAAATAATACAATTTTCAGGTTATAGTCACAGTCATGTTTGAACTGTCGATTATCTAATATTAATAACATGCAGACATACCAGTTTTTTAAAAAACCAAAACAAAGACACCCAAAAATTGCGTAATGATGAGACTATTGAAATGTCGAAACAGAGATAATATAAATTTGATGAATAATTTACGTAAACGCCTCAGATTAATTTAATTTGTTTTTTTCCTTTTTCTTCCATTCAAAATTATGTATTAATTAAAAGTACCAAAAACATTATCAAACTTTTATTTTTATTCAAACCTTGTTGGGACAGACTTATGCTATGTACTTTTTGCCCAGTAACGTGGCACAGGGAGGTGATATTATCGACAAAATTGAGAACAAAATTATTCATCATGGCCTGCTGAAATATCGTTATACCGATGAATCTCGCGATGAATAAAATCAATCTGCTGATGTCATGTAACTACAAAAACTCAAATATCTCACGAACGGCTCAATTTTTTGTATTCGAATAAGAGTACCTTTTTCATGTAATTTTCTTCGCTGCATCGAATGCTCCTGTTTTTTCACCGAAAATAATACAGGGAAAAAAGTTTTCTACAAAAAATCATGACTCACCCTCTGAAAACACCCTTTATAACAATATCAGAAATGTGGAAGTGTGACGAAAAAATGTATTTCGACAACATACATTCATGCACAAAATTTCAATCGGGTGGCTTTCATCGTTCAGAAGTTATGATGCGGAGAAATTATTTTAATTTTATCAACTTTGGAAGGATATATCTCCCTTAATATGCATTTTGGGCCATGAGTTTAATCATCAAACTACACTTATTTTTCAATGGTCTATCACCCCCAGAAAGCTCGGTACACATTTTTGACTCACCCTGTATATAGTGTTATTATGAGTTCTAGTGAGATGTAAAACTTGTTTTGCTCACCATGGCTATCATCGCGAAACCGGATAGCAGTTCAGAGGTGGTGGCTGTAGCTTTCAATTTCGCTCTGGACATGTGCAGTCTTCTCCAAGACAGTCCTTTCGCCGTATTAGCCAGTCGAATTTTGTCGCTGTTTATGCCTGTTTCGATATCGTAACATCTACAGTACGTTTTCGATGGCGATACATTGCTATCTTCGTCCTCGAACTTCACCTATCACAAAAAACTACAATTACGAAAAGCTTTACTACAATTGAAACGAGGCGATTCATCGCTCCTTAAACATACTACATAGTTGGCTACACTAGACCATTACGGTCGCCGTGTAGATCCACTCACTTGTAACCTAACCTAACCTAGTTGGCTACTGGCTCTTATGGAAGAACCTGTGCTACTGGTCTAGAAACTATTTCTGTTGATGAACTTCAATAGATCTAGGAACAATTGGTCTGAAAAAGATGAGAAAATAGAACAGATGCTACTGGTCTAAAAAAACCTCTGTTGGGGACTGAGGTAGGAACGTCATCTCTTGAAGAAAACTACAATTGAAAGTAGTGCTGCTGGTCTAAAAACTATCCTTTCGAAGAAATTACAAACGTACCACCAGCTGTTGGTTGAACATCACGAAAACATCGACTCTTGTAAACTACAATGAATTGAATGAACCAGGAGCAATAATTAACAATAACAATAATCGAAATTGTTTCAAGCTGATTTGAAAACTCGACCTGTTGAGGATACTACATCGTACTCGGTCTAAAATGTCATCTCTTGGAGACAATTACAAGTGAAGTAGGTGCTACTGGTCTAAAAACGTCCAACAAGGTCCAAATACTACAATTGTGAATCTATAGATCTATTGGTCTGAAAATAAGAACAGTTTAGACTGCGAATACTAAAGCAGGTTGCTACAATCAAATAGGGTGCAACTGGCCTGAAAGAAGAAATCTGTTACGGAAAAATACGATCGGTCTATAAATTAAGACTAAAATTTTCTAAAAAGAGAATTTTCTGGAATCGTAGGTACTCGATCGAGTGTTCTCCTACCTTGGGCATCGCTCTGTACGGTACGAATCCCAGTCCAGCTGTCGAGGTGATGCTGGAATCCGATGAAAATGGCGGCGTCCTCTCTCTCGATATAGATCCGACCGGAGATCCGGAAATCTCGGTATGAGCGAGTCTGGACAAGGCACTTTCTAGGTACATTATCTTCGGTCTGTTGTACGCCTCCGCTGTCAAGGTCATAGACGCTGGACGGCTCAAGATGGGTCTGAGTTGGGACTGAAAAAGGAGCATTTTGTAAGTGGTTGACTGTACATCGGGACTTGAAAAGGAGCATTTTGAAAGTGGTTGACTGTACATCGGGACTTGAAAAGGAGCATTTTGAAAGTGGTTGGCTGTACATCGGAACTGAAAAAGGAGCATTTTGAAAGTGGTTGACTGTACATCGGAACTGAAAAAGGAGCATTTGGAAAGTGGTTGACTGTACATCGGAACTGAAAAAGGAGCATTCGGAAAGTGGTTGACTGTACATCGTAAGTGAAAAAGGAGCATTTTGAAAGTGGTTGACTGTACATCGTCACTGAAAAAGGAGCATTTTGAAAGTGGTTGACTGTACATCCTAACTGAAAGAGGAACATTTTGAAAGTGGTTGACTGTACATCGGAACTGAAAAAGGAGCATTTGGAAAGTGGTTGACTGTACATCGTAAGTGAAAAAGGAGCATTTGGAAAGTGGTTGACTGTACATCGTAAGTGAAAAAGGAGCATTTGGAAAGTGGTTGACTGTACATCGTAAGTGAAAAAGGGGCATTTGGAAAGTGGTTGACTGTACATCGGAACTGAAAAAGGAGCATTTTGAGATTGGTTGACTGTACATCGTAACTGAAAAAGGAACATTTTGAAAGTGGTCGACTGTACATCGTGACTGAAAAAAGGAGCATTTTGAAAGTGGTTGACTGTTCATCGGAATTTTCTTGGGAAGCTTACAATACATACTAAAGGTTATACATATACAAGATTTATATATTGAAATCTATACTTTTGCATACCACCTAAAGGGTTTCTTCCCAAAGCTGTCGAAAAATAATGAATAGAAAAGTTTTTCTGAAGCATTAGAGATTGTCTTCAGAAACTATAAATTATGTCGGCAAATGTAATATTCTGACATGTCAACTTTTTCCAATCAAACTAAAAAACAGTTTTCTGTTCTGATTCAAAAAATGTATACACATGGTTTATCTCGTTCTATCGATTTCGAAATATAAGCGTTAAAATATTTTATGAAGTGAAAATATAAATATTTTATGAGTGAAATAATGAGCACTAAATCATAGTTAATGATTCAGACATGAGAGAAAGTACAGGCTGTTCCACTGAAAAAAATTGCCAACATGTCAAAATAATTAATTTCGAATTTTTGACAAGGAAGTCCATTTAGTGTGTTCGACAATCGTGCTTACCCAAGAATTGTTCAATTGTAGTCCTTTCCTCGGTAGAGCTTCGAACAGATCTGCCGATGTATTGTGTCTCCGCATTTGTCTATGATTTTTAGCCACTATCGGAAAATTCACTTGGGTTGCTTGATCCATTTCTGAAGTAAAAAAAATCGATCTAGCATTGTCTCACAATGTCCATTCACTTCACAACACCCTGAAACATTCGCGCTAGGTCAATGTGGAAGGCAATCATATTGTTATCAAATCTTGGTTTGTTTTTCGGTATGAAAAGGGGTTATGGTCAACGAAACATCATGAATTTTCCCAATTCGGACACTGAATATCCATCTAGTTAAGTGAGATGCAACTTCGTTTCAAAATATCCGGTATCCATCACGATTTATCATTATTTTTTTGCAGATGCCATGTTAGAATCCAGATCCATTGTATTGTCCAGATATTTCGACGGCAATGTCCAATTTATCGCTCGAAATTCCACAGAAATCTACGAAGAGTCTGAAGTCAAAATTGTTGGTATCAACCTGGCTTTCCTCAAACAATACGACAAAAAATTATGGGATGAAATTTCGGGCTTCACCGATCGAGAATTAGATCATGGTTTATCGGTCCAAAATTCTGACGAACTTCTGATTCGCAAAAAGTACAGTAAGATTGGATTGAGCAACAAAAATATGGATAAAATGGTGGATGTCAAACCCTTCAGTATTTCTTCAGCTAAAAACATAGACCTGCAGAAGGTGCATGTAGAAACAATCTGTGAATCTTCCAATGATAAAGATTCTTACTTCTTCGACTGGAGAATTGAAGAGGTGGTCCAAAAAAGTATCTCCCCGCTTGAGGACCGCTGCATGAAAAGTGAACCATTCTGGGTGCCACCCAGGTCGCCTCACAACCTGATAGAAGAGCTGCTCTATGAAAACCCTTGGGCCCTTTTGGTAGCCACGGTATTCTTGAACAAAACCAACTGCGCTGTAGCGAAACCTCATCTCTTTAAATTCCTCCTGGACCATCGAGGGCCTCCGGATGTCCTGGACAAGTTCCCCAGCGATTTGGAGGGATACTTTGCGGGGCTGGGTTTGCAGCGTACTAGAGCAGTGCAGGTGTATAGGATGTCCTACGATTACGTCTTCAAGAAGTGGCGCAGTGTTCGAGAGTTATTCGGCATCGGGCATTACGGAGATTGTGCCTTCAGGATGTTCTGTTTGGGGGATTTCAGTGTGGAACCGAGAGACAGATATTTGAGGATTTATAAGGGTTGGTACGAGAAGGTTCATTCGCGGCTGCTTTGAAATGGTTGGGTTTTTTTTTTGGAATAGCAAGTTTGAAATTAGAGAAAGATCCAGGACTCAATCCCAACTCGTTTGAATTGAGAGTTGACACAACTTGGTGAATTTTCGCGAGAATAAAAAAATAAAGAACGACAAGCTACGATTTGAGGAAGAAGAAAATTTCAATTCTTCTACAGTATTTTTTGAGGCAACTTCTTTGACTGGAAGATTGGAGGGGATCCAAAAAATATCTGTCCACTCGTAGAAGCAACCAACCAGAGGAAAAGACTGCAAAAAATGTGAACTACTTTGGGTGCCAACTAGATTTCTCACAACCTGATAAAAAAGCTGCTCTACGACTACTCTTGGGTGCCAACTAGATTTCTCACAACCTGATGATAAAAAAGCTGCTCTACGAGTACTCTTGGATTTGTTTCGGTAGTTCGAAACTCGAAATGAAACAAAAATATTTCTAAATTATACAAACCAAATTTTGAAATTTTCGTAATTTGTTTCATCAATTTTCGACTCGAAAAAAATTGAATTCACTTCTTTGTGTATATGGACATTATTTTTAATTATTTAAATATACCGTATGATTTGGAAGCGATACATCAAGTGCGATTACAGTTTGCGCTGATATATGTTTCATTTCCGCACAAATACATAATTAAATATCAGTTTTTGTCCAGCAAGGCCGACTCGACTGTAGGTTGGTTGAACAAAGCTATGTTGTGTATTCGAAAATGTACCTATAATATGATTTTAACCATCCCAGCATCAAAATTCGATGGAATATGACTAACTACCCATTATGAGCTAGGTAGCGAAAATAAAAACTCAATATTTCGCAAGTCATTGTTGTTATAAAGATTACACAAGCATCCTCAACAAAAATTGCATTAATTGACTTCATCTTCAGTTTCTGAAAGAAACCCACTTGGTATTATGAATAATGAGTGTCCCAAAATATATTAGAATAATAATTCAAACATCATAATATTAGAAGTATTTTTCTAAAATATTGAGAGTCTCTGATATTCTTTGAGATTTTTCAATGAATCCGTTTTCGAAGAAAAATAGATTTAAATTCAATAATGCCATCTTCATTCTCTTTGATATTTTTGTTAATGAAAAATGAACAAGAAAAGCTCCGATTCGTGCCATGAATAACATATTTTCATAATTAAATATCAAAATGAATCAATCGTTAACGATGATGTCAACCTTGAATCAAAGCATTATCAATCATTAACTCTATACAAAACGTAATTTTCTATGTATTTAATTCTACGTCACAGTTTCGATAATGATCTCTGATATTGAATCATTTCTCTGAATTTTCTTCGGATTTTCTCTCCCCGTTTTAAAACATTCGATGGTAGGTAAATATTGATGTCTTTTTATTTATATAATTTGTTATTCTACAAGAAATTATTCCTTCTTCAGTCTCTCGAGGAAATGGAAGTATCGATTATTTATGAATAATTTGAAGATCAATGAGTAGATCAGACGTTGTGAAAATGCAGAAAATTGATTCGTGGTCAAGAATTCAGTTATGTAAAAAATAAATTTTGGGCTCTTGTTGTCCGTTCTACAAATATTTTATGAATAATTATTATATTTTTATTTTTATGAACGATGGGAGAAAGTCCCGAAAAATAGTCAGTATTTATTATTCAATCACTAACATGATTGCAATCGGAGAAAAATTGTTCAAAAATCTCCATTTTTTCGGGACACCGTGTACAGTCTAATGGGAATTCACCGGAGTGTTTGTTTTTTTTTCCTCGCTTTGCAAGTCACACCTTATTCATCTCACGCCAAATCAGTGAATAAATCTTGACCTCCATCTTCATACATACCTCAGAGCTGCCACACGACTATTCATAAGGCATAGTCGGCGGTCCAACGGTCAGTGAAAGATATACAGGGTGTCCCATGGAGCACGATCGAAAATAATCCCGATGAGTTTTTTTGGAGAGTCGTTATTCTAGTGGAAAAGGCGTCAGCTCGTCGAATCTTCTTTCTCCAAATCCAATTTAATTCATTTTATTCAGAAGTCAATCTTGAAAAGTTTCTTTTCCATGTTGATAGATTTTTCTGGGATTTTCTCTACTCGTTTGTAAATAATGAAAATAGAAGTTTCAATAATGATGTCGATGCATTTGTAGTCACGTTTCAGTGTCCAAACAGCAAATCATTGAACAAATTTCACGAAGAGAAAATATTCAAATTATGTTGAAAACAGTACCAGATTCGTTCCCGAAACATCCACTAAGATACGTAGAGGTTTTATCTTTTTTAAAAATATATTTGTATTCAAAATTTATTTAAATAAATAAATTGAATATTTTAACTTCTATTTTAATTTTTTAGAAACTAGGAGAGAAAATCTGTTGGCCTACAGACAGTATCGAACAGTTCCTTTAATTTTGTATTAATTTTGGTTATTTTCTCGTCAAGTTGTCTTGGTCGTGATATGATGTGAATATAAAAAAAAAATTCAACAACATAATAACGTGATTGTTATGTAATTTTCTAACTTCGTCTTCACTTATCATGTCACTTTGATTTCGTTGTAATTTGCAGTATTTTCACAGATACAAACATCAAATTGTTTCAATTATTGTAGTTGTATCAAAAACGGACGATGTTTCCTAAAGTAACCGTTGAGAAAACCAGCAATTAAATAAATAATCTCCCATCGAACGCGTTGTCACCTGAAAGTTCACAACAAAATTATAACAACACTCGAATTACGACATCGAACATCATTCCGATTTCTTCAACCGCGTCCGTAAATACCGATTGAAGCTCATTAAAACTCGTAATAACATATTATCTAGATTAATGGCAGCAGGATTATGTGAAATTATATCGAAAAAATTATGCAAACGAGACGAGTGATTCACATCAACAAAATCCAACTAGAACCAAACCATTTCTGGGAACGAATTTAATGCGACATTGAACTTGGAATGGAATAAATCGTGGGCTATTGAGGTAATTTTATGAAATATATTGTATTCTCCATACATCAGTTTAATGAAGATTTTCAAAATACACGGCTTTGTCACCTATTATAGTTGCCTGTGAGTTAATCAAGGAGGTGGTTTTTTTTTTGGAATTTCTTCTCTTTTCTGAAAATATAAATAGAAATTATAATAATTATTTCTAGTAAGGACAGATGTTTGTGGAAAATACTAAACAGGTGAAACTACCACACCTCTATCAGAAAGCTTGAGAAAAGCATAAGAACAAAGAAATGAAAGAAATAAAAAAAAATATATAAAAATGAGAAAAAAAAATAGAAAATGCGACCAATGTTCAATTGCCTAATATCCACTCATACTTCAATATACTGATAATTATTTGAATTTTTTATCTTAAGAAACACGAGAAAAGAAATCCAAAAAATCTAGAAAAAACGAATGATACAAAACTAGTGATCCATCAATGAATTTCCTTCTTTGCTCTCGTAAATTGCAACAAAGAAAAACAATTTGCAAAAATCCATCCATACTCTTGATCTCCGATTTTTCATCAACCATTTCTTCATATTTTTGAATCAAGAATCACTTCTCGGACTATGCTAATGTTATTTTAGAACACCTCGTATATCTTCCAACACTCCTAGCACCTTTTTCAAAGAACAATCATTCCTAATTGATGCTTTTAATGTAATTGAAAATTCTTGGTGTTGAATTTATTAAAACGTAAATCCGAATAAGAAATTATGTAATCGTAAAAGACAACCGTGCTCGCCGTGTTATTAAATAAAGTTCAGTTATATAGTTATGCGAATTATTTTTTACTTGGAACTCTCATTGTTTGATTAGCAGGATCGTTATTGATAATCAATTTGTTTTATTTGTGTAGCCGCTTCCTTCTGAAGCTGGGAAAACCACTTTACCATATTATCATGAACAGTGTTGTGTGTCTTGTTTCGTGAAAACACAGGGTGGCCTTTTTTTCATTTCACACATGATTTTTTTCAAACAGTCAAAAGAAGTTTTTTATACCTACTGCGTCTGATTTAGCGAAATACTATTACATTATTTAACAGGCAGAAAATTTGATCACACTGACAAACAGATCGGAATGACAACAGTCATTATTGCTGTCAAAGTATCAGCAATTATGTTGTTTACCTATTATCAACCTGTAATTATTAAAAATGATGTTATATTGGTGAAATCTTGTATCTCTCAATGTGTATCGATATAACCACAGTTTAGTATATTTTTTGAACTGTGATATAACTAATAATTGATGACTACGAAATCCATAATTTTTTTTGAGAGTAGTAAAACGAATATTACGAATATACAAAAATGTGTACCGAGCTTTCTGGGGATGATAGACCATTGAAAAGTAAGTGTAGTTTGATGATTAAACTCATGGCCCAAAATGCATATTAAGGGAGATATATCCTTCCAAAGTTGATAAAATTAAAATAATTTCTCCGCATAACTTCTGAACGATGAAAGCCTCCCGATTGAAATTTTGTGCATGAATGTATGTTGTCAAAATACATTTTTCCGTCACACTTCCACATTTCTGATATTGTTATAAAGGCTGTTTTCAGAGGGTGAGTCATGATTTTTTGTAGAAAACTTTTTTCCCTGTATTATTTCCGGTGAAAAAACAGGAGCATTTGATGGAGCGAAGAAAATTACATGAAAAAGGTACTCTTATTCAAATACAAAAAATTGAGCCGTTCGTGAGATATTTGAGTTTTTGTAGTTACATGATATCAGCAGATTGATTTTATTCATCGCGAGATTCATCGGTAACAATATTTTAGCAGGCCATGATGAATAATGTTGTTCTCAATTTTGACGTTCAAGTCATCAACATTCGAGTCAACATTGTTGTAATCGATTTGTTCGTGTGGTTTTTCTGTGTCATTTATCACTGCGATTATCAACTGAGATTTTGAGAAATATGGCAAGTTATTCGTTCTCTGAACAAACTGATATGCTTCTAATGCTTGGCGAGTGCTTCGGAAATGCAAATGCTGCTGAAATATCGTTATACCGATGAATCTCGCGATGAATAAAATCAATCTGCTGATATCATGTAACTACAAAAACTCAAATATCTCACGAACGGCTCAATTTTTTGTATTTGAATAAGAGTACCTTTTTCATGTAATTTTTCTTCGCTCCATCGAATGCTCCTGTTTTTTCACCGAAAATAATACAGGGAAAAAAGTTTTCTACAAAAAATCATGACTCACCCTCTGAAAACACCCTTTATAACAATATCAGAAATGTGGAAGTGTGAAGAAAAAATGTATTTTGACAACATACATTCGTGCACAAAATTTCAATCGGGTGGCTTTCATCGTTCAGAAGTTATGCGGAAAAATTATTATTATTATTATTATTTGGAAGGATATATCTCCCTTAATATGCATTTTGGGCCATGAGTTTAATCATCAAACTACACTTATTTTTCAATGTTCTATCACCCCCAGAAAGCTCGGTACACATTTTTGACTCACCCTGTAGATGCAACACGTGAGTGAATTATTTTTCACTCTTAAGAGTTGTCAATACAAAAGTAGGACTTTACCCGCTTATAAATATAATGTACAGGGTTGGGATATAGTATGGAACCAAGTAAATATCTTTTAAACGAATAGAACTATATTTATGAAAATCTGCAGGTGAGTGAAATATTAATAATATACTTCCGGTATTTTTTCAGATTTTGAAAGAGCTTGTTATTTTGAATTTATGCATACTGAGTTGAGTGTAGGAAAAATTTTTAAAAACGAGGAATATAGCACTTTAATGAACCTCCTTTGAGTTTTTTGCAGTAAAGCAAAAAACTTTCTTGATAAACTAATTGATGTTGTTTGTATGCATAGTAATGAATAAACGTACAATTTACGAATTGTGCAATAAGAGCGTATTGAAATTTTACTGATGATCAGTTATGGTGAATGTAAAATTTATTTCCGTCAATTAATACAGGGGGAACAAAAGAGTACTCGTTCATTCATTGCTTCGCATACAAACAACATAAATTAGTTTATCTGAATAGTTTTTTGCTCTAATGCAAAAAACTCAAAGGACGTTGATTAAAGTGCTATATTCCTCGTTTTTACGAACGTTTTTACACTAAACTCAGTATGTATGAATTCAAATAACAAGCTCTTTCAAAATCTGTAAAAATATATAGAGTGTCCCATTTAAATTGAAGAAGTTGATGATATTTCCAGTTGAACCGGAAGTATATTATTAACCAAAAAATGTGCATCAGATGCATCATGTTCCATTGCACTTACCAGCAAATTTCCATAAATATCGTTCTTTTTGTTTCAAAGATATTTACTTGGTTCCATACTTTATCCCAACCCTGTATGAGTGAGTGTTGATACTATTATTTTCCATTGTTATATTAATATTAATTTTACATTTTTTTTTCAATAGTATCATCATTTCCTTAGTCTATCGTATATAGGGTGATTGGTTGAGAGAAGTTTTTGTGATGTGTAGCGATATATTTGAACACACAGTGGGACGTTTTGTCAAATTTTGACGTTTCTTACAGAAATGGAATATTTGTTGTCACCACCATGATGTTGAAAATGAAATTTGGACGAAATGATAGGAGTAGCTGAAGAAAATTCATCACATGTATCTCGTGCACCTACCGAGAATGAGATATTTTTACGAAAAATCGAAAAAATCAAGGAATATATCTTTCTTCGATTCTTGAACATCTCTGTCAGTAAACACCTCTCTTGGTAAGCTAAACAGATTTTTTTATATTAATTTTTTTAGTACTTCATACGCAGAATACTTTAATTCATATTGTTTATGACCACTTTTTTGGGGTAAAATGGGACCTTTATGTACAGGGGTAAGATCATCGAAAACCATAGCCAAGAAAGAAATATTCAAAGTGTCATTGAACTCATTTATACCGGGTGATGCTTGCTTTTCCATCAAGTTAATTAGGACATTCTGTATAACTATGTACATCTAACTTAATTTATATCCACCTTCATTTCACCAGATCTTCGCGATTAGATTATATATTTCATGTGAGCAGCAAAGTTGTGAATTGTCAATGTCATTGAGATTTTCAAATATAGGTATTCACTTCGTCTATTAAAGACTACATCTCCTTATATGATACTCATTGTCATTTACATTTATATTATTTCTTGATAGTATCTCGAAACGCACAGATAGAAAATCACCCTCTGTAGATTTTCAATTCATCCACATTCATAGTCCCACTACATGCAGTACAACGTATTTTTGCGAGCGGTTATGATTTTAAAAATGATTCATAAATTTTTCAAATTATATATAATAATTGAATCCGTACACTTTTTGAGTTTCATGAACAATCGAACCCTTTTTATCTCACTAAAAACGCACGGCACTGTCCAACATGATTGTGGTCTTTGAAAAAAATCATGGAAATTGTTTGCATATATTGTAGATTCGATTTTTTTGAATTTTACTTTACCCTACCCTGTATATAATGTAAAGATTCGTACAAAAATCAAATCCACGTCTCAGTTTGATGCCAGCGGGTACTTTGAAGCATATTTGACATGTCAAAATCTACGTAGAAAAAGAAATTCCCAATAATTTCTGGCGGGGTTCGAAAAAACCATCCACCAAAAAAAAAATGTTAGCCGAAAGTTTTTCCTCGTTCGAGAAGAAGTTCAACGCTAGCGACTTGCAAGCCAAACTCGGAAAAATCCGGATTTGCCGAGCTGCCTTGTCTGAAGAAATCGAGAAACTCAGATCGAAAAAGTACTGCTTGATCCACGTGGTCGCCAATATCGACAGAGAAGGGTATGTCCGGTTCACAATCGATTTACTTTTACGATTATAAACTCGCTAAAAGACTTCCCAAAGATATGATATTATAAATATTCTCTACTAGATGCGACCGTGGCTCATCGATTTATGAGAAGCATCGAAAAGAAAATAAGAAAAAGAAAGAGATATCGATTCGTCTGGATGTGGAACGAAAAAAAGTGCAATTTTGCCAACAGTCAATGCCTCTCTCTCGTTTGCTTTTTTTATTGGTTTGGATTCCTCCTCTAGGCGCGAACTAGAGTCTATTCAATATTATTCATTGACACACCTATGAAATGATTCCTCCTGATCTTTTTTGAATCTAATAGCACAGCCATAGACAGAACAAAGTTTTGAAATCCTTCCTTGATTTGATGGGATCAACCAAATAGGATTATTCACCAATTTCTTTAATCCAAACAACAAGTAAAACAAAGTCTCTTTGTTTTAACTCACTTTTGGGTCGATAAACTTCGCTAAACAACAGATTTCAATGGATAATCTTACACTATCATTTCGATTCGAATGAAAATAACTGGAAAATAACGTATTTCTCAATACAATATACAGTCTGTCCAAGATAAGGTTACACAGCATGGGGATCTCGGAAACGGTAGGAGATACGTAGTCTGTTAAATGAGGAAACAGTTGCGCATTCAGAGGCTCATACCAACAGCCCTCGAAAATTTCCAAAATTGTTTTTAGTTTTTCAGTTATATCGAAGAAAGTGAATTTTTGGAATATCTATTTTATTTTTTTTCTCCGTTATTATTAGAGATACAGAAAAACTGAAAATACTTTTTCATAGCAACTTTTGATGACGTTGAACGAGGTGATACCGATTTTTCTATGCGACGTTTCGTATTCGTAGAACCATCATCAACTTTTGTTTTTTAAATACGGCCCTGATAATTCTTTCACAGATTCTGAAAGTTTATTCTATTCTGAATTCAACCATGTATTATACAACGTGGTTTGAATGTGTTTCGAACTATTTTTAGCCATCATCAATGTATTTTTCGAAATTACAAAGGAAAAATGTCATCAGTTCCACTTATTTTGGAGGAAAATTAGTCAACACACTAATACCTCATCAACTAGTTCCAATTGATAGGCTTATAGGGATAATTAGTTCGAAAAATCTAATTATGACAGGCTCCTTCGGAAAAATACGAATACAATTTCTTCTCAATGTTTTTAACTGGAGTATAATTTCTTCATAATCACTCACTATTCTGCAAAAATTGAATTTTCGTTGTTTTAATAGTTTTTCCAATTGCAATCATGAAATAATTCATTTCATCAAATCGATCAATAGAGAATACGACGATATTATGCTATGTACAGCTTGGAAAATCTAGCTGTGCCTCTGAGATGCTCGAGAAAGTGCGAGCGAGAAACGAATAACTAGTCCATCAATGTTTGACACTAAATGATCAGAAATAAGTGGAACTGATGGCATTTTTCCTTCGGAATTTCGAAAAAAAAAAAATGATGATGGCTAAAAATAGGTTGAAACACATTCAAACCACCTTGTTTAATACATGGTTGAATTCAGAATAAAAAAAGCTTTCAGAATCTGTGAAATAATTATCAGGACCGTATTTAAAAAACAAAAGTTGATGATGGTTCTACGAATACGAAACGTCGCATAGAAAAATCGGTATCACCTCGTTCAACGTCATCAAAAGTTGCTATGAAAAAGTATTTTCAGTTTTTCTGTATCTCTAATAATAACGGAGGAAAAAAAATAAAATAGATATTCCAAAAAAACAATTTTGGAAATTTTCGAAGGCTGTTGGTATGAGCCTCCGAATGCGCAACTTTTTCCTCATTTAACAGACTACGTATCTCCTACCGTTTCCGAGATCCCCATGCTGTGCAACCTTATCTTGGACAGACTGTACAATAAAGAATACATAATATCTTTGAAAAATTGATTTTCTAGAATATTTCATTTTTTGTCTAGGGGACATATTAATATTGTAATCATAAAACATCTTTTTCTCGTCCAGTGTTTCGTCATAATCAACTGCATGATTTCAAATACGGTCTAGACTTTATGTTTTTTAAAATTTTTAAATTTTAAAAGCCCTCTCCATTCTAAATGAACGATTTTTCTTCAGGTTGTTTCGTATAGATTCTTCTATTCTCGCTTCAAGGGGTCGTGTCTCGACAGAAATTATTCGTTTTTCATTCGAAATACTTTTTTGATTCACTCCGAGATACCTGATTGTGTTTCGCAGATAGTCATTCACATCCTGTATAACACACAATATCTAACGATATATTGCTGTCTACTTTGCGATAAAACTATCAACTTTGGGTACTTTATTTTAAAACGCCATGCATACGTCTAGAAATAATGTTTCTCTTTATCGTCAAACAAATTAATACACCGAGTGGCTATTTCAAGATGTACAGTTAATTTTTCTATTCTAATTTTGTCATAGTGTTTCGTCCCTCCTATTTAATCTTTTTCCCTGTTCTGTAATTGGACAACCTGTTGATCTGCGGTGACTGAAGCCATATTGCCGGTCGTTCACGATTTTTGGCTATCGTATGAGCTCGATGTAGATTGTTTTTTTTTTCTTTCACGTTACTTTTACACCAGATATAACAACAAAGAACTATCAGAAGCGTCATGGCACATTTTGTAATAATTATACATCGATATCGGTTTTTTTTTATGTGACTAGCAAAGGTATGCGTTACTCAGATTGTATGTATATCAGTATCATATAGATAATGACAAGAAAAATACTTGTACATACCAGACAAATAGTATTGCGATTGGAACCTTGACAAACGATTTGAAGTATTGATTGTCAAGCGAGGATTTTTTTATTGTCTAACAATGAAATATAATACATGTTTTCCGGCCACAAGTTCATAAAACCAGATTTCTTAGTCTGAAAATAGCCTCAAGTGAATGACTTTTGGAGACCTGATAATAAACAAATCTTCATTGAACTGAAAATAATGAAGAAAATGAAGTATCTCGATTTTTTCTACTTGTTTCGATCAGAACAATAATTATATTATTACGTATCAGTGTTATGAAACACAGATTTCTTATGTATATACATCCAAAAAATAATCTGGTGGAAACATATATTATATATATATACAGGGTCAATCAGAGTCAATCTCTCGTAGCCTTGGCGAGAAAAAAAAAGTTGTGCGATTTTTCTTCAGAATATCAAATGACACCACAATGAAAATTCTTCAGGAACTGACTGAAAGAAAAATTCATTCATGTCAAACACTGTGAGAGATGCCATAACAAATATGCTCAGAATCTCCTGTAGAAGTTGCTATAAGTGATACTAGATCTGGCAACAGTGCAAAGGTGAAAAAAATTCCGAAAGCTAGATCCAAAATTTCAAAAATATATTTCTGTACCCTGTAGATTGTGTCAGCTCATGAAGATATACCATGTTTATTCTCTGTATTCAAGACTATCTGGAAGTTCAACGCACTTCATCTCCATATCAAAAAAAAAAAAAAAAAACAATCTGTCATACGTACTTGAACTCGACCGGGTACTGCTTCTCGTACCTCGAAAGTGGGTAAAACCGATGTGAATTTTACTGATGCTGAAGAAGTACCTTTCTCTATCGAACTCGCCGGTACCGTTTTCGGCGCTAGTCTAAATCGACGCTGTCGGTTTTCGAGACACCCCGTTCGAACGTTATACCATTTCTTCGGTGGTACCCGGCTGGGGACTGACGGGACGATCGAAGCACCGATCGACCAGCCCGTTCGTTTTTATCGCACTGCATATAAGTCGGCTCTTTGCTGTACAGGATGTCGCCTCGTTAGCGTCCGTTTAGCCTACACGTCTAGGCGATGGAAGGGGTACGTCGACAGGATGGGCCGAACACCGAAAACCACGAAGGAGCGCGGTTTATGGATAAACATATCGATGAAAAATGTGTGATGGGTATTGTTCTGGAATCCATGAATTTGTGATGATGCAAATTTTTTCAGTGTAGGTATTTTAAAAATAAGGAAATGCATACACCTTCTCTGATGAAACAAGACTCATTTCAGCTGGATGAATTTATATTCATAGTATATCAGGGAGATTAGTTCAACCAGAAAATGCCTGAGGTATTCTGAAATAATCAAAAATGGCGTTGAAAATTGGATGACTATATAGAAATCTCCAACAGTAGAGCGATTAAATCAGAATTCTAAATAGAAGGAATTCTAGGAAACCAATATTTCTCTGTGGACAACACAAAAGGGAAACCTATGATGTTCGAGGAACATCGTGTTAGCCAGCGGTGGAATTTTGGGAGAGAAGGAAGGTGTTGGAATTTTTCTTGAAAGTTTGGAGGTTGTAAGCATCAGGAAAGACCTAACTAGGCAAAGAATTCCTTAACTTTGCCGTTCTATTGATAAACGATGCTTGGTATAGCGATGTTCGACAGGTCTCGAGCCTGACAGTGTAGGAGTGACCAGCCTGAGCTCGTCTGGTTTGTCTACTAGGAATCGCGCGTGGTGGCATAATAGATGATATTTCAGTTGAGCACCGACCGTGAAAGTACCTATAAAAAAGGCAAAGATCGCCGACCTTTCTACGATGATCTAGAGAGGTCAATGATTTGGTGAGTGTTGTGTCATCGACTAGGCGAATAGCTCTCTTCTGAATTGAATCTAAGAGCTTTAGCGTATGTTTGGGGGCTGAGCTCCAAACATGTGAACAGTACCAGTCCAGGACAGGTCGAATTTGTGCTTTGTAGATCATAAGCAGTTGCTGGGATGTGAAGTATCTCTTCGCACGGAATAGAAAACCAAGTTTTTGTGAAGCAGTTTACGCAATGGACCTCACATGATCGTCCCATGAGAGAGCACTGTTGGTGGTGACACCCAGCAAGGATATTGACGACCTCATAGGAACAGTGGTACCCGACATCATCAAATTGGGCATTGTGTGATCAGCCTTCTTGGTGAACATACAAGCTTGAGTTTTATTTGCATTGAACTGTACTAGATTCTCAGATCCCCATTTCAGAATTCTTATCAGATCCTCATTTAAAACATCGACCTGTCTTCGCCTTGCACCTCTGGCCTCGTTGGATGATATAGGGGCTCTAGAGGAGAAGGCGGAATGAAGTGAACTATCATCCGCAAAGCTATGAACTGGGCTGGAGATCACATTCAACAAATCATTGATGTGGAGCAAGAACAAAGTTGGTGCCAAGACAGAGCCTTGTGGAACACCAGCATCGATCGTCATTATATCAGACGAGACCCCGTCTACCACCACGTAGAGTGATCTATCTGCAAGAAAACTCGATAGTGAAAGACACAGTTGGGGCGGCAAACCATATGACGGAAGTCAAATGTAAATTAGATACCAGCTAACAAGCCATATACTTCAATTCCAGTACAGTGAAAATCGATATCTAAAATGAATATCTAATCTGATCATAATCAACAGGAAAATCTGCGATCAGTGCCGGTTTATATTACCTGCATCGAAAAATCAATTGAAAAGCGAGACTTGCTATTGGAAGTGTGGATGCTAAGTAACTCCAACATGGCCATGCATTTCGCATTGTTTACCTTCAGTACTTGTTACAAGAGCCACACAAATCAATATAACTACAGAGAAAAGGAGTGTCCCAGTTGTTTTGCTCATGCGCAATTCGGTTTAAATACGAAATAAAACTGACTATATAAAGAAAGTTGACAGCAGACAGTTCCCAACTGGTAACAAAACAAGGTAAGGAAGTCGTCTAAATGAAACCATCGATCAAAGACTAAAACCGTTCGTAACGTCACACAACTCAACATTTATTCAACAACAACATCTTGTAGAGCCTCCCTTCTTCTAGGCGAACCTCTCCTCAGGCTGCTCCCTGAGCACGGCCGCCGCCTTCTCAGGCGTCAAGTCTCTCTGAGCCTGCGCCAGCAACTCGTACCCCACCATGAACTTCCTGACGCTGGCCGACCGCAGCAACGGCGGCAAATAAATGCCGTGGAACGTCCAATGCGCCTGGCACTCTCGCAGATGCTCCCCGGTGGGCGCCCCGTGCCACCCCATCGAGTAGGGGAAGTTGCACTCGAAGACGTTGTCGTATTTGGCCACCAGGACCCGGAGCGCGACGGCCAAGGAGGTCCTCTGGCCGTGGTCCAGGTCCCCGAAGCGCTGCGCTTGTTGCTTGGGCAGCACCATGGTCTCGAAGGGCCACAACGCCCAGTAGGGCACCACCACCAGCCAGTGGTCGTTCTCGTAGACCAGCCTCTCTTTGCGCTCCAGCTCCTCGGCGACGTAGTCCATCAGCATGGGCGAGCGGTGCGTTCGGTAGTACTCTCGCAGGTTGTGGTCCTTGACTCTGGGCTCGTTGGGGAGGAAGGACGACGCCCATATTTGGCAGTGGGGGTGCGGGTTGGAGCACCCCATCATTTCGCCTCTGTTCTCGAAGATCTGCACCCAGGTGTACTTTTTGCCTGCTCAAAAACAAAGGTCAGGGTTGATTACGATTCCGTTGCTTATTACTTGGTCGAAAGCAAATTTTCCCATAGCTCGATATTTTTTTTTTTTTATCTGTGAACAACACGAAAGGGAAACCTATAATGTTCGAGGAACATCGTGTTAGCCAGCGGTCGAATTTTAGGAGAGAAGGAAGGTGTTGGAATTTTTCTTGAAAGTTTGGAGGTTGTAAGCATCAGGAAAGGCTTCACTAGGCAAAGAATTCCACAACTTTGCCGTTCTATTGATGAACGATGCTTGGTATAGCGATGTTCGACAGGTCTCGAGCCTGACAGTGTAGGGGTGACCAGCTTGAGCTCGTCTAGGAATCGCGCGTGGTGGCATAATAGATGATATTTCCGTTGAGCACCGACCGTGAAAGTACCTATAAAAAAGGCAAAGATCGCCGACCTTTCTACGATGATCTAGAGAGGTCAATGATTTGGTGAGTGTTTTGTCATCGACTAGGCGAATAGCTCTCTTCTGAATTGAATCTAAGAGCTTTAGCGTATGTTTGGGGGCTGAGCTCCAAACATGCTTTATATAGTTTCTTTTATATAGTTTCATCTTCAATGCTTGAAGCTGGGCTGAACCAGCTCAACCAACTAGGATTATTTACCAATTTTTAGTATTCAAACAACGAGTGAAACTGATTAGCTTTGTTTCAACACGCTCATGGTTCAATAAACAATTGATTTAAGTGAATAAAATCACATTATTAACTCGATTCGAATGCAAATTACTGAAAATATCGTATTTCTCGATACAATCTGACGATGGCATGGAACATAAAATTGTTTCGCCATGAAACAGCTGATTTTTCATCGCTACGTCTCTTTCTTATGGTCCTTTCAATTCCTCTCTCTCTCTCTCTCTCTTGGCTCGATCTAGTATTGTTGTAGTATTGTTCGTTAACGATATGCCTCAACATATCAATACTGAATCTTTAGCTCTATTCGCCGACGAGACTTCATTGGTGATCACAAGTCACAACCGTGAAGAATTAGCTTTGTCTACCATGCGAATAATGGAATCTTTCAATAGCTGGTGCCAGCGAAATCGCCTAATTTCAAACGTTTCCAAGACTGACTGTATATATTTCACTTTCCAAAATAGCTTGAACATCCTACAATTCGATCTTAATGGAACAAATATTGTTTCCACAAGTAGCACAAAATTTTTGGGTGTATATGTAGATCAACACCTACGTTTCACCAATCATGTCGACGCTCTCAGTAAAAAATTGAACAATTCTAAATATGCAATATCACGGATTAGGTCCTCGATGACAGTTGAAACTTTGTTGACAGTATACTATAGTCTTGTGTTCATAGTCATTTGTCTTATAAGGTCGTTTCATGGGGAAACTCTGTAAACAGTGACAGTCACAGCACAGAAGAGTATAATTCGAACTATGTTAAAACCACCTCCAAGGGAGTCATGTAGGCCCTACTTCATTTTTTTACGAAATTTTGACATTCTCATGTTTGTATGTTTTCGAATGCTTATTGTATATCAAAGAAAACTTCCCCAAATTCAAAACAAATCCACACTACCACAACTATCCTACTTGAAATGGTAATCTTCTATACATACCGAAACATAACGAAACGAAATTTGAACGATCTCCCACCTACCAGGGTATCATATTCTACAATCACTTGCCTGAATCAATGAGAAAACTGGACACAAATGTGTTCAAACGCAGAGTGAAGTCATTATTAACTTCCAGAGGTTATTATATAGCCTCAAGAAGTTCATGTCGGACTATAACTTCGATGAATTTGTTTGATGAACAAGTTTAATGTTTTATATTTATTTTTTTTTCGTTTTTTTTTGTAACCTCAATGTATATTTGTATCAATCAAGTTGTAATTCACGTTCGCTGTATATGCTCTGTCCTACACGACCTGTCCTATACATTTTTTGTAATATCTGAATGGATCAATAAATTATCATTAACTTTTTGCGTCGTATAAATCTTTGTATACGTGAAAATGGTGAACATTTTGAACGATTTTTATGAAATATCTGTTAATCGTTTTATTATTAATTATGCTCTAAATCACTAAAATTAAAATTTTGTCGAAACCATGAGAGGAATCGACTTTTGTCAAGAGTACCTTTTTTGTAGTGAATGAGTTGAATAATTTAGATTTCATATTGAAACTAATTTTTTTCCATTGGCGTAGGAGTTTTAGATGTTTATTTACTGAAAAAATCAAGTTCTACGCCCATGGAATGATATTCATTATGATTATGATATGAGTTTCATTGCCCGATGAGTCTATGCCAACGTACCGAATTTGAAAAAAATCTCATGAGCCGTTCAAAAGTTATGAAGCAAAATCGATTTGAAAATTTCAACTTCAGAGCCGTCTAGCGCCCAAACTGAGCAACTTTTTACTGAGGTAAGTTTGCTTGTATCGAATTGTTTTGGTCTGAAGAATATGTGGTAGCTTTTTGTAAAGACCTTTTAAGGACACCCTGTATACATCGTATCAAATCTTTGGTTATGCGGTATCGTGGCGGCCATATTGTGCAACAGGTGACCCACCTAGTTCCTCCGACTGCTTGATCCACTCCTCGATGACAGCCGCGACCTCGTCGACCGTCAAATCGGTGAGATAGACGTCGGACCGGGGATGGTAGCACATGACCTTGCACTCGCCCTTGGCCGCCCTCGTCCGGAAGAGGTCGTTCCCTCCGTCCGAGGGCGGCTCCGGCCCCTCCTCCAAGAGGGCGGGGAAGTCGTTGGGGAAGACGTAGGTGGAGTCGTAGCGGGGCGTGACCTTGCCGGAGGCGCGTCGGGCGCCCGGGCACAGGGGGTTGGCCGGGTCGGGGCGCGGGGCGGCGTCTTCTTGGGGCGGCTCGACGCGGCCGCTCCAGGGGCGGAGGGCGCGGTGGGGCGAGACTAGGATCCATTCGGCCTTGAGCGGGTTGAAGCGCAGGTGTTGGTGTTCTGTTGAGAGGGTCGATTCGTTGATTAGTAGTGGTGAAATGGGGGTGCGTGTGAGAATGACATATGTAGTGGATAACTTTTTGTTTTACGGGCGGGCAAGGCGGAAAAACCGACCGAGGTGGCAGGGGCTCGACTAGATTTTACCGTTTTCGAATCAAAAAATGAATAACACACTTCCTCAAGGCACTATTTTCAGTAGAATTCAGTACTCATTAAAGCAACATTTCGCATGTCACTGCTTTCGAGATGTCAGCACAACTTTCATTTGTCATTCCACCATTCGATAACAATTTCAATTAGTTTTCCAACGATATCACAAGTTATATATTCTGTTAGAAAACGTGGTTGTTTTTAGAGAAATCTAATAAGAGTCAATTCAAAATTCAATCAATTATCAAATCCCTAATAGTTTCAGAGAAAACCTCGAATTCCATATCGAATTTGGCCCACCCTGTACACCCTGAGGCAATTTTGACACAAGTGACCTACTTACGTCAAGTAACAAGTGATCATTTCATGAGTACTAATTGAACTAAGTGAGCAAATTCAGTCAAAACCTCTTCAATGTCCTGAAAAAGATTCAAAACCTCCAGAAAAAAAATAAAACGGAAGTTTGAATATGCCTGTACTTCCCTTAGGAAGCGTTGCTACTGTAACCTGGACCACCCTGTCTTATCAAAAACAGAAACTGTACGGTATAGCAGCTGATGTATTTGTATTTTCGATTATTCAAGTCAATGCTCTTCATCTCTTTTTGAAGGAAATCATGGGCCACCGTGTAAAATAAAATGAATTCTATGCATGTGGTACAGTACTACAATGGCTGTAAATGTCAAAGACAATAAATAAAAGTTGGTTACAAATACTTCCGATCGAAAGTTCCTAAAATCAATCAATAAAATTAGTAGATGTTTTTGACCTCTCACCATCTCGATTGAAAGCCATGTTGATGTTCCTATCAAAAATACAAGTGAACTACTTTTCGTTTCTAGGACTACGACCCACTACAGGAAGGTCCACACAGCAACTTTGATTTTTTTGAGCTCAGTCTGTTCGCTAATTGCTTTACAAGTGCATAATTGATTATTTCGATAAGCTGATAGATACTTTCGATGATAAAAAAGAATAATTCTGTTCCAATAGAAATCTGTTTGTGGAGTGGTTAGAACACATTCCATATTTACTTTGATACCGATGTTTGATACGCGCATGACTTATATGAGTTCATTATCATGGACACATTTCATTTTTCACTATTTTCATATCTTATGCCTGTAGGATATGCAATCAACAATACTCCCGCTCGTAGACACTGGCTACATGTATGCTTCACGGAGGTATAAGGATTACTTATTATCGGTAATATCTCTGGATGAAGAAATTGCTGTAAAATGCGCACTACTTACAGAATTGACGACGTTGATACAGATTTCACCTGAAAATTCATTGTTAGTCCATTTTTTTTATTAATTTCTGTTTATATACTTCACGCCTGCTTATAATCTAGCCACTTCCCCTGAATATCCAAGATCTTCGTATCTCAGCAATCCGGTTTTTATGTCACCCGTGCACAAAGGTGACGTTCCTGTCACAAATGTTCAATTGATGTTAAATTTTCTTGTGAATTTTATCAATCCTTAGTCGCCCTCTTCTCTTACTAACTCATCGATAAGAGGAAGATGTAAGTCGAATACGAACATTGTTATTTAGAGTGAACTCTTGGAATAAATTTGACTCTTGTGACCTCAAGACGACCTCTAGCATTGATACGCTCATCTCGCATTGAATCTGCGAAACCAATCTAGAATTTGAAGATAAAATTGTGCTTCAGTTTGTGTAATTACATATGTAAGTACTCACCTATTGATATAAATATTGTTGGTAGATAACGTGAAACGTAGGCATAAAATATGATGCAATATTTCTAGTGTGACAATATGTTGCTAATGTGGAGATTTTCCTATAGGAAAATATTCATCGATAAGTTACAAGGGTATTCAAAAATATTGCTCACACATTTTTTTGATGTTATATAGATTGTGAAGAAAATCTTTGGTTTCAAAGCTAATTACACTCAGACTATAATACCTACATAACAAGAAATCAGTCCATATTATTCAACAAATCGGTTATGAAATGGAGCTAATTGGATTTAGGTTTTTTGAATCGTTGAACTTTTGATTTGTAAATCACTCATTCCTGGATCAACTTCTTGATCACAAAATATTATTGGCTCAAAAAGACTGATATTTGGGAATATTTTATCTCTTCCGAATTTCAGAGTGTAAATTTTAAATACAATAGACTTCTAGGCATATATATACTTTTATTTTGAGTTGCTCAAATCAAATCCCATCGAAATACACCTTGTAAAGGATGATCTAAAGTCCACTAATTATTTTTTATCACATTCAATTCTTGGTATCCTTATCATCAGCATTTGAAATGTTAAATCCATTTTTTATCAGTGGCAAGCCCCCTAAAACGCGTCATCAACAACATTCAAAGTGCCTTGTTTACCAAGAGGTGTTGTGATAAAAGACTCATTTTTTAATCTAGAGGACCATTTTGTTTGCTGAGTTGGAATTGACACATCCAAACAGTTATTTGACTTGGTTCGGTTCACTTCTATAGTCTGCTATCAAACCTAGGTAACTATATTTTTTTCTTTTAACATTTGGGCTTAAATGATTTGTAGTGTTTGATACAGTTCTCGATTTCATCGAAATTCTATTATTAATGAACAATCTTAACAGATTATACAGATATTCTGTAATTATTTCTAGCTATCTCATAGTTTGGGAATTTTCAATGAGCTATTGTTGCTTCGTTGTTAGTCTCAATTATAAAAACAATAACTATATAAGTACCTGCCTATGTTACGAGTTGTATTCCTATTTTTGCTATAGTACTTCAATTGAAAAAAAATGTGTGTGTATATCAGTATTATTTTTAAGATATCCTTCCTCTTACATACCAATCTTTGAGAAACCCAAAACGAAAACACCTAAAAACCGTACCGATGGGACTATCAAAGTGCCTTGTCAGAGAAAGACTTCTTCATCTTCAAGAACCTCCAGGCACGATCCAAACCCCCCATTTTTTTTTTTCAGCTTGACCGCAGCCGCGAGCATGACTACCCATTGGAACTACCCCGAGCCCGCCCTGCAGGACGAGCTCCGCAAGATCGCCAACGCCATCGTGGCCAAAGGCAAAGGTATCCTGGCAGCCGACGAGTCCGTGTCCACCATGGGCAAGCGATTGGCCGACATCGGGGCGGAAAATACCGAGGAAAATCGCCGCAAGTACAGGTGAGAACGGAAAATTTTCCACTACATTTTTCGAGGAAGTTTTTGTGATCAGCTAAACGAGCAGATTCGCTTTCTTTCATCACAATTGTATGTGATAGTGGTTGCACTGAGTTATAAAATAAATATATAAATAAAAAAATCAATGGCTCGAGAATCTTCGAAGCATCTTCCAGTTACACTTTCCTAAGCGCTGTTTGCTTTCAGACAACTTCTATTCACGACTTGCCCGACCATCGGCGATTACATTTCCGGCGTTATCCTCTTCCACGAAACTCTCTATCAGAAATCCGACGACGGAACTCCGTTCCCGGAGTTGTTGAAGCAGCGCGGCATCATTCCCGGAATCAAAGTCGATACGGGTGTCGTACCTCTGTTTGGTAGCCAAGATGAGTGCACCACCCAAGGTGAGAAAAACGTGTCCTTTTGTTGTTGTTTTTTTCCCAAAAGTTGGCCACTCATATTTCCGAATTGTGTACAAGAAACGCTGTTGAAAACACTTGTTTGGGCTATTGTCCGATATCAACCTGTATTCTGGAATGACTGGAAGTACTGTTCGCATTTTTTGAGTTCAGCTCCCTATCATACTCTCATATAAAAGGTAAAAAAAAAATTCTGTGCAATTATTATTCATAGTCACAAAATTTGAATCGAAATTTATAAATTTCTGATGAATAAACTAAGAAAATACTCAAGAAGTATAACTTGTATTGAGAAATAAATGAGAAAATCATCCTATACAGGGTGTCAAAAATGTGTATCGAGCTTTCTGGGGGTGATAGACCATTGAAAAATAAGTGTAGTTTGATGATTAAACTCATGGCCCAAAATGCATATTTTGTGCATGAATGTATGTTGTCAAAATACATTTTTTCGTCACACTTCCACATACATTTCTGATATTGTTATAAAGGGTGTTTTCAGAGGGTGAGTCATGATTTTTTGTAGAAAACTTTTTTCCCTGTATTATTTTCGGTGAAAAAACAGGAGCATTCGATGGAGCGAAGAAAATTACATGAAAAAGGTACTTTTATTCAAATACAAAAAATCAAGCCGTTCGTGAGATATTTGAGTTTTTGTAGTTACATGATATCAGCAGATTGATTTTATTCATCGCGAGATTCATCGGTATAACGATATTTTAGCAGGCCATGATGAATAATTTTGTTCTCAATTTTGACGTTCATGTCATCAACATTCGAGTCAACATCGTTGTAGTCGATTTGTTCGTGTGGTTTTTCTGTGTCATTTATCACTGCGATTATCAACTGAGATTTTAAGAAATATGGCAGGTTATTCGTTCTCTGAACAAACTGATATGCTTCTAATGCTTGGCGAGTGCTTCGGAAATGCAAATGCTGCTGAAATATCGTTACACCGATGAATCTCGCGATGAATAAAATCAATCTGCTGATATCATGTACAAAATGACTACAAAAACTCAAATATCTCACGAACGGCTCAATTTTTTGTATTTGAATAAGAGTACTTTTTTCATGTTATTTTCTTCGCTCCATCGAATGCTCCTGTTTTTTCACCGAAAATAATACAGGGAAAAAAGTTTTCTACAAAAAATCATGACTCACCCTCTGAAAACACCCTTTATAACAATATCAGAAATATGGAAGTGTGACGAAAAAATGTATTTTGACAACATACATTCATGCACAAAATTTCAATCGGGTGGCTTCCATCGTTCAGAAGTTATGCGGAGAAATTATTTTAATTTTATCAACTTTGGAAGGATATACATATCTCCCTTAATATGCATTTTGGGCCATGAGTTTAATCATCAAACTACACTTATTTTTCAATGGTCTATCACCCCCAGAAAGCTCGGTACACATTTTTGATTCACCCTGTATATCATTAATTATCTGGCATCACATATCACAACTGATACAAATTTTTTTTTTATATTTCTTGTAATTAAAGTTCAGATATTTCAGGTTTTTATTGAATATTGATTGAAGAGACAAGAATATTTTTTTTCTTCAAGTCTAATATTCAGTTTTTAATTTTTATCTGGTAGGAATAAAGATATATTGTTTAAGTATTTTTTTCTGATATCATGAATATCTTTGGGTTTATTTCATTTTATTTTTGAAAATATAAATCGATAGAGCTCATTGATATCCAGTTTGTTATATTAATTACAAAGACATTTCTATTTATAATTTGTTGTTGTATGATTTGAGTTCATTTTCTGATTCAGTAAAATAAGTATGTATTTATAAGTATGTCTTAGTCTCTATCTTAGAATTTTCTTTATTTTTCATTATCTTCGCACTGAAAATATATTATGTTTTTGAACACTGACAATAAAAACAGGTGATAAAAGTGATTAGAGTTTTGTTTTGATATTGTTATTATAACTAAGGTCACAGTAATATTAAATATTATGCAATTTCCATGATAATTTGTAATCTTCTATGATATTCAAAAATAGACTTGTTTATATTCATTTTTCATACTACACTACTCAACAACAACTCGAGACGTGCAAAAACCAGTCGTGAGAGATTGATGAACTTATGAGAGCATGCACTTTTTCAGTACAACTACTACAATCATTTATTATTCTTAGACGTTTCTGTACCACTTGCTTCGAGCGCCGTTCATCATATATACAGGGTGTCTCATAAACATAAGTCCGGAAACTCTTCCTTTTCGAGATACAGGGTGGTTAATTTTTTTTTTAAATCGATTTTTATACATACATACATTTATAAGGTACCTTTTGGAGCTATTGGAATTCGCCCAATAATTTCAGGGGCGTGCCCACGGGTTATGTCGGATAGTTTTTGCACAAAAAAAATATCGCCCAGTAGATTTTTTTGTAATTATGATATTCTTCTTTAAATGAACAACTAAAAATGCAACTTTTTTGTCTCCTGAAATTTTTCCGTATCTACGTTTTGAAGAAAAAAAAAATAAAAACCATATCTCTTACATCTATGAAAAAAAATTAAATGCTTTAAGATTATACCTTACATTTTACCAATGCGTTTATTGAAATATTGGAAAACTAATAAAACTTCCGATAACTTTTTTTTACTAATCAATAATTATTATTAATGATTTTTGATAATTTTTTGTTTTGTATTTAATTGGAAAATATCAATGTATCAATAATCTGTAAAAATTTCATTGAATTCGACCAAATCGTTTTTACGATATTGATGAAAAATCGATTTTTTAAAAAAAAATTGAACACTCTGTATCTCGAAAACGATGAGTTTCCGGACTCATGTTTATCGAGCAAAAATGTTTATTTCGATGTCTTCTACCGTCACTTAGAGTTTGTCGGTATGTTTACGGGACACCCTGTATATTCTGATTTTTTCCACGTCAGGTCTGGACGACTTGGGAAAACGTTGCGCCCAATACAAAAAGGACGGGTGTCACTTCGCCAAATGGCGGTGCGTGTTGAAGATCAACGAGCACACGCCCTCCCTTCAAGCGTTGGAAGAGAACGCGAACGTGTTGGCGCGCTACGCGTCGATCTGCCAGGCGAATCGCATCGTGCCGATCGTCGAGCCGGAGATTCTGCCCGACGGCGCGCACGATCTGGAAAGGTGCCAGAAGGTCACCGAGACGGTGTTGGCGTTCGTCTACAAGGTGGGCGAGAAACGTTGTTGTTTTCAATTGATTTCAATATGTATACTTTTTCCACTATTCAAAGCATTCCTCTAATGAGAAGTAACAATTTTTTCGACATCAGTGATTTGTTGAATGTGACCTCCAGCCCGGTTCATAGCTTTGCGGATGATAGTACACTTCATTCCGCCGTTTCCTCTAGAGCCCCTATATCATCCAACGAGGCCAGAGGTGCAAGGCGAAGACAGGTCGATGCTTTAAATGAGGATCTGACGAGAATTCTGAAATGGGGATCTGAAAATCTAGTACAGTTCAATGCAACTAAAACTCAAGCTTGTATGTTCACCAAGAAGGCTGATCACACAATGCCCAATTCGATGATGTCGGGTCGGTACCACTGTTCCTATGAGGTCGTCAATATCCATGCTGGGTGTCACCACCAACAGTGCTTTCTCATGGGACGATCATGTGAGGTCCATTGCGAAAACTGCTTCACAAAAACTCGGTTTTCTTTTCCGTGCGAAGAGATACTTCACATCCCAGCAACTGCTTATGATCTACAAAGCACAAATTCGACCTGTCCTGGAGTACTGTTTACATGTTTGGAGCTCAGCCCCCAAACATACGCTTAAGCTCTTAGATTCAATTCAGAAGAGAGCTATTCGCCTAGTCGATGACACAACACTCACCAAATCATTGACCTCTCTAGATCATCGTAGAAAGGTCGGCGATCTTTGCCTTTTTTATAGGTACTTTCACGGTCGGTGCTCAACGGAAATATCATCTATTATGCCACGCGCGATTCCTAGTAGACAAACTGGACGAGCTCAGGCTGGTCACCCCTACACTGTCAGGCTCGAGACCTGTCGAACATCGCTATACCAAGCATCGTTCATCAACGGCAAAGTTTTGGAATTCTTCGCCTAGTGAAGTCTTTCCTGATGCTTACAACCTCCAAACTTTCAAGAAAGATTCCAACACCTTCCTTCGCTCCCAAAATTCCACTGCTGGCTAACACGATGTTCCTCGAACATCATAGGTTTCCCTTTCGTGTTGTCCACAAATAAAAAAAAAAACCTAGGGGAATAATGATGATGAAATTTGTACCTATGCAACCAATGAAACATTGCGAGTTCTGCAATTTAAATAAAAAAATGTTTCGAATTATGAATAATAATCGATTCTAAAAATGTCACGAAATGTCATACGTGAGCTGAGCTGTCACTGTCATGATTGTGCTTATCAGAGATGGATATTTCAAATCATTTCGATGAATGTATTTTTGGTATACACTTGCGATATTCATCAGTATCGACATTGCCTATATTCTGATTTCGATCCCTTATAAGTGTCTGACCGCATCCAAACGAAAGTTGGAATTATTAAAACATGCCGATATTTCAGTGTGGAAGTACTGGAAAAAATATTATATATACCTCGGGTAATAATGCTTTTATATAGCTCGCACATTATATCGTGCTACATAATAGCTCACGTCTCACTCTAGGTATATAATATACTATTATCTGTTTTGGTACTTTGATAGTCGAATATTCCAACTTCAATATCCGCCAAGTCGAAGTCGAAACGTCTTTCCACTAAAAAAAAATAATTAAAAAGTGCCATGTGATATTTATTCTTTGAGAATGTTTATATGTTTGTCTCATGTTAATTTCTTATAGATCCAAATACTAAGATATTCAGTTTAATTATTATTGAATTCAAGTGAGTTATTATCAAATTATGAAATGAGTTCGACTAGAATTGATACAAAAAAGGTTGGATTAGAGCAATTTTCTATTTATTTTCAGGTCCTCATTTTGGATACATTCTAGAATTAATGTTTTTTTTTTCTCACATAACAGTACAATATCCATTTTTCAGCTCTTCATGGGATTTTCTCTCCTCGTTTCTAAAAAATAGAGTAGAAGTTATTAAAATTCATTTCAATATATTTGTAGTAAGGACAGATTTAGGATCTGTCCCAAAATGTCACTGCGCTTGAAATTAAACCTTTAGATACCTAAAATAGAAATTTTCAGTGTCAAAATCGAAAACATTGAAAAATTTTACGGAGAGAAAAATATTTTAATTGTGTTGAGAGCAGGAGCAGATTCGTTCCCGAAACGTCCACCAAGATAAGTAGAGGTTTTATTCTTATTAAATATATTTGTATTCCCAAATTTTTTCAAAAACAAGGTGTCACTGACAAAATAGAGAATTTGTCTTTTAGGTATCTAAAGGTTTAATTTCAAGCGCAGTGACATTTTGGGACAGATCCTAAATCTGTCCTTAATACAAATATATTGCAATAATTTTCAATAACTTCTACTCTATGTTTTAGAAACGAGAAGAGAAAATCCCATTAAAAGCTGAAAAATGAATATACCACCTCCTCGAAGAACTTACAGACAGTAGTACAATATCTTGACATATTTTGGATATATAGTAGATATACAATTCGTCCCTCATAATTTTTTTTCTGTTTCTCTCAAATATTTCATTCATTTGCATACAGGCTGTGTCATCCAAAGCGCATATTAGACGTTTTCTGGGTTCCTTTGAAAATTTCTGGAGAGCCATAATCGATAACGGTGCAAACTCAATTTTTTTCCTTCAAGACTAGACTCAGGTGAAGGGAAGTCTGATAAAGATCATGCTCGAAAACAACTAAAGAATCTAAAAACGCAATGCAAAAATAGCATTCCCTTTGAAATGACGAAACTGGTGTTTATTTTCGCTATAACCGGAAGTGCCACGATCTTGAAAACATTTCCATTAATCAGCCAGCATAACATTGATCATCAGAAATTTTCAGAGTGGAACCCACGTAGGAAAGGCCGGCGATCTATGCCTTTTTTATAGGTACTTTCACGGTCGGTGCTCAACGGGAATATCATCTATTATGCCATTAGTAGACAAACCAGACGAGCTCAGGCTGGTCACCCCTACACTGTCAGGCTCGAGACCTGTCGAACATCGCTATACCGAGCATCATTCATCAATAGAACGGCAAAGTTGTGAAATTCTTCGCCTAGTGAAGTCTTTCCTGATGCTCACAACCTCCAAACTTTCTTTCAAGAAAAATTCCAACACCCTCTTTCTCTCCCAAAATTCCACCGCTGGCTAACACGATGTTCCTCGTCGAACATTATAGGTTTCCCTCCCGTGTTGTCCACAGATATAAAAAAAACTCCTAATGTGTGCTTTAGATGAAACAGCCTGTATTCGCATACCTTACTATATGCAGTAAAGGTTTCTCGGGTGATAAAGTCGATCAACCGACTCGATTCGATTCGATTCGATTCATCAATTCTCCTCCGCGATTTTCAGGCGCTGGCCGACCACAACGTCTTCTTGGAGGGCACCCTGCTGAAGCCGAACATGGTGACGGCGGGGCACGGGGCCTCCGTCAAGGCCAGTCCCGCCGAGGTGGCCCTGGCCACGGTGACGGCCCTGCAGCGCACCGTCCCCGTGGCTGTGCCCGGAATCACCTTCTTGTCGGGCGGGCAGTCCGAGGAGGAGGCCACCGTCAACCTCGACGCGATGAACAAGTGAGTGTGACTGGATTCGTCGATATAATATCTGTGTCATATGTCATCTGCTACGTTTCAACTGTTCTATGTCATATGTCACCTTTCAAATGTCATATTTCACCTTTTGACTCTTCATCATTTCTCTTCTGAAATGCCGTTGAAGTTCGAAAAACATGGAATGTCACTTATTGTTACTTTTCCGTAAGCATCGGGAGCGAGCATATCACAGGAATAATGCGTGGATCTGTCACAGTTGCCGCCGCTGTCATCTGTCACCACTCAACTATCATATGTCATCTGTCACATTTCAACCGTCAACTGAGTCGTGAATTCTTATTCGACAGAATCGTTTGATCCTCATGATATTTCATGTTGCTGACGCGATTTTCAGGTTCCCTGGTAAGAAACCGTGGGCCCTCACTTTCAGCTACGGTCGCGCCTTGCAGGCGTCGGTTTTGAGAGCCTGGGGCGCCAACGACGCCAACGTCAAGGCTGGGCAGGATGAGTTGCTCAAGCGCGCCAAGGTCAGTGTCATTTCGTTTAATGCTTTTATTTGATTTGAGAACTTTATTCGAATGGTGCAACAAAGAAAATTGTGGGTATCTAGAATAATAGATAGGAGACAAAAAACTATCCGTGTATGGTCTATTATCATTAACTAATATTAATTCTTTCATTGTTCAAATTCTTCGGTTTTTCCTTCAATTTTCCATTTGAACAGAATTAACGCTAAATGATTTTCTTCTGTCATGGTTTCTTTGTTGTTTTTCCTTATATCACCACAAACATTGATTAGTGTTATCCGAGATGGATAAGACACTATAGCAGACTATACAGGCTGGAAGCAAAAAAACTCATTTTAGGAAAAATCAATACTATGCTTGAAACTATGATATTCAGAAATAGACTTGTTGATATTCATTTTTCATATTACACTACTCAACAACAACTCGAGACGTTTTTTGGCTTGGTGCAAAAACCAGTGGAGTTATTTCAAAAAAGAAAAATCAAGATTCGAAAGAAACTATTAGAGGAAAAAAAAATGTTTCATTATCTTGTTTTTCAGATTGAAATGGTAAGCTCAGTGACTAATATTTATTTGATGGAAAGCAATTAGGTGTTTCAGAAATAATATTCAAGTTTAAAAAGTCGGTTTCTCATACCAAAGAAATATTGAAAATTATCGGAGATAACCGTTTTGGAAATATTATCATAATTTTGACAAATTTCATCAGATAAAAGACAAAGACGTAGAAGGAAGCATTCGAACTTGGAAAAAAAAAAGGATAATCTGATACCAGGCGTTTCTGTCTGATCATTCACATTTCCATTTAGAATTAATTGAATTGTGATTATAGGTCCAATAGAATGAACGAAATGAGAATATTCTTGTCTGATTCGTTTTTGTATTGTTTTCAGGCAAATAGCGAGGCATCTCAGGGCAAGTACGTGGCGGGCAGCGTGGCGGGAAAGGCGGGCGAGGCGGGCCTGTTCGTGAAGAATCACGCCTACTAGGAGGATCTGCCAGTCGTTTGATTTTCACAAATATAAATTGTTAGTGGTCTCTTTCCGGGGACGCAGAATTTCGATCAATGTTGGGCTAAATTCCAGAGGATGGTTTTTTTTTGTATATATTTATTATTTTTATGGATTATCACACATATTTTATTCATTGTCTTCATTATTATTGAATGTATCGCAGGAAATTTGAGGTTATATATACACAACTTGTTGTTTCAGATTGATTTCCATAGGATTTTTGTTGTCATAAAATTTTGGAGTAATATAATATATGTTCATTACGACTCTTCAATTAGATTGAGTTCGAAAAATACCAGGAACAACGTCCTAGGCACTCCCTAAGTGGAGACGAAAAGAAGATATGACGTAGTAACGATTTTCAATTCCAATTTTTGGCTGATTCCTATTATTACCTCGAAGTATTACGGATAGGCCCATTTGACTTGAGATTGATAGTCGGTGTGTCAAAAACACTCTGTATAAGTCATCAGCCCATTCTATACCCAGAAAGTTCCTTTCCTTCACACTAATCAGTCGGATATTCATGAAAATGAATATAGTTTAGCGCCATCTAGTAGTTTAAGGTTCTGAACCAGAATGCGCCTTACAGAAAACTGCAACAAATGTATTGAAAGTTTCAGGTTTTGCCTCATAGAAGGCGCTTATGTGTTTGACCAGATTTGCCAACCTAGTAATATGCAGTTTCGCCAACACACTCATTACAGATATCTGTAACGAACATATCAACTCGATGTCCCAGGCTTTCACTTGAATACTTGACTACTAGACGGCGCTGCTGAACATTATTTTCCACAAACTATTAACTTGCAAATTATTGACTTGATCCTCTATATTGCAACGTCGTCTGAAAAATGTTTTTGGACCCAAAAGTCGACTGCATCCTAAAATGACGTGTTGATAACTCGAAAACGATCGAAAATACTGCTGAATCGAGTCGATACGCGCATTCTGTACACGAATTTGAACGTTTTCAGTCATTTTCGACGATTTTGGAGCTCGATTTATTTTTCCGAAAAATGCTCATATTTCGGAAACTATAAGAAATACCGCCCTTTTGACTTCAGATTCGGACTCAGCACATCGGAAACACCCTGTGCGCAAGATTTCATCCCATTCCGACGCCTGAAAATTTTTGAAAAAAGTTCAAAGGGGTTAGCCTTGCTAATTTTTCCGACCCAAAATTCAACTTTGTCGTAGAGGCCTCAAATTCAGTATTTAGAGCCTTTAGGGCATTGCCTAGTGGGGAATAGAAGCACAGCTCTCTACTCCTAAAGATAAAAAAGTAGCAATTTTTGACCCCACTTCGGGCTGAATTTTTTTCACGTCTTGATATCTCGAAAACGATCGGAAATACTGCAAAATCGAGTCGATACGCGCATTCTGCACACGAATTTGAACGTTTTCTGTCATTTTCGACGATTTTGGAGCTCGATTTATTTTCTCGAAAAATGCTCATATCTCGGAAACTATTAGAAATACGGCCCTTTTGACTTCAGATTCGATCTCAGCACATCGGAAACACCCTGTGCGCAAGATTTCATCCCATTCCGACGCCTGAAAATTTTTGAAAAAAGTTCAAAGGGGTTAGCCTTGCTAATTTTTCAGACCCAAAATCCGACTTTGTCGTAGAGGCCTCAAATTCAGTATTTAGAGCCCTTAGGGCATTGCCTAGTGGGGAATAGAAGCACAGCTCTCTACTCCTAAAGATAAAAAAGTAGCAATTTTTGACCCCACTTCGGGCTGAATTTTTTTCACGTCTTGATAACTGGAAAACGATCGCAAATACTGCGAAATCGAGTCGATACGTGCATTCTGCACACGAATTTGAAGGTTTCCAGTCATTTTCGACGATTTTGGAGCTCGATTTATTTTTCCGAAAAATGCTCATTTCTCGGAAACTATTAGAAATACGGCCCTTTTAACTTCAGATTCGATCTCAGCACATCGAAAACACCCAGTGTGCAAGATTTAAGCCCATTCGGACGCCTGAAAATTTTTGAAAAAAGTTCAAAGGGGTTAGCCTTGCTAATTTTTCAGACCCAAAATCCGACTTTGTCGTAGAGGCCTCAAATTCAGTATTTAGAGCCCTTAGGGCATTGCCTAGTGGGGAATAGAAGCACAGCTCTCTACTCCCAAAGATAAAAAAGTAGCAATTTTTGACCCCACTTCGGGCTGAATTTTTTTCACGTCTTAATAACTCGAAAACGATCGAAAATACTGCGAAATCGAGTCGATACGCGCATTCTGCACACGAATTTGAACGTTTCGACTCATTTTTGACGATTTTGGAGCTCGATTTTTTTTCCGAAAAATGCTCATATCTCGGAAACTATTAGAAATACGGCCCTTTTGACTTCAGATTCGGACTCAGCACATCGGAAACACCCTGTGTGCAAGATTTCAGCCCATTCCGACGCCTGAAAATTTTTGAAAAAAGTTCAAAGGGGTTAGCCTTGCTAATTTCTCAGACCCAAAATTCGACTTTGTCGTAGAGGCCTCAAATTCGGTATTTAGAGCCCTTAGGGCATTGCCTTGTGGGGAATAGAAGCACAGCTCTCTACTCCCAAAGATAAAGAAGTAGCAATTTTTGACCCCACTTCGGGCTGAATTTTTTTCACCTCTTGATAACTCGAAAATGATCGAAAATTCTGCGAAATCGAGTCGATACGCGCATTCTGCACACGAATTTGAACGTTTCGACTCATTTTTGACGATTTTGGAGCTCGATTTTTTTTTCCGAAAAATGCTCATATCTCGGAAACTATTAGAAATACGGCCCTTTTGACTTCAGATTCGGACTCAGCACATTGAAAACACTGTGTGTGCAAGATTTCAGCCTATTCTGACGCCTGAAAATTTTTGAAAAAAGTTCAAAGGGGTTAGCCTTGCTAATTTTTCCGACCCAAAATTCGACTTTGTCGTAGAGGCCTCAAATTCGGTATTTAGAGCCCTTAGGGCATTGCCTAGTGGGGAATAGAAGCACAGCTCTATACTCCCAAAGATAAAGAAGTAGCAATTTTTGACCCCACTTCGGGCTGAATTTTTTTCACCTCTTGATAACTCGAAAATGATCGAAAATTCTGCGAAATCGAGTCGATACGCGCATTCTGCACACGAATTTGAACGTTTCGACTCATTTCTGACGATTTTGGAGCTCGATTTTTTTTTCCGAAAAATGCTCATATCTCGGAAACTATTAGAAATACGGCCCTTTTGACTTCAGATTCGGACTCAGCACATTGAAAACACTGTGTGTGCAAGATTTCAGCCTATTTTGACGCCTGAAAATTTTTGAAAAAAGTTCAAAGGGGTTAGCCTTGCTAATTTTTCCGACCCAAAATTCGACTTTGTCGTAGAGGCCTCAAATTCGGTATTTAGAGCCCTTAGGGCATTGCCTAGTGGGGAATAGAAGCACAGCTCTATACTCCCAAAGATAAAGAAGTAGCAATTTTTGACCCCACTTCGGGCTGAATTTTTTTCACCTCTTGATAACTCGAAAATGATCGAAAATTCTGCGAAATCGAGTCGATACGCGCATTCTGCACACGAATTTGAACGTTTCGACTCATTTTTGACGATTTTGGAGCTCGATTTTTTTTTCCGAAAAATGCTCATATCTCGGAAACTATTAGAAATACGGCCCTTTTGACTTCAGATTCGGACTCAGCACATCAGAAACACTCTGTGTGCAAGATTTCATCCCATTCTGACGCCTGAAAATTTTTGAAAAAAGTTCAAAGGGGTTAGCCTTGCTAATTTTTCCGACCCAAAATTCAACTTTGTCGTAGAGGCCTCAAATTCAGTATTTAGAGCCCTTAGGGCATTGCCTAGTGGGGAATAGAAGCACAGCTCTCTACTCCCAAAGATAAAGAAGTAGCAATTTTTGACCCCACTTCGGGCTGAATTTTTTTCACATCTTGATAACTCGAAAATGATCGAAAATACTGCGAAATCGAGTCGATACGCGCATTCTGCATACGAATAAGGACGTATTGAATGGAAGAAATAAAAGTCGAGCATTGAATTATTTATTTTATTATTAGGTACATTACAATATAACATATATGTTGTTGCTATAGTATTCATACACCATACGCATGTAAATCATTAACAATAAAAAAATTACAATTCTAGACTACGGAAATATCGCATGTCGCTTTCAGAAAAGGTATAGATAAGAAATCCAGCCCTCCGAAACGCACGCGACACGCAAAAAGTAAAACTTGCGGCATATTATTGAAAAAAGTACTTTTTTTTTTGTTTCAAGAATGAAATCCGTGCCTGTATTATCAATCATCATAAGGCCGGGAAAAACCTGACATATCAGCATGAAAGAGAAACGAAATGAATGCTACATCGAATGCGCGCGCGACAAGTCTCAAAAAAGTGAAATAATAGCGAGAAGTACCAACGGATTTTCATTTATTTGTGACATTACCTATATATCGATATAAAACCATTCGCACGGGACGCAGAGACGCGTCCACGTCGGCCCAGAAAACTACCACCTACGAACACCTCATGTCCCGGGCCGGGTCGGGTCGGATGTCAGGCAGGCCGAACAACTTTGAGCCCTTGAAATTTCGATCGAAAATAAATTGTTCGCGCCCGACCGAAAATGCGACGCTCGCTTGAAAACCCCCATCTCTGCGCCTCCCACTCACACCCTGTATTCTAGCAGACACGCACGCAAGCGCCCAATAAATAATAAAACAAAAAATTTACACTTACTTTATAACAGCAATTTAACCCGCGATACACGACGAGAATTTTTTCATAAAAAAGTTGTTTGACGAAATATCACGGGGTACATCGCTCTCTTTCTCTCTCTCTCTGTACGAATTGTGCATTGAAAGAAACTTCAAGTGAATTAGGTTTACCTAGATGTTTAAGAACAAAAACAAGTTCGCTCCACTCGCATTCAAGCTCAAGCCATTTTATCCAAATACACGGTGGGTGTACCAAACTCTATTTGCAATCGATAATTTCCAACCTAAAAGTACGATTCGCAACGTGAAATCGATGGAATTTCTTCTCATCAAATAAAAATCCATCCCATCGAGTTTTCAAATCGGTATTTCGAAAGTTTCACCTAGTTTACGTCTCACAATATATCACAAAATCGGAGCAATTAAAATCCAAAAAAAAAAAAACTCGAAGAAAGCCAATGTCGTTTTCCAGCGATTTTGGTACACCCTGTACGCATGTAAGATCTCATCAAATGAAAGGAAACAAGGAACATTTTGAATGACAACAAAACAAAAAACAATATTTACACTGTTACGGTAAAAACGCGGTCATAAAAAACAAAATTGGGATGGGAGTTGGGAGGTGGAGGAGGGGAGCGTTGAGGGGTGGGAGGGTGAGGAGAAAGGGTGTTATCAAAAATGGAACACTGTTCTTATACAGCACAGCATTTTAGAGGCAGTATCTCCAACAATTTGATTCTTAATCTGCCTGTCTGTCGCAAACTCAAGGGGAACGTCAACGTATTCTATTTTTGTTGCAAAGTTTGGAGTCGAGAGAACATTTTTTTTTTTTTTATGGCTATGGCACACTTTTTATTTATTTGGTTAGAAAATCGAGTGTCCTGGAAACGAAATTCCGTAGATACGAAAAAAAAAACGATTTCAGATGGCTCGAAATGAAAAATTGAAATGTCAAAGAACTAGTTTATACGAATCTGTTCTCAAATTGGGACTCGTTTTGCTTCATTCATTCCAAACAAAAAGTTGTCTGGATTCAATGACCAACGAAAGAAATGAAAACTAATCTTCGGACAATCCTTGAAATCAACACTTGGAAAACCTTTTTGAATTTTAACATCATCAATTTTGTCACTTATTCATCACATCCTTTATATTTCGAATTCAACGATCCTAGTTTGAATAGTAAAAATATACTGGGAACCTAAAAGAACCCTCATCTAGAGGTTCATAGAAAAAAACAAAAACAATTCCATTTAAATGTAGGTGGCTAGTCCATCCTGTATAATTTCCTCGAAGATAATGATCAGAAGATATATTGATTGAATAACTGTATTAAAGAAATGCCACCTATCATTGCTAGAAAAAGTATAATTCAAATTTTCAGAGTTTAGGTTTTTACTAATTGAAATCAGAAATCATATACAGGATTCTTAGCAAACAATTTTATGTCCCTTCTAATGCGCAACTTTCAACCATTCGACCGAATTTGCTTGTGTTGGTTGTTGAAAATATTCTTAAATTCCAAAATATAGCCCTGTTCACACTTTACAAGGACCTACATTTCATTTTCATCAGTGTTTTTGTCTCAATTATAATATTTTCGATCCCAATTTGTATTCATAATGATGCCTATTATTACAAACGAAGATGAAATTCGCGAACTGAGCAGGAGGATCATTGATATTAGGCGCGAGTTGAATACTAAACTTCATCTACAACTATATGAAACTGCGTCGCAATTATTATTCAACAATTGTAGACGAAGAAATTCGTTTGGTTTTTTTTTCTTGAAATAACGGAATTTCGCTTCCAGCCCCTCTAAGACTAGTCATCGCCATAATAATAATAATAACAATGTTTTTCTCCCTTTTTTTTTCCTGGCAGATTAACACACACTCACACACTTTGCCAAAACCAACGAAGAAAACGCGTCCACCTGGCGGCGCCTAGCGGAACTATCTTGGTCATAGGTTTGTACTCGTAACTAACCGAAACACGCAATCGACCCGCACCACAACGATATCGGAACGATATACAGTGTGTGTAGAAAAGTGCGCACCCAGTATTTATTTTTTGTCGATTTTTCGGAATATTTTATTCTTGATCAAAGTTGCGGCATAGCGGAAAACTTCTATAAGTATCATCGAATTTCCGAATTTCTGAACTGTATACAGGGGAGAACGTGAAATAGGATTTTGAACAAGAGTAAAGTACCAATATTTTCGACATTATCGAAAAACTTTATGCAGATTTAGTGTAATTTTTCGTTTTTCGCTGTATATTGTTTGGAATTTAGAAATCCGATGAAACAAAGGGAATTTTTTCGCAATGCACCAACTTTCCTCAAGAATAAAATTTTCTGAGAAATCAACATCAAAAAAGTTATACACATGCTGCTAACTTTCTAACACTCACTGTACAATGTTTGAAAAGTGGAAAGAGTAATGACGATCTATAAAATTTACAATTCCGGTATGAAACCCAAAACGAGTGATCAAAGTAAATTCCCAATTTCTTTAGCAAATCTTTAAACTGGAAAAAATTATGACAATTTTGATCTTGTTTTTCTTCTGTTTCTTATTTTGAAATGTTCTTCAAACATTCCAGAATTCCTTCCACTATGTAAAAAGGAAATTGTTTTCTAGACATATTCATGGGAACATTCATAAATATACACATATTTACGTAATATAAATTTGAATCGATTTTCTGTCGATGCAATCAGATTTCATTACTCTCTATACTTTCCAAACAGGCTAGTTTAGGGTGATGGGGATGTGTGATGATGGGGGAAGGTAAAAATGCTCTATTTCGAATAAATGCACACTAGTCGATGATGGCGGAGGTGGAAAGGGGGATTAGGGCGTTGTGATGCGGGTGAGAGATATGACAGATTTGGCTTTGCTTGCTCAATCCCCTTAATTCCAGATGCGTAGGAAACTGTCCCAAGATCCTGTGCCCACCGCCATTCCGTTTTCGGTGACTCCTAGACAACTCACTCGGTTATCGTGGCCAGCCAAAATACCTAAAAAAGAAAAAAAAAACTTACAACATGTCTTCATCTCAACTTTTGATTTACTATCTACTGACTAACAAATGAAATACAGGAATTCACAATTCATGTATTCGTTTTATTTGAATGTCAGTAGATAATAAATCAAAACCCGTTTTGACGAATAATGAACAGTTTCGACATGAAGTTGAAAAATGTTGATTTTTCACATCCTCTTTAATTATTTATTAATTCTTTAATTAATTATGATACGCCACGCCTTTTTGAGTCAACCTGTATAACGCAACATAATTTAGAAATGTGCTGCTCATGAGCCTAGACCATCTCTGAAGTTTTTATTCACCTATCTCAAACAGTGAAGCAGTCATCTCACTTTCCCACATCATTGGTCCACCCTGTATAATTTTTTTATATGTTTACTCAAATCAAGATTAGTTTTTGGTCGTGGTCGTGATATCTTTTGTATAAATAAATGAAGCAGAGAACAGAAAGTTCTCCTGTCAACTGTCTGGACATCCGACAACTGACACGAGACCATACTCAATCCTTGGTTTTCTTTCATAAAATCATTGCAAATGAATGTCTTGCATATTCAACTAATGAAATTCAGTACCGCACCGATGTTCATAATTTGAATTTGAAATTTAAGGGTCTCATCTCATCACCTCCTCGAAGAACAATATTTTTTTGTAGATGTTATTCTTATAATGTATATCTATTCTACGCAACCAATTGTCGATGTCTTTGAAATCCGTCAAAATTGAAGAAACAACTGCTGAAAGTTTCTTAAATCTGATAAATAAATATATAAAGTTGTCTAATTCACTTCCTTTTTTTTTAGTATCATGTCATTTAATACATAGATGAATAAGTTTGTTATTTGTTTTAGATTTTTATTTCATTTTTTAGTAAGCGAGCGCATATAGTTTATTTTTTCTCAGTAAAGAATTTGAAGGGGCTGAAATTGTTTTTATACAAAAACGTTATTCGACCGTGTGTGCAAAATAAACAATATATTATTATTACATTATCCAATTCAATTAAATTCAAAAATGCTTTATTGCCACTTGTTGACAAAGCTGATTATATAATATACAATATACAGACAAAAATATACAGGGTGTTCCGGTGATCATGTTACAAACTTCTAGGGTAGATAAAACACACGAAAATAAGAAAAAAAGTTCATGTGAACATGGGTCCGGAAACGCTTCTTCAGGGAGCTAGGGCCCTTCGAAGATGACCTCCAAAAACTACTTTTCGTTTTATAGCTTCGGTACTACTGCAGCTATCGCAACCAATTTTGGAACATGAAATCTAGTTCGTAGGTTCATCAATTTGAGCCTTCCAGATTTTGTCACCTTCAACCAGGGGCGTACAAACCAAGGGGGTATTTGGGTAAATTTGACCCTACTCCTCTTAGGCTTTAATTTCTTACCATTTTTATATCTGATTATGATTCTCCAATGCCTTTAACATAAAAAAGGTACTCCTTTAAAAATCGCTATCTGTCATCGTTTCCTCCGAAAATGGCTAAATCCAATCAATAATAAATTATTGGTCTTAAACCAATTATTACGTTGAAATATGAAAATGAGGTTCAGTCAAGATAGTGAGCATTATTAGTCAAATCTTCTTCTTTAATGAAAATAAATCAGATTAGAGAAATTTATTGCCTTTTCGAAATTGGAGGTATAAAAAGTAAAAGGGAATGTATACAAAATATTTCATCTTCGAAGGGCCCTAGCTCCCTGAAGAAGCGTTTCCGGACCCATGTTCACATGAACTTTTTTTCTTAGTTTCGTGTGTTTTATCTACCCTAGAAGTTTGTAACATGATCACCGGAACACCCTGTATATAAAAACAATATTGCAAAAAAATCAATGGAAGCTTGAATAAAGCCATAGTCAAGAATGTAAAACTAGTAGTGGAATACTTTATTGTCCAAGAATAAATTTTTAGTGATAGAGTGTCATAATTAATCATCAAATGAATAAAAGTACAAATGTAAAAAGTATAAAAGTGGAAGAATTAAAACTAGTCGAGAAGAATGATCTTATAACGTATCGTTAAAAAACTCATCCAAAGTGTAGTTTGACACTTTTCCTGATTTTTCTTTCTGTTTTTCAGTTTTTAATGGGATTTTCTCTCCTCGTTTCTAAAAAATCGAGTAGAAAGTATCAAAAATTATTTCAATATATTTGTATTGAGGACAGATTTTGTAATCTGCCCCAAAATGTCAGTGTGCTTGAAATTAAACCTTTAGATACCTAAAAGAGAAATTCTCTATTGGTCAGTGACACCTTGTTCTTGAAAAAATTTGGAAATACAAATATATTCAATGAGTAGAGCTTTTATTCTTATTCTGTATTTCCAAATTCTTCAAAAACAAGGTGTCACTGACCAATGGAGAATTTCTCTTTTAGGTATCTGAAGGTTTAATTTCAAGTACAGTGACATTTTGGGGCAGATCACAAAATCTGTACTTATTACAAATATATTGCAATAATTTTTAATAACTTCTATTCTATTTTTTTTAGAAACGAGGAGAGAAAATCCCATTAAAAGCTGGAAAAATGAATATACCACCTCCTCGAAGAACTTACAGACAGTATTTTCTTTCTGTATTTAGATTTTTGATATCGTGAGGTAGATGATTGAAAACTTTTTCTGAGTTATAAATCAGAGAATTTTCAACTTGTGTGATGTTGGGCTTATAATATAATATTCACGGTCGTGAAACTCAACAGACTTACTCAAATAAACTCAACTAAAACACTCACCGGCCCTCTCCGTCTTCATCGAGTCCCACACGTTGCAATTGAAATCGTCGTAGCCGGCCAGCAGCAGCCTGCCCGACTTGCTGAACGCGACGCTGGTGATGCCGCAGATGATGTTGTCGTGGCTGTACATCGCGAGCTCCTGGTCGGCGCGGATGTCGAACAGCCGACAGGTGGCGTCGTCGCTGCCAGTCGCGAACGCGCACCCGTTCGGGAAGAACGTCACCGCGTTGATGTCCGACTCGTGGCCGGGGAACGTCTGTTTGCACAGCCCGTCGCGGATGTCCCACAGCTTGGCGCTGGCGTCGCACGCGCCTGCGCATCGAACATCGGTCACCATTTATTACGTTTCGGGTGCGTGATGCACAGTCGCGTTTGCAGATCAATGCATGGATAATAGTAATGGATAATTGATGAGGAAATATTCAGAATTACATAGACTTATTATCCTGAGGAGACGGAACTATTTACATTCAAAGAAGATCAGACATTGCCAATATCTGGTCCACTGTAGGATACTAGTGTGACCGATTGGAATGTGTCGTTGCCATATTTCCAGTTTGAGAACGAGATTCGCAATAATTATTGACACGTTCATATCATTTTTTCATTGTGTTGCAAGTAATACAGTCTCAATGGAACATTTTTCTGAACGGTATTTTTATACATAATGAAAACCTGAAATGTACACGTTGGAATTACCGAATATTCATTTTGTGAACTATCACATTGTAGCACCATAGGATTTGTTACCCGCAAAGCGACATCGGCGCGTCCAGGCCACGCCTATTGTATGAATGATTTTTACTACGAAACTACGATCTGCCCATTTCTCGTTGCGGTGTTGTAGACGAGTGATCTTGTGTTTTGAAGTGTTGTTTTTAGTGACTTTGAATAGATATTGTGGAATTCAGAGTGAATTGTTGGACAATATGGTCCGTCACTGCCGAGTGTGCAAAAAACTTGACATTTCCAGCCCTGATGTTTCTTTTCACAAGTAAGTTGGAATACCTAACCTCCAAATTTGTTTGTTATTCCAGTGGCGTGAATATATGATGATTAGGTACTGTTTATTCATGATTGTTAATGATTTAGGTAGTGTTCATGTTTTCATGGCATAGACTTTCTTGTTCATTGCATCAAAAATTCTAAGCAACTTAGTATACCTATTTCTGTATTACTTCAGGTTTCCCGCTGATAGTGAAGAAAGAAAAATTTGGGCATCTCTTCTTGGCTGGCAGGAGAATCGTCTGAGCAAATATCTTCATGTATATTCTGATCATTTCGATTCAAGTGATGTCATAACAAAGAAAAGTGGTACCAAATACTTATTGAGGCCAGATGCAAATCCAACACCTTTTTTCCAGTAATGAATCGAAATGTGTCATCATTATCCGAATAAATTTGTTGTATTATATGAATATTAAAAGTGTGAAAGCTGTGTTTCTTGTTTTTATCAAAACAGAAAAATTTATTGTGTACAAATTATAAGGAAATTCAATTTTATACAACTGTCTGAATGCATAGATATTGCACTTGTTTCAGTTGAACATAATATCGGGAATTAAAGGTACTGACAATAATCTGGTTATATATTTTCAATGATGTATCATTTTTCAGAATGTTGATTGACATATACAGAGAGAAATTACATGTTTTCATTGACAGTACATTCGTAGCTTGTTCATAATCAAAAGGAATTTGTTTGTCTTCCTAACTAACAAACACGACGCTTCGACTCCGTACAGAACAATATTCAGTAATATAGTTATAGATAAAATATATTTCCAAGTCATGGAACCATTAGGACGGTACGCCACTGGCTGAAATCAGGGAAACAAGACACATAAACATAACAGCGTTGCCAACAAGTTGGTGAAGACAAAGAGGTTCGATCGGTAGTCTTTCTCATACTTGTGCAGTTCATTTTCAATCATTGCTTCAAAACAAAAGCAGTTTTATGAATGAGATGTTCCGTCTCCTCAGGATAATAAGTCTATGCAGAATTACAACCCCGTGCCCTATGCCAAGGCGGGACACGATTACCTGCGAAGATATGAAATGAAAACGAAACAACGTATGCATTTTACTGAGTCATCAAAGAATTGACACTAAAATGAATGATTCTTTATGTAATGTTCGATATGTAAAGAAAACACATTACTTAGATAAGCACTTCTTAGATAAATATCTTTCCAACTACAAAATGAGAAATAGTGATGAAAGGGAATGCACTAGCCGATTATTTTCATAAACGTGGTTTCTCGAGAACTACTGCATTGAATTCCAATCAGAGAGACCAAAAGCACAACTCATGGAGGACTGATCTGACACGGTAAGGTAACTCATGGCATGGTAAGTATAACAAGAACACGGACAGGACAGTAATAATCCGCTCAAACGAAGAAAGTTTGGGCCGATAAAATTGCAACATACTCACAAGCACCGGGCTACCTCCTAAAAAGCCCCAGACGGACACACTCACACGACATCACTCGGCCTACTAGTGGAGCCTCTGGGAAACCAGGAAGCAACACGAAAAGCCGCAGCGGGACCACAAACATAGACAACTACTGCTTCACAGTTGTTGCTAGTTCCAAAACCATTCGCCCCACATGAAGACAAGACGCTCTAAAAGCCCCTCAGGCTGAGCGCACCAGCAGCAGAAAGCGCGACAGTAAAGGTCGAAAAGCTCTGCTCTCACTTTCATGTTCACCTGTCATGATGGTGGACAATGAGAATGACGTGAGGACCACTCCAGGAGGAGTGGGGGAGGATGGCAAGTCCATGAGGGATCTTATCCAGCTCGATGGATGGGACTCACACTAGGGAAAGAAACCGAGGGGAATTCCAAAAACAAGGAAGCGTTTGAGATTCTAGTGTTGGAGCTCACCCCTCCGAGTGGTTTCAAGTGAAAAAGTTGAAAACATGCGCAAAATATTTTCCCCTCGGAATGAAAATCGACCGGTTCGAGCGTTCTGAAAACGATTACTATGTCATATCGGCCTTGTTTCGTTTTCATTTGTCCACCCAGTATATCCGCGCACTAGTTTTTCGACATTTCTGAAAAAAATGTTTTCCAACTGAGTAGTATCATATTTTTCTTGGTCTAAAGTGAATTATTTTAATTTTCATAATTCATAATAAGATTCTTCGAACATTGCACTTGAAATATAAGAGCGTTTCATTGGTAGATTCTGGAAAATTTAAAAAATTGTAATGGCTAACTACGTCACAAAGTTGGTCATTCGTTTACCGAATAGCTAGTTGATATCGCTAATACATCCTGTATATTATTGCACCTCGATTATCCACCTGTAACACCCTGTATAGGAATTGATCTAGTTCTTTTTGTTGTTTCAGTTCTTTCCACATTTTCTCAAGACTATGATGAAGACGACTATGAGGATGAGGAAGAGATCGAAGACGATTTATCCAACACCAATTCAACTACAAATGGTAAACTATCTTTTTATGATTAACTGTCAGCAGCCCTGAATCACCCTGTAGGTTCCGATTCGATATTTTGTCATTCAGAAGAAATCATCAGAGATGCGTTGAAAAACAGAAAATTTGAAAAAAGGAAACAAAATTTCACATTCTGTATGAGATGAGGCGAAAATTACAAAAACTGTTTCAAGACATTGACTGAAAGATTTGAAAAAGCTGATGCACAAAAAGTACAAGAAATCCTTGAGGAATATGAGGGACCATCCAAACATTTTCTTTTTTCTAATCCATTTTTTTGAACATCTATCATGAATCGGTAGAATTTGATTTGAATTTCGAGCAGAAAAGGATACTTCAATCCGATTGAAAATCGTCGAAATAATAATTCGACTCGATGAGGCATATGGCTTACCGGAGACGAAGGTGCGCATGTCGGGCGCCAGCGACAGGGACATGACGTCGCCGGTGTGCCCCAGAAAGGATTTCGTCTGCTGGCCCGTCTCGATGTCCCACAGCGCGCAACTCATGTCGCCCGAGCTGGTCACGATTTGGTTGTCGTCCAAGAAGCGGCAGCAGGACAGGTAGCCCGTGTGCCCGGGCAACTCTCTGCTCACCTGAACGCAAATCATCCATCGTCAATGTCACCGACATTAATGTATTTCAATTTTCTACGACCTACTGATTCATTGAATTTTGGGTTTGGGTGTGAATCCTCGGGTGATTTCGAGATTTCAACGTATGACCTGAACCTCTTATGAAACTGCGTCGCAATTATTATTCAACAATTGTAGATGAAGAAATTCGTTTGTTTTTTTTTTTCTTGAAATAACGGAATTTCGCTTCCAGCCCCTCTAAGACTAGTCATCGCCATAATAATAATAATAACAATGTTTTTTCTCGCTTTTTTTTTCCTGGCAGATTAACACACACTCACACACTTTGCCAAAACCAACGAAGAAAACGCGTCCACCTGGCGGCGCCTAGCGGAACTATCTTGGTCATAGGTTTGTACTCGTAACTAACCGAAACACGCAATCGACCCGCACCACAACGATATCGGAACGATATACAATGTGTGTAGAAAAGTGCGCACCCAGCATTTATTTTTTGTCGATTTTTCGGAAAATTTTATTCTTGATCAAAGTTGCGGCATAGCGGAAAACTTCTATAAGTATCATCGAATTTCCGAATTTCTGAACTGTATACAGGGGAGAACGTGAAATTGAATGAATTTGGTTTCATTCATTGTTTTTGATTTCTTCTATTTTTGCAGATTTAGTGTAATTTTTCGTTTTTCGCTGTATAATGTTTGGAATTTAGAAATCCGATGCTACAAAGGGAATTTTTTTGCAATGCACCAAGTTTCCTCTGGAATAAAATTTTCTGAAAAATCAAATCATCAATGAGACCGACCGTAATTATTCCAATTGCCTACGACCTGTGGATTCAGAGAAACCTAGAGATTCGTTGAATTTGGTTTGAGTGTGAATCCTCGGGCGATATCAAGAAAAAAAGCTTTCATCAATGTATGACCTAAACCTCTTAGTTTTCTATCTTTTGAGGCATAAAAATTTTTTATCACTCTCAGATATATTTATAAAATTTTGTACACACCTTTTCACCATTAAGGAGCATTTTTGGACGTGAAAGATTTTTTCTTAAATTTCCATCAATGACGCCCGTACGGGGATCGAATATTACAAAGAATTATTTGATTTTCTACAAGAATTTCAATGTGGTTTACTGCCAGTGTTTCTAAGGGAATGAAATTCAATCACCGGGTTATAAATCTGGATAATTTGAAGCCTACTCGATTTTTTTCTTTGAAAAATCATGAAAGTATGGTATTGTAAAAGATATATCAAATTATCATGATATTAGGACCATTATTTTAGTTTATGGAGCTAAAGTAGCTATTTTGAAACATTTGACAGATTTGACATATGATAATTAAAACCATAAGGTACAATGTTGAATCAGCATATTATGTAAAATAATTGATTTTCTTCTGAAGAGAATAAATCTCCTAGTCATTTCATACAATCACTCATATTTCTATATTCTGACAACACAAAAGGAAATCCTATAATGTTCGGGAACATCTTGTTAGCAATCGGTGGAATTTTGGGAGCAAAGAAAAGTATTGGAATTCTTCTTGAAAGTCTGGAGGTCGTAAGTATGTAATCTCGATGTATTCAAGTACCGCTTCTCATAAATTGTGATTTTTATTTGTATTATTTAGCAATATTTTCTATTACTACTGCATCTAAATCTATAAATAGCTACTTATAAATATATGGCGCCCTGCAAAGTCAAGTTTCATTTTGTCATTTCAATGTGAAGTTGTAGAAAAAGTTTACTCATCAAATAAAAGTATATTTGTTGAAGTGAAAGGTTTAAGGTTATTTATCATTTCTCATTACTAACTTGACGTTCATACCTCCCATTACGAAAAATATTATTATACAAAAGATAGAACTGGTATTACTACTACTGCTTACCCTGACATTGCCCTCGCGCGTTTTGAGGCTATAAATGGAGCAGATGTTGTCTAGACCTCCGCACGCTACAAAAGAGCCCGACGGAGCGTACGCGCAAGTCATAACCCACGAAGACCTAAGAGGGATGGCGTGGACCTGAAAAACAATGACAGATTTCAAACACAGTTTTCAACACACTGAATGGAACACCCATAATGTGACAGTTTTTCAACGAAGCGGCAGATTTATTGGTTTTCGGATATTATATACTGATGCGATATTTCTTTGATTAAAACAACAGCTAGAATAATGTGAAAGAATAAGAAGAAAATTTTCATAGGAACTGTGATCGAGTTATACTGCTAGTATGCGTCGAGATACTAGAAATCAATTGAAACTATGAATCCCAAATCATAATTCAGCATTTTGTGAACATGGAATCAGATACCAGAGTCATTTACCACTCTTTATGCAGATGATTCAACATTTCTGTTTAGTGATGAAGACCCAAACATTTTAAAGGTCAAAATTATGAATGCTCTATTGAAATTTTCTGCCTGGTCCAGAGATCAATCCTTGTTATTTAAACAACTAAAAATAATTTCATTTCATTTCATCCTCGCCGAAAAACTTTCTACCCTAACTTTGTTATATTGGTTAACAACTCAACATAGCAAAAACAGAAAATGTGAAATTTCTGGGAGTATTTTCCAATTCAGATTTGTCCTTTAAAAATCACTGTTCAAACTTATAAAAGTTGTTAAATTCTGAATGTCTTCAAATTATAAATTTAAGGAAAACACTCAATGTACATCATATTTGTTTACTTTATTTCAGTAAATTACAATCTAGGATTAGTTATGGGATTTGTATTTGGGGGAGCTTCCCTCATGCTAATAATGTTTTTTGTCACAGAAAAGAATTCTAAGGTGTATTTCAAATATCTCATTTGTAGACTCCTGTCGTCCCGTTTTTATCAACCTGAGAATTTTAACTGCGTATGGCGTTTATATATTGGATTCAATCACATCAGTTCATAGAAATAGGAATTGTTATTCGAGGAATAGTGATATTCATGCTCATAACACAAGATATAACTCAGACTTCTCTATACCCTACCAGCGTATAGAAATCTGTGAAAAATCAAATGTAGTAATGGGAATTAAACTTAATAACAGGCTTCCTCAATATCTTAAAAATACTGCCTCAATACATAAATTAAAAATGAAAATAAAGAACTATCTCATTGACATGTGTCCATATTCGGTTGAAGAATATTTCAAATACACATCGAATCATGTCTAAACTGCAACACACACTTTGCCTAATTTAATTATATATTTTTTAATTTTTTTATTGATGTACCTATGTGTTTCTAGTGATCTATAATATTTTCTTTATATTTACGTTGCTGCATTTGTCTAATTATGTTATATTAAGGTAATGTTCTAGCTTTAGCTAGACCTTTTAATTTGTTAATTTTTTGACCTGTCTCATGTCATTTGATATTGTGAGATCAATAAATTCTATCTATCTACCAAGCGATAAAAGCATACAATGTCGTCCCAAAAAGTATTAATTGCATTGATGATATAAAACGATTCAGAATTTCTACAATAGAATATTTCAAAGAAAATACAAAGCAACAAAAGCATACACTTTCCTCTCAAGAAGTATTAAATGCATTGATAATATAAAACTATTCAGAATTTCTACAATAGAATATATGAAAGAAATTTTTTTATGATTTCTAGAGCTGGATTCGTAACATCGTTTATTGATGATTGCATAAATGTCTGTATCATCAATTTTGAATCTTTGCATCTTCTCTGAGATACAGGGTGTCGAATGTACAAAAATAGTTATGATTTATATTAATACTTCAGAACCCTTGTACAAAGAAAACTCAAACTTGGCACACTTTTCCAGATTAATCAAGGTAAATAACTTGGTAATGAATTACAGTTGATGGTGAATTTGTGTTGTTCAAATTCGATATTTTTTCCTTTAGCAATTCAACTCGAAATACTGTCAACCTACAATCACAAGTGAAAAATTATTCTAGCTGCTCTTAAAGTGGATGAATTCTTCCAGAACGACAAACAGATTGTCGAGAAGAGAGTAGAGATGCCCTAATAAAAAAAATCGCTGCAAACCGACGTTACCTTATTGGTGGTGTGACTATCCCAGACGATGAGCTTGCCGTCCTGCGAGGCCGAGACGAGGTTCCTCGAGTCCGAGCCCCAATGCATCGCGTAGATCTTGGCTAGGTGGCCGCGCAAAGTGCGCCTGGTGCGCATTTGCACCCGCCCGATCGGCTCCAAGCTGGCCGTGGCCTGCACCAGCGACGTGTCGCACGCCGCCTTGCGGGCGTCCTACACAACACAGAATTATATGATATTATACGGGGTGTCGCAGTCGCGGGAACTGCATCGAGCAGTATATAGGAAACTATGGGTAGGGAACGTTGTACGAAACACTGGTGGTGCTATTATGCCTATTTGCCTATCTAATTTCTTCAACGAAAACTCTAACGTACAGCTAACTTGATAACAGCATTTCATTCGTTACAGCGGAAAATCACTCAAATTTCTGTTGTTAGATAGCGACACAAAAATGACAACAAAATCAGTATTATTGATAATTGCACAATCAGTGTAATAAAAATGTTGATTCAGAAGTAGTAATTTAGGTTACTCCTCAATTTCAGATCAAATTACATAATTACAATCTCAAAACGTCAACTATTTGTACAGAAATCTGTAAAAATGTCACCATCTTCTGGTGAGTTTCATAACTATTACTAAAATGGCATTAGCGTTTTTGACGAAACAAAACACGATCAGTGACTGCATCACTGTTTTGTACATCGCCGAGTAGGGCAAGATGCTGAAATTTCCCATTGCAACAGAAGTTGATATCAACTTGCTCATTCTGAATGGGTCACCCTATATATTATTTCAATTTCAGATTCTACGAAGAATTCTAGGCAAATTTCATGTACAATGTCCTATACCTAAGTCTAGCCGTTTTCGACATATTTTGAATTTAAAGTCAAAAATGACGTTTGCAGGCCTGAACATAACTATCAATTTCTCCCATACAAAACCTTCAATTATTCGATTGGCGTTGGTTTCCTCGTAGGATCTACTTTAGTGTACTGTGTTGATATTTACATCATTGAAAATGATTTTTGGAAAATATGTTGAAAGACTTTGTTTTCCACATGGACACCCCCATCAACATCATCATTCAACATTGAATTATAATAAATAGTTGCCATTTGTGGAGCTCGTTCAGCTTTACCATATTTTGCAACAGCGCACAAAATAACTGATCCAAAAAATAGTAGTGTAATGAAATGAAATACAATTTTTAGTTTTATTGGTCAATTTGTGTACTATAGGAAATGAATAAGAAATAAAAAATCATGTTGATCATTTACTTTCAACTAGGTAATAACACACCAACAAAATCACAAGGAATTTTCAGCAACTAGTCATTACTACTTTCTCCAACTATAATTGTGAATTATTATTTTTTTGTCCACAAAAATTAACATTCATAATGTATCAAGAATTCATGTATGAATAGGAAGAGTGATTTATTCAATAATTTTTCAGATTATTTTTATTGTTTCACATGCTACAACTTATCTCTGTGAATAAATTGCTTAGATCTTGAAAATACTTGAAATGATGAAGAAAAGATTTCTTATCTAATGAGATAACGCACTACTTGACAACTGTGATAGGTAAACACAGGAAACTGTTTTATTTCCAACAAAGAATAATAAACACAATTAATCATATTTTCAACAGGAAATATGAGCAAAACTAGATATTTTCTTGACCTTCTAGAAATATACTACACATTTATTTAATTTGAAATGAAAAATAATTACATAAAAGTCAATGGGTAAGAGTGCCGTGAAAGAATTGAAAGAAGAGAGTTGTAAGTCCTGGAAAAATATTTAATTTCATTTGCAAAACACTTTTGGCTATCAAGCCATCATCCTGTGATAGTCATCAAGTATTTAAAAAGAGCTCTCATTCATAGCCCATGAAATAATTACATTATATTATCATACATTCAACAAATAAAAAGTTCAAAAAGGACTTAACTTGTATAATTGAGATTTGTGAGAAATTTTGATCTAGCACATCAAGTTTAAATTATTGATCATGTGCAACTGAAAGCTCTAGATTTTTGTCACTAAATATTTCTCAATTTGCTAGAGTTATCAATTTTTCTGTATTTCCAAACAAAGAGCAGTTTGACCACAATTTAAATGGTTCATGTTTTGTTGACAACTCTGTGAAGTGAAATAAACTAATTGATTTCCTTGGAAATCCTTCAGGATTCCTTGTAAAAAGTTCAATGATGTAATTTCTGCTGTTTCTTGTATATCTGGAGGTGTACAAGATATTTCATTTTCATATTCTGCATCAGTGTATAACACTTATGGAACTGAACACAGAAGCTTGACCGACCACTTTACTTATACAATAGTGATGAAAAAATGTGTATGAAATGAAATAAAATCAATTATCTACTCACTCTGATAGCATTTTTAAGAGTTTCAGCTTCTTGCCTGAGAGAATCCAATTCGTTCATACTGCCCAGTACACACTATTATACTACCTAAAAAAAAAAACAGAACAATAAGATACAATCACTGAAGCAGATAACTAATTTCAAATTCATCAACAAACATTGATCAAGATAAGATGAATCCTGCCTGATACCAATATGATGTCCTTTTTTCCTTCTTTCACTTGTAAGAATTGATCTCATATAGAAATATTTCCTGACAATGCTAAAATGGAACTCTGACCCTTGAATACACAGAACTGAATAAGTATAATGTAGATATGATATACATACATAATTATTGGGTCAAATTAAATGGTTATGATGGGATCTGAAAGGGGACATTCCGAACGATATGAGCTCATCATTCATTAGCTCGACAAAATGAGACAACCTCTCAGATATTTTGAACTTCCCGCTTGTCTCCCGAAATCAAAATTTTGTTTTTGGACACACCTACAACCCAAAACACATGCCCATATTCCCATTACCCCACGTACCACCCCAATTACCCAAATATAAGAGTGAAACGAAAAGGTAGAAGCTTTTGAAGCCCTCGAAATAGGAGATGAAGCCATCAGAGATGAGCATTTCGCAGTATCGAAAATAATTTGACAGCCGCCATGACAGTCCTTGCACCTGCTGTAAACCCAATCGACGACATTTTCATATTTCCACCGTAGCTTTCCCGTCTATTCCAGATCGAGCCCCGGCCCATCATCCCCGAACTGACGGGTCACTTACTTTCCAAACCCTCGGAGCTCTCCTGAACCAATCAACCAATAAAATTATCCAATGGTGCACGGAAAATCACGACCACATCGGTTTACACATATAGAAAATGGATCGTCCACTGCTCACGGTCATTAAGAACGTAGTTGAGAACGTTTCATAAGTATCGAGGCATTACCTGGACACTCAGCACATGAAAATTTCTTATTTTTTCACTAGGGTTTTCACCGCGGAGTTCTTTGGGCGCGGTGGAGACGACCGGTACCCTTCCTTCCCTTCTCGCGTAACGATTATAGACTTGATTCGTGACGTCATTGCCGCCATACTGATATCTATCGGCCATCTGGCGTGAAAAAGCCGAAGGTCGCGAAGGAAATTGTAAAGTCGGCTTCGCACAGAAAACTGTTCGAATGATTACGCACTAAACGACAGTAGTCGCTCTTTCATTTCATTACAATTTTGAGGTTAGGAACACATAAATTCTGAAGAACCAATCTTTAAACCTATATTTTGATCAAACATGTCACTTTTCAACCGAGTATATCATGGAAAGTTGTTCCGTTGAAGCCCACATCACTTGTAGGTTTGTTAATGAAGGTAATATACATCCTGAAAATAAATAAATCACAATTTTCATAGAGAACAAGCCACCCATTCTCCTATTACCTGTCTGCACCGATGCCAATGGACTTGGTGATGCAATCGGTCAAAGCCTTGGAGTGTTTTTTGTTCTCTTCCACTCCGAGCGCTCCGATACTCATTAAGGTGGCTTGTGCGGCTGGGTCAGCAGTTGCCCCCCAAGACATATTCACCCCGCCGACCACCGTCGCACAACAATACTACGAAAAGAAAGGTTCGGATGGTGCTTTCACTCCAAAAAAAACTTACGCTCAACGGCTTCCCCAAGGACTTCGATAGTATTTGGCATAGTTTCGCAGCCAAGTCGGCTGGAATTCTTTCTTGGGGAACATTTGTTTCGAGGCGGAAATGTGGCATTGTTACGTACGAATCGACTGCTTTTTTGTTTTTTATTATCGTATATCATATGATCGAAGTTCAACAAGTGAATCTGAATAACCTAACCCCTAACCCTATTTTGAAAAATTCCTGGTGGCACGGTTCCACAAAAACAGCAATAACAAGGAACACAAATCTCCTCAAATTCCAGTGTAGATTCACAGAACATTCACACTGCTACTACGCTATAGGAAACAACTCAAAACTTTGTGTATTGTGTTCTATGTGCTGAGCTGTTCCACATTCATAGAATGCTCGACGGTTCTCTTGCCTTTATTTGCTGCATATAAAAGTAAAGATATTCCAGCGATGACAGGAAAGATGTTGATTAGATGGTGTGTGTATTCAGTGTTTACATTGATATTCAATTGATGAATATAAGTTTTCTGCTCATTTTGTACTCATATTGGATAATTCGATCAGTAAAAACTCATTTAGTTACTTTTATATAGTTACTAGTCTGAATCAGTGCTATCACCACCTTATAAACATCTCAGTGACATAAGTGAAACAGAAACTGTAGTACTGTGGATTTCTGACTTGACAAATACGTCATTCTTTCGTCCTTCATTCTGATTCTTGAGTCAGACGAAAATTGCACATTTTTTTTGTAGAATATTTTCTAACAAATGGCTAAACAAGGAAGCATTAGTACGTTTTTCAAGGGAATATACCAGGACGAATTCAAATGGTACAGTATGCAAGTTGGATCATTATATCAAAGTTCATACATGTTTTTTGTAGGTCTTTGGTGAAATCTATAGGACTATTCGCCCTAGGAATCAGAATAGCACAAGAATGTGCAGGAATGGAACTGCTGCCTTCACAAGTTTAATTTTTGTTGATTCCTCGGACATTTAAAGAAACTGAGTAGTGTAATTATATTTTTACTCTGATGGTGCCCCATTGAATAGGATGTGTTTATTTTCATTTTTCTTCAATACAAAATAAATAGTTATAATGGATAAAGTCTATATCAATTTCATCACAAGGCTATAGGTCATAATGGAATGAGGAGGGCTGAAGGAGAATACCTTTAAAAAACATCATTTATTACTTTGTATAATATAAACTCACACTGACACACTCAACACTGATAAGTTTCAATAATTTCCTTGTTACTCACCATGGTCAATTTTTTTCAAAATGTAGTGTTTACAACGTATGTTGAAGTTTCCCCTGAATTTCGTTTTCAGATCTTTTTATTTCATTCTTGGAAATGAATTACTTGATGAAAACTACCTACCAGTGGATGAATCAACAACAGACACCTAACAAGGGAATTATCAAAGTTTCCACACCAAATAAATATGTTGGAAACATAAAACAATAAAATATAAATTCAAAAACATTAAGACATTAAAAAATTTGGCATAACTTGACCTAATGATAATATATATACAAAAATACATGAGTTGCCTTTATAGCAACCATTTTAAAAATCAGCTGCACAGAATTTTCTACAAGTGAAGTTTGAGATTTTTCAATTAATATTCAAAATTGTGTGATCATCCAAATCACATGCATAAAATAATATCCTATAATGAAGACGAAAAAAAAAAAACGTATGAAACAAAAAACATTGAAAAAAGAGATGTTTTCGAAATAATGAAATTGTCAAATTAGCCCCCATAGCTGGATTTATTCATTGAGCCAAACTAAGAATTAACAATTAAATTCAATATTTGAAGAGCTCATCGTATGTCAAAATTTCGATAGATGAGGTCAGCTTTCAAATATTTTTGATTTTATTGTTATTCTTAGTTTATCATCATATACAAAGTGTTCCAAGGAAATCAATATTAATAAAAAGGATATAGATCTGTAGTAGGAAATTGAAAGGTTTGTAAGAAATTATTGAAAACTTAGACAATGAACAATTTGCCAGGAATCTACACTCGAATATTTCGAAATATAAATGAAACACTCTGTAGGAACCAGCAGGATGATATTTGTTGTTGAAAATGAATCGCCGTAAAACAAAAAAAAAAACTAGAGAGTGATTTTCGTTTCGATACTCTCACCGTTTCCACTACTGCTGACCACAGTATTCCTCAAATTATGTCTTTCTAGAGAGTCCACATTTTTTTTAGGCCTCCTCTCCTTCCTACCCTCGTTACTGACGTTCGTGCTCAACGTGGTGTTGCCCAGACTGGAAGTTCTGAAAACATCAGTATTTATTCACGAAAACCAAAAAAAAAAGACACAAAGATATGACCAAATATCATTTCATAACCTACAAAGTTTTAAATGACAGAAAATATCTAATAGCTGTCAAAGATATGACAGAATATCATTTTGACAGACACACTTGAACAATAAAGCTTGGGATAACAAAAAATGCCACGGAACGTCTATCGAATGACATGACAGCGATACCTAACCTACAAAATTTCAAATAACACCAAAACTAAGGGAATTTTGAGAAATGGACTTTGAAAGATATGAAGATTCGCCACTTTGGTGGCGAATCCCAACAAAAAAATATCTGGATGACATGAAATATGGAACAACTGACGCAAATTTTGGCGAATTCAACCTACAAATCTTGAAAGCGTCCTGTTGTGGACAAAGACAGGAATCCTTCCGAGGAAGACATACAAGGTGCCCTAGATATACGAGCCATAACTGGTGATTTAATAGTGAACTGAAATTGAAAGAAAGCAAATGAAAAACTCTGTGAAAAAATGACGAACTGGAATAAAATCACGTGAGAATCCAGAAAAAAGACGAAAGCACGCCAGAACCGAATCGAAGTAAAACTCCTGACGAAAAAAATGAAAAAACAAATGGTCGTGAGAAATCCTCACCTGGACGTGAGGCTGCTCTGGCTGTCGTGCAACTTGCTCGACGCTGTCTTGGGATGCTCCCACGCGAACGCCATCTGCTGGCCGTCGGCCGAGGCGCACATCGTCTGCGAATCGGACGTGTGGCCGGACCTCGAGCCCTGCTGCCCCCCCGCGTGCTTCATCGGCGTGGGGGGCACGGCCTTGAAGTACGCGCCTAAAACATTGGTCAAGATATGGAGTCGTCATTTTTTTAAATTTTATTTATCACAATCATTAATTTTAATTAATTTAAATCAATTTAAATTTTCTAATGATTAATGGGTATTTTATTTATTTTATTTTCATCCAACTTAATTATTTATCATGCGATTTTTGTACACTAATTTTTCAATTATACATCTAATTTTTTATAACGACGTTAGATTTCTTTCTAATTTTGAAGAATTCGATTTATGAATTCTTCATTGTATCCAGCTATCAAATTTGACGATTTTTGATTAATTTAATCTCTTATACCGACAGCTATCTTTCGTAAAATCAGAGTTATTTTGCTATTCTCGATTCCTACACTCCTAATGAATTTCAATTTATTTTCAAAGAATAATCATTTACGACAACAGTTTTTCGTCGAATTGTAGTAATTTTTCAATTGATGCAGTCTTTTTTGGTGAATTCAAATAATTACTCATAACGACAGCAATCTGTTATAGTCGCATTTTCAAAATTCAATTCAGCCTTCAGATGTGATGATTCAATTTTTTTTGCATAGTTTTATCGAATTCTCAATTCCTACCATTGGTGGAGCCGCTCTGCTTCCAAACCAACAGCCTGTGAGCTATCTCATTGAAGTTAGGCCTGCGGTTGGCCTGTTCCGCCCAACATTCAACCATCAGCGCGTAACAGTAGCTGGGACAAGCGTCAGGGCAGGGCAACAGTTTCCTCGACCTGATCATGCTTATCACCTCTTTGTTGTCGTAACCGTAATATGGCTGGAAGAAATAACAAGAGTTCATAAGATCCTACCGACTGCGCCAGTTAACATTTCCAGTGTTCGCAGTATTTTATTTACTCGACATCAGATTTGAATCTTTTCTATAGACAATGATAGAAAATGTGATTTTATAAAAATCCTATCTGTTGATGATGTAATACATTAGAAATTCCCCCGCTTACCTGTAATCCATAACTGTAAATTTCCCACAGAACGACGCCGTAAGACCAAACGTCACTTTCCGTGGTGAATTTCCCGTACAAAATGGACTCCGGTGGCATCCACCTCACAGGCAACAGCGACTTGGATTGGACCCTGAAAAAAACGTCAATACAAATTTTCAAAAATATCGAGACACCAATCAGGGAAAAATATATATTAACGATATATTAGGGATAATATAGAGATAAATTCCAAAAAAAGGTAAAACGGTAAATCTCCGACCAGACTTTTGTGAATGTTATGAGCAATATCAATTATTGTGGTAAATATTAAAAATATGGAAAAATAGGCATCCAGTATTGAAGAAAATCGATCATTTGACTCTAAAATTATTATACTGTTTTTTTTAACAATTTCCGATCGGTTTCAACAAAATTTTCTAACAGAGAAAAAATACAAAATAAATATCGAAATTTGTGTGTACATTATATTTTTCTTTCTTTCTCTCTCACCTGTAATAATCGCAGCTGTACATGTCTCTGCTGAGACCAAAATCGCTAATTTTAACAACTAAATCTTTGGATACAAGACAATTCCTGGCAGCCAAGTCTCTATGGACGTAGTGATTGTCTGACAGATATTCCATACCTGTGGAAAATCGGACATTGAATTTAGACAAAAAAAGGAGCATTGAAAAATTTCGAATTTTTCATTTAGTATTTCGAAACTACGATTTTATCAAAATAACGACTTCAAATTTGTTATTTCACAATAAATATACAGAATTGTATCATAATACAATGTCAAATTTCATAATATGTTGATCTCAAACTTGATCTCCACTTCACCTGATATTTCCTCAATTTTTTAAATTGCACACTCGGGTTTCATCATTTCAATATCTGACACTTCAGCCTTCAAAATTTGTAATAATTCTTAATTTGACGTAGAAATTCCAAAACTAAAGTCAAAACAATAGAAAGATCATAAAAACAGGATACCTAATTGAAAAAAAAAAATAGTTTCATATACCTTGAGCAATTTGTATGGCGACATCTAGGAACTGATTGTGGGTTAAACATTTTCCTTCTTCTGGAGAATTTGAGATCAAAAATTCATGTAGATCACCCTTAAAAAAAAACAACAAAATATTATATACCGTGTCTGCCACTATAAAAAAATATTTTTTTTGCCTTATCTATTCAAATCAACAATCTGGGGGAGTACAAATATTACACGTTCAAAGGCACTTTGAATTTCGTGCAATGAACAGAAAAATATTAATTAAGCAAGAAGATTCAAAATGAGTCTTAGTTAATATTTTTTTTTCCATTCATTCCATTTATTTTGAATACGGTGATTTTTTTTAAAAGTCCAGAAAATTCATCAATTTATCATATCCTTATTTTCACAGATATTTAGGGTGGGTCCTTTTCAAAAGATCACTCTGTATATCCCCGTTGAAACTAGTGAAATATCCGCGCGAAAAATCGATGTAAAATGATTCTCACCTCGGACATATATTCGAACAACATACAAACGGGCTCCTGCTTCATCACCACCCCCAACAAGCAGATGATGTTGGGGTGTTTCAGCTCGGAAATCAGCTCGATCTCTCGTTGGAAGTCGGCTTGCGTCTTCGCGCTGGCATTTTCCTTCAACGATTTCACGGCGACGAAAAATTTCCCCATTTTCATTTTCAGCTCGCCTTTGTACACCTTACCTGTACAATTTATAATTCTCAGACTACAAAATTCGCACACCGAACGAGTATATGCAATTATTTCCTTATGATGATCGTATTGAATCTTGCAATCATCGCTCAATCGATTTACACCTACATATTCGATAGATGAATCTCGCAAATATAGCTCAATTACAGATTAATCTTGCAATAATTAGAGTTCAACCGACCATGATGTAAATAAGACTGGGTTCTAAGACACACCTTACAATGTTGTAATTATAGCTCAATTAACAGATTATTATCAAATAATTACAGCACAAATGAAATAAATTGACAGAATCTCGCAATTACAGCTCAATTACAGATTAATCTTGCAATAATTAGAGTTCAACCGACCATGATGTAAATGAGACTGGGTTCTAAGACACACCTTACAATGTTGTAATTATAGCTCAATTAACAGATTATTATTGAATAATTACAGCACAAATGAAATAAATTGACAGAATCTCGCAATTACAGCCCAATTACAGATTGATCTTGCAATAATTAGAGTTCAACCGACCATGATGTAAATAAGACTGGGTTCTAAGACACACCTTACAATGTTGTAATTATAGCTCAATTAACAGATTATTATCAAATAATTACAGCACAAATGAAATAAATTGACAGAATCTCGCAATTACAGCTCAATTACAGATTAATCTTGCAATAATTAGAGTTCAACCGACCATGATGTAAATAAGACTGGGTTCTAAGACACACCTTACAATGTTGTAATTATAGCTCAATTAACAGATTATTATTGAATAATTACAGCACAAATGAAATAAATTGACAGAATCTCGCAATTACAGCCCAATTACAGATTGATCTTGCAATAATTAGAGTTCAACCGACCATGATGTAAATAAGACTGGGTTCTAAGACACACCTTACAATGTTGTAATTATAGCTCAATTAACAGATTATTATCAAATAATTACAGCACAAATGAAATAAATTGACAGAATCTCGCAATTACAGCTCAATTACAGATTAATCTTGCAATAATTAGAGTTCAACCGACCATGATGTAAATAAGACTGGGTTCTAAGACACACCTTACAATGTTGTAATTATAGCTCAATTAACAGATTATTATTGAATAATTACAGCACAAATGAAATAAATTGACAGAATCTCGCAATTACAGCCCAATTACAGATTGATCTTGCAATAATTAGAGTTCAACCGACCATGATGTAAATAAGACTGGGTTCTAAGACACACCTTACAATGTTGTAATTATAGCTCAATTAACAGATTATTATTGAATAATTACAGCACAAATGAAATAAATTGACAGAATCTCGCAATTACAGCCCAATTACAGATTGATCTTGCAATAATTAGAGTTCAACCGACCATGATGTAAATAAGACTGGGTTCTAAGACACACCTTACAATGTTGTAATTATAGCTCAATTAACAGATTATTATCAAATAATTACAGCACAAATGAAATAAATTGACAGAATCTCGCAATTACAGCTCAATTACAGATTAATCTTGCAATAATTAGAGTTCAACCGACCATGATGTAAATAAGACTGGGTTCTAAGACACACCTTACAATGTTGTAATTATAGCTCAATTAACAGATTATTATTGAATAATTACAGCACAAATGAAATAAATTGACAGAATCTCGCAATTACAGCCCAATTACAGATTAATCTTGCAATAATTAGAGTTCAACCGACCATGATGTAAATAAGACTGGGTTCTAAGACACACCTTACAATGTTGTAATTATAGCTCAATTAACAGATTATTATCGAATAATTACAGCACAAATGAAATAAATTGACAGAATCTCGCAATTACAGCTCAATTACAGATTAATCTTGCAATAATTAGAGTTCAACCGACCATGATGTAAATAAGACTGGGTTCTAAGACACACCTTACAATGTTGTAATTATAGCTCAATTAACAGATTATTATTGAATAATTACAGCACAAATGAAATAAATTGACAGAATCTCGCAATTACAGCCCAATTACAGATTGATCTTGCAATAATTAGAGTTCAACCGACCATGATGTAAATAAGACTGGGTTCTAAGACACACCTTACAATGTTGTAATTATAGCTCAATTAACAGATTATTATTGAATAATTACAGCACAAATGAAATAAATTGACAGAATCTCGCAATTACAGCCCAATTACAGATTGATCTTGCAATAATTAGAGTTCAACCGACCATGATGTAAATAAGACTGGGTTCTAAGACACACCTTACAATGTTGTAATTATAGCTCAATTAACAGATTATTATCAAATAATTACAGCACAAATGAAATAAATTGACAGAATCTCGCAATTACAGCTCAATTACAGATTAATCTTGCAATAATTAGAGTTCAACCGACCATGATGTAAATAAGACTGGGTTCTAAGACACACCTTACAATGTTGTAATTATAGCTCAATTAACAGATTATTATTGAATAATTACAGCACAAATGAAATAAATTGACAGAATCTCGCAATTACAGCCCAATTACAGATTGATCTTGCAATAATTAGAGTTCAACCGACCATGATGTAAATAAGACTGGGTTCTAAGACACACCTTACAATGTTGTAATTATAGCTCAATTAACAGATTATTATTAAATAATTACAGCACAAATGAAATAAATTGACAGAATCTCGCAATTACAGCCCAATTACAGATTGATCTTGCAATAATTAGAGTTCAACCGACCATGATGTAAATAAGACTGGGTTCTAAGACACACCTTACAATGTTGTAATTATAGCTCAATTAACAGATTATTATCAAATAATTACAGCACAAATGAAATAAATTGACAGAATCTCGCAATTACAGCTCAATTACAGATTAATCTTGCAATAATTAGAGTTCAACCGACCATGATGTAAATAAGACTGGGTTCTAAGACACACCTTACAATGTTGTAATTATAGCTCAATTAACAGATTATTATTAAATAATTACAGCACAAATGAAATAAATTGACAGAATCTCGCAATTACAGCCCAATTACAGATTGATCTTGCAATAATTAGAGTTCAACCGACCATGATGTAAATAAGACTGGGTTCTAAGACACACCTTACAATGTTGTAATTATAGCTCAATTAACAGATTATTATTAAATAATTACAGCACAAATGAAATAAATTGACAGAATCTCGCAATTACAGCCCAATTACAGATTGATCTTGCAATAATTAGAGTTCAACCGACCATGATGTAAATAAGACTGGGTTCTAAGACACACCTTACAATGTTGTAATTATAGCTCAATTAACAGATTATTATTAAATAATTACAGCACAAATGAAATAAATTGACAGAATCTCGCAATTACAGCCCAATTACAGATTGATCTTGCAATAATTAGAGTTCAACCGACCATGATGTAAATAAGACTGGGTTCTAAGACACACCTTACAATGTTGTAATTATAGCTCAGATTACAGATTAATCTTGAATAATTACAGCACAAATGAAAAAAATTGACAGAATCTCTGGATTGAAAGGATCTCACAGAATTGTAATTATGGTTTAATTTAACAGAAAAATATTGCAATAGTACGAGCTCAAATGATCAAACAATATTGTATTTGAGGTCGAACTAAAAGATGAGTCAGTTTTATGAAACAGATATCGAAATATTGTAATTATAGCTCATTTCACAGATTAATCTTGCAATAATTAGACCTCACATGATCGAAGAAGCTCAACTGAGAAATCTTTCAATTACAGTCGAATTGACAGATGAATCTTACTTACAGCTCAATTACAAGTGGCTTCTGCAATAATTGCGGCTCAACTGACCAATTATTATCAACAAGGACGGATTGATGATGAATCTTGCAATAACAGGAGCTCAGATGATCGACATAGAATTTTCGATTACAGTTGAACTGACAGATAAATTTCGCAAATACAGCTCAACTACAGATTATTCTTGCAATAATCACAATCGCAATTGACGAAATGATGTTGTAATTAATGTTTAATTGAATTGCATCCTATAATCTTGTAATTACAGCTCAATTAACAGATTATTCTTGAAATAATGATCGACGAATGTTGCAATTGATGTTGAATTATATCTTTAAAACGTGCAATTTCAGTTGATTTTCAGATTAATCTTGCAAGTGATCGATGAAATGATTTCAATTTCACAGAGCACGAATAGAGGACATACAAGGCATCCGATCGAAACTAGACAATCGGATAGTGCGATCGCGACCAGAGTCGAGACTCACCGAAAGCGCCTTCGCCCAGCTCGTCGATCAGCTTGACGTCCTTGAAGGTGTACTGGGGCACCGATTGCATGGCGTTCCTGTTGGAGCCGCCGTGATGGGACTTGGGAGGCGGCAGATTGGGCGGCAGCAGGGTGTTCATCTCCATTGGCGGCGCGCCGCTGGGGCCGGGGTGGCCGTAGATGTTTTTGCTAGCTTGCGGCAGGTCCTTCTGAAAATTCGTTCGTCTCGATTTTCGTTCCGACTATGCCTATGAATACCGACATAACCCTTCGGAAAATACACTGTAATGGTTGTTATCGAATATGATTTGTGCTATGAAAATTATCGATTATTGATTTTTGACAAATCTCCAATCTCTTCCAATAGAGATAAAAAACCTAAATTTTAACAATTTCAAAACCAAAGTCGAAACGTATCTCTTGAAACATGCCTTCTATTCCATCGAAGAGTATCTAGAAAGCGACTTTAATATATAAATGTATTCGTCTCTTTACTTGATGTCTGTCTTCCTATGTATTGTATCTTGCCCAACAAGCTTACGCTACTATTGTCATTTGTTATATTATTTTGTACTAACTGTAACCTTTTTTTTTCTTCTCTTTTTTTTATATCTGACACCTCAGTGTAATACCTTGTCAATAAATAAACTAAACTAAACTATACTGTGATTGTGTGTGCTTGTTTAAAACTCAACTTGGATTCATGGATTTACAAATTTCATTGTACTTGTTATATTACTAGCGATAATTTTTGCATACCAAAAAAATCAAACTTTCGGAAAGTTTCTCATCGTATATTAGTGTTTTATCAGTGAACAAATATATCAAATACTGTCTGTAAGTTTTTCGAGGAGGTAGTACATTCATTTCCCAGCTTTTTGTGGGATTTTCTCTCCTCGTTTCTGAAAAATACAGTAGAAGTTATTAAAAATTATTTCAATATGTTTGTAGTAAGGACAAAGAGAAATTCTCTATTTGTCAGTGATATCTAAAGGTTTAATTATAAGCGCAGTGACATTTTGGGGCAGATCACAAAATCTCTCCTTACTACAAATATATTGAAATAATTTTTAATAACTTCTACTCTATTTTTCAGAAACGAGGAGAGAAAATCCCACAAAAAGCTGAAAAATGAATACAAATATATCGTATGTAAACTCACGTTTTGTAGATTTCTGGTCGATTTGTTTTTCCTTTTACAATAACAGTAAGTCATTATGAAAACAGCAACGATGACTATGGATAGAATAATCATTCCGACGTACGTCCCAAAAACATATACTGAAACAAAAACAATAACAAATTATAACACACACATACACACATTTCTCTATTTTGCATCAATTCAATTACTAAACAAGATCAATTAATGCTTATTGTGCTGAAAATAATCACAGAAATATTGAGATCTTTGCAACACTGACGATTGACAATTGAAAAATGAAAATGATTGCATAGACAGCGAAACGTTTGCAATGAGAAAACTTGCCCAAAAAATTGCGTATCGAAAAAGACGAGAGTTCGAAAAGCATTTGGGTGTCATGCTGATTTCATTCAGATACAAAATAGAAAAACCAATAAAAATTTTATCCCCTGTGTTATTTACCGCATTTATTTATACCGCAGGTTTCCCTCACACTCTGTTCCACATAACAGAACGGTTCCAATTCCAATTCTCCAGGATTCCTGAAAAAAATCATCAACAATATGGTGAATATTTTTTATTGTTTATGATCCTAACAGATTACTGTTTATAACAGAGATAAATTGAATAAACACAAACACATGCATAGCAATGCATTAAAGGAAATATTATAACAATTATGATTATGACTAGCAATAAAATACAAATGGTTGTGCCAATTTTGGATTCATAAGTATTTGCTATCAATAAATATAATTTTTGTCTTTCGCGATATTAAGACTGCATAAACTTCATCAAAATTTGAGTTTGATATTCTCACCAAATTTTGAGTTTGAATAATGAAACCGGATGTAATGAACCTTCAGGGTTCGTTTCGGTTGAATGAGAAAAACTATACAGGGCGAGTATTCTCAATATTCGACATTTACCGGCAATAGTTTGTAATGAACCTTTAGGGTTTGTTTCGGCTAAATGAGAAAAACTATACAGGGCGAATATCGACATTTACCGGCAATAGTTATGTCCAGCCAATTCTGGATAATCCGAAGGTCTCACGACGAACTGATGAGACCATCTCAAACATGGCCTGCCGGAAATTGAGGTGGATTGATCGCCCCTGTATAATCTGCCTGTGTCCCAGTAGCATTTTTCCTCTGAAAAATTCCATAAATAGATAAATTCCAAATTTCACGCGATTCGTTTGGATAATTACCTTTATTTACACTCATCTCTGCTACGCCCAAAGACAGGCATTGTTTAGTTTCCAAAGGCAATTTTTCGCACATTTCCAACTCCATAATTTGACCTGGATAGTGAAAAAATCAAGGATTATCGTAGGCCAAACTGCCTAGGAATGATAATCGAATCGAAATAATTCAAATCATGTATTTGCGTTACGAGGTTAGATTTGAATATCAAAAACTCATAAATTTTCTCTTCGTCTCAATTTATGGCCACAGAATAGAAATAGAAACGGAAATCAAATATCTTGGTGTCATTGTAGATAATACACTGGATTTCAAATCTCATCATATGTACATTTACAAAAAAATCGTTAAAAAGCTCTTTTTCTTTTCTAGAATCAGGCAACTCTTATCCTTCCAATCATCTGTCACTGTATACCGAACCATTATACAACCACATTTCGATTATTGTGCCAGCTTGCTTTCTCTATCAGATAATAATAGTATATCTTCATTAGAAAAATTGCAAAACCGCGGAATGAGAATCATACTTCAGTGTAATAGATTCACCCCTGTCCATTTGATGTTGTCTGATTTCGAATGGATGACAGTGAAAAACGGGATTAAATACTTTTCCATGATATTTACTCCAACGAATTTATAACGTTCAATCATCAAATTCACAATTATGAGACTAGAGGCAGGTATGATTTTCATATTAACCGTACTAGAATGAAGAAAACTATGAATTCACTATTTCATCAGGGTTTAGTTGATTATAATAATCTACCCATGGAAATTAGGATAAGTTCTTCAATCCATGTATTCAAATCCAGATTGAAGACTATTTTGATTGATTAGTCAATTCAAATCTATTTGATGTGAATATATAATAATAATAATAATAATAATAATAATAATAATAATAATACGACTTTATTCAACAAATGTACATACATCTGCCCTGAAAAGGCGAAGATTAGCTAAAGCTACTCTTAATCTCTTAACCTTTTCAGTTTATAAAATAAATGGAATAAAAAAAAATAAAAAAAAAATAATATGAAAATAAAAAAATAAAATAAAAATAGAAAGAGATCATTTTACAATTTCAGTGATATTGAATTGATTATCAGTAGAAGAGAAAAAAAGAAACAAAGAAAATAGTAGGTAAGTAATAATAAGTAATGTAAGAAATATGAAAATGCAGCAATGCAACGACAATGTGGCTAGTTTTGTTGAATCAGCAATTCATTTTTAACGACTTTTCTAAATTTATTTAGTACCTTTGTTCATTGAGTTTTACTGCTCGTCAGGAATAACATTACCAAAATTATTTACTTATTTATTTCAGAATGTATTGTTATTGTATGTGTATTGAATATTCATCTATTTATGTTTTCTTTTTTTTAACTTTCACCATATTAAATACTGTCTGTAAGTTCTTCGAGGAGGTGGTACATACATTTTTCAGCTTTTAATGGGATTTTCTCTCCTCGTTTCTAAAAATAGAAACGAGGAGATGAATTTCACCATATTGTTTGTAAATTAGGATTTCCTATTTAAAATAAAGATTATTATTACAGAGATGCAAAACTGTCAATTCAGCAATGTTAATGTATTGAAAGTCAATAAAATATCAATCTGGGCCAATTAATGTTTGAGGTCATGCTTTAATGTCAACAATTATAACCTCTTCTCAAGAGATGAAAAACTGTCAGTTCAACAACGTTCAATTTTTCAAAAGTTTGAGGTCATTTCTCAATTCTTCTTCAATTCAAGAACTTCCAATGTTTCAAAAGTCAATAAACTATCAATCCAAGCTGATTAACGGTTTGAATGTAAAAAATCATAGTGTAACCTGTTTCCAGTATCATTTTTTCCAGACATACAACACAAAGGTCGAAAAACTGTCAGATCCGCTAGACAAGAAAATAAAAACCGATTTTCAGTACAGTCTAGATGAAAGAAAACGGGCTCACCGATAACCAAATGCCGTATAGCGATGCTGTACTCCTTCGAACAAAGCTCGTTTTCCAAAAGCATGCACTCGTCTCGGCAAATCCTCCTCAACGAATCCGTCAATTTCGTCCTGATGTCCTTGAAGATGTGCTTGGTGGACGGTTTGACGGCCTCGAATTGTTTCTTGTGTTTGCTTTGGTACGCGTTGATCTCATTGGGATCGATGCATATGGGGAATGCTGAGAAACAGGCGCTGGGCTGGGCGAATTTGCTGCAGCTCGCCGATATGTCGCTGAAAACAGAAGAAAAAAAATTAAAACGATACAGCTGAGTAGGTCGCAGCATCGAAATTAAAGCCACGATAGGTTTTCCGGGCCAGATTAGCTCCAATATGATTTCACAATTGGACCTTTCGAGGTGCTATTCGACTAAATAATGGAGTAATTATGAACAAAAAAAAAACAATCCCTTTTTTTTTTCTTCGCTTCAATCATAGCGTCCCCCCTCATCCTTTCGAAACCGTGACGCAAGGAGTGAAAAAAACATTGAGTTACAGTCAGTAATATGGAAAACAAGTTGACGAGCGTCATACGTTCGTCAAAACCGCGAAAAGTCGTGTAAAATGCGTGATACATGCGTCACACAATGTTACCAACTTTGAAAGACAGTCACGCATCTGTCAAAATCGAGAGATATGCGTCACTCAGTCGTTAAAACCGTGAAGGAGCGTCACGCGTCCGTCAGAAATGTGAAAAACGTCACGCTGTCGTCAAAAACCGACACGCATTCGCAAAAACGTGAACAACCGTTAAAAAACATCATGCAGATATCAAAAACGTGGAAAAACCATCACGCTGTCTTGAAAAGCGAGGAAACGTTTGTGACAAACCTTTTGCATTTATCGAAGAAGTGGAAAATGTGTCGTCCCGTCGTTATAACCGAGAAGAGACGTGTGAAAAGCGTCACGCATACGCAAAAACGTGAAAAGAGTTAGGCAAGTGTCACACATTCGTAAAAATTGGGAATGACCGAGAAAATACAAACAAACATCTGTCAAGAAACAAGGGTCACAAATCCATCAATGACGCAAACAACTGTGAAAAAACAAAGTAGCACCTGTTAAGAACGTGTGAAAAGTGTCACGCAATCGTCAAAATTGGGAATGACCGAGAAAATATAAACGAGCATTTGTCAAGAACGTGAAAAAGGTGTCACGCATCCGTTAGAAGAAATTTTAAGCGTGAAACAAGGATCACAAATCCATCAAAGACGCAAACAACTGTGAGAAAACAGAGTAGCACCTGTTAAAAACGTGTGAAAAGTGTCACGCATCCGTCAGAAGCGAGAAAAAGCGTGAAACAAGTGTCACACATCCGTCAAAATTGGGAATGACCGAGAAAATACAAACGAGCATTTGTCAAGAACGTGAAAAAAGTGTCACGCATCCATAAGAAGAAAGTTGAAGCGTGAAACAAGGCTCAAAAATCCATCAAAGACGCAAACAACTGTGGAAAAATAAAGTAGCACCCGTTAAGAACGTGTGAAAAGTGTCACGCATCCATAAGAAGAAAGTTGAAGCGTGAAACAAGGCTCAAAAATCCATCAAAGACGCAAACAACTGTGGGAAAATAAAGTAGCACCTGTTAAGAACGTGTGAAAAGTGTCACGCATCCGTCAGAAGCGAGAAAAAGCGTGAAACAAGTTTCGCGCATTCGTCGAAATTGGGAATAACCGAGAAAATACAAACAAACATCTGTCGAGAACGTGAGAAAAGTGTCACGCATCCGCCAGAAGCGAGAAAGAGCGTGAAACAAGCGTCACGCATCCGTCAAAAACGCGAATATCCGTGAAACCAACCGTCTATGAGGCGAAAAAGTCTGAAATACGTGAACTGCAAGTGGAAGGAGGACTCACTTGGACTGGGAAATGACCAAGAAGGCGGCGTCCAACTTATCCTCGATGGCCTGTTGCGAGTGCGGCGGCTGCACGAACACGTACCGCCCGGCCAGATACTTCCTGCACTTGTGGCCCGCGTACATTTGGCAAAAGGGCTCCGAGCCGTTGTAGACTGGCCGTTCCGGCGGCACTCTGTCCGTCAGTTTGCCGCTGGCGTCGACGTCGAACTGGATGGGCGTCGAGAAGGTCTTCGATTTGCCGTCCAAGGCCGATTGGTAGTCATTGTCGTCGGCGGCGGCGGCGGCGATTTTCCGGATGCCGTTAGGGAGAAAGGTGGTCATCTCGCCGTGACTACAAAGAGAAAATGATAATCTCGTCGTACAGGGTGTTTCGTGATAAGTGGGGCGCATTCCGAGGGATGATGGAACGTCTCGAACAAATGATGAACGGAAATTGAATTGCCTTTTGTAACGGATGTTTTATACTATTTTCTCTGTTTCGTTACATATTTTCATAACATATTTCGATAATTATTAAGGGGAAATAATTAGACTGGCAGAAATGATTCGTTTTTTTTTTCATCTGTGGACAACACGAATGGGAAACCTATAATTTTCGAGGAACATCGTGTTAGCCAGCGGTGGAATTTCGGGAGAGAAGGAAGGTGTTGGAATTTTTCTTGAAAGTTTGGAGGTTGTAAGCACCAGGAAAGACTTCACTAGGCAAAGAATTCAAAAACTTTGCCGTTCTATTGATGAATGATGCTTGGTATAGCGATGTTCGACACGTCTCGAGCCTGACAGTGTAGGGGTGACCAGCCTGAGCTCGTCCAGTTTGTTTACTAGGAATCGCGCGTGGTGGCTTAATAGATGATATTTCCATTGAGCACCGACCGTGAAAGTATCTATAAAAAAAGCAGAGATCGCCGAGCTTTCTACGATGTTCTAGGAAAGTCAATGATTTGGTGAGTGTTGTATCATCGACTAGGCGAATAGCTCTCTTCTGATTGGAGTCTAAGAGCTTTAGCGTATGTTTGGGGGCTGAGCTCCAAACATGACACTTGACAGAAATTGGACACAAAATAGCGGAATGTTTAGTAAATTTGAAAGATTTTTGTAAAACAAACCTCACTTGAATCGGTGAATTTACATGTTTATATGAATTTTAAGGGACTGCGCTTGAATTCTATAAAAAATATCAGGAGATACATTTCGACACAACCTAAAAATATAAATCTTTCAAAAAAGTGCCTGTCAAAGTCAAAACAAAATGGCGGTTGACAATGTTAGATGTTTCATAGTAGACTCAATCTCTTCGACCGTTTCAAACGGCATGTAGTCGATTTCTGTTTCGATTTTCATGTGTCAGAAAAAGAGAAGATTGAGTTGGTCAGATTTTACCTCAGAAAAATTCCATGAATTTTCGGACTGCTCTGAAATTTTACAGGCACTTTTTCTAAAGCAATATTCTTCATTTTTCCCCTCATATTCTTAAGTAAAACACCCTGTACGTATTGATATAGTTAATCGTTTTAAATATAAATTAATCTGATCTTACCTGCCCGTATCAGCATGCTCTGCTCTGAAAGGGTGCATGTCGACGGGTGCTGAAAATAAAATATATACAGGTTGTAAATAAAATGGGGAAACAACATTATTAATTTATTTTGAAAAAGTTATTTTAAACAAATAATAGCTCAAAAAATGGCTATTTATTCAAATTTTCGCGAACACAAGTTTTTACTATTCCATTCCTAGACATGTGTCCCATATTCAAACACCCTATGTATGTACATTGCAATTTTTATTTTTTTTTACCATTTTTTAAAATTCACGATGTTTCAGAAATAAAAATCAACTAAATCGACGAAGTAATAACAGGTAATTGCTACGATTTGAGACCTTATCCAGTTGACAAATATACCGGGGGTATCAGAAACAAAGATCTACTCGGCTCCAAAACGAAGTTTTTCTGGTTCCAAAGTATTTTTGGTCCTACTCACCGAATTTGTGTGCTTCCTGAGTGACCTCCAAAAAACATTCGGACTTTATTTTTTCCAACCCATTACTGGCGCTACATTCCACGAACCCCCTGTCAAAATATTCCAACTTCGATATCCGCAAAGTCGAAGTGAAAACGTTGTCTTTCCACTGAAAAAAAAAATATATGAATAAAAAGTGCCATGTAAACAAAGACAGATTGCAGTAAGGAAAGTAGACCAAATGGTTATGGAATCAACAGACTGTAAGTATGAGTTGCATACACTACTTTTTCTACGGTTAGTCGTAATATCGCACATGTTATTGTTTTTAAAGTTGGGTCTAACAACAAAGCAACAATAGATCATTAAAAATTCCCAAACTATGAGGAATAGTTACAGAATAGGTATATGTACAATCTGCTGATATTGTTTATTGTACAACTACTGCATATTTCGAAAAAAATATCAGGAATGGTGGAACCATCTCCTGCATTCATCGAAATTCCAGGAATATTATGTAAAGAATTTAGACACTTTCCCTTGAATTTCATCTGACATATATAAATTCAGTGATAGATTTTAGAAAAATCTTTTAAATTTCTGTCAGGAACTGTCAGGAACGAATCATTTGTGCCAGTCTAATTATTCCGCCGAAATTTCCCTAAATAATTATTGAATTATGAGGTTGTTTATACGATTTTTGCTTACCCTATTTCGAATTTTGAATCGATCATCAGAAAGGGGGGCATTATTGTGTCTCCATTTGAACGTAACTTTGGTATCGGTACTGTTGGGATCCAAATTTTTCACTTCGCAAACCAACTTGGCTAACTTTCCCGAATCCTTGGTCATGTTGTACAGTTCGTTGACGAAAACCAATGAACCTAAAGGAAAAAAATAGTTATACAGGGTGGTTCCTTGTATTTCTACAACCGACATGCATCCGTTTTCACAGCTAGTAGAAAAAAATTTCGAACATAAAAGTAGTGGGAAGAAAGATAAGGAAAGTCGTGGATTTTTTTGCCTAGTGGAGTCTTTCCTGATGCTTACCACTTACAAACTTACAAACTTTCAAGAGAAATCCAAACACCTTCCCCCTCATTATAAGTTTTCACCAACATTAAAGAGTAACAAGAAAAAAAAAAGAAGCAACAATGAGAAGCCTTTTATTTCATTTCAGCCTTATAATAAACAGGGTGTGCCTCATGATTTCCTCAACGTTGAGAAGCCAAATTTATTCGTATACAAACTTTCTTCTGAATGACAAAATATCGAATCGGAACCTACAGGAGGGTGATTCAGGGCTGCTGACAGTTAATCATAATAAAATAGTTTACCATTTGTAGTTGAATTGGTGTTGGATAAATCGTCTTCGATCTCTTCCTCATCCTCATAGTCGTCTTCATCATAGTCTTGCGAAAATGTGGAAAGAACTGAAACAACAAAAAGAACTAGATCAATTCCTATACAGGGTGTTACAGGTGGATAATCGAGGTGCAATGATATACAGGATGTATTAGCGATATCAACTAGCTATTCGATAGACGAATGACCAACTTTGTGACGTAGTTAGCCATTACAATTTTTTAAATATTCCAGAATCTACCAATGAAATGCTTTTATATTTCAAGTGCAATGTTCGAAAAATCTTAGTATGAATTATGAAAATTAAGATAATTCACTTTAGACCGAGAAAATGATGATACTACTCAGTTGGAAAACATTTTTTTTCAGAAATGTCGAAAAACTAGTGCGCGGATATACTGGGTGGCCCAATGCAAACGACACGAGGCCGATTCGACCTAGTAATCGTTTTCGATTTTTATTTCGAGAGGGAGATATTTCGCGCATGTTTTCAACTTTTTTGCTTCAAACCACTCGGAGGGTTGAGCTCCAACCCTTGAATCTCAAATGGGATAAGAGGTCAAGTGATACATCATTTTGAAAGTAATCGACCAACACTTCCTCGTTTTCATTGGGCCACCCTGTATATTCATAGGCACATCAGATGTGCCAAAAAGTACCATAAAACGGCGATAAAATGAATTAGAATTATTGAAATTTATTCGGCATCAATCAATTTTCCAGCAGTCAATCACTGCCAAACCAGCGAAAATTTGAGTCGGCCCATAAAAAAATTATTAGAGAAAATTTTGATCGGCCGTTACATCACCCAATGCCCTGTCGATATAGAGGCGAAAATCGCCTCCAGGATACTTCCGCGCGCTCCTAAAATAAATTTTCGATATATTTAGAATCGAGATTTCAAAGATATAAACATTTCGAAGTAAGAAAACCATTACCATTTTGCCAGAACTCGATTGTACAATGTTATATTCGTTGGTTATAAAGAAAATCGAGGTTAGGAAGAGCTCAAGTTGCGAAAAATGACCTGCGAGTTGGGGACAGTATAGCTCCTGTCCTAATTTTTCAGTGTTGCATCAGAACTGAGCTCAAATGGAGTGAACAATTCGAAAATTTCAACAAAGTGTGATTAGTGAATGAAAAATAATTAGACAGTGTTGTGTTCTATTATTTTCTAAATATTTGTCACAATGTGATTACTGTTTATAATTTGCGCCTTGAATATCAGTTTTACAACCGCATTTCTCAAATAACTTTACAGTTGAAGATCTGATATTGACTCAATCATAAAAAGTTGGTGAGTTCCATCGATTTTAAAATAATTTCTTGTTGCTCCCTGTAAATTGCCCAAGACACTGGAATATTTGTCGATTCTCAAAGAGAAATATCCCCGTGAAATTTGTCTTTCACCATTTTTTCTTGTCCATTTTAGACATCACAGAATGCCACAATTCGAAATATCAGCTTGAAATTCTTTGCCTACAAGTCAACAAATGTTCTTTGTTGAAGAATAATGAGAAAACCAACTGTACGTGCACAATTTGAAATGATTATAAATTATCCTAATAACAAAGAAAATTATACAAAACATTTCTTTGTGAGTTAATCCAGTTATTTTATAGCTATCTTGCACTCTCACAGAGGATATAAAACGTTTATCATGAATATAAAATATAAAATTAATGAGATTCAATTATTGCGAAATCATGTATTCTCAGTAAACAAAGGATTTCAAGAAACCACAGAAAATCAAGCATTTTCTAGGACCATCTTGAAACCTCTATGAAAACTCTTGCGCTGCTATATGGCCTATATAGGGTGTCCATTTCCCCAATAACATTGAAAATAAATAGCCTCAATCAAAATATTGACCATTTTCTATTTTCAGGTGGAAACATTCACATCCGTTTGCGGGAATATAAATAAACAAATCGGAAGGAATGACAAGACGAATGCTCAAGAAATGTTTATCGAAGCTGAAGAACGTTTTAAACAATCCATATCTCACTGCCCTCGTTACGTAAAAGACTGATTTCCGAGTAATCCGTATTGTTTTAGTGGAAAAATTAGTATAGAATTAATAGTAGAAATGTCTCGTCCAATGAACATGCTGAGAACCAGAAGGAAAGACACGAACGTCAAACCAAACAGAAGGTTAGTAAATAAATGAGAAAGTTTCCAAAATGTCATTCAAATATGTAATCAAAATAGGAACATGTTCTTGTATTTATTCAGCAAAAAAAACAGTATGCATAATTTTCAGTATAGTTAATTGTGTTTTCTTACAGGGAATTCAGATTCTCGAGGTATAAGAATTTCAGCAGTTTTCTCAGATTCTTTCTGCCATCGAAATGCCATTTTTCAAAGCCTTAAACGAGGCCCAAAAGTACTGGAAAAAAGTGGAGTTTTGACATTCATGGCATACTATTTTTTTTCTTTAGATTGAGTTAATGTGGTTCTTTTTCATTTTTCATTCTTTTTGTCAAAATCCATTTCCGTGTGCTGTGCCTCGAACAAAAATCGCCATATACAGGGTGTAACTAAATAAGTGTAAAACATTTAAGGGGGTGATTCCTCAACGAAAAAAAAATAGGATCATTCATATAAAGAAACTTTATTGGATCATCCCATGCTAAGATACAGCCCCTTGAAGGGGGTACATAAAATTTGTTCAACAATTTTTTTCACAAGACCTAAAAAGTTACAGTATTGCAACTAACCCAGTTCTAGTTTTACACTTATTCAGTTACACCCTGTATATATGTATTTTAACGAGGACCTTGTATATGTTTTTAGGTTGGACAGAAAATCATCACGTGGCATGATATACGAAAACGAAGATTTGCGCTTGAAAACAATCAATATCAATGCTGAAGTAGAAAGTCGTAAGTGAAATTCCAAAAGATTAGATAATATATCAAAGCCGATAAAAATGGAGCGATAATGGGAATGAAGAAGATGCATGAAAAATATTTAAGAAAATGCATATCTAGCTATTTTCGATATACCCCGTATATCTAAGTATATCCACCACTAAGATTCTTCTTGATTTGTCTAAATTTGCATCGCCAGAATATAAGTAAATACGAAATTCGAATCATTTTGGGCAAATGAATCACAAAAATGAGAATAATGATTGTATATTGACCGAAATCAACCAAACTCTAAAACGTTTCGGGTGTATTTTTGAATATCCTCTCTACAAATCAATAATTGATTTGTAGAAACAATTATTGTTTCTGCACCATGAATGTCTTCTTGTCGTTCGCAGGTCAATCTGACATCAAGAAACTGAAGAGGGAAAACGAAATGTTGAAAAAGGGCCTTTGGTATCTTCGTGATGAATACGATAAGCTGGAGAAACTCGTCAAAGATAAAAAAATCGACATTTCATCGTCATCTACAACGTGCTCCACTTCCAGCGAATCCGTAAGTAATCATGGTATACAGGGTGTTTTGTAGCAATATTCGGATTTACATGAATTACTAATTTTCCAAGAAAATAAATCGATCAGGGTTTTGAAAAATTAAAATAACTTCGAAACATCGTAGTCATGATGTAAATAAAGACTGGTGTCTCAACTCCCTATACCCAGCCACTAGAAAAAGTTGTAGACCTTCGCCTACTTGATTTGGTCGGATTTTAATACCTTACTAAGGCTTCCCAAGATCGAAACTAGGTGGCGTCACCTATGCCGATCTCGAAGGTTATCTTGGAAATGCTGGAAACACGATGTGGATTTGAAATTCAACATAAATGTAAAAACTGAACTGTTAGCTATCCATCACTGTCAGGTATCCGTCATTATCAGTAAAAGCGGATTTGACTTCACCGGATCGACGATCGTATCGCCATCTATACTCAAGTGGTGCGGCCTTAGTGAGGTCGTTTGACAGGTCTACATGTTTTGGAAAGAAACAATTGAAGAGTTATTTCACCATCCTATATCCACCTTGATCGTAGTGAAATAGAGATAAGCACAATCAAAGGTTACGTTTTGCAAAACAAACGAAAACCAAAATTAAATTCTCAATTCCAAAATCGCACAGTTGTGCTTTTATATTTTTGCACAATTTCACAATTATACAGGATTGGGATAAAGTATGGAACCAAATAAATATCTTTTAAAACAAAAAGGACGATACTGTCTGTAAGTTCTTCGAGGAGGTGGTATATTCATTTTTCAGCTTTTAATGGGATTTTCTCTCCTCGTTTCTAAAAAATAGAGTAGAAGTTATTAAAAATTATTGCAATATATTTGTAGTAAGGGCAGATTTAGGGATCTGCCCCAAAATGTCACTGCGCTTGAAATTAAACCTTTAGATACCTAAAAGAGAAATTCTCTATTGGTCAGTGACACCTTGTTTTTGAAAAAAATTTTGGAAATACAAATATATTTAATAAGAATAAAACCTCTACTTATCTTGGTGGACGTTTCGGGAACGAATCTGCTCCCGTTCTCAACACAATTGAAATATTTTTCTCTTCTTAAACTTTTGACAAGTCACTTTTCAGTGTCAAAATCGGAAACATTGAAAAAAGTTTACGAAGAGAAAAATATTTCAATTGTGTTGAGAACGGGAGCAGATTCGTTCCCGAAACGTCCACCAAGATAAGTAGAGGTTTTATTCTCATTAAATACATTTGTATTTCCAAATTTTTTCAAAAACAAGGTGTCACTAACCAATAGAGAATTTCTCTTTTAGGTATCTAAAGGTTTAATTTCAAGCGCAGTGACATTTTGGGACATATCCTAAATCTGTCCTTACTACAAATATATTGCAATAATTTTTAATAACTTCTACTCTATTTTTTAGAAACGAGGAGAGAAAATCCCATTAAAAGCTGAAAAATGAAAAGGGACGATATTTATGAAAATTTGGATGTAAGTCCAATGGAACAAAATGCATCTGTTTTTTCGTTAATAATATGCCTCCAGTTTAACCGGAAATGTCTCCAACTTCTTCAATTCAAATGGGGGGACATACTATATATTTTTACAGATTTTGGAAGAGCTTGTTATCTTCAATTCATACATTGAGTTTAGTGTAAAAAAAATTCACAATAGGTGTACATTGAATTATTTTAGAATAATGAGACACAAAATTATTTAAAATGTTCAAAATGCTCGCCGTTTACTTGCTGACAATATGCCATCCTATATTAACAAAATTAGTAAAAACAAAAAGTCTCAGTCAAGAAAATATTTTAAAAGATAATTATTTTGAAACGCTTCAAAATAAGCGCGAAGCAAATCTATACAGTTCACAATCCACCCATGATGGCCGGCCTTGAGCCGACCACCTGGGGGAAACCTTCTGCTGAAACAAATCCCCGCTTCCAGGAGGAAAGTTGCGGCGAGCCCGAGGAAGCGGAAGCGGCCCAGAACGCGCGAAACACGCGAAGCCTCCACGACCACTTCGACCTGCTCTCCGTCGTGACCGAAGAGACGAGCGCCGAAAATTCCGACAGGACCTCCTCGGCCAAGGAGTGGCCCGACGCGGTTCTCCAGCCCGACCAGAGCTACCCCGATCACCGGATCGTCAAGTCGCGCACGCTGCCCGCGGCGGGGAAAACCCCCATGCATTTCTTCTCCCCCATACAGACGTCCAAGAGCTTCGAGGACAACAGTCTCAACCACAAAATCCAGGACGAGCTTGACCAACAACAGGTTGGTTGGGCATTTATTTGTAGTAGAACATCTTAGGATTTATTTGAATTTCAAAATATTGGATATACACTGTGTACAAGATAATACGAATTCGGTTGAATGAGAGAAAAGTTGGGGGAAAAACATTGGAAAAAATTCTTCTACTAGATCGAGTTCAGAGAGAGGAATTGATACGACAGCCATGAAAAATCACACGACTGTTTGAATTTTCAAAATATTTTGATGTGTCATGCCATTGTATTAGAAATTCGACATTTTCAGTCATTTTCATTCGAATCGAGTTAATAGTTCAAGATTATTCACTAAAATCTATTGTTTAGCGAGGTTTTTGATCCGTGAGTGTGTTGAAACAAAGAGAAAATATTTCAAAACTTTCTTCGAGATGTTGCTGTCCTTTTCAGGCTAAAAATAAAAAGACTCAGTCAAGAAAATATTTCAGGTGAAAAACAAAAAGACTCAGTCAATAAAATATTTCAAAACTTTCTTCGAGATGTTGCTGTCCTTTTCAGGCTAAAAAGAAAAAGACTCAGTCAAGAAAATATTTCAGGTTAAAAACAAAAAGACTCAGTCAAGGAAATATTTTAAAACTTTCTTCGAGATGTTGTTGTCTTTTTCAGGCTAAAAAGAAAAAGAGTCAGTCAAGAAAATATTTTTAAACTTTCTTAAAACAAAAAGACTCAGTCAAGGAAATATTTTAAAATTTTCTTCGAGATGTTGTCCTTCCAGGCTAAAAACAAAAAGACTCAGTCAAGAAAATATTTCAAAACTTTCTTCGAGATGTTGCTGTCCTTTTCAGGCTAAAAATAAAAAGACTCAGTCAAGAAAATATTTCAGGTGAAAAACAAAAAGACTCAGTCAATAAAATATTTCAAAACTTTCTTCGAGATGTTGCTGTCCTTTTCAGGCTAAAAAGAAGAAGACTCAGTCAAGAAAATATTTCAGGTTAAAAACAAAAAGACTCAGTCAAGGAAATATTTTAAAACTTTCTTCGAGATGCTGTTGTCTTTTTCAGGCTAAAAAGAAAAAGAGTCAGTCAAGAAAATATTTTTAAACTTTCTTAAAACAAAAAGACTCAGTCAAGGAAATATTTTAAAATTTTCTTCGAGATGTTGTCCTTCCAGGCTAAAAACAAAGACTCAGTCAAGAAAATATTTCAAAACTTTCTTCGAGATGTTGCTGTCCTTTTCAGGCTAAAAATAAAAAGACTCAGTCAAGAAAATATTTCAGGTGAAAAACAAAAAGACTCAGTCAATAAAATATTTCAAAACTTTCTTCGAGATGTTGCTGTCCTTTTCAGGCTAAAAAGAAGAAGACTCAGTCAAGAAAATATTTCAGGTTAAAAACAAAAAGACTCAGTCAAGGAAATATTTTAAAACTTTCTTCGAGATGCTGTTGTCTTTTTCAGGCTAAAAAGAAAAAGAGTCAGTCAAGAAAATATTTTTAAACTTTCTTAAAACAAAAAGACTCAGTCAAGGAAATATTTTAAAATTTTCTTCGAGATGTTGTCCTTCCAGGCTAAAAACAAAAAGACTCAGTCAAGAAAATATTTCAAAACTTTCTTCGAGATGTTGCTGTCCTTTTCAGGCTAAAAATAAAAAGACTCAGTCAAGAAAATATTTCAGGTGAAAAACAAAAAGACTCAGTCAAGGAAATATTTTAAAATTTTCTTCGAGATGTTGTTGTCTTTTTCAGGCTAAAAAGAAAAAGAGTCAGTCAAGAAAATATTTTTAAACTTTCTTAAAACAAAAAGACTCAGTCAAGGAAATATTTTAAAATTTTCTTCGAGATGTTGTTGTCTTTTTCAGGCTAAAAAGAAAAAGAGTCAGTCAAGAAAATATTTTTAAACTTTCTTAAAACAAAAAGACTCAGTCAAGGAAATATTTTAAAATTTTCTTCGAGATGTTGTCCTTCCAGGCTAAAAACAAAAAGACTCAGTCAAGAAAATATTTCAAAACTTTCTTCGAGATGTTGCTGTCCTTTTCAGGCTAAAAATAAAAAGAGTCAGTCAAGAAAATATTTTTAAACTTTCTTAAAACAAAAAGACTCAGTCAAGAGAATATTTCAGGTTAAAAACAAAAAGACTCAGTCAAGGAAATATTTAAAAACTTTCTTCAAGATGTTGTTGTCGTTTTCAGGCTCAAAACAAAAAGACTCAGTCAATGAAATATTTCAAAACTTTGTTCGAGATGTTGGTGTCGTTTTCAGGCTTTGGCTGTACTAATAAATTCAAAAAATATTGTTGAGAAAATTTCAAATAGACCCTAGTTCGCAAGAATTATTATTATATATATATTTTTTTATTTCATCAAGCTCTGTTTAGGATATTTTGAGGTTTCATACTTCAATTATTTTTTCTTATTGATTAGATTTTTTTTTATGTTTCTAACTCAACTCTTGCTGTCAAACCGAGTTTTTAGAAGCAATAAAGGTATTATTATTATTATTATTATTATTATTATTATTAACTCCGTAACGAAAGGCGATAGATTTTTTTTTCAAATTCTTTTGGCTCACTCTATCAGCCCTATCGTTTACGACATGACCTTTCCGGACACCCTGTATATCAAATAGCCGCGGTTAATTAAATAATTAATATAGTTAAACTATATGATGAAATGAACCTGGTACATCGACAGGACGAGCTGTACCCGGAGCAACTGTACGCGCAACACCACTTCGGGTGTTCCGCAGGGAACCCAACCGGGGCCCAGGACGACTTCCTCGGCAGGAAGATCGTTCGGACGGACGCGAACCGTTTCTACCGGGACATAATGCTCGTTCCGGACAGTCTCGAGGTTGAAACCGAGCTGCGAGCTATGGAGAAGGCTTCCACAGATTTGATCGTCAAATTGGACAATCGAAGTTTCAACGTAGCGGGCAGCAGGAGCACCGCGTCCAGCGAAGGCAATTTAGAGCAGCTGCTCAACGACATCGAGTCCATCTCGCAAGTAAGTGTACAGGGTGGTTCACCATAAATTTGGTCCCTTTGAAAAAAATCGACTTATTGTTCGTTTATTCTATGAAATCTCGCTGGAAAATTAAATGAAATGATTTTTGTTATTGGATTCTTGAATCTTTTCAGGTTACCCAAGTTACAAGGGGACTCATATATGGTGAATCACCCTGTACAGGGTTTTCCCTGATATTTTTGCAACCACCGCCTACCCTGAATTTTTACATGTAATTGCAAGGTTTTTTTGTCAATCAAGCTAAGCAATTTAGCTGAGAGCCTGATTGACAAATTTATCATTTTTGAGAGCCCAATTGACAGATTTTGCATTTAAGCTAAGTAAATCTTACAATTAGCTTGAATCCAAGATGTATTGGATTGGATAGATATCGTCAGAATAATCTAGCAAATATCTGAAAACGACTGAAAAAAATTCGGATCCAGATTCGAAAAAAAAATTCGAAAAATTGTAACTTTTATAATAACCCATGTAAATATGGTGCAAAAATATGCGGGCAAACCCTGTACATCCCGTTCATTTGATTACGTATACCGTGATTTCGATAGGAAATTCTGAGGATATCAAATTTGCAGAGAGGTTTGAACGAACACTCCGAGTACAACGGTCACTCTGAGGCGTTCGGCGAGGACCTCGGCAACGCTCAGAACGAGTCGAGTAAGCCGTTCAAGAGCGAACTCAACGTCGTCCTGATGCCGAACCCGATGCCCCTGATAGGCTTCGACAAGTACAGGGATATTAAGAGGTGCGGGTAAGATACTATCAACTTTTGTATTTCACTAGGAAAGTGGGCCATGTGACCCCTCATTCGAAAGGGCTCTCGAAGCTATATTCAATGAACGTGTATTTTTGCTGAGTCAACACTATCAACTTTAGCAAATTACTAGTAAAGTGGGCCATGTGACCCATCATTCGAAAGGGCTCTCAACACTCTATTCAACGAGCATATATTCTTCCTGGGTTGATGTTGAAACTCACTATCAACTTTCGTGTTTCTCTAGTGAAGTGGGCCATGTGACCCCTCATTCGGCAAGGCTCTCAACACTCTATTCGACGAGCATATATTCTTCCTAGGTTGGTGTTGAAAATCACTATCAACTTTCGTATTTCTCTAGTGAAGTGGGCCATGTGACCCCTCATTCGACAGGGCTCTCAACACTCTATTCAACGAGTATGTATTCTTCCTGAGTTGATGTTGAAAATCACTATCAACTCTCGTATTTCACTAGTAAAGTGGGCCATGTGACCCCTCATTCGAAAGGGCTCTCAACACTCTATTCAACGAGCATATATTCTTCCTGGGTTGATGTTGAAACTCACTATCAACTTTCGCATTTCTCTAGTGAAGTGGGCCATGTGACCCCTCATTCGAAAGGGCTCCCAACACTCTATCCAACGAGCATATATTCTTCCTGGGTTGATGTTGAAACTCACTATCAACTTTCGTATTTCACAAGTGAAATGGGTCATGTGACCCCTCATTCGAAAGGCCCTTCAATTTTCAATCGATCTGATCGACTTTCGCGACGATTTATCTCATAGAGCTATTTCCAGGAGCCTGGAGAGCTTGAACGCGACACCTCTGGAGGAACTGTCGGTGTCCCACCAGAACCTGTGCGTCATACCGCCGCCGCCGCAACACCTTCAGGAATCGCCTGTTATACCGAACAGCGCGCCGCCTATGGCGGCCATTCGCGATACCGAAGCTAATCCGTTTTTCTTCGGCAATTTCAAGGACAACTACGTCAATCCCGGGATGATCGGAGTCAAGTTTGGCAGTGACAACTTTTTCAGAGAGACCAACCAGAGAAACGAGGCCGGTGAGCACGAAAATTTGATGATGTAAAATGAAATACATTACATTTGATTAATTTGAGAATACAAATGGATGGAAAAATAAATAATTGAATACATGTCTTCAAACTGCTGCAGGTACCAAACAAGATAAAAACTGCGAAAAAGCCAACCTCTTAGACTTGATATCAACGCAAGAAAACACCTTTGCAGAGAATGAAGAAAATTTGAAATTCAAAACTAGCAAAACACCGAATCCTGAAGGTGAGTTAATGCAGCAATATAATTGGAATTACATGTAATCAAATAAGAAACGAGAAACGGTAATCAATCGAAAAGAGATACGAAAAAAGGGATTATTTTAAAAATTTTTTTTTCGGGCCTCATTTTTTTTTCGAGGAAAAGTCGAAAATTTTGCTAATTCTAATAATGTTTTCACATATAGAATTAAAATGGAAGATAATCAATATTCAATTTCAATTTTATTGACTCAGAAAAACCGAAGGACGATGCGAAATCCGACAAGCTCAGCATTCGCAAGAAAGTAAGCATCCACTTCAAGGGCAAAAAGGACCGCGCTGGCAAAACATCCTTTTTCAACTCTGACGATTCTTCCATAGCGAAATCTTCCGAAGAACGAAAACACTCCATATGGAATCTAAGGTGAGTAGATCAAGCTATACAGGGCGATTAGGATTGGGATAAATGTTCATCAGTCTGCCATTGAAAAAAGATATTCTCCTACTATTTTTATTATGCGTTTTGTGTTCACATTATTTCAACTAACTTCGATGAAGACAACCCATTGAATGATTATCGGCAGCCTTAGGTAAATCACCCTGTATAAACTAGCAACTCTCATACTTCAACTAGTAAAGTGGGTCATGTGACCCCTCATTTAAAAGGTTTTTCGATGATCTATCCAATGACCACGATCTCTTCAAAGCTGCGTGAGTTGAGAGATAACTATCAACTTTCGAATATCAACTAGTTGAGTAGGCCATGTTACCCCTCATTTGAAAGGATTTCTGACGTTCCATTCAACTGTCATATTTTGTATATAAATTCAAATCGCCTTGTACTGCAAACGTAAATAACCACGAAACAGTCATTAAAAGCTAGAGAACGAACTCGATTTTTCTCTTCGTTTACCAATAAGTGTTTCGATCCAGAGAAAAAGCTGCACCACCCGAAACACTCAGTACAGAGTCGAAAAAAACTCTACCGGAACCGAAGACGCCCAGCAGTTCCGACAGCAAAACTAGCAACGAGAAAAAGAGTTCCTTTTTGGAGAAAAAAGACTCGGGCAGCGAAAAAAAGGAGTCCGGAAACGAGAAAAAATCGATAAAAAGTTCGTCGGCCAGTCCCGAAAGGAAACACGTGCAACTCAAAGAGGACGGTGAGTGAAAACGTGAAAATTAATAATCTTACCCTAACCTTCGAGCACTGACTTTTAATCTGCAAGTAATCAAAAAACAGACTTTGTTACAGCTCTTGCAGTAAAATCTTCTTTCTTCCTTTCCGTTGGCCTCTTCCTATTGCAGTAAAATAACAAAATTTCCGTTGCAATCACCACCTAATCACCGCGCTGTCTAAAAGTTCGTTTATACCACGAATTTCTTTATCGTATTAACCTCGATTTTCAAGGATGCGATTAATTTTCCAGCGTCGATCGGAAGCAAAAAACACCGCAAACACAAAAATCGGTCGCGCCTGCGCAGACAGAGCGCCGTGGCGGAACAAGGCCGCGGTTTGCGCGAGAGATCTTTCAGCGTGTGCACCGACAGATCGAACATCTTGGAGCACCGCTTGGGCTTCGGCTCGAGCATGTACTTCGACGAATTTTCCGACGACAGAGAGAGGACGAACAGCGCGAGCAGCTGCGACACGGCGGAAAACGCGAGGAAAATGTCGATGATGCCGAACGTACCGCTGAGCGGAAAAGTTCCGTGGTGCGGCTGCTGGGGAAACGGGTGTCTGTGAACGGGTTAATCGTGAACGAAAAGGAATATACCGGTTATTTATGAACAAATGACTGCAAGAACGGGTTAATCGTGAACAAATGACTGAATGAATGGGTTATTTGTGAACAAAGGACTGCATGAACGGGTTATTTGTGAACAAATGACCATATGAACAGGTTATTTGTGAACAAATGACTATGTGAACAGGTTATTTGTGAACAAATGACCGTGTGAACAGATTAATTGTGAACAAATATAACAATAATTTATGAACAAAGTGTCACAAATTTGTTTTTGTGAAGAAATGGCAGCGTGAACGGGTTATTCGTGAGCAAATGACTGTGCGAACAGGTTATTTGTGAACAAAGACTACATGAACGGGTTGATCATGAACAAATTAATGCGTGAACAGGTTATTCGTGAACAAATGACTACATGAACCGGTTATTTATGAACAAGTTGTCACAAAGGTGGTTTTTGTGAAGAAATGACCGTGTGTACAGGTTTTTGGTGAACTGAATTAGCTTTTACACTTGATTGCATTCGCAGCTCATTTATGGACATCGTTATGGACATATAATAATATGAACAATTGTGTAATAGAACATTTCGTGACAAGGACTCCTGTACCTTGTGAACAGAAACCAAGTTCGGACCCATGTTTGCAAATGTATAATAAATAAACGGGTCTACTGAATACACACCTCACAGTATTCGGGACGGCTGTATTTTGAAATAATAATGCATAAAAGGGTGATTTTTGCTGAATATTTTTAAATGAATCAGGATAGTACTACATTTGAAAACCTATTTATTGCTTGTAAAATATCGAGTAAAATATATAATTCATAATGAACAATAATTCCAAATATTTTTTATAGTTACAATGTGCTACTACTGTGTTAGTGACCCTGTAAGATGTTCCAAATCTGGAAACGAAACTGAGCATCAATTAGGCCCTTTGAAACATCTACACCGAAAATAAATCATCGTAACAGCTCACATTTGTTAATCATTAGGAGTTTTGTAACTTTTTAAGTTCTTCTCTCGCCCCTAAATAAACCGATTTATAAAACCAAGATCACCTTCTTTTTCTTTCCATTTCTCTAATTCCGTCAGCAAGGTACAGCATGTTCAAAATGCTTGGAAAAGCAAAAATAAATCAACACGAAAAGACACTTTAAAAATAGCGCGATCTAAATGTCTTTCAAACATCAAAGCAAAAGACAACACCACCCAGAATATCCATTTGTCATTAAAGTAACTCACTATCAAATCACAACCAGTAGAACAATCGTCCTTACAACTCACAGTTCTATCAGATTCTACTGAAGATTCCATTTAAAAAAAATAGAGAGAAAAAAACATTGTTTGGAAAGTCTATTCCAAGCGAAGCAACCAAATGCGAGTTACATATTCGTTGACTAGATATTCTGTGCCCCAAACAAATATAATGCTTCATTGATGGGAAAACCACCCTCTATTTGAAGGACCACCCGTAGTTCCCACCAAAAAAAAAGTAATTTATTTTGGTAAGGACCAGGCAAACTTTCATTTGCACAGACATGTTTTCCTCTAGGGACATTGCGAGGGACATTGTTTATCTTAGCTTCCCTCTGTGAATGAATTTAGGGATGAATTGAGTATCCCCCTGCGAAATTGCATCACCAGCAACAACCGACGACTTGTGGAGTGACACTTGTGGGAAACTTTTCGAGAAGACTAGGGGGACCGTGTTGCTAAGTGCTCCCCATCGATACGTTAATGGATTTTGATTATGGAAAATAATTGAATAAAGAAAAATTTTCACCCGTCAGAAACGTTTACATAGGTATAAATTACTACCTACACATGCCAGTCAAATATTTCACAGTTTTTATGACTCAACTGTAAACATTGTGTTAAATCTGATATGACAGACTCTTCTGAAACAAACACATGTTAGGGTAGACTGTATGACTACAGGCAATAACAGGAATGAGTGAATTTACATTGGGAGTATATTTGAGCGAGTAAAAAAACATCTATCAATCTTGGAATTCCGTCAGTTCTTTGAAGTCAAAGAGAACTGTTTATACTCAGATGATGTGGTGAAAAGCAATAAAGCCATTAGTGTAAACAGTGTCTACCTCCAGAACATACTTGATCTAGAAAAGGGTTCAACGATTTCATCCTAGTAGGTACCAAGATAGATATTAAAAGATTATAGTTCATACTTCAGAATATGAATGTTGATATGGCCATTCTACTGATGATATATGAAGGAGTTATGATTAAGAACTGTTTCATAAAATAGGCCCCAAGTGGTATCAACACTACATTTTCATAACATGGTTTAGCACTCACCCAATGCATTTAAAACGATAAAAACTGCAATGCAAACAGTTCTGTTCATCTTCGAGTGAGCTTTCCTGTCGTTTTCTCACACAGACACCATGACTATTATTCCCGATGGAATCAAACCGCGATCAAATCTAGATTCCCGAGTTCGATGAAAGCCAAATGAATACGGATTTTAGAGCAAAAGTTCATCGAGTACCGGTTTGGAAACTACTTGCAAAAAGTGTCCCGAATGGAACAAAACTTCACTATAGGCTGTTCTTCATCAGCCACTGATGGGAGTTTGCCCGTACACTTATTCTTCGGATGAATTCAATCACTATTAAACATCGAACTACAACAAACAAATGATTTACAAATATTTATACAAAGGTTGTCACCATCGCTCGACAAACTTCTCACTTAACGCTGTCAAATCCGAACCAAACCTAAACAAACGTCAGCAAACGTCAAATCGCTCAGATTTCTTATCAATCAAGGACAAACGCACGGAACCAGTTCATTTAGCAGCGTCTCGCGATAATAAAAAACACATTATTTCTATGGTGTAACCCCACTTCTGTGGTTGCGGGCATTCACCATAGAAAAATGTTACTTACGAACAGAAAACTACTTAGAATATCTCATCATCATTGGCCGCTGTCTAACGAAACTAGCACCCACTGAAAATTCAAATATTTCATTCGTTCGTGTTCATTGTTCATACACTGAAACCGGCATACTCGAATCAACAAAGGCACGCCTCTGTACCTTCGGCAAAGCTCGGAGATCTCAGCTCACTTCACATCATTGTTTGAGTCTTCGCATGCTCAGATTGCCAGCCTTCCATTCTGTGTTTTTTCACAACAAAAAATCCGCCATTTTAATTTTCGATTTTTATGATCTGAGAGTGTGACTGATTGTATAACCGTGGGTGCTTTTTTGTGCGATTGGGTGTAAGATTGCTTGAAAGATGTCGATTGAGTATTTGCAAGTAGCAGAGGACGAAGGGGAAGAACCCATAGAGCTCCCTACGGAAGATGACGGCACTTTGCTGCTGAGCACTTTGTCGGCGCAGTTCCCTGGGACTTCGGGCCTCAAATACAAGGCCCCCGAGAGCAAAACTTTCAGGGGGGTCCGCTTGACCGAGGGCAGGCTCCATCCCCCATCGGACGGGGGATGGGGTTCACAAATATTCTACTGCTCGTTTCCCAAAGGTAGGACACGTTACGATTGAAATAGTAGTATCAATGTTCATTTTAATGGTGAATGGTGGCACACTTCCAAAATTTCCATGTATGTGGCGGTGATTGAATGATATTCTGGCTTGTGGGGGCAAATCTGGAAGTCTGTGGTGTTGTTTTAGAGAACAAGAGAAAGAGTGATGATAATTTGGAGAATTCGACTGCGAAAACCAAACGTATGGAGACGAGATTGCGTTGTACAGACTTGATTGTTTTGGGTTTGCCGTGGAAGACGACTGAGCAAAATCTGAGAGAGTACTTTGAGACGTTCGGAGAGGTTTTGATGGCGCAAGTGAAGAAGGATCCAAAGACAGGTCAATCCAAGGGATTCGGATTTATCAGGTTTGGATCGTATGAGTCTCAGATGAGAGTTTTAGCACAGAGGCATATGATTGATGGAAGGTGGTGTGATGTGAAAGTTCCCAACTCGAAAGTAAGTACTCTTGTTCAAATGTGTGTGGAAACTATTGTCCATAGAGAACTGATTTGATTCACCAGTTATGGTTGATTTATGGAGCAATTTCAAGAAGTCATTCAGGTCAGTTGATTAGAAGAATCATCACCCAAGTTACAGACTTCCACAGAAGTAATTGCGAGTTCAATAATGTTTACTGAATGTTGATATACATGCAGTATGAATTTGTCATTAGAATAACCTTAAACTATTTCATGAATCTACCATTAGTTGATGCAACATATTCAATGTAGGTTTTATTGTACTGAAGTTATTGTTTATACTGGATGAATTGATCATAGTATTTGTGGATAATGTATGAAACTGTTTTGCCTTGCTTTTGCTGATTCAAGCACAGACAGTTGTTGCTAGTGTTGATTGTTTTTTGAAAGTGGTATGCTCAGTCACCTAATTCGAGTATTTCAAATGAATTCTCATGCTAATAAATGTGTTTTGAATACCTGATAGTATGGAATTGGTTTGAGTTGTTCCAAATTATTTGCATACATGAAAAATGTGACCAGAATGGTTTGATTGGTTGGAAGAAATCAACTGAGTAGGTGTATTCATTGGGAATGTTCAAATGATGATGAATCTTGTCATGTGGACATGAAAAGAAATGAGAATGCTGAGCTTGTGAAAAATTTTGATAAAGGTCTTTCACTTCAAGTTGATTAGTATGTCATCATTGACAATTACTTTCAACCAGTAATACTTCATCTTTGATGTTGGCATAATTCTCAAGTTGAAGCGAAGGAGTTTATTTCTGAAAGAATCGAAAATGAAAAAGTACATCAAAGCATCAAAACAATATGAAAGTGCTGAGTGTCCATGAAATATTTTTTTTTCAATTTTGCTCATATAATGACACCCTCATGTTATTTCCACATTTTCAGAAATTACACTTTGATTCTCGTTTTCCAAGAAACTATTGCTCCAGAGCAGCGTCTCTTAAAATTGATATACTAGCAATATTTGCAAATTTAGTTCTGATATAGTATCACAAAATCTTTGATATTATAACAGAATTCTGATATAGTATCGAATAATTATGAGTTGAAAGTGAGAATCCTGAAAAAAAATTGGGAATGCTGTGTCTTGTTGGAATTCTCAGATGTGTTAGAATTCTCTGTTGTTTAAAAAAAATCTTCACTGGAACGCTAGCGCTTTCGTGAAAAGAAACCAGATAAAGGCATTTCGATGAATATAGAATTGAAAAATAGCAAATTTTCCAAATGCCGCTTTGAATTTCTAGGAGGGTCTGATCCAACAAGTACCGTGCAAAGTGTTCATCGGCAGGTGTACGGAGGATATCAGTTCGGACGATCTGCGAGAATATTTCGGTAAATTCGGCGAGGTGACGGACGTTTTCATACCGAAACCGTTCAGGGCCTTCAGTTTTGTCACGTTCCTCGACCCCGAAATCGCCCAATCCCTTTGCGGAGAAGATCACATCATCAAAGGTAGATGTTTCACCATAAAACATGCGTAATTCAATCTTAATGTGATGCAAAATGAAATCTCACTTGGAACTCCAACTGTAATGTGTCAACAACTGCAACACAATATTTCATGCAAAGTGCAAAATTTCACGTATCTTGCAACAATCAAATTTCATCTGCGAATTGGGATTTCACGTAATTTTTTTTTTTCATCCAGGGGTGTCCGTGCACGTGTCGAACGCGGCCCCCAAATCGGACACCAGAGGCGGCGGAGGCTTCAGGAACGAGAGGGGCGGCGGCGGCCCCCACGGCTCCAACAGGGGCGGCGGCTCGGGAGGCGGGCCAGGGGGGCCGGACGGTGGCCCCCCCGGCATGTACAATCAGAGGTGCGTGCGCGGTACACAAATGAGAAGAATTAATATTGATTATTTTGTATTCATTTATCCAATCTATTAAATAATGTGTTTGTCGTAGGATATTAATTTGCATTTCAAAATTTTTCGAAAAACAAGGTGTCACTGAAAAATTGAGAATTTCTATTTTAAGTAACTGTAGGTTGAATTCCAAGCGCGGTGACATTTTGGGGCAGATCATAAATCTGTCCTTACTACAAATACATCGAAATGATTATTATAATTTTTATTTTGAACTTTTCAAAACAAGAAGAGAAATTCCCAGAAAATCTAGTAAAATGTATTGTCGATTTTGTTCCTTATAGCTATGATTTATTTTATTAGTTAGTAGTAGTACTTTATTTTTTCTTTATTTTTTTAGTTCTGATGCATGAAACATTATTCATCATAATAATAGGGAATGATTATTTGTTATGATTCATTTTATTCAATTTTATTGATTTTTCTCAGGTATAATGGTTCGGGGCCCAACCAGGGCGGTTGGGGCAATCAAGGGGGTCCGAGGGGGAACATCGATATGCCTAATTTGCAGGCTTTAGGTGAGTGTGGGTGTTTCAGGGGCTTTTGATGTCGGTTTTTTTAGTTGAGAAAAGGTACTGGCTAGTGAGTAAATTGAAAAAAAAACCATCATTAAAAAAAAATGCACGGTGTGTACAATTTTTGATGCTTTTGTCAAATATCTCAGAGAGAAAAATTGAAACTATTTTTCTGTATGTTTGTTGAGTGAATAGATTTTTTCCATGGAGAATTTTTTTGTACTGCGAATGAACCTTTCAAATTTCAAGAAAAGCTAAGAGAAAGTGTGTGTTCATAAATTGAGAATCGTTTTTTCTTGAAAACACGGGTTTTTGAAAAAAAAAATTACATTCCTCATTACATTGTTTTAACAATACTAATGAATTATAAATTCTGTTAGAATAAGAAGGCACAGTACATTTTCTCAACGTGCTTTATAGTGGCATGCAAATCTAACCTCCCGCCTCTCCATTTCCCCCCAGTTAACCTCCTCACCCCAGCCTCCTTTATGAACCAGTCGAGCCCTTCGAGTACGAAATCAACAGGTAATCGGAAACTGTCAAATGTCAAGAAAGTGATGATAGAAAGCTGCGAACGTTTTCAGGTTATGCGAGAAGGGGCGGATATTTGTGAAAGAAGAGGTGATTTCGGCGCAAAGACTTCGTTTTTGTTTTTCGAGTGTTGAAACAGTGGAAAAAGTTCTACACGATTTTGTTGTTTGTGTTTCTCATTGTTTTGGCAGTTTAATAGTAAAATGTGGTTTTGTGATGAGCTTTTACTTTGTTCAGACAAGCGAGTTCTATTTGGCATTTTTTCTTAGCAAAATTGTGAATTGTTTCGATTCTTAGTTGATTTATGTAAGTATTCTATGTGGAAAAATGATGGAAACAACAAAAACTTAAAATATTGTTCATTCCAAGTTCAAATTTTCCACTCAGTTGGAATCGTTTATTATCAAAAATAAGGCGAGTTCGTGAATCAAAAAAAAAAACTTAGAAATTGAAAAAATCAAAATTTTTAAAATGCAAAGAATGCTTAGATTCATTCAGTGGCCTATCAAATTAACCTTAAACTAAGTGAAATGACTTGGCAGCCCTTACGAGGACCTCGGCAACTGCCGATACGTGATGTAGGTATAGATTTTTGCGCACACTAAATTTTTCATTCAACCCTACAATGCAATCGAAGTTTTCGTGGCAGAATCGGTTGGCGAACTTTCTTACCGTTTTCACGAAGGAATTCATTCCTCAACTATGATACACACGTTGTAGAAGTTAGCATTGACACAACTGTCTAAATTTCGCAAACTCCCCCATTAGAAATCGGGTAATCGACCCCTGAATCGAACTTTTCCACCCAACCAGGGGCGCTATTCTTGTCCGTTCGCATCTTTCAAGTTCGTGCAATCATCATTTCGCCAATTGACTATTTGATTTCACAAGTCATTTTATATCAGTGCGATGCTTGATAATTCGCTAGAATATCGCCCCGACAACCAACAATTAATCTCGACTAACCTAACCCTAAAAGAAAAAAGTCTCCAAGGGACGGTTTTTTCAATGCTCGGCCCTCTGTCAGCCTACGATATCCGACATTACTTCCACTCGAAAGTTCCAGTTAGCAATGACAAGAAGAGTTTGTGTTGATAAAGCTGTTTCCGAATTCCTTTTGTATGTTTGTGTTTTTGTTCAGAGATTGGTGGAAGATGGAAGCATTTCATATTTTCAGAGTGATGATGATTCAATTGTCGAATTCCAGCGTTCCCAAAAATATTGATAGCCGACGGTTTGTTAGCCTACAGTCAAATATTTTATTAGATCGAGCTTAGAGAGAGAGGAATCAAAACGATCATGACAAAGAGACGCAGCTGACTGTTGGAAAAAAAATTTGATGTGCCATGCCATTGCATTGAGAAATACGACATGTTCAGTTATTTTCATACAAATTGAGTTGATAGTGTGAGATTATTCACTCTTAATCTATTGTTTAGCAAAGTTGATTGGACCATAAGTCAGTGTTACTTGTTGTTTGAATGATCCTAATTGGTTCAGCCAGTTCAGTCCAAGTCAAGGAAGGATTTCGAAACTTTGTTCAAGATAGTGTTGTCTTCTTCAGCCTATGGCGTTTTGTTTGTTATGTTTTTGTTCGACAAGGGTGCATCTCTTAGACAATATATACAGGGTGAGTCGAAAATGTGTACCGAGCTTTCTGGGGGTGATAGACCATTGAAAATTAAGTGTAGTTTGATGATTGAACTCATGGCCCAAAATGCATATTAAGGGAGATATATCCTTCCAAAGTTGATAAAATTAAAATAATTTCTCCGCATAACTTCTGAACGATGAAAGCCACCCGATTGAAATTTCGTGCATGAATGTATGTTGTCAAAATACATTTTTTCGTCACACTTCCACATTTCTGATATTGTTTTAAAGGGTGTTTACAGAGGGTGAGTCATGATTTTTTGTAGAAAACTTTTTTCCCTGTATTATTTTCGGTGAAAAAACAGGAGCATTCGATGGAGCGAAGAAAATTATATGAAAAAGGTACTCTTATTCAAATACAAAAAATTGAGCCGTTCGTGAGATATTTGAGTTTTTGTAGTTACATGATATCAGCAGATTGATTTTATTCATCGCGAGATTCATCGGTATAACGATATTTTAGCAGGCCATGATGAATAATTTTGTTCTCAATTTTGACGTTCATGTCATCAACATTCGAGTCAACATTGTTGTAGTCGATTTGTTCGTGTGGTTTTTCTGTGTCATTTATCACTGCGATTATCAACTGAGATTTTAAGAAATAATATGGCAGGTTATTCGTTCTCTGAACAAACTGATATGCTTCTAATGCTTGGCGAGTGCTTCGGAAATGCAAATGCTGCTGAAATATCGTTATACCGATGAATCTCGCGATGAATAAAATCAATCTGCTGATATCATGTAACTACAAAAACTCAAATATCTCACGAACGGCTCAATTTTTTGTATTTGAATAAGAGTACCTTTTTCATATAATTTTCTTCGCTCCATCGAATGCTCCTGTTTTTTCACCGAAAATAATACAGGGAAAAAAGTTTTCTACAAAAAATCATGACTCACCCTCTGTAAACACCCTTTAAAACAATATCAGAAATGTGGAAGTGTGACGAAAAAATGTATTTTGACAACATACATTCATGCACGAAATTTCAATCGGGTGGCTTTCATCGTTCAGAAGTTATGCGGAGAAATTATTTTAATTTTATCAACTTTGGAAGGATATATCTCCCTTAATATGCATTTTGGGCCATGAGTTTAATCATCAAACTACACTTATTTTTCAATGTTCTATCACCCCCAGAAAGCTCGGTACACATTTTTGACTCACCCTGTATTATCGTATCTTTGATTGAACGTAACCCAAAGTCAGCTAACTGGGACTTCGAACCGAGCCTCGAAAAACTGACCCTCGAAGAGGAAAAAGAACGAAAAGCACCCGTATGTGACTACCACCCGCCCACATTCATGCTACTCACTCAGGTATCACAGGTCAAGGGCAGCAGCAGCAGGGCAGCGGGCAGCAGGGCGGCTGCAACCCGATGGGGCTCGGCCTGAACGCCTTGGGGGCGCTGCCCATGAATCCCGCCCTGGTGGCGGCCGCGCTCAACCAGGCCGGCTGGGGCCTCATCGGCAACCTGCAGCAGCAGCAGCCGCAGGAGCAGGGCTTCAACCAGGGCTTCGGCAACGGGCCCAACAACGCCAACCGTGAGTTTCATTCTTTTTTTTTGTCGAGCGAAGAATGAGCGAAACAAATCGAAATGTACTTTATTGTCGGAAGATATAGACCTTATCGACGAAGTTCAAGTTGAAGAATGATGGTGTGTAACATAACAAATATTGTTGATACGTCAAAGACTTCACAAGAATCTGGAAATTCTCAGGATACATTTTCAAGTAAAAGTTTTTCACACTATCTGTAAGTTGTTCGAAGAGGTGGTACATTCAATTTTCCAGCTTTTGTGTGGGATTTTCTTTCCTCGTTTCTGAGAAATAAAATAGAAGGCATAATTATTTCAATATATTGAATTGTGATCTGCCCTAAAATGTCAAATTACAAAAAATATTCATTTTCCTGCTTTTTGTGAGATTTTCTCCTCGTTTCTAGAAAATAGAGTAGAAGTTATTAAAAATTATTTCAATATATTTGTAGTAAGGACAGATTTTGTGATATGCCCCAAAATGTCACTTTTAGATACCTAAAAAAGAAATTCTCTATTTGTCAGTGACACCTTGTTTTTGGAAAATTTGAAAATACAAATATATTTAATAAGAATAAAACTTCTACTCATCTTGGTGCACGTTTCGGGAACGAATCTGCTCCCGTTCTTAACACAATTGAAATATTTTTCTCTTCGCAAAATTTCTTCAATATGTTGTCGGTTTTGACACTGAAAAGTGACAGTTTGGTAGACGGAGGAACTCTGGTTACAACATATTGAAAAAATTTTGCGAAGAGAAAAATATTTTAATTGTGTTGAGAACGGGAGCAGATTCGTTCCCGAAACGTCCACCAAGATAAGTAGAGGTTTTATTCTTATTAAATATATTTGTATTTCCAGATTTTTTCAAAAACAAGGCGTCACTGACAAATAGAGAATTTCTCTTTTAGGTATCTAAAGGTTTGATTTCAAGTGCAGTGACATTTTGGGGCAGATCACAAAATCTGTCCCTACTACAAATATATTGGAATAACTTTTGATAACTTCTACTCTATTTTTTCAGAAACGAGAAGAGAAAATCCCATTAAAAGCTGGAAAATGAATGTACCACCTCCTCGAAAAACTTACAGACAGTATTTTTTTAACATTAATTTATTTATTTATTTAGCCAAGTACACTACAGGATCGTAATAAAATCCCAATTTTACAAAAAATATATATGATAAATATAAAATAATATATATAAAAGATATATAATAGCATTTTCACCTGAGGTATGTGTATTTTTTCCACTACCAGCACTGAAATAACAGTATGTTTTATTAATTCCGATTTTCATTTCCAAATGCTACCGCTAGCGTCGAACTGATGTACGTTAATAAATCGTATCAGTCTTAAAACAACTTATTATCCACCTAGGTCAAAAAAGTGTAACTTCTCATTAGGGGAATTCCTCGAATAATGTTGATTCCTCAAGCTAGTAGTAGAAAAAAATCTCTTTTTTTCACGTGTCATTCGATTTTTCCCTCAGAAAACACCCAGAACGGCAGCGGCCGAGGCAACAACCCCAACTTCCTCAGCTGGATGAGCCAAGGGGGCGGCGGGGGCGGGCAAGGCCAGAGCGGCAGTCAGAACAACCCTGACGGCGGCCAGTGGGGTCGAAACACCTCCGCGCAGGGCCAGGACAAGGGATTCCTCAAATACGAATAGACCTCAACGTTTTCGTACAAGGTGAACATTCCCAATGAATAATAGTCGGTTTGGTTTCGATTTGTCCCAAAGAAATTGTGGGATTTTGAAAGAAACAAAAAATCAGATTTTCAAATGTCAAAATTATAGGCATCATTCAATTTTCCAAATTGGACCCTGTGAAATGTTTTCTGGTTACGAAAAAATTCCATACAGGCCGTTCTTTTCGTGGTGAAAAAAATTCGTGGTATACCTCAAGGACCTGTTACAGGCCCCTTCAGCTTCATCATTCATATCAATAGTGCTGAAATCTTCAAACTTTTTTCTCATTACCAAAATTTGTCATACATATCCTTTCCTTTAATGGTTACCTCAAAGACCTGATACGGTGCCTATCAGCTCCGTCATTAATATCGATCGTATTTTGTTGCAGGTGGAAATCGTCAGAAAATGGAGATTGAAAGTTAGCGCCAGAGTTGTTTATTTTTATTTTTACAGTTTAACTTCAGGCGCGATCTCTAAGATATTTCAGGTTATGAATCTGTCTAGTTTTTATAAGTTGCGCCTGATTATATCTAGTGAAATTGAGTTGTTTTTAAGACGTCTCAGTGTGAAAAAGTGCGTGTAAAGTTATGGGAGTAAATGGAAAGACCGTTTTTGATCTTTATGCAATGTAGATCGAGTTTGATCAATATATGAGAATGAATTATTGATTTTTTGTTTTATTTGTCTCTGGGGCAGTCGTAGGGTGTTACCTTTCTGAATTGATGGTATTCTGTATCGTTGGAAAATGAACTTATGAGTTCTAGTTTGATCGATAATTTTGCTGAAATTTGAAGCTAAGTGTGAGAAGGACAATGGTAAGTGTAAATATCTTATGAAGAGATTGAATTTTTTGCATGTAAGAGAAAATCGTCAAGGGTTGAAATATGGCATATTTGTTATTTTGTTTGATATTTGATGTACAATTTGATTCTTGTATATATTCTTGAATTTCTTGTAGGAAAAATTTAGACGCTTGATCTGATAGAGATGTGCTGTAATTTTTGTTAGTAGCAAAAAATAATGATTTTTTCTAAATCAATCTTTCATGTAATGTCGTCGACCCTCTATCCTGTTCACTATTATATCTCACGAATACCGACCACCATGTAGATGGACGATTTTTCTGTCATCTGTGACACTGACCCTGTTTTTTGTGGTTCATGATAAATAAGTAGATAATTTCGACAAAAATTCATAATGGGCAAGAAAAAGAAAACCGATAAAACAGAAAAAATCGTACGAAATGCAGAACCCGGCATTGAAGAAGGACAAGAGGCGCAAAAACAATCTCTAGGCAAGTCAAAATGATTATCAAGTGATTTCTAAAATTTCTGAAGCCCCATAGTTTGTGCAGCAGTTTCCAAGTCTTGAATCCCAAATTTAAAGTAATAAGGAAAATACAATCAGAAATTACTTCGAAAGCACACCACAATTTGTATTTTTTGCGAGATTTGTACATGGAACTGCTGCATAAACCTGCCAAAGCGTGTGTTTCAATTTTTTTCATGAAAATTCAAACTTCCTGTGAATTCGTACTGTTTCCTTCGAACATTTTTTTCTTTAAATTCAGTCTTCGAAATGGGATTTTGTGATCTGAATATTTTTGAAAATGAATGACACATCGCGTTGATGGCTTCTTTACGTTTTCGTATAAATCCACCGCATTAATAGCAGATAATTCTTCTGCATATCGAACTGCAACAACGAATATAGTGAACGCTAGTACAACTGGACTTGAAGAACCCAAATCCAAGTCCAAAATACAATTTTCAAGCGCAGATGAGAAAAGGAGTAGTTCTATGAAAATAGGTATGTCTTTTTCAGAAATTAAATTGCTCATTCTCGATTTTAAGGCTAGGACATGAATATAAACCCTATATAACTTTCAAGAATGGCCCTGAAATGGATTTCATTTCCTTTCAATTCTAATTTGAAGTAGACTTTGGAACAGCAAATAAAATATTTCAGATAAGGCAGCAACATAACAAAATATGGAGCTGCATATCTTGTCAGCTATATTCACACTGGTTTCACTGAACACGTCACAGTTTTCCGCGTCGAGTATTATTATTTTAATATCATTTTGAAAATAGAAGTGATTCGGATAATTTCGATATCAAATGTCAACAGTAAAATGATGGTATACTATTTAGTTGAGATTACATTTCATGAAAATCTATCTGAAGGAAGCTTCTTAAGATTCAATAATATTGAACTGTATCAACAGAATCGAATACCAGGCAACACAGATGACTGCACTGATTTCCATCACAAATAAAATTTTCTGATAAAAACATTTCGATGCAAACTTTTTCAAATTCACTGTATATGTATTATGGATATGGATTAAAATATCCTATTTCTCTGGGCTTTTTTCGGTATTTGTTACTAAAGATCATGAAGAATATTCTATTTTTCAAGTATCTGATGCGGGCTCATCGCCTAATATTACGGCAACTCCCGAAGTTGTTGCCTCTCCGGAAGTTGTCCCAACTCCCGACGAGAACGAAGAAAAACAAATCGAGCGACAGACAGGCGATTCCTCCTCTAAAGTTGCATTCAAAGAGGCGAAAAAATCCCCAAAGAAAAAAGACAAGAAGAAACCATCGAAAGCGAAAGCGGAGCCAACAGAAACGGATCTAGAAGAAATCGACAAGCAACCCGCTGCTGAAAAGAAGAAACCCAAGAAAAAAGTAGGCAAAGACAAAAAAGAAAAATCACCGAAATCCAATATGTCGATAGCAATCGAAATAGAAGAAGAACAACCGAGAAGAGAAGAAGAAGAAGAGCAAGCAAAAGGAGAAGAAGAACAACAAGCAGAAAGAGAGGAAGAACCATCGAAAAGATCGCTTTTGACAGCGAAAAAATCAAAAAGCGGGGTGGAGCAACACAAGACCAAAACTGGCTCCAAACATCGCGTAGATAGCGCTTCTGAATCAACAATGAGAGGTTTTAATAGGCCTTTTCGGGAACCCAACTCGAGTCAGCTCCTTCACAGAAGTTCATAGTTCTATCTTTATTCCATCTAATTTGTGAAACAAGGATGGAAAATATGAATCGAGTTAACTCTCGTTAGGTTTCTGAAAAGTGGACGCAATAGGCTGTACACTCGGAAATGTTCAATTTACAGAAGATTCGAAAAAAAAAAAGATCCACTTGCTCCCCACCTGAATCTAGACTAAAAATAAAACAATCATATGTATTTTCAATTTTTCAGAACAATTCTGAATTCATACCAACCAAAAGATTCATTGAATTTGGTTTCATTCGAAAAGGTAGATTCCATGATGGAAAATAAGAAAATTGTTCTCAAAAACTTTTTTCCAAAGACACGTAGTTTTCGAGATGCGGGGAAAAAGTTGTATTTTGAATTGCCCAATCTTGTGAAAATATGTCACTTCGAAAAAACAGTAACAATAATTGAATAATTGAAGAAATACTAATAGCATCAGGAGTGAGTCTCTTGTTATTGCAGGTGAATGCGAATCTACCAAGATTTAAGGAAATCGAAAGAAGTATTTTTCGATAATTTGGAAAAAAAAATGTTTATGTATTTCGAAAACTACGTGTCTTTAGAGAAAAAGGCTATTTTCATATTTTTCAGCAAGGAATCTACTACCCTTGTATTCTCCAATATCAATGAAACACCTTGTATAATGAACAAATTTCGCTCAGGCATGTTTATTTCTAATAACTGGTCATTTTCAAGTGAGGATATGGTCAGCTAATCCTATTTTGTTTTGTTTGAATGAACATTTCGAATGAACAGTTTGCTCAGCTCAGCCATGCCGATATTTTCATTTTCAATTCGTGATGATTAATGATTTTTCGATTGCAACAGCTTCGGGCAGCAAAACTCATCGTCGTGACAGCAAGACGAAAAGAAAAATGACAACCAAGAGCGACAAGTACCTGAAAACGGTAAAATCGACTGAAAATATCCGTACAGGGCGGCCCAACGGAAACTAACTTGGGCCACCCTGTACTGTTACAAACATCTGAACACGCGTGACGGTACGGCAATTGCTGTCGAAACGGCTCGATATGGAAATGATATACAGTGTGATCATTTTGTTTTTCAGTCACATTGGTAAATCTATACAGGGTGTAATTCAACTGATGGCTAAAAATATAGGATATGGTTACTCAGCTTATTTTAAGATGAAAAGTTCATGTGAAGATATGTCCTAAACCTCTTAACTTTCGAGATATATGTTGTTGAAATTTTTTCTATCGATCAAATTACACCCTGTATTGTTCGTGTGATTTTTTCTTTTCGAATTGTAATTGTAGCATGATAAACTTGATTATATGACCAAAAAACAAATTCCAACCCCTACTAGGTCTATTTTCAGGAGTGAGGAAAAATTTTTAAGAAGAAAAAAATAACAAAATATTTTGGAAATAAAAATAAGAGACACTTTCATAAAAAAAAGTCTGTAATGTAAGAATAGCTATTGAATATTTATGAATAATAGCGTGAGATGTTTATGCGATGGTCTAAGCACCGATGAAAAACTTTAACTTGATAAAAAAAAACAAAACATTCGTCTCCGAAAAAACGTCTACTATATTCCATTAGAAATCGCAATCTTTCGAGTCGGACGAAGTTTCGTACTCGACTGCGTCTTCAGAGGAGAGCGTGACGGAGAAGAAAGGCCACAAAGACAAGAAGAAGAAGAAGAAGGCCTCCAAGAAACAGGAGCCTAAGAAAGACAAGGAGCCTAAGAAAGACAAGGAGCCTAAGAAAGGCAAGGGGTCTAAAAAAGACAAGATATCGGAGCCTAGCGGTGACGCTAAAAGGCAACAGTCTTTCAGCAGAGGGGTGGGGGAAAAGACAGATGAAAAAATTGCAAAGGTCCGTAACAAAAAATTGCCCACTCAAGCGGTGTTTCATAAATGTGAATGAAAAATTTAATGGTACAAGGATTCAACGAAAATAGTTACAGAGACTCTCGTAGTATTCGAAATACAGTGTGTCGAAGTTGATTAACAGGTTCTTACCATTAACTGAAACAATTTTTTTTCATTCCATGTCATAACAATAATATGGAAAATTTTGACCCGCTACTGTTTTTTTCAAAGTCAAATACTATTTTAAGAATGAGCAGCTCAAAATCTCAATTTTTTTCTGAGGAAAAATATGTCCCCGAACTGTTATCAATGAGAATTAACAGTGAATTATTTAATATTATTTATTGCGGAAATCTACCATTAATTTTTTTTTCACAATACTGATGAAACACCTTGTATGAGCAGAGCCTAAATTGTAGCAAATTCATTATATATATTTATTATATGTTCAAGTATTTATTCAAAATGTTCGAAATACAATCATGGATATTAGCGTGAATTGAAAGAAAATTCAAAAAACCCTTTGGGAAGGTTCAAAGACTCGACTTTTCAGAAAAGTTAGGAAGATTTTTGGAAGCAAAAAAATCCTAAATCACTTTGAATGAGTCGGTGAAATTTCAATGAACTAAAAATTTCATTACATTATATTTTTTTATATTCAAGGAAAACGCATTCGTGTTGAACTTGCTTAGAGTTGCCCTTCTGACGATAGATATTAGGTGTCCATGAACCGGAAAAAACAGGTTAGTGTTATGTGATTACAGAAAAAAGGCAAGAAAGATAAGAAGACCGACGTCAGCATAGATACAGAAAAAGTTGAAGAGACAGAAGAAGACGATGAAAACGAAGAGGCTTTCTTAGCGAAAATATTGAAAGAAAAGGCAGCTAGATTAGCTGCAGCTGCAAAATACGGTTCGTTACGAGTTCTACTCAACTGAGTCTTGCGAAGGCACTGGAGTACCAAAAAAAAATAATATTTCGAAGTTTCACAATATTGACAGTAGAAAATTCTGAGATTCTGACACAGTATCGAATAATTTTGACATAAATCTCTCAGAATTCTGTGATTCTCTATCAGAATTGTGGTATTGTAACAGAATTCTGTGACACTATCTCAGAATTCTGTGATATTTTGCTTGAATTCTGTGATGCTCTGCAGAATTCTGTAATATTTTGCTTGAATTCTGTGATACCATGCAAGAATTCTGTGACACTATGTCAGAATTCTGTGATATTTTGCTTGAATTCTGTGATACTCTGCAGAATTCTGTAATATTTTGCTTGAATTCTGTGATACCATGCAAGAATTCTGTAATATTTTGCTTGAATTCTGTGATACCATGCAAGAATTCTGTGACATTATGTCAGAATTCTGTGGTATTTTGCTTGAATTCTGTGATACTATGTCAGAATTCTGTGACATTCTGCTTGAATTATGTGATACCATGCAAGAATTCTGTGTCACTATCTCAGAATTCTGTGACATTTTGCTTGAATGCAAGAATTCTGTGACACTATGTCAGAATTCTGTGGTATTTTGCTTGAATTCTGTGATACTATGTCAGAATTCTGTGACATTTTGCTTGAATTCTGTGATACCATGCAAGAATTCTGTGACACTATCTCAGAATTCTATGATATTTTGCTTGAATTCTGTGATACCATGCAAGAATTCTGTGACACTATGTCAGAATTCTGTGATATTTTGCTTGAATTCTGTGACACCATGTCCGAAACTCTGTGATACAAGTTTTTTTTGCGCCTCACTGCTTTCGTAAAAAGTCTTGGTTATTCAGCAGAATTCCCCTGGAAATATACAGGGTGACAATCGAGTATCTTTTCTTTCTGTACTTGCTGTCGAAAAATGATATCATTTCGGACACCCGGACAAGGTTGCTTTTATATATATATGATCGAAAGACCACAACGAGTTTGGACAGTTTCAGAAATTCCAAAACCTGAGACGTCGGCCATCTCCAAAGAGGAAACACCACCGAAGAAAAAGGCAGGCTACCGGCCTACACAGGGTGGTGGGCCAATAGAGTGGCAAAGCATCATCAGGCTGAGAATATAATTGGACCATTTTTTTGGAATTTCGTTTTGGAAAGTTCCCTGTCGCTTTGCCACCCTACCGACCCCCCTCCCGCCGGAAAATCTCACCCCCCCTTTCGACCTTCTCTGTCAGGGCCCCAAGAAGAAGGTCTCCAAGAAGGAGAAGCTCCGGCTGGCGGCCGAATTGGCAGAGAGAATGCGAAAAGAGGCCGAGGAGGAGGCGGCGATGGCGGCGGCGCGCGAGCGGATCCGCATGGAGCAGGAGAAGAGGGAGGCCATCGAACGAGAGAGGAGGGAGGCGGTGGAGCAGAGGGCGAGGGAGGAGCAGCTCGAGAGGTCCGAGGAGTACATCGGCGCCGTCATCGGGTACAACGGGCAGTTGATGAGGAAGGAGAGGGAGCAGGCGGAGGTGAGAGTTATTTTGAAATTTTGAAAAAAAAATCAGATAGATTACTGTATGGTCGATTTTTGCAAAAATCTACAATTTATTTTAAAATTCTGAAAAAATTCAGATAGACTATTTCGGATACGTAGATGACGAGACTGTAATCAAAAAAACTCAATTCATGAAGATAACTGGGTAATTTCAATCAGAAATGATTATTTTGGCAGAAAAAGCACAAAGTTGACTTTGACGCGCTTTGATCTCCGAAACGGTTAGACTTACAGATGAGATCGACCCACCAATCGATTTTTCAGACATTATTCTACTAGGAGTGAGGAAAACAACTCGATCGACCATAAAATAAAAATTTTCGTTTATGGTCGAAAATTCCATGTCCAATTTTACCGACTATCCGTATGGTCGATTTTTGCAAAATTATAAAAGATATTTTAAAATTCTGAAAAAATTCAGATAGACTATTTCGGATACGTAGACAACAGAACTGTAATCAAAAAACTCAATTCTTGAAGATAACTAGGTAATTTCAATCAGAAATGATTATTTTGGCAGAAAAAGCACAAAGTTGACTTTGACGCGCTTTGATCTCCGAAACGGTTAGACTTACAGATGAGATCGACCCACCAATCGATTTTTCAGACATTATTCTACAAGGAGTGAGAAAAACAACTCGATCGACCATAAAATAAAAATTTTCGTTTATGGTCGAAAATTCCATGTCCAATTTTACCGACTATCCGTATGGTCGATTTTTGCAAAATTATAAAAGATATTTTAAAATTCTGAAAAAATTCATTTAGACTATTTCAGATACGTAGACAACAGAACTGTAATCAAAAAACTCAATTCTTGAAGATAACTGGGTAATTTCAATCAGAAATGATTATTTTGGCAGAAAAAGCACAAAGTTGACTTTGACGCGCTTTGATCTCCGAAACGGTTAGACTTACAGATGAGATCGACCCACCAATCGATTTTTCAGACATTATTCTACAAGGAGTGAGAAAAACAACTCGATCGACCATAAAATAAAAATTTTCGTTTATGGTCGAAAATTCCATGTCCAATTTTACCGACTATCCGTATGGTCGATTTTTGCAAAATTATAAAAGATATTTTAAAATTCTGAAAAAATTCATTTAGACTATTTCAGATACGTAGACAACAGAACTGTAATCAAAAAACTCAATTCTTGAAGATAACTGGGTAATTTCAATCAGAAATGATTATTTTGGCAGAAAAAGCACAAAGTTGACTTTGACGCGCTTTGATCTCCGAAACGGTTAGACTTACAGATGAGATCGACCCACCAATCGATTTTTCAGACATTATTCTACAAGGAGTGAGAAAAACAACTCGATCGACCATAAAATAAAAATTTTCGTTTATGGTCGAAAATTCCATGTCCAATTTTACCGACTATCCGTATGGTCGATTTTTGCAAAATTATAAAAGATATTTTAAAATTCTGAAAAAATTCAGATAGACTATTTCGGATACATAGATGACGAAACTGTAATCGAAAAAACTCAATTCATGAAGATAACTGGGTAATTTCAATCAGAAATGATTATTTTGGCAGAAAAAGCACAAAGTTGACTTTGACGCGCTTTGATCTCCGAAACGGTTAGACTTACAGATGAGATCGACCCACCAATCGATTTTTCAGACATTATTCTACAAGGAGTGAGAAAAACAACTCGATCGACCAAAAAATAAAAAATTTTCGTTCATGGTCGAAAATTCCATGTCCAATTTTACCGACTATCCGTATGGTCGATTTTTGCAAAATTATAAAAGATATTTTAAAATTCTGAAAAAATTCATTTAGACTATTTCAGATACGTAGACAACAGAACTGTAATCAAAAAACTCAATTCATGAAGATAACTGGGTAATTTCAATCAGAAATGATTATTTTGGCAGAAAAAGCACAAAGTTGACTTTGACGCGCTTTGATCTCCGAAACGGTTAGACTTACAGATGAGATCGACCCACCAATCGATTTTTCAGACATTATTCTACTAGGAGTGAGGAAAACAACTCGATCGACCATAAAATAAAAATTTTCGTTTATGGTCGAAAATTCCATGTCCAATTTTACCGACTATCCGTATGGTCGATTTTTGCAAAATTATAAAAGATATTTTAAAATTCTGAAAAAATCCAGATAGACTATTTCGGATACGTAGATGACGAAACTGTAATCAAAAAAACTCAATTCTTGAAGATAACTGGGTAATTTCAATCAGAAATGATTATTTTGGCAGAAAAAGCACAAAGTTGACTTTGACGCGCTTTGATCTCCGAAACGGTTAGACTTACAGATGAGAACGACCCACCAATCGATTTTTCAGACATTATTCTACAAGGAGTGAGAAAAACAACTCGATCGACCATAAAATAAAAATTTTCGTTTATGGTCGAAAATTCCATGTCCAATTTTACCGACTATCCGTATGGTCGATTTTTGCAAAATTATAAAAGATATTTTAAAATTCTGAAAAAATTCATTTAGACTATTTCAGATACGTAGACAACAGAACTGTAATCAAAAAACTCAATTCTTGAAGATAACTGGGTAATTTCAATCAGAAATGATTATTTTGGCAGAAAAAGCACAAAGTTGACTTTGACGCGCTTTGATCTCCGAAACGGTTAGACTTACAGATGAGATCGACCCACCAATCGATTTTTCAGACATTATTCTACAAGGAGTGAGAAAAACAACTCGATCGACCATAAAATAAAAATTTTCGTTTATGGTCGAAAATTCCATGTCCAATTTTACCGACTATCCGTATGGTCGATTTTTGCAAAATTATAAAAGATATTTTAAAATTCTGAAAAAATTCATTTAGACTATTTCAGATACGTAGACAACAGAACTGTAATCAAAAAACTCAATTCTTGAAGATAACTGGGTAATTTCAATCAGAAATGATTATTTTGGCAGAAAAAGCACAAAGTTGACTTTGACGCGCTTTGATCTCCGAAACGGTTAGACTTACAGATGAGAACGACCCACCAATCGATTTTTCAGACATTATTCTACAAGGAGTGAGAAAAACAACTCGATCGACCATAAAATAAAAATTTTCGTTTATGGTCGAAAATTCCATGTCCAATTTTACCGACTATCCGTATGGTCGATTTTTGCAAAATTATAAAAGATATTTTAAAATTCTGAAAAAATTCATTTAGACTATTTCAGATACGTAGACAACAGAACTGTAATCAAAAAACTCAATTCTTGAAGATAACTGGGTAATTTCAATCAGAAATGATTATTTTGGCAGAAAAAGCACAAAGTTGACTTTGACGCGCTTTGATCTCCGAAACGGTTAGACTTACAGATGAGATCGACCCACCAATCGATTTTTCAGACATTATTCTACAAGGAGTGAGAAAAACAACTCGATCGACCATAAAATAAAAATTTTCGTTTATGGTCGAAAATTCCATGTCCAATTTTACCGACTATCCGTATGGTCGATTTTTGCAAAATTATAAAAGATATTTTAAAATTCTGAAAAAATTCATTTAGACTATTTCAGATACGTAGACAACAGAACTGTAATCAAAAAACTCAATTCTTGAAGATAACTGGGTAATTTCAATCAGAAATGATTATTTTGGCAGAAAAAGCACAAAGTTGACTTTGACGCGCTTTGATCTCCGAAACGGTTAGACTTACAGATGAGATCGACCCACCAATCGATTTTTCAGACATTATTCTACTAGGAGTGAGGAAAACAACTCGATCGACCATAAAATAAAAATTTTCGTTTATGGTCGAAAATTCCATGTCCAATTTTACCGACTATCCGTATGGTCGATTTTTGCAAAATTATAAAAGATATTTTAAAATTCTGAAAAAATCCAGATAGACTATTTCGGATACGTAGATGACGAAACTGTAATCAAAAAAACTCAATTCTTGAAGATAACTGGGTAATTTCAATCAGAAATGATTATTTTGGCAGAAAAAGCACAAAGTTGACTTTGACGCGCTTTGATCTCCGAAACGGTTAGACTTACAGATGAGAACGACCCACCAATCGATTTTTCAGACATTATTCTACAAGGAGTGAGAAAAACAACTCGATCGACCATAAAATAAAAATTTTCGTTTATGGTCGAAAATTCCATGTCCAATTTTACCGACTATCCGTATGGTCGATTTTTGCAAAATTATAAAAGATATTTTAAAATTCTGAAAAAATTCATTTAGACTATTTCAGATACGTAGACAACAGAACTGTAATCAAAAAACTCAATTCTTGAAGATAACTGGGTAATTTCAATCAGAAATGATTATTTTGGCAGAAAAAGCACAAAGTTGACTTTGACGCGCTTTGATCTCCGAAACGGTTAGACTTACAGATGAGATCGACCCACCAATCGATTTTTCAGACATTATTCTACAAGGAGTGAGAAAAACAACTCGATCGACCATAAAATAAAAATTTTCGTTTATGGTCGAAAATTCCATGTCCAATTTTACCGACTATCCGTATGGTCGATTTTTGCAAAATTATAAAAGATATTTTAAAATTCTGAAAAAATTCATTTAGACTATTTCAGATACGTAGACAACAGAACTGTAATCAAAAAACTCAATTCTTGAAGATAACTGGGTAATTTCAATCAGAAATGATTATTTTGGCAGAAAAAGCACAAAGTTGACTTTGACGCGCTTTGATCTCCGAAACGGTTAGACTTACAGATGAGATCGACCCACCAATCGATTTTTCAGACATTATTCTACAAGGAGTGAGAAAAACAACTCGATCGACCATAAAATAAAAATTTTCGTTTATGGTCGAAAATTCCATGTCCAATTTTACCGACTATCCGTATGGTCGATTTTTGCAAAATTATAAAAGATATTTTAAAATTCTGAAAAAATTCATTTAGACTATTTCAGATACGTAGACAACAGAACTGTAATCAAAAAACTCAATTCTTGAAGATAACTGGGTAATTTCAATCAGAAATGATTATTTTGGCAGAAAAAGCACAAAGTTGACTTTGACGCGCTTTGATCTCCGAAACGGTTAGACTTACAGATGAGAACGACCCACCAATCGATTTTTCAGACATTATTCTACAAGGAGTGAGAAAAACAACTCGATCGACCATAAAATAAAAATTTTCGTTTATGGTCGAAAATTCCATGTCCAATTTTACCGACTATCCGTATGGTCGATTTTTGCAAAATTATAAAAGATATTTTAAAATTCTGAAAAAATTCATTTAGACTATTTCAGATACGTAGACAACAGAACTGTAATCAAAAAACTCAATTCTTGAAGATAACTGGGTAATTTCAATCAGAAATGATTATTTTGGCAGAAAAAGCACAAAGTTGACTTTGACGCGCTTTGATCTCCGAAACGGTTAGACTTACAGATGAGATCGACCCACCAATCGATTTTTCAGACATTATTCTACAAGGAGTGAGAAAAACAACTCGATCGACCATAAAATAAAAATTTTCGTTTATGGTCGAAAATTCCATGTCCAATTTTACCGACTATCCGTATGGTCGATTTTTGCAAAATTATAAAAGATATTTTGAAATTCTGAAAAAATTCATTTAGACTATTTCAGATACGTAGACAACAGAACTGTAATCAAAAAACTCAATTCTTGAAGATAACTGGGTAATTTCAATCAGAAATGATTATTTTGGCAGAAAAAGCACAAAGTTGACTTTGACGCGCTTTGATCTCCGAAACGGTTAGACTTACAGATGAGATCGACCCACCAATCGATTTTTCAGACATTATTCTACTAGGAGTGAGGAAAACAACTCGATCGACCATAAAATAAAAATTTTCGTTTATGGTCGAAAATTCCATGTCCAATTTTACCGACTATCCGTATGGTCGATTTTTGCAAAATTATAAAAGATATTTTAAAATTCTGAAAAAATCCAGATAGACTATTTCGGATACGTAGATGACGAAACTGTAATCAAAAAAACTCAATTCTTGAAGATAACTGGGTAATTTCAATCAGAAATGATTATTTTGGCAGAAAAAGCACAAAGTTGACTTTGACGCGCTTTGATCTCCGAAACGGTTAGACTTACAGATGAGATCGACCCACCAATCGATTTTTCAGACATTATTCTACAAGGAGTGAGAAAAACAACTCGATCGACCATAAAATAAAAATTTTCGTTTATGGTCGAAAATTCCATGTCCAATTTTACCGACTATCCGTATGGTCGATTTTTGCAAAATTATAAAAGATATTTTAAAATTCTGAAAAAATTCATTTAGACTATTTCAGATACGTAGACAACAGAACTGTAATCAAAAAACTCAATTCATGAAGATAACTGGGTAATTTCAATCAGAAATGATTATTTTGGCAGAAAAAGCACAAAGTTGACTTTGACGCGCTTTGATCTCCGAAACGGTTAGACTTACAGATGAGATCGACCCACCAATCGATTTTTCAGACATTATTCTACTAGGAGTGAGGAAAACAACTCGATCGACCATAAAATAAAAATTTTCGTTTATGGTCGAAAATTCCATGTCCAATTTTACCGACTATCCGTATGGTCGATTTTTGCAAAATTATAAAAGATATTTTAAAATTCTGAAAAAATTCATTTAGACTATTTCAGATACGTAGACAACAGAACTGTAATCAAAAAACTCAATTCTTGAAGATAACTGGGTAATTTCAATCAGAAATGATTATTTTGGCAGAAAAAGCACAAAGTTGACTTTGACGCGCTTTGATCTCCGAAACGGTTAGACTTACAGATGAGATCGACCCACCAATCGATTTTTCAGACATTATTCTACAAGGAGTGAGAAAAACAACTCGATCGACCATAAAATAAAAATTTTCGTTTATGGTCGAAAATTCCATGTCCAATTTTACCGACTATCCGTATGATCGATTTTTGCAAAATTATAAAAGATATTTTAAAATTCTGAAAAAATTCATTTAGACTATTTCAGATACGTAGACAACAGAACTGTAATCAAAAAACTCAATTCATGAAGATAACTGGGTAATTTCAATCAGAAATGATTATTTTGGCAGAAAAAGCACAAAGTTGACTTTGACGCGCTTCGATCTCCGAAACGGTTAGACTTACAGATGAGATCGACCCACCAATCGATTTTTCAGACATTATTCTACTAGGAGTGAGGAAAACAACTCGATCGACCATAAAATAAAAATTTTCGTTTATGGTCGAAAATTCCATGTCCAATTTTACCGACTATCCGTATGGTCGATTTTTGCAAAATTATAAAAGATATTTTAAAATTCTGAAAAAATCCAGATAGACTATTTCGGATACGTAGATGACGAAACTGTAATCAAAAAAACTCAATTCTTGAAGATAACTGGGTAATTTCAATCAGAAATGATTATTTTGGCAGAAAAAGCACAAAGTTGACTTTGACGCGCTTTGATCTCCGAAACGGTTAGACTTACAGATGAGAACGACCCACCAATCGATTTTTCAGACATTATTCTACAAGGAGTGAGAAAAACAACTCGATCGACCATAAAATAAAAATTTTCGTTTATGGTCGAAAATTCCATGTCCAATTTTACCGACTATCCGTATGGTCGATTTTTGCAAAATTATAAAAGATATTTTAAAATTCTGAAAAATCCAGATAGACTATTTCGGATACGTAGATGACGAAACTGTAATCAAAAAAACTCAATTCTTGAAGATAACTGGGTAATTTCAATCAGAAATGATTATTTTGGCAGAAAAAGCACAAAGTTGACTTTGACGCGCTTTGATCTCCGAAACGGTTAGACTTACAGATGAGATCGACCCACCAATCGATTTTTCAGACATTATTCTACTAGGAGTGAGGAAAACAACTCGATCGACCATAAAATAAAAATTTTCGTTTATGGTCGAAAATTCCATGTCCAATTTTACCGACTATCCGTATGGTCGATTTTTGCAAAAATATAAAAGATATTTTAAAATTCTGAAAAAATCCAGATAGACTATTTCGGATACGTAGATGACGAAACTGTAATCAAAAAAACTCAATTCTTGAAGATAACTGGGTAATTTCAATCAGAAATGATTATTTTGGCAGAAAAAGCACAAAGTTGACTTTGACGCGCTTTGATCTCCGAAACGGTTAGACTTACAGATGAGATCGACCCACCAATCGATTTTTCAGACATTATTCTACTAGGAGTGAGGAAAACAACTCGATCGACCATAAAATAAAAATTTTCGTTTATGGTCGAAAATTCCATGTCCAATTTTACCGACTATCCGTATGGTCGATTTTTGCAAAATTATAAAAGATATTTTAAAATTCTGAAAAAATCCAGATAGACTATTTCGGATACGTAGATGACGAAACTGTAATCAAAAAACCTCAATTCTTGAAGATAACTGGGTAATTTCAATCAGAAATGATTATTTTGGCAGAAAAAGCACAAAGTTGACTTTGACGCGCTTTGATCTCCGAAACGGTTAGACTTACAGATGAGATCGACCCACCAATCGATTTTTCAGACATTATTCTACAAGGAGTGAGAAAAACAACTCGATCGACCAAAAAATAAAAAATTTTCGTTCATGGTCGAAAATTCCATGTCCAATTTTACCGACTATCCGTATGGTCGATTTTTGCAAAATTATAAAAGATATTTTAAAATTCTGAAAAAATTCAGATAGACTATTTCGGATACGTAGATGACGAAACTGTAATCAAAAAAACTCAATTCTTGAAGATAACTGGGTAATTTCAATCAGAAATGATTATTTTGGCAGAAAAAGCACAAAGTTGACTTTGACGCGCTTTGATCTCCGAAACGGTTAGACTTACAGATGAGATCGACCCACCAATCGATTTTTCAGACATTATTCTACTAGGAGTGAGGAAAACAACTCGATCGACCATAAAATAAAAATTTTCGTTTATGGTCGAAAATTCCATGTCCAATTTTACCGACTATCCGTATGGTCGATTTTTGCAAAATTATAAAAGATATTTTAAAATTCTGAAAAAATTCAGATAGACTATTTCGGATACGTAGACAACAGAACTGTAATCAAAAAACTCAATTCTTGAAGATAACTGGGTAATTTCAATCAGAAATGATTATTTTGGCAGAAAAAGCACAAAGTTGACTTTGACGCGCTTTGATCTCCGAAACGGTTAGACTTACAGATGAGATCGACCCACCAATCGATTTTTCAGACATTATTCTACAAGGAGTGAGAAAAACAACTCGATCGACCAAAAAATAAAAAATTTTCGTTCATGGTCGAAAATTCCATGTCCAATTTTACCGACTATCCGTATGGTCGATTTTTGCAAAATTATAAAAGATATTTTAAAATTCTGAAAAAATTCAGATAGACTATTTCGGATACGTAGACAACAGAACTGTAATCAAAAAACTCAATTCTTGAAGATAACTAGGTAATTTCAATCAGAAATGATTATTTTGGCAGAAAAAGCACAAAGTTGACTTTGACGCGCTTTGATCTCCGAAACGGTTAGACTTACAGATGAGATCGACCCACCAATCGATTTTTCAGACATTATTCTACTAGGAGTGAGGAAAACAACTCGATCGACCATAAAATAAAAATTTTCGTTTATGGTCGAAAATTCCATGTCCAATTTTACCGACTATCCGTATGGTCGATTTTTGCAAAATTATAAAAGATATTTTAAAATTCTGAAAAAATTCAGATAGACTATTTCGGATACATAGATGACGAAACTGTAATCAAAAAAACTCAATTCATGAAGATAACTGGGTAATTTCAATCAGAAATGATTATTTTGGCAGAAAAAGCACAAAGTTGACTTTGACGCGCTTTGATCTCCGAAACGGTTAGACTTATAGATGAGATCGACCCACCAATCGATTTTTCAGACATTATTCTACAAGGAGTGAGCAAAACAACTCGATCGGTCATGAAATAAAAAATTTCGTTTATGGTCGAAAATTCCATGTCCAATTTTTCCGACTATCCTCTATGTAGGAAAAAATATATTCAATAAATTGCCATCTTCTTCAAAATATACGCAAAATATACGAGTAGTGATAGATATTTGATTTCCTAGTGGAAACTGTACGTGGATTGCGGAAAGTTGCCTAATCCCTCTCTGTGCGACAAAATGAACACTTACCTCCATCTGTGGGAGAAAAATATAGAAAATACGACAGTCCAACAAGCTGCAGAACGTACTGAGGATGTCCTTAAGGTAACTATCTGGATTCAGTCATAGATTTTGTTCAGTTCTTGATCCGCAAAACATACTTTCAAATTCCGCATATTTTCTATTCCTGAGATTAAAATAGAAAACGAATTGAAAACATCATTGATAACTTGGATATTCGGAAATCTTGTGGATTCGATGTCATGACTGTGGAAATTGTGGTGAAAATTATAACAAAATCTTTCAAAACTGAAATTATTCAATAAAAAATGAAAGTGAAGAAAGCTGGAAAGAGATATAATTGAGATCAATTTTTGTCTCCCAGTTCTTTCGAAGGGTATAGAAAAAATTATGAGGTATCCGTTATGGATGTAATTTCACATATCCAATCACGAATCGATGAAAATTTTCAATGTGGTTTATTTTCATTGGATCTTTGCGAAGCTTTTTTGATACTATTCATCATATCATTTCATCAAATAAATTATTTTCAATCAGTTGTCAGAGGTAGAGAGAATCCATGATGGGTTCAAAAAATATCTACTTATGTTTGGAAACTCAAGATGGATTAATTCGATTAGAACTATTTTCACCGATGTGCACTTTTTTGTGTTTTTTATTTGTGTATTACATTCATTTATCCCTATAATAAACAATAATTTTTCTCGGGGTAATTTATACATGTAATACAATAGAACATGAATAACTCTCTCTCCCGAGTTAATTTCATTAAAAATCTTCAGAGATGAATTTCAGCTATTGGCAGACCTAGAAGACCTCATCGACAATGCAGGTGAAGAAGACAGTAGAACTAAAGAAAACTGGGAATGGGTAAGCAAATACACATTCAATTTGATGCGAAAAAAAAACAATATCTGACCAAGAAGTTTTTCAACTCTTTACAAGAATACACATTTATTGAACCATGATATAATGTAGATCGAATATTTTCCAGCGTTTTGTGGGATTTTCTCTCATCGCTTCTACAAATATATTGAAATAATTCTCCACATAATTCCACAAAAATTCCACAAAAAGCTGGAAAATAAATGGTACCACCTCCTCGAAAAACTTACAGACAGTGTTTCGATCAAATACTTTTGAAAATATCAAACTGTATCTTGATCATCACGATCTCAAATTCTCAAAAATAAAAGATTGGTACATCAAACGAATTAAGGTCTTTTGTACCGCTAGAATATTCGAAATTGCTTTATTTCAGTCCGATTTACTCTGAAGTGCAGTATTCGAATCGAAGATAAATACCACACAGATACATCGAGAAACTAGACGGCCCCAAGTGGGACCCTCGCAGAACACCTGCATTCACCCGTCTTCAACAGAGATATATATATATATATATTTATATACAGGCTGACTGACAAAAAATTATCCGATTTTGAAAAACAAAAAAGCAAATGAAATGATATATCATATACTACAAGGTGGCACTAACAATTTTTTTTTTAATTTCAACTCTAACGACGGCGATTGTCAACTTTTTTTTCGAATGGAAACATATATTTTTAAATTTTTTTTCTGATATAGATTTTTTTTTCTGAATACAATCATGTATAACAAGTTGATTTTCGCACAAAATTAGTTGACAAAAATCAATTCTCCGCCGACAAGAAATGGGTCTTTTCATTACATTGTCTATCGAGACATTGAACGTAGAGTCCGTCACTTATACAAAAAAAAGACATGATTATTTGAAAACAAAATATCTTAGGAAACTACAAGTATTGCTCAAACTGGCTCCCGCCCTGTTGAACACATAGTTCACACCTTCTAATTACACCATGAGTCGCGTTCCAGATAAAATTAGGAGGTATTTCACGACAAACTTCAATGATATGGAATATGGAACAAATGTCACACTGACAGCTCATGGCCATAGTTGATTCTGAGACATCTACTGCCACTTCAATGACTCGATGGACAATGTAAAGAAAAGACCCATTTCTTGTCGGCGGAGAATTGATTTTTGTCAACTAATTTTGTGCGAAAATCAACTTGTTATACATGATTGTATTCGGAAAAAAAATCTCTACCAGAAAAAAAATTGAAAAAAAAAAAATGGAAAAAAAAAGTTGACAATCGATGTCGTTAGAGTTGAAATTTGAAAAAAAAATTGTTAGTGCCACCTTGTAGTATCTGATGTATCATTTCATTTGCTTTTTTGTTTTTCAAAATCGGATAATAAATAGCGACGCTAGGGCTTGGGGCGTTTTTTGTCAGTCAGCCTGTATCACTGTTATTTTTTTTTTTGGTTGTTATAACGATTTCAATTTATACTGCTACTATGTATGACTATTGACGTATGCAAAAACTATTTCTGTATGTACTGCACGAATTCTATTCTATTCTATTCTATTCTATTTCTCGTTTTTCGCAGGTTCGTCAGCTGTTTCGCGCCCGACAGGCTGATAATGTAGACGTCGCCACCTACAAGCTGCTGAGGAACGTCGAGGAAAATCTGCACAGGATCGACATCCCCACGGCGGACTTCAACTATCACAACGACCACATCGATCTGAGCATCTGGCTCAGAGTGCAGTTGCCGACACCGCTGCCCAATCCGAGAAGACCGCCCAAGTAAAAAAAAATTGTTTTTTTCTCCTTCCAACGTCCATGGAAACGGCGGACAACACACTGTGTTGTTATTCGGGAAGTGGCCCCCACCACTATGGCAACGGAAGCGTCGAAAGTAAAACGCACTAGTGTGGAAATATCCGAAAAATGCAAACACAATCCTCATCGGAGAAAAGATGGGATCTTTCATATAAAGGAACTTCACTGGAGCATCCCAAGTTAATTATATGTCAATACTGTAACTCCCTTAGTGCTTGTGAAAAAAATTGTTGAACAAATTTTATGTATCCTCTTCAAGGGGCTGTATCTTAGCATGGGATGATCCAATGAAGTTTCTTTATATGAAATATTCCATCTTTTTTTCGACGAGGAATCACCCCCTTGAATATTTTACACTTATTTAGTTACACCCTGTATTTCTCGACCATTTTTTTTCTTTCATCTTCTGACAACACGAGACGATTTCCTGTGATTTTCGTATGTTGAAATTGAATGAATATGTCCCTCAAGGAAGTATTCTAGGCCCACTTTCTTTCGATATTTGTTTACCTCCCATTTCTGATTTTGATTCCTGTGATGGATATTTCGAATGATTAGCCGATATATCCGAGGGTTGCCGAATTTGTAACAATTCATAGGCGTACACATTTATTTTCATGATTCACAGGGTGGCCCAATGAACATGCTAAACAAGGTATGCATTTTACTGAGAGATCAAGGAACTGACATTAAAATCAATGATTCTTTATGTAATGTTGGATAGGATAGAATTTGAAAAAAAAGACATAAGGCACTTCTCAGATGAACATCGTTCTAACTACAAGATGATGAAAGGGAAAAAAACTAGACGATTATTTTCATAAAGCTCGTGTTTTCTCGTGAGCTACTGCATTGAATTCAAAAAACAAGGAAGCGTTGGTAAGAGATTCCGATTACCTTCAAAATGATGTATCACTCGACCCCTTTTACCATTTGAGATTTAAGGGTTGAAGCTCACCCCTCTGAGGGGTTTGAAGTGAAAAAGTTGAAAACATGCACAAAATATTTCCCTCTGGAAATGAAAATCGACTGGATCGAGCGTTTTTTTTTCTCAGAGAACGATAACTATGTCGAATCGGCTTTGTTTCGTTTTCATCGGGCCACCCAGTATATCAAACCGTCGAAAGGTCAGATTTATTCTACTTTATTTTTCGAATTTCAGGCCTAGGATCGACGTTTCCTTTCCAGACCTGAATTTGGAATTGCTTTTGCCGATATCTATCGACTGCGAAAATATGGCGATCAGGGTGATGTACTTGAAATACGATCATCTTAGCGACACATGCGATTCGTTTCACTTACCCTCTCTGCCGGCACACTACTCTCTAGGTACTACTACAGGGTGATTCAGTGGATCTGAAACAAAAAAAAACTGATTAATTACATGAACATAAATGTTAACAGGTTTTAAAATAAAAAGAATAAAATGGAACGAAAACAAATCACCCTGTGTACATTTCAAGGTCTTCGAGACGACGTGAAAAGAGAGTGGCGCGTCAAAATGAAGTACAAGTACGATCATCGAGACAAGAAGGCGAGATCGCTCCAACAGCTCGTAGAGGCGACCGGGGGGGAGGGCGAAAAACCGACGGAGCCGGCCCTGGCGCCCGAGGACCCGACAGACTTCGCCTCCGACGAGGAAATTCCGGCGGTGCCGTACAAGAAGTTGGAACCCACTTGCAGCGACTACGCCATAGCTGTAGAAGGCGGGTTATTTTGATCGTATCAAATGATTTGTTTAATATTATTTTCGAAACGAATTTTTGAATACTCCACAAAGCTTAGAATTTGCTAAGCAGTGAAAGTTAGGTTATTATTCAGTCATCATTCACAAAATATATTTTTGATTCATCAACAGTCGCTAGGTTTGGTAAGAATAATGGCAAAACAATATTTTCAAAACTGGACTAGGAAGCGATTTCGAAGAAAAATTATATCGTGCATGTCAACTTATTTTTCGATATGGTGGCTATTTCCGAATCCTGATATTTCGTTTTCGATATTATTCATATTATTTCAGACAGAACGTATGCGAGAACGAGAAAATCTCTGTTGATCCAAACGCCAGAAGACGTCTTGAACATGAGAAGATACAGCATCCTAGGCGGCGTCTACCATCTCGACGCCTTGTATCAGCCACCACAACCGCAAGATTTCGTCACCATCGACATGACTATCACGAGCCGTGAGCATTTTAAAATCATTCAGTATTCAACGTCATCGTATTCTCATTGACCTAAAACAATTTTTTCATACGAGCGTGCGGAAAAGCACGATTTTGCGTTATGGAAGTTCTAATTTTCCGCGGAAAGATAGAATCATGCGGAAAAGTTACTTTTCTGCACTAGTGCGGAAAAATAAATTTTTCGCACTAGTGCTGAAAAGTTATTTTTCCGCACTAGTACTGAAAAGTATCTTTACCGCACTATTTTTATATTGTTGAAAATGAGGATATTTAGGACTGACTGAATGATCTCTGTAACTATTCTGTCTTATGTGTCATTTTGCAGCATGATTATAAAAAAAACACTCGTAGGAAAAACATTGCACCTAACTATTTCCTACGAGCGTGCGGAAAAGTAACATAAAATAACAGTAAAATAAAACGCACTAGTGTGGAAATGATATTTTCTCTCGAAATTTTAGTGCTGGTAGCATCACATATGATGGTACTTATATTTTGGATTGATTTTGCATCCTAACCTTCGGGAAAATGCTCGAATCCACAGTTGCTGTTGACTCAGTTGAGTGAAGTTGGTTGTTAAAGATGATAGCTGAGATATCCAAAGGTTGTCGAACTTGTAACAATTCATAGGCGTACACATTTATTCTCGTTCCTGAGTGCTGTATTTGGGTCACTTTCCACACTAGTTATGTAACATACTATTGTTTCGACTTTGTTCGCTTCAGCAGTACTTCTTATCTTTGTATGAACGAACTATAAGTTCGTTTTTGTGGTGATTTTTAGTTTATCTGCCGAAAAGAATAGAGCACGTTGCTTTTTCCGTGGATTACATCCCTCCACAACCCACTGAGGCTGGGGTGAGGAGGCTACCGGAGGAAATAGAGGAGGAGATGAAGAGAGTGGAGGAAGGACTCGATAAGCTCATGATGGTCACTCTCGCGTAAGAAATATACTATTATTATTCGAAAATGTTCAAAATGAAAATAGAGTAGTCTCTCATAACCGAATTGATAATCCGCAAGACTTGGGATGAAATCTGTCGAGGAGATTTCGAGGAAGCGCGTAATATACTATACTTTTTCTACGGATATACCAAATATAATAATATTTTCAATAATAATATTAATATTTTTATTATTCCTTCATATCCAGGAACGAAGAGAGAAAATCCCACAAAAACTAAAAAATATACATACAGGGTGTTACATTGATAATGTAAAAAATCCAAAGGTTCCTTGCTGGAAATACGATCTCATAAAGTTTTTTCCAAATACACACCATATTTTTTCTAGATTGAGCAATAAAAATGAAAGACATTTCTCTTGAATCAAGTGAATGAACACTTACATTGGATAATTTTGTTCATCATTTTTATTTGTTCAATATTTTCATTATCACTATCATAACTATCGCTAACAAACATACCAAATTTCAAGAAAATCAGAAGAAAAGTTTTTTCAAAAATTGTTTTTTGTTTCGTACGTTGTATCTCGAAAACTACGGGTCTTAGGAAATAAGTTTTTGACAACTATTCTTTCCTTCTACCCTTGATTCAATTCAAAATGTAAATGAAACACCCCGTATATGAGACTATCATAATTGAGTCAATTTTTTCATCAAGATGTCTGTACATATGTATGTTTTCATTTACAATTGGCACAGATGATATTATCCTATCGAAATCCATAGTAAAACGCGACAGAGGTCACAGAATCCACATCTATGAACAGTGTAACTCTTGAAATCGTAACCATTTTCATCAGCGGTCACAGAATTCGCATATATCAAAAGTGTAACTCTCAAAATGGTATCTCCGCGTGTCACATACAGGGTGTGGTTTTCGCAGCTGGCCGCAACACGTGATCTTCCTGGAGCTGCCGATGGTGGCGCGCTGGGACCCGCAGAAGAAGGTCTGGAGCAAGGCGGACGTGCACGATCTGAAACACATCGAGGAAAAGTGCACTTTGACTTTCCGCACCGGGGCGTTCGGGATTTTCGGGCTGGCAGGGCTGCGATACGCCAATCTGCCCTACCAGGCGTGGGAGATGAGACCCGAAGCAGAGTGAGCTATTTGAAGATTTTTTTCCGATCGAAATTAGCAGAAATGAAGAAAAAAAATCTTGAGAATTTTTGATATTTTCACTTATACAACTATGGGGGAACTATAATAGGAATCTATCGTCACAAACTATGGCTCAACTCGGAAAAATTAGCAAAACATTTACCTCAAAAATGGACTTTTCAATCGTACTGAATTGATGAAAGATGAAACGTTGAATGAAAATATCTCCTGTTATTGAGAAGATATCTCATATTTGACATGGAAATTTTAAATATGGTTCAAGAATGTGTTCGAAAGTATGTTTCAAAAATGTCGTGTTCCAAAAATAAATTCAATAAAATTTAGTTATGTTTTCCTCCTAAATCTTTTCTCCTAAATGTGTTGAAAAGGAAGCGTCGTTCCCAAAACGTCCACCAGTAGAAATTTAGTAGTAGGTATTTCTTAAATATAATTTTTTCGAAAAACAAGGTGTCACTAACAAATTGAGAATTTTCCTTTTAGGGATCTGAAGGATAAATTCCAGTGCAGTGACATATTGAAATAATTATCAAAATATCTATTTTATTTTTAGAAACGAAAAGAAAAAATCTCGAAAATCTGTAAAAAAAAAATTGAGTCCATTTTGGTTTCTATGGTAGAATTTTTTTTTTTTTTTTTTATCTGTGGACAACACGAAAGGGAAACCTATGATGTTCGAGGAACATCGTGTTAGCCAGCGGTGGAATTTCGGGAAAGAAGGAAGGTGTTGGAATTTTTCTTGAATGTTTGGAGGTTGTAAGCATCAGGAAAGACTTCACTAGGCAAAGAATTCCACAACTTTGCCGTTCTATTGATGAATGATGCTTGGTATAGCGATGTTCGACAGGTCTCGAGCCTGACAGTGTAGGAGTGACCAGCTTGAGCTCGTCTGGTTTGTCTACTAGGAATCGCGCGTGGTGGCATAATAGATGATATTTCCGTTGAGCACCGACCGTGAAAGTACCTATAAAAAAGGCAGAGATCGCCGACCTTTCTACGATGATCTAGAGAGGTCAATGATTTGGTGAGTGTTGTGTCATCGACTAGGCGAATAGCTCTCTTCTGAATTGAATCTAAGAGCTTCATCGTATGTTTGGGGGCTGAGCTCCAAACATGTGAGCAGTACTCCAGGACAGGTCGAATTTGTGCTTTGTAGAGAAATCATAAGATTGGAAATTTCTGTTTTTTCCTCAGCATGGAAATATACTGGGTGGAACAATGGAAACGAAACAAGGCCGATTTGACATAATTATCGTTCTCAGAAAAAGAAAAACACTCGAACCGGTCGATTCTCATTTTGAGGGGGGAATATTTCGCGCACGTTTTCAGTTTTTTCACTTCGAACCCCTCGAGGGGGGGGGGGGGGTGAGCTCCAACCCATGAATCTCAAATGGGTTAATGGGTCAAGTGATACATTATTTTGAAGGTAATCGAAATTTCTCATTCATCATTCATTCATTTTAATGCGAGTTCCTTGATCTCTCACTAAAATGCATTCCTTTTTTCGTTTTCATTCGGCCACTTTTTATTTCATTCTATAGTCGCTTATTTTTTTTCCAATTTCTTTGTTCCAGTGATTCCATCACTATCAATATCACAGCATCGATTTTGGTTTTGGAATTCAACGTGAAAGAGGGCTTGATATGTTTGTCGCAGCTGCAAAACAGTCCGAATAATGCTCTACAGGATTCGATCGGGCGATATCTCAAGTTTTACAAACTCAAAAAGGTGCCGTATATTCACCTATATTCCGACACCCCGTATGTGCGAGCTTCTTCAGAAATCACACATAATTTACATGATTTTTTTTTGTTTTTTTTTCGCAGACTATGAAAGAAGCTGGCGTGGACATATTTCCAGAACCGGACGCTTTCTGTTACATCGAAGGTCAGTCTACAGGGTGTCACGAAAGTCTTTCATCATCTACAAGATGTAAATGTTTGCGTTAGAGAAAAGTCAGAGGGTTATTCCTTTATGGAAAAAAAAGTCTTCCTCCTGTTAAAATATAGAAAAGTTTCTATTCTTTTAGGGGTAGAAAAAGCTTGATTCATTCTAACAAATCATTCTGAGAAAATTCTTTAACTTTCAAACTTCGCACTTTTACCTGTGTTTGATATTTTCTTAAGGTAGCTGTGAAAAACACTGGCCAATGGAAAAACATCTTTACTACAATATGGCGATGTTGAGTAACAGTTTCAATTTTTCTTGGTCAAGATGGAATCTCAACGCTGGAAGGAGAAATATCGTTTTACAGCTGAGAGAATATTTTCCAAATAAACCGAAACAGGTAAAAACAATTACACCGATAATTGGAAAAAAAATCAATGTTTTCTGTCAGTTTGGGACAAAAAATAAAAGTTGTTTTTTTTTCGTTTCTCAATGATTTCTGTTCCAGAAAAATCATTCCATGTTGCTGGTGACGCCACTGAAAGCCACTTTCGTTGATTGTACCGAAGTTAGTCAAATTTTCAGCTCAGAAGGAGCAGATCCGAATGCAAAGGTACGAAAAAAAAAATACCAAGTTCACCTACAATTTTTTTTTTTTTTTCGATTTTCAGTTCAGCTGCGATTTATACAACCTAATGACGGCTACAAGCGGCATCGCTGTCAGAAAGAAAGTCCAGAGCATCCTGAAAGAGGATATATTCGTTTTATCTGAACTTCTGAAATCAACGAGAATACTGAGTTTTTCATGAACTGTGAATAAAAGTTACACACATTGCATTCGAAGGTGTTTATATTCATTTCAGAAACACCCTGTACTTATCAGGTTTCTTGGCTAACTGCGAAAATCGATAGAAAAATTGAAAATATCAACCGAGATGTCAGCAGGAATAAAAATTCAAGTAACTACAACACCCCGTACATCGAGAACCTACGAAGGCGAAGTCTGTATTTTTGTGATCATTTATGATCACAAAACTCATTAAAAACCAGTGACGTACCATATTTCCCACCTTCTCACCAATTAATTTGCCCTCTTGGTCGCCACAGGAAAATTAATTACGTTGAGATATAGCTTTAATAATCACGAACAGACCTGCCAATTTTAACGGAAATCGGAGAAGAGAAGAAAACTATTTTTTCACGAAATTGTTCCACCCTGTAACTCGAAAACGAAGCTCCGGAACATGCAAAGTTTGCAAAGTCTATTGGATTTTCCCATAGACTTATTATCCTGATGGATTTTCCCGATTAAACTCTTAAACACTCTGTATAAAAATGACGAAGAAAAAAATATATGTCTGTTCAACGCCTTCGTAAAAACCAGTATCTTTACAAAACGAAAAAATCATCGAAGCTAGACAAGTTAGACCTGATAGATTCTGTACATCGAAGCAGTAAAGACGTTTTCCTGCTCCTGTCCAATTGTCGAAATTCTACTAGTCAATATAGTAGGTATACTCGCGAGAGTCCGTCCAAAAAAAAAGTCCCCAGAACCGCTCGCCGTTCCCCACACCCGGCAACGCCGCGCGCCCGTCCGCCGCGCACCCCGACTGCGCACCACACATCGCATCGGGGCACGCGGTGCCTCCCCCCTCCACTCCCCGCATCGCCATCGCACGTCCGTTGCGTCGCCGATTCCTCCACAAAGAATCACAATACCCGCGCGGCCGGGTTGCAGTAGGTGACGGGTGAGGTGTTCAGGCTGCCCCGGTAGCAGGGGTGGTGACGCTCGATAAAGCGCGAGACACGTGACCGAACGCGTAAACAAGCCGTTTCATCCTGAGCGATCCGAGGGCTGCTGCGACCTGCCGAAGCTACGCAGTAGCCAGCAAAGTGAGTACGACCCTTTTTCGCTTTTTCGCATCGAATCTAGCTAGCCGTGACCTACGCTCGCGTAGCTAGGACACAGAATCGCTCGGACGGGGTAGGTGCCGCCGGACACAGAATATATGCGAATCGTATCGTATTTTAGGGTGTTTTCTTTATGCGGGGCATTGCCCGGGAGCCGCGTGACGTTGAGCATGTGCGCCAATGTGATTGGTCGAGCTGGCAATCACCTCGCCTCGTTCTTTTGTTTATTTTTATCTGTCCGATTGGCGGAATGGCAACTGGCGTTCGATTGTTTATGTCGAAGACGTGTCTCTTGAGGGTTTTCGACTGAAGGATAAACAAAGGAAGTCGTGGCGAAGGCGATAAATAAAGTTTGCCGTTATAGGGGATTGTGACACGTACGCGTATATCGACGTGACCGGCGGCGTTGCCAGATCGCGAGCCACTCCTTGAAAATTGATATTTTTCGCCTTTTCTTTGTCCCAAGTTCGACGATTCGATTTAGCATGACATTTATTTACTTTCTAACGGTGGAAATTGACTTGGACCAACGATTCACATAATAGAATGCCGTTTTTATCAACCAGATCTAACAACTGTTATTTTTCGGTTGAACTTATTTGCATATTTATTAACTTGGATCATTACTGACTGGTGTGTACGTTCAAATAAAATATGTAAATAAACTTGCATTATATCGTATAGTGTAATTGTAAATATTTTAGAAAGTAGTAGGTAGTACAACCTACTTAGTCGTTCAGGAAATCAGGACATCTTTAAATGTGGGAAATAAGCAATCATTGAATGTCATGAAAAATTATGAAAGTGCATTATCTAAAACAATTCTACTTTCTACTCTCAGCAAAAGTATTTACCCAACCGTCGTTTGCTGAACGACAACTCTTTGTGTTATTCAATCAAATCTTTGATATGATTCTTCGCTTTTGAATTATTTGAGAAAAAAAAAACGAATTTCCGGAATTTCAATTCTATTTTTTTCTGGCGACGGTAATGAAGTTTGACTTATGATGCTTATTGATTTGGCATTTTCTGATCCAACTTTTCGTCTTTGAGCAACACCATCATCACCCATACTGGCCCTCCTCATCTTGGACACAGTGTATATATAATATTGTAGGTAAATTGTTGTTTAGAAGTTTGAACAGCACGATTATGTGTCGCAACGTATTAGTAGGCACACAGGTATCAACAATTATCAGAAACAGGTATCAGAAATTCAAAATAAGTCGTTGACAAACATGTCAAACTATTCATTTTGGCAACGAACAAAGCGATAATTGATGAACAAATGAATGCGTGAAAAAACCGATAGTGCATCTGTCGCTGTGAAAGATGCAGCTAACTTTTGCCGCTTCTGCAAACTGACAATTGCAATTCTCATAAAAAAAATGCCAAATTCTTCCTAATACTTCAAATAATCGGAGTTCTTTCACCGATCTTTTATACATTGTTCACCCTCCTCTCTATTTCATGTTGATCGAATCAAGTCTCAAGTTCACTAAAAACTACGATAACATCGTACGGAGCATGATGCATGCAGGTATGAACGATGACTAAGCCTTGTTGCCGTTCCTATGAACAAATCGAAATCTGACATTCAATCAAATACCTACCGTACTTTACATCGCCAAGGTCAGTTTGGTTCGTTTTCAATTGTCGACCTTAGCTCGATGCAGGGCGGTTTTCGGATAACCTCGTATCGAGCGATAGGCGTGGCAACTGCGCACGGATGCGTGGTGCGCGAACCGTCAATCTCGTCGTTTGCGCGCAAAGCACGCAATCCCCCTCTCCTCCTGTGCCCAGCAGCAAACAACACTCTCGATAAACAGGTGTTAGGTGTTTGTTCAAGTTCGATTTTCGTCCGACGTTGCCACGTCGTACCTCGATTTTCCCAGGCTGGGGAAATAGGTGTCGAGTTCGATTATTTGACGTTGCCACGTCGTGCCTAGATTTTTACGAGACTAGGAAAGTTTCATTCGACATTGTCATATCCTGTCAAGATTGTCCCAGAATAGGGAAATATTTATTTGACGTTGACATCGTGCCAAGATTTTTACAGACAGTATTTGAGGAAATAGGTTTGAAGTTCCACTTTGCTTTGACGTTGACTGGGAATAAGTATTTTCATCCGACGTTGCCAAATAATACGGTGATTTCTTCAGAATGAGAAAATATGATTCACATTCGACGTTGTCACATCGTGCTACGATTACCCCAGACTAGGTAACAACTGTATGTTCCAGTTCAGTTTCCATCCGACGTTGCCTAATCGTGCGGTAATTTCCCCAGGCTAGGGAAATATCTGTTTGTCCGATTTCGATATGCATGCGACGTTGCCACATCGTACGGCGATTTCCCCGGACTGAGGAAGTTTTCGATTTTCCCAGGTTTGCGTGACGATGAGTTCGCTGAACACGCTCCTCGAAGCAGCCAGGTTCCTGGAACTCCAAGAGCAGAGCCGCGAGACCGTCGCCGAGACGCTGGTGACGATGAAGCCCGCCCCGCCCGTCCTCGAGCCGAAAACCGCCCCCGCGCCGCCCCAGACCATCGTCATCTCTTCGAGCAACAATGTCGGGCATCAGGCCATCTTTCACCAGGGGCAGATCACCTTCGCGACGCATTCGCCTCCTCAGGTCAGTCTTCATACAGGGTGTTTCGTGATTTAGTGTCGAAATTTTGAGGGGGGCGTATGTTTCAGGTCAATAAATATAAGACTTTTTTCTTCCGCAAAACGTTTCGGTTAAGATCTACAGAGCGTTTAGGTCTCGAGGTTTTTTTTATTTTTTCATCATAGCTTTTTCATTTTTCTCTCTTTCAGATACTGGATTATTATGGAGGCTAAGAAAAAAGTTTCTACTTGCATATCCAGTCTTTTGTTGAAAACCGGCGCATGAGTTATTATACAGGATTAATTGAAACGTTGTATCGAAATGTCGAAGCTAAATTCATTCAGAATATCTTTTTTTGTTAAGGACCATCACTTTCTTACATTTTTTTTTGCTTCATGCGCTTAGGTGGACTTTTTCATTTTCAAAAGCATGAAAACACGAATTTTGTACACGAAATACAAACGACATTTTTTGTACAACATATACAGGGTTGGGATAAAGTATGGAACCAATTAAATATCTTAAATATAAACGAAAAGAACGATATTTATGAAACTTTGCAGGTAAGTGCAATGGAAGAAAATGCATCTGATGTACATTTTTTTGTTAATAACGTACTTCCGGTTCAACTTCTTCAATTTAAATGGGAGACCCTATATATTTTCACAGATTTTGAAAGAGCTTTTTATTTTGAATTCATACATACTGAGTTTGGTTTAGTAAAAAAAAAATGTAAAAACGAGGAATTCAGCACTTCATTGGATTCATGAAGCACATACCCAGCATCCACAGAAGTTAAATGTTTGGATGGGAATTGTCGAAAATAGGCTTGTAGGCCCAGTTTTCATCGACGGAAACTTGAATTTGGATCTACTGAATAACGAAATTATTCCCGCACTTCAACAGAATGGACAATCACCACAAAATGTTTGCTTTCAACAAGATGGAGCACATTCCCACTATGATAGACGGGTTAGGGATTTTCTGTATGCGAATTTTCCAAATCGATGGATTGGACGTAGAGATTCATAGAGTGGCCTGCTCGTTCTCCGGATCTTAGCCCGTTAGATTTTTTCCTTTGGGGTTATCCAAAATCACGACGTGTTTACGTTCGACGACCAACAAACTCACAGGAATTGAGACGAAGAATCATCGATGAATGTGAACTAAAACGTGGAGAAGTCTTGGAAAGAGTGACTCAAGAATTTGTCAATAGGATGGCATATTGTCAGCAAGTAAACGGCGAGAATTTGGAACATTTGGAGTAATTTCGTTACTCATTATTCTAAAATAATCGAATGTACACCTATTGTACAACTAACACTGAGTTATTCCTCATTTTTACAATTTTTTTTTACACTGAACTCAGTATGTATGAATTCAAGATAACAATCTCTTTCAAAATCTGTAAAAATATATAGTATGTCCCCTCATTTGAATTGAAGAAGTTGATGGTATATTATTAACAAAAAAATGTACATCAAAAGCATTTTGTTCCATTGCACTCACCTGCAAATTTTCATAAATATCGTTCTTTTCGCTTGAAAGATATTTACTTGGTTCCATACTTTATCCCAACTCTGTATAGAAGATAGTTTGAATAACAAAATTGAAATATTTCTAACGAAATATTGAATTTTCCATCTTCTTCCCAACAAGATAACATATCTGATAAAATTGTGGACTCATCTTCAACTTCAACATCATCAGAAATTAATTCGTCATGATTATTTTGTGGCAATGAAAAAAAAGTTTTTGCGACAGTTGTGAAAGAAGAAATAAAATAAATTCCGTTGTTCTGTCCCGCCCGAGCAGTTCATCAAGAAGATGGAGCAAGACGGGCAAGTGTCGAGCACCACCACCGCCGCCGCCGCTTCGCCGCAGCCGCGCCGCGTGCTCCACAACAGCTTCGACATCCGCAACCCGCCCACCGTCGACGATCCGGGGCGCAAGCAGCCGCCCCTGGTCTTCAGGGCGGGCACGCGAGAGGTGCACAACAAGCTCGAGAAGCATCGCCGAGCGCATCTCAAAGAGTGCTTCGACGGGCTCAAGAAACAGCTGCCGGCCGCGCAGGACGAGAAGAAGACGTCCAATCTGAGTATCCTGCATTCGGCGCTAAGGTGAGGGTATACAGTCTCTGGCACTGTTTTGTCTTGCACAGTTTATCCCATCATTTTTCTACTGTTCCTCTTTAACTTGTCCATACATTGTTTCATCTATAATCTTGCTGTGGCGCTGTTTTGTCCGCATTATTTCAGCCCTCCACTGTTTTGTCTTCATTATTCCATCTTGCACAGTTTCATCTATACTGTTTTTTAGCTGTTTTCTCATTTGTTACTCTTACTGTGGCGCTGTTTTGTCCGCATCATTCTAGCCTCTTGCTGTTTTGTCTTCATTATTCAATCTTGCACAGTTTATCCTATCACTTTCCTACTGTTTACTGTCTCTTTAATTTGTCCAAACATTGTTTCATCTATACTGTTTTGTAGCTGTTTCCTTATGTCTTACTCTTATTGTGGCGCTGTTTTGTCCGCATTATTTTAGCCCTCCACTGTTTTGTCTTCATTATTCCATCTTACACAGTTTAATTTATCATTTTTCTACTGTTCCTCTTTAATTTGTCCATATATTGTTTCATCTATACTGTTTTGTAGCTGCTTTCTTATTCGTTTCTCTTACTGTGGAGCTGTTTTGTCCGCATTATTTCAGCCCTTTGCTGTTTTGTCCGCATCATTTCAGCCCTTTGCTGTTTTGTCTTCATTATTCCATCTTGTACAGTTTTAATTTATCACTCTTCTACTGTTTCTCTTTTATTTGTCTAAACATTGTTTCATCTATACTGTTTTGTAGCTGCTTTCTTATTTGTTTCTCTTACTGTGGCGCTGTTTTGTCCGCATTATTTCAGCCCTTTGCTGTTTTGTCTTCATTATTCCATCTTGTACAGTTTTAATTTATCACTCTTCTACTGTTTCTCTTTAATTTGTCTAAACATTGTTTCATCTATACTGTTTTGTGGCTGTTTCCTTATGTGTTACTCTTATTGTGGCGCTGTTTTGTCCGCATTATTTTAGCCCTTTGCTGTTTTGTCTTCATTATTCCATTTTGCAAAGTTCATCCTACCACTTTTCTAATGTTCCTCTTCAATTTGTCCATATATTGTTTCATCTTTACTGTTTTGTAGCTGTTTCCTTATGTGTTACTGTGGCGCTGTTTTGTCCGCATTATTTTAGCCCTTTGCTGTTTTGTCTTCATTATTCCATTTTGCAAAGTTCATCCTACCACTTATCTAATGTTCCTATTTAATTTGTCCATATATTGTTTCATCTATACTGTTTTGTAGCTGTTTTCTTATGTGTTACTCTTATTGTGGCACTGTTTCGCCCACATTATTTTCTGTTTTGTCTGTCTTCATTATTTTGTCTTGCACTGTTTCTTCCCTCAGTTCTTTACTGTTACTCTTCACCTTACCTTCATGTCTGTTTCTTCCATTTCACTCATTGTTTTGTCCATTCTACGCACTGTTTTGTCAATTCCGCACATTATTTTGTCCATTCCGCGCACTGTTTTGTCCATTCCACGCTGGTTTCGTTCATTCCACGCACTTTTTTCGTCCGTTCCACGCACTTTTTGTCCCTTCCACGCCCTGTTCCGTCCGTTCCACATACTTTTTGTCCGTTCCACACACTTTCTTGTCCGTTCCACGCACTTTTTGTCCGTTCCATGCACTTTTTGTCTGTTCCACGCCCTGTTCCGTCCGTTCCACATACTTTTTGTCCGTTCCACACACTTTCTTGTCCGTTCCACGCACTTTTTGTCCGTTCCACACACTTTCTTGTCCGTTCCACGCACTTTTTGTCTGTTCCACGCCCTGTTCCGTCCGTTCTACATACTTTTTGTCCGTTCCACACACTTTCTTGTCCGTTCCACGCACTTTTTGTCCGTTCCACACACTTTCTTGTCCGTTCCACGCACTTTTTGTCTGTTCCACGCCCTGTTCTGTCCATTCCACGCCCTGTTTCGTCCATTCCACGCACTTTTTGTCTGTTCCACGCCCTGTTCCGTCCGTTCCACATACTTTTTGTCCGTTCCACACACTTTCTTGTCCGTTCCACGCACTTTTTGTCTGTTCCACGCCCTGTTCCGTCCATTCCACTCCCTGTTTCGTCCATTCCACGCCCTGTTTCGTCCATTCCACGCACTTTTTGTCTGTTCCACGCCCTGTTCCGTCCGTTCCACACACTTTCTTGTCCGTTCCACGCACTTTTTGTCTGTTCCACGCCCTGTTCCGTCCGTTCCACATACTTTTTGTCCGTTCCACACACTTTCTTGTCCGTTCCACGCACTTTTTGTCCGTTCCACACACTTTCTTGTCCGTTCCACGCACTTTTTGTCTGTTCCACGCCCTGTTCCGTCCATTCCACGCCCTGTTTCGTCCATTCCACGCACTTTTTGTCTGTTCCACGCCCTGTTCCGTCCGTTCCACATACTTTTTGTCCGTTCCACACACTTTCTTGTCCGTTCCACGCACTTTTTGTCTGTTCCACGCCCTGTTCCGTCCATTCCACTCCCTGTTTCGTCCATTCCACGCCCTTTTTTGTCCGTCCCTCGCTCTTTCCTGTCCATCTCACAACTCTTCGCTCTCTTTTCAGGTACATCCAGACGCTGAAGCGCAAAGAGCGCGAGCTCGAGCACGAGATGGAGCGTCTGGCGCGCGACAAAATCGCCTCGCAACAGCGACTGGCCGGCCTCAAGAAGGACATCGCGGCGCGACACGACGACGTCGACTTCTCCAAGCTGCTGCCGGAAGCGGTGCCGGCGCCCGTCCCCGAGACCGCCCCCGCGGCCCCGACGGGGGAGTACCAGCAGATGGACAAGGTGGCCATTCCCATCCTGGCGAAGAATTCGCAGGTAGATGATGATGATTCATTATTTTTCATATTCTTCATGGGAAAACCGATCACAAAAGTGAATACAGTTGATTTATGGTGAATAATCTTGATGCTAAAATATCTACAGACGGAGCGACCGGAAGCTTCACAATAACGAAAGATATTTTAGTTGAATTCTCACTTATAGTTGCACGAGAGGTTCGTATTTTATCGGGTAAATAAGCGCTGTTCGATGACAAACTGTTACCTAGCAATTAGAGGACAAAAATCTACAATGCACTGTTTTGTCCATTCTACCCCCTGTTTTGTCTATTCTACGCACTGTTTTGTCAAGTCGACAAATTATTTTGTCCATTCCACGCGCTGGTTTGTCCATTCCATGCACTAGTTTGTCCATTCCATGCACTGATTTGTCCATTCCACGCACTGATTTGTCCATTCTACCCCCTGTTTTGTCTATTCTACGCACTGTTTCGTCAAGTTGACGAATTATTCTGTCCATTCCACGCACTGATTTGTCCATTCCACGCAGTGGTTTGTCCATTCCACGCACTGGTTTGTCCATTCCACGCACTGATTTGTCCATTCTACCCCCTGTTTTGTCTATTCCACGCACTGTTTCGTCAAGTCGACGAATTATTCTGTCCATTCCATGCACTGATTTGTCCATTCCACGCAGTGGTTTGTCCATTCCACGCACTGGTTTGTCCATTCCACGCACTGATTTGTCCATTCTACCCCCTGTTTTGTCTATTCCACGCAATGTTTCGTCAAGTCGACGAATTATTCTGTCCATTCCACGCACTGATTTGTCCATTCCACGCAGTGGTTTGTCCATTCCACGCACTGGTTTGTCCATTCCACGCACTGATTTGTCCATTCTACCCCCTGTTTTGTCTATTCCACGCACTGTTTCGTCAAGTCGACGAATTATTCTGTCCATTCCACGCACTGATTTGTCCATTCCACGCAGTGGTTTGTCCATTCCACGCACTGGTTTGTCCATTCCACGCACTGATTTGTCCATTCTACCCCCTGTTTTGTCTATTCCACGCACTGTTTCGTCAAGTCGACGAATTATTCTGTCCATTCCACGCACTGATTTGTCCATTCCACGCAGTGGTTTGTCCATTCCACGCACTGATTTGTCCATTCCACGCCATTCCACGCGTGGAATGGACAATATTCCACGCTCTGGTTTGTCCATTTCACGAACTGGTTTGTCCATTCCACGCAATTCTCGAGAATTTCATCAAAAATTCAGAAAATTTGAATTATTTAGGATATCGAAGATATTTTCAAAATACCAATTTAAAAAAAAGAAAACCAACACCTTGTACCTTGAAATTGATCGAATAATCGCATATTCATTGCACATACTAGACTAATCCGATAAATAACATTATCGATTGTCCGTTGAAGGTACAAACGACCTTGGTGCCCATGCCCTACTCCGTGCCCCAGCAGGGCGGCCTGGTGCTGCAGAAAGTGCTGGTGCCCAAAGGGCTGGACGGGCTGGCACCTCTCGTCTCCACGCACTTCCTCGCCGCCCCCGGCAAGGTGGTGCCGCTGACGCAGTACCTTATGAAGCCCGTGGTGGTCGTCAGCACGGCCTCGGCCAGGCCAAGCTAGTGCGGGCGCTAGGGGAAGCCCCCGAGACCGATAAAGGCGGATTTCGATGATGGTGGCGCTGCTGGGGAGGCGCCGGACGGATACGATGAGAAAATGGTTTTTCTGTACAACTGTCGAAAAACTTGACATTTCTGCATCTTTATTGATGCGTAAATATTTACTTTTTGTCACCGTTTTATATTTGTTGTAATTCGGAGTTTGGTGAAATTTGTTGTCTAATAGTTGTCATTTTATCATATTGGATTTTTATTTTTGAATAACTACAGAATCAAAAAAGCTGTGCTTGGTATAGTATTATTGGGCTTCCAACCTCACAAATAGCATGACTACCAATTTATATTGGGAAAATATTAGCCTTGGATTTATTACAGATCTGTCAATCTTCCGAAATTGGAGCAATAAATTGAATAGGATGTTCAATGAGACACAAAGATACAATAAATCGAAAAAAAATGTTCTTGAGCGATCAAAAATTCTCGAAAAATCCATGATTACTTACCATTCGTTTGGGAGACATTGGTCAGTGCTAAATAGAATTTATATTAAAACTGTTCAATTCATCATTTCCCAAAAAAATTCTCTTTCAAAAGAATGCATTATTTCAATTTCAACTTCAATCATCGCTCCGATTTCGGATATATCCTGTATAAAACTCCATTTTCAGACAGCTAACTTTATATCAAACTTCACTTACTTTGGCAGAAAATTGAAAATATCAGTAAACTTTCTCATTGGGCATTTGTGAATATTTATTAATAGTAATCGTTGATAGATGGATTGACAGCAAAATGTGTCTCTATTGGTTCCCAAAATTTTAATATTTTTTCTCCACCAAAAAAGAAATATTTCCTAAAAATGCTGTATGTATACTTTTTTTAAATGAGAATGTTCATTAATTTATCGATTTTAAAACAAACATTCTAGTCTACGCCTTATTTATTGGCTCAAAGTCGTACTAGCTCTATGACCATATAGACTATTTGTTGTCATTTCATCTCAGTGTTTTGGCAAATATCATTTCTGAGCTAGTGATCAAGCAGTTGTATTTTTTGTTTATCTATGTTGAACTGTCTGCAAATTAGTATTCTTTCCATGAAATGGAATTGAAATAACAAAATTCACTAATGTTGATTTCTCAGGAATCTGATTTTCCCAATCTAGAACACGAACTTTATCTTGATTCATAAGAGACACTGTTGATGAACTAGTGAATTTTGTGTTTCTTACGTGGCTTCCACACTTTGAAACCATATAATTGTTAACAACTGAGACTGAATTACTATTTACTTTGTGTATACGTCATCCAAAATCTCTTTGTTAGTTAGGCTGTGATAAAAATGTTAGTTTTAATACTTTGATAGGGTATTTTAGATCTAGATCTGTGAATCACTAGCTCATAAATTGAGGAATGTACAGACTTTTCAATATAAAACATCACTCTATTCACTTCTGATGTTTTGTTTGACATCAATGACTATAAGAAACTTATTTTATCCATTAATTTTAAAAAATCATCTACTTCATCTAGTTGTTTTAACCCACCAAGTATTTTTTTTTTCTAATTTTAATAAATGTTGATGTTGAAATTGAAAAGAATGACTGATATTTATGCATACTTCTTCTGCACTGTAGAATATAAGCTTCCAAAGCTGAATTATGAAACAAACTCGTAACTATTTTAACATTTAGTTTGTACATAAGTACAGTTGTTTTTATATGATGAAATTTCTTGAGCATCTGGGGTCCTGGTACAAAGTACATGCCTAGATGCTTGGACAGCCCCAACACTGATGAGATCTCTTACTTTTCATCTTGTGATTACTTTCAATTGTAAATATATCTATATGATGGTGTGTGTTGTAAACTGTACATAGTTAGTGTAGGATATATGAACATTGTAAATAAGATGATTTAATTATGATATGTACATAAATGATCAAATTTTATCCTTGAATTTTTTAGAGTCGTCTTCATCAACAATAAATAACTGAAAGTTATGGTATAGTATTTTCAATGGGGAAAGTATCTTGATGGTAATATTACTTGGAACGAAGATAAATATGGAATAAAGGGTTACAGTAGACGCCATGTATCAAATCCTACGGTTGCAACTTTTTGATGAAACAATATGAAAATAACTTACCAGCTCAAATTTTGAACGGTCTAAATTTGTAGTCACCACAAATTTCACTAGTTCACCAATCGAAATTTACAATTTATTGGAAACGAAATGTTTAAAAGTTGGAAAGTCAATCACAAAATAACGAAATTTGCACAAAAAGAGAATTGCACAGAACACATGAAACTTTGGTAGTTCTTGGACACAGAATCTTTGTTAAGATATTTCTAGACTGATGGTATTCTATGGTACAAACGCGCCAACTTCTTCGACAGTGACAGTGCTATACACGTGACAGTACTACAAACAGAGATAACAATAAATTCATAGTTTTTGAATAACTTGAAGGATTATGACAATCATATGATTTTCAGATGTTTCTTTTTAGGAATTGATATTTTTTTATCAGTCTCGTTTCATAATAATGAACGCAGACCTTATTTTGAGCAAGAATAATTTCACACGATATTCGAAATGCTGAATAAAAAGAGGGAAATTGGGTATATGACCGATAGAGGCAGCAGCAAGTTGAGAAAATTAGAGGGAAATGTGAATATAACGTCAAATAGGCTAACGGTGGGTGTTGCTACGTTGCTTTGGCTGAAATAATTATTTTAAGCTCAAAAATACATTTTAGATCCCTCCTAGTTATTTGACCCTTGGAATTACCTCAGAAACTTTCAGAAAAGATACAGGTGAGTGTAATAATACATTTGAACTTTCTGTGATTAATCGTCAAACGTGATCAATACCAAATCAATCATCATTCTTGTATTTCCTATTGATAGGCAATAATAACGACTGCAAACGCAACAACGAAGATCTACAAGGGCTCTTTAGCAAATACCTCAATGTTAACTCATCTAGTGTGAGACGTTCTGAAAGGATTTCTAAGAAATACAGTGCTCTTGATGGCGAACAATCTTTCAACTTCCCACGTCAATTCTTCAACAACTTCAAAGATGTAGAAAGTGAAAAAACTCCTGCAAAGAGAGATCGAAAAATCTGGAGAAACAGATCAAAGAGTCTCTTTAGGGAAATCAATGAAAAGTATGTTGCAAAAGCACCACCTATCAGTAGCTACAATATTTTGACCCCTCCACAAGAAAATTCATCATTCAGTAGGGGTTCTGAAGAAGAGTCACCGGTTTACAACTCAAGCTTCTGCAAGAACTTGTCCAAGCACCTGCAAAATAGCCCAAGCCAGAAAATTTTGGTATCTTGCAAATCTAGGATACTATCAAAAATTCGTGACATAAACTCTGTATTGGCTGGCAAAACCCAACCTAAACCAAAAATGGGAACACATGTGCAATTTTCTTCCAACAATTTAAGAAACGCCTCTGATCCCAACTTCCAGTATTATCCGAGGTCTCAGTGGGTCTACGAAACACCGCCCAGGCAAAAACTGATCATCCCGCGACTGGAAGAGTGTCAGTTGCACCCTGCAGTCATATACAGCACCAAAAAAGACACTAACATTTATGAAATAGCCTCAAACATCAACATTGATCTTAGCACATGTGCCACCGGACGAAGAGTCAACTTTGACAAGAGATTCCTCAGTCACGTGGGAACTTTTCAACATGACAACAACGATATTGAGATGGGGAGTGAGAAAAAGACTAATCAAAAGCATATTTTTAGAGGTGCCATGGAGTACAGGTGCTTTCCAATGGAAGGAGCTTCTCAAGAAAAATCTGTAAGTGATTAGAATTACATTTTTGGGAATGTTTATTTTTACATGAGAGCTCCAGGATTAGATTCCTTGTAGTTTTTCTCCAATTGTCTTTGATTTTTCATAGATATTCTGAATTATATGGATTATTATTGCTATAACTTGAATTGTTCACATTTAATCATTCTTCACTTTTGATTGCTTCTTTATATTTCTGTGAAAAAAATTAGGACTTCCTTGAGGATATGATTGACTAGATTTTGATGTTTGTCAACATATTCGATCATTTTTCCATCCAAATCAAGTGCTCCTACAGAATTAATTTTATGAAGAGAAAAAAAAATTGAAGTATCACAGTTTTTACCCCTCTAACACTTTCATCTTCCTGTCATTAAAATTATTCCTAGATAGTTCAACCCCTTTATATTCCAAAAGTTTGAGTTTTATTTCCTCTAATTTGAAAAAAAAATTATAGCATCTATTGTACTATCCCTCAATATTGTATTATCCCTCTCTATATTTTTGATATTTTTTGCTGAAAAGTAAATCAGATATTATACAGTGTGGCCCCTGAAACCATGACAAACTACAATTTTTTTTATTTTTCATTTTGGATCCTGAATCTAAAAATACATTTTTTTGACTCTGAAATTTTTTTCGTATCTTGCTTGGTTGTCAAAAAAAAATCTACTTAATTCCAAATCACTCAAAGATTCGTTTCTTGATTTCTGTATTTATAAATAATAGCGGGGGATATTTGAAAGATGGTATAAGAATCGACGAAATGGAAGTGCTGAGAACTTCAGTTACCAAAAAATAAAACACTGCGCCTATTCCGAATACTAACTTTCAGTTTTCTTCCAGTTCAACTTCACCAAGCCGAATCCCTTCGCTGGGTTGATTTCGAGACCTCGAAAAACCGTCAAAGCGTCCAGAGTGAGAAATATCCTGAAACGAAAAAGGGGCACTCCAGGCGGCTACGAGGACTGCTTCGAAACAGTTGTTTCGGGTTCGCAAGGACAAGACTTGTTCGGAAACGGTTTCCCTCTTGACGGAAACGATTTGCGACAGACGAATTTCGAGTTCAAAAAGAAATTGAATTTTTGTGATATGGAAAATGACAGGGGGGCCGGCTTGGATCAGCCCAATTTGTTCGATTTCAGTCAACAATAAGGTGCAATCGGAAAGATTATATATTTTTTTGGAATTTATTATATTTGTTGTGTTTCTCGTTTTTTTAGTTTTAGGGATAATTTGATGAAATTTAGATGAGAATATGAGATAGTTTTCATTTCAAATTATTAAAGGGCTACACAAAGTGTGCAATACAATCACATGGAATTCAGATATAGTTTTATTTTTGAAAGCAAATTTCCTTCCATATTTTTCCTTGAATCCATAAAAGCTATGAATGAATAGAAAGTATTTATACGAACGAGAATTCAATTTTTTTCTTATTCTTTTGTTTCTTCAGTTTCAAATATACCCGAAATCCAACTTGAAAAAATCACTACAAAATTAGGAGAATGAGTTCTAGGACTAATTCAATAAAATGTAAATGAGAAAATTTTGAATTGGAATTACAAATCGAAATTATATAGTGTGCAATACATATCACATGGAATTCAAATATAGTTTTATTTCTCCAAGCATTTTTTTCCCTAGTTTTCATGTTTACATTAAAATACTGAAACCGAATACAATGAATTTACCTCGTGTCAAAAAATCCCACCTGAAAAAATCATTACAAAGTGAGTCTTGAGGGAAAGTGGAAATTCAAATGAAATCTTCCATTTGAATTAAAAAATTGATATTGAATACATATCACCTGTGATTTTAAGGTATTTTATTATTGCAACCAACTTCCAATCTTTTTTCCCTGTAACCACGAACAAAAACAAAATATTTACATAAACAAGTATTTATTTATTTTTCTCATTTCTTTTTGTTTCTAATCAGCTGAAATACTTCAGTTTCAAATATACCAGGAGTCAAAAAAATTCCAACTTGAAAACATCACTACAAAATAAGGAGAAAAATAAAAGAGTTCGCCTTTTTATGTTTTTTTCGTCAACTTTGGCGTTAAATATCTGATATCCTAGAAACGACAATTCTAAAAGCTTTTAAAAACTGATATATACAGAGTGTCCTTAACAATTCACCCATCAGAAAACTCGTCAACTACAAAAAATTGTCAAATAACATAGTGAGGAAGTTTCCAAAATTTTGATTTGTTTTCCCAGTATAGCCCAAGAGAAATAATTGGACACATATTTTTTACAATTTTTGTAGGATCGAATTTGGCTACGATAAATATATAAAAATAGCACATAGGAGCATCAACTGTCTATGTATGACGTCACAAAGTACAAATATCCGTTTTTACAATGTTGTCGCTTTTATTGCTTCATCTGGATACTCGAGAATTTAGAAATGGATCTGAATTCATTTATTTTTTCAAGATTTCTTTGTATTTTTTCATCGATTTTTCTGTTGTTACAGCCAGAAATTATTGAATGTCATAAATTCCAATATTCACTTTGGACCTCAGAAGGTGTATTTCAGTAAAAAAAAAAACAAATTCTATGACAATTCATTCGAAGGAAACTTCCTCATTTCAGACACTGAAGTTTAGACAAACATTTTTCTGATAATTGGCCAACAGAAAACTCTGTACATCTAGACATATAACAATTAAGTGGTTTTGATATGGGATTCAAGGATATTCATTTCTTTGAATAAATTCTCGAAATAAATAAATATGCTATCAGGGATTTATTTCTGAAGCTTAAACCTAACTTTGTACAAGAGCAGGAAACCTAAATATAAAAAGAGACATTTCCGTGGAAATCTGAATTCAAAAAATGTGTATAGTAAAAGGTGGTTGTATTATAGTAAATTGACTTTCTGAGAAAAATACTGTGTTGCTTTAAATATACCTCATTCACACAATGGCAGGAATAACATTGATTTGGATACAGGTAATTTTTATTGTTTCATTACTTAGATGAACGACATACTCTCCTGGAAATTTTCCACGTTGTGAAGAAAAACCTAGTGTTTATAAGATCATTTTATTTATTCATCATTGTACAGAAAGATCCTTCTCCAATCTGTACAATGAAAACAAAAGCTCATAGTGGAATAATGACCTGACAGTTCTATAACCAAATTATGTCGTGAGAAATTCGTTTCTCCTGAATTTCGACAGATTCAGAAAGCCTTTTGAAAAGAAATTGCGGCACTTTTCAAGCTGAAAAACTTGCCTCTTTTCTGAATTCAAGCACGAAGTATGGCATCACAGCAAGAAAATATGAAAACAACAATTTTATACAGTCTGTTTCACTTTGAGCAAACCCTCTGTACATCAAATTTTACTAAAGCTCAACGCAAGGTGGCCATTTTCATCAATATGAAAAGTCCTTTATCGTCAGAGTCTCAAATTCTTTCGAAGGGATCGTTTCTGCAAAACGAAAATCCTAAAAATCGATTTTTACATATACAGTGAGTCCACGTTGAGGAATTTCCAACCCTGTAATATCGTTATCATTTGATCGATTTTGACAAACTCTCGTTTGTTGAGATGCTTATCCAACAAAAAAATAATTTCATTGTTGTGATATGATGGTGTCCAGCTACGAGCATTTTTATGGACCCAAATTAGGCGATATTTTTCACGAAAAATAATGATGTATTAAAAATGAAGATCGTTTGAAACATTGTACAGTTTTTTATATCGAATGAGTGATCAAAAAATGTACTGCTATGGAATTTTTGAGGACCAACTTGAATGAATTTTATCCGATTTTCTTCAATCAAAAACACAGGATGAGCAAAAAAAAATATTATAGTTAACTAAATATTTTCTTTGATCATAATCATTCTCAGTCAATATTCATTCATATATATCGATATAAGACCATATCTCCACCTTTTTCAATCGCATTTTATATTTCGTAAATAGAATCTAATTCAGATGTGCAAAAACTTTTGAAAAATCGATAAAATAGTAGGTATTTCGTATATCGGGAAATTGTGCACTTTTGCATTATTACGATGGTTTGGATGTTGAATTTCATATTGAAAAACAAGGCAAATTCCTCGTGGTCACCCGGTATAATGTGTTTCCTAATCTGTAACCAGACTTTGCTGACTGGAAATTATTGGTTGATAAATAGGTAATCAAATAAAATAAAATGAATAAAGAAGAGTCAGAGGTTTTGCTCTAGCGCCTTATCGATACCGCACTTTTTGAAAAAATGCCCAACCGCCTCGTACGAATCTATCTATCACCATCTCATTCTTATTTACATTTACCCAAAATATACTATCGAGAACGGCGACATTTTCGAAAAGCGCGTAACCGCCGATATTTTCGGATATTTTTCTAATCCTAGCGGAATGCACTTATAATATCGCCGCGTCCATGCCCCCCCGGTGGGGTATGAGGGGGCTCAGGGCCCCCGGCACTTTCTGGTCGAACTCTATTTCGTAGCGCGTGTCTAAGGGAATCCCTAGAAATGAAAATATCAAGTCAGTTTTGGAACAAGAAATTGATCGAAATCGAGTCATTGCATTGCAACTTCAAGTTTGCACTTGCAGGAAGCACTGACGATGACTTGATAGTCGAAAGCGCTTTGCGAAATAAAAAGTACACACGGCATACAATCTACTTTCTTCTTTTGAAAAAATTGTTCATGTTTTTTGACATCATGTATTTGAAACACATTGTTTGACTCTTTTTCGACACCCTGTATTTTTTTAAGGAATTGACAGATTTACGTGCAGTTTTCAGCATCAGATGTTAGAAAATGAGCAAAACGAAACTTACACAATGTGTGTGTGATGTTCGATGTTATATTATTATATGAATAATTACTCGGAGTTATTACTTTTCACTTGGTTATAATTCTGATGATACATAACACATTGACAATGATATTTTACAGTATTATCAGTACCGAAACAGCCTCGCGTGAACACCGTATCAACGACCATGCTTGTACTGCCACAACGTTGCCATGCTCAACATTAAGTACCTACTTGAGCAAATAGTAAATACATTACACGCCCCTTCTAAAGAAATTAAAACTCTTTCTTATGTGAATGAACAATGTCAAAATAAAAATTATAATGTATAGACATGAACAAAGTCGAAATCAAAATTCTAATCTATTAATAGGTTTGACTATTCTTCCACTTCTTGTTTGATAATGTGATTGAATGTTTTCCTTTGCCGGAGTATCTGTTGCTGCTCTACAGCTTGGGAAAGCCAGTAGTTCTGCTGAGGTTTCTGCTTTAGGCTCGAGTTCAGGCTGAAGATTTCCAGACTGGGTTGGGATCTCTTCGGTTGGGACCTCATCTCCTGAAGACGAGCTGTCGGAAAGCTGGATTTTAGCTTTCCTTAAGGATTGTCTATTTCTGCGATATATTACGTCATTAACTCTGACGTTGTAATCGTTAGGTCCTGATTTTCCTGCAACTGTACCTGGCCTCCATTCCCGAGTTTTGTCTCTTACAAAAACTTGTTGATTAGGTTGTATTTCTGGAAGAACTTTTGTCGACCTGTCATAATACATTTTCTGTTTCTTCTGGCGAGCTTCTAATGTTTTCCTTACTTTCTTTACTGGGAAGTCTGGTTCTAAGAATTCAAAACTAACAGGTAATATTGTGCGAATTCTTCTTCCCATCAACAGTTGAGAAGGAGCTGGTAAGTCTTGTTTAGGGGTTGCATTGTAGTTAAGAATTGCGAGGAATGGGTCTTGGTTATCTCTGAAGGCTTTAGTTAACAGCGCTTTCACAATCTGGATATGACGTTCAACCATTCCATTAGAACGCGAATAAAGTGGACTTGATGTTGATAGCTTTATATCATAATTCCTAGCGAATTCGTGAAATTCATGAGCATTAAAGGGAGGGCCATTATCAGAAAATATTTCTAATGGGAGTCCATGTATGGCAAAAATATTTTTCAGTGTTGAAATCACGCTATGGGCTGTCTTACTATAGATTTTGTTAACAATCACAAATTTGCTGTAGTAGTCCACAATAACAATGAAATTCTCGCGTCCAAGAGATTTGAAGTCTATGCCAATTTTTTGCCACGGCACCACAGGAATTTCATGAGGCGACAACGGTTCTCGTTGGTTATTTGCGGAATAAGTTTGACAAATTGCACAGCTCAGGACTAGTTTTTCAAGGTCGGCATTCATTCCAGGATAATAAATTGCTTCCTGGGCCCTTTTCTTACAGGATGTGAGCCCTTGGTGTGACTGGTGTATAACAGCCAATAGTTCATTTTGTAAAATTTTAGGAACCATTATTCGTTTTTTAAAAAATAATATTTCTTTGTGTACATGAATATCGTTTCTTATCTCCCAGAATCTTTTGATATCACTAGGAACATCAGCTTTGTGTTGAGGCCAACCAGTGAGGACATAATGTTTTACTTTTTGTAAGATGGGGTCATCTCTTGTCGCACTTTGCAATCTGCTCTCATTTTCCTCAGAAGTTGCAATTACTGAATAGACCCTGAGATTGTTGTCTAAATAACTAGTATCTATCGTTTCGGATGTTGGATCTCGACTAAGGGTATCCGGAATTTGTAGCTGCTTACCAGGAACGTATTGCAACTGGAACTGGTATCTCAAAAGTCGAATGGCCAATCTTTGTATCCTTGGGGATAACTCATCAAGTGGTTTCTTCAAGATTCCCAAAAGTGGTCGATGGTCTGACTCTATTTTGAAAATTTTTCCATAAAGATAATAATGGAACCTCTCACAGCCAAAAACTAAAGCAAGTAACTCTTTATCGATGTGGTTATATCTTTGCTGGGTTGGTGTGAGAGACACTGAAGCAAATTCAATTGGTTTGCCATCTTGAATTATAACTGCACCAAGACCGAATGGACTTGCGTCAACAGACAGTGTAGTCTCTTTAGCGGGATCAAAATAGGACAGAGTTGTGGCAGACGATACCAACTTCTTTAACCTAGTGAAGCATTTTTCTTCCACATCAGTCCACTGCCACTCATATTTTTCACTAAGAAATTTTCTCAGCTGGGTGGTTTCTTGTGATAAGTTCGGAATGAACTTTGCTAGGTAAACTATCATTCCGAGGAAACGTTGTAGTTCTTTTTTATTTTTAGGTGCTTTCATATCGCAAATTGCTTTAGTTTTTTTAATGTCCGGAGCTATGCCCATGTCACTGATTTCGTGTCCTATGAACTTTATTTTATTCACAAAGAATTTAGATTTTTCCATATTTAGTGTCAATCCACTATTTTTAATTTGTTGTAACACAACTTTCAGATTTTTGTTGTGTTCCTCTTTCGTGCGACCAAAAACTAGAACGTCATCGAAATAAGCTATGACACCTGGGATACCAGTTAAGGTGTCATGCATAAATTTTTGAAAAATTTCTGGCGCGGATGATATTCCGTAAGGCAGCCTCAAATAACGAAATCTTCCAAAACACGTGGAAATAGTGCACATACGAGAGCTTTCTTGTGACAACGGAATTTGCAAAAATGCCGATGACGCATCTAATAGACTAAAGAATTTGGATCCGGCAAGCTGTGAAAATAAGATATCTTGCGTCGGTATCTGAAATCGTTCACGCTTGATGTATTTATTCAAATTTCGTGGATCCATGCAGATTCGTATGTCGCCATTGGGTTTGGGGACGACAACAATTGGGTGGACCCAATCGGTTGGTTCGGATACGGGTTGAATGATGCCATCGCTAACCATTTGGTTGAGCTTTTCTTTCACCTTATCCTTCAAGGCAAAGGGAATTTTCCGGGGAGCACTAATCGAAGGTAACGCGTTTTCTTCTAGAGTAATTTTATATTGTCTTTTCACTTTACCAATTCCATCAAAAACAGATTTATAAGTGTTTAGAATGTTCCCAATGTCAAAACCGAGTTCACTTGAGATGGAGTGTATGTTTTTTTCGATTATTTTCAGTTCATACACAGCGTCAAGTCCTAAAATAGAACACTGTTTTTTAGAATTTAAAACGTGAAACAAAAGTTCAATGTTCTTCACTTTAGCTGAACTACACGGTATGCCGATTTGTCCAAGAACTTCAATTTTATGGCCAGAGTAAGATGACAACACTGACGACACTGGAGAAAGTTTATTTAGGGGTATGTTCAGAGTTTCAAAATCGCGCATATTCAGTATATTGACCTGACTGCCCGTGTCAATTTTCAACGTTATTCGGGAACCGAAAATTTCTAGTTCTTCCAACCACTCTATTGCATTAATGTCCGAGGTGATTACAGTCCACACAATATTGTTGGCAGAGTTAAATGAAGTGCCGGCAGAACTGTATTCCTCGGGGAACTCCTCGTTTTGAATGGCATCGTCACTCGAATCATCAGACGAGTTGAGGACACCATGCACATTTTTAATATTACAAAGTTTACGGTAGTGCCCCCTTCTGTTACAAGAGCTACATATTCTGTTGAAAGCAGGACACTTACCCCTTTGATGCCTATTTCCACAGCATGTACATTTTTTTTCGGCCAATCCCTTACCTCGTTCCAGGTACCTATCTCTTGAGTTACCTGCATCACCTCTGGATTCACTTTGGTCACCATAACTAGGGTTTTTTTTCCCGAAACGAAGTCTATTTATTTCACTCACTAACACAGAGTCTTTAGCGATCTCTTTTTGAGTGGCCATACTCGTTTCCATAGATCTGCAAATGTTTATTGCTTCACACAATCCTAAATCTGGATTTTGTAAAAGTTTTTCTTGTATACGAGCATCCCGTATACCGATTACAATTCGGTCGCGAATCAGTACATCTTTTTCTTTGAATTCGCACGAACTAGCTAACTGTCTTAACGACGTAACGAACTGATCAAATGTCTCACCGGGTAACTGATCTCTTTTAAAAAATTTAAAATGTTCGTAAACCAAGTTTTTTATCGGATCACAATATTCGTCGAATTTCTTCAGAACGACTGCTAACTTATTTCTGTCTTCATTCGTAACATACTCGAAGGTATTATAAATTTGAATCCCTTCATCTCCCAGGATATTTAGAAGAATTGCAATTTGAACATCCTCCGGCTTTTCCGTTTTCCCGGCTGCTTTGAGGAACAATTCGAACTTTTGTCGCCACAACCTCCAGTTACTTGCAACGTTTCCTTTAAAACGAAATTCGTCTGGAGCTTTCCCTTGTTCTGCCATCGTAGCTTCACTTTTTATTTGGTACCGGAATGTACACCAAGTCAATTTCAGTAGACTATTTCCGATCAAACGAATGATATTCTTCAGTACGCTGTAGGTACACGATGTACGCCTATCACCTGTTTCTTCTGCGTCCGAATCGTAAACAATCAGCCGATTTCTGGCGCAAAAAACACATAACCTAAGCGCGTTCTTCAACCGCTGCCACCATGTGATGTTCGATGTTATATTATTATATGAATAATTACTCGGAGTTATTACTTTTCACTTGGTTATAATTCTGATGATACATAACACATTGACAATGATATTTTACAGTATTATCAGTACCGAAACAGCCTCGCGTGAACACCGTATCAACGACCATGCTTGTACTGCCACAACGTTGCCATGCTCAACATTAAGTACCTACTTGAGCAAATAGTAAATACATTACACATTACACTTTTGTTTTCTAAGGTTATGCAATGGTTTTACAAATCCTGTGCAAGTTTCGTTTTGCTGATTTTTCACATCATTCTAGCTGTTTTAGAAATCAATAGAATATCACATCTGATACCGAAAAGTTCAAGCAAATTGCAGAATTACTTAAAACAATACGAAATACCGAAAAATTCAGTTTCAGAACGAACAAAAATTCCTATTCAAAATTTGGACTTTTGCAAAATATCATCAGTGGAAAATTAATTTTTTTTTCATCATATTCTCTTCCGATTTATATCGTTATATGAAATAATTAGACGAAACCATTGTCAAGTATTATATTTTATAAATTGAATTCCGTGAATCATTTGACTCTCCATCAGTCCCACTATTTCAAACGAATTGTACATTAAATTAGGCGTTAGAAAATCTCATGAGAAGAAAAATAATCCAATAATCAAACAATAAGTTATGATAGAAGCAACAGAATGAATAGTGTACAACTTGAAAAACATGAATATAAAATTATACTGGATCTAAAATTTATTAAAAAATTATTTCAATCTTCCCTTCAGTGCTTCATTTTCCGATTTAAAAAATATTAATATGAATATTAATATGTCATTAATATCTCATCCCGGTGTTTGTAGATTTTATTCTATACATTTTTCGTGAAAACTATCAGGAGAAAAGTAAAAAAAAATGGTGAATTCACACTTACCAGAATCGACTAACGTTTTGGTTGGTATGAAAGATGCCACAAAAAGGGCACAAATGACTAGAAAAGCTCCAAACACAAAAGGCGGGCCTGGAACGAGCTGAAAAACAAAATTAACAATAAAATTACATTTTCAAAAAACTTTTGCAAAAAAATATATTGACTTTTCTCATGTTTATAAATTTAGTCTAAATTATCCAATTTCAAATTACCTATTAATTATATATTATTTTCTTCTGTCTTGTCGTCTCAAATGTTCTTAGGAACTTACTTTGAATTGTGAAAATGTATTTTTTTCTATGTTCATCGTAATGAGAAATATATCTATCTATCTATCTATCGCAACTAATTTTTTTCTGTTTGATCTGTTGACAACACAAAAGGAAAACCTATAACGTTCGGGGAACATAAAATAAAATAAAAGCTAATCCGAATAGAAGAACAAAAACAATGTCTTGCGAGTTTTCGTACTGGGATTCCTTACTGGGGGTACTTTTTTTTCTCAGTTTTTTTTTTTTCAGAGACCTCTCACCTGCGAATAGGTTTCGAATGTAGGCGTGGAATGCGTTGCGACATGCTCCGGATCCGCGACGTTCAGATCCACATGGAACATGTAGAAAATCAGACCGAACATGGCGGGACCCAAACCGTTGCACAAGCCCCTCATCCCCGTAACGATACCTGAAATTGAATGAAAAATACCGATCAGCATATGGTTCAGAAATGTAGACGAATCATGAAAAATAAATATCCTGGTCGTTGAAATATAATGGAAATTATTCTATTTATGAATATATGGCTTCAAACGATTCATTATTGTTATATAGTTTTTGTTTTAGGATTTTAATAGTTCCATCTCAAAAGATCAAGGTCTCATCCAGGAAAACAAATTGTCTCAAACTTAATTTTTCACTTGAAGGCATTTTTGAGGAGGTGGTTCATTCATTTACCAGCTTTTTGTGGGATTTTCTCTTCTCATTTCTAAAAAAAAATAGAGTAGAAGTTATGAAAAATTATTTCTATATATTTGTAGTAAGGAGAGATTTTGTGATCTGCCCCAAAATGTCACTGTGCTTGAAATTAAACCTTTAGATACCTAAAAGAGAAATTCTCTATTGGTCAGTGACACCTTGTTTTTGAAAAAATTTGGAAATACAAATATATTTAATAAGAATAAAACCTCTACTTATCTTGGTGGACGTTTCGGGAACGAATCTGCTCCCGTTCTCAACACAATTAAAATATTTTTCTCTTTGCAAAATTTTTTCAATATGCTGCCGGTTTTGACACTGAAAAGTGACAATTTGGTAGACAGAGGAATTCTGGTTACAAGGTGTTTTCATTAATTGATATCGAATTTCCCATTTTTATATTCAATTTTCGAGAAGTGAATGCCAAGTTCGATCTATATCAACTGAACAAGAAGCAATATTATTGTCTCCGTGTATTATTTTCCGTTTTTGGTTGTTGTCTTCCTTTCCTATGATTTTAGAAACGAGATAAAATCCCACAAAGAGCTGGAAAATCAATTGATTGAATTCCAAATGGAAACTGTTTATTTGTTTGAGTCTACCTTGCACGACGCCCTGTCTATCGGCCGTACTGTGCACCGAGACGAAGGCAGAGATGGCGGGATACGTGATGGAGCTCATGGAGGCCAAAATGCCCGCTCCCCACATCATCCACGTGGTGGTGCCGAAGCCGTACCACAGCAACTGCAGCATCTCGAACAGCAGCCCCAGCATTATTGTGTGCTTCGAGCCCAGATTTTTTATCAGCACACCTGAAACGTCACGAATATAGATGAATTAATAATGATAATGTCTTTATTGGTATCTAGAAGTACACCTTGGTGTTTTGACACAAGTCAGATAAAAATACATACATAGCGAATTTGTAAATACACAAGTACACACGTTCTACAAAGAGAACATTCGAAGTGAAATATACACCAATCCACATAGTTGGAATCATCAATTATATAATAGGCAGCTAAGAAAATGTGAATTTTGATTTTTTCATCAAATAATTTAATTAATTAGGCAGAGGTAAATAAAATTCCTATACTTTCAAGTTGTGTGTGCGATAGTCTACAACTTGGTACCCAAATATTGTTCCTAGATCTCGTACCCTCTTCATGAGAATCTTCATTTTGGTCAATGTCTAGCAACAAGTGAAATATGACACATGAAGGAAGAAGAGTCATTTTTTTTGTATGGCATGGCTCACAGGATTCTAGATATCCTATGATTTTTGACAAGTCAGGTGTTAGTTTCTGTGTTACACCCAAAAACTTTATACTTTCTCAATTTCTAAATCTCATTCTTGATTAGACAGACCAGTTTTATTTTGTCATAGCCTTTTAGTTTAGTCAGATTCATTCATTGCTGAAGATTTAATTATCGAACAGCCGTCGTAGTTTGGTAGTAATGAAATATGTCCTTATCGAATATGAAGTTTTTTCGAGATTTATTGAGCAAGTGAAGAACCATCTAGCCCCACCCATACCAGAACGGGCAGAATCGATTCGCATCGCATTTAGTTGGAACTAAATCCTTGATGTTCCTCGAACATCATAGGTTTCCCTTTCGTGTTGCCCACAGATAAAAGAAATGATTCCAGTTTCTCGCAATAACCTGGCACCTAGAGCCAGAATTGTCCAGTCCACATCCTGGTACCTCTGGAAGTTCGACCCGAACGCTTGAAGGAGAGCAAGATTTTCTTCATTTTCATGTTTTCATGTTTCAATTGATCGAATGAAATATAGTCGTGATCGCCGCCATGGGCGGTGTAAGGTAAAACAAACAACCCAAACTCACCCAAGCAGAGCTGCGTGATGACGGCCAACAACCCGACCAGGCCCACGAACACCGCAACCATGGGAGCGCTCCAGCCCATCACCAGCTTCAGGTAGACGAAGATGCAACTGTACTGCCCCGCCTCGGGCAGGTACGACAGAAAGACGGCGATGCACAGCAGCAAGATGGTGGGGTCTTGGCCGACGTTTCGCAAGGCGGAGAAGGGGTCGGCCTGCTCCCAGCTGATGGGCGACACGCGAACCTTCTCCGGCAGGCTCTCCGGCACGGCCACCAGGATGAAGAAGACGTCCAAGATGGCGACGGAGGTGGCGAGGGCTACCACCAGAGATACGGACCATCTGGAGGAGGCGATGCGATTAGGATACGTATATACGGACTTCGGATTGTGGGCAGTGCCCGAGGATCGAAGTGTATATCGCGAAAATTCGGAATTATGATCCGTCTTCAATATACGGAGTTCGAAATGTTGAATGAACCCATAACAAAAAACGAATTTCGAAAAAACTTATATTCAATCACCATCACCACATAGAAGCTGTGTAAATATACGGACTCCAGGATGTTGAAATTGCCGGAGCATTGAAGTATATACGATAAAAATTACAGAAAAACTTTAAAGAAAATTTGATTTGAGAAAATATATAATATAGAAACGGAACTCTATTTCAAAAAATATCCCCCATCTTCGATATATAGGGTCAAAATCGTTAAAATCAACACAGGATGAGAATAAATGATATCTGAATCAAAATGAAATCTTACATTTGATCACTATAACCACATGGGAGCTGTATGATAACATTGCCCGAGGATTGAAGTATATCAAAAAAAATTAAAAATAAATGTTTGATTTTTATAGCAATGATTAGCAATTTTCAAATTGAAGCAGGATTGTAGTCAAAAAAAAAATACTATCCATCCTCAATACACGGACTCCAAAAAGTTGAATTCACCCTGTTATTGGAGTAAATATCACAAAAATCTAATGCAAGGTGTGAATCAGTTAAATGTAGCTCAAACATCTAGAAGAGTAACAATATGCAATAAAATGGAGCCCAATCGTCGATATACGGAGTTCGAAAAGATAGTGAATTAAAAAAAATATCAAAGATGAAGATTTTCAATATCATCTAGAAACTGAACAGTTTCACCATATCGAAAAGTGACAATATACTAAAAAATCCGGTTCACTTCCAATATGTGTACTCCATTTTATTAATAAAGTTGAAATAGCTCAAGAATTTTATAAAATTACACAAAAATAACCTAAAACTTCTTGGGCAATTTTTTGATTTGAATATATCATCTGACAGTTGATAATATCGATTTGAAATGAAATTAGGCTTTCCACGAATGATTTATGGAATCCAAAAAAACGAAGTGATTAAACAATAATATACATGGTGAAATTAATACTAGAGGAAGTTGAATTGCTAAATGAATACTGATGATTATTCATAGAATAAAATCATACATTGATTCTGGGAGACTCTTTCTGAAAAAAGCGGATTGATAAAAGCAGTCCTGCTACTAACCTCTCCATCAAATATGCCCCTAAAGCTGGCGAAATGACCATGCTAGCAGCGAATGTACCGCTAACTAGCCCATATGCCAGAGACCTGAAAAGAAACGAAAAATAAGGGTCCAAATGAGTATTTACGAAATATGACCAAATCAGCAACACCATGTTCCAATTAATGCCATACATGAAAATACTAGTACCTCCAACATTATCGTATGCAATATTCACTTTTTTGAATGGGTGGCCGTATTAGGACCATGACGGTATTTGGACCACGTACTGTATCATCATTACCTCTCATTCTCGTCTGTGACGTCAGCAACGTAAGCGAACACCACGCTGAAAGTGACTGCAAATACTCCTGATATGCTGATCATGGCGAAAAACCAAAAAGTGTTTATCGTCATCAAAGGGATGGGGATGCAAGTGAAAAAAACAGTGATGAGCAGGAACAATTTTCTACCGCAAACGTCCGATAGAGCGCCTACTAGAGGGGCGCTCAAAAACGACAGGATGCCCTGAAAAAATACAGTTCGATGTTAACGGATCACCATGAATTTATCTCAAAACCGATCTTGATTTTTTTTGAATTTTTGTGAATAAAAACGCAATAATAGCATGCTGTCTGTATCTTTTTCAATCATAGAGATAACCAGTAGAGCAAAAAGAACAAAAAGTTTAGAAAACATGTGATTCTTTGGTTCTTGTCATAAAATAAAATCAGATCGGTATTTCACACAACGATTTCATTTTATGACATTTTTTTTTTGTTACATAAAGGAGGATTCTGTACAGGAACTTGTATTTCTCTAGGTTTGATGAAAAAATCTTATAAGGGTTTGTTCTCCGATACTACTGATACCTATAGGGCTTTACGAAAATCTCGTTAAAAATCCATTATCAGTGTAGCACCCTGTGCATGAGAAAAAAATCATTTACAAAGTGAAATTTCTAAATGCTTGAAAAACAAAATGAACATCAGAAGCAAATGAGTTCACAATAAATCAAGATCAATAGTGTCATGGATCATAAATATATAGAATGTTGAAAAAATAGCATACCTTGATGCCCATTATGAGACCATTCATTAGGAAGGTATGATCTGGGAAAGTAGTATTGAGCACTGAAATCAGAGGCATGGTCAAGAGACCCCATGCAAAAAATTCCAGAAATATGACCACCAGGGCATGATAGAGACTCGGCTGACCGATTCCAGAAGTCTGAAAAGTAAGTTAATATAATTATTTGTGAGGTTAATTTTTCTCTTGGAAGATTAAATTGATTTCGGTCTCATTCATTCAATTCAAAATGATGAAAGATGTAAATAAATCCTCATTAGAATCGAATTTATCAGGTATTGGTGTATATACAACAAAGGATATAGAGATGATAAGAGGCTCAAGAAAAGATAAAAGGATTAATGAAAACCTGAACTTCATGAACAAATAAACAGTGATTCATTTATAGCCTCGAAGAAATTTTTTATTATGTCATGGCAATATACAGGGCAATTCAAATTCCAGTCTATGCATTGGGATTTTGGAAACAGTGAGAGATACAGATATTTAGGTGAATTTATTAAAGATAATTTCATTTTATATCTGAAATCTGAATGAAAAAAAAATAACCCGATGATGAGGAATACCTTGATATTCAGTTTCCTTATCTACAGGTGATATTAAATATATTAACAGAACAATCATAATGTATGTTAATTTTCTAAATATTAGGTCGATATTGATTAGTACAACAAAGGACCTTCAGAAGCAAAAATTAATTCCAACTGTACTGTGTAGCTTCAATGAAAAATTGACAGAAACACATCACTTACCGGAGTCTTGAGGTAAAATTTTTTGAACCTTCTAAAATTAAGAACATACTTCTTGAACATATAATAGAATATGAACATACACATAAGTGATTTGACAACTATGAATACAATGGAGATAGCAGCTACACAAAAATTCAGGCAAATAGATAACTGAGTAATGATAGTATCATCATCACTGATATGGAATATTTATATTAATATGTTATCTCCACATGGACACACAATCGTTACTTCAATATTGTCAATGAAACTCAGGGCTCCAACATAGGTGAAATAATGATTTGTCTAGTCAATATGCAGAGTGCGATTATATAGTATTTTAAATTTTCCTACTATATAAATAAATTGTAAATTATATGCTACAACACACCTATATTCTTATCTTTAGAATATATACTAACCATACATAATACACATGCTTTCCATATTTTTATCAAATGGAATGAGTAACTGAATCATGATTCATGGTAGATTCTACATTCATACTACTAAATGAAATGGAGGTGATGATATAATGAAGGTAATGATATATTTCTGTGATTGTTCTGAATTTGAAGAAATGAAGTTGAAATGATACAAGCACTCTGTTGATTATTAGCATTCTATTTCTGAAAAATATCTGATTTTTTCTTTCGTCAATTTAGAAAATTGTTCATTAGAAAATAATGAACATAAAAGTAACATTTCATTATGGCAAACAAATCGACAATAAGCTAATATGATGAGCACAGATTCAATCATATGGACGTATTTAAATGTGTGAGGATTTTTTCACTCATATTAAATACTTGAAAATACATCGCTACAAAAGAAAAATTAGTAATAAAGTATAGCAACGTCACTCACTGTCACAACAGCATCCTTAGCAATTGATTTTCTGGATCTAATTATCATTCCAACCATTCGCTTCGACGATTTCGCCATACTTTTGTCTTCCTCGATTTCAATTTCCATTGAAAACGATTCAAAAACACTTTAAAATTAACATTTTCTACTTTCCAAAATTGAACCAGGAGACGAAAAATTCAACCCTTCAACAATATATTTCCTAACCTTACTCAATCAAATCAAAATGACAAGGTATTGACGACAAGTGACAATTATCCAATAAGACAAACCACGAAGATCCCTCCTCTGATAGCCAATCAGATGTAGAGAACGTGAAATACTGAATACGCTCTCGTGCGATTCAGCCTTCAGCGGATAATTTTTCAGGTTATAGGTGGCGGCACTGTTGAATCGAGCTTGACGTTTCAAAAATTTCGCATAACCAAATATGGGGATTTCGTGAAACTAGAAGTGAACTAGATATGAAGTGTCTTTTAAAAATATCTTCATTTTGAAATTCATATAAAAATCTAAATGTACCAAATTTTCATACGTTCACATTAGATAGAAATATTTAACTCTACACCAAGGTTAGTAATCCTTTGCTTCTTTTGAACATGGTATTTTAAGGTTATGTTTGAACTTTTACAATATTTTTATAACTAATTATTATTGTACAGATGTCTTTCCGTGTAGTACGCTCTTCCAAGTTCCGACACGTATACGGACAAGCTTTAAAAAGGGAACAGTGCTACGATAATATACGTGTATCAAAAAGTTCCTGGGATTCAACTTTCTGTGCTGTGAACCCCAAATTCTTGGCCATCATAGTCGAAAGTGCTGGCGGAGGTGCCTTCATAGTTTTACCCCACAATAAGGTGAGTTATCATAAGTTTTAGCTTCCATAATCATGTATGGTGAGCAATAGGTAGAGATTAATTAGTTGTATTAAATTTGAAGAACTGTCATGAATTATCAACAGATTATTAATGATCCATGCCTTGAGCAAGGTAGTTATATGTTCAGTAACTAAAATTGCAACTGATATTTTTTGGATTGTGCAATTTGTTTGTTTTTTTTTTTATATTGGAAGTTGCAATATAAAATACATTCCTTCTAACTCAGGAGTTTTCTATTTTTAAATATTATGGCCTATATTCAGATTTTGAAACTGTGCCAATGCTGATGCACAGAGAAAATAAGATAATTGTGGATATTTGTTGACTCATTTTGATGAATAAAATAAATTGGAAATTACAGAAAATCTAAGTTGTGGTATAATATAATATAATATTTTTTCATGTTTATATAGCTGAAACATAGTTATCAGTGACTATTAGACAATAATAATTTTTTTTCTTGAAGAAATATTTTGAAATAATAATCTTATCAGTCTGAATAGACTACTGAATCATTCTCTTTGCTTACACTTTTTTATCAGAACATTGAATATAAATATCATTGTTGTGCTAGACAAATAGGTACATTTGTTGACATCACCCTGGGTGATTATTTTTTTTCTCATAAATAATTAGTGTTTTTTTCTTGATACCTTGTGAGTAATTTTCAGAAATTCCTCAAATTTGGACCACATATTTTTGTTTTTGGCTACCTTTTATCCGGCTCTGCCAAAGTTGCCTGAAACATTGACAGTGGCGTCAGTAGAGGGTTTACCTTACGAAAATATGTGTAGAGATAAATGAAAATAAATCTGAACGTTTTTTCCAATTCGACTCAGGTGAGCCGCATCGCAGCTGATCACCCCCTGGTAGGGGGCCACAAAGGCCCCGTGCTGGACATAGCCTGGTGCCCCCACAACGACAACGTCATAGCCAGCGGATCTGAGGACTGCGTAGTCAAAGTATGGCACATCCCAGACCACGGGCTCCACAAAACCCTCACCGAACCCATCGTGGACTTGGTTTACCATCAGCGCAGAGTGGGGCTGGTGCTGTGGCACCCGACAGCTCTGAATGTTCTCCTAACAGCTGGCAGTGACAACCAGGTGGTCATCTGGAATGTTGGTGAGGGATTCATTTAGATTCAGTGATAATAATAATTTTTTCTCTTCATTTTTGAATATCCCAATATTTCTGCAGTTTTTGATATTAGAAGATTTATTGAACTCATCAATAGGTTCCTTATCAGGGTTCTTTTCTCTATTTTTTATCATAAGTAATGTTGAACTAGAAAAAGCATTGTCTCTAATTGATGTTCTGCACACTCAATATTTTTTCATGACTACGCTGGCTCTCTATCTGAAAGTTCCACAGTAATAAGTAATGAAGCTGGTTGCTTGAGAAATCAAGTAACTAGCTTTCGATTGACATGAATCAGAGAATATGTTGAAAGAAAATGCTACACAATCTCACGAATTGAATCTTGGTTTTTTTGAATACTGAGTTCCTTAACAGTTTTTTTTTTTGTTTTCAGGTACCGGAGAGGCTTTAGTAGAAATAGACTGCCACCCAGATATCGTCTACAGTGCTTGTTTCAACTGGGATGGCTCTAAACTTTTGACAACTTGCAAAGATAAAAAAATTCGAATTATCAACCCAAGAACCGGGGAAATAGAATGTGATGCTATCGCTCACGAAGGTAAATAATTTCTTGAAAAACTTACTCTAGTATTCATTATATAGTATTTTTCTGTACCATGAAAAATCCACCCAAACAATGTAGAACATGTCGAAACAAATTTTTACATTCACAATACAATAATCGAAGACAAATTAACAACTAAATGGTGCTGACGGGGATAATTAAAATAATTGAGATAATATACATGAGAATAATGTTTAAATGCCTAATAGTTATGTTCTGATTTGTCTTGAAGTACAGTTTCAGGGAGGTATAAACTGTGGGCACGATTTTATTTTAGAAAAATAATTTTTTTGGCGCCCAACACAGGGCCAACAGACGTTTTCGTGAATATCCGAGAGTTTCTGTTCGTTTCCAGGTTCGAAAGCCACCAGGGCGATATTTTTGAGGCACGGCTTGGTCTTCACGACCGGATTTTCGAAAATGTCTGAGCGTCAGTACAGTTTGCGCACGCCCGATTGCCTGGGGGAGCCGATAGTCATGGTGGAGCTCGACACCTCGAACGGGGTCATGTTCCCCCTCTACGATCCCGATACTAACCTCATTTTCCTCTGCGGCAAAGGAGATTCTGTGATAAGGTGGGTTTTTGGATTTTTCATAGCCATTTACCTAATAATGTGGAAAAATGGTGTCTTTTGTGTTTTTAAAGGCTATTTTTCTGAAAATTTGTATTTGAGGGTTTTCCAAAAACTCATTTCATTTGAAATATCTTCAGTTCATAGTGAAAGTGGACCCAAATATCAATATTTTAAATGAAACACCGTATATGTTATTGTATTTTTGGAATCTACGATGATTTCAAATATAACTTCATTTGAAACATAATTTGTCTTGATGACTCCATTTTTTAGTTTTTCCAGTTTTTCTACAGATGCAGCCCTCCACCAAAAAAAAAATAATATTTCGCAATCCAATAGACTGAATCTGCCTGATAAATTCATACCGGTGCTCAGAAATTGGCGCTAAATTTCACTACCTCGAAAACGCTGTAATCCATTTCTTTTTTCAAATAGCAATATCCTTTTGAAATTTGAAAACACTGCAAAAACAAAATTTTAGTCATCATCAAAAATCATAATAACATTTCAATTATAATAATATATAAAAATGATAATATTTGAAAAAATTGGCATGCATTTTTATAATGTACAACTCAATAATGTACCAGATTGATTCTTGCAGTTATTTTATACTCGTTCAGAATATAAACCATTTCATAAAGTACACATTTTTTTAAGGAAAATGGACTTTTCATACAAATTTTGATCTTATAATTTGTGTACTAAACAGAAATCTTATTGGAAGCAATTTTTGTAATAACTCCTTCCAAAATAATGAACATGAGGCTTTTAGAACTTTTAGACTTTTACATATTTGAAAAGTTTTTGTTTTCCAGATACTTTGAGATAACAGCGGAACCGCCTTTCGTTCACTACATCAACACTTTTCAAACCCCCGACCCTCAGAGAGGGATCGGAATGATGCCAAAGAGAGGTTGTGACGTCACGTCATGCGAAATTTCTAGGTTCTACAGGCTCAACAATTCTGGCCTCTGCCAAGTGAGTATTTTCAATTTCAGATAGTTATTATTATATTAGGATTTCTAGAGATTCAATAAAGATTGGCGAGATTTCTTGGCATACACCAAAATTTGCCAGGTCTAGGTTTCTAAAGATTCAGATAGATATTTTTTGGTGTTAGTGAGGTTTCACAAGATTTCTAGGAATCTCACAAGAATTTGCGATATTAACCGAAGGGATCAAATATTGCTTCCCAAAAATTCAGATGGATTCTTCTGGGGGTTGGTGAGGTTTCTCAAGATATCTAGGAAATTACTATGAATTTGCAATTATTTATCACAGGTATCAAAGATTGAGAGATTTCTGGAAATTTAGGCGGATTTTTCGAGGATTGGTGGGATTTCTCAAGATTTCTAGGTATTAATTTGCGAGATTGGCCATTTGGAGAGATTTCCCATTTGATATTTCGAAGTAACCCCCCTTCCCTCCCCTCAGGGAGTGAGGGGGAGGAACTCTCATTTGGTGTCATTCAATAGAACATTTGAAAATATTTTGGACAAATTTTTTTGTTTCTCAATCCGTTTTGTTGATATCGGCGAGATATTCGGGGGGTACGGGTGGGTCTGAAACGCCCGATATATGTAATTTCTGTATCCTGTATATACAGGGTGAGTCAAAAATGTGTACCGAGCTTTCTGGGGGTGATAGACCATTGAAAAATAAGTGTAGTTTGATGATTAAACTCATGGCCCAAAATGCATATTAAGGGAGATATATCCTTCCAAAGTTGATGAAATTAAAATAATTTCTCCGCATAACTTCTGAACGATGAAAGCCACCCGATTGAAATTTCGTGCATGAATGTATGTTGTCAAAATACATTTTTTCGTCACACTTCCACATTTCTGATATTGTAATAAAGGGTGTTTTCAGAGGGTGAGTCATGATTTTTTGTAGAAAACTTTTTTCCCTGTATCCTTTTCGGTGAAAAAACAGGAGCATTCGATGGAGCGAAGAAAATTACATGAAAAAGGTACTCTTATTAGAATACAAAAAATTGAGCCGTTCGTGAGATATTTGAGTTTTTGTAGTTACATGTAGTTACAGCAGATTGATTTTATTCATCGCGAGATTCATCGGTATAACAATATTTCAGCAGCATTTGCATTTCCGAAGCACTCGCCAAGCATTAGAAGCATATCAGTTTGTTCAGAGAACGAATAACCTGCCATATTTCTTAAAATCTCAGTTGATAATCGCAGTGATAAATGACACCGAAAAACCACACGAACAAATCGACTACAACAATGTTGACTCGAATGTTGATGACATGAACGTCAAAATTGAGAACAAAATTATTCATCATGGCCTGCTAAAATCTCGTTATACCGATGAATCTCGCGATGAATAAAATCAATCTGCTGATATCATGTAACTACAAAAACTCAAATATCTCACGAACGGCTCAATTTTTTGTATTTGAATAAGAGTACCTTTTTCATGTAATTTTCTTCGCTCCATCGAATGCTCCTGTTTTCTCACCGAAAATAATACAGGGAAAAAAGTTTTCTACAAAAAATCATGACTCACCCTCTGAAAACACCCTTCATAACAATATCAGAAATGTGGAAGTGTGACAAAAAAATGTATTTTGACAACATACATTCATGCACAAAATTTCAATCGGGTGGCTTTCATCGTTCAGTAGTTATGCGGAGAAATTATTTTAATTTTATCAACTTTGGAAGGATATATCTCCCTTAATATGCATTTTGGGCCATCAGTTTAATCATCAAACTACACTTATTTTTCAATGTTCTATCACCCCCAGAAAGCTCGGTACACATTTTTGACTCACCCTGTATGTAATTTCTGTATTCTGTGTATATATGTAACCTTTCGACTACTTCTATACATTCGTTCAATGTCCAAGGAGACTAATAAATCATTGTCATTATCAAATGAATGAGATAAATAAAATAAACAAGCTGTTCCCTTTCTGTCTGTTTGTCATCTTCTCGTCGCTTTTCCTCCAGTGCATAACGATGACGGTGCCGCGCAAATCGGAGCTCTTCCAGGAGGACCTCTACCCGGACACGCTGGGCGACGCGGCCGCCCTTTCCGCCGACGAATGGCTCGCAGGCAAGGACGCCGAGCCGCTGCTCATCTCGCTCAAGGACGGCTACAAGCCGCCCGAGTCGAAGTCGGCGCTGTCGGCGGCCAAGCGCAGCAACGTGCTCGACCGTATGCCGCCCAAGGGGGGCGGGGCCAAGGCGGCGGCGGCCAATCAGGCCGCGGCGCCCGTATCGGTGAGTGATCGGTGGCGTTCGAGGATGGCAGATTCGAAAGCGGGACGCGGTTTTCTGGAAAGCACGTCTTTGATCGTATTAAAGTTGATGGAATCGAGGGAAAAAATGAATTAAAGTACTTGGAGAATCACGCTGATTATATATCAAAGAAAATGAGGAAATTAATACACAAGTTTTATATGTTGAGAGAGTTTCTTTCAAAGAAACTGCTACTTATCATATACAGAGCACTAGTGGAATCACTACTGCAATATGGTGTACTAGTTTGGGGAGGACTCTGCAAAAATTCTTTACAAAAGCTGAATATTATTCGAAATTAAATCCTGAAAATTATTAACAAAAAAAAATGACGCTTTCCTACCACACAACTTTACTTGCAGTGAAATACTGAATATCAGATCACTCTATTTTTTCAATGTTTGTGAATATGCATTCAACCAAAAAAAAAACACACTTTCAGAATGAAATTGTAAAATCAACAAGACACTCATGTAACAACCATCTAAGAATACCTCTATGTAAAAAAAATATCAGTCAAAGATTTATAACTCATATTTTGCCAGAAGCATTCAATCTCTTACCCTCCGATGTGAGAGAACTAAGAAATGTTGAATTATTTTCAAGTAAGTTAAGAGAATATATATCAAACCACTATACTAGTTTCATAAAATTTCAGAAAATAATTTTATTTCATACTGCATCTTAGAACATACCTTTACGTACCTGATTTCAATCCATAAAATAGACTTTTACAGGATAGGCGCACGTAATATTTCATTACGTGCGCCTATCCCGTAATGAAATTTTAGCGGATTGTAAATATTGAAAACTCAGTTATGCGTCAAAAGCATGAATACATTTATTAAAAATTCAACAGCAAAACAATACACAGAAATTACTTATTGCTAATATCAATATTAACCGTTAAATTTTCGTTCCCATGAATATGGATACCAGGAGCTCCATTGGATGAATTATTTATTAGGGAGTTGCTACTTGCTGATACATTCCCATTTTTTTGTTGTAGCACTTCAACAAAGATTAATATTTTATTTTTCACTGTTCATTTTTGTTTTTTAGCAGTATGAAATGAAATGTTATACGTCACACGTCCGGTAAACTTTTACAGTACTCGTTTCCAAATTCCGTAAACATCTCACTCGTACTGTAAAAGTGTACTTACCGGACTAGTAACGTAAATATCTATTATCTAGTTATCTAATTAATATGATTATCCATCTTAGGAATTTACTGGAAGTTTTTATGTAACTATCAACGGCTTTAGTATTAGCTTTTACTGCGACAAATGCTGATCAAATGCACAATTCAAGTGTTCATTCACTTAGGTGCACTAGCGAAAAGTAAAATAGTCGTAAAATTATTACCATTGTATATTTTGTATTGCATCAAATAAATTACTACTGTACAGAACGATATAAAAGGCGATATAAAATGAATAAAATACAAAATTAGAATGATGATGGAGAACCATTTTGATACCAGCAATGTCAATAGTGGGGTAAGAATCAGTTATAAAGTTGGGGTCCATTAAGGATATGTGTGAAACTTTGAGTTTACAGCAATCGACACCCCACCCCCTCTTGTTGCGGATGTTGGAATCCAAAATGTTAGGCGATAACCAAGTTTCAGTGGGACAAATCACTTCAAAATCATTCAAAAAGATGTGTTTTGGTTCTTAGACCTCTAACATCCTGATGAAAACACTTCAAGTTACCATTCTTATGGGCTGCTGGAACACCTAATGAGAAATTTTCTTATTGTGGTTGCTATTTAGTAACAAAGGCAGAAGCTTTTAGGTAGTTCAACTTTTACTTGTTTTTCCTTGTAAAAAGGACATGTATAAAATAAGTTATCTTCCAGAACAAAACGCTGCATGAGTTCGCCGATGATAAATAAAGTATAAAATGAAAATATACTGGGTGGCCCAATGAAAACGAAACGAGGCTTATCGTTCTCATAAACAAAAACGCTTGAACCGGTCCATTTTTATTCCGCGGGGGAAAAATATTTTGCGCATGTTTTCAACTTTTTCTCTTCAAACCCCTCGGAGGGGTGAGCTCCAACTCTTGAATCTCGAATGGGATAAGGGGTCAAGTGATACATCATTTTGAAGGTAATCGAAATCTCTCACCAACGCTTCTTTGTTTTCAGAATTCAATGCAGTAGTTCTCGAGAAAACAAGTTTTTGAAAATAATCGGCTAGTGCATGATGGAAAGTTATGCTTTTTTCCCTTTCATCACTATTTCTCATTTTGTAGTTAGAACGATGATCATCTAGGAAGTGCCTTATGTGTTTTAAATCCTGTCCTATCCAACATTACATAAAGAATCATTTATTTTAGTGTCAATTCTTTGATATCTCAGTAAAATGCATACCTTGTTTCGCGTTCTCATTGGTCCACCCTGTATACGAATTCCATTGCAGGAAAAAACGCTGCAAGAGTTCGCCGACGAGATCCGAAAGCTGAAGGCGATGATCGTGAAGCACGAGAACCGCATCAGAGCGCTGGAGGCGGCGGGAGCGGCGCCGCCCCCCGCCCCCCTGCCCGCCGCTGCCGCCCCCGACGACGACGACGGATGCGGCGGCGGCGACGGCCTCAACGCGCCTCCGCCTTCCGCGACCCTTCTGGCCTCCGACGAGGTGTAGCGAGGGGGACCCACTTTCATCTGCTCAAACTAACACGTACGGTAAGTGGTGGTATTTTTTTTGTTTGGTTTTTTCATTGGTTTTTCGCAACATTTTCAAACCGTTACATTTTTTGATAACTGGTTTTCTAATAGTTAATTTTTCAAATCGCTACTTTTTTATCGCTGCATTCTTTTATCACAATTTTAAAATTGCTACATTCTTCAAATCACTACTTTTCGATCGATATTTTTTCAATAGCGTCCCTTTCACTCACTACTTTTTCAATCATTTCATTTTTCATGCTAAATTTCTCACTCAACATATTTTAAATCACCACTTTTTCAGCTGTCTTTTTAAATTTTTTGTCATCACTCTTGAATTGTTTTTGTAATTGCCACTTTTCAATCTCTCCTTGATAATCGCTACATTTTTAAATTGTCACATTTTTTTAATCCCTACTTTTAAATTGTTTTTTATTTATAGCCACTTTATTTACTACTACCTTGTATAATTGATTCTTTTTTTAATAGCTACATTATTCAAATTGTTACTTTCAAAAACTCTCGCAAGCTTCCCAATTGCTACTGTTTAAATCACTATATATTTATAGTTTTCCTTATATCGCCTCTCGTTCTAATCCCTACATTTTGTAATATCTGCCTTTTTAATCATTTATAGTCACTTTTTTCTATCATTGCTCTTTTACTTGGGTTTTATCATTTGGCTTGTTTTTCAATCACTACTTTTGTAATCCATTATTTTTTAATCGTAACATTTTTGAAATCACTACTTTTTTAATCTCTTAATCACTACTATTCACTTATTTGAGGGTATACATTTGAGATTTCGCAGCATCAAAACATCCAAACAAACAACAAATATACAGTGAGGACCGAAAGTCCGTCGCCCTCCCCGTAACTTTTTATATCACCTGATTATATTTCATTTTCTCAAGAAAGCTGTATAAATGTGAGATCATAATCATCTTTTTTCCTTTCAGGTGTCGCACCAGTTTGTTTTCGCATTCGCTTTTATTATACATAATCTAATGTAAGTCCATCATCCTCTATTTATTTTTTATCATTACAATCGTCATTACGAGTATATCATTATTATTATTATTATTATTATTTCCAAAGTTATATATTTTACCCAAGAAGTGCTCTTAAATAACAATACATAAGGAAATCATCGCAATAAGTCTTTGAACGCAACAAGTATATGGAAGTATTTTTGTATGCCTCTATACAGAGCGAGTCATAATTTGCTTCTCAGGAGTCAGAAAATTCAAACGAGAAGCATTATATTACAGATGATAATAGAATATTTCGTCTCGGAAAGATACTCATTGTACATCATTGCCTAAAATGATATTTACAATGAGGTTCAAGAAATTCTATTTGTACAATGATGGAAATTTTCATAATATAAAAACATATTCAGGGAATCATAATAGCTATGATTCTTTTTTTTGTAAGTCAAGTGATCTCATTCTTGAAAATATTTATTGAATTTAAATATTTTTTCTTTTCTTTGATTTTAAAGTTTCCATAAGCTCAGTTTCGAATTTCCTCACAAGTTGATAAAACATTGAATAATAATTGTATGACTCGAAAACTTCGAGGCCTCATGCAAGAAATATCAATCACTTTGTATGTCTTTCGCTCGAGATGAATCGGTATGGAAATGTGCAGTAAAATACCACACATCTCAAAATATTAAATTATTAAATATTATATAGTCTATTATCAACATGGAATTTTTGAGAAGCCAACAGTTAACTAGGTAAATAATTCCAAAATGCATTGAAAAATGTTCGTACTTTTTATTTGCACCCTGTATAGCAGTTCCCAATTGACAATTGTGGTTGGATTTTTTTCTCTGTACAAAATATAAACTTTGTAGTTTACAGTCTCCTTTTAACAAGGAAAATGTTTTGTTCATTGTTAAAATATTGTCGAAGCAGTTGAAATAAACTGCACACATGTCAAGTCACTTATTCCATCATTATTATTTCTTTTTGGCCCCCTTACAGGATGACCCAGGATTTAGTTAGTTTAGTTGGTGAAATATTCGAATGGAAAATGAACACTTACCGTTTTTCAGATAACAAACCGAATTTATTTTTTAATAATATAATAATTCTACGTCAAATTCGTCAACAAACATTAGGAGGAAAAAAAAGGTTGATCATAGCTTAAAAATTGAATTGAAACTGAATATTTTGTTGTTGCGAGAGTGAATTTCATCAAGAAATTTCATTCATCATCTTTTCATTTTTAAAACAAAAGATGGTATGACTTCCGGAGTTATACCATGAAGAAAATCAATGTTTCATATACATCAAGTCAAAGGGGTTTGGTTTTCTCGAAAATTCCGCTACTGTGTGCTAAGTTAACAACGAAATCTGTGTATATAAATGTATAGTTATATTGGCATTTTTTGAATTAACCAATAATAATAATGATTGTATTGTTACTATTTTTACAAATATATAAGAAGAAAGGAAATTAAGTGTTTTTCTTCTTTATCGACTGCCCATTAGATGTTCTTATTCCAGACTCATAGCAAGTTCAGTGCAATGGACGAGAATGTTCTTCTTTGGATCTTGAAAAATGATTTTTGCTACGATCTTACCTCTCACAGGTAAAGCATTCTTCATGACTGTATTAACTAAAGGGTAGTTCTTCATACTGTATGAGCCCTGGAACAATCGTAAAATACAACAGAAGAAACGCACCATCAATATGACATTTTATAACTTTTTTTTCGGAATAATTTGGAACATTTCAGTATTTAAGGCTTTCTTTTAGTCGAGCAGTGTATACTTACGGCAGGTATCGGACATTTGTCAGGGTTTTTAACACCCATGGAAGTCAAATAGAGTATCCAGTGACTTTTATAGTTGTTTAGGTAAAAATTGCAAACATCGCCGAATTTCGGAAAATACATTTTCCTCCATCCTGATTCTGTGAGCTTTTCCAAAATCACAGCAGCCTAAAAAAATATGGAATTATGACAAGGTGTATAATAATAGTACAATATCCAATGATATTTCTATAGCCATCATAAGCAAGTATAATACTTTATACTTTGACCATGACTATGAAATAATTCTTTCGACTGAGAAGTTATTAAACCATGATTAAAGTTTATTTCAGAGAGTAATCTCTATTACAATTCAATATATATAATTTGATTGGTTTCACTAGTACCTTTATCTGGGCTAATTTTCATCATAAAAATGCCACTTTTCGAAACGAATCGCACCAATGAATTGTTGATGTTTCAAAATATTTCATTCAATAATCTTGGACAAATTTTAGTTCGAATATTGATTATTCACCTCGATATTTTCGTCGATAGGTCTCTTGAATGTTATATCGAATGTCAAAAGTTTTACGGTTCTGTTGTAATGTGCTACTTTTAGGTTCCTCAATGGACTTTCGACATTCTTATGAGGTTCCGGGCATGCATTCACTCTCTCTATTATTACCGTGGTATCCGAAAATGCCTACAAAAAAAACAATCTCTAAAATGGTGGAATTTCAGAGTTTTATTCCCTTTAGGTAGGTATTTTAATATATCGTAGTTTTCTCAAAAAAATAGAATCCTCCCAAGATGAACTGTAAGGAAGTTTCTTAAAATATATTTTGTTTTCAGCCACTTTGAAACGTCGTTTACCTCGATAAGTTCAACAAGAACTACAAGTCGTAGGAGAAATATCGATTTCTGCCCCAACATATTATGTTCAAGGTTCAGTTACGGAATAAAAATATTATTTTCTGCTCTTTCTGAGCTTGAAAATTATGATATAGATTTAATTTCTGATAAGTTTTGTTCTTATCGTGATTTAACAATGAAATTACCGTATAATGTTTTTCTAATGGATATTTTTTGTGTTAATGTTTTTTTAATACACATTCATCGCTGTCCTGTGAAAAATAATATGGGTACGACCTTGTGAATGCTAAAATTGATACTAATTCGAAAAATTCTCGGTATTCTGTTGGTTTCGATGAATTTTCGAGAAATCAGGTGAAAAATCGCTATTTTATCGAGATGACGTGCTGTAATGAAGAAGTGTTAGTTTTTACAATTTCAACTGGCTGTAATATTCCAACTTCTGGAAATCAGCAAGAAATTATGGGTTTCCATTAAAATCTACCGACTCTACAATGATCTTTCTTCATAGAAAGATGAAAGTAAGTGGAATATTCGTTCAATTAGGTAATAATATTGAACTATCACGAGAGATGAGTTAACGACCTAATGTAATGTTACCGTAATAATGGTAATGAACAGGTTAATGCCTATCGTAATTTTGTTCTTTTTGTTTAGGTTCGGATTATATTCAAATGTGAGAAGAAGAGTCGCCATTTTGAAAAGTCACTTTGAAGTTTGCCTGTGTCGTATTCAATCCTGTCAAATCCCGAACTTAAAAAACAAGATGAATTTGCTCTGATGTTGAGCAAATCAGACTGTGGTCCAATCAAGAATATAAAATATCGCAACCAATTCGCCTGTTATAGATAATAATCAGTTTCCAAGGACTACTATAATGGTAAGAAAGCAACAAAAGTAGGCGTATTGGAGGTTATTATTTCGTTTTCTGATTCATCGAAGATCCCGATTCTGATAGTAATTGATAGGTGTCTTGTTGCAGAGTTTTTTCGGATTTGGTCAGTCAGCTGAGATCGAGGTATATCTAGATGGACAGGAGAATCGAAAAACTGCTGAAGTCAAAACGGAGGAGGGCAAAAAAGAAAGACTTTACTTGTACTACGATGGGGAAACAGTATCCGGAAAGGTACCAGTGAAAATTATCAACGAAATTGTCTAATCCTTCCTCACTCAACTTGTCGTTTCAGGTGAACGTATGTCTGAAGAAACCTGGCAGCAAGCTCGAGCACCAAGGTATCAAAATTGAATTCATAGGCCAGATTGAGATGTTCTATGACAGAGGCAACCACCATGAGTTTATCTCTTTAGTCAAGGAACTGGCAAGGCCAGGAGATATGATAGCTCATTCCAGCTACCCCTTTGAATTTAGTTGTGTGGAAAAGTCTTTTGAAGTATACACAGGTACATATTCAAAATGTAAACTTCAGTGAGGTTTCATTGCTTGCTTTGCAGGTGCTAATGTGAGACTGAGGTATTTTCTCAGGGTTACGATTATCAGACGCTTGGCTGATATCATGAAAGAGGTAGATATTGCTGTACACACCCTTTCTAGCTACCCTGAGATGAATAACTCGATAAAAATGGAAGTAGGGATTGAAGACTGTTTACATATTGAATTTGAATATAACAAATCCAAGTGAGTTGACTGGTCTTTGAAACAAATGATAACAATTTTTCATTGATTCTTTTTCAATTCAGATATCACTTGAAAGATGTTATTGTTGGAAAGATATACTTTTTGTTAGTGAGAATCAAGATTAAACACATGGAAATTGCTATAATCAAAAGAGAAACTACTGGCTCAGGAGCTAGTAGTTTCACAGAAAATACCACCATTGCTAAGTATGAAATAATGGATGGGGCTCCGGTTAGAGGTTAGTTGATAAAAAAGTTCCCATAAATACTAGATTACATTTCGTTGTGTCTGTTCAAGGTGAAAGTATTCCAATAAGAGTATTTTTGGCTGGCTATGAATTGACTCCTACTATGAGAGATATAAATAAGAAATTCTCTGTCCGCTACTTTTTGAATCTGGTATTGATGGACACTGAGGATAGAAGATATTTCAAACAGCAGGAAATCACGCTTTGGCGCAAAGGTAAATATTTGTAGTGACAATTCTCTGTTTGAACGGGTAATATGAAGAAGTATAAAGATTGAGCAAACATCATGAGAGAGTTTTTCATATTGAACTCAAGAATTTTATTCTTGAGTTTCCTCTCGTAATTTGAATATTTTGAAACAATATTAAATAGAAGTACATAGTGGAAGTTCTCAGAGAAGGCACAAAATTCCATCATTTCTTATACTTTGCAAGAATTTCACCTGGAGTTCGTAATATTTGAGAATACTGGAATGCTTGTGAGGTCATCGATCTATTGAAGTTCTGTCAAGATAAAAGGTTTCAATTCATTTTTGTACAAAACATGTGAAATTCGACCTTGTAACTTTCCATTTTCATGAAAAATAAGTAACTTTGAAACCTTCCAGAAGGACGAATTGTTTCACTCTCTCGATTTTACGATGATTTTCACTGATATCCTACAAATAATGAATGCTTGTCATTCATTTTGTTACACAATGCTTTGAAACTTTCCAGAAGGAGAGAGTTTTCCTAGGTTTCTTTTTGGAATTTGTGATATTCACTTAAATGAGCTTCTAAATTGAGCTTCAATTTCTGTCATCAGAAAGTTCATTGTCAAAAATCAACTATGTGTATTATCTTTTGTCCATGAGACCTCTACAGAAAAAAAAGACCTTCACTCAAAAAATTTGTTGAAAGAGGTCATTAATGTCAATGAATTGAATTTGATTTTTTTCTATTTATTCTACATGTAACAATAAAGTATAGTTTACATTGAGTTCATTGTATTGCAGGAGACAAAATCCGCAAGACAAACATCCAAACGCCTTCCATAATGGCAGGCACGCAGAATCTCCAGAATACGGCGCAGCAGTATCAGCAAACCGAAGACAAGGAGGAGGATGGCCAGCAGGTGGGCATATTGTTGATCATTTATATTTTGAGCCATATACAAGACTTTTGAGTTGTAATTAATAAAAAAACCTATTTCATAGTAATATTTTGACACCGTGACACTCGGAAATGAAGCAAGTTGTGACACACGTTTATATGAACTTTTTTTTCATGAAATAGGACCAGAAATCACCCCCTGAAATCAATGACATCATTTGAGTTACATGTCATACACTTTCATCTTTATCTTAACTACTCTGTTGAAGTTACAATTCGGAGACTATGAGTAAATACTGAACTACAAAACCACAACAATATTTAGAAAAGTCTAAATACGTATTTCGGCTAAGTAAGTTGCCATCTTCAGTAGGCCAACTACTATGCCTTGTCGATAAGAAATTCTGAATCCCAGACAATAAAGTATATTCCCCTGCCTCTCTCTATTCCATCGGAATCGAAGTAGAGGGGCGAAATTTTCGTGATAATTTGCTGAAATTTCAAATGTACAGGGCGAAGAGAGCGAGCAGCGCGGAGACAAGCCCTCGAAGGAGGACTTTCTGCGCGTGCGCGGCTCGCAGTCGTCGGAGCGGTTGGAGGCGGCGCGGGGCGACCCCTTCGACAGAGGGGCGGCGTCGCCCGACTCGGGGGACGGCAGCCCCGAGGGCCGGATCCAGTGCATGACGAGGGAGGCGGGAGACGGGCAGAATGACAACGGGAACGGCGAGGATGTCGAATGAAGGTTCGCCGATTTTTACAGTTTTTTCTTGGTTCCAAATTACATGAGTAGTCAAATTTGCACGAAATACGCCTAAAAGCAGTCAGATGCGAGAAAACCCAAGCGGAGACCCTTTCGATAGTTTGAAAGACAATACCTAGGTTAACTTCTTGAAAATAAATGTGTGCGCCTATGAATTGTTACAAGTTCGGCACCCTTTCGGATAATTCAGCTATCATCTTTAGCAAGCAACTTCACTCAACTGAGTGAATGTAAACTGTGTCATTTGTCATTGTCACGAATGGAAATGATTCCTGAGTAATTCTGTTCGAAATCGGATTCATGATATCCACAGGGATCGAAATCATTGAAGGGAGGAGATGATGGTCATATTACCAGACTCCTCCCGGAAGATTCTCGTGTTGCAATAGTGGAATGGGCTATTTTCTAAATAACAAGACAATGTTGACAGTCCTGTTTTCGAAATGACGACTGCATGAAATAGACTGTCCAACGAGTTATCTACAGTGTGAGTCACCAATAGTTCTCACCCACGTTTTTCTCTCACCATATATTTTCGATTCCGTTGAGAATTTTCAAATCAAAGAAGGAAAAAGATCAAGATTAACAGTTAAATCAGAATTAGTCAATATATGGGAGTGAGTTGAATTGATGGAATATATTTCTTTACTTCAATCTTGAATTTTGTGACGAGATTGATAGATTCCATTCTGTTGGGTAAACTGTTTTATTCCACAAAAATATGACGATTTTGTTCCACATTATTTCGAATGTTCCACTGTGGGCAGTCTGATCAGTTTCAAATTGCCACAGCTAATCATGTTTTTCACCAACCATTATTGTGTCATTGAAATCATTAATTAGTATATTTTTTTTTTCAGAAAAATGGGTAAAATTGTGATGTAGCAGCAGGATTTGGAACTAATCGAATTGAATAAATTATGATCGAGGGCGAATATGTTGAAAGTATAGCACGGATTTTGTATATAATGTAATTGTTATATAATTGCAGTTGATATTGAACTGTCATTCTGTATATTGAGCAAATTTATTGATTTACACACACTATTATCATTTTATTGTATATTTAATATTTCTCATATAGCTGAAATAAAATGTTCGAAAAAATAACACACTGTATTGTTACTGTCTGTCTGTAGGTTGGTTCATCAAGAAGGTTTTCATGGAAATTTCTTTCCTTGTTTCTGAAAATAAAAATGGAAAATATCCTATTTATATCAATGAGCTTTTTATAACAAGACAAGGTATTTTTTGGTTCGATTTAGTAATTTGATGTTTTTTTTTTTTAGTATTTCGAACCTAAGGGCGAACTAATTTAGCACGCACTACTAGGCACTGGACATCATCTAGGAATATCATACAAGGTGGTCACACATATTGTGAGAATATCATAAATCGAATGGGCCTTGTTTTTGACCATTGTTATTGATTTTTTTTTCTGACAAAATTAATGAATTGCAGTTTTCAACAACCTCATTATGTACATATTTTTGAAGCTAGCGAAATTTAAATTCAATCGCGACATTATCTAGCAAACCAAATCGCAGACAATTAGATGTTTTTGTTTTTATCAACTAACAACTACATTCGTTACCATTATTCAGTTTACAGTCAGTAGAATAGTTATTTGAAGAACATTCTGGAATAAATTCACCTTCAGCATTGTCACTTTTTCTCATCTGCAAAAAAATCTACTGAATTGGGAATCCTTCTTCTTTGATTGACAATCAAAGAAGAAAAATCAATAAAATGAATACTTGAGTGAAAAAAAAAGTTATATTTGTCTGACACGACAGCTTAGAAAATATTATAGTATTCTCTGAACTGTGCTGACACATTGTTTTTTTCTATAATTTTTTCAATGAAAAAAAAACTCATTATCGTCGACGCCACTGGAAATAATATGAAAATCTATTTCACAACAGGAACCCTCCTAATCCATTCATCATGTTGAGTCGAAAAAAAAGACGTAAACAAAATTAATTACATGCAAAACATTTCTTATCTAACTTCGACACTATAAGTTCTGGAACAACGACCAAAATTTGGAGTAAATGAAAAAGTGGTGATCATTAAGGAGGTGCCTGTGTTCCATAATAACGAAATTATTCACTAGAAAAGGTAATGTCGTAAGAAAATGATCTATAAGGTTGAGATCTGGTGATCGTAGTGGTCATTTCATCAAAGATCCCACACAGGCGACTGTGAATTTGGTCGATGGGGTTGAAATCTGGCAATCGCGATGGCCATTCTATATAAACCATGCAGAAGAAATTACCTACGATATAATCAGTATTTGTTTTCATAGTATTGTTGTCTTCTGATATCAAGGTAAACAAAACAAAAGGTGTGAGATTTTCATAAGTAAATATCTACTTTTTTTTTCAAAAATTTATTGATATGGAACAGTGTAAGAATGTTCGTAGGTTTCCTGCAGTCGAGCACTTGAAGTGCCAGAAAAAATTACATACTTTGCGTTCCAATGCAGAAATTTTTTTTTGATATTCCGCTTCTTTGACCTTCCTTGTATACAAGGTGATTCAGAGTGGCAACGACAAACTCCTGTTGACACAAGCAACCAGTTACTAGAACTCTACTCGGTAGGTATGAAGTATCTTGTACTCAAATGTATGATTTCTTCGTCCAACAATTTTTTTTTTCAAGACTGATATGTAGAGTAGATTTCTGTCTAGTTTGGCATGTGGTCGATAGATTATGAGAAGTTTGTGTGAGCTATGATGAAATTTCCTCTGCTATTAGTGAATAATGAAAAAAAATGTTCATTTTAAAGTCATGTATACAATTATAAATAATACAAACAAAATAACTATTTATGGTGTGTAGGTAATAGTACAACATAACACACACGATGAAATGTATTTTTGGTTGCGGGGAATCAGAATAAGGGCAAACTTCAGTGTCTATACTTTCCATCGTTATATGAAAGCATAGGTTGGAGTTGAGGTTTATGAAGTGAATAATCTGGAAAAATACAACTCTGTTCTGAATGAATTTTCAATATTCTGAACTGTTATGATATTCTGTCAAACGCTATTGGAAACCAAAGTGGTAAGTTTCACTAGTATTTCATTTTGAATAACATTCATAAGGAAATAACTGAGGTGGTTGGCTAAGGCACTTGTGACGTAGATTTCGCCTTTTCCTCGTGTTTAAACGGAATCCTTTCTAGAGGATCTTTATTTCGAGAAGCTACTTCAAATGAAAAATCGAAAAAAATGGTTTGGGAACCCATTCAATGGGACTGAGGCTAGTGATGGTTTTTTTAGAAATCCGGTGAAAATCGCAGGCAATAACCCTGTACATTATCGAATATATCGTTCGATATTTATTCTGCAAATTCATTCTGAACGCATATCATTTTCGCAGGAATGAATTCAAACAATAAAATTAACGTAACCTTTAACTTCGCTTCCACGTACCTACGTAAGACAATCAAGACTTTGACTGCTTCAGAAAGAAATTGTGTTTTCGCAACTGCTGATTACAAAATCATCTGTGTCGGTGTCTATGAGTGTATGTTTCTACATTGGAAGCTGCTCAGCAAGACGTGAGTACCACCCCATTGAACTGTTCGGTTTATTATCGTGTACAGGGTGTTCTTGGATAGCAGCGATAGGAAGTTTCCTCGAGGGAAACAGTCTGTCTAGTCAACGGCAAAGTGTTTCTACGTATAAAAGTGAAAGGAAATGCCATATTTTGAATGAGTAGAGAAGAATCATCTCTATCTCGCTCTACAAAATGTGTTCTGAATTCGATCAGAGCAACTACAATGGTTTTTGAATTATGAAAAAATAAAAAATTTCTGTATTGGTTTTTGTTGAATATGTCGAAATTGGTCAAGCTAATGGAATTCGACATTCTGAGTGTTTTTTTCAAGATCTCTCCGAGAGTGTAAACAGATTTCTTTTATTGTTCACGTCATTCTGAGTATCAACAGATTTGAAGTCCGCATGAAATTTGCAGAAATTTTTCATTTTGAGAATCCAAACAAAAAGTCTCCGGAATAACAAACTACTAACTCCATCATGCTTTGAACCGTTTTCCAGATATTCATCAAAACCGAACAAAAAAAATGTTAAATAAACATATTAAATAATAGAAGTGTAGATTGGATTTATTTTTTTTTACAATATTTCCACGAAAAGTAGAAAAAGTTTGAACTGGAAATGTCATGGAACTTGAGAAATATTTTTTTCTTCGTGTTTACTCCGAGGTAGCGTAACGATTGACTAACAAAAAACCCATTCATCCAAACGTTGGACTGTGAATTGCGACACGAAAAAAATCTAAATCAATTCATCGAATTTCCATATTAGGTGTCACATTGTTCGACCTGTTGACCTGTGACCTTAGTTCAAGAGAAAGAAAAATATCGAGGGTTTGAGGAAAAAACTGATCGATATACCAAATGTATTGGAAAAGGTTTCTATACCATAGTTTTCGCTAGAAAATATTATCTTCTATAAAATATTTGGAAATAATGTAATTTCATAGTTTCTTCATGCCTCATGCAAAGTGCAAATAGTACGCTGCTGGTTTTCTTTAGTGTCTCTAACAACTTTGTTTCCGAAATACAAAATGCGTTTCTATAATGATTATTTTTATGTTTTTTTTTTTTTTCAAATTAACGACCTCTTGATATCTGATGTCGTCTTCCAATATAATTGTACCATTATATTTTGAGACAGGACAGATGATAGTCTCATGGAATTTTTGTCATCAAACTGACGAGAGAGTAACCTCAAAATAAGGACATTATTCTTTCAATTTCTATAGGCTTCGTTTACTTAGAGCATTGCATGATGACTAATATATTCAGTCAGAAGCACTAGACAACTAATTTACCAATCCACCGCAGATTTGAAAGAGGGTTAATTAGTTGTTTTTCTACAAGAATATTGGGGGCACAATTCATGGTTGAATGAAACTGAGAGATCCCAGTATTCTGCCATTGTTTCTCATGAATATTTCTCAGGACCTCCTTGTAAACAGAAGATTTACAGGAAATAGCTATGACGACCAAAGATGACATCGTAATTTCCGGGATATCCGGACGTTTTCCGGAATGTGACAACGCTGAACAGTTTCAAAACGCCCTGCTGGATGGAGTTGACTTGGTCAAAGTCAGCAACGCACGTTACCCTGCCGGTGAGTTGACTTCAAAATCTTTTCTTGCATCATTACACCACTCTAAATTCTAGAAATTTATTTTTTTGGTTACTTTTCGGGTACGAATTTCACTCCGGTTTCACTGTCAAATAGAGAATTTCTCTTTTGAGTATCTGAAGGTTAAATTCCAAGCGCTGTGATATTATGGGACATATCATGAATCTGTCTGTCATTGAAATAATAATTATGATTTATATTTCTAGAAAAATTAACACACCTCCTTCTCGATTAACTTACAGACAGTACACCCTGTAAAAATTGGTTTAGTGCTTCTATAGGTACAGGGTGATTCGTTATATTCTGATACACACTTACAGCCAAAATCACAGGTGGTAGAAAACTTTAACCTCAAATATGAGTGAATTATTTTCTCTATTTATTTGAATGTGGTAAAATAATCGATACTAAGATTTTTTACTAGAAATTTTTTTACTCAAAACGTATCGCAAACGTGATCTAATCTCCGTATATGATCATAAAATATGAAATGTTCTGGGAATGAATCAAGGAAAAATATATAAAAAAATCCTCAGCAAATTTGGTTATCAAAGTTTTCATCTTTCGCCTGCAATAACCCTGTACATGAACGTGATACAAGAATCAAAAACAACTGACTCATTGTAATTTTTGGAACAATGATCTAAATTTCTCATTGTTTCTTAATGATCCAGATGTTAATTCGAATGAAAATTCAAACTTGTTGATTAAATACGAGACCTTCGAATCAAAATAATCATCGATAAGCCGATATTCAAAAATGACCCTTCTTGACACTGATTACTGCGAAGACGTGTTCAGTTTATGGTCTAGATTTCATAATATCATCAGAAGAAAAAATTAAATCAAAACCGGAAAATTCGACATTCTCGAATTTTGTCATGAATTAATATTATATATTTTTTACCACCACTAGTATAAGTTGTTGATTACGAAAACAATCAAATGAAGCTCTCTCCTTGAGCACAGTTGGCATATTACACATATACATATTATATTTCTACTATAATATGGATCAAATCTGTGTATGTACATTACTTGCTATGATAGTTTACATTATTGTTTTTTTTTCGGTATTTCAATTTTTTGTATTATATATCTTTACTGATGTAAGTCAATAGCTGTGTACTCGAGATTTCTTCAAAATCGTAACTGTTTTCAACAAAACATCTCAAAGATGATCTCAAAAATGTAACGAGTAATAAATAATAATAGTATAGTATAGTATAGTAATGTAATAAAATCGAATTCCGCATGAAAACGTTATTATTATGATGGGAAGGAGATCTCTGAGGTTTACATGAGTCAATCATAAACAATTTTTCTGAATAACTCTTCTGATAATGTCGTAAATTGTAAATGTTAACCATATTGAGCGATTTTTTTGACACGCACTGCATATGTGGTGGTACAAAAAGTATAGTATACAACTCGAGTTGTAATGCAATTACGCACTCGTGCGTGCAAAATGCGAATCTGGTTACGTAATATACTATTACATATTTGACTGATTGTTTGTTGTCATTCAAGGATTGTACGGGACTCCAGAGAGGCAAGGAAACATTCCAGAAATAGACAAGTTCGATGCCTCTTTTTTCCGAATCCATCCGAAACAAGCCAGCTATATGGATCCAAGACACAGGATACTTTTGGAAACTGTGTACGAAAGCATCATCGATGCTGGATACAATCCATCAGAACTGAGAGGAACCAGAACAGGTTAATATCTACTCATAAGGGGTGCCCAACCAACAAAGTTGTCTCATATTTTCTGTTCTATTTCATTTTATAGGTATACAGGGTGTCCCGAAAAGATAGCGATAAATTTCAAGGGGTGAAAGGGGACATCAAAAGCAGCATTTTTGTTTACATCAACATATGAATTGAAGAAGTATTTTTACTCGAGCTGCAAACACATTCACCTATCAACTTTGATAACATTTTTTTTACAAATATTCAAATAATAAACACGCCCATAACTATAGTTATGTAATTTACTATTCATCTTGATTGTCTCACCAGATTCACTATTAGTATGTCCATTGACTTATCTTTTTATAAAAAATCTCACACACAAAGATGTGTCCACTTCTATGGACCAAAACTGTACAACTAACTGCCCAGTTATCTGAAACAAATTAATTATCTTCCCAAATATATAACTGAAGTTAAGAATTTCCTTCTTCGCAACTCTAACCTCTTCAAAATTTTCTGAAATCTTACTTATAGTCAATAAACTAAAGCGTACCGACTCAATGTCTCGAATATCTTGATGACAATGAAATATAATGTTGGTCTCCTCTATACTCTTCATTAAATACATATATTTTTTGTTTTTCTAAACACGAGAATTTCGAACTCCCAGTTATTTCTAGTATTATATGTAGAAAAGGTATAGTCCTGACAAAAATCAACACGTTTTTCAAACTCCTTGGAGGATGTACAATACAAGCATCACTATGCTTAGGTATTTCCACAGTGGACTGGGAAAGATTACATTTGTACCAAAAAAAATCTAGATAAGAAATGTACTAACCTATACCTATACTACATTACTACTTAATGAATAAAGTTACTAGGTACTAGTTGAAAAAAAATGAAAAATTCGCTAGTGATATCTTTTGCAGGCGTTTACGTCGGACTGGCATCGTTCGCTTCAGTGGAGGCGCTCAGAAAAGAACCTACCAACGGCTACACCAACATAGGTCTCAGTCTAGCATTGGCCGCAAACAGAATATCCTACTGCTTCGACTTCAAGGTACGGTTAAATTTGGAAGAACTTACTGAAATCGTATAAAATCAACTTGGAACACTTCCTTACATGTAATTTGAACGATTTGGTTTTCATAACGTGACCGGTATCTCACTTCTACATCTACCGCGAATCTATGGACTGTTGGCAAGAGGCCACAAATGTGTCTGGAAACTGGGGAGTGCGGTATAGGTAGTTGGTCACGAGGGCCCAACCTTCTTCTGTTGTTGCTATGTCGATTTCGCGATTTTGATGAATCTGATGATCAAGGGCCCCAGCTACTCGATCGACACGGCTTGCTCCAGCAGCATGTTCGCCTTCACCAACGCCTTCAAGGACATGGAGAGCGGCGAGACCGACATGGCGGTGGTTTGCGGCGCTCACATCATTCTCCACCCCCACGAAACGCTGGAGTTCGACAATCTCAACATGCTGGCTGCAGACGGCAAGTGCAAGGTTTTCAGCACGGAGAGGGACGGGTAGGTTGGCTCAGCCATCTTTCAGTTCGTCGCTTTATACACGTTCTTCACGATTGCTCTAGTTACGTGAGATCGGAGGCTGTTGTCAGCTACTTGCTTCAAAGAGAGAGCAAGAGCAGGCGGATTTACGCAACGGTACTGGGAGCCAAAACCAATTCGGACGGGTACAAAGACGAAGGTATAACAGTGCCATCTTGCGACGATCAACTCAGGCTGATGCGAGAGCTTTACGAAGAACGAGGGGTGGATCCCAACGCAGTCACCTATATCGAGGCTCACGGAACAGGTTGGTACCCCTTATCATATAAAATCTATCAATTCGCTAATCCAAAAGTCTGGACGACCTCTGGTGGCTAAATTGTGAACCTACTTAGTGAGTAATCAATGATGGATACGTGTGCGTTTTATCAATGCATCATCGTTGTTTCGGCGTGCTTGTGCGATATCAGAGTTTATTGGTGGATTACGTTGCGTTCTCATCGTATTTGTAGATTTGTGTGTCGAGCGAACTTTAAAAGTAGGACTCTAAACGAATAATTTTTGGGATAACCCAAACTCGAAAGGTATTCACAGGAATGATGTTATGCTTTGAGTACTTTTATAAACCCATATAGTTTCAGGGTTGAGATACTCGAAATAATAATGAGTGGAGAACCGAGTCACAATACTGGCACAACTAGGAAGACATTGCATAACACTAACTGTTGTGTTTGAAGCTGTTCTTCTAGGAAGTATAAATATAGAACATTTCCATGCGTTCCCAAAAAGGATGCCAAGAATGATTATGGTATACTTGAGAAAGTTGATCGAAGAAAAGCATGGACAAATGCTTTGTTGATCGGAAAACCTGTGATTCACTTTTTTCGAGTTCACTCCCTTCATTTTGTTCATTTTATAAGATATTTCAAAGCGTTACATTACCTCACAATATGATAGTTCTTCAACACACTATCAACAATTCTCAAAAACACACACGAAAATCCAAGATATCACTTGTTCAACGTTCGAAAACAACTAAAACACACAACACACAATAACCACGCCGAACAGAGAGATTACTCACTATTCGCCATATTTGTTTACGTCTCGTAGCGCCCTCTTCGGTAGTTGAAATTGCCAATAGCATATAGAACTTGGAGAGGCAGAGGTGGCAATGATAAATAGAACTTCACACTCACACTCACATTGATTCACTTTGATAGGGTCACTATCGGATCACTTTCCATTCGACTCTAGCAGAAGCAGAACTCTCTCTGTGTCTAGAAATTTGTACTAACATGAACCGAGGCACTATTAAACTTTGGCTATCGACTGCGAACTATCTGTTGTGAATTCTGTCTCTGAACTGACTTTAGAAGTCGATTTTTCTATATTCATACCAATTTTATCATGGGGAGAATTTCGGAAACCTCCTTCCTCTGTGATTATCTCAACTCGTGGCTCATGTAACGAGTGTTGAATATAAACAATGCGAAATGCCTCGTCATGTCTTAGCGTAAACACTTTCAATAGCAAGTCTCGCATTTTAGTTGCTTTTTCGATGCATGAAATATAAACAGGCACTGATCGCAGACTTTTTCACTGATTAGTTTCACGATTTCGATATTGATTTTTCATGTACTGGAATTGCTTTTTCTTTATTCTTCTTGCTTCCCTATGATTCCTTCTATAAAGAATTCTGCCGGCTTTGCATCTAACTGACATCATTTCAGATTCAATTGTCACTTATTATGTTCTGCTGTTGATTATTTTCATTTAGTCCTCCAATCGATTATATCAGAATACCCAAACCAATTTCTTGTTGAATTCATCAATTCCAAAGATGAATATATACCTTCTGAACCGATACTCAGTCCAACGAACTGACTCGAGTCTTGTTTCATTACAGTAGTTGTAAACATTTTCTCATTTTTATAATGATCCCACCCCCTTCACAATGTTCAAATGAAATATACTAGAAATTCGGCACCATTACCATATTTTTTCCGTCGACTGACTCACTACGATTGACTACGATTACGATTTGACCCAAGGAACACCTCTGGGAGACGTGAACGAGTGCAGCGCGATAGTCCAGATGTTCTGCAAGACCAGAAAAGACCAGCTGCCTATGGGAGCGGTGAAATCCAACATGGGCCACTCCGAAATGGCGTCCGGATTGTGTTCTCTAACCAAGGCGATCGTCGCGATGGAAACTGGGATCATCCCTGCTAGCCTCATGACTGGGGAAGTCGACAGGGAGATCCCCGGGATCAAAGAGAACAAGCTCAAGGTGCGGTACGGACGGACCCCAGTCTCTCCTAGGTCTCAAACTCGTTCTTCGACTTCCAGGTGATAACGGAGAACACGCCGTTCGTGGACGGCGTGGTCGCTGTCAATTCGTTCGGTTTCGGGGGAGCCAATGCGCACGTCATCGTCAAACCGCACGCCAAGGAAAAAATACCGTACGACAAGCCGAGAAACCGATTGGTGCAAGTGTCTGGCAGAACTCCAGAATCCGTCGACCATTTTCTGAACGAACTCCACGCCAGATGCGACGACGAAGATCTGCTCGCTTTAGTCGACGAGATCCACAAGGTTCCTGTCGACGGACACACTTTCAGAGGGTGAGTTTTACGCTGTTACGCAACTTCGTCTGACGTATGACAGATGATTTTGACACAGAACACACGACATGTGACGGTTGCGTCACATACGTCGCAGGTGCCCTGTGTCAAATGTCATGTTTCAACTGTAATGCGTCAAATACCATGTGTCATAAGTCTCGGCGTACATATTGGATGACGTCACGTTGGAATTTCTGTTCTAACTCACCGACATTTACCTTTTTCGCGCAGATATTCAGTTTTGGGCGACACACCACAAAAAGAAGTTGCCAAACACGTCAAGGACAGACCGATTTTCTTCATCTACACCGGCATGGGGTGTCAGTGGCCTGGTATGGCGCGCGACCTGATGAGATTCCCGGTGTTCCGAAACACTTTGGGAAGATGCGCAGCCGCGCTGGCGCCGCACGGCGTCGATCTGATCGACGTCGTCACGAATACGTCACCCGAGACGTTCGACAGCATCACCAACTGTTTTTGCGCCATCGGAGCCATGGAAATCGCCCTGACGGACTTACTTTATTCGCTCGGCATCGTTCCAGACGGCATCGCGGGCCATTCTCTGGGAGAAGTAGGTGAGTCACTCTCGTTTTCGCTCCTCCTAGTGATAATGACCTTGAACTTGACCTTCCAGTCGATACTCAAGGTCATCAGACTAGTCTTTTTGTACTACGCCTCATCGATATCCAGCATGCCCTCGGGATCAAGGTCGTTATCATGTGAAACTGATTTCTAATGTGACCTTCAAGTTGATATTCGAAAATGTGACCTTGAAAATGACGTAAGAGTGGGTTTTCAAGGTTTGTACGTGAGCAACTCATTCATTTTCACGTGACACATATTGATCTTATCTCATCTTACGTATATGACCTTGAATTTGAGTTGGCTTGTAGGGTTTGAGACTAGTCACTTATAAAAATGTGTCACAGCTGTGTCATCAATAAATCTAGTCAGAAAATAAATCACTGAAATGGAATCTTGCATCTGGAATCCAAATACAATCTGAAACTAAAATCTGATACGGACAATCTCACATGAACTTGAACCTAGAAGATGAATTTCGAGGTCAGCTTTGCGAAACTAGTCGGTACCCTTGAAGGGTAACTTCGAGGTGACCTTCAGCCCCCAGAATATAATTCGCTGAGCTCAACAAAATGTTTGTTTCCATAGGTTGTGCCTACGCTGATGGTCAGATAACAGTGGAGCAAGCAGCCTTGCTGACCTACGCCAGAGGCTACGCCTCCCAAAACTCCCCCATCCCCAAGGGCCAGATGGCAGCCGTAGGCATGACCAAGGAGGAGCTCCAGACGCTGCTTCCGAAAGATGTTTTCATAGCTTGCCAGAACAGCAAGACCAGCATCACCATCTCAGGTTTGGAAGAAGTCACTAAATCCTTCGTGGCGGATTTGACAGCCAAAGGAGTGTTCGCGAGGCTGGTGCCTTCCGCTGGCATAGCCTTCCACACCGAACACATCGCTCACGCAGGGCAACTGCTGCTGGAGTTCTGCAAGAAAGTGCTGCCGGAGCCTAGGCCTAGGTCCGGCAAGTGGATTTCCAGTTCCGTGCCACCGAGCAAGGCCGATTTGCCTTGGGCTAAGATGAATTGCGCGGAATACCACCACAACAACTTTTGCAACACCGTGTTGTTCGATCAGGTGTACCAACACATTCCAGAGAATGCTATTGTGGTGGAGGTCGCTCCGCACGGGCTTCTGCAAGCCATTCTGAAAAGGGAGTTGGGCGATGGATGCACCAGTATCAGTTTAGCGAATCGTTCCAGTGAGGATAATGAGCAATTCTTCCTGAGTGCTGTCGGAAAGTGAGTTTGAGGAGGGCATACACCATACAGTACACCATTTCTGCATTCTTGTGTTTCCTAGGCGATTCGATGATTGTTGTCTTTTCACATCTCTCACTTTAATGTAACTGAGCTAAATCCAATCGTTCCCCCACGAAAGGAAGGCAATCTTTCCGACAATGTCCGATACGTGATCATCTCAAAAACCTGATAGACAGAGTTTTTCTCCTTCAGGATTTTCAATGCCGGAGGCCAACCGAACCTGAGACAGCTCTACGACAAAGTTTCGTTCCCTGTGAGTCGGAAAACAGCCATGCTAGCGCCGCTGGTCAAATGGGACCACAGCATCAGTTGGTTCACTCCGTTGTGGACGAACGAGGAAGCTTTCGGTCGCGAAGTCACCATCAATCTGTCCAACGAGAAATATTCTCTCCTGGCAGGCCATAACATCGACGGCAGAGTTCTCATGCCAGCTGTGGGGTATTTGGTGAGTGGTATCTCTTCGGTACATCCTGACCTCATATCTAACCTGAGCTGAATCCAATCAAAGCAAAAGTCAACTCATCATGCATTTCCATCAGGAACTGATTTGGGAGACGGTGGCAGAGATGCAATTGAGGAAAATGGAAGAGCTACCGATCATCTTCGAGAACGTCAATTTCAAACGCGCCACCGTCCTGTCGCACGGAGAAGACGTCAAGTTCCTGGTCAACATCATGAAGCAAACAGGCAACTTCGAAATATTCGAAGGTGGCTCCGTGGTGCTGACAGGCGCCCTGAGGTGTCCCAAAAACGTCTCGGCGGAATTCTCCTTCTGCGACGTGGATTTGGCGCCTCGAAACAACAGCGTTCCGATGGAAATCGAAGACGTGTACAAGGAGTGCCACCTGAGGAGGTATATGTACAAAGATAAGTTTCAGGGGTTGGTGGAATGTGACATTCACGGTTATCAGGGCACGTTGGAGTGGATGGGGAGCTTCACTAGCTTCTTAGACACCATGCTACATCTCACCATAATCAAGGAGACTTCCAGAGACACCATGTTGCCGGTCTCGATGGGTCAAGTGATCATAGATCCGGTACAGCACTTGCACCTAGTGCAGAAACAAAGAGGTAAACATGTTAAGAAACATCTTGAACAGTAGCGAGATTCAATTTATCTTGGATTTTCGTCGTACCTTGTAGAGGTAGTTTGTTGTTGAACACAGAAGTTGTTTTTCAGAAATCCCTGTTGTGTTCGACCAAGACCTGAACGTTCTCAGATCAGGAGGAATCGAAATCAATCGTGCAGAGTCACACAGAGCGCCTCGTCGTCAACTAACACACGATCATCCCTATCTGGAATCCTTCGAATTCGTCAGCTACGAGTCGATGCACGAACAAGATTTCGATACTTCACTGAGGACAGCTCTACAAATTGTCATCCAGAACAAACTGGGGTTGAAAAAACAGCTGAGGATATGTGAGCTCACAGATAGCAACCATAAGGAAGCCACTTTGACGGAGAAGATAAAAGAGATCGTCAATGTTCAACCCATGACCAATGCTCAGTACGAGGCAAGTGAAGCTAGCTCGATCAGTGGTAGCTTCGATGTCATCATCATCAACGAGCACACGGCATCAACTAACTTGGTAAACTTAGCTACCCACTTAACAACCGAAGGTTTCTTCCTTCACACCGGGCAAGCAAGCTTGCAAAACCCCTCTTTGCAATTGATCTACCAATCAACTTCTGCTGAGAGTAATTTTTATCTGTTGAGGCCCTACTATGAGTTCCCCGACAACTACGCCGTCGTCAATATCAGGAACTCCGATTTCGAATGGGTCGAGAAGCTGAAGAAGCTAGCAAAGAGCGAGGTGGCTAAAGTGGTTTACCTCTTCGCTCAAGACGAGCAAATCAGCGGAATTATAGGCCTGATGAAATGCTTGCTGACTGAGCCCAGCTTAATCACCTACCGATCTGTCTTCATCGACCAGCAAAACGATATTTTCTCCACGGACGATGAGTTTTACAGGGACCAGTTGAGGAAGAACTTGGCCTTTAATGTGTTGAGGAATAGAGATTGGGGTACATTTGTGCATCTACCTTTGAAGCAGGCAGCTGACAAAGAGGTCACCAACGCTGCAATCACAGTTTTGACTCCTGGGGATTTATCTTCTCTCAAATGGATAGAACGACCCGTGCAACAGAAGTAAGTCGATACAGAAATCAACGCCGAATCACAGCCTCCTTTAGATCCCGATCCATGGTGAATTTAAAAGAATTGAAGGAACTGAAGTTTTTCGAGTCGATCATGGCATGGCTCGGAAGATAAAGAAGGCTGTGGCTGAATGTATCAGTTGACATTGTCGTCGTCGTCTCGTAGGCTTCTTCAAGACTCTCAGTTGGTCTACGTGTTCTACTCAGCTTTGAACTTTAAGGACGTCATGATTGCGTCTGGCAAGCTACAGTCCAACACCACCTTCTCTCCAACAGCCCCGGAGGTGACTATCGGGCTAGAATTCGCAGGCATCACCGAATCGGGAACGAGAGTGATGGGTTTGACGAGCTACGATGGCTTGAGCTTGCAGGTCCACACCGACCCGGGTTTCTCTTGGGAAATCCCAAAGAGCTGGAGTCTGCGAGACGCAGCTACCGTCCCATGCGTTTACGCAACCGTGAGTGACTTTGCTTAGAGTAGGGCTGGAAGTGGCGATTAACGCCCGAGGGCTCTAAGAGAACCTTCCCACCTTCGGGCGTTATATACTTTATACTATTATACTATTTATAGTTATACACTATTTCCTACCCAAGAGCTATAAGGTATATTGATGCTTCTAATTCCAGTGTTACTATGCAATGTTGATAAGAGGACGAATGCTACCAGGTGAATCAATTCTGATCCATGCCGGTACAGGAGGTATAGGAATGGCGGCCATCTCCATAGCGCTCAGTATGGGCTGCAAAGTATTCACCACAGTTGGAAGTCAAGAAAAAAGAGAAGCCATCAAGAAGTTGTTCCCAGAACTGGAAGATAAAAATATCGGTGAGTTTCGCTCATTCAGGAAGCAAGAAGGAGGAAGAGAAGCTGCATGGATCTGTTTACACCTTTCATATCATCTTACTCTAGTTGGGATATTCCGCTATGAGCTCTGAACTGATGATTATTTTCTGTTGGAAGGCAATTCCAGGAACAAATCCTTCGAAAAGATGATAATGTCGAACACCAGAGGCAAAGGCGTGGACCTAGTACTCAACTCCTTATCAGCAGATCTGTTTCAAGCTTCGCTGAGATGCGTCGGTAGGAAAGGTCGTTTCTTGGAAATCGGCAAGGTCGATTTCTTCAACGGGACCCCGATAGATTCGCACATGTTCCTCAAGAATTGCAGCTTCCATGGTGTCCTACTGGACGATCTTTTCGACGGTCATTCCGCCGATAAACAAAGTGTACAACGACTTCTCCATGAAGGTAGAAAATTCCACTCGTTCGGGACTATCGTATCAACATGGTATTTCTCCTCGCAGGTATGAAATCTGGGGTTGTTAGACCCTTACCGAGCACGGTTTTCGCTGAAACGGAAGTCGAAACTGCCTTCAGATTCCTCTCCTCTGGCAAGCACAAGGGTAAAGTCCTAGTGCAGCTCAGGCAAGAAAACCCAGAGACTTTAAACTCCCCAGCCAGAACGATCCGAGCAATCCCCAAGGTATATTTCGACCCCAACAAGTCCTACGTCATCGTGGGAGGCTTGGGAGGCATCGGCTTGGAGCTCACCGATTGGTTGATCAGAAGAGGTGCCACCAAGTTGATGCTCAACGCTAGAAGGACCGTAACCACTGGCCACCAAGCCTTCTGCCTGGGAAAATGGTCCCACCACAAGCAGCTCACTATCAAAGTCAACACTGACGATACCACCCAACCAGAAGGGGCTAACAAGCTCATAACTGAAGCTGCGAAGCTCGGACCAGTAGGAGGTGAGTCACATCCCGCTTTCCCTGTATTGGACGGATTTACAACGCTTGCCTTCCAGGTGTCTTCAATCTGGCTTTGGTGCTCAGAGACGCTTTGATGATGAACCAAACGATGCAGAACTTTGAGGAAGTTTTCAAGCCGAAGCTGAAGTCCGGTAACCACCTGGATGCGGTGACGAGAGAGCGATGCGATCAGCTGGATCATTTCGTCGTATTTTCCTCGGTAGCTGCTGGAAGAGGAAACATCGGACAATCGAACTACGCCATGGCCAACTCGGCGTTGGAGAGGTTGTGCGAACAGAGGAGGAATCGAGGACTGCCTGCGTTGGCTGTACAATTCGGGCCAGTGGCTGAAGTTGGAGTGTCGGCTAGGGTGATGCAGAACGTCGAAGACATCGTGGAGGTATGTTCCGAACTATGGCTTCTCCAAAAACCTTCTACAATAGGGGCTGTGGGTTCACTCGGTTATTTTCATCGACAGACTTACGAACTAGCACCCCAGAGTATAAACTCCTGCTTCCAAGCCATGGAAACGATGATGGTACAAGACCAGACAGTGGGTTCCAGCTTGGTGAATTCCTTCAAGGAATCCGCTAGTGCCGCAGCAGGCGTTAGGAGTGCTGCCGATGCTGTCGCCCATATACTCGGCGTCAATAATATAGGTACTGATCGAAACCAGTCGGTTTCTGAACTAACAAAGAGTGAACGTATCGGTTTCAGAGCTGGTAGACAAAACGCTGACCCTGCTGCAACTAGGACTGGACTCTCTGATGGTGGCCGAGATAAAGCAGACTTTGTACAGACACTTCCAGTTGGACTACAGCCCCGACCAGATCCGCGAGCTGACCTTCGACAAACTCCTAGCCTTGAACGAAGACCGAACGAGCACAGAGGAAGCCACCAAAGCCGGCGAGGCGGAAGCACCGTCCAAAGCAGCTTCAGAGTACATGGTGCCCGAGGACCTGGTGGTCAAGGTGAACGGAGGGAACGGCTTCAAGCGCAACGTCTTCATGATCCACCCCATCGAAGGCAACGTTGCCATCCTGCGGCCGATGGCTGAGCAGCTCAAGGCAACGGTGTACGGCCTCCAGGCTACCCAGAGCTGCGACTCCGAGGACCTGTCGGAGATCGCGAGGTTCTACCTGGGGCAGATCGAGAGCATACAGCCCAAAGGGCCGTACTGCTTGTGCGGGTACTCCTACGGGAGTTTGGTGGGTCTGGAGATCGGGCTGCAGCTGGAGCAGGCTGGAGAGAAGGTGGAGTTGATTTCTCTGGACGGGTCGCCTGAATACGTGCGGCATACGCTGGAGCACGGGTTCCAGAGATTGGGCGGGTCGGTGGAGAAGTCCAAGATGGCCATCGTCAGTTCGTTCTTCCAGTTCTTCCGGTCCAACAGGCAGGATGAGGTGAGGTGGAATAGGGCTTGGGATTGAGAGGAATCTTACACTACCAGCAAAAAAAAACTTGAAAAGTCTAAGATATGAACAAACTTGGGACATGTTCAATCCTTCATCATAAGAGGAGAGAAATTAATCTGTTGATAACACATTATAACCTCAAGCAAAATCACAGAGGCATTTTCAGATCGATTTTCAGTGTATACATATTTTCAATTCTCTTTCAATTCAATTAATATTATTATCATTATTATAATTATCATTAATATCGGAAAGTTGGAAGAAAAGTGTATTTTCCACGTGATCGTTTATCAGATACCTGCTCGATCATACAATGTTTGCTCTCCTTATCAAGAAATATTGCGAACTCATAAAGAGCGTTCGTATATTTTTAAGAAGCAATACCTGTCAAACAAAATGTGCAGAAGATTAGGAAAGTATACTTCGAATACTTTTATACTGTGCAAAACATGGGAAACTCTTTGATTATGCATTCGTCAGAAAATTTCAATTCTGATGAAAGTTGGAGCGTGTCATGTAACAATTATTGCTAACAGGAGAGAAAAAATATTATTAATTTGCATCTATTTTAACCACCATATTTTCACCTATAACGAAAAAATGATTACAGAAAAGTTTTTGAAAATTACCATTAACAAGAGAGTACTACTATAGTACTACACCGTTTGGAAATTTAGTACTCAAATGCAAGTTTCCAATATGTTGCAACCTTTTTGAAACTTATTGTATTTTTCACAACTCATTGGCAGGTTAGGATTGTGAAATACTGGTGAATGAAAAATACTCGGAAAAATCGAAAAATCGAAACACTCGATGTGATACAAATAAACAACCAGAATTAGTGCAGTTCCTGGAATCACAAAATTGCAGATTTCCTCGAGGATATAGATAGGTAGCAACTTAAAATCAAACGCATCGTGACCATAGTTTCTCTTCTACTGTTTGTTAATAACAAAAAAAAAGAATGTCGGATACCCGTTGGTTAGAAGTTTTCGAATGAAATTTTGAGAATTTGGTATGAAGAAACCGTGTTGAAACATGAAAACTTTTGGAGTTAGGTATATGAAACCTACCTATTGAATGAGTTGAATTCATTCCTTTGTTCAGTTATTTCACGATATACAGGACGTTTGATTTGAAAAGAATGATTTTCGGAACTTTCATGAACCTTGAAAGGACACGATATTTTTGATCGCACTGTATAAGATTTGGTGAAATTCTCAATTTCACTTCGAAGATCATCATCAATACTAGCTCTGGTAGAGATTTGAATGATTCAACTTCGTTAATTTCGAAGATGAGCATTTTTAAAATCACTAGTGCAAACTGAAAATTTTCCACAATAATCGTAATAATTTGAATAATTTCAATGATTTTAATGATTTCCTGGAATAATTCACAGGAAAAAATTGTGAAAGTGTGAATTTTGTAAAAAAAATCAACTACCTATAAATGAAGTAGTCGAGGAGGGTTTAAACTATGTAAACACGCATGAATTTGAAAAAAGTTTCGAAATTGATAGCAATTAACCAGTAATAGTAGGAAGTCATCAATATAATACTGCGAATTACTCGAAAATCGTTTTGATAAGTATAATAATGAGTGTTAAAACCATCCGGTGAACTTTATTGATTGTCGTAATTGAAGGGCACTTAATTTTAAATATAAACGAACAGAAGAATGAAGAATCGAAACAACAATCTTCATAAAACACACCTTTGACTTGTCACACGTGAATTGATTTATCTTTTTGTTTATACTGAATCCTACCGAATGTAAAAAAAAAATTATGTGATGTACTAGGTGAGCACGAAAAAAATGACATCAATACCGGTTCAGATTTCGAATCTTGGGTATCGAAATTACCAATGAGAAAATCAATGTATCAATCCAATCAAATATGTTCTCCAGATCGATCAGATACTGAGCAGTCGAGGTGACTGGACGAAGAAGCTACAGAGTGTCGGCGAATTGCTGGCCAAGGACACCGGCCTGGACGCCTCTGAAATAGCGACCTCGGCAGATCTCTTCTACAAAAGGTGTCACGCAGGGTTCTACTACGAGCCCCAGACCACGTTCAAAGGCAAAGTATTACTCGTGAGGCGAGAAGACAACCCTTTTTTGATGTCGGACAATTACGATTTGCAGAAGGTAGGAGGAGAAATCAGGATAACTTTGAAAACATCTAATTAATAGATATTGATATTGTGAAAAAATTACTTGCCAGATTAGTTGATGAAAAATAAGAGTTCTCATGATTTTTCCCCAGAAACACGTATCCTGAATACAGGATATCGAAGTATTCTATAAAAACGGGTTTTTCATAATGTATGAAAAAATACTCTTTTCGATTTCCTTCAAATTCGTGTTTAATTCCAATGTAATAACACTGATGCCATAAAAAAAATGTGACGCCACTATATTTTTTTTTGCGAAGAGGAATATTTTCACAAGATTGACGACCAATTCAAAATACAACTTTTATGTACCGTGAATTGAAAAATAATATAATAAATAAAATAATATTTCTTCGCACGCTCTTGATCCAAGTGAATAAAAACCTACAATGAATTATTTTGTTCGTCATTTTTATTTGTTCAATACTTTCATCTTCACTATTATAACTATTGTAAACAAGATTACCTAATTTCAGTTTTTCAGAATTTTCAGCAAGGAATCTACCCTGGGATTCTTTTGCGGTATCAATCGAACACCCTGTATACAAAGTGATTCATAAAAACATCATACCGGTTGTACTGGATTCACATGTATCACCCTGTACATTTCTGATATTCCGGAGAGTTATCAAAATAATATTATTATTGAGTTTCTTTTGGGTTTTCATTGATTTTGTCTCTGAAATAAGGGTAAAAATAATTTCCTTCCATTCTACAGGCGATTCCTCCAGTTTTTGACCATTTTCCGGTATATTTCAGGTTTGTCAACAGCCCGTCAAAGTCGTGAAGATACAGGGCGATCACAAAACGATGTTGCTGGGCCAGAACTCAACGAAAGTAGCCAATATTATCAATGATACGTGTTTATCTAATTGAATCTTGTATGTTTATGATATTGATAATAAATTATTTATAAAACCTGAACTGAAAACCAAGAAGTGGAACACAACGATAAGTGTTCACTTCCAGAACCATTTATTCCACCCAACTCATTATTTTATCGAATTTAAATTCTTTTTTATTGATTCAACCAAAACAATGGACCTACAATAGCATTCATTGAAGCTTGTGAATAATTCGAAGTCAAGAAAATAAACTGATATCTGAAAGTACGAGGGTTTCTAGAGTCTAATCGCCTATTTTTTACGACTGAATAAATGTTCAGTTAGTTTGACAAAAAAATTATTCGTATCAACAAACATCTTTTTTCGAATAAACAAAAACCTTATTCATTATTACCCTACCTTTCGGAATTTCGTCCGAAAAAAAAATGATCCTCTGTACCTACTGATGAGAAATCACACAAACAAACTTTCAAAACCTTGTACCTTAAACGGTTATCATCGCTATGTTGTACATACACCTACCATGCGGTTAATTAATTTCAATTTAACAATAGGTGAGCGTTGTCCAAACCAGTTTGATATTTACACTCTAATTGAATACTGGACGATGTAGGTATACAGATAGTGCAATATCGAATTAGATAGTGCAAGTTTCTCCAAAATCTCCATATTTTCCGGTGTCCCTAGAAGTGCATATATTTTCTTCAACTCACGCGGATTCTCACTCTGGTAAGTTTGGTTGAAGTACATAATATCAGATAAGTGAAAGAATGTTTGTGGATTATAGGAAATACCTGAGTAAAATACTCATTCCTCCTGCTCTTTCAGAACTATTTCTTCCTAACGATGCATTTTGCCCCAAAACACCGTGTTTATATGGGTTGAATAGAATATTTATTTCACCAAGTTACGAATGCTATGTTTTTTAAAATCCTTCATCCGTTCAAAGAGAAAACAGAAATAACGTATTTTCTAATGAAGTCTCGAAAAGCTCAAATTTATTTCTGAATGAAGCGATGTTCTTCAAATTCTTCCGTAGTATCGGACTTCATTCCCGAGGAAATCGGCTTGTGTATATTCTCGATTTTAAAGAACTTTCTTCATTTTTGCGACACGGACAGCCCTGCTTTAGTTCTTCTTAACAAACCACTTCTGAATAACACCCTGTATTTCATGAAATATGTTCACTCAAAATGGTCCATTCAGAAGTGACGTTGATATTTGCCTTCTAGAAATTCACTTATCGAACTTGACAATATCACCTCGAAAATATCATTATTTCTTCAAGTTTTCATAAAAACCACCAACTCTTGGGTTTACGAGCATAAAAAACCTTTAAACGGGCCGCAGAAAGGTTTTTGTCCGTACAGCCTTGAAATATGTGTAGCAACGGACGTTCGAAAAAAGCGGAGAAGTAGATTAGCGATCGGCATTTGTTTTTCAAAATGCGAGTCGTTATGATCTCCGAACAACAAACCCACTAGAAGGATCACAAAACAAATATTCTGATGCTAACATGAATTCCCAGAATTATCATAATATTAGTACCCAATCGTCGCCAGTGTTGTCATATCCAATCATGAAAAAGTGATGAATAGTCCATAATATTTAAAGTCCTTTATGAATTCATGTAGTTCAATGCACAAATATAATAATAAATTTGGGTCATGACGATTATGAATCAGTTCTGATAGATAGAAGATTGCTACTTAGCAATTTTACTTTCTTGGGGGCTCGAGGACCAGCATGGGTATCGTGAATACTTTTTGCTCAACGTTGCAACACCGCAATTTGATATTGACAGTCAACGGCGATTATTGCTTTGTTTGGTATCTGTCATTATTTACGTTTTGATTTATCGATATTATTCGACTTGTGTTCAGTTTTGTGTACTCAGAATTCCTGAGAAACTCAGTTTATTTCCTCTTTTGGTGATTTGATATAATGGTGAGACGTTGTGAGGTGTGTTAAAAACAATTTGAACTGGCGATCAAAACACGTCATTTCATAGGTGAGTTACCATTGTCGTGTCATTCGAGATTTTGAAGCATTTTCCCAAATGGAACGGATAAATATGAATTTAAATTGAATTGATTAGATTATATTGATTATACCCATAGGTCAGCTGCGACAGTGTCTCGTCATTGTTCATTTTCCCACCAAGAAATGCTAAAAAGTACCACTGAAATTGTTACGGATTTCCAATTTGGTTTCATCATGAATTGATAATAAATTCGACCCCTTCTGACAACACGGCACTGGTGCTGGGAGAATCAGCTCCTGCTATCCTTGTTTAGACAAAGATAGATACTATAGATGTTGCTTCCAAACAAACTGTATTGCCAGGGCTGTGGATTACTTATCTAGTCTGTTCAATGATCGAAGGTTATGATAGTTATTGTCTGGAGCCATGTTGGTTTGTAATTCTCTATTCGATATGTGGTGAGTGGAATTAGCTTGTTGAAATGTTGTGGGTGGAATATTTACTGTGCGAGGGATATGGAAACAACTGGGGGTGAGTGCAGAAGTAATATTTTGACTGTACATTTGCCCGATGCTGCTAGTTCTCATGAGGTCACTCTCGAGTTTTCAGTGCAAATTTGTCAGAAATGTCAATGAATGCGAAGGTGATTCGAGAAATGGTTTTCGTAAATTGCTAAGTTGATAGTAATCACTGAATCTTCAAGCTGATTTTGATCTATTCTAATGTACAATAGTCACAACGGAGAAACTGGAATGATCAGAGATTTTCGTATTTTTAGTATCCAACCCATATTTCTCCTCTGAGAATCTATCTCATTTCACAAAAGGGTAATTTTGCACTCCATGCGATCGGTTTGTTTTCGATTTTTTTTCTTGGTACTTACGTATTTCAGTCTCAGGAACCCGAATTTCACAATAAAAACGTGCCTAGACTTATATTTTTCGAGATATTCCAGGAAAAAGTATGAAAATTACCCTTCTTGTTTCGGTCTGTTTTGGGTAGGCATGGAGTTTCTTTTCTCACATAGGATACTTTTTATACCTGCCTTGATTATTCAAGAAGTCGAAAAGTAGGGAAAACATCCTGGAATTAGTTGAATCAACGTTCTTTAGCATCTTGGAGGAAAGTGGATCCAGCATTTTTCATATGGACGGCGCTGTCAAATGAGAATCTACGTCAGAATCACTAGTTTTGACAGCGCCGTCCATATGAAAGAAGGATTCATCAAAGATGTCAAAGACGATGAATTGAACTTCTTAGAGGATGTTTCTCCTGCTTTTTAGCTCCTAGAATGTTCAAGGAAGGTATAAAAAGTATCCTGTGTAAGAAAATAAACTCCATGCCTACCCAAAACGAGCCGAAGAAAGAAGGTTAATTTTCGTACTTTTTCCTGGAATATCTCGAAAAATATGAGTTTGCGCACGTTTTTATTGTGAAATTCCGGTTCCTAAGGTCTAAATACGTAAGTACCAAAAAATAAAAACGAAAAAACCCATCGCATGACAAGTGCAAAATAACCCACAAAAGTATTCCTTTCTATCGGAGAATTGTTATAATAAGGATATAGATTTACTTGAGTGAGGACTGGAGGCGATGATTTCTCATTGAACAACACGATAAAATAAAACCTCTCCTGCAGTTATAAATCAAAAAATGCACTAAAGATGATAGAGATAGAGATAGAGATAGAGATAGAGATAGAGATAGAGATAGAGATAGAGATAGAGATAGAGATAGAGATAGAGATAGAGATAGAGATAGAGATAGAGATAGAGATAGAGATAGAGATAGAGATAGAGATAGAGATAGAGATAGAGATAGAGATAGAGATAGAGATAGAGATAGAGATAGAGATAGAGATAGAGATAGAGATAGAGATAGAGATAGAGATAGAGATAGAGATAGAGATAGAGATAGAGATAGAGATAGAGATAGAGATAGAGATAGAGATAGAGATAGAGATAGAGATAGAGATAGAGATACGACTTGATTTCTTGAAATTTTATATTTTCATCGCATCTCAACAGCGTTTCGGCACGTTTTGTTGCAACTGTCCAGCTAGAAAAAAATACTGAAGTTTTTGTAACGTTTACGGATATTCTTGCGTATTAGAATATAATTTTTGTTCAGTAGCTAAGTCATTTCAGATGTCGCTAAAATATTTTTTATACCGTACGTTCCACACAGAGTATTTGTTTCGGGGTTTTCTGTACAATGTGTATGTTTTTTTTTCTGAGAAAAACAGCATGAAGCATGCGAGAATATAAGAGTTTGCGAATACAGAAAATCGTCCAATTAAAATGGAAAGCAATAGGTGATATCTTGTACCATAAATTTCCATGAAACATGACGTTCGTCATCTACTTGTAGCGAAAACAAATTAATTCCACTGTACCCGTCATTTAGGAGCTTGTTCATTTTTAATCGATTCATATCGAACTAATGAATGGCTAGGTAATTTGAGAATAATGTATATCAATTCCGCACGTTAGCTCGATGAAAACCATCAATCGAAATGTCAACAAAAAAATGAACGAAACGATACTTGCCGGTGATTAAATGCGGAATTTTTTTTCTTCGTACCAATGGCGAGAAATTTTTCCCAAGTTCAGTCATAATTATTTATTTATGATGGCCGATACCGAGAACAGTTAAATTAGGTAGGTATGTACTTAATGTACATTTTATGGCGATGTGAAAATGTTGAACCATTGTTGCCGATTTATTCATACTGAGGTATGTAGGTACGAATCATTGCTTTCAATTTTAATTGGTATATTGTATATATTCTTTACTAGATCACATGCCTAATTGGATTGTCAAAACATGATGATTGTAGTACACATTTTGTGTATCGGTAATATCGGTAATCGAAATCTCTCAACAACGCTTCCTTGTTTTTGGAATTCAATGCAGTAGTTCTCGAGAAAACACGTTTATGAACATGATCGTCTGACGTTTTTTTCTCTTTCATCACTAGTTCTCATTTTGTAGTTAGAACGATGTTCATTTAAGAAGTGCCTTTTTTTTTAAATCCTGTCCTATCCAAAATTGCATAAAGAATCATTTATTTTCCAGCTTTTCGTGGGATTTTCTCTCCTCGTTTCTGAAAAATAGAGTGGAAGTTATTGAAAATTATTTCAATACATTTGTAGTAAGGACAGATTTTATGATCTGCCCCAAAATGTCACTGCGCTTGAAATTAAACCTTTAGATACCTAAAAGAGGAATTCTCTATTTGTCAGTGACACCTTGTGTTCGAAAAATTCGGAAATACAAATATATTTAATAAGAATCAAAACGTCTACTTATCTTGGTGGACGTTTCGGAAACGAATCTGCTCCCGTTCTCAACACAATTAAAATATTTTTCTCTTCGCAAAATTTCTTCAATGTGCAGTCGGTTTTGACACTGAAAAGTTACAGTTTGGCAGACGGAGGAATTCTGGTTACAAGGTGTTTTCATTAATTGATATCGAATTTCCCATTTTCATATTCAATTTTCAGAAGTGGATGCCAAGTTCTATCTATATCAACTGAACAAGAAGCAATATTATTGTCTCCGTTCAGGAGAATGATTTTCAGACAGTATTTAAGAATCATCCATTTCAATGTCAGTTCATTGACCTCTCAGTGAAATGCATACCTTGTTTCGTTCTCATTGGGCCTCCCTGTATGTATATACAGGATTGGGAAAAGTACTAAGGATGCTTTCGCCATATTCTAGATAACAGCGCATCCGGCAAATTCTCAAGTAACGTCACAAAAAATGATATCGTCGCAATTTCTTGTAATGACTTGAAAACGAGATTCGATCGTTCTGTTGGAGGTTCTCATGGTTCATTAACACGAAATGGTGTTTTGCGTTGGTACCGAATGGAAAAAAACTTACTACCTTGATGTTTTATTACTGAAGAATAGGATCTTCTTCTAATTTCAATATATTTGAATAATGTATTTCCAACGCATTCGTGGAGTCAAAGAGGTCACATCGGTATAATAAAGTAAAATCGATTGGAACTGTCAAAATCGCCATCAAAATAAAAACCTATATACATCAAATATACAGTGTGCGAAAGAATTATCGAATGGAATTGATACTTTCGATACAACGAATAGCAAAAACCTCTGATTTCAAAATACGGATTTCTTCAACCAACCGCTGTATACATAGGAACTCAGCCCCAGGAAATCAACTGGAAATTTTCGAATTCGCGGGAAAAAGGTTGGAATTGTAATGTTTCAATTGGAAGAAAATTGCCTGAAGCTAAGGAAAAATGTTCGATTTCAGAGGAAAAATATATAAGTGTCTAAATTTAGAGAAAAAATTCGAAAATATTCGAATGAAGAAAAATATATGTTAAGAGAAGTGTATGAATGAAAAGATGAACGTCAAAATTTTCACAGAAATGTTCAAACTGAAATATATAGTCTGATGTTAAAGGAATTCAGAGAAAATTTTCCAATCAATCAAATATTTTTGAGTCAAGAGGAAAAAAAAATCAAAAATCTATAGAAAATGTGTCAATCCAGAGTAAAATGTCCAACTTTTTGAACAAACGTTCGAATTGAAAGAAAAATGTCCGAATTTGGGAAAAAAAAGATGCAAATAAATATTTGATGAAGAATTATTATCTTGAATTTGGAGAAATATTGAACGAAAAATATCAGAATTTGAATAAAAATGTCTGAATAAAGAGGTGAATTTTGCCAGAAATGTTGAATTGAAATACTTGAGCCTGATTTTCAAGGAAATTTTTCGAAATATTTATGAATGAAGAACAAAACAATATTTCAGTGTTCAAAGAAAAATGTTTCAGTCCAAAGATAACTGTTCGACTTTTGAAAAATGACGGAAATTTAACGAAATGTCCGAATATAACTAAAATGTATCCAAATACAAATGTTCGAATTGAAAAAATATTTCAATAGACCTGAACATTTTTTTTTGAATCAGAAGAGAATTTTCGAATTGAAAGAAGAAAGATTAGAATTAATTAGAATTGTCTGAATGCAGAGAAAATCTTCCAGTCGATTGAAAATTTTTGAATTTGCAAAGTAAATGTTGGATTTTGGAAGGAAATATCATTTTTTGAGGAAAAATATTTGAATGCAGAGATGAGAGCCCGGATTTTGACAGAAATGTCAGAAATCGAGAAAATATACGAATTCAGAGAAACATGTTTTCATTCAAGTGATAATTTAGAGAAAAATGTTACAATTGAAAATTGTTGAATTCAGCGGAAAATTTCGAATTGCAAGAAAAATGTCTGAAAATTTGAAGAAAAAAAAAAGAAAGAATTGAAACGAAAATTTTTCAATCGACAAAAAAAAGACGAATCATTGCTGAATGACCGACCGGTCCGAGACAGAATACGCGAACCACCGAAAAATGGACGTCCTACATCAACCTTTCGTTTTTTTTTTTCCCCCACCTGTCTCCATCTGACGTCAGACCGAGCCACTTGCAAGTTTCGTTGATGCAGTGCTTTCTTGATTTCCATCGCGCTAATAGCACTGCGAATACGCAAACCGTTTTTCTACACCTGCTCGACGTTCACTTGTTCCACTTGTTGGTCCACTTGTTGATCCACTTGTTGATCGACGGTGCATAAATCGTCGAGCGGCGTCTTCTTCTTTTTCCTCGGCGGGATTTGGACTGGTGAAGTTACGCACTGTGTGTTTCTTATTTTTATTTCTCGTCTATGCGGATTCGACTTTTTCGATGTGGGTGTCGGGAATTTTGACGTGGTTTTTTGACGGGTTTTCAGTTCTGAGAACGGCGGATTTCTGATTGGAGGATTTTCAGTATGCGAGCTAGTCACTAGATTTAGGTGAGTTCTTTCGAATATTTATGTGAGTATGATGGAAAAAAATTATGTGAAATGCAAATACGAGCATTCAAATTTTCAGTTTCCGTACTTATTATCTTGTGGAAAAATGCATTTTCGTATTTAGTGAGCAATCTAACATTTCGATCCAGGATTACATTTTAGAAGTATGCATCAACATTTTTGCAAACGCCTTATAAATGAATGAGGGCAAGGGTGATTCTTTGCGAGAAATATAGTTAATATACCAGAGGTGACACAGACCAAAGTTGTGGAATTCTTTGCCTAGTGAAGTCTTTCCTGATGCTTACAACCTCCAAACTTTCAAGAAAAATTCCAACACCTTTTTCTCTCTCGAAATTCCACCTCTAGCTAACACGATGTTCCTCGAACATTATAGGTTTCCCTTTCGTGTTGTCCAAAGATAAAAAAAACACCTTTTCCTCCTTTGTTTTCATAGCTAAGTTTTGAAATTCGGAACATCAAATAAACTCGCCAGAGGGCTTTCTGACATGATTTTGTGATTTTTTGTTTCAAATTTAGGTTCTCCACAAATTACATCATCGATAAAATATACATACATAAAACACATACAATACATAATTTCAATTTCAATTGGTCTATAGAATTCGAAAATATTAACCTGAATATGGCTACTATTATAAAAATATTCAAATACCTAATCTAAAATACTTTTGGATTTTTCTATTAAAAATATTTTTTCATTTGTGACTTTCATGAAAATCAATCTGATATGGCATATTCATAGACCACAAAGCAAAAGTATCACATGAAATGACACACAATGAAATGTTGTAATCCTAACATATAATAATACTTGATTGGTCGGAGAGATTGTTTTTCACTTGGCTGATTCTTAAATTCCATATTGCACTTGATGCATACAATATACTTTCAGTTTTTCTAAACAAATGAGCTCGACTATTTTCATTGCTATGACATCACGACACGGTGTATGTACAGGATTATTCTTCAAATTTTGACACCAACTGTAGCCTTGATAAAAGGTGGAAGGAAAAACTTCGACATAAAAAATTAATAATAAATAAATAAATATAATGAATAAATAAATTGATTTTGTATCACCTTTGAGATATGTCGGAAGAACACATTTGTCTACAACTGCTGTATGAAGTATTTATATCGATCAATCAGTAGATGATGGCAATTTTTAAGATCAGGACGACAACTGAGAAGACATTTCAATTCATGTAATAATATTTAAAAATATTGAAAAACGCAATTTCTAGAATAAAAACTCTAGTAAAACCTTATAGCATACAACAACAAAAAAAAGTATTGAACATTACATTTGGAAACACTCTGTATAGCGTATCATGCTCCTTCGCCAAAAATTCGAAAAAGCTAAGCGAAATATTGGCGGCAGAGTGTAACAATTGACTACATATACATGGTGTTAAACCAGTTAATTTATCGAAGTGAAAAAAGTTGTTATTGTTTTCGATTTGAGGTTTGATCGGTCTGCGAATATTATTGTTGTGCCTTATTTATACAGGGTGTAAAGCAATTATTAATAATTGGACAAATTAAATGAATGAAATAATGTATTTAAATGCCAGTTTTTGGGAAACTGATCTCGAAAAAACTACTTATGCTTTATTCATATCTGAAGCTGAAAGATTGCCCACATAAAACACGGCGACTTTCCTCTTGTATTGATCATTCTGATTCTGCGTCACGATGTCGCAATTTCTTGCAAGTTTTTCTTGTGAAATGTATGATTGACAAAATCACTTCATGTAAGAAAAAAATAATTGATGAATACCAGATATACTCATTCAAGACGTACGATTTCACATGTTTACATTATATACCACTCAGTGCAAATACCCATAGTGCTAAATATTTTGTGGAAGGTTATATCACCATGACTGCAGTGGAATTCATCAATTATCACATTTAAAAATCAAGCGAATTGACATATTTTGTCGGTTATCCGCAAAAATCATGAATATTCAATAGGATTCAATCTAACAGGCTCGCAGTCTACAAGGTGTCTGTTTAGTAACATGACGATAAAACCTATTCACTATTCCGAATAGTGTTTTGTTTCATTGAAAACCACTTTTCTCGAATTTACTGGGTGGAAATGGCCAATGCCTGAATTGATTATATTTCGTATTATTTGCGGTGGTATCTGTTATCTGTAGTTTTTGATGGAACATTCTGTGTATGAGGCGAAATGAACGAAAATGAGACAAAATTATTGTATACACTCAGCTCCAAATGCCCCATTTTCAAGATACAGGATGTGAAAGAAAATTTTCGAGAACTCAGAATTTTTTATATTCTCAAAACAGGTTTTTCGATTTGAAGAAAACTTTGTAAGGTTATGGAACATTCGCGTAAAGACACTTTCGAATAATGAATTATTTCTTGGTATCTATATTCTCGATGAAAGGGTAACTCGAAAAATTCAATGTTTTTTTGCAAATATTTCAATTTCAAACTTGCGGGGTACAAAAATAGTAACTCTTACAATTTAAGGCACTTCTTCTTTTTGTATCTGGATCTATTTATATTGATCAATGTTCCATGTGTCTTAACAACTTCCGTTGTATCCTCAATTTTCTTGAAGAATACAACTAGTCCATTTTTTTTTACGTAAAATGGCATATTCCGGATGAAAATGGGGAAATCTGAAATGGAGAAATGGGAATGGGAAATCAAAAACACTGGCGTACTATTGTTGTCTTTGAAAATTTATGGTATAGGGTAGGCAACATTGGGGTATTTCAGGTGTTATCAAAATTTGGATATAAATGTCACGGAATCGTTTTTCGAGAAACTCAAAAATAGAATTTCGATATATTTAGTCATTCAAGAGCTTTTATGTTGAGAAACACATTGTTGTAAATCTTGAGAAGTATACAATCAGATCCAATCATGATATTAACACGTTGAGAACATTTCCTTTGGTAGTGGACAAAGTATAATTTTTGGAAATTGTTGAGAAAATTCAAAGAACTTTGTCCACCTTCGTTTATACAGAAATAATCTTTTGCAAGATGGAGAGAAAGTTTTGGCAACCTTTGGTTTTCTCGGTAGATTTATTCACCAGACCTTCGACCATCAAGATGCTATGACGTCGTTGGAAACTTTCCATACAGGGTCAGTCGTGGAGGTCGTAATTCGTACAGGGCGATCCACAATTATTACGACCACCAACTACTTGCTCATATTCGATTTGCTTGTTTGAATTTTTCTGAAAGCTTCCTTATACAGGGTGACCCAATAAAAACGAAACAAGGTATGCATTTTACTGAGAAGGAACTGACATTGAAATAAATGATTCTTTATGTACTGTTGGATAGGACAAGATTTGAAAAAAAAACACATGAGGCACTTCTTAGATGAACATCGTTCTAACTATAAAATGAGAAATGGTGATGGAAGGGAAAAAAGCGTTACTTCCCATCATACTAACCGATTATTTTCATAAACGTGTTTTTGTCGAGAACTACTGCATTGAATTCCAAAAACAAGGAAGCGTTGGTAAGAGATTTCGATTACCTTCAGAATGATGTATCACTCGACCCCTTATCCCATTTGAGATTCAAGGGTTGGAGCTCACCCCTTCGAGGGGTTTGAAGTGAAAAAGTTGAAAACATGCGCAAAACATTTTCCCCTCGAAAAAAAAATCGACTGGTTCGAGTGTTTTTTTTTTGGAAAACGTTAACTATGACAAATCGGCCTTGTTTCGTTTTCATTGGGCCACCCACTATGTGTATACTAACAGAATAAGATTGAAATGATTATTATAATTTCCATTTTTATTTTTAGAACCGACTAGAGAGAAATGTGACAATTTTCAATCGTTGTTGAATAATTTCATATGTTCATAATATATATTCAAAATATATTCATAATATATATTCATGATATATATATATATATTCATAATAATTTCGACAGATATGAGCATCAGTTTTTTCGGATGTTTTCATTCTTAACAGTTCACTCATAAATGAATGGAAATATGTAGACTGAAGGAATTTCGTCAAAACATTGTTGAGATCAGTGAAACACGTAATCTGACCTACTTGGATGGTTATATACTGGTTTCCGCTGAGATCAACGACTACTAAGAAGTATATGGATATACGTTTAAATTATTGGTAACCGCATGTGTTTGTATATAGACATACACACCTTCGATAATGTGTATATATGGGGATTATATAATGTTTTTCAGTGATTACAAAATCAACCCGCTCTGGTATAATACCCGGTATTTGTTATGAAAATATGTCTTTTCTTTCGGGCCCACTTTAATCGAAGGCTACTTTCCATTTTTCCAAAGGCGAATGATGTACACATATAAGTGGGTAATAAATATTATACTGTACTTTATCTACGACTGTTTAAATATTGAAGCAACTTCGAGTGGTCGAAACATTTCAAAATGCATTAGATGACCCTATACTCTTCTTTTATTTCAATTCATTGGTGACCGTAGAAAATCTCGGAAATATCTCGGAAAAAGTTAGAGATAAGGAACAATCAATCAATTCTTTGAACCAAGCATAGTGCAAGGAAATGATTGGTATATAAATCTAGTTGATTATTTAAAATATTGGTTCTCTAATATTGAAAAAAAATATATTCAATCGTGTTGATTTAATCTATTTCGTACTCCTTGTTCAGATCATAGATTAGGATAATGAAGTTAATCGTGAATTGCGTACTTTTATTATACTATTACAGTAATTACAAAACGTTATATTATACTCATGATGAATCTTTTAATTAAAAAATAAAGTTTTGTTGAGTGAACAATTAGAATTATTTCAGGAGTGAAACCAAGTGTTTGTTACCACATTTCTAGTGAATTTCTTCATCTTCATATTTCCTCGAAATAAAACTCGAATGTCATTTAAAATTTCGAAATCAGGTTCGCGAGTTGCACGATATTTTATTGAAGTTATTTCATTGGGAGTATTTAGAGTGAAATGTGAAATTCCAAGAAAAAAAAAATCATTTCTTTCGAGCCAAACGTACTTCTTCAGCATGAGTAAGATAGATTCCTTGTGGTATAATTATAAATGCCAATTTACTGATTCGAAAGCTATACTATTTTTTCAGATTTGTTGTACCAATTGATGGTACATAATAAAACATGAATTTAGTCGACTCTAAGTTTATTTGCTCTAATAATTAATGAAAGTAATAGCTTCTTTGTCTGCATACTGGGCGTCACGAGAATTCGCCCCATTTCGTTCAATAAATATTGGTGAATTTTAAATTCGAAAAATTATCATCAGACTTCGTTCCTTACGAATTATGATAATCATATGGCATAGTAACTGGTATTCACCGAATAACAAGCAATATAGAATGAAAAAACCACAACGAAACGTCATGTCAATTTTGATATATCATATAGATAAATATCAAATGAAAAACTGGAAAGTTCATCATCTACGAAAATAGCAAAGCCAAAATTGATTCAATTTATGAGTGGTTTCAAGGAATGATATAGAATCTTTCTACTAGTATTATACAGGGTCGCAGAATATAGGGGCAATCTACCTTATTGGTATTGAAAACAAAATGTTCAGTACAATATTTCACATCCACCTTGTTTATTCAATGAGAAACTTTCTCATTCAATAAAATGATTCTGGAAATTTTCATGCTTCAGGGTGAGTGTAATATCGAACTTCTAAAAGCAACATATTCCTCTGAAAAAGTGTCAAGTCAATGAAATTATCATACAAGAAATGACTTTTCATTTCGAAGCCTTCAATTGTGTGTTATAATAATTATTCAAATGTTTAGGGCTTTAGGATGGAAACATGTTTTTGAGACACCCTGTATTTTCGTAATTCGATGTTTCTGCTGTACTACGTGGTGAATCAATTCGAGTTTTTTGTACATGCATGAATATGAGAAACACGGTTATTCACTTATATAAATTTATAGGTTTGTTTATTGTGAATGCGATGAAGCAATCGATCGAAAATTACAGTACATCGAGCACACAGGAATGATACGTCAGCTATTTAGAGGACATCGTCTTGTACGAATTAGCAATAATTTTTTTATGTAGCGAAGCAGGAAATAAACGAGTCTCAAATCATCATTAAAATACGGATTTCCTGCTTTTATCAATAAATATTTTCGAGGTATGGGACAATATGAAATTGAAAAGCTGAAAATGTTTCTCAGTCGTACTAGCGATGTGCATCTTTTCTCTAAGTAGGTACTTCCTAGGTTCTTCAAATGATTATTGAAATTCGCGAACAGATCTGGTGACGTCAAAATCCGTCACGTCAGTTAAGACTTTTAATGTCCCCATGGGAAAAAATCCAATCCAACCTCTGGAAATCCAACGGTGCCCAAACCGCTGATTTTTTCCAGTGTAAAGTCTTTGGTCTACGAAACTCCAGTAGAAACAGAGCAGACCTAATTGGGCGAATTACAGCAGCATTTGAAATCATTCAAAACGAGGATCAAATTTTTAGTCGAGTCCGCCGAAATCATTTGCGACTTTCAAATCGGTGTATGATTTTTGGAGGAAGACATTTTCAACAATTGTTGTTTAGGCAATTCATCGTCTTTCTAAATTTTAACGCGGCGGTATAGTGTCGTATAGTGACACTTTTCCGGACATGAAACCCACTACTCAATTGTTTTCTACTGTTGCACTGAATAACCCCTAGAAGTTTGATCCTATAGTCCTCTAACACCCTGTATGTCATACGTATAGTTTCTGATAACAATATGAACTAGACTGGCTGAAAGCGTCGATTGAAATAAACATTAGAAGAAAATTTATCTAACCCCCAATTTGGTGGTCTCGAATAGCTGACACAATTTTTAATTCATCTTCGTGAATATGACTCGAAGAAGATATTTTCATCTCTTCCGACAAAAGTCAATTTCAAATTGACAATTTCCAGTCGTACGTTGATGTATTATTGGCGAAATTATTGGCAAAATAAGTGTGCTAAAAGCTGTTGTGAAATTTCTGCTACAGTTCTCTTTCGATCATTCATATTTCGGATGTTAATTTTCTCGTTCTATTCAAATTGACAATATTTTATCGTCCAATCAGGTATACCTGATTATTATCATGGCATCGGTTATCTAACGAGTTCACTCGGTATTACACACATGGAGATGGCATTCCGCAATCCGAGATGGATTCGTATTATCCAATTGAGTATATAAGAAAACCCGCTTCACCTTCGACCGATTTGCACAATCGGCAGCCAGTTTTTCTTTCACATCTCATTTATGGTGAAACCGAGAGGAAAAAATGCGTTAGGTTGATGATTGGTATAGCGAAAGAAAAATGAGTCATCAGCAGGAACTTTTAACCGCACAATTTTAGGTTGAGAATGGATCACCCTGTATATTCGGCATCCGGCTAGGTCGGGCTTTGGAGGTCATTGTCGTTCTTCATATTCACCAAATTGAAAATGATGGTATTAGCTTGTATACAGGGTGGTTAATAAGTATTGTAAAAAAATCCAAGAGTAGATTTCTTGATGAAAAATACTAATATGGTTTTCAAAAACTTTTTTTCCAAAGACCTGTAGTTCTCGAGATACAGGGTATCAACATTCTACATTCAAAAATTCTCTCGAAATTTTGTGGAGCTATTTGCAATTGTTATAATAGTCCTAATGAAAATATTGAACAAATAAGAATAATGAACAAAATAATTCATTGTGATTTTTTATTCGATTGATTCAACAGCCCACACAGGAATATTTTTCATTTTTTTCTCTTTGAAAAATCAAGATACGCGATAAGTTCTCGATACGTAAAAGTATTCTTTTGAATTCTAGAAAAAAAAAAAAAAACAGAAGCGTCAATTTCAACTGACCAAGTTTTAATGGCATCAGAAGGAAGTATCATCCACTATAATGATGCTGATTACCATATCGAGCTTGTCCAAATTAAAGCTAATCTAGAGATATTTAACTCATGGCAGATAATTTCGGAAGTGTCGCCTCAATGTCAAGAATGTGTATTCAACATTCCGTCAATATTTTGGATGAATATTTTAGTGAATTTATTTCCTCTTGGATATTTATGAATGGATCCGACATTATGCTATCGCATATGAATAGGAGTATCTACCAATTTGTTAGTTTTCGTTGATGACTATAGCTATTAGAGCATCCCAAACAGTTGTAATTCATTATCATAATGTACTAATTTGAATAATGTTTCTGTAATGATGAGGAAAAATTTGGGCAAAGATTACTTCCAAAAGTACACTTGTAAAAGAAATAAATCCATCTTCATAAATCAAACACAATTTGGATCTTCATCTTTTCTGTACCATTTATTCTTTGCTGTTTGATTGTTCGTGAAAACAATCAAGGATTTCACTACGATTGAATTCTGGTCATATATCGGAGTTGTCATATTCAGTCTGATACTTGCTAAATTAAATATTCAATACATCGAATCAATGTACCAAATTTTAAAAATCTAATCAGAACAACGTAAATTGTTCTTGGTTCACCCGGTAAACAGGGGGTGGGTGGCTATCATGATTGATTGAATTGTCATTTCTACTTTTGGACAGAGCTTTCAGGTTGAATAATTACAAATGTCCAAATCAAAAATTCGTACCTAAAACACCTTGTACAGTTATGTACAGGGTGAGTCAAAAATGTGTACCGAGCTTTCTGGGGGTGATAGAACATTGAAAAATAAGTGTAGTTTGATGATTAAACTCATGGCCCAAAATGCATATTAAGGGAGATAAATCCTTCCAAAGTTGATAAAATTAAAATAATTTCTGAACGATGAAAGCCACCCGATTGAAATTTTGTGCATGAATGTATGTTGTCAAAATACATTTTTTCGTCACACTTCCACATTTCTGATATTGTTATAAAGGGTGTTTTCAGAGGGTGAGTCATGATTTTTTGTAGAAAACTTTTTTCCCTGTATTATTTTCGGTGAAAAAACAGGAGCATTCGATGGAGCGATGAAAATTACATGAAAAAGGTACTCTTATTCAAATACAAAAAATCAAGCCGTTCGTGAGATATTTGAGTTTTTGTAGTTACATGATATCAAATTGATTTTATTCATCGCGAGATTCATCGGTATAACGATATTTCAGCAGGCCATGATGAATAATTTTGTTCTCAATTTTGACGTTCATGCCATCAACATTCGAGTCAACATTGTTGTAGTCGATTTGTTCGTGTGGTTTTTCTGTGTCATTTATCACTGCGATTATCAACTGAGATTTTAAAAATATGGCAGGTTATTCTTAACTGATATGCTTCTAATGCTTGGCGAGTGCTTCGGAAATGCAAATGCTGCTGAAATATCGTTATACCGATGAATCTCGCGATGAATAAAATCAATCTGCTGATATCATGTAACTACAAAAACTCAAATATCTCACGAACGGCTCAATATACAGGGAAATACAATAATACAAGGAAAAAAGTTTTCTACAAAAAATCATGACTCACCCTCTGAAAACACCTTTTATAACAATATCAGAAATGTGGAAGTGTGACGAAAAAATGTATTTTGACAACATACATTCATGGACAAAATTTCAATCGGGTGGCTTTCATCGTTCAGAAGTTATGCGGAGAAATCATTTTAATTTTATCAACTTTGGAAGGATATATCTCCCTTAATATGCATTTTGGGCCATGAGTTTAATCATCAAACTACACTTATTTTTCAATGTTCTATCACCCCCAGAAAGCTCGGTACACATTTTTGACTCACCCTGTATATAGAACTTATCAGATGTATCAGTGTACCCTTTTTTGTACATCATCCTGATTATTAATTTCTGTAAGGCTGATATAATAGTTGAACTAAATTGAGCATATTAATACAGAGGTCTTTTCATTCGAACAAATGGTATTGGTAGTATTTCCGGCGAAATTGAAATCATTGACCTAATTTTGAATATTCGTTAATTATCACGGTCTGCAAATTCGATGAAGGTATTGGTTAACATTTAGAACAGAAGTTGCGATGTTTTAAATTCGAACTTTCTTCAATAACAGATGAATTTTGTCTATAGTAATGATATCTATGCTCAAGGTAACTGTTATCGAAATCTTGATTACTCATTTAATAATGACTTGTATAACACTGAACATAAATATTGTATGTACACACAGCGTGTAATAGTCCACATTATATAATTTCCTTATAGCTATTGAGGTTCCACAATCCACAGTTCGTAAAAAGTTTGGAGCGAGGACAGGGGGGTATTTTTGAAATGATTAGACGCTGGTCAATTTTCAGATTTTTGTAAATTTTTACGAGCAAATGATACAACCGTGAAATAATTGTGTGGCCTCATAAAATATATTTATTTTTCTATAAGTAGGTTTCTAGTAGTTATAACTATATAGATGTCATAACACTTTCACGAGATGATTATAAAAGCGATAATTATCATTGTGCAACTGTGATATCTTGCATCTGCAGAATTTTCGTCGAATTCGCCATCTTCAAAATTCCAATTCTCTCTGGACGTGGAATGGTATTTTTTCTAGATTTTTTTGGTTGTACAATTTACAAATTGTACAATTCAGAATGTTTCAATCAAGTGAAAAAGAGTGTATTGAAATTTTATTGATGATCGGTTATGGTGATTGTGAAATTTATTTCCGTCAATTAGAATTTGACACTTGGAGAACAAAAGAGTACTCCTTTATTCATTACTATGTATACAAACAACATCGATTAGTTTATCTGAATAGTTTTTTTGCTCCAACGCAAAAAAAGGCAAAGGAGGTTGATTAAAGTGCTATATTCCTCGTTTTTACAAATTTTTTTCACACTAAACTCATTATGTATGAATTCAAAATAAAGAGCTCTCTCGAAATATGTAAAAATATATAGGGTGTGCCCCCATTCCAATTAAAGAAGTTGATGGCATTTCCAAATTTCCATTTGCAAATTTTGATAAATATTGTTTCTTTTCGTTTGAAAGATATTCACTTTTCATCCCAAACCTTGTTATAAGATGTTATGAGATGATATTACATTCTTTGTAGAAAATATTTTCATTTCATTTTGAAGATAATAATACAATATGGATCTGTCAAACGAAGGGTTTCGATACCAAATGAATAAATAAAGTTTGTTTGACAGAAATAAAATTATTTAATGAGAATCAATGTACAATATTTCCATTTTAACTGAAATAATTTATATTTGTGCTCACAATATTTCTCTAACATTTATTGTTTTGTTATAGTATATATAGGCAATTCTTTTATTGATAAACGTTTTCATGTATTTCATATCCACGATGCATATATTTTTCATCGTGTATTTTTATCTTCAGAAAAGAGATGACATCAGTATCACAAAAAAAAATTTAAAACCACTTTTTAGGCAGCCCAAATTTTTCTACACCCTCTATACTACCCGAGAGCAAAATTCTGCAGTGCAAGTCGAAGAGTTCAAGGCCGTCTGCGACCCAATAAAATCGAAAAAAAAAAAAATCCTGGGCTGTTTAGAAAATATATGAATGCGTATAAGAGGGGTTTGGGTTTTCTCCAGCCTTCGAGGTTGCTTCTGCCAAAATACTGTAAACAAGTTATCGCCTGACGGAGAAAGAGACGTCACACACCTCTCATTCGACCTTGAGCAAGATTGTTGTCGGATGGTTCAAGGCCGTTGGCAATTTCACATCGGTAGTTTTTGGGCAGGTACCCACCGATATATACAATTCACTAATGAAGCAGATCGACATCTATTTATGCAAATTCATCTACAGGGTGATTATGGATTTCACGAAGTCAACAGCTGATATCTCGGAAAGGAATTTTATGTTTCGACAACAAAAGGAAGTTATCGGAATTTTTCTCGGAAGTTCAGAAGTTGTGAGCATCTGAGTCACAGTTACAATATTTCGTCTCTGAAGTTACAAATTCAGTTTTATATTATATCAATTTGAGTCGAAGTACCTATACGCAATTTCGAAGAAACTTTCAGCTTTTCCGACCCTTTTGAAATGATTTCGAGTACGCTCCTGACCTCACGATTCCCACTCTGTATCGGCCTACAGCATATTTTTGAATTCTAGGATTTTCAAGAATTGTCCGGTTCCCTAAAGGAAAGTACGCCACTGGAATTGCTATATGCTACAACCCCCGTATTTTCACCCCAACTGGTCTTATCATTTATAAATCACATCAGGATGAAGGGTTTTTGGTGTGTGGTAGGATCGGTTTTGGAACAAGCAACAACTGTAAACAGTTATTATCTGTGTTGCGATTCGAAGCAACATTTTGGGCGTTCTGAGATCTTCCTTCCTGGTGAAGATACTCGAACAATGAATCGAAATTTGATGTCTAATAAGATGTTTTTTTTTTTTTCAATTTGCATGTATTCTCCAACTAAATTTGGTTTGAACTGTAGAATTCGAAAAACTGTACTTTACAACGGAATAACATATATTTTTCTACAATAACCAAGGCCTCCTGATGGAGAAACATTCGCGTTATTATTAATACTGAATCGGAATAGTACAAAACTTCTACTTCGTGATATTCCATTCAATGTCATCTACTTATATTGGGACACCCTGTACGTTGATGGTGAACTCGCTTTGATGACCTGATGCGTCAAGTTACGGTTTATGAGAGAAACATACAAAAGCGACTTAATATTGGGAAAAAAATACGAATAATTGCATCCTCCTTTCTCTTAACTTTCGCATATTAGGTACTTGACGATTTCGAGATATTGCTTGAATTTGAGGACAAATTGAGCATTTCTAACCATAACTGGGCTAACGCAATTCGCACAGAGATACCTTTTATGTATGCGAATTTCGATTGAATTACCTCATCCTTGAAATTGAACTCGTTCTTTGATTTTCTTTCGAAATTTCAATCTCTCTTCTTTGTTCTTTTTTGTTCTCTTCGAAATATCAGCCGATATATACTGTCTTTACACGTTTTCATACGAAAATATATTCGATTAACTTCTAAGGATTGGATGATGAAGTAAAATTTGAAAAACTGACGTTGTATTATTAATTGTATTATAAGTTTTTGTTCGAAAATTATGAGCTCAAACTCGTATAAAGTCATTTTCCAAGTCTGTCATTTTCCAGCTTTTTGTGAGATTTCTTCTTCTCGTTTCAATATATTTGTAGTAAGGACAGATTTTGTGATCCGCCCCAAAATTATTTTTCAGAAACGAGGAGAGAAAATCCCACAAAAAGCTGGAAAATGAATGTATCACCTCCTCGAAAAACTTACAGACAGTTCTTTTCTGAGCGTAAGACATACTTTCGAAATTACAAGCAAAAATTGTTGCGGACTGGTGGTATTAAAACTATTTTGTGCCATTTTAAATGTGTCTTTGTGCGCCACTGGGTTGGCATGTTCAATAATCAATGATTGTCCATCCGTGATGGTGTTTTAATCCTTCGACAATTCATAGAAATGCCTAATATCGAAATATAAATTTGTCCAAGGTTAGCTTTCGAGTAAAAACACATTAAAATCTGATGTATCTGTATATTATGTATGAATGGAAACGAATTACAATATACCTGTTTTCATCACCACAACTTTTTCTAAACTTGTTGTCTTTCTGTTATAACAGTAGTTAGGAATTTACCGATTCTAAAACTTCATATTGCCAAATTCAACCACACTATTATAATAATCACTTTGATATAATTGGGCTCTCGAATAATATGCTATTAGGTTATTCGATTTCATGATATTGTGAAAACAAAACAATCAATTTTTAGAGTGGCCTAACGAAAATGAAACAGATAAACCATCAGCAACATTTGGATCACCTTGTTGTTTTATCCCAACATCAGTTCAAAAAAAAAATCATCGAGACCAATACTACCTCATGATGAAACCAAAAAATGAACAACAATCATCAAAAGATGGAAAAACATAAGAAGGAATTGACTGATATTAAAATCATAGGAAAAGAATAAAACTACCAATGAAGTAAAATCAATGATTCTGCTTGCATTTTCTGAAAGGAGAGAATGATATTGCTTCTTGTTCAGTTGATATAGATGAAACTCAAATCTGACAATGAAACTGGTGATTTCAAGATGAATTAATGAAAATTTGTGTATTGCAAGTGATAGCGATAGCATCAAACCTATGCTTGATTCAGAGTTATCGATGTAGACGTTCGACAATGGCCCCTTATCGCGTCTTATATGTGAGACACATTTCAATTATGAAAAAAAAAAGAACACTTTGAATGGGATTCGAACCCCAAGCGACAACTTGAGAAGCACGCTTGCTAAGCATTCTCGGCTATCAAACATATATTTGTAGTTATCGTGCGTTCGTTTATATGAAATAAAAATAAGATGTTGATTTATTTTTGTTGTGACAGTTCTAGATGATGGCTCGGTTTCCCCATCGCATTTTCTGAATTGGAGATCATCTTAATTCATTTTCGACGTTTCGATGGGATATTATCTCATAAAATTAATATCTGTTGGTAATTATATGAATCTTTAATGGTAAGTTCGATAGCGAATCTTCATAAATGAACATTATATTTCGCGTTTAATAGCTATTATGGTAATCACGGTACGAATGCTTCGTATACATTTCGATGTCGATGACTGTTCAGATTTAACTTCTTCATTGTTCATATCAGAAAATCCGAATATTTATTATGAGGATTAATTTTTTCATCAGCCAGTTGGAGGTATTATTTACTATCATAAAAATCGCGTTTTAATTATCATAATTGCTAGTTGCTAAAAAATTAAAAATTGGCATATTATGGAAGATGATTTACGCACTCGTTTAGCAATGGCTATTTGTTTATAAAAATTTGTTTTGAGCGTCAACAAATTATCGACTGGGAAAATGTTTTTCTCCTTCCTCATTCATTCTAATAAAAATATAAAGAAAAAGAATATAAAGAATATAATATAATTGATTTATTTAAATAAAGCTATGATCTGCCTCAAGGTGTCACTGCTTTCAATGCACCTGAATAATAAAGAGATATTATCACAAACAGCCATATATTTTTCATTTCCATTCCAGTATTTCTTTTTCCAATATTGTTCATATTATGTTCTTTCATCCTCACTAATAGAGATCTGCTTGTTTCACCTGGTATGAGCATTCTTTACATACACGTACAAAGAAAAACAAATTCATTGAAATAAACATCTGATTTGATTTTTTATTTATTTTTGGGGTAGGGATCGATCGAGTTGAGTACAAACAGTACTTCTTCTCACAATTCATGGATGATCAACATACACTTGTTGGACTGGCATAACTTGCTCTCTGACGAGCACAATCTTCTCAATGTTCTCCATCAGAATATGCTCGGTCACTTTTACTCTCTTCAATAAAGTGGATTGATTTCAACTGTTAGCAACAAAAATAAAAATGTCAGGATAATATCTAACTTTCCACGGACTTTTATCAACCTTCCGACCCCAGTATTTGAATAAATTTTTTTTGCTTGGAATATCGAACTGAAGAAAGAAATTGGTCGAAAATCTCATGATGCTCCAAGACATCATTAGATGATTTATTAGATGATTATTCTGAGATGATTTGCGTTGAAAAAATCTGTTGGTGCAGTCGACTGAAGTGTCTTTTAACGGTATTTTCTTCAATGAAGATTATGTAAACAGTTCGTTGAGTCAGTCGTTCACATATTTCGGTCAGATTTAATCAGAAAATGTGGCTTGTAAAACCACTTTCACTGAGTTTTGACTCGAGACTCGAGACTCGAGACCTCGTATTGTATGAAAACTACAATTAATTTGGAAAACTACATGAAAAGTACATGAAATAGTTAGTGAAGAATTTCATTATCATCCAGGGACCAGAAGGTCTCGTAGTAATGATATTATTCACTACCAAGGTATACATTACATTTTTTCCACCACTGGCAAAAATTTCGATCATTATGGTTCAACGAAACTCAAATATAAACCTACTGTCTTTAGTATGAAAGCACGAATATTTCTATTTCTCTGTTCGAAATGTTGGTAGCAGTAGCACTCTCTTTCTTCTCACCACCATACAATCACCGCACGCTGTCACTACATCGTGCCTGTCAATAACCGCGCAGTTGATGTTTTTTGCTCTGTGTAAAATATTAGATCAAGTAATTTAAAGATTTTAATTGATTTACTCAATGTTTTCACTATTTACTTTTTGTTTGCCCTGGTCGAGGCTTTGGATTTCTTCACTCTTCAGAAAGTTATGAATTTTCTAAATATATCTACAAAATATCACTGTGAAATTGAGAAACTGATCAATTCTATGTTTTCAATTTTCCAAACACGGATCTGAATTTTTTGAAGCATCCATCGAGGTTTGGGTGTTTGCCAACATAATCAACGACACCCTTTATATTTTCGCGCCAATGAGATACTGGACGTTGACTGATTGTAACGATAGTTTGATGATCTGAGTACCAATTATCATTCACTTATTAGCTTGACCTTGTATTATTTCAGTCATTTTTTCGCATTATTTTTTTGTTCAGTGGCAATTAGATCGTTTAGGTGCAAGAGGATCATTAGGAAATTCATGAACTTGTAAATGCTAATTGATGTTTTCACCTTGAAAATTTAGATGTAACAAATTCGTCACTTCACGAACGAATCTTTCATGGTTATAGACACGTCAAGTTTATTATTGAAAGATAACATGTTTCATTTCCTGGTAGATCGCACTCACGTATATCTACTGACCTGAAAAAAAAAATATAGCAAATTGGAGGAATGAGGCAATAATATTCATAATTCACAGGAAATATTCAGAAGAAAAATTAAGTTTGTGCTCATTGTATTGCAAGAAGCCGATGTTTTTTGAAGTTTGTTACCATGGCCTCCTAGCGAAACTTCCGTCATATCCAGTTTTCTTGCAGATAGATCACTCTACGTGGTGGTAGACGGGGTCTTGTCTGATACAATGACGATCGATGCTGGTGTTCCACAAGGCTCTGTCTTGGCACCAACTTTGTTCTTGCTCCACATCAATGATTTGTTGAATGTGACCTCCAGCCCAGTTCATAGCTTTGCGGATGATAGTACACTTCATTCCGCCTTTTCCTTTAGAGCCAACGAGGCCAGAGGTGCAAGGCGAAGACAGGTTGATGCTTTGAATGAGGATCTGACAAGAATTCTGAAATGGGGATCTGAAAATCTAGCACAGTTCAATGTAACGAAAACTCAATCTCGTATATTCACCAGGAAGGTAGATCTCACAATGCCCGATATGATGATGTCAGGTTCCTATGAAATCGTCAATATCCATGCTTGGTATCACCATCAACAGCGCTCTCTCTTGGAAAGATCATTTGAGGTCTATTGCGAAAACTGCCCCACAAAATCTTGGCTTGCTATTCCTTGCGAAGGAGTACTTTATGGGGTACCATTCACAAGTTTGGAATTAGACTCTATTTCAAAAGAGAGCTATTCGCCTAGTCGGTGACACTTAACTCAGGAATGTATTGTCCTCTCTAGAACATCGCAGAAAGGCTGGCGCCAATGCTATTATTATGCCTCCAAGTTGACGAATTAGGTATATTGTCAGGATCAATACTTTCGAATTTCGATACCAAACATTCTTTATAGGTTTTCCTTTCGCGTTGTCAAACGATTGAAAAAAATTGAGAAAAGAGATATTTCCAACAGGTTTAGACCCAATTACAGGAAATATATAAGATATGAATAAAATACTTAGATACCCTATGATAGAATCACAAGATTATGGAAGTATATAAATGTAAGATAATACTAACTGAGCTCATATCACAATGAATAATGCAAGATTATCCTGAATAATGAATGAATGATGTCATAGTGAATGTAATAAAGAATGGTGAATGTGAAATAATACTAAATGAACATTTATCACAATGAATAAAATGTGGAGAGGAAACAAAAAAACGATCACAATCAGATAGACCTATTCTGAGCACATTTCAAAATTTAATTCAATGAATTTTCATGTATATCACAATTCTCACATACCAAATTGAAGTTTGTGCACATTATTGATAGCGGTAACCTACGATTTACGTTTGTTCGATCAAAATCCACATAGAATATAATTTCATATCTAGAATTCAGTTGTGGAATATGGAAATTTTGAAAAGCCGCAGCAGCGGGGTACATGAGATCTCATTATGTATGATTCATAAGAAGGGAATAATCCGTTCCTCTTTGAGGATGAAACCCTGTTACTTTGAACGACAGATATTTCAGTAATTTATTTTGAACAGTCTCAACTTGATGAATATGAGAGTAAAAAATAGGATACCATATCAACGCCCCATTTTCGAGTTTGGACCTCACATAAGCGTTGAAGAGTGTGATAATTGTACATTATACATGGAGTAAGTTGAACTTTTTTCTTTGCAATGTCACCAGACTCACGCATATTCTCGCATACCCCCTGTATGTATTCATTGTTGTTGATTCGGCCTGATGAGTCGATGATATCTTTTTGGACTATCACCGAAATAAGTCAGTTAGAATCGTGAAGTGTGACAGTATGGACCAATATGGAGAAGGATCGAAATTACTTGTTGAGGTGTGCAATTATTTAGAGATATTTTCCGAGATTTATCCGGGAATAAACGTAGTTGATCGTTATTTTGAGTTTTCACTCAGTGAGAAGTTTTATTTCGAAGAATTTCGCAACAACCAGGAAAACTGAAGAATTTCCAACTTAGTATTATTCAGAATAGATATTTTTGTATCAAGTGCGTAAAATATTTTTTGTGGCGCATAGGAGAGTCGAGTCGAGGTCGAAAATTCTCTGGAATGTGACATGAAAACATGAATTTTATACACGAAATACAAACGACATTTTTTGTACAACATATATAGAAGATAGTTTGAATAACAAAATTGAAATTTTTCTAACAAAATATTGAATTGTCCATCTTCTTCCAAACAAAATGAAATATCTTCAAGAAAGCATGCTGGAAGTAACTGATCAAACTATCAATTATTATTCCAATGAATGATATTGTTTTATGATGAATAATCCATTAATAATTGACTCTGGTTAAAAAAATTCTTCAAAAAGTAATATTTCATGTCTATTTTGCGAATTATTTTGGCAAAATTTATTTTTTCATGGTAAAAAAAGCCTTTTTCTCATGAGGAAAGAAAGTTAATATTCACGCATAAATAGAGAAGCAGATATGTCAAGTTTTTTTGACAGTTGTACAAATAGTACATTATAGAAGCTTCATGAAACGAATTTCATGCGAAAACGAACTAAACTTCGGTGTTTTTGTTACTGGAATAACAATCATGAGTACATACTAATAATACGGAACTGCATCATCGATTTTCAATTCGGATTGTTGTCCATTTTCAGTAGAGATTTCGACTTGTTGGCACATCTTTTTTTTTTCAAATTGACCTTCAATTCTTCACGCCTGCTTGATTCGCACCTCAAATATGCATCATATTTTGGGATTGGCGCCATTTTATTCATGTGCACATACTTTCTTGTTTAATAACACGCATAAATTAACACCATCGTGCGAGATTTGAAGACCTTCATTAATCGATAATTGATAATATCTCTGCATGGGAGACTTTATGATCGGAGAAAAAAAACAGAAAATTAATGGACGGATAGTTTTCACGCGAATCTGTGACTTTCTTCGTTCCGACATATGACTTTTGTCTAGTTGAGTACTGATTTTTTAAAGTAGCTTGCATGTATCAGTGATCGGTGCTTTCTATTCTAATTATTGTACCGATCCGCTAATGATAGGAAGAAGACACTTTTCTTGTACGACTGGGAGTAGGTCAAATAGAACTCGATATCATTCGACTGAGAAATGCAATCTACGATTTTCTGTGTTCCCGATTTCCTGAGTTCCCGCGTAAGATTTAAATGAATATCAAGCTAAGAAATAACTGGTGTTGATGCAAATTTCAATCGAAATATTCATGTGTGGAGAACAAGAAAATAGGACCGTACAAGTTGATGATAGAGTTGGAAGCATGCGCAGTATAGCTTTCATGGAAGAAATTAATTTATTATTAAAATTTTGAATTAATTTTCATTTAGCGATTTTATATTATTTGTTTTAGTGTTGAATTCGTATTAGATTCAATTTGTGCTTGCATGAATTCACCTTTAGTATCTATTCTTTTTGGTGCATCACCACTTTTAAATGGAACACGTTGTATATTCCAATTCTTTAGTTTTTACAGAAGATTTTGGGTATTATCGTACTACGACGAAGAAATCCAAACAAGAAAATTTGGTAGCTTTGTTTGCAATTAAAATTAATAGACTTCGAAAAATAAAGTGGCTGGAATAACAAAAAAAATTTCAATGGCATCAGAAGGAAGTATCTTGTTACTGTTTGTGAACCTACATAAGTCGAAGGAAATCGAATATTTTTTCATAAATTGGAAAAATCCCGTTTTCATATAAATGTTCGGTTTGACATCTTGTATTTCGGAAAGTACGTGTCTTTGGCAAAAAAAACTATTTTCTCATTTTCCACCAAGGAATATACCCTTGGATCTTCAATATCAATGAAACACCCTGTATAGTGTGTTCAGAAAGTCCTTTTTGCTCTTTTCCGAATGACATATAGAATATAAGCTTCCATTTTCCAGCTTTTCGTGGTATTTTCTCTTCAAGTACCTAAGAAAAATAGAGTAGAAGTTATTAAAAATTATTTTAATATATTTGTAGTAAGGACAGATTTTGTGATCTGCCCTTGAAATTAAACCTTCAGATACCTAGAAGAGAAATTCTCTATTTGTCAGTGACACCTTGTTTTTGAAAAATTTGGAAATACAAATATATTCAATAAGAAAAAACCTCTACTTATCTTGGTGGACGTTTCGGGAACGAATCTGCTCCCGTTCTCAACACAATTAAAATATTTTTCTCTTTGCAAAATTTTTTCAATATGCTATCGGTTTTGACAATGAAAAGTGACAATTTGGTAGATGGATGAATTCTGGTTACAAGGTGTTTTCATTAATTAAAATATATTGAAATAATTTTCAATAACTTCTACTCTATTTTTTTAGAAAAGAGGAGAGAATATCCCACGAAAAGCTGGAAGATGAATGTACCACCTCCTCGAAAAACTTACAGACAGTAGAATATAAGCTGTTTGGAAATGAAAAAAAAAATAGTGATGCATTGCGGCAATTCAAAATCAATCAAGCCAGGATCTTTGGAAGATATCATGTAAATAATTTTTCGGTCAATCAATAGTTTTCGAAGAGTGTGTTGGAAGTTAATGATCTTTTTGAAACGTCTAGAATAGTATTGCAATGCCAATAAAAACAATTTCTCATTAATGTTTTTACTTCCCTGATATCATCAATATAACAATGAAACCCGGCATAGTCGAATGATAAACATGCATGTATGTTCTTTTTCAAATCAACATGTTCGAGTTCATATCATACCCTTGGGATTATGGATTTCGTTTCCAGGGCTATAGATACAATTCTCGATAAAATTCCGAATAGTACACGAACATTCTATACTTGCCTACTTATACTTTTAGTATTTTTACGCCCCAATAATACTTTCACGCTTTTAGTCAGTCTAACAAAAAGTACACAAGTCAGGCGAAAGTTCAGATGCGCGCTGCGAAGATATCTATACAGGGATATTCAACTTGGAGTCGACAGCGCGACCTGTTTGTTTTTGAGTCAATTCGTGAGATCTTCGTTGTTTGTGCAATTTCAATTTTTCAAAAGAAAATCATGCACGCCATTGGGTTCACCACATATCAAAACGGGTCTGTATCAAATTTCATCGAAAACTTTGGGATAACAATGGTTTTGTAGCCGAATCAAAAATGCACTGAACCGTTTTATTTTTTTTTCCACGTCGTTTATTTTGTCTTCTACGGAGAAAAATTTTTTGAAACACATCTTGTGTCATTGAATATTTTTTTTGAGAACTACGACTTGGTTGTCTAACTAAATTTCTTTAAATACTGTCTGTAAGTTCTTCGAGGAGGTGGTATATTCATTTTTCAGCTTTTAATGGGATTTTCTCTCCTCGTTTCTAAAAAATAGAGTAGAAGTTATTAAAAATTATTGCAATATATTTGTAGTAAGGACAGATTTAGGATCTGTCCCAAAATGTCACTGCACTGGAAATTAAACCTTTAGATACCTAAAAGAGAAATTCTCTATTGGTCAGTGACACCTTGTTTTTGAAAAAATTTGGAAATACAAATATATTTAATAAGAATAAAACCTCTACTTATCTTGGTGGACGTTTCGGGAACGAATCTGCTCCCGTTCTCAACACAATTGAAATATTTTTCTCTTCGTAAAATTTTCTCAATGTTTTCGACCAATAGAGAATTTCTCTTTTAGGTATCTAAAGGTTTAATTTCAAGCGCAGTGACATTTTGGGACAGATCCTAAATCTGTCCTTGCTACAAATATATTGCAATAATTTTTAATAACTTCTACTCTATTTTTTAGAAACGAGGAGAGAAAATCCCATCAAAAGCTGAAAAATAAATCGCGACGTACAAGTTTCTACATGTTTCCTTCAAAGTTAAATTTCTTATTTTCATCAACACATTACAAACTGTTATAACTTTTTAATATATCGATAGAATGTCACTTTCAACAAACAACTTTTTCAATGTTTTTTTTTTGTCCAAAAATTGCTAATATGGACTCCTAAAACTTATTCACTCTTGAAAAAAAAAATAGACCTAGTAGTCGATATATCGAATTAACAATGAAGATTTCATGTAGTGACTCAAAAACGAATGGCTCACACTGTATATGTATATACATTGGGATCTGTGGACCATTAAAATGGAGTAACTGTAGTGATTTCCAAAGGTCGATCGATGTATGAGTCAAAATCGTGATTTAGGTTTTTTATTTCTGGGGTTATACAAAGAAAATCGGAAATTTCGAATGTCATACTATATCTTTTTGATTTCGAAGTTTTTCTCGGACCTGGATTTATCATTGTATCTTCCGAAATATCACCAATCATGTTTCATATTGGCGTTTTATTTTTATTGGAGTCACAGAGTGTTTCTCAATACAAAATGAACATACAGGGAGTTGCTATAGCAAACTACCAAAAGTTTTCGAAAAACAAACAACAAAAGAGGATTTTTGAAACTATCGATTTTTCCCGAACTCCAGAACTAAAAAAGCATTGGAAGATCCCTTTTTTTGATCCCATATTATTGGTCATCGAAATACTCCCGTACAACGAACTCTGCAATCCTGACAGGTTCTGTTGCAGAGAATTCGAATATCCCTGTAGATAGAAGAGCATCTCGATGGCACTCAATTTGCATAGTTTTTTGTGCTAGTTATCACTAAATAAGCGGGTCCGTGGACGGAGATGAGGTCAAAGAGAAGACTCGAGCCCAACAGAACGATTCTTCACGTATACCTACATGGTGTTACTCAAAGATATGCCAATATATTTCTGTGAATGATTCTTATGCCATAGTTTTGATAAACAAACTGATTCAAATATCGAAAGACTTGACTCTCAAACAACGTCCTAACAATGTTTAACACGAATGTTATCTAATACTGGTGCTTATATGTATGGTGGTGGTGATGAGATTGAAAGAAAAATGAATGAATACTACTAAAATAGTAACATTTATGTTGAGATTCTGGATATTTTGAGATGACAACCTGGATGTATGCGAATGATTTTAATAGGCATTATAATCATTGATAAATCTAGGTGTGAAGAAGAAAATATATTCAACAATTTCAGTGGAATGTCACTTAAACTGGAAAATGAGTATATCTTGAGTCATTTCCAAGAGTCTCGAAATACAGCAAAGTCACCACATGATTGATTGTTATCGGGGTGTATGGAGGACCCAGTTCGTATCCTTGTGGTACCCCAGGAAGAATAAATAGTTATTTCGTTTTTTCCAGGATACCCCTACCGGGTATAGTACCATGGGACTGTACAAGCAGTACTTCAGGTTGTCCCAGTATGCCAAAAACCACGTGCTGGGTATCGATCCAAAGAAGCTCGGCAAAAATGGCTTGCCAGTACCGATGCTCGTATCACAACATTTCAGTCACTGTAAGTAAAAATTCACTACACTGAAATCGGATTCTTCCAAAATTTTCACAAGGTAAAATCATCCACATCGATATGGAGTCATCCGTGTACAGGGTGTCTCCCAAATTGGGAGATTGTTCACTTATTCTGACACAATCACAAACCAGACTTCAATCTGTTAATCTTCAAGAGCACTCAAAAAAAAAATAATTAGCTGATATACTAGACCACAAACAAGGACATTGAATGGCCGACTTCAGTACCGATAGAATATAACAACACCTAGTACATAACTTAGTGAAAGTATGTTGGAATTTCCAGAATCGAGTGAGGCTGAGGAATTGTATTTAATAGATCCATGATTGAATATATCCTGAAAAAAAAATCAATTCCTTCTTATCTTCATTGCTTCGAGGTGTTTTCTTGAATTTTGCGTTAGATAATACCCCTTGCTATATGTTAGCAAATTTTTTTTCCGTTCTTATTGCCCCTTCTAGGTACGCCCCTGCCTGACATATATAAGTCGATCTTGTTCTTGTCCGTTGACAATTTCTCAATCCGCAACTTGGTCCGGATTGGAAAGTCGTCGAAACGTTTTCCAGTCTATTGCGATAAGTATATTGAATATGGTAAATTCCAAGCCTAATTTTTTTCTTGTACGAATCCATTTAAATCACTGCGACCGGCTTTATTACTTATCTACTTATGTAAGCTTTCGTGGTAAAGTCACTATGCTCGTTCTGCTGTGGTGATGAAGGCGTCAGATTTGTCATCATACAGGGTGGCCTATCTCCACTCGGACTGCTAGGTTTAATTGCAAAAAATAAGTCATTTTTTTAAATGTATCACCCTGTATTTATTTTTTGGAATCTCATCTCTCATGTGGGCTTCATAAATCATTTCCGTTTTCCAGGATCAGATGCCACGTTGCCAAGTTATCCACATTTCAATCAAATTTTATGGAAAAACATGGACTATAGGGAAAATATTTATGAGAATTGTATTTTCAGAGATTGATGGAAAATACTGGGTACCCAGAGTATGTGTCGAAATATACACATTGTTTGGGTTCACTGAAAATGTTCACTGAGTATTTTGAAACAATCGTCGATTAACGCTTTTTTCCAATTTCTGAAACTCTGTCATTTTTTTGGATATGGTCCATATGGTACCCTCGAAAATGCCATTGGATCGTTTCTCGAATTGAAAAATAAACTACAGGGTGTTCCATAGAAAAAAAATGAGCTTCAGCAATTTTATATAGATTTTTTCTTAAAATTCAAATTGTTTCTCATCTGCGGACAATACATGGAAAAGGGTGTATCAAAAAAATGTAGCCTGAATTCTCCTGCACAAATCTCTCTAAGGTTCAAGGTTCACAGTGAAATTTCGACTTTTTGTAGAACCGCAAATGTACTCGCTTGGAAGGAATCCGCATAATTATACTGTTTGCGAACTCTAACCTGCAATTTGTTCATACGAGAATGATGAGATTCTCTTTTCACATGCGTAGATATATTTTCTCTCATACTGGGTGAGGCAAATTCACTTTCTTCCTGTCAGTCAGTCATTTTAAAATTGCTGTTCGAAAACCTTTTCAATGTAGTTGTGAATCACCCTGAAAAATAATCGATTTAGTAATTATTTGTTTCCGAGTATCTTAGAAGGTTATGAGTTCTATAATATTTGCGTATATGCATAAAGTAATAACTTCCAATCGTATAAAAAGTTGTTTTTTGGTATATAATCAATATAATATATACTTATGTGATTAATATGAATATTTTGATGAAGCACTCAGCTCTCTAACTATAACTATTTACCTATGTTGCACTCTACATTTTTTCTACGAGCAAATTCATTGTAGTTATGTGTTCAAAACGGAAAAATAATTTTCCAAATTGTATTAGGATTTGATCATCTGACTAAAAATCTTGAATCACCGATTTGGAACTGTTTGCTATATCAAAAAAAAAAAATCCTATTGTAATCAAAGTACACTAGAAGAAACACGTAATTGCCTTAATCTCCGTAAATCAAACTTCTCCTACTCCAATGTGCATCAATTCGATTTGGGACACGGTGTATATGAGTATAGATGGTGGACGGATGACACACGTTTTTTCTCTTCCATTTTTGCTGTCCTTGTCGAGGGATTCTGTTGAAAAAAGTAGTTCGATGGGTATACCTATACCATGCACATGTCTAGTATAGTGAGAAAAAGAAAACAAAGATGTTTTCAGTATGTGTCGGATCAGCAGGTATTTAATAATGTGGGTATACTTCCTATTATTTACCATTTTTCATCAATTCGATATGATTGTGTATCACAATAGTGGGATCGATACCCATAAGACTTAGAGTTCGATGTGGTGTGTGAAAGTTATGGTGTCGGTATATAAAGGGTGAGCCAAATAATTGGGACGATATTGGTTTTTTCACTTGAAGAAATAAAACATTCAAATTGCATAATTGCACCTAATGACAAGTTTTTCACCCCGACTTTTTTTAATATCACCTTGTATTTCATACTCACTCTGAAATTCTCAATTCAACGATGTGTCACAAACTGGTTGTTTTCGTTTCCTAATTGACTGTTGGGTTGTATTGAAATACATCAAGTACTAAAAATTCAGTGAATTCAAAATGGGCTGAAATGTTATTGGTCACCCGGTATGTAGTTTACACCCTTTTTTCCAACAGAACCACTAAACATAAACGGAGATTGAGCTCTGAATTTATAATTTTTATTAAAAAAAAACAGTTTGCTATTCTCCTTTATATCGAAAACAACGGATCTAAAGAAAAAATCATCAGTACTATTTTTCGACAAGTCTACCCTTCTTACAAAAACCATGAAGCACCCTGTATGATTTTTACTCATAACTAGGTTAGCGTCTTTCATTTCTAATAAGTAAAAAATACTATGAATACTGGGTGATACTGAACACACAGTCAAATTAGAAATGCTTTCCTTCTCTGTGAAATATTCTGATCATGCTGAAAAGGATGCAATCTCTAGTATATGGTTTCCGGTATTTAAACTAATTCCATATAATTTTTTTCAGGTCGATTGGCAGTCATCTTGATAGGCATTTTTACTTTAGCTGTAGGTATAATATTATCTTCGATTCCTTGGTTAGATTATATAATTTTGAAGGTGAGTGAAATTAAGTTTAATCAATAAAATATGAAATGAGCAATAATTATGTAAAATGAATATTTGTCCACGATTAATGTATGAAGTATCTATAATGCGTTATGGTATCTATTAATCGCTAGTGAATAATGAGATTATTATCCACCAGTCTGACACTTCCAGATAAACAAGAATCAGCAAAAAATTATAAAATCTACTTTTTTGAGGTTTGCTAATTGTTTTTTGATATACTTTTACATAAATGTTCATGAAAAAGATATACCTCAAATTGTACTATCGAAACCAATGAAAATAATATTTGAGACACGATTACTCATATTTCATATCTCCTATCAAATCATAATTTCATGTTCGAGAGAGATGATTGTTTATTTTCTTCGCAGAATTTGAGGTTGAGGGATGGTTCACTTAGTTTCCACTATTGGCAAAAACCCGGTGTGATAAGATTAACGAAAGTTTACATTTTCAACGTGACCAATCCGGACACGTTTTTGGCGACCGGAGAGAAACCAAAGTTACAGGAAATCGGCCCTTTCGTTTATAGGTGAGTAGTGTTGCAATCTTCGTTTTTCCGACCAGCACTAAACTTTTTCTACGGATCAAACATATGATAGAGAAATTATTTCGCAAGCATGCAATAAGTTGATATTCACGTTCTGTTGTTATGTGATAACGAGAGCCATTGATAATAGAGAACAGTGGACCTAGAAGAGAACCCTGAGTGACACCATCGTTCGAATTCAGATCACAGATGAATGATTTCGCCTTTCTCAATAAATTTCTGTGGTGTTTTGGACAGAGAAGAAAAAAACTGGCGCCACTGAAATTCGTCAATTTGTGCATTCAATTTCCATCCATCAAGGTTTGCATTGATTGAGGGACGAGAGCAGTGGCCTCGAAACGGAACCCTGAGGCACGCCTCTTCAGTCGTAGCGGTATCGAGAGCATTTCGTTCGATATCTATAATAGAAAGGTCGAAGTACTCTCGAGTACTGTTTGTGGGATTCTGCGGTCGTAGGCATGATGGAAAAAAGACGGTGTGTCCGTTTTGCTCGGACTGATTCGTGATATTATAACAGCATTGTGGACTAGACGATCGTCCCAGACGGTAATTAACGTTATTGATGGACGATTATCGAGCGTGAGGATTGCATTTGTTGTCGAGATGTATCTGAGTAACTTTGGGAGATCTTTGTAGAATCGTTAGAATTTGCAACAGGATTTTTTTTATTCAGCTCATCCCTATAACATGAATTAAGTTGAATTTTTTATGGAATGTGAGATTACGGAAGAGAATTTAATTCATAATAAATCTTAAAATTCTAGCCTGTAGAGATTTTCTGGAGTTACTGCAAATAAAATTGAATTTCAACCTAGAACATTGAATTCAGTCCCATTTGGGAATTTACGTCAGATGAATTCCCTTGAAATTTCATTTCAACTGAGAAGTATCACCTTCTGGCGGTCTCAAATAAATATTCAAATATCTAAGATTATTTCTATTACCAAAGTAAATATATTCCGGGCAATTATTTATGAGGGGGTTGTCCTAATTAGCAATTCGTCCAATTTACTGAATACGAGTCAAAGCATAGTTCCCAATAAATTTGATGAAATTCAGAATTCGCTCGTGACTTACGCAAATTCAAACTTCGAATGCGAACATATTAATATGTTTACTAAGCAGAAATATATTGTTTTCGACAACAGACGAAGAAATAATACAACTCAAGTCTCTGATGTATCTCCTCATCGATCATTTGCATAATTATGTTGCCCACAAGCGATAAATAAATATTATGTGCTGATTGTTATTTTCGACAAATGAGCGAAGAAACCATTACAAGAATAGATCCGAGCACACCTTTTTCATATCGGTTAGTTGCTAAAAACAGCTCATTTTTTTTTTTCGATTATATCCTATATAATTATTGGTAACGGACAAGCCTTTTCAATAGTGTAGTGACCTTCTTTTTGAATCTAAAATAGTGATATGTTGAATTACATTATATATCATACAGATAGTGCTGCTGAGAGAGCAAGTTATGCCAATGACTCGTAGTATCCATTGTATATGTATGTCGATCAGGGATATCTAGATTTTTGGGATTTTTTGGTATAAACAGGGCTTTTCACGATAAGCGTCATTTAGACGTTTCTGACGAAGCAGCAGACAAATCTTTTTGAAAATCGGTCATCGTTTTTTCTTGAAAGTAGTTGTAACTTCGATATTTCAAATTGAACATGAAAAATATTTTTTTCAAACATTACCTCCAAGAATTTCACTTGAATTCAATTTTGAATTTTCAATTACTTCATACAAGGTGGTGAAAAAATACAAATATTTGTAAAATTTGTAAAAACGAACAAATCACAGATTTATTAAAGCGGATCTTCATGTACATCATTACATTTCTTCCTCATCACTTTCACAATAATTCTACTCGATATTTACGTATCTGTGACCATTTTCGGGATGAAAATTGTATTTTATTTCTGATATATCTGGAAATCATGAGTTTTTCGTCAGTATAAGAAGAGATCAATGATATATCACCGCGATTTTTTTTCCAAATCTCCGAAACGCTTCGGTTAGAGACAACAACTATTTTTTTTTTCAATCCATTGACGCAAAATCGAAAAATATGCATTATGCAATAGTTTATTCAAAATGACGCTAAAAAATTCTCCAGACAATCGTTCTAATAATGACATGCTTCATCAACGTTCCATTACAATATCATTAATTCTCGTATCTACGAGGTACTTACTTATATCTCACGACAGGAAATGAACGATAAAATAAATCGAAAAACTCTCTGTGTCGGAATTCTTCGAATTTCGTACTTTCAGGTCCGTGGGGGTCGAATCCGGCAACCTTGGTGGCCACTCAATTCGGGACTTTTCCTCGTAACAATCACATATTCTCCGATTTGTGTTTTAATTTGTGTTAATGACATTAATTGATGGCTCGAAAATTTGTATACAGGACGACCTCAAAATAGCAAGCTGAAAATCATATATTCTGTAGGGGTCAAATCAGGTAATCTTGGGGGTCACTCATCTCGGACCTTCAATAATTATCAGTTCAATAATAGTAGTTGCAGTTGTGGCAGTACGCCCGTTTTTGTAGGTCTGTTGGGGTCAGATCGGGTCATTTTGCTGGCTACTTCCATTTCGAAGGTAGTCACAAATTTGCAGGTGTGGTATACAGGATGTCATGAAATTGAATTCTGTTCATATTTTCACAGTGATTCAATCGATTGACTTTTGAATGCAAGCCCTGTATTTGTGAATGGAATGAATCAAATTTGTTGACTTTGATCATTATAGAGGAATTATCTACTCATCAATTATTTTGAGGAACGTTTAGAAACGACGTATTCATAGGAATGCATTAAATATTGTTGATAGTATGGATTTCAAAGAAATATTTATTTAACACCGTATAGTATACTGATTTATGCGATAAACAAGACAAGTAAACGGTCTCCTTTGATACTCATAAATGCCTATTTTGAAACGTGTTAATTACTTTTCACCTGTAAGTTTTTCCTCTTATGGAGCGAATGCGATATAAATATAAGAATGAGATTCGAATGTCGTCGAATTTATAGATATCAAGTTTTTCATTGTTCATCACCAAAGTGGAACTTGAAAACTACGACTGAATTAACAAACTCCATCAAACTAGAACAGTAAAATTTGAAAACTTCGAAAACTTTGAGACACAATACAGTATCGTATCTCACAACAAAGCCTACTTCTAATGTGCATAAAAACCTACTGTCACATTTCCTTGTTTTTTTTTCTTTCATTAGACGCAACTATAGGTATCGATGTGGTTATTATAACATAATGAGTTGTAAGAGAATAACAGCAACAAGAGCATGATTGAAAAGAAATAATTTGCTTTAGATGGACGTCATAGATGTTTATAGCATTGTAAATGTAACACGAAGTACTTAATGAATATTTAATGGTAGCAGGACGAGAAGTTCACTATCGAGTATTATATTGAAATATGCAAAATAATTTGCAAACTCCATTTCATAGTGTGTTTACTCGAATTATTGCCAGAATACATTTATTTTCTCAAAAATCATCTTCCTTGTTGAAGTCTCGGAAGAAATGAAAAACCTTTCCATCCATTCGAGTTGCGGAAAATCTACTCATAAAGATTTGAAATATATACAGTAGGACAAAAGTTCTATGTGTATATCGATTTCAGAGGGGAAGAAACTAAACTTGATCATTGAATTGAATTGAACCCAAAATGCAGCAGTTCGGAATGATAGAGCCCGATCGGAGGCCCTTTCGATAGTTTGATAGACAATTCGTTTGTCAATTTCTTGAAAATAAATGTGTGCGCCTATGAATTGTTACAAGTTCGGCAACCATCGGATTTTTCACCTATCCATCTTTGGTGACCAACTTCACTCAACTGAGTTAACGTCAACTGTGTTGTTTGTTGATAATGTTTCCTGAGTTTTTTTCTGAATTCGAGTTGGATAATGTAGCGGATTGTAAGAGGGAGGAGATGATGGTCACATTACCAGACGCATCCCGAAAAAGGAACTAAAGTAGTGGATTGAATCATTTTCCTAAAGGTTGGGATGCAAAATCAATGTCATCAATCACTGCAAGCGTGCGCTTTTCAAATATTTCAACACTTGTGCGTTTTACTTTCATTAACCAGTTTTGCTATTTCGCTATCGTTAAGGATAGAAGTGACGATTTTGGTATTTGTGTCGATCGTAAAAAAATATCCAATTGGCAGAGAGCGTCTGATGCGAAACAAAAAAAAATAATCGACGAAGCGAATAGCGCGAACAACGAAATATCCATAACAGTACTCGTATAATTACAAGTGGAGCATGAATAAAACCGTGTTCATACGCTGACCGATGTTTTATGTTTGTACACCTCGAATTACTATTGAATAATCACTTTTGAGGCTTGTCCCGAGCGCGCTGAGTTGATAATATGCAGGGTGTTCGAGAACATGTGGGCAAGATTTGAGATTCTGTATTTTTTTTTCAAAGGAAGCGAGAAAAAGGGTATAGTAGTCGTCACGATAATCTGGTAATTGAAAAAAAACGAAGAAAAACCGATGACAAAGTGTGATGCGTGTGCCGGTATTGTTCTGAAAGCCATGAATTTAGTGGAAAATAACTCACACGTAACCGAAAGAATAGTTTGGTGAATATTTGAGAGTTGATTCGTTCGAAAGACCATGAGAGTAATTTTTCTATTCAAGGAAAATGAAGAATCTGTATTTTTTGAAGGATCAACTTGAAAAATCCAAATTTTGCATTTTCATATTGGATAGTTCGAGAAACCTATAGTATCTGACAAAATGAATATTCAATTTTGAAGGAAACTGGTGTCTTGGCAATTTGTGTAGAGCAGACAGATCGATGGAAGAGTAACTTTGATTTTTTTCCGGTTTCCATAATTTGCATCATCGAATGCACTAGAATTGAAGAGGTCTTTTTCAGTGGTTAATTTTTTATTTTCTAGCATATGACATTTCATCAGAATGTCCTCACGATATCGCAACATTAGTTATTGATTTGCTCCAGAGATAATTCAGTCTTAGTACTTGTTTTCAAAAAAAATATTTATATATATTTTCAATATGGAATATCTTGAGGTTCAAGCTGATTGAAGATATTATGGTGGGTGTAAAATATTTTGGTGGGTGTGAGATAATTGCATTACTCTGTTGAAATCCGTCAGCTGGTGATTTAAATATCATTAATCTGTTTTAGTCCTATATATTCACTCTCAAATATGATTATACCTATCTGTTGTTGTTTGCAGCATGTGATTTCTTCGGTTCGTGACGATATGGCGTTTATCGAAGCGTGGCCGGTAGTCCGCCATTTATTTCCACATGTTTCTCGCAATATATGCCACTTTTTTCTCCGTGAAAGTGCCAGGTCGCTTCAGAATTTCAGGATTAGATAGATTATTTTTCCCAAATTATTTTTCTATATCCATACATGAGCTATGAACATGAAATAAAAGCTTCCAGTGAGACCGGTGCAAAATATTTTCGTCTTTGAAACAGTGGTTCATTTTCAATAATTTTCGAATTATATACAATTTTAGGATTTTTCAAAGTTTCACAAAAATTCAGTTTCACACGTCGGCTGAGTGAAAATTAGTGGATTATCGATTGAAAAATGAGTTTTTCTCAGTATAGGAATAAACATTTTATTGGTTGAGTCTAGGCCTAAAAATTCATTAAATATGTATCTATCACTTGAAGAATCGAAACTCAATAAAAACAAATCAGATGCAATTGTAAGTTTTTTTTTTTTTGAATGTGAAAAAAACAGTCGACAATTTTAAAATCTGTAACATGTTTACGAAGCATTCTGCGAATTTTTGGCATCTTAAATCTTTCCTTTTATCTATGTACCTGTCAGACATCCTATATAAATCGTTTAGTTCCGCCACTAACTCTACTACTTCATGAATATGCATCGTCAATGAATATTCATCTGGCAAACATATGAAAACATAATAAAAATAGATACACGTTAAGTAAATATCGTATCCATATAATATGAAATTGGACAATAAAATTAGCAAAAAGTAGTCAATTGTTGTTGTGAATCATTCGAGGAAACAACATTCCTTCGGAGGATGTTTTATTTCATCTAACAATTCATTCACTGAAACCTTCAACAATACATTATTTTGATAAATATCTATGGGTACTTATCCGAGCGTGACTTGGTTTGTGATCATACAGGTAAAACAAGGATTTTCTAGGTATGTCTCTATTCCTACATCTCGAAGATGAAAATTTTGCGAATTGATATTCATCAAGGTCTCAGATGACTAACTATCCTAAGACTAAACCTATTATACTCATCTTACTCATTTCCATTTCTGTCGAGAGAAGATACTGGGTGCCCAATGAAAACGACACAAGACCGATTTGACATAGTTATTGTTCTCAGAAAAAACAAACGCTCGAACCCGTCGTTTTTTATTTCGAGGGGGAAATATTTTGCGCACGTTTTCAACTTTTTCACTTTGAACCCCTCAGAGGGGTGAGCTCCAACCCTTGAATCTCGAATGGGTCAAGTGATACATCATTTTGAAGGTACTCAAAATCTATTACCAACGCTTCCTTGTTTTTGGAATCCAATGCAGTAGTTCTCGAGAAAACACGTTTATGAAAATGATCGGCTGACGTTTTTTCCCTTTCATCACCATTTCTCATTTTGTAGTTAGAGCGATGCGTTCATCTAAGAAGTGCCTTATGTGTTTCCTCTTAAATCCTGCCATATCCAACATTACCTAAATAATCATTCATTTTAATGTCAGTTCCTTGATCACTCAGCAAAATGCTTACCTTTTTTCGTTTTCATTGGGCCGCCCTGTATATCCCTGAAAGGTCATTTCAATGAACTGAGGGTTCCTCAACTTTTTTTCACCGGTAGAACCTGTGCTGTGAACCAATGTGCAGAATACCGAAAAAGAATCTGTGCATCATCTGTCGAACATCGCTATACCAGGCATCATTCCTCAATAGAGCGGCAAAGTTATGGAATTCTTTGCCCAGTGAAGTCTTTCCTGATGCTTACAACCTCCAAACTTTCAAGAAAAATTCCAACACCTTCCTACTCTCCCAAAATCCCACCGCTGGCTAACACGATGTTCCTCGAACGTTATAGGTTTCCCTTTCGTGTTGTCCACAGATAAAAAAAAAATCTATCTATAAAATTGAGAATGTTCGGAAGATCCACGTGCGTTGAATGTCGAGAAAAAATAGTTGGCAAGTACCAATAGATAGATGTTTCTGTGTCACAGACCATATTTTCCGTTCAGAACACTTTCTTCGTTAACCTACATCGAGATGAGTTCGTTCGAGAAACGGGTATAGCAAGTCAGATCGTCTGCCGAATAGAATGGAACTTGACACATCGATTAGAAACTCATTTACACAATATACCGAGCGAATCTATATAATGAGACGAGCATTTTCTTGTCTCTTCCATTTGAATTTTTTTGTATGCGGTGGATGAGATCCCCATGCATATGATTTGCGGCAGTCTCAAGTTTGGAAATCGATCATTGACCTCTTTATATGATGAAAGTCTCTGGAGAATTTTACAGGGTGTTCTGTAATTAGCCTGCCAACGGCTTATACGTTCAAAAATGGTTGAAACGGAGTTCTTGACGCGAAAGTGTTGAATAAGACATTGTGCTAGGTAGGAAGAGAATGAACGATGATCTACGATACAAAGGGGATAAATTTGGGGTACGTTTGTAGCAAAATCCAATTTTTGCTTTCAAATGTGGGAAAAAATGTAGAAATGAGTTTTAGGTGGCATGTGAATGAATTTGTGTATACTCAAAAACTCTTCCCAAGTTGAATTTGAGGGATGAGAATATGAAAAAAAAAAATTGCCGGAAAAAGTTGAGAGTCGATATTTGTGTGGAGTGTTTTATGGCTCGACTGGGTTTTTTTTCATCAAGGATCTGGTTACGGTTGCTAGAATCTCTGCAACAATCAGTGATTTTTTTTTTAATGTCAGAATTTCTGAATTCATTTGCTGTATGTCCATTGAAAGTGGGAATTGTGAGTTCAGGATCGTACACGAAATTATTTCTTAGGGGTCGGAGAAGATGAAAGTTTATAATTCCAAAATTGAGTATCTAGCCTGAAGTTGGCAGCGAAGAGGCTATGGAATCTGAAATATTCAGAACATAGAATATAAAAAAAAAACACAATTGTGCTGTTGTGTGAATTTCAAAATAAGCTGGTTCTGAATGAGAATCAAGAAATAAGTTGCTTTACATTGCCTTAACTCTGTATTGATTGAATATTTGTTGCAGGGAAGACATGGAAAAAGTTAACATCAAGTTCCACGAAAACGGCACAGTGTCGTTTCAACACAAGAAAATTCTGCAATTCGTTCCTGAGCTCTCTGTTGATAAAGATGAAAAGATTGTCGTGCCTAATATCCCGCTATTGGCAAGTAGAAAACCAACAAAATATTAAATCACTCATTAATAATCACACTAGCTTTAATTCGTTCCATCGGTAATAGTCTCCTAACATTGTTTTATCTATTTGCCGGAACGAGTGCCCGAGAAGGTCGATCGCACGGTATGTATTTCCACATTCGAAATCACCTTTCTTTGCTCTACTAGTCAAGACAAATTCGATTATTTTCACTTCATAATCTGGTCACTCATTATGTATTTATTCATCGTGAATGGCAAATGCAATCACAGTTGGTGGTTTATTTTGCAGACCTTATCGTCCCAATCCAACAACATGGGTTATTTCGTCCAGAAAACGATATCGGTCCTGCTGAGTGTGGGATCTTTCAAGCCTTTCGTTACTCTCACCGCGAACGAGCTGGTTTTCGGGTATGACGACAAACTGGTTGCTCTCGCCCATCAGTTCTACCCCAAGAGGAAGAGACCTGCCGAGAAAATGGGTTTGCTCATCAACGTGAGTGATTTTCATATCGATTCAATCGCAGGAATTCTTGTATAGTTCGATGAAACCGTCGTTGGCATTGTCTTCTATCAAATGCAGGAATACCAAAGTAACTGATCAGAGATAACACCAAATCAACACCAACAAGCTGAATCAATGTAATTGAAAATCTTTCGTTTGGTTGGTCCACGAACATATATAGAAATACCAAAGCAACTAATAAGAGATAATGCAAATCAACAAACCTGATACAAACAATCTACAGTTTGACAGTGACAGGAAATCAGAAAGCATCTTATTTTGGAAATTCCAAATCAATTTTACGTCTGATTTATTTCCTATCATGTACCAAAATACCGAAGGATCTGATTACGGGTAATACCAAAAAAATCTTTCAACTACGAATCATTCGTTTACATCTTTATCCACATCTTCTCCATTCAGCATTTATGTACAGAAAAAATATAACGAGAATGGGATGCTGGTTTTCAACTCAACCGAAGCATTCAATGAGAACAGGCGATATCAATAAATTTCAACGAACCTTTCTTTCGATTTGTCTACTAGCAGATACAGAAAAATTAGGGGAAAACCCAAATTAGTTTATTTCACCAAATCTTCAATTTTCATAGTTTCCGATTATGTACAAAAACATCTAAGTTATACTCTATAAAGTTTGTTGCTGCTGATAACTCAGAGGTAACGCATATTTCGAATGATAAAATAGAAATGTTCTGAGGTCGGCGTCTAATTTTCTTGTCGCTGATAAAATTGAAATTTTTTTCCTCGCCCAGGAAATGACATGTCCACTTATATACTGTACCATTAGACTGATAACTATTTCAGATAATTATCGGAAACAAATTGATATCTCATAATGATGTTATTACGAATTGTGAACTTTTCCAGGATGCCATCAGCAAAACGAACGTTTACATCATTATGCATAGATATATGTGTGCCTAGAGATGAATATTATTATTTTAATTGTTGTTGATCAATGTCAACATTTAGTTTGTCGAGAATAGCAATTATTGATTGGTATTTATCATGTTGTTTATTGATCTTTCCATTCGATAAGTCAATAAAACTCAACTTTCGTTATCCGCAAATTGTTTTGAAATCCCCTATCCCGCTTCGAGTACAAGAATGTGGACACGATATTCCTATACTGGAGTGCGCTGATTATCGATATCGAAAGTATAACAATACAGCCATTTATTTACTTTTTCTCAGCTTACACTCTCTGAAACTTGATGTCTTAGTTCACTTGTATATTTTTTTCATCTTTTGACCACACGACAGGACCTGAACCTGGTGGAGTTTTTGTAGCGTTCTTTTCTACTAGATTTTCAGATGCCCATTTGAAAATTCTTGCCAGGTATTCATTTATACTATTAACCTGTCTCCTTCTAGCACCTTTGACTTCATTGGATGAGATCTGCGGCATGTATTTAAATAATTATTGACCGCGTTTTTCTCACATCATCGCGAATTTCAGAACAATATCTTGGTAGATTTTTCAGTAATCGCGAGTAATATCAATATCGTTCTTGCAGAGGAACGGTACCCTTCCCGAAGTGCACAACATCAATACTGGATTGACCGGCATGCACGAATTCGGTCTCATCACCAGATTGGCCGGTAAAGACACCTTGCCCTTTTGGAAAGACCCGCCGTGTAACGTTCTAGCTGCCAGCGAGGGCTCATTCTTCCCGCCCAGATATTTCACTAACGCCGACATCGTCCACATCTACGATAAGGATTTGTGCCGGATCCTGCCTTTGCAGTACAGAGGACCAGTCTCCAAAAACGGTGAGTTCGTGTAGGGAATATTTCGACGCCAAAATCGAACACCACGAATATACAGGGTGAGTCAAAAATGTGTACTGAGCTTTCTGGGGGTGATAGACTATTGAAAAATAAGTGTAGTTTGATGATTAAACTCATGGCCCAAGATGCATATTAAGGGAGATATATCCTTCCAAAGTTGATAAAATTGAAATAATTTCTCCGCATAACTTCTGAACGATGAAAGCCACCCGATTGAAATTTTGTGCATGAATGTATGTTGTCAAAATACATTTTTTCGTCACACTTCTACATTTCTGATATTGTTATAAAGGGTGTTTTCAAAGGGTGAGTCATGATTTTTTGTAGAAAACTTTTTTCTCTGTATTATTTTCGGTGAAAAAATAGGAGCATTCGATGGAGCAAAGAAAATTACATGAAAAAGGTACTCTTATTCGAATACAAAAAATTGAGCCGTTCGTGAGATATTTGAGTTTTTGTAGTTACATGATATCAGCAGATTGATTTTATTCATCGCGAGATTCATCGGTAACGATATTTTACCAGGCCATGATGAATAATTTTGTTCTCAATTTTGACGTTCATGTCATCAACATTCGAGTCAACATTGTTGTTGTCGATTTGTTCGTGTGGTTTTTCTGTGTCATTTATCACTGCGATTATCAACTGAGATTTTAAGAAATAATATGGCAGGTTATTCGTTCTCTGAACAAACTGATATGCTTCTAATGCTTGGCGAGTGCTTCGGAAATGCAAATGCTGCTGAAATATCGTTATACCGATGAATCTCGCGATGAATAAAATCAATCTGCTGATATCATGTAACTACAAAAACTCAAATATCTCACGAACGGCTCAATTTTTTGTATTTGAATAAGAGTACCTTTTTCATGTAATTTTCTCCGCTCCATCGAATGCTCCTGTTTTTTCACCGAAAATAATACAGCAAAAAAAGATTTCTACAAAAAATCATGACTCACCCTCTGAAAACACCTTTTATAACAATATCAGAAACGTGGAAGTGTGACGAAAAAATGTATTTTGACAACATACGTTCATGCACAAAATTTCAATCGGGTTGCTTTCATCGTTCAGAAGTTATGCGGAGAAATTATTTTAATTTTATCAACTTTGGAAGGATATATCTCCCTTAATATGCATTTTGGGCCATGAGTATAATCATCAAACTACACTTATTTTTCAATGGTCCATCACCCCCAGAAAGCTCGGTACACATTTTTGACTCACCCTGTATATTCATCATCCGGCTTGAAGGACCACTTTTTGTCATGCAGGATTTAATCAAAACAAAATCATTCATTCAAAATCATTTTCGACATTCGAATCGAAAAGACTAACTTTCGTTTAATTGCTATCGACAGGCATATCTGCAGATCTTTATACGCCTATGGAGAATATTTTCGAGTCGGTGGACAAATATCCGGAGAACAAGTGCTATTGTCCCGGGAACGAGTACTGTCCTCCCAAAGGATTGCAGAATATCAGCCCGTGCCAGTTCGGTATGTGTATCTTCGATTCGTCGTCGTTGATGGTGTTGATGAACTTTTTTTTTTCACTTTCAGATGCCCCTGTGTATCTGTCATTCCCCCATTTTTTTGAGGCTGACCCTAGTCTGTCGGAACCTTTCGAGGGAATGAACCCGATTCGGGAGAAGCATGAAAGCTACTTCAAAATTCAACCTGTGAGTTTGAGAGAATTCAATCCTCTTGACAATTACCTTTCTGAAAATATTTTCCATTCCAGAAGTTGGGCGTTCCGATCGAAGGAAAAATTCGTGCTCAGCTGAATTTGAAAGTCGATCATTCGCCGTACATCTCCCTGGTGAAGGACTTTCCGAGTATAATTTTCCCAATTATGTGGGTAGAAGAGGTGAGAAACTATATGCAGTTTTGAATATCATATCGAATTCTATAATCATGTTCGATGATATCAAAACATTGAGTTAGGGATAACGCGAGACACATTTTCCTGTTTCATTTTGATTCGTCTTACATTTCCTTAGTGAAAAAGTTTCCAAGCATATTTTCTCGATCATATATGAATGTTCAAGGCAATAAATTATTCAATTTCCAAAACGCGATAGTTTGTCGCTCAATCATATAAAAGATTACCAAAACACAGAGTTAGAGATAACGCAAGAAGTATTTTCCATGTTGATAAAAACTAATGCAAGGAAAAATCGAGTCGATTCCATATGAGATAAAGTTTGCGGACGGCTCTGAATATGAACGTAATAATTTTGTGTGCAATGATTTTTTTTTCCAGGGAATAGACGACCTCACACCGACCATCAGACGTTGGGTCTATCTAGCCACCACTTTCGCCGATATAGCTTGCCCACTGATGACGTACGGGTTCATATTCCTGGGGACGTGCGTCATTCTAGGCGTCATCGTCAATGCCTACAAATCTTTGGTGTTCACGAAAGAAACCATCGAAATAGGTAAAACAATATTGTTCAATGATATACCTTTGAGGCGACCAACTTGGGGCTTCTTTTTCATTGGAGTTTCACTCACATTCCTTAGCAAAGAAAACTGAAAATAATAGGTACATGTTGAAAATGAAAACGAAAAGTTGAAGATTTACTCAGAACCCGAACTTTTTCGTGTTGAACCGTATTGTTGAATGTGGGGCTTTTTTTGTTACAAAGTAGAGGAAACTCAAAATGAAACTCAGAGCTGGATTTTTGGTTTCGTGAACTATATTGTTAAATGAACTATATTTATACGTTTATGGCGCCCAAATAGGGCTTTTTTCATTGTCGAGTGTTTTACTCACATTACAACACGAAGAAAACTCAAAATGATAGGTATATGTTGGGATAAAGATGGAAAGTCTAAAATATACTCGGAGCTCGATTTTTCGTTTCTTAAACCATAATGTAGAATGAAGAATCTTGATACGTTTATGGCGCCCAAGTGGGGCTCTTTTAGTGAAATGGAAAGTTCAACATTTACTCAGTACTCAATTTTTAGTTTCTCAGTCCATGTTGTGATATGAATTATATCTTTATACGTTTATGCGGCGACCAACTTGGGGCTTCTTTTTCATTGGAGTTTCACTCACATTCCTTAGCAAAGAAAACTGAAAATAATAGGTACATGTTGAAAATGAAAACGAAAAGTTGAAGATTTACTCAGAACCCGAACTTTTTCGTGTTGAACCGTATTGTTGAATGTGGGGCTTTTTTTGTTACAAAGTAGAGAAAACTTAAAATGAAACTCAGAGCTGAATTTTTGGTTTCGTGAACCATATTGTTAAATGAACTATATTTATATGTTTATGGCGCCCAAATAGGGCTTTTTTCATTGTCGAGTGTTTTACTCACATTACAACACGAAGAAAACTCAAAATGATAGGTATATGTTGGGATAAAGATGGAAAGTCTAAAATATACTCGGAGCTCGATTTTTCGTTTCTTACACCATAATATAGAATGGAGAATCTCTATACGTTTATGGCGCCCAAGTGGGGCTCTTTTAGTGAAATGGAAAGTTCAACATTTACTCAGTACTCAATTTTTAGTTTCTCAGTCCATGTTGTGATATGAACCATATCTTTATACGTTTGTGGCGCCCAACACGGGGCTGCTTTTCCAAAGATGCTCCATTCGGAAAATCAACTTTCGTTTGTTTTTCAGGCATGAAGAATTTGCGCAGGCGCAGCAGTGCCTACATCTACAGTTCGAACAGATTCATATCGAGGAGGGACACCTACACGCTGCTGGATCTGAACGAGGAGGAGGACGTTACCGTCTGAGATAAGACTAAAGCGCGCGAGAGTCGAAACAATATCGTTCATTTATCTAGCGTCGACTTGCCCTGTTTCATTCCCCATCAATTAGACGGCTGGGATTAGAGTTTATCGTTTTTAGGGATAGGTTTTATGGACTTTTTCTATTTGTGGAAATCGGCCTTTTCGAAAGCGGACATGAATCGGTGTGTTCGGCTGTTGAAATTAGTAAAATGTGAGGTTACATTTCGAAGGTACAAGATACACATTTTTTTAGTCAGCACACAATGCCACTGTCTATCTTCCTGACTATCATTTCGAGCTAGAAACAGCAACAGACATACCAGTGTTCATCATTGCTCAATCGTTTGACGCCATTTCGCCGCCTTGATTTTGCTAACTTCCTGTGGAGGAAGCCATCTTGATGCGTTTTGTGAATTAGCGCGTTCCATGTTGCCAACTTCCTGTTTTGGACGCCATCTTGATGCGTTTCGTGAACTAGCGCGTTCCATGCTGTCAACTTCCTGTTTTGGACGCCATCTTGATGCTTTTTTCAACGGTGGCCATGTTCATTCTGCCAACTTCTCGACGGGTTTCTCAACATGGCGCGTTTTTTGAATTGGCAGCACTTTTCAGCAACTGCTTCATGTTGATCTGAAGGTTTTTTTTTTCGCGCATTAAATACTTGTAATCTTGCTATTTGTTTGAAAACAATGTCGAAATTGATTATGTAATGCTACCGCAAAATTGAAATAACCGAATATTCCGCACTAGACTGTGTTGATTTTTGCTGAAAGTTCGTTGAAAATTCTAGGTTGAGTTGATAGGTGCGAACCAACGATTTTGGCAAGGCATAACTTTGTTTGGCAAAATTGCGGACATACCGCTTAGGTTTTAGTATGAACGGAAAAAGTCTTGCTCAATATAGAAATATTATGAAATGTGATATATGAGATGCATACTCTTGCATTTTATTCTATTTTACTTGAAGATTATAATTTATATTAAAGATATTTAGTTGTATGTGAGCATGTTTTTCAATATCATAGACTTATTATCCTGAGGAGACGGAACTATTTACATTCAAAGAAGATCAGACATTGCCAATATCTGGTCCACTGTAGGATACTAGTGTGACCGATTGGAATGTGTCGTTGCCATATTTCCAGTTTGAGAACGAGATTCGCAATAATTATTGACACGTTCATATCAATTTTTCATTGTATTGCAAGTAATACAGTCTCGATGGAACATTTTTCTGAACGGTATTTTTATACATAATGAAAACCTGAAATGTACACGTTGGAATTACCGAATATTCATTTTGTGAACTATCACATTGTAGCATCATAGGATTTGTTACCCGCAAAGCGACATCGGCGCGTCCAGGCCACGCCTATTGTATGAATGATTTTTACTACGAAACTACGATCTGCCCATTTCTCGTTGCGGTGTTGTAGACGAGTGATCTTGTGTTTTGAAGAGTTGTTTTTAGTGACTTTGAATAGATATTGTGGAATTCAGAGTGAATTGTTGGACAATATGGTCCGTCACTGCCGAGTGTGCAAAAAACTTGACATTTCCAGCCCTGATGTTTCTTTTCACAAGTAAGTTGGAGTACCTAACCTCCAAATTTGTTTGTTATTCCAGTGGCGTGAATATATGATGTTTAGGTACTGTTTATTCATGTTCGTTAATGATTTAGGTTATTCATGTTTTCATGGCATAGACTTTCTTGTTCATTGCATCAAAAATTCTAAGCAACTTAGTATACCTATTTCTGTATTACTTCAGGTTTCCCGCTGATAGTGAAGAAAGAAAAATTTGGGCATCTCTTCTTGGCTGGCAGGAGAATCGTCTGAGCAAATATCTTCATGTATATTCTGATCATTTCGATTCAAGTGATGTCATAACAAAGAAAAGTGGTACCAAATACTTATTGAGGCCAGATGCAAATCCAACACCTTTTTTCCAGTAATGAATCGAAATGTGTCATCATTATCCGAATAAATTTGTTGTATTATATGAATATTAAAAGTGTGAAAGCTGTGTTTCTTGTTTTTATCAAAACAGAAAAATTTATTGTGTACAAATTATAAGGAAATTCAATTTTATACAACTGTCTGAATGCATATGATAATGCACTTATTTCAGTTGAACATAATATCGGGAATTACAGGTACTGACAAGAATCTGGTTATATATTTCCAATGATGTTTAATTTGTCAGAATGTTGATTGACATATACAGAGAGAAATTACATGTTTTCATTGAGAGTACATTCGTAGCTTGTTCATAATCAAACGGAATTTGTTTGTCTTCCTAACTAACAAACACGACGCTTCGACAGAACAATATTTAATAATATAGTTATAGATAAAATATATTTCCAAGTTATGGAACCATTAGGACGGTACGCCACTGACTGAAATCAGGGAAACAAGACACATAAACATAACAGCGTTGCCAACAAGTTGGTGAAGACAAAGAGGTTCGATCGGTAGTCTTTCTCATACGCGTGTAGTTCATTTTCAATCATTGCTTCAAAACAAAAGCAGTTTTATGAATGAGATGTTCCGTCTCCTCAGGATAATAAGTCTATGTTCAATATCAACTTAACCTTATCAGGGTAAGTCCCCAAACAGGTTGGTGTTTTCGTGGTTAGGTGAGTAAAAAACATTTCCTTTGATGTTTTTATTGATGTTTGAACACTAAAGGTACAATATCACCGCATCGGGCAGATACTCTCAGCTTGACTAGATGGTCAGCCCTAGTAGGCCCTATATTTATGATAGCAATATTTTTGCCCTCTTGTAGGGCTTGTAAAACTATCCTGTACCCTGAGAAAACGGTTAAACTTGAGCCTAGAATTAGCAGAGAGTCATTTTCGGTGACCACCCTTTTGACAGCTTCTACTCGGGTCCTAGGAACATTGTCGCCGAAAAAGGTTATATCCGGTTTCAATGTTCCCCCACACGAGTCGCAGAGGGGAGGTTTGAACTCTTCTACGAGTTCCTGAAAATCAAAAGCTTCAATTTATCAGTATAAACAAAATTTTCTGCACGGTGATTGTAAGGTGAAAAGAAGGGGTACACACTGCTACCAACATTTTGTAAGATGAAATATAATTATTGTCATTTCAGAAGTTTTATCCGAAGTCTAATGACATTTTTTGATCACCTGCAGTTTCCAAGTCATCATAGGTTATAGCTAAAACTATTCGAATTTTATTTTTCGATATTGAGAATTCTGTGTTGGCTATCCCGAGAAAATTCTGGTGAACGTCACCTGAGAAGTTTTTGTCGGTTATAGCGTGGTGAAGACTAATATAGTAAAACCTGTTTACATTTGAACTCACCTGTGGTATATCTACATCGCCGTCTGGTCTAATTGAACTAGATTTTGGAGTTACGTGTGGGTTGAGTTCGACCAATTTTTGCTGAATCAAATGGCGGTCGTAGGTTGCTCGACACTGGAGGCAAATCACTCTGAAGGCTGTTCCGTGTAGTTCTATCACGTTTTTGCTTCCTGCTTTGAAATGTAGATTATCCACATTCTGCGTAACTACTGTAGTCACCTGAAACAAAGGAGGCGTGCGCGCATGCGTGATAGTAGACAGAATCATTTTTAGGGATGTGCAGGTATGCTCCAGGTGGGTGAACGATATTTTAGACAGCGCGGTGATTGGGAGTGAAAATGCCTTCTTGCGAGGTGTTAGACAGAATCGTCTTTGTTGTAGAATACCGTCTTGCGATCCGTAAGTCATAATGTTGATAAAATATAAACAAACCTTTTCTTTTTCCAAATTACTAATAGCATAATGAATTGCATTGGGTTTGCGCTTGGAAAAGATGGTCCATCCAACGAAATTCCTCGCCCAATACCTTTTTCGAACATGGGGATGTTTGATAAACTCAATGTGTTGAATTGGTTTGTGGTTGGTTCTAGCGTAGAGTCCTACTTCTTCTGATCGATAATCTGGTATTCCTGAAGCACAAATATAGAAGTTAGAGTAGGTAGTTTATCCTATCTTATATACTTCCTGATATCTACCTGATTCTGTTGATATCCCAGCTCCAGTTAGGATCAAAATATTCTTCGAATTGTTGATGAAATTTCGTAGTTCCTCGACATCGGATTCTGAGACAGGGCTATGCTTAGGAACATATCTTAGTGCTTCTGTCGATGATTTTCTGTTTATTATCACTTTAATTATGGAATATTTTGAGAAAAAAGATGAGACCATTGATGAATAGACTGCGTTGACCATGATATTGAACAATCTGAGATGCATATGAAAGATTGGTGAATCAAAGGCATAGTTTCATCCCGACTTTCCTCCTGTAACATGTTCATAATTGATATAATTCATAATTCGGATATACGAATAGAAAATAAATGATTATAAAATGTGAAAGTCTTATATAATCATTTTTCATCCTTGTTGTCAACCTGAATTTAGTAGAGACAGATAACTTTTGAGTACTGGTTATATTCAATCAGTGGAAATGTGGAAACCATGCTAAAGGTCACAGTAACCTGAAAGTAGCTGAATAAAAATGGCTGCGATCCGAAAGTTCGGTGGTACAATGGACTGAAATTAAGCCGGCAACACCGGTTCGTCATTGTCATTTGTTGACACTTGACGTCAAAAAACTTTGGGGCTCTTGATTTCTGCTTGAGGTTTTGAAAATGAATACCGTCTTGAAAAAGTCTATAGAGGCTTTCCCCTGTAAACATTTTCTGAAAAACGGAGCAGCTTTCCTACATACAAGGTAGGCCTCTTCTAATCGATGAGATACTTATGTAGTAAACACTGGTGGGGTTATATAATTGTCCAAAAATTTCAGCCTAATGCATTTTTCGTGATCTGAACGTTTCAGCCAGAAAACTGATGCTGCAAAATGGTATCCGGACACAGAATGGATGTCGAAATTCGATGGTCCCGTAATGTACCCAGACGATATAACGAAACACTGGGCCATGCAGCCCTGGAATGCCAAAAAAGCGCCCGTTGAAAAGGCTGTGAAGAACATGACTCTGAATTTCGGGCCCCAGCATCCGGCCGCTCACGGGGTGCTCCGATTGGTCCTAGAGTTAGATGGAGAGGTATGAGAACTGAAATTGTTGAAAAAATGCTAATTTCACACCTCCGGTTATTTGTAGCTGGTGAAACGTTCTGATCCACATATCGGACTCTTGCATCGTGGTACAGAGAAGTTGATTGAGTACAAGACCTATATGCAGGCCTTGCCCTACTTTGATAGGCTGGATTACGTGTCCATGATGTGCAATGAGCAATGTTTCAGTTTGGCTATTGAAAAATTGTTGAATATTGATATACCATTGAGAGCAAAATATATTAGAGGTAAGGTATTGAACATTCGTTAACTTGGAAACTGATATACATAACATGTGTTTCTAGTGTTGTTTGGGGAATTGACAAGGATATTGAATCACATAATGGGTATTGGTACGCATGCTTTGGATGTAGGAGCACTGACCCCATTTTTCTGGCTGTTTGAGGAACGTGAAAAGATGATGGAGTTTTATGAGAGAGTGTCTGGAGCCCGTATGCATGCTGCCTATGTCAGACCAGGTGGAGTTGCACAAGTAAGAGACAGAATTCATATATTTATACACACACTTCTCAATTGAAAAATTGTTGGTAGCTCTCTCAAAAAGATTTTGGTCATCTATGGTTTTTATGTTTAGAAACACAAAATTGTTAGCAACATCTTGTTGAATACCTATATATTGACAGAAACCTTAGGATTATGAATACAAGAATTCTTCACCCCAAATACAGTATTTGAATTGAAAAAAAAAACACTTCGAACATTAGGTGAAACGAATCATACTGAAAAGACTCAATAAATTATTCACTAGTCTGCTAAGAACTTTTCCTATTCGTAGATATTCAATGAATTACTTTCTCTTGTATCCTTTTTTAAACATGTTCCTAATGAAAAACAGAGTTATATATACTCTTTTTTCTATGATTCTTGACCTTAAATTACCTTGAATACCAAGTTGTGATCATTTTTGTTGCTTCCAGGATTTACCTTTGGGTTTGATGGATGACATTTATGATTTTGCTTCAAAGTTCAATGAGCGGATCGATGAAGTCGAAGATGTTCTTACACACAACAGGATTTGGGTGCAAAGAACAGAAGATATTGGTGTTATTTCCGCCGAAGATGCCATAAACTATGGCTTCAGGTATTGTTCTCCTTGTTTTCATTCCGTCTCGACTGAACGTCGTTCATTTTTTAGTGGGGTCATGTTGAGAGGCTCCGGTATCAAGTGGGACCTGCGTAAATCGCAGCCCTACGACGCCTATGATCTGGTGGAATTTGATGTTCCTGTAGGCACCAAAGGCGATTGTTACGACAGATATTTGTGCCGATTGGAAGAAATGAGACAGTCTTTGAGGATCATCCACCAGTGCTTGAATCAGATGCCTGCAGGAGAAATCAAAACTGATGACGCCAAGTTGACGCCTCCCAGTAGGGCTGAAATGAAGGTGAGACGGTCTTTGTAGAAGGTATTTCTCATTCAGACTATCGCGTTGAAATACTTTTTGAGCGAATGTGACTAGCAACAAAAATTGTAGGATTTTGCATGAAGTTTTATGCTATTCAGTCAAAAATAGTGCAATCAAATGAGATATACCATGAATCATTTAATATTTGTGTAATAAGCTCTTTTTTGTAAAATAAGTGTTGGAGCTGTCAACTGAAATTCCCTGAAAGGAGTGCTTTGGAAATATCTGAAATATTCAGTCTTTGCTATATTTAAACCCACTTAGTTTTCGATTGTTCTTGCATATATGGTACTTAAGCATCCTCCAGTCTAATTTCTCATCGAGAGTTGGCGTCAAAATTTCATCTTTTTGTGACGATTTCGGGTTTTTCGCAAGACTTGTTCAGGTGAATAATCATACTGAATGTTTTATTGAACTCTATCAGGAGTTTGGTCAAAAAAGTTATTCATCACGTTTTCTTAGTTTGTTACTGATTCATTAATATTTCTATTCGAATTGAGAATACTGGTGGCATCTACAAATAGAAAGACATTGTTGAAAAGCTCTGTACTAGGTAATTTATTTATATTGAATAGAGTAGGTTCTAATATTTATCTCTGAGGTACACTGTACTTGAAAATTCCAGATTCAGTTCGAATTTTTGATAGAAAAGTATGGTTCAGTTTTTGCATTTTGCATTGTAACGAACGTTTTATACTATTTCCTATGTTCTATTTATACAAAAAACATATATTTTTTTCGCCAAAACAATATTTGATAAATACTGTCTGTAAGTTCTTCGAGGAGATGGTATATTCATTTTTCAGCTTTTAATGGGATTTTCTCTCCTCGTTTCTAGAAAATAGAGTAGAAGTTATTAAAAATTATTGCAATATATTTGTAGTAAGGACAGATTTAGGATCTGTCCCAAAATGTCACTGCGCTTGAAATTAAACCTTTAGATACCTAAAAGAGAAATTCTCTATTGGTCAGTGACACCTTGTTCTTGAAAAAATTTGGAAATACAAATATATTTATTAAGAATAAAACCTCTACTTATCTTGGTGGACGTTTCGGGAACGAATCTGCTCCCGTTCTCAACACAATTGAAATATTTTTCTTCGTAAACTTTTTTCAATGTTTCAGATTTTGACACTGAAAAGTGACAATTTGGCAGACGGAGGAATTCTGGTTACAAGGTGTTTTCATTAATTGATATCGAATTTTCCATTTTCATATTCAAGTTTCAGAAGTGGATGCCAAGTTCTATCTATATCAACTGAACAAGAAGCAATATTATTGTCTCCGTTCAGGAGAATGCAAGCAGACTCTTTGATTTTCCGTTTCTGGTTGTTGTCTTCTTTTCCTATGATCTTAATATTACTCCAATCGGCCATATGTTGTCCATTCTCAGTAAGGATATGCTCAGCTAATTTTGACTTGTCAGTATATCTTCTCTTTATATTGTTCTTATGCTCTTTCATCCTTACTGATAGAGGCCTGCTGGTTTCACCGGTATAATATTTTCCACAAACACATGGTATACTGTATATATAATTTTTTGATGACTGTTCTTCATTTCTCGGTTTTGTATGAGTCAAAATCGATCTCATTGTATTTTCTGTCTTGAACACTGTTTTCACTCGAAACTTGTCACCAACACGTTTAATTTTTTCTGATATTCCGGGAATGTATGGGATTACATTTGTTATCAGTGTTGGTTGTCTTTGTGTTTGTTGTATATTCTGTCTGTTCTCAATTTGGTGTATTGTTTTGTCAATGAAATGTTTCGGATAAGTGTTGAGTTGTAGAACATCTTTTATATGGTTCATTTCGGCATTGAAAATTTGGTTGTTCGATGATATGGATTTCGCTCTATCATGATGAAGTGATTTGATTATTCCTTTGATTGAGGTATCTGACATTTTGGGACAGATCCTAAATCTGTCCTTACTACAAATATATTGCAATAATTTTTAATAACTTCTACTCTATTTTCTAGAAACGAGGAGAGAAAATCCCATTAAAAGCTGAAAAATTAATATTTGATAAAGTTTGATATCCAGGAGGAATATAATATATTTGTGAATGATGAATCATATACTGGCCATTTCCATAAGTGGCAGAGTGACTGTAATCTGTTTACATTCAATTCGGGCCTAAATATCACGTTGATGTGGGTATCAAAGTGCCCAAACAGAGAAATACAAATCTGCTGCATTTCTCCGATAGTCATAAACTTTCCTAACCCCACTTTCTTCGTGCAGACCTCGATGGAGGCGCTGATCCACCACTTCAAGCTGTTCACGCAGGGCTTCCAAGTGCCCCCGGGCGCCACCTACACGGCCATCGAGGCGCCCAAGGGCGAGTTCGGGGTCTACCTGGTCTCGGACGGCTCGTCGAAGCCCTACCGGTGCAAGATCAAAGCGCCCGGATTCGCGCATCTGGCGGCTTTGGATAAGTTGGGCAAGAACCATCTGCTGGCCGACATCGTCGCTATCATCGGGACGCTCGACGTGGTTTTCGGGGAGATCGATAGATAGAGGGGAATCATTCTTTTTAGTTTTCATTTTCCATCCGGGGTATCCACCGAAGCAACACGTGTTGGCGATATTGTCCACAACTTTTGTTTCTGATTTCATAAAAGTCGTTAAAACCCATGGAATCTAGAGTGACGTGACGTTTTTTGCACGTTTCTAACAGATACAACGTTAAAAACGTCAAAGAACGTCTAGCAGACGTCGAAAACTTTAAAAACCGTCACGCAGACGTCAAATTCGTATCAAAACTAACGTGGCGCGTGACGTGACGTTTTTTCACGTTTTTTTACGTCTGCGTGACGTTTTTCTCGGTTTTTTTGACGTTTGCGTGATGTTTTTTCATGTTATTAACAGATGCGGAGTAAATATGTCAGCGTCGAAAACATTAAAAAACGTCAAAAAGTGACCAAAATTAAAACGTTAAGCAGACGTTGAATACGTATCAAAACTAACATGGCGCGTGACGTGACGTTTTTTGACGTATGTGTGATGTTTTTTTACGTTTTCAACGGATGCGAAGTGAATTCGTTAACTTCAAAAACATTTATAAATGTCAGGGAGAAGTAAAAACGTCAAGCAGACGTCGAAAACGAAAAAAATCGTTAACCAGACGTTGAATACCTATAAAAACTAACGCCTCGCACTACGTGATGTTTTTTTCGCGTCTTTGACGTCAGCCTGACGTTTTTTACGTTTCAACATGATGACACAGCTATATGAAATGTCGACAACTTTCCTGAATTGTTGGTAAATTTATGATCAAAATTAGTCACCGATAAATGTTGCTTTGGTGGTGACCCGCCTTTAGGTGCAAAGCGATGTTATTCTGTTATTATTATTTATTTTTAGCCGTACACGAGCTGAGATCAGTGGATATATATCACCTACTTGTTTATTTTATGAACAAATAGAACCGAGTTGAATGATTTGTTTTTGTTTTTTTCGACCTCCATATTCATCTGCAGTATTTTCGATCGTTTTCGAGTTATCAAGACGTGAAAAAAATTCAGGCCGAAGTGGGGTCAAAAATTGCTACTTTTTTATCTTTCGGAGTAGAGAGCTGTGCTTCTATTCCCCACTAGGCAATGCCCTGAGGGCTCTAAATACCGAATTTGAGGCCTCTACGACAAAGTCGAATTTTGGGTCTGAAAAATTAGCAAGGCTAACCCCTTTGAACTTTTTTCAAAAATTTTCAGGCGTCGGAATGGGCTGAAATCTTGCACACAGGGTAATTCTGATGTGCTGAGTCCGAATCTGTAGTCAAAAGGGCCGTATTTCTAATAGTTTCCGAGATATGAGCATTTTTTGGAAAAATTAATCGAGCTCCAAAATCGTCAAAAATGACTCGAAACGTACAAATTCGTGTACAGAAGGCACGTATCGACTCGATTTTGCAGTATTTTCGATCGTTTTCGAGTTTACATAGAGAGAAAAAATGCCAAGGTTCGTCATTGAGTCAATATTTGCGTTTGACATCTAAAATTTTTCTGAAGTTGGCATGCAAGATTGACCTCGATACATAAGCGCCATCTATGAGTCAGAAGCTGAAACTTGTGCAATTTACAGTTTTCTGTGGTCCGACAACGAGCTCAGTCTGTACTTGAACATTCAACTCCTAGATGGCGCTAGATTATATTTTCATCAAAAGTTCGCTTGTTGGAATACGTGTATCGACTCGATTTCACAGTATTTTCGATCGTTTTCGAGTTATAAAGACGTGAAAAAAATTCAGCCCGAAGTGGGGTCAAAAATTGCTACTTTTTTATCTTTGGGAGTAGAGAGCTGTGCTTCTATTCCCCACTAGGCAATGCCCTAAGGGCTCTAAATACCGAATTTGAGGCCTCTACGACAAAGTCGAATTTTGGGTCTGAAAAATTAGCAAGGCTAACCCCTTTGAACTTTTTTCAAAAATATTCAGGCGTCAGAATGGGCTGAAATCTTCCACACAGGGTGTTTCTGATGTGCTGAGTCCGAATCTGAAGTCAAAAGGGCCGTATTTCTGATAGTTTCCGAAATATGAGCATTTTTCGGAAAAATAAATCGAGCTCCAAAATCGTCAAAAATGACTCGAAACGTACAAATTCGTGTGCAGAATGCACGTATCGACTCGATTTAGCAGTATTTCCAATCGTTTTCGAGTTATCAAGAGGTGAAAAAAATTCAGCCCGAAGTGGGGTCAAAAATTGCTACTTTTTTATCTTTAGGAGTAGAGAGCTGTGCTTCTATTCCCCAATAGGCAATCCCCTAAGGGCTCTAAATACCGAATTTGAGGCCTCTACGACAAAGTCGAATTTTGGGTCTGAAAAATTAGCAAGGCTAACCCCTTTGAACTTTTTTCAAAAATATTCAGGCGTCAGAATGGGCTGAAATCTTCCACACAGGGTGTTTCTGATGTGCTGAGTCCGAATCTGAAGTCAAAAGGGCCGTATTTCTGATAGTTTCCGAAATATGAGCATTTTTCGGAAAAATAAATCGAGCTCCAAAATCGTCAAAAATGACTCGAAACGTACAAATTCGTGTGCAGAATGCACGTATCGACTCGATTTAGCAGTATTTCCAATCGTTTTCGAGTTATCAAGAGGTGAAAAAAATTCAGCCCGAAGTGGGGTCAAAAATTGCTACTTTTTTATCTTTAGGAGTAGAGAGCTGTGCTTCTATTCCCCAATAGGCAATGCCCTAAGGGCTCTAAATACCGAATTTGAGGCCTCTACGACAAAGTCGAATTTTGGGTCTGAAAAATTAGCAAGGCTAACCCCTTTGAACTTTTTTCAAAATTTTTTTTCAGGCGTCGGAATGGGCTGAAATCTTGCACACAGGGTGTTCCCGATGTGCTGAGTTCGAATCTGAAGTCAAAAAGGCCGTATTTCTGATAGTTTTTCCGAAATATGAGCATTTTTCGGAAAAATAAATCGAGCTCCAAAATCGTCAAAAATGACTCGAAACGTACAAATTCGTGTGCAGAATGCACGTATCGACTCGATTTCGCAGTAATTTCGATCGTTTTCGAGTTATCAAGAGGTGAAAAAAATTCAGCCCGAAGTGGGGTCAAAAATTGCTACTTTTTTATCTTTTGGAGTAGAGAGCTGTGCTTCTATTCCCCACTAGGCAATGCCCTAAGGGCTCTAAATACCGAATTTGAGGCCTCTACGACAAAGTCGAATTTTGGGTCTGAAAAATTAGCAAGGCTAACCCCTTTGAACTTTTTTCAAAAATTTTCAGGCGTCGGAATGGGATGAAATCTTGCACACAGGGTGTTCCTGATGTGCTGAGTCCGAATCTGAAGTCAAAAGGGCCGTATTTCTGATAGTTTCCGAAATATGAGCATTTTTCGGAAAAATAAATCGAGCTCCAAAATCGTCAAAAATGACTCGAAACGTACAAATTCGTGTGTAGAATGCACGTATCGACTCGATTTCGCAGTAATTTCGATCGTTTTCGAGTTATCAAGAGGTGAAAAAAATTCAGCCCGAAGTGGGGTCAAAAATTGCTACTTTTTTATCTTTTGGAGTAGAGAGCTGTGCTTCTATTCCCCACTAGGCAATGCCCTAAGGGCTCTAAATACCGAATTTGAGGCCTCTACGACAAAGTCGAATTTTGGGTCTGAAAAATTAGCAAGGCTAACCCCTTTGAACTTTTTTCAAAAATTTTCAGGCGTCGGAATGGGATGAAATCTTGCACACAGGGTGTTCCTGATGTGCTGAGTCCGAATCTGAAGTCAAAAGGGCCGTATTTCTGATAGTTTCCGAAATATGATCATTTTTCGGAAAAATAAATCGAGCTCCAAAATCGTCAAAAATGACTCGAAACGTACAAATTCGTGTGCAGAATGCGCGTAACGACTCGATTTCGAAGTATTTTCGATCGTTTTCGAGTTTACATAGAGAGAAAAAATGCCAAGGTTCGTCATTGAGTCAATATTTGCGTTTGACATCTAAAACTTTTCTAAAGTTGGCATGCAAGTTTGACCTCGATACATAAGCGCCATCTATGAGTCAGAAGCTCAAACTTGTCCGCTGAAACTTGTGCAATTTACAGTTTTCTGTGGTCCGACAACGAGCTCAGTCTGTACTTGAACATTCAACTCCTAGATGGCGCTAGATTATATTTTCATCAAAAGTTCGCTTGTTGGAATGCGTGTATCGACTCGATTTCACAGTATTTTCGATCGTTTTCGAGTTATAAAGACGTGAAAAAAATTCAGCCCGAAGTGGGGTCAAAAATTGCTACTTTTTTATCTTTGGGAGTAGAGAGCTGTGCTTCTATTCCCCACTAGGCAATGCCCTAAGGGCTCTAAATACCGAATTTGAGGCCTCTACGACAAAGTCGAATTTTGGGTCTGAAAAATTAGCAAGGCTAACCCCTTTGAACTTTTTTCAAAAATATTCAGGCGTCAGAATGGGCTGAAATCTTCCACACAGGGTGTTTCTGATGTGCTGAGTCCGAATCTGAAGTCAAAAGGGCCGTATTTCTGATAGTTTCCGAAATATTAGCATTTTTCGGAAAAATAAATCGAGCTCCAAAATCGTCAAAAATGACTCGAAACGTACAAATTCGTGTGCAGAATGCACGTATCGACTCGATTTAGCAGTATTTCCAATCGTTTTCGAGTTATCAAGAGGTGAAAAAAATTCAGCCCGAAGTGGGGTCAAAAATTGCTACTTTTTTATCTTTAGGAGTAGAGAGCTGTGCTTCTATTCCCCAATAGGCAATGCCCTAAGGGCTCTAAATACCGAATTTGAGGCCTCTACGACAAAGTCGAATTTTGGGTCTGAAAAATTAGCAAGGCTAACCCCTTTGAACTTTTTTCAAAAATTTTCAGGCGTCGGAATGGGCTGAAATCTTGCACACAGGGTGTTCCCGATGTGCTGAGTTCGAATCTGAAGTCAAAAAGGCCGTATTTCTGATAGTTTCCGAAATATGAGCATTTTTCGGAAAAATAAATCGAGCTCCAAAATCGTCAAAAATGACTCGAAACGTACAAATTCGTGTGCAGAATGCACGTATCGACTCGATTTCGCAGTAATTTCGATCGTTTTCGAGTTATCAAGAGGTGAAAAAAATTCAGCCCGAAGTGGGGTCAAAAATTGCTACTTTTTTATCTTTTGGAGTAGAGAGCTGTGCTTCTATTCCCCACTAGGCAATGCCCTAAGGGCTCTAAATACCGAATTTGAGGCCTCTACGACAAAGTCGAATTTTGGGTCTGAAAAATTAGCAAGGCTAACCCCTTTGAACTTTTTTCAAAAATTTTCAGGCGTCGGAATGGGATGAAATCTTGCACACAGGGTGTTCCTGATGTGCTGAGTCCGAATCTGAAGTCAAAAGGGCCGTATTTCTGATAGTTTCCGAGATATGATCATTTTTCGGAAAAATAAATCGAGCTCCAAAATCGTCAAAAATGACTCGAAACGTACAAATTCGTGTGCAGAATGCGCGTAACGACTCGATTTCGAAGTATTTTCGATCGTTTTCGAGTTTACATAGAGAGAAAAAATGCCAAGGTTCGTCATTGAGTCAATATTTGCGTTTGACATCTAAAACTTTTCTAAAGTTGGCATGCAAGTTTGACCTCGATACATAAGCGCCATCTATGAGTCAGAAGCTCAAACTTGTCCGCTGAAACTTGTGCAATTTACAGTTTTCTGTGGTCCGACAACGAGCTCAGTCTGTACTTGAACATTCAACTCCTAGATGGCGCTAGATTATATTTTCATAAAAATTTCGCTTGTTGGAATGCTTGTATCGACTCGATTTCACAGTATTTTCGATCGTTTTCGAGTTATAAAGACGTGAAAAAAATTCAGCCCGAAGTGGGGTCAAAAATTGCTACTTTTTTATCTTTTGGAGTAGAGAGCTGTGCTTCTATTCCCCACTAGGCAATGCCCTAAGGGCTCTAAATACCGAATTTGAGGCCTCTACGACAAAGTCGAATTTTGGGTCTGAAAAATTAGCAAGGCTAACCCCTTTGAACTTTTTTCAAAAATTTTCAGGCGTCGGAATGGGCTGAAATCTTACACACACAGTGTTTTCAATGTGCTGAATCCGAATCTGAAGTCAAAAGGGCCGTATTTCTAATAGTTTCCGAGATATGAGCATTTTTCGGAAAAATAAATCGAGCTCAAAAATCGTCGAAAATGACTCTAAATACCTAATTTGAGGCCTCTAGGACAAAGTCGAATTTTGGGTCTGGAAAAGACTTTGAACGTTTTCAAGAATTTCGAGGCTTCAGAGTGAGCTGAAATCTGAAACTGTCTGACAGTTCAAGGAATATAATAGCATTTTCAGATGTTCTCCATGATTCACTCGTCCTCCATCTCGCATAATATTTTTGGGTTAGGTTATTATACAGTGCTTATCAAAAAGTCCATACCATATGGGTAAACTTGAACACATAAATCGATTGATGAAAAATTTAGTATTCGAAAATCATTAATTTCAGAGATAAACTTCGTCACGTGACATCCGATCTACGTCGAACTGATATTATTTTATAAAAGCGCCTTATTCATATTATTTTTCGGAAAAACTGTTCATATCATAAACGAACTAATTGAAAAAAAAATTAATTTCCATCCATTTTCCTTGCTGACTTTTCAGTAAGCACTGCATATGAGATACGGCACAAGAATAAAAAACACTTCGAAAATGAATAATTTATCATTCAAAAAACATATGTGACATCAATATAATTATTTCAGTCTCGGACTGACAGTCCATGCAACATGATTTTTTCCAAAAACCATAAAACTCAGAACAAATCAACAAGTACCTTGAGAACTACAAAACTTTAGTGTATTCAATTCATACGGTTCCTTGCAAATGACGGTAACGGTCATAGTTCGATGATGTAAGCATTTTTATTTCATTTTTATTAAAAAAAATGTAAAAGATGCCAACAGAATTTCATATAAAAACTTGCAAGCTCTCGACATCAAGAACGCTCTGTACACTCATAATAATACCTGATCTCGAACACTGTATGTAGAGATCAGAAGACAATGGCTCTCTTCCGTAAAATAAAAAAAATCTCGCTTGACCAAAAGTCAAAAATAGGTAACATTCAGTTTTCGTGTAAAAAAAGAGGAAAATGTCAAAATCAGCAAGATTCCAAACATTAGTTGATATATTTGAAACAAGTATGTAAATGAAATTATCTATTATTTCTATTGAACAATGCTGAAAGCAATAACAACTTTCAAATGGATTTGTTTCACTAGGCGCAATTTAAACATTGATCGAAACCAGTCCGGAAAACTCACTCTGTATACCAGAAAATTCTTAACCAAACTCGCCAGTATTTCAATTATGTTTTCCAAAAGTGTGAAACAAAAAAACCACTAGCATACTTCCAATCTAATAAAAGAATATACAGTGTGAGAATTTTCTTCACCCATTCTGTTTTTCATTAATTTTGTGCTATGAGATTTCCATGTGAATATCCCATTCTGTAATATGTTAATATGTTTCAAATGTATAAAGAAGAAACGAAACCGTTGAAAATTGCATAACACAAGGGTAACTCTTACGTGGAACTTTCTCATTTCACTACGTATACAATATAATATTTATCTTAAAAAAAAAACCATTAAAACAGGATCACCCTCTTTGAGCAGTTTCAACATTATATTTTTCGATGATATTATGTGATAGATGTCAAAATTCTGCGGAGAATGTTACAAACGCGTGAATTATTGCCAAAAATCAGTCAGAATTCTCCGCCATGAAAAAAAAAAGTCTAAATGTCAAAATTCATGTTTTGGCAGCTCTCAGAACTTCCACGCTGGAATTCTATATTACATTGGTAGCATAGTCAAAATTTGGAATATAATGATGATTGTCAGAATTGTATATTATCATTGCTAGAAATCTATTCAATGAGTCACATTTCTATAGTAATAGTGAAAGATTTCGAAATCTGTTCTACAATGTGAATTATACTCAGAATTCCGATTATTATTACCAAAAATCTGTTCACATTAAAATACGTATAAGTCAGGAACCCGAAAGAGTTTGGTGAGGAAATTCTACATATTCCGCATTTCCACATAAGAATTGGAATTCTGTATTACAATGTGTATATAAGTCAGAATTCTGGATCAGAAATCGGAATTTGACGATGATTGTACGAAATTATCACCAGGAATCTTCTTGTTGAGTCAGAATTGCCGAATAAATATCGGAATTCTGTGCTACAATGTATATCAGTCATTCCAAACCAGGATTTTGAATTCGATGATTGCCAGCAATCTGTTTGATCAATCATAATCCTATGATAACAGTCAGAATTCTCAAGCAAATGTAATTCTGTGTTAAAACGACTATCAGCTACAATTCCCAGATGAACCTCGGAATTTCGTTCTACAATGTGTATTTCGAGAAATGACACAGAGAATTTGTATTGTTTCGATTCCGAATTTTGCGACATCTATCACATATGACATACTTCGATCGAAAGTATGTAATAAACGTTGAACTCATCGTGAAACAAATCGTTTTTATCGAAGAAAGAGGTGGATAGGCAACAAAATAAATATTTTCCAACAGCACCACAAAATCCGGACGTGGTACTATGTTAGAATTGTGATTTGTTCCACAGAATTCTGGGATATACAGTAAACCCCATTCGGTTTTGTGTAACCTCGTGCGATTTTTTTTGCTTCACATTGTGGACCTTCATGAGTTCAAACAAATAATAACGCTTTTTAACGCAGAATTAAAAAGTTCATATTATTTTTGTTGACATTTTCGTTGTTCCGCAGGCTCGAACCGATCCGAAAACGTTCTTCACCCGGATGAACTAGAAGCCTCGACGGCGATGCCCTCTTTGATGAGCTCTCTGCCGATGTAAATGTCTTCATCGGAGGTCGACGTGTCGATCAGGATCAGCTTCAACACCAGATCGGACTCGTAGAGCTGGTCCTTTTCCATGTCGACGAGCCACGAGTAGAAGTCCTTCTTCTCCACCAGCTCTTTGAAGTGATCACAGTCTTCCATCGTCCATTTGGACTGTTTCGGCACCACGTCTGGAAAACGCATCATCAACTGTTGATACAGTTTCATGACTGGGAAAAGAATTTTCACGAACATATAACGAGCAAAAAAAATGTTCCCAAAGAATCAGAAATGATTCTTTTTATGGGAGTTCAATTTCTGGTCGAGAATTCGAAAAAAGTGGGGTAATGAGAAAGAAAATAGTGAGAGAGGAGGAAAATCGATTGCTTACCGCACAGTTTGGCTTTTAGCGCCTGGTAAGGTAACTCCATGAATTCGAAATCTAGGGGGATCAACTGCTGCACAGTTAAACTGCCATAATAACCGTAATCGCAATAGAACACCGATATCGACCCAGAATGGATCACCTTCAATACGTTGGTCCTGAAAAGAACACATCAAAATCAGATGAAAATAATAGGAGGAGGAAAGATACTAATATTATTAATAATAATATTGAATTAATTCAGATTATTTACAAAACATAAATTCAGGTCTAAATTTCTATAGAATAAACTGAGAAAACCTTATTATCAATTTTATAAACAATATATATCTGGCATTACACCTCACAATTCAGATATTGCGAGTTTTTAAGTCTAATATCCAGTTTTTTATTTTTGTCCTATAGGAATGAAGTGATTTTGTTCTCTTAATGTCAATTGGAATTAATTACTTTTCAATAAATTGAAATTATAATTAATTTTAATAAATTTCTGTGCACAATTCACTTTTTTGATATATGTTTGAATGAAATAGTATTTTTATCAGTAAAATCTTGAATATGGTATTTGAGATAAATTACATTTTTATTTTTGAAAATATGAATCAGTATACTCAACATATATTCATTGTGTAAGTAGGAATAGGTAGTAATAGAAATATGAAAGTGTGGTAGGAAACAAATGAACTTTTTCTCAAATAATTTTTAAAATCTATTTTTGTGCAATCTCTAACTTCTCCATATATGCTTGCTTCACTCTTCCCCATTCTAAAATTCCAAAAACTAATTGAGACTGAATCAAAGCAAATTATAACATTTCCAAATTATGAATATTCAATATGTTTTTTTTTTAAATTTGGGTAAGGGAATTTTTTTTTCAAAACATACTCAATATGATGATCCCATTTCAAATTATTATCAATGATTATTATCAATTGCTCATTTCCCTACTTATTTTTATAGAAACTGAAAGTCATAGGTTTTGTTTATTTTTCAAAATTGACTGTTAATAAATTCTAAATAAACCGATCTTCAATAATAGGGAAATCATCGATTCCCTTATTCTTCAGTTCACACCAATATTTTGCAGAGTAAAAGATAACAGTATCATCTACGAATGAATGTATAGTGATATTAATTATCATTCATTTCTCGAGACAAAAAAAAAACAAGAAAATTGATTTTAAAATCAATTTCGTTCGTTTTCGATATCATTTTCCGAAAAACCATTTCAATAAACACCATTATCTCTCGACTGGCAGAAAAAAAAATCAATCCCACACCTGTACCAATTCCCGTCGTCGAACTTGGACGCGTAAATGTTCCCCGGCACGATCTGATCGACCAACAACGGACTGTAGAGGACGTCCCTGTAGCGCTCCTGCAACTTCTCCATCATCAGGTGCAACTTCGGTCGAGACTCCAACGGTTGCACGAAAAAGTTGTACGGGTTGACGGCGAACGGCACGTGCACCTCGAACAGCTCGCCCTTGTCGGGGATAGCGGGGGGTGGCAGTTTGCCGCCCGAAGGGACGTTTTCTATCGAAAGGAAATTCAGTATTCGCGATACCGGATCGGAAAATAGCGTTTTGCAGGTCTACACAAATATATTTTATTTATTTCAATTCATATTTTTGAACGACCGAAGCCAATTACAGGATGGGAAAAATATAAATTTTAGTAAATTTAATATGATGCAAATTACATCAGCTACTAAAAAGTGACCAATCATTCAAAATTTTGATTTTTTTCTAAGGTCGAGCATGCCTTGATTTTTTCAGAATTTCATTAATTTCAACAGGATGTGGTATATTCATTTTTTCAGATTTTCGGGAAATTCTCTCCTCATTTATGCATTAATGGAAATAAAATTAAATATATATGTGGGTTTCGGGAACGAATCTGCTCCCATTTTAAACACAGTGGAAAAAGTATTCCCTCTAAAATGTCGACATTTGTCAAAAATATTTGTTTTCCAAATTTTTTTGAAAAAAAAAGTGTCACTTACAAATAGAGAATTTCTCTCTCAGGTAACTGAAGGTTGAAATTAGAGCGCAATGACATTTTGGGGCAGATCACAAAATCTGTCCTTACTACAAATTTATTGAAATAATCGTTAAAATATCTATTTATTTTACAATTTTTAGAAACAAGAAGTAGAATCTCAAAAATCTGTAAATATGAATTCAACAAACAGATTTCAACTCCTGGAATCTTTCTTTTTCTTTTTTTATTCTTATATTTATTCTTTTATTCTCGGAGATCCATAAAAATTATGGAAAAAATATCCTTACATCTGGTAATGCTAGTGAACAATGTCATTCAAATATAAAGTTGAAAACTTGCTTCATGAAATAAGCTCCTATACAATTGATGAGTTTTTTTATTTTTACAAAATTGATATATGTAAGTTATCTTGTCATGTATGTGAGTCGTGTTTTTTTCTTGTATTACTTGTCCCTGTACTTTTATTAGGAATCCCTCAAACGTACCTATTTCTTGACTTGTCCTATTGCTTTTGTAAGCTCTTTATGGATCAATAAAACTACTACTACTACTACTATTATTCATATTTTCCACTTACTCAGAACCCCATCTGTATGTACAAAAGTCCTTTTGGTACTTTTCGCAAACTGATTGCCATCACCTTTCCTGAAAACAAAAAGGAATATTTTACTGATAATGTAAAAAAATCAACTATTCCATATCCCTAAAATGTTTTTTTCTTCAACTTTCGTTTACATTTTCGAATTCATTTCAAAATTATTTCATCCCAAATCGTCTCGGAAAGTTTAGACACCCTGTTAATCGAGCTCTGATAGAAAGTTGATAGAAAGAAGGTTAGAGGCATAGAGGAGCAATTATCGATTTCCACTCACTTGATCTCCGCCTCCATCACGATGGATTTGTTGATGCAAAAGAGGCCGCCGTCGGAATTTCTCCGGAAGAATTCCGCCACGGGCACTCTGTCAGCGTTCGAGTCGATGATCTTCATGAGGACCGGCTGCTCCTCGGGCATGGCCTTCTTCGAAAGCGTCAAAAACTCGTCGGGGATGTCGTCGATCGCCATTTTCACCTGCCAACAAAATCAATCAATATCGAGACTAATATGTTAGGTGGTGAAGTTTACGAATTGAAAATGAATTGGAAACAGTGCGAGAGTGAACACAATCTCCGCATGCAGGTTTTTTCTTGTGATGTGGAGAATGAATGAACTGATTACCTTCCAAATGATATCATATGATATGCCCATCTTTGCCGGTTCTTGAATTATAAGATATTTTAGGTGGGAAATTGAAAATGTTTAAATATTATTGTAGCAGACCATGACTTTAATTTGTCAGAAAATTGAAAAGGTAAGATTTGAATGTTGAGAATTGCAAAAAAATGTACAAAATGACAAATTTTGAATTCATCCTCCATTCATGGTCAGTGTAACAAAATAATATCAAGGACATGCATAACAATAACCTAAAAATGGTAATAATTTACGCTGCAAAATCATTAAAATAATCAAATATTGAAATATGGCAAACAAAAATAATGCAGATAATGTTTAAGCAATTAAAGTACTATAGAAAAAATAGGAATACAACTCGTAACATAGGCAGGTACTTATATAGTTATTGTTTTTTTAGTTGAGACTAACAACGAAGCGAAAATAGTTCATTGCGAAAGTTTCCAAACTATGAAATAGCTAGAAATGATAACAGAATAAGTATCTGGAGAATCTAATGATTAATAATAGTACAATGCTGCAGATTTCGAAATTCATCACTAATTTGAGTAAGGTTTATTTTACTAAAATTTCAAGCATCTTTTGAATTTACTAAACTTTCCGCTTTATTGTGTCAAATTTCTGTCAACTGTCAGAACCGAATCATTTCTGTCAGTGTAGTTTAGGTCATCAACATCGTCGAAACCGTATAATACAGACGAAACAAAGAAAATAGTATAAAACATTCGTTACAGAAGGCAAAGAATATGTACCCTTCTGTAACTATTCTTCCATGGGGACACTCATGCAGGGAGTCGTATAAAAAAAGTGAAACTTTAACCGTAGTTGATACCTACATATATGAAATATCGTGCTATGTTCATAAGAATCTTTCATTGTTTAGCTGCAACAGATCCAAGCATAATTACTCTACAAGATTTAAGAACAATTTACTTCCGGCAAAGCACTCGACCAAGTTTTACCAAAGAAATTGTATTACAATGGCTGCAGAATCTATAATAACTTACCTGAAGATGCGTACAAAGTGCGCCAAATATTTTCATTTTCAAAAATAGGCTCAAAGGCTTCTTGACCTAAAAAAACTTCTACACACTCGACGAATTCTTTTCTTAGATGATGTTAGGAACAATGTGGGTCTAGTTGTATACATTCATATATTTATGGTTCGTCTTTATTCGTGTTTTACTGATAGTCTATTTTATATTACTTGTCTTGTATGTTCCTGTGTATACTTCCATTTACTGACGCTCTCGGCAATTTGTTATGCATATCATTGTAATGGTTTTGATAACTTATTGTTGATTAAAGTATATTATTATTAATTTTTCAGCTTTTAATGGGATTTTCTCTCCTCGTTTCTAAAAAAATAGAGTAGAAGTTATTAAAAATTATTGCAATATATTTGTAGTAAGGACAGATTTTGTGATCTGCCCCAAAATGTCACTGCGCTTGAAATTAAACCTTTAGATACCTAAAAGAGAAATTCTCTATTGGTCAGTGACACCTTGTTTTTGAAAAAATTTGGAAATACAAATATATTTAATAATAATAAAACCTCTACTTATCTTGGTGGACGTTTCGGGAACGAATCTGCTCCCGTTCTCAACACAATTGAAATATTTTTCAATGTTTCCGATTTTGACACTGAAAAGTTGTCACTTCGGAAACATTGAAAAAAGTTTACGAAGAGAAAAATATTTCAATTGTGTTGAGAACGGGAGCAGATTCGTTCCCGAAACGTCCACCAAGATTAGTAGATTTATATTTCCAAATTTTTTCAAAAACAAGGTGTCACTGACAAATAGAGAATTTCTCTTTTAGGTATCTAAAGGTTTAATTTCAAGCGCAGTGACATTTTGGGGCAGATCCTAAATCTGTCTTTACTACAAATATACTGAAATAATTTTCAATAACTTCTACTTTATTTTTTAGAAACGAGGAGAGAAAATCCCATTGAAAGCTGAAAAATGAATATACCACCTCCTCGAAGAACTTACAGACAGTATTTATATTATTATTATTCCAGTGCTCATGAAGTGGAAAGAAGCCAGTGGTGGGTCGAAAAGATAGTAAAAAAGTGAAGAAAAAAAAAAGTGTAGTGTCGAATATCTGACTGACCTTGACGGCCTGCGGTGGATAGAGAGCGACGATCTCGCTGAGCTCGTCGAGCGGATAGAGCACTTTTTCTTTGACGTTGACCACCTCGGTGTTTCCGCGGTCGATGAAGTAGATCTGGGCTAGTTCCTCGTTCGGCGACCAGTCGATCGTCCGCAGCCGGTACCACCGACCGTCGAACTTGCTCTGGCCGAAGTACACCTTATCCACGCTGTTCTGTCATCAATAATTACGATGATGAATTTCTCCTCTCGAGTCTCATTGACATTTTTTCATCACTTTGGAAGATTTTCATTTTTTATGACGAATCGATGTAATGAACTAGCTGGTGCTGGTGCTGGTGGGTCTACCCTTCGGTGGGGTTCCGATATTTGACGCGACTATTCTAATACAGAAGACATCCCAATCGAAATATACCCGTCAATGTCAACTCGTGACAGTTTGAATTTGGGCGCGGTACATATACGAAATCATTTTATCTTCTAGTTTCTCACATAAACTTATTCATCAGTTCACTAGGTCGATACAATGTGAACGAAAGTGTTAGATTTTTGTTTGATTTCATCACCAAAAGTAAGTATGTCTACATATGTAAATATCACTTGATGAAAAAAACTATGAGTATTACCCAATTACCCAATTTTCGGACCAAGATATCACTATAAAACAATCTTTGAATATGCGAATTTTCTATAAACTTCCAACAGCTCTTGAACTGTGGTTGATGTTTCTTTTGAATTCAAAAACACTAGTTCATCAGAAGATAAATGATATGAATAGTTAAGTGAACCTTCGTACTTCTATCATTTCATTCTGAATTGAAATAAAATAGAATGAAAATATGAAAAACCTATACTTTACAAACAGTAAAAACAGATATAACCTCAAAAAATTCAATAATATTTGTTGGTGACACTGAGAAATCTCGAAACACAAAATAATATCTGATTTTCATCGATCTGTACCAGTTCCTGCGAATTTCGTTGGAAACTCGACTGACAGTTTTTACATTTTCGCCAACGCCATGTCATGTTTATCAAGTTTAGCCAATATCAAGAAATTTGTAAACAGGACAAGTATTAGAGTAACTCCACCAGCTAATTCATAACATCAAGACTGATGATTTATTCAAATAGATTTGATATTCTTTTAGCTATGTGAATTTTTGGCGAAATATTTTATATCTTCATGACGAAGTTGCCTTCTTATTCGCACCGACCTTTTTCCTTAGAGGAGTAATCAAATGTGTGGGTGCATTTGAAAGGAAACTGGTCTCCAAATCGGCCAGACGTGACTGAAGCTTTTGGAAACCGAGAGATCGCAACTGCACGTAAACGTCCCCGTTACTTTCGATGTGCGACACGTAAACTTCCGTTATAGTTTCCTGGAAAAAAAAACAACAACTACAAATAATTCACAATCTAGTTTCGTTCGAGCTGAAGTTTGAGAAATAAGTTGCATCAAATCTGAGTTTTCTACAATAATTTCCAAACATAAAATTGAAATATGGCTGTAGAAAAATCCTCTGATAAACGTCACATCTTTTCTACGTACTTTTTGGATGACCGGGTAAGCCGATTCTATCGTCAGAAGTGGAATCATTTTTTCGTTGATGGACTGACCGGTTTCGAAATCGTACATGAAAATCGGCAAACTGAGGTCGCTCTCATCGATACCTGTACAGAAATACGATTTCAAAGACTATAATAAGAAACGGCAATGTGAGTTTGTTTCTTTGGCTCCCTCTGATGCAACGAGATTTACCGACTATATGGAAATACACAATTATTGACTACCTCGAGACGTGACATTTTATTCAATATATTCTGAAATATTATTAAAGAGAGTACAATGTTTTGACTCAACGCGTTTTTAGACTACCTAGTGAAGTATTATCGGAAGCAGAATGTTTTTCTGACTATCTTTTCACGAGTTGTTTGAGACAATTTTTTGACTACTTTCAAAAGCATTTTTTAAAATAACACAATTTTCTTGAATAGTTTTTTGTTCGACTTTTTGCAGCAGTAGAATTCTTTGATTGAACTGGGAGATATTTATTTAAACATCAACTTGAGTATTTGACTATACAATGAAGAATTTGAAGTTTTTGTAGGGTAGGTCGTTTCTATGACTCCCTTTTTGGTATATTTGAAGCAGGAAGTGTCTATGACTGAACTGTGAGCTATTTATTGAATCAGAACATTTTTTTATTGCTAATGCTTGAGATAATCATTAATTTATCTGTTTTGCACATTGAAATGTACACAAATTCAACACAATAATAAAAAAAAACCAAAAAGCTAGTCAGAGTAGACGACACCAATTTTGAGATGGGAAGCTTGATTATCAGCGCATATCAAAACAAAATTTATTAATTCTAATTATAAATACTTACCGACATTTTCACGTGAAAGTTCCAAAATGACATCGGCATTCAAAATCGATTGTAACTCTATCGAATTGTGAGAGGTGTCGTATAAGTCTTCCAAGCCAACCAATCGACAAACGAACGCCTGATCGAAAAAAAATATAGCCAACCGTTATACAGGGTGTAACTTGAGAAAATAGACTAATTTCGCGCTGACCTGAGCCTGCGAGCTGGCAAACTCCCGTTTCAATTTGAAGATGCACTCTTTGGCCACCGACATTTCGTCGCCGATGTCGATGAAGAAGCAGGCGACCTCGCCGTCGCTCACGGCCACAGCTCTCACCCTGTACCAGTGCCCCTCGAACTCCGTCACGTAGTAGCCGGCCACGTTGATTTTCTCAGCGCGCAGATTGTCTTTGTGCGTCGAATAGAACTCTTCCATGTTCACCTCCATGCGATTGAAAGCGTCCTGAGGAAATATCAATGGAGAATGTTGAATCTAGAGAACCTCACAAATATTCGTTATAATGTCCCAGAAATTTCTCAATTCTCTTGCAAATTTTTCATATAAAAAAAATCCCTGGAAACCTTCAAAAAACTTCCTGGAATCATGATAAGTCTCAGAGAATTCCAAGAATATTGTGAATATTTTTTGAATTTCACAATATCCAATCTGTTGTATACATTTTATTGAAAGAAAATATCCATGAACCTTGCAGATCTTTGAAAAATCCCAATTCTCGTTCAATCTTTTTGAAATATTTTTGAAATTATCAAAAAAATAATAATTAATCTCTTTGAAAAGTCCCAGGGTATTTTACGAATCCTTAAAAAAGTTCCAAGCATCCTGACAAGTCTCACATAATTGCAAGAATCTTGTAAAAATGCTTTGAATGTCTGGTACACATTTTATTGGAGTGAAATCTCCATAAACCTTGTTAATCTTTGAAAAATCTCACAGATGTTCACTTTAATTTCCAAGGAATTTCTCAATCTTGAATCTTGCATTTTTTTTGGAATTATCCATGAAATATTAAAAATTACAAGTATCCTGACAAGTCTTTCTTGAGAATCCCTGAAAAATCTCATAAATGTACACTACCATTTCCAAGGAGTTTCTTGATTTTCATTGAATCTTGCATTTTTTTGAGATTATTTGAAGAATAATGATAAATCTCGAGAGATCCCTGGAAATATTATAAATTCATAAGAAAGTTCCAAGAATCTTGACTTGCGGAAAATTTCAAGAATCTCCTGAAAACAAAATCTTTGTAAACTTGCGAACCTTATATTTCACAATTCTCGTTTCATTTTGGAAATCCTTTGGGAATATTTTGATAAATTCCCTGGAAATCATGATAAATTTGTATGCTTTCAAATCAAAATGTCTACTTACCTCATCTCAGTGGACGTTTCGGGAACTACTCTAGTAATAAAATTTCTGCCCGTAATTTTTTCGCTGGTCGCTTTGACACTGAAAAAAAAAACTTATCTTCAGTGTCAAAGCGACTAGCGAAATTACAGGGAAAAATATAATAACCTTGCGCTGCAAACGGGAGCAGTTTCGTTCCCGAAAAGTCCACAACATTAGTATAATTTTTGATATTTGTTAAATATATTTGACTTCCATGATTTTTCGAAAAACAAGGTGTCACTGGCAAATATAGAGTTTCTCTCTCAAGTTATTTCGGGACAGATCATAAATATGTCCTTGCTACAAATACATCGAAATAATTATCAGATTTTTTTAGACACACGAAAAAAAAATCTATAAAAACGAATGGTAGGATACTGTAGCAAAAAACAATGAGACAACTCACTCTCTCAGGGGTGGAGCACTGCCTGCACCAGATCTCGTTGGCCGACATGACGTACGTGACTTCGGCGTAGAGCCTTTCGTCCTCCTGGAACTGCACCGTGTTGGAGGGCACCGACACGTCCGAGGGGGTCATGAACGTGCTCCAAGACCTGTTCTTCTGCAACACCTGCGCCGTTACGACAGAAAAAAAAAGCGAGCGTGTTAGAGCCCCGAAGCGGTCCAAGCGTTAGAAGCCAGTCGGTTCGATATCTCGGAGATCGTCCGAGATATTTTTCTCGGTTAGTTGATAGTCTCTCTGGTAATTTTTTGCTCATGCGATTGGATTTTTCCGATTTTTTTTTTTTCGATCCACCTGTACTCAAAGGTTGCCACATTTTTATAGAGTCGAAACTGATAGAAAAGCTCCTGAATTGAAGTTAATGCCACAAAACCCATAAGCAACTGTCGTAGATGAACTATTTCAATGTTAAAAATACACAGGGTTGGGATAAAGTATGGAACCAAGTAAATATCTTTTAATCGAAAAGAACGATATTTATGGAAATTTGCAGGTAAGTGCAATGGAACATGATGCATTTGATGTACATTTTTTTGTTAATAATATACTTCGGGTTGAACTGGAAATGCCATCAACTTCTTCAATTCAAATGGGACACCCTATATATTATTAATGAAAATTGTAAAAAAGAGGAATATAGCACTCTGATCAAACTCCTTTGAGTTTTTTGCATTAGAGCAAAAAACTATTTAAATGAACAAATTGATGTTGTATGTATGCATAGTAATAAATAAACGAGTACACTTTTGTTCTCAAAGTATCGAATTCTAATTGACGGAAATAAATTTAACACCATAACCGATCATCATTGAAATTTCAATACGCTCTTTTTCACTTAATTGAACCATTCTAAATTGTACAATTTGTAAATTGTACGTTTATTTATTACTATACATACAAACATCAATTAGTTCATCTAAATAGTTTTTTGCTCTCATGCAAAATACTCAAAGCAGGTTGATTAAAGTGATATATTTATATATATTTTTTAGAAACGAGGAGAGAAAATCTCATGAAAAGCTGAAAAATGATATATTCTTCGTTTTTACATTTTTTTCACACTTAACTCTTATATGTATGAGTTCAAGATAACAAGCTCTTTAAAAATCTGTAGAAATATATAGGGTGTCCCATTTAATTGATGGCATTTCCGGTTAAACCAGAAGTATATTATTCACAAAAAAATGTACATCAGATGCATTCTGTTCCATTGCACTAACCTGCAATTAAAAGATATCCACTTGGTTCCATACTTTATCCCAAACCTGTATAGGCATTATTTTTCAAATATTTTTTTCGACCAACCACCTTTTTGAGATGCTAGCTATCACCTGGATATCTCGAAAACTTACATCTTCGGGTTTACAATGCCTCAGGACATAGTTGTCCGAACATTTTTCGATCTGAATGTTCGGGCTGCTGTCGATGATTTTCAGCCAATCGGAAGGCAGCTGCTCGCCAAACATATCGGCGTAGTCGAGCTGAAGTTGCCAATACCAAATTCCTGAAAATGAATGTCGATTAGAAATATGAAATTACAATAGAAATAAGTATGTTGAAGTGAATAATACTTGTAGCTCTCTAATGGACACCACTTGTGGTGTACCGCAAGGATCAGTATTGGGGCCTAATTTATTTTCAGTATATGTCATTTCAATATCAACTCTAGAATTAAAAGCGATCTGAAATTATTTCAAACAGAAATTTCATCACGAAATAACTTTAGAAAATGAAATTAGGACGTGGATTATAGAAAATGCCAATAATTATGATCTTTTTCAATAAACTCTTTTTATCTTTATCTCGTCTTTCAATTATGTATATGTAATTTGAGAATTTACATTGTCAAAAACAAAATGTATTTGAAAAACTTATATTTTATGACATGACAAATATTAATATGTATTATACTTGATAGAGTTGATAAATGAAAATAAATTGAAGAATGATCTAATATTGATCTATGTATCCAAAGATTCAGATGATATTGTACTTGATATAACTAGTGATTTGAGAAAAATTTCATCTTGACTAAATTTATTAACTGACTCAATTATGATAAATCTTCATATATGTAAATTTAAATTTTGAAACATATGAATAGTTACTATGGAGAAGTATTTGTACTTTTTTTGTATCCCTAAAAATAATGGTAAGAAAATAAATTATGTCCCCTGTTTATAAACAACGTTTCTTGGGGTGATGAAGAGAATCAATTTGAAAAACGAAAACAAAACAAAAACCACGGATAGTGATGATTCAGTGGATGAAAATATAGCGCACTGTGTTTCAGAATGGTTTTGCTGTTTAAAAAGTCAGTCTCATGAAAACATTTCGCATCATTCTAGATAACGCAATATCGCACTTTCCTCACCGTGATTGTGTTTTTCGAGCAGAGGCGGTATCCTTTCCAAAATGTCCGCGTCGCTAGATACCAGAGCGCATTTTCTCTTGTCGTGCTTCGAATGCAAATCTTTGAACGCCTCAGAGGCGCAATATCTCTTGGCCTCCGATTCCTTGCTGAATTCTTTGGGGTAGCTAGTGTAGATTTTACTGCCGACCTGAAGAAATGAAAAATGAAATTGGAACGAAATATGCAGAGTTTTTCATTAATATTGTGGAAATATCCAAAAGCAGATTATTTGTTGAAAACTAAGGAAATAGTCCTCATGGATTGTTTTCCTAAAACACGTAATTTTCGAAATACATGATGCAAAAGTTTTCTATAAAAACGGGTTTTTTCCAATTCATGAAAAAATACTTCAAGTTCAAGAAAAAAGATTAAAATTGATACACCATATATTGATTGAAAGGAACCAGTTTCTCACCTTGATTTTGCAGGTATGCAGTCTATTCTGTTTCGTTTTGATCAGATTGGTAGAAATCTCGAGATCGCCTAGTTTGTAAATTTCCACGAAATTTTTCAAATCAACTATAGGATCTCCAGTTTGTATGTAGTCCAAACCCTGAAATATCAATCAACTTCAAGTGGAATAATCAATTTTCGATCAATCCATGACCGATTTCGATTTGCATTTCATTGATTCATCTATCTACTGTTCAATGAGACTATACTTAGCACTAAATTATGAGCATGCAAGTAAGCACTTCATAAAAAAACACGATCAAATAATTCGAAATTCATGCAAAAAGATCACAAGTAAGATCAAATCAATACTAAAAATATTATGTTCACTACATATTTTATACGTCCTGAATATAATTAGGATCATACTGTGTCAAACATTACCAAACATCAATTCTATCAATCGATATCACACATTAATTAATACTCAACATACATTTTGAAATGGCTCCTCAAAGAATAGATGCGAGACCTGCGAGTTGAAAAGAAATATTTGAAAATATCAAAATTTCACATTGGTTTTGCTATAACACCTGGTATAATGATAGATAGTTTTTTTTTTCGCTATTTTACGCAATTGTTTACAGCACGTCAAAATACAAAAAAATATCGTTAATGAAAGATAAAATGTAATGAAGAAATGAAAACTTTCATCAATAATTAGGTACAAGAGGTATACAAAAAACGCAAATTTATTAGCAACTCATATACAAGTTGAAATATTTCAAAAATTATTTTACAATCTAGGACACTTGAGATTATGTCTTCAAGAATTCCTCTACACTTTTAAAACAGTTTCTCAGCAAGTAATTTTTCATATCGGTTTTGGAATTTTTATCATTCAGGGATCACAACTCTGAAATCAACTTCACACAGTTTTTTTTGAAAAACGTGAATTCCAAAATCACTAAAGAAATCTCTGATTTCCCGCACTCGCCCTGTTATCACTTTGTACAATGAATCAAAAAACGACATAAACCTGCCATTTCCTCAGGTGAATCAAAATTTCACATTGTTTTTGAAAAAATGAAATGAGCAATATTATAAAAAGAAATTGTCTGTAAGTCAATACAATGTCTGAGACGTCCACCAAGATGAGTAGAAGTTTTCTACATTCTTAATTGCAATTCAATTCATTCAATAAGTAGATCACCTTGTAAAACGAATCAAAAAACGACGGAAACCTGTCATTTCCTTAGTGATGATTAAAAGTTCCACAATGTTTTTGCGGAAATATAAATAGCGAAATTATATATATAAAAAATATGATAAAAAATATTTCATTTCCGGTGCTCACCTTGGTGGAGAGCGGCGCCTGCGTTGCGACCTGCCCGCCCCCGCCGCCCGTCTCGTCGGACGGGCTGCAATTGCCGCTGTCTCTCTCCTTCTTCGAGACGCTCATCTCGGACATCATGCGGGTGAGGCGCTTCTTCGTGTGCGACAAAACTGAACACTCTTCCGGCTTCTCTGCCTCCTGCTGCTTTCTGTTGGCCCCTGAAGAGGTGTTCGTGCGTACCTGACAAGATGAATTCGTTGAGAACATTTCGTGGCGAAGAAAAATTAGGACAATAGGTATAATAATCGGGAATTCATGGATTAGTATAGTACACAAAATTGTCGGCTGAATATGGAGAACAAATCTGAGCAAATCAACTATAGGCTTCTGTAGCCGATACAGTGCTGCCCTCGTACGGTCAATCAGAGGAAACAATGATTACAGGTGTTTTCCTGTCAAACATTTGTCAAACCCTTTCAACCTAGAAATTCGAAATCAAACAGTATCTCTCTCAGCGTCGTTCAGTCACGGCATAGTCAAGGTCACTCAAGTTTAGATAGTTAGATAGTTTAACACCTGAATTGAAAGAGAGGTAGAATCAGTATCAGTAGTATAGATTAGAAGCTTCTGATCAGGGCTCTGATTATCTCACCTAAAACACTCAATATCGAATGTATTTACTATGTCGCAAAGAAATGTCACTTGGAAATCCATGAATGGAGACGGTTTCACACTTTTTGGATAAACAAAAAGGTACAGCACAGAGGAGACATAATAACGAATAATCAGAATGGAATTTAGAACAAGAACAAAGTCAGAAATAGCGAAGCAAGATTAGGTAAACGAAGTACATGCCATCAATAATTATATTAGATAAAATATTAAATATTGTCTCGATCAGTATTTCATTCCTTAGTTTGGAGCCAGTTGATGTAACTTTCATTGATAAAATTGTAATAGTATATTATTTTATATTTTGTATTAATTGTGATGGTATATTATTTTTGATGATTTATTCAATCTTAGATATGTTATTATTTGAGATTGATTAATCTTATGTTTATATTAGGGTGAACCTATTCTTCTTCTTCTTCTTCTTCTTACTCATCTCCTAATTAAACACAACGACAAATCTACTATTAAAGGAACACAACACAAACCTATAAACAAAAGGAATACCAGAACAATGGGAATTGAAAAGGAAAGATTTTTTTAAGCAAAAACACGATACAAGACACGATTTCGACATCAACCTAATTGTTGTTACATAACCACACATTTCGAAAATTGTCGAGAAACAAGTGAGACTCATTTTGTCCGATACATAAACGCCATCGGGTGATCATACACTCAACTGAGTGACAGATCAAACCAGAACATACCGCTCACTATAATGAATAAGTATAATGTATCGTCGTTCACTGCTCGCTAACAACTGCCTACTCGATACTGCTCGTTCTCTGTACGCATGATTTAAATAAAGACTGGTGTCTCAACTCCCTATACCCAGCCACTAGAAAAAGTTGTAGACCTTCGCCTACTTGATTTTGTCGGATTTCAATACCTTACTAAGGCTTCCCAAGATCGAAACTAGGTGGCGTCACCTATGCCGATCTCGAAGGTTATCTTGGAAATGCTGGAAACACGATGTGGATTTGAAATTCAACATAAATGTAAAAACTGAACTGTTAGCTATCCATCACTGTCAGGTATCCGTCATTATCAGTAAAAGCGGATTTGACTTCACCGGATCGACGATCGTATCGCCATCTATACTCAAGTGGTGCGGCCTTAGTGAGGTCGTTTGACAGGTCTACATGTTTTGGAAAGAAACAATTGAAGAGTTATTTCACCATCCTATATCCACCTTGTCTGTACGTTACACAAGAACCATGTGTCAGTCAAATATGAACTGAACAATACTGGGTGATGTCTTTCATTCGAAAAAGACGTTCGATAGTTTCACACGATGTGCTCTTGAGAAAATTTCAAACAAACGATAAAACGCACATTTTTCTTACATAGCCGAAATGATTTAATAATTGACATTGTTATAATTTGTTAAAATTTTCCAACTGATATTATTGGAAAATGGCAGAGCTGATCGACACGAATCAAGAGCCTCTTTCTTTTGTAGAACACAATAGTTAGAGTGACATTTTACATAGCTCCTGAATAACATTTTGAAATTATATGGAATTAAGTTCTTCGCATCCTCTTATCACATGGCGTTTCGGAAATATTCAGAAAATGGCTCGAAATCGCACAATCAATAAAGATTGTACAAGGTGGCACAATAAAAAACAAATCACCGTCATAGACCCTCCGGTCAGAGAGACGTTCCTCTCGGACGTAACTTCGCTGTGGTGCATCCTAGCGTTCACGTCGATCCTCTTGTTCTGCCTCACGGAGGCGGCGATCTGAGTCGGCCCGTTGAATCCGGAATGTTCCGGGATGACGATCTTAGAGGGCACGGAAGGCTTCTTGTAGCTGACGAACTGATTGTGGGAGACGGCGGCTGGCCTCGACGACGTTTGGTAGTTCTTCCTCGGAGAGGAAGCGTAGTTGGGGCGCCATCTGCTGGTGTTTGGGGCGGGTTTGGAGAATCTGGGCGCGTGTTTCGGCGCGAACTTCCCGAACGACGGTTTAGCCCTGAGAAAAAAAGAATAATGGTCGTGACGATAGTCTGGGCAAGGAAACCACAAAGAAACGCCGCTTGTTGATAAACGTATCGATGAGAAAGTGTCAAACGCGTGCAAGGATCGTTTGAAAGCCATTAATTCAGCGGAAAATATCCCAAATCTACTCAAAAGGTTACCTCATGACGGTCCGGTAAATAATGTGGAATCATCTCGTCATTCGAGTTGATTCGTTCAATTGATCACGAGAAAAATTTTTCAGGAGAAGCTTGTCTGAGCTCGTTGTGGAGTCCTGAAATTCAATTGGGAGTAAGGAACCTAGGAATTAGGTGTGTCAGAGCTATCAAGTGACAATACAAGTCATGCATAAAAAATTGCAATTGTCAGTTTGACAAAAGTTGCATCTCGCAACTTTTCATTATCATCGGTTCATCAATTATTGTGGTATTGGTTGTCGAAATAAATAGCTTGGAATGTTTATCAACAACTTATTGAATTTCTAGTGAGTCTACAAACGCCAAAATTAATCAAATTGTTGATACCTGATGTGTGCCCACTAATACAGTCAAGATGCAGTCATCAATCTGGCGTTAATTTTCTACTTTTTTTGTTATTCGTTATATTGTCCTCCCAATTACACTCGATGTTTGTATTGATATCAGGTAAATTTGTGTTTTTCAAATTCTAAACTGTGTTTTTCAATTGTTGACAGTTTTTCTCATCGAACAAACCAAATTTTCCTGATGAAATACAAACCTATTGTGCCATTATAAGTAAATATATATATATGTATAAATAGAATTAACTTTTGTTCTATAATAATTGGCACAAATAATGACTACTCACTTCCTCTTTTCAGGCTTTTGGGAGTGAACCATTTCTGAGATATGAGAAGATTCCTCTAACACTTTGGCTGTGACAAAAATTTCCCCATTGATCTCACTGAGCCTCAAGGTGGGTACAGAACCGATAAATTCCTCCAAACTTCTAAATCCCAGCTGGCCATATGGAATTCTGTCTCCAAGTATCGTTATATAGTCACCTGAATCAAAAGACTTACTAGATATCTATTATCCACTTCAAAAATGAATTGAGCACAATTTCTGTACTGAAGAGCAATGAACGTACTCCACAAATCAACTATATCAAGAAACAAATGCAAATTAATTTTCTTAAAAGCTCATCAATAGAACACTCAAATCAAATTTTACATTGAACAATTATGAACAAGAATAGAATGAATTTGTCACTTGTAAAAATATATATATAGTCTTACGTTCAACCTGCCTAAGACTTAATTTTGACTTTGTGGATATCAGAATTCCTCTTATGGCTTTAGTCACATCTACTTTCAGCTTTTCTCGATCCATCTTAGAGTTGTTCATCACACCAAATTTAATGTAACCATCTTCTTTCTGTAAAATAAATGCTTATTGTTTTCAAGGAGTTCAATCCCAACAGTAGAACCTACTATGGTATCGAAACTATTAAATATTTACATTATGAAAAGATATCACTCAGTTAAATGTGAGTCAAAATTACTCATAGAATTTGATGATGATGATGATGATTGATAAGGGAAATGCTGATGCAAAACATATTGAGAATCATGATTCAAGTACATTAAAAATATATATGGTTAAGGGGTAAAAGAAAGTTGATGAGCCAATATTCTCAGGGATAATAAAAAGGGGCCATGAATATACTCACACAACATGAGATGGATATCTACTCAAAAGTTCAGCAAATTCATGCAGATAATCTTATCAGCAAGCAAAAGGTGACTCAACCCACTCAACCGGTGAATTTCGATTTAGAAATGCATTCCAATGACCTACAATTCTACATTGAAGACATTCTATGAAATTGGGAGAAAGGTACATTTAAAAATGCATCGAACGACGAATAATTTGATGAATATTTATAGATTTCGAGCTAGATCAATAAGTAATTACGTTGTTTTTTGATTTAGCAAAAGGGAAAAAAAATTAAATATAACCTTTCAAAATCTGTAAGATAGGAGTGTAGGTGCATACCTTAATAAAATCCCATCAACAAACAGCTACAGTATTGTCTGATATCCAAAACAGGATCCACACTATTCAAGTGAGTGAAACACAGGAAAAATTGTATTTCACTTCCGTAAAATATTTGCAGAATTCACAAAATAGTTGAAAATATTCACCATACGGTCACAGAATGATCGGAATTTCAGATTCCACAGGTTGACAGAAACGTCACTTCCACATGAATGTGAAGCTAGCTAACAAAGATAGGTACTGATATTTCCGACGTTCACCGAAACACCAGTGGAGGGGGGATTTCAGGTGATACTGGAACTGGATTCATTGCTTAATTATATAAATCTATGATTAAGATGATTTTGTATGATGGTATTTGTAGTTCGACTTAGTAGTCTATGATATATGCTTATAGAGAAAACACTTTCATCACGGTTTCATTATTCAAAACAAAAACAGAAGAAGAGTTTGACAAAAAGAGGTCACCTAACCTAAATATTTTGCTTAGGCTAAAAAATCCCAGAATCAGACGGAAAACGAGAGTTTTCAGTTTTATTAGAAATAGAAATGTGAATTCAAAAAAACTCATGCCACAAGATGAGTGGAGGATTGGTTCCTAGTAAAAGTACCGTTTATATTTCTAATCTGCCCTTCGATCTTAAAAACAATGATATTCATAAACTGTTTGAGAAGTATGGAAAAATAGTCAAGTATGATGGTACAAAACGGAATGTATTCTATATAAATATGAAAATTCATTCCAGGGTAACGGTGATGAAAGAAAAAGATACCAGAAGAAGCAAAGGCGTTGCATTTATTCTGTTTTTGAAGCCAGATGATGCCAGAGAATGTGTTAAGGAAACAAACTTGAAAGAAGTGAGTAGGCAATCTGCACATGCTAGAATAGTCAACGTAACTAGAATTTTTAGATGTTTGGACGAACTTTGAAAGTGAGCATAGCTAAAGATAATGGAAGAACAACAGAATTCATCAAGAGAAAAGTATGTTGACCAGTGCTTTCTGTATATATATTTTTTCATCATTATCATCCCAGTTCTTTTGGGAGTGCCTTGTGGAAAATTATTTGTCAATATGTTCATTTCCAGGAATATCCAAACAAATCGCAATGTTATGAATGTGGAGAATATGGTCACTTGAGCTACAAATGTGAAAAAAACTTGCTCGGTGCTAGAGACCCACCTCCAAAGAAAGTTAGAAAGAGAAAGAGGAAAGATGCAGATTCCACGAAACTTACAAAAGTATGTCACATCACAAACATATGAGTCCATGAGCATCGAGAAGTCATTCATTTTTTTTTCAGGAACAGAAGGACTTTTTTGCTAGTGATGAAGAGAAAATTGTATCTGATGAATCTGAATCAGAACAGCCAGAAGATCTTGAAACACTTAGTGCTGCAATTGCTTTCGAGGTGGGTATAAATGTCAAAAAAATTGAAAACAGACAAAAAAGGTTTTTGAAATTTCCTGTTCAACTGTAGAACTGAATATAGATGACATTTACTGACTCATAGTATGTACCTTCGATTTGAATCATTTTCCGAATGTACACATATTAATTGGTCACTGAATTTCAGCAAGAGAAGCAAGATATAGAAGAATACAGATATAGAGTGGCTACTGGGAGCTATAAGAACGAGGCTGTTGTAGAAAATCCTAGAAAGAAATTCAAGAAAAGTGATTATTTCAGTGATGAGGATGAGGAAGAAATACAAATGCAAACTTAGAGACTTGATTATGTTGATGTTTGTGATATATTGAAATAATATTATCACTTCAGCGCAATTTCAAAAAATCAAATTCAATTCAACCAATTGTTCATAAGGTTCCTTCAATAATCCTTGTGTGTTATGAAAGTCATATATTTCTTGGGAGTAAGTGAAAGAACAAGAATTAACAACATGTTAAAAGATATATATTCAATAAATATCTGTTAATTGGCACTTAAGTACATGAAAAACTATATAAATAAAAATACCGAGTGACAAATAAAAATCAGTCAACGACGTCGTCAGGTTTCTTAATCACTCCCCACTTTTCAGCTTCTTGCAGAGCATTGTTAGACATCTCAACAATCTGTTTCTTCTCTTCCTCAGCTGGCAGCTTTGTCAATGCCATCAGAATTTCCAACACGTCAGTTTCCATAAGTTTTTCAGTGAGCTCTTTGGAAGCACTAACAATATTATATACGATGCAAACTCCCCTAAACTGCATACTAGCAATGGGATTGGCCAATAAATAATGCATAGCTTCCAACCAATTCTTCGAACCAAAAACTTTTTCACAGCAAACCTTGCTAGCCCCAGTGACTATCGCCAGCATCCCTGCAGCAGCCATAGCAGTGTCTTTATCTTCGTCCAAGCATAAAGAAACCGCCAACTTCACCCTGTCATTTTCCCCTTCGAACAGCTTCACAACATCTTCGTCCTGCGCCATATTGCACATACACTGAGTCGCAGCCCTACACAAGTACTCGTGGTTCTCGAACATGTAGTGTTCGATCTTAGAGAAGCCCCCCTCCTTCAGAATCCTCTGCCTCGCAGTATCGCTCATCTGAGCTATGTTGCACAACGCCATCAATGCCTCGAAGTTCTCCAGAGCTGAACACTCTGGATGCAAGTTGGCTACTAAAGGTCGGATCACTTCCAAAGCTCTCTGCCCTGGAAAAGCAACCTTAGGGTCCATGGTGATGCCAATACGAGACAGAGCTTGGGCAGCATGCCGTTTGCCTTTATCCGTGCTACTCAGGGCCATGGCTGTGAGAGCTTTAACGCCTCCCTGAGCCACCACCAGGCCTCTCAGCTCAGGCTCAGCGCACAAGGCATTGAACACTCGAGCCATCAGTTCACGCGAGTGCATGCTCTCTGTTTTAGCTAAAGCTACTAGGGCTGTGGTAACGTTAGCTTTGCCCAAAGCTAGCACTCGCTTCGTGACGAAATCCGGATCGTCCAGCTCGCTTTGCTCAGGGATGTGTTGCTTGGCGAACTTTGCTAGCTCTATCATCTCGGGGATCACTTCCTGCTTCTCGTAGGCGTTGCAGAGGTTCACCAGCGTCGTTATAACGCCGAACAAGACGGATTGATCTCCGCTTTTCGCTAGTTCAATTAAGGCTTGAAGAGCAGCTTTGTCTTCAATTAGCTTCTCTTTAACCTCAGCGTCTAAGGTGAGGTAAGATAGTCCTTCAGCAGCCCACTTGCGCAAGTCCTGGTCTTTACCAGGATGCAGCAAGAACCTCCTGCAAGCTTCGGCTAGCTTCAAGGTAGAACCTTCTGCAAAAGGTTTGGTAGAAGCATCGCTACCACCTGAACTTCCTAGCTTGCAAAGTCCTACTAAGGCTCTTATACGAACATTCTCATTCTCCGACTTGTACAGTCGCTTCAGTATATTGATCCCTTGGTTAATAATAGCTTTAGCCTTGTCAGCCTTGCTGGCAGCTGCGATTATACACTCGCAAGCGACTTTTTGTTGAAGCTCATCGTCACTGTTGGCCATCACTAAAATCATCTCCATGATGCCTTCTCTGCCTAATATGGAGTTGCCTACGTCGAAAGGGCCTCGTAAGAGAGCAGTTAGAGCTACCGTAACGCGTACTTTAGACTCTACATCTGGGGTCAGCAACCTGTCTCTCATGAACTTGTCAATGCTTTGCATGAACTTGTCCTTCAGCTTGTCGTGGTACATGTTCTCGTAGACTCTAGCTAAACAAACAGCAGCTATAGTTCTAGTGCTCGGTGTGATGCTAATGGCACTTTCGTACTTGTATTCTTCCAATTCGCTGGCACATTCCATTAGTTTTTCAACACCGCCTTTGTCTAGAAGCTGTTCGGACCAATTGAGTTGATTGTAGTGTATATTCCTCATCAAAAGGCCAATAATAGCATCTCTAGCATGACCTGATATCAATCTGTTGTTGATCGAGCATACTAGACAGGTCAGAAGTGTGTCAATGACACTATGGTTCTTGTCGATTAGTTCTTGCTTTGGTTTGGTGTCTGGTTTGTTTTCCATGCCGGATAGAGAGTTGAGGATACTTTGCATGCAATGTTCCCCAACGTGTACCTGTTTATCATCCTTGGAGTCGATTATTTCTAAGAACCAAGGCACGCCGACTTCTTTCAATATTATTTTTGCTCTCTCTTCGTTATGCTTACAGAGTTCACCTATGATTCGAACGCCAGTAAGGAAAATCTGGTGATTTGTCTCTATCTTCAGTAGTTTCTTGATCTGTTGTACCACAGTGGATTTTACCATTAGCTGAGCCCCTGCATTGTCTCTAGACAACACCAGCAAGTTGTTAATAGCAGTTTCACGTTTCTCTGTCAATTCGCTCAAGTCAAAAGCAATTTTCATCATGCTTTCAAATTTATTACTAGTCTGCGCATTTTTCCTAGCTCTTTCCTGGACTATTTTATAAAGCCTTTCTAAAATAGGTTGCACAGGCTTATTAGTAGGATCATCTTTGAATATTTGTGTTGCATCTCTATAAGCTTCTTCATAACGTTCCAACGCCTCCAGGGCCTGGCACCTCCTGAAAAGGGCTTTAGGGTCGGACGGCGATATTTGTAGACTCTTTTCGCAGTCTTCTAAAGCTGATTCGTAGTTTTCTTGCTTCAAATACGCTGCTGCTCGGTTCTTATAGTATACTGATAAATTCCGTGAATCAGCCTCGGCGAATTTTATGGCGTCTGAGTATAGTCTGATAGCATCTGCCCACTTGCCTTCCTTGAAGAAATTGTTGCCTTCTTCCTTGAATTGTTCTGCTTTGGTTTCGTCGCACATTTTTGGGGCCGACGTTGAGGTTAGAAGAGGTTCGGGCATTTTATTTGAAAATCAATGCGTTCATGCGAGATCATATATATATACGATAGCGAAACGAAAGTTCTCGAAATACACAGAAAGATTCTCGAAATCGTGTATATTTAGAAATTATATTTTTAGTTTCATCCACTTGAATTCAAATCAGAACAAGTGGAATTAGAACTACGCAAGGCGGAAATTTGCTGCGATATAAATTTGTTACTTTCCTTTTGTTTTTTATTCATAAAATCAAATACTTACGCATATGACTCATACCGGATTGATCATCATTTAATATATCGATTCAAAATAGGGGACAAAACAAAAATAAACATAAAATTGAATTAGTAATTGATATACGCCAGCTGGTTCAATAGCCACAGCGTTTTTTCTACTTGTTCCACGTTTCTAAATCTATCGTAACTAGCCAGATAATGAAGAAAGTGACGTTTAGTTTGTAGGTTAGTGAGATTGTTTTTGTCAATTTTGTCATTGTTCGAAATCATTGTACTAGAATATTTTGTTGTCTTGAGTTTTGATCTCATAGTGACTTCTAAACGCCAAAATGGTGAGTAAAATGTATTTGTTTCAGGACATTATCCATGACAATACAACATTTCAATGTTAATATTATTAATCTTTCAAAATACTTTCAGTTTTTCGGTATAAATATGTTTCCCGAGATGCCTAGGCCTTTCAACATGACCTATCAGTGTTTCTCTGTAGCAATGTTACCAGGAAACGAAAGGCAAGATGTTGAAAGAGGAGGAAAAAGTATATTCATATATAAATCAATCAGGCAATCGGTTTTGATTTCAATGATTCTTGTTGTTTTCCAGTTATAATGCCCCCATCAGCTTTGGAACAACTAACTAGGCTGAATATCAACTACCCTATGCTCTTCAAACTTGTGAATAAAAATACCAATCGAGTAACACATTGTGGAGTGTTGGAATTTGTGGCAGATGAAGGCAAAGTTTATTTACCACTATGGGTAAAAAAAACCATGCACAACTATGAAAAAAGCATGTGCAAATATTTTACGTTTCAGATGATGCACAATTTAGTGTTAGAAGAGGGTGATTTGGTTCAAATGGAGAGCATATCACTTCCGGTAGGAACATTTTCAAAATTTCAGCCTTTGAACCCTGATTTCCTGGATATTACAAACCCAAAGGCTGTGTTAGAAAATTGCTTGAGGTTCTTCGCTTGCCTCACAACAGGAGACGTGATAGCTGTCAAATATAACCAGAAAGCCTACGAGCTATGTGTCTTGGAAACTAAACCTGGAAATGCCATCAGTATCATAGAATGTGATATGAATGTGAGTATACTACAATTCATAAAAACAGTGTCGAAGGAAAGATTTTCGACAAAAAACTTTTTCAATCCTGATCATTTATTGAGGGATATCTCTATTATACATTCAGTAATAAGAAACACTTGAATTCTTGTGGAATTGATTCACATAAAATAAGAAACTACTTTGACTGGACACATTTCAATTCATTCTAGTTTTGAGATGGAACTAAGTGAATTTTGAGAGTGAAACAAGTTTATATATTGTCTCTATTTTCTCTGATTGTTTTCTCAGGTTGAGTTTGCAGCCCCAGTGGGATACAGGGAGCCCGAGCGAGTGAAAAAGACAGAAGAGGAGACCGTCATAGATCCGGCAGATTTGATGCCAGAACCGTCTGGTTTTGTAGCATTTCGGGGTGCAGGAAACCGTCTGGACGGCAAAAAACGCAAAGATTCCACCTCCAGTGATACGCCAGCTCCCAAGGTGATTTTTCTATAGATCAATCAAAATTTATTTCCATTTTTTAGCATGGTTTACATGATCCATTTGTTTTTGTGCCATCCTCGAATCTTTTTTGATTGAGTGATTTCGATAGAATGTTTTTTAAATTGTAGAACTCGATGAATTTGATTATGTGACGCACGCTATTTTTGATTTAGCTACAGAATTATTATTACTCGAAAGTCAATGCAATTTATGAACTCTTTTATGAAATTTCAAATGGTACAATTTAATGGAATACTGAAACAATATAATTAAACAGAATACGAATGAAATTGATAAGAATTACCAACAAATTGTGGACTGAACGGATTCGAAAAAATACAGATAGATGCAGAGTGCAAAGTGATGAGATATATTCAGTTATTTCTCAAACAGATGGATTGGAATGTTAAATAGATTTGAGGATGGAAAATTATCGTGTTCCATACAGTTATGTGATCATGAAATGAAAATACAAAATTTTGGATTCCATTTCTAGTCAGTGTATTTCAATGACATTTCGATTTAAGGTGGTTTACGTTAAGGGAATCCCCGACTACGATTACCAAATCGGCACTTTGAAATTCATCAGGAGGATCGCTAAACAGAAGAGCAACGGAGAGGAGGAAAACGGCGAATTTCAAGCTTTCAGCGGTACCGGGTTCAGTCTCAAAGGTAGACATTAGGCGCCTTCTACAAGCTGTCTGGAACACGCGAAAATGAAACGTGCTCGAAACTCTCGGAAACTACTGATAGTTAAGGCGGATTCATGCATAACGCTTCATCTCTACTCTTTCTCTTTAATTAACTTTTATTCAATTCAACCTTTCATTTAGGACTATTTCACCTTTATGCACACACTTTAATAAACTCAAACAACAAGGTTTACACTGTCTTACATTAATGCTTTCACAGGAGTTTAATTATTTTCTCGATGAGAATTTCAATCCTGTCTGAATAAGTGAGAAAAATTCTAACCACAATTGATAAAAAGAAGAGGAAATCATCAATGACAGATTAGCGCATGCGCACATCGTATTTTACTTTTCGCGTAATGATCGGAGTTGGTTATCTCTCAAATACAGGATAGTGAAAGATTAAAGTTAATTTGGATGTATAAATGGTTACATGGAAATAGATAGTTCTCAACATTTTAATGAATACGGTAATGAAAGAGAAAATACAAATAAATGTAAAAGCGCTGTGCATAAATCCGAAACACGCGGTAATTTTTCCGTTCTAGATAGTTTGATGGCTTCCATACTCGAACCAAACTGCACCAGCAGCTCTAAAACTGACATACAAGGTATATCTTGATGACTTAACTGATCTATATATGTAGAATTGAAAGAAGCATGATTCTGAAAATTTGTAGAGACCCTGAAGGCAACATTGAGAATCCAACTATTGTAAGCTTTCGGATTCTCCGTTTAATATCTCAAATATACAGAGTGTTATGTCATGATCGCAAAAGCTGCTGGTGGAATTTGCATGGTTTATTTTTGGGTCACTCTGTACGAGCCTGTGATTCAAATGTGTTGGTGTTTTTTTTTTCTTAGATGACTAGCTGTGGCAGTATTGGGAGATTATATTCATTCATGTGTGAAAATGTTTTTTATAGTTATTATTGTTAATAAATACTTTCGATCAAAGCAGTTCTTTCATTGTTTTTAACCTACTTGATCACTCATAATGCGCCATTTTCTCTTTGTTTTTACACATACACTTCTGAAATTTGAAATATCAAATATTGTCACTAGAGGGCACTTTGTAATTCTGATTAGATGTTAAAAATTTGATATTTACATCTATTTGATATGATAAATGAACAATAACTTTTTTGCGGAATTAGAAAAATGTAAATTCTTGAAAAATTGTCGAAGGTATACAGTGTATGAAATTTAGAAGCTGCCAGTGGGAATATCTTGAAAACGACAAAAGCTATCAATTGGCAGACCTGGTTCAAAGCAAAATTGGTACCACTGTAAAGCAATTTCATATACACTTTCGTAGACAGGCCATAGCTTGACCTACAACTGATAATAAACTATCGATTTGCACAAGAAATAAAAAAAATTACAATCGAGGATGTCAAATTTTCCAGTAATATTTTCTGATATTAAAAAAACAGTCTTATCTTTCTCTTCAAATTTTATGCAATTTATTGAATTATTATTGGTTCTTCCCCATGCAGGGTCATGCGAGATAAACTATGATTTCTAGATGTTTTCAAAACATTCAAATGCCAATAATAAACTGAAGATTTTTACAGGGTGCGCCAGTTTGATGGAGAAACATTTTCTTCGCCTTATTTTAGAGGCATGACGATATTTCGTGGTGACGCTCGATATGACTAGATTGCCGTTCTTTCCATACTGAAAAACAGTTTCAGAAGCAAAAGCATGGCATATTTGGAATCGGTAGGTTCGATTGCACGAGTAAACGAAAAATATTGACAAGAAAATATAAAAAGGAATTTTTTTTTTTTATCTGTGGACAACACGAAAGGGAAACCTATAATGTTCGAGGAACATCGTGTTAGCCAGCGGTGGAATTTTTCTGAGAGAAGGAAGGTGTTGGAACTTCTCTCGAAAGTTTGGAGGTTGAAAGCATCGGGAAAGACTTCACTAGGCCAAGAATTCCACAACTTTGCCGTTCTATCGATGAATGATGCTTGGTATAGCGATGTTCGACAGGTCTCGAGCCTGACAGTGTAGGGGTGACCAGCTTGAGCTCGTCTGGTTTGTCTACTAGGAATCGCGCGTGGTGGCATAATAGATGACATTTCCCTTGAGCACCGACCGTGGAAGTATCTATAAAAAAGGCATAGATCGCCGACCTTTCTACGATGATCTAGAGAGGTCAATGATTTGGTGAGTGTTGTATCATCGACTAGGCGAATAGCTCTCTTCTGAATTGAATCTAAGAGCTTCATGGTATGTTTGGGGGCTGAGCTCCAAACATGTGAACAATACTCCAGGACAGGTCGAATTTGTGCTTTGTAGATCATAAGCAGTTGCTGGGATGTGAAGTATCTCTTCGCACGGAAAAGAAAACCGAGTTTTTGTGAAGCAGTCTTCGCAATGGACCTCACATGATCGTCCCATGAGAGAGCACTGTTGGTGGTGACACCCAGCATGGATATTGACGACCTCATAGGAACAGTTTATACCCGACATCATCAAATTGGGCATTGTGTGATCAGCCTTCTTGGTGAACATACAAGCTTGAGTTTTAGTTGCATTGAACTGTACTAGATTCTCAGATCCCCATTTCAGAATTCTTGTCAGATCCTCATTTAAAGCATCAACCTGTCTTCGCCTTGCACCTCTGGCCTCGTTGGATGATATAGGGGCTCTAGAGGAAAAGGCGGAATGGAGTGTTCTATCATCCGCAAAGCTATGAACTGGGCTGGAGGTCACATTCAACAAATCATTGATGTGGAGCAAGAACAAAGTTGGTGCCAAGACAGAGCCTTGTGGAACACCAGCATTGATCGTCATTGTATCAGACGAGACCCCGTCTACCACCACGTAGAGTGATCTATCTGCAAGAAGGCTTCATGAACATTGATTCATATCCATAGTAAAATATCAAATATCCACAGACTACTAGGTATGAGAGAGTTATCGGAAAAGTTGTTTTGTCTGGATGTTCGCGATAGCTGTACTGAAAGTAGCAAACAACGATCTTTCTCAGTTAAAGTGGGAAACACTGTACGATATCACATCGATATAAAAATAATCCGAAACTATTGATTACGTTCATTTATTGAGTAGTAAGTGTGCAATACATAATGATCGGTTCCAAAGTGTTGAAATTTTTCACTAGAATGTCTTCGACGGGCACACAGGTTGGTATGAAATATTTATTCATCAGAAATGATATATTTGTAGCCTGTTTGGAAAATAGAGAGAGAGAGAGAGAGAGAGAGAGAGAGAGAGAGTGATAATGTTTATAAATATTTTGTATGAATGAGGAATCACACAATGATATCAGGCATGCGAGGAATATTCTTCAAGCAGGAAAAACAAACCTGTTTTCTGGGATTTCGAGCCCATATACAGGGTGTTTTTTGTTGCAGCACCTCAGAGTCGCTAATGTTGCAGCTGAACCGTACTCAAAAGTAAGTTGAATGATTATGATTCCATTTTTTCAACTATTTCATTATTATATGAAAAAAATTGAAGTGTTGAAAAAATTGGGTCTTTCAATTTCTGAAAAAAACCTTTCCTCAACTTTTTCTGAAATTCGATGGTAATGAAGAATATCATGATAGTAATAAACAAAATCATTCATTCTTCATCAGAACTCGTTTCATTCTTGAAAACTCTGACCCTGTATTTCGAAAAATAGGAATATGTATGGATAAGAGATGATAATTTGTTTCCAACGAACTTTTCACAGTCAAATAAAATGATTAACCTCATCTTCATATCTACTTATGAATATTTTTTGTTTATTTGAACAAAATTCTTGCATTATAATTATTTTTGAGTTTTCATCATATTTTCGTTTTGCTTGTATTAGAAATATTCTTGTTTAGGTTTCCATATCGTCAATTAATGACGTCAATAATGTTCCCCTTGGGTAGTGTCTCATTATTGGCCAATGATGTTCAGCTATAACTGAAGCTAATCTGAAAAAATTCTGACTTCGTATTTTAGACAAGTAAATTGAGTTCGTTCAAATATTTCAGGATGGTAATCCTGTTGATTTTGATACAAATCAATCACATAAACAATGTTACACACTATCCAAAGAATTGATAAAATGTTCTCATGGTAAGCACAACAAGATAGGTGCATACTCATACTTTTTCTGAAATGCATACTCATCGATTTACTATTCGTAACTTGATGGATTATCATAAATCAAAAAGTGATAGTAGCCACATAGAAACAGATTACTTAAACTTGTAAAATAATTTATTCGAATAAAACAAGGAAATTAGGCATTTGTTTCAGGAGAAAAAAATCGATATCGCAGGACAAACTGTGAATTACATAAAATTGGGCAACGGACCCAAACACATTATGTGTCTTCCAGGGATGTTCGGGACGATTTGGAGTGACTTCAAACCCCAACTCGATTCCTTGGATAGGTATCTATCAAGACTATACAGGGTGTTGAAAGGAATTTGTCACTAAATGGAATGGGGTCTAGTATGACTCGAAATATATGCAGAAAGTCTTGATTAACGTATGTCGACGAAGTGACGGTTTCGGAGATACGGATGATAGTGTTTCCGACACTTTGAACATCCTATTTTGACTCTATGTTTCTGTGAATGAATATCATTGTTTCTTGTACAAATTGAAGGATTGTTTTGAAAGCAAAATGGGCTCTGCTTATTTTGGCACAAACCAATACTAACAACCATTTCGTGACACTTCTTTCAACACCCTGCTTATACAGGGTGGCCCAATGAAAACGAAACAAGGTATGCATCAAACTGAGAGATCTCGAGAACTACTGCATTGAATTCTGAAAACAAGAAAGCGTCGGTAAGAGATTTCGATACCTTCAAAATGATGTATCATTTGACTCCTTATCCCATTTGAGATTCAAGGGTTGGAGATCACCCCTCCGAGAGGTTCGAAGTGAAAAAGTTGAAAACATGCGCAAAATATTTCGTTTTTTTTTCTTCGGAGAACGATAACTATGTCAAATCGGCCTTGTTTCGTTTCCATCGGACCACCCGGTATGTATATTCCATGAACTCCATGTGGAGACCTTGAGTTGTCGTCTAAAGAGTGAATTTCAGAAATAAATTTACGGTGGTAGCGTGGGATCCCCCTGGATACGGAAAAAGCCGACCTGCTGACAAACAATTCGACCCAGATTTCTACAAAACTGATGCAGAATATGCCCAAAAGTTGATGAAGGTAGATTCTTTTCCGTACGCCAATGGCTAGATTTCCAATATTTCGTTGGCACTTTTTCAATATCACGCAAGATTCAATAGACAGCGTATAATTTGGTTATTTTCGTCAACTTTAAGTTAGTTTTGGTGTCCTCAAAATCGAATGTCATCAACAATATTATATGGGTGATATTCCTCGTTCAAATAAATCTGAAATGTTCGATATACGTATGTCTTTAAATGCACTGTTTTTGAATCTTGAAGTTTTCAAAAAAATATTTTTTTTTTCTCTGTATTTTCGATACCGTTTCTGATATTTTCAAGCTGGTATTGAAAATCATTTTACTAGATGGAAAAAATTACATTAAAAAATGCTCTCGATAGAAAATTTGTCTCGTACTGCCTAATCAACAGTGTATATATATATATATATATATATATATATATATATATATAAAAATAACCAATAACGGTTTCTAAAATGGAAGGAAACAAAAATAATTTTTTGGAAATTTTTTTGGACAACCCCGTATACGTTTCAGAATCTGGGAATTTCGAAATATTCTCTACTCGGATGGAGCGACGGAGGCGTAACCAGTTTATTGTTGGCTGCAAAATATCCGGAAAACGTGGAAAAATTGGTAGTCTGGGGCACCGGAACATTCATTTCCCCATTCGAAGAGAAATTCATCGAAAGTGAGTAGATCATGAAAAGGAATAACAAAGACAAATCGTTTTTCTGTAGGAAAGACAACGGAGTGCTTTTTTGATACTCTTACGCCTTATCTTTTTTGATTTGACGATTTTTTTCCAAAGTTATAGCAGATATTTCTCGCCGAGGCGAGTTTTTAGGCGAAAAAAGCAAACATCAACTTTGGAGCCAAATAACTCCAGAACAGTGAGTCGTAGAAAGTTTTCCGACACGAGGTCGGATTTCTCGTTCAATTTTCATCCAGATTACTCGATTTCGAAAGTTTATATGAAAGAACAAAAATTCTCCGAATTGTCGTATCCTGCAAATTTCGAAATTCCTAATTATCTTTCGAGAAATCTGAGAAAAAATCACGATCACTAATTCGAACCCGTAGAAGATGAATCTGATATCGACAATAATCAATTCCTCACGATAACGGAGTAATCTCGCTCCTAAGTGTGTTTTCCACTGAAAAACTCACTATTTTCACTTTGACGAGCCATATCTCCGGAACGGTCGTTTCTACAGACTCGATCCTCCCGCCGATCGATTCCTCGTTCAATTTTGATCTAGATTACGAAGTTTCGAACGATTCGATCAGAAAATGCGGAATTTTGTTTGTGTCTGAAAATCCAAGGTACATATTTACCGGATCATCGAACCGACGAAATTTCAAACTTCCTAATTATTGTTTTAAAAATCTGAAAAAAAATCACATCCACTGATTCGAACCCGTAGACAACGAATCTGCGATCGAAAAATATCAATCCGACACGATAACGGAATAATCTCGCTCCTAAGTGTGTTTTCCACTGAAAAACTCACTATTTTCACTTTGACGAGCCATATCTCCGGAACGGTCGTTCCTATAGACTCAATCCACCCGCCGATCGATTCCTCGTTCAATTTTGATCTAAATTGCAAAGTTTCGAACGATTCGATCGAAAAATGCGAAATTTCGTTTATTTCTGAAAATCCAAGGACATATTCACCGGATCATCGAACCAACGAAATTTCAAAATTCCTAATTATTGTTTTAAAAATCTGAAAAAAATCACATCCACTAAATCGAACCCGTAGAAAACGAATCTGCGGTCGGAAAATATCAATTCGACACGATAACGGAGTAATCTCGCTCCTAAGTGTGTTTTCCACTGAAAAACTCACTATTTTCACTTTGACGAGCCATATCTCCGGAACGGTCGTTCCTACAGACTCGATCTACCCGCCGATCGATTCCTCGTTCAATTTTGATCTAGATTGCGGAGTTTCAAACGAAGTAATAAAAATTTACGTCCTACCACATACAAGTTTCATTTTTACCGGATTATCGTATCTGGAAAAATTCGAATTATTTTATTGAATTCGAAAAAATTCACAATCACTATTTCGGACCCGTAGAGAACGATTCTGCGATCGAAAAAAAAACTCATCTGTTAGGATAACGATTCTCAGCAATGCTCAGCAAATATATCAGTAGACAAACCGTTCTGACGTTCATTTTGAACGTCCTTAAGAATGGCTGTTGAAAAGTTGTAATATTTCTCTTGTCCGTTCTATAAATGAATACAGATAAACAAAAAAAGTCCTCATTTATTTTCAACTCAGTAGTTACTCTACTCGCTCCGCAGGTATAAAAGACCTCAGCACGTGGTCGGAAAAAGCCCTGGAACCTCTGATCGCCCTGTACACGAGAAAGGGCCTCCAGGAGATGGTAAACAAATACGCGGCAGCGATGCTCGAGATCCATCTGAGGGGAGGTGACATTTGCAACGGCGTCCTCAAGGACATCAAATGCCCCACTTTCATTCTCCACGGGGACAAGGACCCCCTTTTGGCCTTGGATCAACCCCTCAATTTGCTCCGAAACATCGAGGGATCCAAGTGAGTCGAAAACTCATCTCAGATAATTTTTCATTTCTTTCATTCGAACTCTTTTATTCGAGACTAACCGAATTATACAGGTTGTTTCGGATTTGAATGTACTTGCTCTGCCTGTTGATAGAGGAAACCTGTTCAGACCATCACGTCAAGGAAGGATTTTAAAACTTCAAAGCTCTTTCTTCATCTTCCAAATGACGTATTAATGAGATACAGGACGTTATCTTTATTTCGGCAAAATATTCATTGGTCCATAATTTTTGAACCGCATTGTAAAATATAGTCATACTTGGTTATGTATAAATCTGTGTGTCTTCAGGAAGAAAAAACGATTTCTTCTTCTCATCCTTTATAGCAAACTTTTGTAGAGATGAATGAAAAGATCAGGGAAAAGTACTAAAATGACATTCTTTCAATGATTGCGCATCCTGCCTTACGGATTAGAAAAATGATAAATGTCTCGGAAATGAAGAAAATAATCTTCATCATTTTTACCAGTACACACAGTCATGATATAATGAAAAAAAATAGGCAAATACGTACCAAAAATGACCACCATTCTCTTGAAAACATCGTGTTGATTATTTTTCTGATTGCATTTGTAATAGCGTTAGGATAATTTCTAATTTATTGATGCGACTGAAAAGTGTTTCGCTTGTGTCGATTTGAACATGAAACATCTCAGATTTTAAATGACCCCGCGAAGAAAATGATCAACTAGATTGAAATCCGGTGATCTTGGAGGCCATCGGAGCGATGAAGTCCAGTTCGACCTATCTATGTACATTCAAATCCGACACACAAAAGTTTGTTCTTTTGGTTAATAATGTGGATTTATCTATAAAGTTGGGAGGACTCTTGGTATTACCTTTGATAAATAGTCTATCACTTCAACATGAGATTTCTTACCTACACTTCTTCAAAACAGATGAAATACGATTTTTTTTCAGGATTTTCAGGTTCCCGAACGGTAAACACAATATCCATCAGAGGTATCCGGAAGAATTCAACAAACTCGTTTCAGATTTCATATTGGAATGAAATAATTTCATAGAAGCCGAACTACGAATTTTATCATGATATATTATACTATATTTATGGTCCATTTTTGTTGAAGGAAAAGGCATTTTCTCTATTTTTTCCGTCCAACAGTTATAGCATTGTTGCACGATTACTGTTTGTTTAATTTTTGATAATATGTGAAGTTGATGTTTTTGATTCAATAAAATATTTTTCCGCGTATATTTTTTCATCCTGTAGTCAGATAAACCGTTAGTAAAACCCAACAGTTTTCATCGGCAATTAGGATTGACTTAAGAAAGCTGACGAAATACAAGAATATGTCATTCGATAATCAAATGTAAAAAGAAAACTTAGAGAGTTCTGAAAATATGAGGCATTTTATTCTCTGCTGAGAATGATTTGAGTTTACTTCTGAAATTTCAGATTGAAATGGTTTTCATTGAATTGAACTGAGTTAATTGCCATTCCAATATTCAATGTTATCATGTCGAGACAAATCAGACAAAATGAACTATAGGAAGATTGTGAGAGAATTATATTTTGTGAAGGAATTCGAACAATATCGATCTAAGCAATAGTCTATTCAGTTTCACTATAAATTGACTGATTTTTCGAAGACGATGAAGATACACCCCGAGGTTGAACGTGTACCTTTTTGTGGGTCACGTGTGCAACGTAGCGAAAATTATCTGAAACGGACAGCAAGCACTATTATAATGGCAGGCGGGACTCTTTCTTTCCAAGAGAGTCCCTATTAGTGTCAAATCGTCTGTCATGTTCACTAGAAGAGAACAGCTTTCATAATACCTACGTTTTTGTAGGTTTTCAGTTTACTTTTTGGGTATCGCATTTCCGACATGATTCGAGCATGAGATATTATTCATTTCTACTGTAATCGTGTTTTCAGGTCTGCCAACCACGATCACGTGGCCTCTGGAAATAGATCCATCGATCTTTTGACAATGTCTGAATGGATAAGACAATAATCATGAACACACAGCAGTTCGGAATAGGTATTTACGAATTGCATGAAAGGAAAACCCACCTCTCGAAAATGGTTGAAATCATGAAAGTTGTATATTTATATTCCGTTAATTTCCTTGTTTTTCAAAAATCCACTCTACATAACCATTTGAATTTAAAAAATTTTTGATCGGAATTATTTGTATGATGGTGTTTATTTACATTTTACACTTGTTTATTTCAATCATGACATAATTTTTTTTTATTCTGCATCGAACATTGACGTTCACTATACCATGGAACATGTTGATCATGTCTAATCAAATTATCAATTTCTCCAGATTTATTGGAATTTCATCTTGTCGTTCCTAAAAATAAAAATTGAATTTATTATAGTAAGGACAGATTTATGATCTGCCTCAAAATGTATTCCCTATTTTCAATGTTCGTCGTTTTTGACACTGCATAGTGACAAGCTCTAGAACATAATTTATTTTTTGTTATCAGGTGCTCATTGATTAATCGACCTTGAATTTACCAATTCAATATATCTGAAGTTTGAATTTCGAGTACAGTGATATTTCGGGGCAGATCACGAATCGAAATAATTATTTTGATGTCTATTTTTCTTTTTAGAAACGACGAGAGAAAATCCCAGAAAATCTCGAAGAAATAAATGTACCACCTTCTTTATCAACCTACAGACAGCAATCAAATTATGTAAAAAAAAGTGAACACTAACTTCCGATTAATTTCCGACTGTCTATTACGAAAAGAAAAAAAAAGAGTACTGGACAGCCGAGCACGTGGCCTGCCTGTTAGAACGACCAGACCGCTAATTTGATAATAATTTGTTGTGTAGTTTATACAGTGGAGAAAAAAGGCAGAGCTCATCATCACATTCAACTCGAGTGTCCGTGATTATGGGTTTAACTCCGTCCTGACCCACCTCCTTTATTAATTTCAATTTAAACTGCTTAGTTTCTGCTCAGCCCTAAGCCAGGGTTGCCAACTCACTGGATTCCGCACTAGAACTTGTGCGATGATTCATTATACTGGGAGTGACGAAAAATGAGTCAGTCCAAAGGATTTAATTTGATTGAAAATACTCGGGAACCTTTCAGAGGTTGGAAAAAGCAAAGGGAGTTCATTAGAAGAGTATTTTCATGCCAATAAAAACAGTTTTCGATTTATTTCCTATCTCTTCAGATAAGCGAGTTATTGTGTGGAAAATAAGCAACACTCAGCCTTTCTATGTGAGATTTAGGGAAGGCATTCTTCTGTATATCTCATAACCATCTGGCAGAGAAACTTTCCCTTTTATGGGATCAGAGTAATCCCTCTAAAAAATCAGTGAATATCAATAATTCACTATCTGAACTTGGAACAATTTCACAATATAGAGAAACTGTTATTACAGTATAGGGAAATTCAATTTTTTTAGCCTATACAATCATTTTGAAATGTCTCAACTAGTTCTGTGAAGTGTAAATCTCATGTAATCAACTGAATGTTTTTATTTCTTCAGTACGTTGTATTTAATATATTATATTAAACTACCTCAAGCGAGTGTGAAAGCTTATTAGACAAATGAATATTCAATTAGTCAAAACGTCAAAAAGTACCCAATCATTATATTGTTTGTTGTAAATTATAGTGATGAAAAATACCCCAACTTTCTTCGTGTTTATTGCAGGACCGAAAGAAATGATTTCATGAGAAAACATGAACAAACAAGCCAAGTTTGGTGAACCAGCTGTCTGTCAGAGTCTTCAAAACCTATTCGGCTCGACAAAAGTTGAAAACAAACGATTCATGGGATAATAAAGGACGGTTTACCAACCATTTTCACACCTTGTTGATGAATTCCATGAGATTAACGTCTTGTTTGGATAGATACATTGTTTGCTGCGATCATTACAGTTTTTTCCTCGTTCGGTTCAATATTTGTTCAGTCATAGGCGTGGCAAACAAAGCCAATTGGGAAATGATGGGGAATGTTGAACGTGTTTTTTTTCCCACTTTCCAATTCTTATATTTCTTGTTCGTTTCTTAGAATTATCAAATTTCATTGAATTATTCATTTTGCACTTCACTGCACAAACTTTTTCTCCAATGTCTCTGAATTGAATTCAATAGAAAATGTCTGAACGATAAATTTTGAAGAAAAGTTTGAATTCGAAGAAAAAGTCTAAATCCAAAGAGATAATTCCGAATTCAGTGAAACAATCTTAGAAGTTCGAAATGTCGAGTTGAAAATCAGAAATATCCAGTTGAAGTTTCGAGAATTGACTTGAAATGGCGGGATATCTAGATATCAGGATGAAATTTTGAGATATCTAGTTGACATTTCGAGATATCCAGTTTGAATGCAAATTTCGAGATATGTATCAAGTAGGTTCGTAGGTTTTTTTCGATAGGTCGGCGGAGAGGACATATCAGAATACAATCCTGAGATTTTGAGTTCACATTTCGAGATATCGAATTGACAATTCGAGATATCCACATAGACATCGAGATGGTTTTTCCTGTGAATAAAAATTACCGGGATATATCGGTGAAATATCGAAATATCGAGATAATCAGGATGAAATTTTGAGATGCCTGGTTGAAATTTCAAGATACACCGTTGGAATTTTGAGACATTGAGTTGCCATTTCGAGATATCGATTAAGGAAGTGAATATATGGAATTGAAACGAGCATTTTCGGCGCAGAGCCCCAGAGTCGCGAGTTGAAATAAAGATATCGAGTTGAAACGTCGAGATATCAGATTGAAATTTCGAGATATCGAGTTGACATTTCCAGATATCGTGTTGAGCAGTCGAGATATCGAATTGGAACGTAGGTTCGTTAGATGAGCATGCTGTGGTACCTCGAACGCGTCGTCGGTTTTTCGATAGGTCGGCGTATAGAGGATGGAATCCAATCAAACGGCGAGAACAAATGAACGAAGATGAAGAAAACCTCCGGAGTCGCCGGTCACGTTCCGAAGACATCCGTTTCTCGGAACGAGAGGCCTGCCATCCGAAACATCCGCTAGTGAGTAATTAAAAAAACAAACAAACCTCTTGCGACATTATGTAGACAAGTCCGTGTCAGTTTTTTTCGACTTTGTCGTCTCGCTTTCGAGTTGCCATCGAGCGCGCCGCTTTATTCAGATGATGTGGCCGGGTGGTTGGCTGGTTGCCTGGTTGCCTGGTTCCTTTATAAGATACACCCGCACGCCTTCGTATATCGGGTGACACAGGAGATGAGCATCACCCTGTAGCTTTCTCAGCTGCAGGAATGAAACAACAAAATGAACGAATGAAGTCAAATATTAGTAGTCGAATATACACTGGGTGGCACGATGAAAAAGAAACAAGGCCGATTTGACATAGTTATCGTTCTCAGAAAAAAAAATGCTCGAACCGGTCGATTTTTATTTCGAGGGGAAATATTTTGCGCATGTTTTTGACTTTTTCACTTCAAACCCCTCGGAGGGGTGAGCTCCAACCCTTGAATCTCAAATGGTATAAGAGGTCAAATGATACATCATTTTGAAGGTAATCGAAATCTCTTACCGACGCTTCCTTGTTTTTGGAATTCGATGCAGTAGTTCTCTCGAGAAAACACGTTTATGAAAATAAATCGGCTAGTGATGGAAAGTAACGCTTTTTCCCTTTACATCATTATTTCTCATTTTGTAGTTACAACGAAGTTCATGTAAATAGTGCTTTATGTGAACGTGATTTGAATTTCAAATTTAATAATTTGGTAAATAATTTCGAGTTAGCCACCATCCTGACTCGATTCACTTTGGGAACCAAGAAAATTCAACAGAAACCCGGCTGTACCCCGAAAATTATCATTAATTCCCTCTTGAAACTGATACTCGAAACTTGCTTATTTTGATACGATCATCACATAATTCTGAAAAACTAGTCAGAATCCTGATATACATCACTAAATTTTGATATACAAGTGAGACTTCTGAAATACGTCATAGAATTATTACATACAAGTCAGAAATGTCGAGAATAAGTTACAGAATTCTGAAATATATCGTAGATAATTCGCATATACAAGTCAAAATTCTGAGATACATCACAGAATTTCGAATAACCTCAGAATTATGTCAGAATTCCGAATGATAGATACGTCAGAATGTCATTATTCATGTTAGAATTCTGAAAAAAAAATGATAAAGTTTAAAAATATATCTGTTTTGTTATTCCCTCAGAGTTTTCGAGGAAGTCGGCTCGATTGATTCGACTTCCTAGCGAATATTCTCAGATTACCTCCAGCCCCCTCTTTTTGGAACAAGCCGACGTACGCCCATGGCCAGAGGCTGTCTCAACTCTTCCTGTGATTGATACGCATCTCGAATGTACACAAGCCGCATAAATCATCTCAGATCCATTGATTTAGATCGATAACAATAGGCCTGCATGGATGTATTGAAAAAAATTCCCACATCAATACTAATTCGTGAATAGTCGAGATAAAAGCGATACTATCCAGTGACATGCCTTCGTGAAATTTTAAAGAATTTTCAATAGATTTCATCTCATCAAGTTTTTGTTTTTGAATACACACCAATTCATTGAGGAGTATCATCTGAAATTCAGTTCGGAAAAAATGATTTAATCTCCATACACAGGATCTTAACAGTTGATATTAAAGAATTTGGTGTTCACTTCTTGAATCTGGAGTATGAAAATGAAAAATTCAAGTTGTCCTCAACACCTCGTCACACCATTTGTTTTTCATCTTGTCAGTGGCTCACCAGACAATCCGAGAATTCACTAATATTATATTGAAAACAGATCAGATTTGTACCCGAAAAGTCGAAAGTCTCAAACCCTTATAACAAGAAAAACTTTGGAGTAAGGTATGAAGAACCCTGTGTTAGTTGAAGCAGAATTCAAGCGTGTGTTCAGTTATTTGAGAATATACAGGGCATTTGGTTTGAGAAAAAAAATACTTTCAGTGCTTTCAAAAACCTCCAAATGACAAGATATTTTTGACCACACTGTTTAAGAATTTGGTGAAATTCTTAATCTCGCTTTGAAGATCATCATGAATACTAGCTCCGGTAGAGATTTGAAAGGATCAACTTCAAAAGTTTCGAAGATGAGCATTTTCAAAGATACTAGTACAAACTCAATTTTTTCCACAAAAATCTTAATAATTCGAAAACGGTCGGAAATTACTATAGGGACGTAATATACGATTTTTTTCAAAATAATACGTAGATTTCGAGACTGTAATGAAGCACATGGCGTCCCGTTTAAAATTAGGACGTTTGTGGCCACTTCCGGATTAGCCAGAAGTGCTAAGCTCCTGGACATATTTTATATCGGTATTTCACGTTGAGTTATGTGACGTTCCAAATTTTCGAAATTTTATTAGAATTAGAACTTGGGAAACTTCCAAACAACGGGTTACGTGATAAAAACCCTGTATCTGAATTTATATCATTTACAAGGAATTTCTCTATGTGGTACCTGAAACTAAACTTTCAACGCAATGACAGACATGATTATGTCGTTGCTACCAATATATTGAAGTTATTTGTTGAATTTTATATATTTATTTTGAGAAACAAAGATCTTAAGAAATATAGAGATTTGCTACGCCACTGAAACTAGCGTCTATTCCCGAGCATTTGGAAGTTATGTGGCTTGATTATGATTATTAAATTATAATAAATATTCATTTGCGAATGAACATTTTGTGAGTCTAGAAAGAGACTGCACGTATAGATAGTATAGAAAAACAGTTACTCCTCGATGCTTTACTGTTAGGAAATAACGATACCGAGACTAGTTAGATCTTAGATAAGCCGCATTATTTATATGTATATAGCACCTCCACGTTTTGCCTCGCTCCATTCTAATCTCCAATATTTTCAAAGGCACACCACTAACTTAACCTGTAGGAACGACCGTTCCGGAGATTCCTTCTCTGCGGGTCTGAATTAGTCGTTGTGAATTTTTTCAGATTTTTAAAACAATAATTAGGAATTTTGAAATTTCGTAGGTTCGATGATCCGGTAAAAACGTACCTTGGATTTTCAGACATGAACAAAATTTCGCATTTTTTGATCGAATCGTTCGAAACTTCGCAATCTAGATCAAAATTGAACGAGGAATCGATCGGCGGGTGGATCGAGTCTGTAGGAACGACCGTTCCGGAGATATGACAAGTCAAAGTGAAAATAGTGAGTTTTTCAGTGGAAAACACACTCAGGAGCGAGATTACTCCGTTATCTTGTCGAATTGATATTTTCCGACCGCAGATTCGTTTTCTACGGGTTCGAATTAGTGGATGTGATTTTTTTCAGATTTTTAAAACAATAATTATGAATTTTGAAATTTCGTAGGTTCGATGATCCGGTAAATACGTACCTTGGATTTTCAGACATAAAAAAAATTTCGCATTTTTCGATCGAATCGTTCGAAACTTCGCAATCTAGATCAAAATTGAACGAGAAATCGATCGGCGGGTGGATCGAGTCTGTAGGAACGACCGTTCCGGAGATATGGCTAGTCAAAGTGAAAATAGTGAATTTTACAGTGGAAAACACACTTAGGAGCGAGATAACTCCGTTATCTTGTCGAATTGATATTTTCCGACCGCAGATTCGTTTTCTACGGGTTCGAATTAGTCGTTGTGAATTTTTTCAGATTTTTAAAACAATAATTAGGAATTTTGAAATTCCGTCGGTTCGATGATCCGGTAAATATGTACTTTGGATTATCAGACACAAACAAAATTTCGCATTTTTTGATTGAATCGTTAGAAACTTCGCAAACTTCGATCGGCAAGTGGATCGAGTCTGTAGGAACGACCGTTCCGGAGATATGGCTCGTCAAAGTGAAAATAGTGAGTTTTACAGTGGAAAACACACTTAGGAGCGAGATAACTCCGTTATCTTGTCGAATTGATATTTTCCGACCGCAGATTCGTTTTCTACGGGTTCGAATTAGTCGTTGTGAATTTTTTCAGATTTTTAAAACAATAATTAGGAATTTTGAAATTCCGTCGGTTCGATGATCCGGTAAATATGTACTTTGGATTATCAGACACAAACAAAATTTCGCATTTTTTGATTGAATCGTTAGAAACTTCGCAAACTTCGATCGGCAAGTGGATCGAGTCTGTAGGAACGACCGTTCCGGAGATATGGCTAGTCAAAGTGAAAATAGTGAGTTTTACAGTGGAAAACACACTTAGGAGCGAGATTACTCCGTTATCTTGTCGAATTGATATTTTCCGACCGCAGATTCATTTTCTACGGGTTCGAATTAGTGGATGTGATTTTTTTCAGATTTTTAAAACAATAATTAGGAATTTTGAAATTTCGTAGGTTCGATGATCCGGTAAATACGTACCTTGGATTTTCAGACATAAACAAAATTTCGCATTTTTCGATAAAATCGTTCGAAACTTCGCAATCTAGATCAAAATTGAACGAGGAATCGATCGGCGGGTGGATCGAGTCTGTAGGAACGACCGTTCCGGAGATATGGCTAGTCAAAGTGAAAATAGTGAGTTTTTCAGTGGAAAACACACTTAGGAGCGAGATTACTCCGTTATCTTGTCGAATTGATATTTTCCGACCGCAGATTCGTTTTCTACGGGTTCGAATTAGTGGATGTGATTATTTTCAGATTTTTAAAACAATAATTAGGAATTTTGAAATTTCGTAGGTTCGATGATCCGGTAAATACGTACCTTGGATTTTCAGACAAGAACAAAATTTCGCATTTCATGATCGAATCGTTCGAAACTTTGAAATCTAGTTCAAAATTGAACGAGGAATCGATCGGCGGGTGGATTGAGTCTGTAGGAACAACCGTTCCAGAGATATGGCTCGTCAAAGTGAAAATAGTGAGTTTTTCAGTGGAAAACACACTTAGGAGCGAGATTACTCCGTTATCGTGTCGAATTGATATTTTCCGACCGCAGATTCGTTTTCTACGGGTTTGAATCAGTGGGTGTGAATTTTTTCAGATTATTAAAACAATAATTTGGAATTTTGAAATTTCGTAGGTTCGATGATCCGGTAAATACGTACCTTTGATTTTCAGACATAAACAAAATTTCGCATTTTTCTATCGAATCGTTCGAAACTGTGAAATCTAGATCAAAATTGAACGAGGAATCGATCGGCGGGTGGATCGAGTCTGTAGGAACGACCGTTCCGGAGATATGGCTCGTCAAAGTGAAAATAGTGAGTTTTTCAGTGGAAAACACACTTAGGAGCGAGATTACTCCGTTATCTTGTCGAATTGATATTTTCCGACCGCAGATTCGTTTTCTACGGGTTCGAATTAGTGGATGTGATTATTTTCAGATTTTTAAAACAATAATTAGGAATTTTGAAATTTCGTAGGTTCGATGATCCGGTAAATACGTACCTTGGATTTTCAGACAAGAACAAAATTTCGCATTTCATGATCGAATCGTTCGAAACTTTGAAATCTAGTTCAAAATTGAACGAGGAATCGATCGGCGGGTGGATTGAGTCTGTAGGAACAACCGTTCCAGAGATATGGCTCGTCAAAGTGAAAATAGTGAGTTTTTCAGTGGAAAACACACTTAGGAGCGAGATTACTCCGTTATCTTGTCGAATTGATATTTTCCGACCGCAGATTCGTTTTCTACGGGTTCGAATTAGTGGATGTGATTATTTTCAGATTTTTAAAACAATAATTAGGAATTTTGAAATTTCGTAGGTTCGATGATCCGGTAAATACGTACCTTGGATTTTCAGACAAGAACAAAATTTCGCATTTCATGATCGAATCGTTCGAAACTTTGAAATCTAGTTCAAAATTGAACGAGGAATCGATCGACGGGTGGATCGAGTCTGTAGGAACGACCGTTCCGGAGATATGGCTCGTCAAAGTGAAAATAGTGAGTTTTTCAGTGGAAAACACACTTAGGAGCGAGATTACTCCGTTATCGTGTCGAATTGATATTTTCCGACCGCAGATTCGTTTTCTACGGGTTTGAATCAGTGGGTGTGAATTTTTTCAGATTATTAAAACAATAATTTGGAATTTTGAAATTTCGTAGGTTCGATGATCCGGTAAATACGTACCTTTGATTTTCAGACATAAACAAAATTTCGCATTTTTCTATCGAATCGTTCGAAACTGTGAAATCTAGATCAAAATTGAACGAGGAATCGATCGGCGGGTGGATCGAGTCTGTAGGAACGACCGTTCCGGAGATATGACAAGTCAAAGTGAAAATAGTGAGTTTTTCAGTGGAAAACACACTTAGGAGCGAGATTACTCCGTTATCGTGTCGGATTGATATTTTTCGATCGCAGATTCGTTTTCTACGGGTTCGAATTAGTGGATGTGATTTTTTTCAGATTTTCAAAACAATAATTAGGAATTTTGAAATTTCGTAGGTTCGATGATCCGGTAAATACGTACCTTGGATTTTCAGACATAAACAAAATTTCGCATTTTTCGATCGAATCGTTCGAAACTTCGCAATCTAGATCAAAATTGAACGAGGAATCGATCGGCGGGTGGATCGAGTCTGTAGGAACGACCGTTCCGGAGATATGACAAGTCAAAGTGAAAATAGTGAGTTTTTCAGTGGAAAACACACTTAGGAGCGAGATTACTCCGTTATCTTGTCGAAGTGATATTTTCCGACCGCAGATTCGTTCTCTACGGGTTCGAATTAGTGGATGTGATTTTTTTCAGATTTTTAAAACAATAATTAGGAATTTTGAAATTTCATAGGTTCGATGATCCGGTAAATACGTACCTTGGATTTGCAGACATAAAACAAAATTTCGCATTTTTCGATCGAATCGTTCGAAACTTCGCAATCTGAATCAAAATTGAACGAGGAATCGATCGGCGGGTGGATCGAGTCTGTAGGAACGACCGTTCCTGGGATATGGCTCGTCAAAGTGAAAATAGTGAGTTTTTCAGTGGAAAACACACTTAGGAGCGAGATTACTCCGTTATCTTGTCGAATTGATATTTTCCGACCGCAGATTCGTTTTCTACGGGTTCGAATTAGTGGATGTGATTTTTTTCAGATTTTTAAAACAATAATTAGGAATTTTGAAATTTCGTTGGTTCGATGATGCGGTAAATATGTACCTTGGATTTTCAGACACAAACAAAATTTCGCATTTTTCGATCGAATCGTTCGAAACTTCACAATCTGAATCAAAATTGAACGAGGAATCGATCGGCGGGTGGATCGAGTCTGTAGGAACGACCGTTCCTGGGATATGGCTCGTCAAAGTGAAAATAGTGAGTTTTTCAGTGGAAAACACACTTAGGAGCGAGATCACTCCGTTATCGTGTCGAATTGATATTTTCCGACCAGGAATTCGTTTTCTACGGGTTCGAATTAGTGGATGTGATTTTTTTCAGATTTTCAAAACAATAATTAGGAATTTTGAAATTTCGTAGGTTCGATGATCCGGTAAATATGTACCTTGGATTTTCAGACATAAACAAAATTTCGCATTTCATGATCGAATCGTTCGAAACTTTGCAATCTAGATCAAAAATGAATGTGGAATCGATCGGAGGGTAGATCGAGTCTGTAGGAACGACCGTTCCGGAGATATGGCTCGTCAAAGTGAAAATAGTGAGTTTTTCAGTGGAAAACACACTTTGGAGCGAGATTATTCCGTTATCGTGTCGGATTGATATTTTTCGATCGCAGATTTGTTCTCTACGGGTTCGAATTAGTGGATGGGAATTTTTTTCAGATTTTCAAAACAATAATTAGGAATTTTGAAATTTCGTCGGTTCGATGATCCGGTAAATATGTACCTTAGATTTTCAGACATGAACAAAATTTCGCATTTCATGATCGAATCGTTCGAAACTTTGCAATCTAGATCAAAAATGAACGAGGAATCGATCGGCGGGTGGATCGAGTCTGTAAGAACGACCGTTCCGGAGATATGGCTAGTCGAAGTGAAAATAGTGAGTTTTTCAGTGGAAAACACACTTAGGAGCGAGATTACTCCGTTATCTTGTCGAATTGATATTTTCCGACCGCAGATTCGTTTTCTACGGGTTCGAATTAGTGGATGTGATTTTTTTCAGATTTTTGAAACAATAATTAGGAATTTTGAACTTTCGTTGGTTCGATGATGCGGTAAATATGTACCTTGGATTTTCAGACATAAACAAAATTTCGCATTTTTCGATAAAATCGTTCGAAACTTGGCAATCTAGATCAAAATTGAACGAGGAATCGATCGACGGGTGGATCGAGTCTGTAGGAACGACCGTTCCGGAGATATGGCTCGTCAAAGTGAAAATAGTGAGTTTTTCAGTGGAAAACACACTTAGGAGCGAGATTACTCCGTTATCGTGTCGAATTGATATTTTCCGACCGCAGATTCGTTTTCTACGGGTTCGAATTAGTGGATGTGATTTTTTTCAGATTTTTAAAACAATAATTAGGAATTTTGAAATTTCGTAGGTTCGATGATCCGGTAAATACGTACCTTGGATTTTCAGACATAAACAAAATTTCGCATTTTTCGATAAAATGGTTCGAAACTTCGCAATCTAGATCAAAATTGAACGAGGAATCGATCGGCGGATGGATCGAGTCTGTAGGAACAACCGTTCCGGAGATATGGCTTGTCAAAGTGAAAATAGTGAGTTTTTCAGTGGAAAACACACTCAGGAGCGAGATTACTCCGTTATCGTGTCGGATTGATATTTTTCGATCGCGGATTCGTTCTCTGCGGGTTCGAATTAGTGGATGTGATTTTTTTCAGATTTTTAAAACAATAATTAGGAATTTTGAAATTTCGTAGGTTCGATGATCCGGTAAATATGTACCTTGGATTTTCAGACACACACAAAATTTCGCATTTCATGATCGAATCGTTCGAAACTTCGCAATCTAGATCAAAATTGAACGAGGAATCGATCGGCGGGTGGATCGAGTCTGTAGGAACGACCGTTCCGGAGATATGGCTAGTCAAAGTGAAAATAGTGAGTTTTTCAGTGGAAAACACACTTAGGAGCGAGATTACTCCGTTATCTTGTCGAATTGACATTTTCCGACCGCAGATTCGTTTTCTGCGGGTTCGAATTAGTGGATGTGATTTTTTTCAGATTTTTAAAACAATAATTAGGAATTTTGAAATTTCGTAGGTTCGATGATCCGGTAAATATGTACCTTGGATTTTCAGACACACACAAAATTTCGCATTTCATGATCGAATCGTTCGAAACTTCGCAATCTAGATCAAAATTGAACGAGGAATCGATCGGCGGGTGGATCGAGTCTGTAGGAACGACCGTTCCGGAGATATGGCTAGTCAAAGTGAAAATAGTGAGTTTTTCAGTGGAAAACACACTTAGGAGCGAGATTACTCCGTTATCTTGTCGAATTGATATTTTCCGACCGCAGATTCGTTTTCTACGGGTTCGAATTAGTGGATGTGATTTTTTTCAGATTTTTAAAACAATAATTAGGAATTTTGAAATTTCGTAGGTTCGATGATCCGGTAAATACGTACCCTGGATTTTCAGACACACACAAAATTTCGCATTTCATGATCGAATCGTTCGAAACTTCGCAATCTAGATCAAAATTGAACGAGGAATCGATCGGCGGGTGGATCGAGTCTGTAGGAACGACCGTTCCGGAGATATGGCTAGTCAAAGTGAAAATAGTGAGTTTTTCAGTGGAAAACACACTTAGGAGCGAGATTACTACGTTATCTTGTCGAATTGACATTTTCCGACCGCAGATTCGTTTTCTACGGGTTCGAATTAGTGGATGTGTTTTTTTTCAGATTTTTAAAACAATAATTAGGAATTTTGAAATTTCGCAGGTTCGATGGTCCGGTAAATACGTACCTTGGATTTTCAGACATAAACAAAATTTCGCATTTTTCGATAAAATCGTTCGAAACTTGGCAATCTAGATCAAAATTGAATGAGGAATCGATCGGCGGGTGGATCGAGTCTGTAGGAACGACCGTTCCGGAGATATGACAAGTCAAAGTGAAAATAGTGAGTTTTTCAGTGGAAAACACACTTAGGAGCGAGATTACTCCGTTATCTTGTCGAATTGATATTTTCCGACCGCAGATTCGTTTTCTACGGGTTCGAATTAGTGGATGTGATTTTTTTCAGATTTTTAAAACAATAATTAGGAATTTTGAAATTTCGTAGGTTCGATGATCCGGTAAATACGTACCTTGGATTTTCAGACATAAACAAAATTTCGCATTTTTCGATAAAATCGTTCGAAACTTCGCAATCTAGATCAAAATTGAACGAGGAATCGATCGGCGGGTGAATCGAGTCTGTAGGAACGACCGTTCCGGAGATATGGCTTGTCAAAGTGAAAATAGTGAGTTTTTCAGTGGAAAACACACTCAGGAGCGAGATTACTCCGTTATCTTGTCGAATTGATATTTTCCGACCGCAGATTCGTTTTCTGCGGGTTCGAATTAGTGGATGTGATTCTTTTCAGATTTTTAAAACAATAATTAGGAATTTTGAAATTTCGTAGGTTCGATGATCCGGTAAATATGTACCTTGGATTTTCAGACACACACAAAATTCCGCATTTTTCGATCGAATCGTTCGAAACTTCGCAATCTAGATCAAAATTGAACGAGAAATCGATCGGCGGGTGGATCGAGTCTGTAGGAACGACCGTTCCGGAGATATGACAAGTCAAAGTGAAAATAGTGAGTTTTTCAGTGGAAAACACACTTAGGAGCGAGATTACTCCGTTATCTTGTCGAATTGATATTTTCCGACCGCAGATTCGTTTTCTACGGGTTCGAATTAGTGGATGTGATTTTTTTCAGATTTTTAAAACAATAATTAGGAATTTTGAAATTTCGTAGGTTCGATGTTCCGGTAAATACGTACCTTGGATTTTCAGACATAAACAAAATTTCGCATTTTTCGATAAAATCGTTCGAAACTTCGCAATCTAGATCAAAATTGAACGAGGAATCGATCGGCGGGTGGATCGAGTCTGTAGGAACGACCGTTCCGGAGATATGGCTTGTCAAAGTGAAAATAGTGAGTTTTTCAGTGGAAAACACACTCAGGAGCGAGATTACTCCTTTATCTTGTCGAATTGATATTTTCCGACCGCAGATTCGTTTTCTGCGGGTTCGAATTAGTGGATGTGATTCTTTTCAGATTTTTAAAACAATAATTAGGAATTTTGAAATTTCGTAGGTTCGATGATCCGGTAAATATGTACCTTGGATTTTCAGACACACACAAAATTCCGCATTTCATGATCGAATCGTTCGAAACTTCGCAATCTAGATCAAAATTGAACGAGAAATCGATCGGCGGGTGGATCGAGTCTGTAGGAACGACCGTTCCGGAGATATGGCTAGTCAAATTGAAAATAGTGAGTTTTTCAGTGGAAAACACACTTAGGAGCGAGATTACTCCGTTATCTTGTCGAATTGATATTTTCCGACCGCAGATTCGTTTTCTACGGGTTCGAATTAGTGGATGTGATTTTTTTCAGATTTTTAAAACAATAATTAGGAATTTTGAAATTTCGTAGGTTCGATGATCCGGTAAATACGTACCTTGGATTTTCAGACATAAACAAAATTTCGCATTTTTCGATCGAATCGTTCGGAACTTCGCAATCTAGATCAAAATTGAACGAGGAATCGATAGGCGGGTGGATCGAGTCTGTAGGAACGACCGTTCCGGAGATATGGCTAGTCAAAGTGAAAATAGTGAGTTTTTCAGTGGAAAACACACTTAGGAGCGAGATTACTCCGTTATCTTGTCGAATTGATATTTTCCGACCGCAGATTCGTTTTCTACGGGTTCGAATTAGTGGATGTGATTTTTTTCAGATTTTTAAAACAATAATTAGGAATTTTGAAATTTCGTAGGTTCGATGATCCGGTAAATACGTACCTTGGATTTTCAGACATAAACAAAATTTCGCATTTTTCGATAAAATCGTTCGAAACTTCGCAATCTAGATCAAAATTGAACGAGGAATCGATCGGCGGGTGGATCAAGTCTGTAGGAACGACCGTTCCGGAGATATGGCTCGTCAAAGTGAAAATAGTGAGTTTTTCAGTGGAAAACACACTCAGGAGCGAGATTACTCCGTTATCTTGTCGAATTGATATTTTCCGACCGCAGATTCGTTTTCTGCGGGTTCGAATTAGTGGATGTGATTTTTTTCAGATTTTTAAAACAATAATTAGGAATTTTGAAATTTCGTAGGTTCGATGATCCGGTAAATATGTACCTTGGATTTTCAGACACACACAAAATTCCGCATTTCATGATCGAATCGTTCGAAACTTCGCGATCTAGATCAAAATTGAACGAGGAATCGATCGGCGGGTGGATCGAGTCTGTAGGAACGACCGTTCCGGAGATATGGCTAGTCAAAGTGAAAATAGTGAGTTTTTCAGTGGAAAACACACTTAGGAGCGAGATTACTCCGTTATCTTGTCGAATTGATATTTTCCGACCGCAGATTCGTTTTCTACGGGTTCGAATTAGTGGATGTGATTTTTTTCAGATTTTTGAAACAATAATTAGGAATTTTGAACTTTCGTTGGTTCGATGATGCGGTAAATATGTACCTTGGATTTTCAGACACACACAAAATTTCGCATTTCATGATCGAATCGTTCGAAACTTCGCAATCTAGATCAAAATTGAACGAGGAATCGATCGGCGGGTGGATCGAATCTGTAGGAACGACCGTTCCGGAGATATGGCTAGTCAAAGTGAAAATAGTGAGTTTTTCAGTGGAAAACACACTTAGGAGCGAGATTACTCCGTTATCTTGTCGAATTGACATTTTCCGACCGCAGATTCGTTTTCTACGGGTTCGAATTAGTGGATGTGATTTTTTTCAGATTTTTAAAACAATAATTAGGAATTTTGAAATTTCGTAGGTTCGATGATCCGGTAAATACGTACCTTGGATTTTCAGACATAAACAAAATTTCGCATTTTTCGATAAAATCGTTCGAAACTTGGCAATTTAGATCAAAATTGAACGAGGAATCGATCGGCGGGTGGATCGAGTCTTCAGGAACGACCGTTCCGGAGATATGGCTCGTCAAAGTGAAAATAGTGAGTTTTTCAGTGGAAAACACACTTAGGAGCGAGATTACTCCGTTATCGTGTCGAATTGATATTTTCCGACCGCAGATTCGTTTTCTACGGGTTCGAATTAGTCGTTGTGAATTTTTTCAGATTTTTAAAACAATAATTAGGAATTTTGAAATTTCGTAGGTTCGATGATCCGGTAAATATGTACCTTGGATTTTCAGACACACACAAAATTTCGCATTTCATGATCGAATCGTTCGGAACTTCGCAATCTAGATCAAAATTGAACGAGGAATCGATCGGCGGGTGGATCGAGTCTGTAGGAACGACCGTTCCGGAGATATGGCTAGTCAAAGTGAAAATAGTGAGTTTTTCAGTGGAAAACACACTTAGGAGCGAGATTACTCCGTTATCTTGTCGAATTGACATTTTCCGACCGCAGATTCGTTATCTACGGGTTCGAATTAGTGGATGTGATTTTTTTCAGATTTTCAAAACAATAATTAGGAATTTTGAAATTTCGTAGGTTCGATGATCCGGTAAATACGTACCTTGGATTTTCAGACATAAACAAAATTTCGCATTTCATGATCGAATCGTTCGAAACTTTGCAATCTAGATCAAAAATGAACGTGGAATCGATCGGAGGGTAGATCGAGTCTGTAGGAACGACCGTTCCGGAGATATGGCTCGTCAAAGTGAAAATAGTGAGTTTTTCAGTGGAAAACACACTTTGGAGCGAGATTATTCCGTTATCGTGTCGGATTGATATTTTTCGATCGCAGATTTGTTCTCTACGGGTTCGAATTAGTGGATGGGAATTTTTTTCAGATTTTCAAAACAATAATTAGGAATTTTGAAATTTCGTCGGTTCGATGATCCGGTAAATATGTACCTTAGATTTTCAGACATGAACAAAATTTCGCATTTCATGATCGAATCGTTCGAAACTTTGCAATCTAGATCAAAAATGAACGAGGAATCGATCGGCGGGTGGATCGAGTCTGTAAGAACGACCGTTCCGGAGATATGGCTAGTCAAAGTGAAAATAGTGAGTTTTTCAGTGGAAAACACACTTAGGAGCGAGATTATTCCGTTATCGTGTCGGATTGATATTTTTCGATCGCAGATTCGTTTTCTACGGGTTCGAATTAGTGGATGTGATTTTTTTCAGATTTTTTAAACAATAATTAGGAATTTTGAAATTTCGTTGGTTCGATGATGCGGTAAATATGTACCTTGGATTTTCAGACACAAACAAAATTTCGCATTTTTCGATCGAATCGTTCGAAACTTTGCAATCTAGATCAAAATTGAACGAGGAATCGATCGGCGGGTGGATCGAGTCTGTAGGAACGACCGTTCCGGAGATATGGCTAGTCGAAGTGAAAATAGTGAGTTTTTCAGTGGAAAACACACTTAGGAGCGAGATTACTCCGTTATCTTGTCGAATTGATATTTTCCGACCGCAGATTCGTTTTCTACGGGTTCGAATTAGTGGATGTGATTTTTTTCAGATTTTTGAAACAATAATTAGGAATTTTGAACTTTCGTTGGTTCGATGATGCGGTAAATATGTACCTTGGATTTTCAGACATAAACAAAAATTCGCATTTTTCGATAAAATCGTTCGAAACTTGGCAATCTAGATCAAAATTGAACGAGGAATCGATCGACGGGTGGATCGAGTCTGTAGGAACGACCGTTCCGGAGATATGGCTCGTCAAAGTGAAAATAGTGAGTTTTTCAGTGGAAAACACACTTGGGAGCGAGATTACTCCGTTATCGTGTCGAATTGATAATTTCCGACCGCAGATTCGTTTTCTACGGGTTCGAATTAGTCGTTGTGAATTTTTTCAGATTTTTAAAACAATAATTAGGAATTTTGAAATTTCGTAGGTTCGATGATCCGGTAAATACGTACCTTGGATTTTCAGACATAAACAAAATTTCGCATTTTTCGATCGAATCGTTCGAAACTTCGCAATCTAGATCAAAATTGAACGAGAAATCGATCGGCGGGTGGATCGAGTCTGTAGGAACGACCGTTCCGGAGATATGGCTAGTCAAAGTGAAAATAGTGAGTTTTTCAGTGGAAAACACACTTAGGAGCGAGATTACTCCGTTATCTTGTCGAATTGATATTTTCCGACCGCAGATTCGTTTTCTACGGGTTCGAATTAGTGGATGTGATTTCTTTCAGATTTTTAAAACAATAATTAGGAATTTTGAAATTTCGTAGGTTCGATGATCCGGTAAATACGTACCTTGGATTTTCAGACATAAACAAAATTTCGCATTTTTCGATAAAATTGTTCGAAACTTCGCAATCTAGATCAAAATTGAACGAGGAATCGATCGGCGGATGGATCGAGTCTGTAGGAACAACCGTTCCGGAGATATGGCTTGTCAAAGTGAAAATAGTGAGTTTTTCAGTGGAAAACACACTTAGGAGCGAGATTACTCCGTTATCTTGTCGAATTGACATTTTCCGACCGCAGATTCGTTTTCTGCGGGTTCGAATTAGTGGATGTGATTTTTTTCAGATTTTTAAAACAATAATTAGGAATTTTGAAATTTCGTAGGTTCGATGATCCGGTAAATATGTACCTTGGATTTTCAGACACACACAAAATTTCGCATTTCATGATCGAATCGTTCGAAACTTCGCAATCTAGATCAAAATTGAACGAGGAATCGATCGGCGGGTGGATCGAGTCTGTAGGAACGACCGTTCCGGAGATATGGCTAGTCAAAGTGAAAATAGTGAGTTTTTCAGTGGAAAACACACTTAGGAGCGAGATTACTCCGTTATCTTGTCGAATTGATATTTTCCGACCGCAGATTCGTTTTCTACGGGTTCGAATTAGTGGATGTGATTTTTTTCAGATTTTTAAAACAATAATTAGGAATTTTGAAATTTCGTAGGTTCGATGATCCGGTAAATACGTACCCTGGATTTTCAGACACACACAAAATTTCGCATTTCATGATCGAATCGTTCGAAACTTCGCAATCTAGATCAAAATTGAACGAGGAATCGATCGGCGGGTGGATCGAGTCTGTAGGAACGACCGTTCCGGAGATATGGCTAGTCAAAGTGAAAATAGTGAGTTTTTCAGTGGAAAACACACTTAGGAGCGAGATTACTACGTTATCTTGTCGAATTGACATTTTCCGACCGCAGATTCGTTTTCTACGGGTTCGAATTAGTGGATGTGTTTTTTTTCAGATTTTTAAAACAATAATTAGGAATTTTGAAATTTCGCAGGTTCGATGGTCCGGTTAATACGTACCTTGGATTTTCAGACATAAACAAAATTTCGCATTTTTCGATAAAATCGTTCGAAACTTGGCAATCTAGATCAAAATTGAATGAGGAATCGATCGGCGGGTGGATCGAGTCTGTAGGAACGACCGTTCCGGAGATATGACAAGTCAAAGTGAAAATAGTGAGTTTTTCAGTGGAAAACACACTTAGGAGCGAGATTACTCCGTTATCTTGTCGAATTGATATTTTCCGACCGCAGATTCGTTTTCTACGGGTTCGAATTAGTGGATGTGATTTTTTTCAGATTTTTAAAACAATAATTAGGAATTTTGAAATTTCGTAGGTTCGATGATCCGGTAAATACGTACCTTGGATTTTCAGACATAAACAAAATTTCGCATTTTTCGATAAAATCGTTCGAAACTTCGCAATCTAGATCAAAATTGAACGAGGAATCGATCGGCGGGTGGATCGAGTCTGTAGGAACGACCGTTCCGGAGATATGGCTTGTCAAAGTGAAAATAGTGAGTTTTTCAGTGGAAAACACACTCAGGAGCGAGATTACTCCGTTATCTTGTCGAATTGATATTTTCCGACCGCAGATTCGTTTTCTGCGGGTTCGAATTAGTGGATGTGATTCTTTTCAGATTTTTAAAACAATAATTAGGAATTTTGAAATTTCGTAGGTTCGATGATCCGGTAAATATGTACCTTGGATTTTCAGACACACACAAAATTCCGCATTTTTCGATCGAATCGTTCGAAACTTCGCAATCTAGATCAAAATTGAACGAGAAATCGATCGGCGGGTGGATCGAGTCTGTAGGAACGACCGTTCCGGAGATATGACAAGTCAAAGTGAAAATAGTGAGTTTTTCAGTGGAAAACACACTTAGGAGCGAGATTACTCCGTTATCTTGTCGAATTGATATTTTCCGACCGCAGATTCGTTTTCTGCGGGTTCGAATTAGTGGATGTGATTCTTTTCAGATTTTTAAAACAATAATTAGGAATTTTGAAATTTCGTAGGTTCGATGATCCGGTAAATATGTACCTTGGATTTTCAGACACACACAAAATTCCGCATTTTTCGATCGAATCGTTCGAAACTTCGCAATCTAGATCAAAATTGAACGAGAAATCGATCGGCGGGTGGATCGAGTCTGTAGGAACGACCGTTCCGGAGATATGACAAGTCAAAGTGAAAATAGTGAGTTTTTCAGTGGAAAACACACTTAGGAGCGAGATTACTCCGTTATCTTGTCGAATTGATATTTTCCGACCGCAGATTCGTTTTCTACGGGTTCGAATTAGTGGATGTGATTTTTTTCAGATTTTTAAAACAATAATTAGGAATTTTGAAATTTCGTAGGTTCGATGATCAGGTAAATACGTACCTTGGATTTTCAGACATAAACAAAATTTCGCATTTTTCGATAAAATCGTTCGAAACTTCGCAATCTAGATCAAAATTGAACGAGGAATCGATCGGCGGGTGGATCGAGTCTGTAGGAACGACCGTTCCGGAGATATGGCTTGTCAAAGTGAAAATAGTGAGTTTTTCAGTGGAAAACACACTCAGGAGCGAGATTACTCCGTTATCTTGTCGAATTGATATTTTCCGACCGCAGATTCGTTTTCTGCGGGTTCGAATTAGTGGATGTGATTCTTTTCAGATTTTTAAAACAATAATTAGGAATTTTGAAATTTCGTAGTTTCGATGATCCGGTAAATATGTACCTTGGATTTTCAGACACACACAAAATTCCGCATTTCATGATCGAATCGTTCGAAACTTCGCAATCTAGATCAAAATTGAACGAGAAATCGATCGGCGGGTGGATCGAGTCTGTAGGAACGACCGTTCCGGAGATATGGCTCGTCAAAGTGAAAATAGTGAGTTTTTCAGTGGAAAACACACTTAGGAGCGAGATTACTCCGTTATCGTGTCGAATTGATATTTTCCGACCGCAGATTCGTTTTCTACGGGTTCGAATTAGTCGTTGTGAATTTTTTCAGATTTTTAAAACAATAATTAGGAATTTTGAAATTTCGTAGGTTCGATGATCCGGTAAATACGTACCTTGGATTTTCAGACATAAACAAAATTTCGCATTTTTCGATCGAATCGTTCGAAACTTCGCAATCTAGATCAAAATTGAACGAGAAATCGATCGGCGGGTGGATTGAGTCTGTAGGAACGACCGTTCCGGAGATATGGCTAGTCAAAGTGAAAATAGTGAGTTTTTCAGTGGAAAACACACTTAGGAGCGAGATTACTCCGTTATCTTGTCGAATTGATATTTTTCTACCGCAGATTCGTTTTCTACGGGTTCGAATTAGTGGATGTGATTTTTTTCAGATTTTTAAAACAATAATTAGGAATTTTGAAATTTCGTAGGTTCGATGATCCGGTAAATACGTACCTTGGATTTTCAGACATAAACAAAATTTCGCATTTTTCGATAAAATGGTTCGAAACTTCGCAATCTAGATCAAAATTGAACGAGGAATCGATCGGCGGATGGATCGAGTCTGTAGGAACAACCGTTCCGGAGATATGGCTTGTCAAAGTGAAAATAGTGAGTTTTTCAGTGGAAAACACACTTAGGAGCGAGATTACTCCGTTATCTTGTCGAATTGACATTTTCCGACCGCAGATTCGTTTTCTGCGGGTTCGAATTAGTGGATGTGATTTTTTTCAGATTTTTAAAACAATAATTAGGAATTTTGAAATTTCGTAGGTTCGATGATCCGGTAAATATGTACCTTGGATTTTCAGACACACACAAAATTTCGCATTTCATGATCGAATCGTTCGAAACTTCGCAATCTAGATCAAAATTGAACGAGGAATCGATCGGCGGGTGGATCGAGTCTGTAGGAACGACCGTTCCGGAGATATGGCTAGTCAAAGTGAAAATAGTGAGTTTTTCAGTGGAAAACACACTTAGGAGCGAGATTACTCCGTTATCTTGTCGAATTGATATTTTCCGACCGCAGATTCGTTTTCTACGGGTTCGAATTAGTGGATGTGATTTTTTTCAGATTTTTAAAACAATAATTAGGAATTTTGAAATTTCGTAGGTTCGATGATCTGGTAAATACGTACCCTGGATTTTCAGACACACACAAAATTTCGCATTTCATGATCGAATCGTTCGAAACTTCGCAATCTAGATCAAAATTGAACGAGGAATCGATCGGCGGGTGGATCGAGTCTGTAGGAACGACCGTTCCGGAGATATGGCTAGTCAAAGTGAAAATAGTGAGTTTTTCAGTGGAAAACACACTTAGGAGCGAGATTACTCCGTTATCTTGTCGAATTGATATTTTCCGACCGCAGATTCGTTTTCTACGGGTTCGAATTAGTGGATGTGATTTTTTTCAGATTTTTGAAACAATAATTAGGAATTTTGAACTTTCGTTGGTTCGATGATGCGGTAAATATGTACCTTGGATTTTCAGACATAAACAAAATTTCGCATTTCATGATCGAATCGTTCGAAACTTGGCAATCTAGATCAAAATTGAACGAGGAATCGATCGACGGGTGGATCGAGTCTGTAGGAACGACCGTTCCGGAGATATGGCTCGTCAAAGTGAAAATAGTGAGTTTTTCAGTGGAAAACACACTTAGGAGCGAGATTACTCCGTTATCGTGTCGAATTGATATTTTCCGACCGCAGATTCGTTTTCTACGGGTTCGAATTAGTCGTTGTGAATTTTTTCAGATTTTTAAAACAATAATTAGGAATTTTGAAATTTCGTAGGTTCGATGATCCGGTAAATATGTACCTTGGATTTTCAGACACACACAAAATTTCGCATTTCATGATCGAATCGTTCGAAACTTCGCAATCTAGATCAAAATTGAACGAGGAATCGATCGGCGGGTGGATCGAGTCTGTAGGAACGACCGTTCCGGAGATATGGCTAGTCAAAGTGAAAATAGTGAGTTTTTCAGTGGAAAACACACTTAGGAGCGAGATTACTCCGTTATCTTGTCGAATTGATATTTTCCGACCGCAGATTCGTTTTCTACGGGTTCGAATTAGTGGATGTGATTTTTTTCAGATTTTTAAAACAATAATTAGGAATTTTGAAATTTCGTAGGTTCGATGATCCGGTAAATACGTACCCTGGATTTTCAGACACACACAAAATTTCGCATTTCATGATCGAATCGTTCGAAACTTCGCAATCTAGATCAAAATTGAACGAGGAATCGATCGGCGGGTGGATCGAGTCTGTAGGAACGACCGTTCCGGAGATATGGCTAGTCAAAGTGAAAATAGTGAGTTTTTCAGTGGAAAACACACTTAGGAGCGAGATTACTACGTTATCTTGTCGAATTGACATTTTCCGACCGCAGATTCGTTTTCTACGGGTTCGAATTAGTGGATGTGTTTTTTTTCAGATTTTTAAAACAATAATTAGGAATTTTGAAATTTCGCAGGTTCGATGGTCCGGTAAATACGTACCTTGGATTTTCAGACATAAAAAAAATTTCGCATTTTTCGATAAAATCGTTCGAAACTTGCCAATCTAGATCAAAATTGAATGAGGAATCGATCGGCGGGTGGATCGAGTCTGTAGGAACGACCGTTCCGGAGATATGACAAGTCAGTGAAAATAGTGAGTTTTTCAGTGGAAAACACACTTAGGAGCGAGATTACTCCGTTATCTTGTCGAATTGATATTTTCCGACCGCAGATTCGTTTTCTACGGGTTCGAATTAGTAGATGTGATTTTTTTCAGATTTTTAAAACAATAATTAGGAATTTTGAAATTTCGTAGGTTCGATGATCCGGTAAATACGTACCTTGGATTTTCAGACATAAACAAAATTTCGCATTTTTTGATAAAATCGTTCGAAACTTCGCAATCTAGATCAAAATTGAACGAGGAATCGATCGGCGGGTGGATCGAGTCTGTAGGAACGACCGTTCCGGAGATATGGCTTGTCAAAGTGAAAATAGTGAGTTTTTCAGTGGAAAACACACTCAGGAGCGAGATTACTCCGTTATCTTGTCGAATTGATATTTTCCGACCGCAGATTCGTTTTCTGCGGGTTCGAATTAGTGGATGTGATTCTTTTCAGATTTTTAAAACAATAATTAGGAATTTTGAAATTTCGTAGGTTCGATGATCCGGTAAATATGTACCTTGGATTTTCAGACACACACAAAATTCCGCATTTTTCGATCGAATCGTTCGAAACTTCGCAATCTAGATCAAAATTGAACGAGAAATCGATCGGCGGGTGGATCGAGTCTATAGGAACGACCGTTCCGGAGATATGACAAGTCAAAGTGAAAATAGTGAGTTTTTCAGTGGAAAACACACTTAGGAGCGAGATTACTCCGTTATCTTGTCGAATTGATATTTTCCGACCGCAGATTCGTTTTCTACGGGTTCGAATTAGTGGATGTGATTTTTTTCAGATTTTTAAAACAATAATTAGGAATTTTGAAATTTCGTAGGTTCGATGATCCGGTAAATACGTACCTTGGATTTTCAGACATAAACAAAATTTCGCATTTTTCGATAAAATCGTTCGAAACTTCGCAATCTAGATCAAAATTGAACGAGGAATCGATCGGCGGGTGGATCGAGTCTGTAGGAACGACCGTTCCGGAGATATGGCTTGTCAAAGTGAAAATAGTGAGTTTTTCAGTGGAAAACACACTCAGGAGCGAGATTACTCCGTTATCTTGTCGAATTGATATTTTCCGACCGCAGATTCGTTTTCTGCGGGTTCGAATTAGTGGATGTGATTCTTTTCAGATTTTTAAAACAATAATTAGGAATTTTGAAATTTCGTAGGTTCGATGATCCGGTAAATATGTACCTTGGATTTTCAGACACACACAAAATTCCGCATTTCATGATCGAATCGTTCGAAACTTCGCAATCTAGATCAAAATTGAACGAGAAATCGATCGGCGGGTGGATCGAGTCTGTAGGAACGACCGTTCCGGAGATATGGCTAGTCAAAGTGAAAATAGTGAGTTTTTCAGTGGAAAACACACTTAGGAGCGAGATTACTCCGTTATCTTGTCGAATTGATATTTTCCGACCGCAGATTCGTTTTCTACGGGTTCGAATTAGTGGATGTGATTTTTTTCAGATTTTTAAAACAATAATTAGGAATTTTGAAATTTCGTAGGTTCGATGATCCGGTAAATACGTACCTTGGATTTTCAGACATAAACAAAATTTCGCATTTTTCGATCGAATCGTTCGGAACTTCGCAATCTAGATGAAAATTGAACGAGGAATCGATCGGCGGGTGGATCGAGTCTGTAGGAACGACCGTTCCGGAGATATGACAAGTCAAAGTGAAAATAGTGAGTTTTTCAGTGGAAAACACACTTAGGAGCGAGATTACTCCGTTATCTTGTCGAATTGATATTTTCCGACCGCAGATTCGTTTTCTACGGGTTCGAATTAGTGGATGTGATTTTTTTCAGATTTTTAAAACAATAATTAGGAATTTTGAAATTTCGTAGGTTCGATGATCCGGTAAATACGTACCTTGGATTTTCAGACATAAACAAAATTTCGCATTTTTCGATAAAATCGTTCGAAACTTCGCAATCTAGATCAAAATTGAACGAGGAATCGATCGGCGGGTGGATCGAGTCTGTAGGAACGACCGTTCCGGAGATATGGCTTGTCAAAGTGAAAATAGTGAGTTTTTCAGTGGAAAACACACTCAGGAGCGAGATTACTCCGTTATCTTGTCGAATTGATATTTTCCGACCGCAGATTCGTTTTCTGCGGGTTCGAATTAGTGGATGTGATTCTTTTCAGATTTTTAAAACAATAATTAGGAATTTTGAAATTTCGTAGGTTCGATGATCCGGTAAATATGTACCTTGGATTTTCAGACACACACAAAATTCCGCATTTCATGATCGAATCGTTCGAAACTTCGCAATCTAGATCAAAATTGAACGAGAAATCGATCGGCGGGTGGATCGAGTCTGTAGGAACGACCGTTCCGGAGATATGGCTAGTCAAAGTGAAAATAGTGAGTTTTTCAGTGGAAAACACACTTAGGAGCGAGATTACTCCGTTATCTTGTCGAATTGATATTTTCCGACCGCAGATTCGTTTTCTACGGGTTCGAATTAGTGGATGTGATTTTTTTCAGATTTTTAAAACAATAATTAGGAATTTTGAAATTTCGTAGGTTCGATGATCCGGTAAATACGTACCTTGGATTTTCAGACATAAACAAAATTTCGCATTTTTCGATCGAATCGTTCGGAACTTCGCAATCTAGATGAAAATTGAACGAGGAATCGATCGGCGGGTGGATCGAGTCTGTAGGAACGACCGTTCCGGAGATATGGCTAGTCAAAGTGAAAATAGTGAGTTTTTCAGTGGAAAACACACTTAGGAGCGAGATTACTCCGTTATCTTGTCGAATTGATATTTTCCGACCGCAGATTCGTTTTCTACGGGTTCGAATTAGTGGATGTGATTTTTTTCAGATTTTTGAAACAATAATTAGGAATTTTGAACTTTCGTTGGTTCGATGATGCGGTAAATATGTACCTTGGATTTTCAGACATAAACAAAATTTCGCATTTCATGATCGAATCGTTCGAAACTTGGCAATCTTGATCAAAATTGAACGAGAAATCGATCGACGGGTGGATCGAGTCTGTAGGAACGACCGTTCCGGAGATATGGCTCGTCAAAGTGAAAATAGTGAGTTTTTCAGTGGAAAACACACTTAGGAGCAAGATTACTCCGTTATCGTGTCGAATTGATATTTTCCGACCGCAGATTCGTTTTCTACGGGTTCGAATTAGTCGTTGTGAATTTTTTCAGATTTTTAAAACAATAATTAGGAATTTTGAAATTTCGTAGGTTCGATGATCCGGTAAATACGTACCTTGGATTTTCAGACATAAACAAAATTTCGCATTTTTCGATCGAATCGTTCGAAACTTCGCAATCTAGATCAAAATTGAACGAGAAATCGATCGGCGGGTGGATCGAGTCTGTAGGAACGACCGTTCCGGAGATATGGCTAGTCAAAGTGAAAATAGTGAGTTTTTCAGTGGAAAACACACTTAGGAGCGAGATTACTCCGTTATCTTGTCGAATTGATATTTTCCGACCGCAGATTCGTTTTCTACGGGTTTGAATTAGTGGATGTGATTTTTTTCAGATTTTTAAAACAATAATTAGGAATTTTGAAATTTCGTAGGTTCGATGATCCGGTAAATACGTACCTTGGATTTTCAGACATAAACAAAATTTCGCATTTTTCGATCGAATCGTTCGGAACTTCGCAATCTAGATCAAAATTGAACGAGGAATCGATCGGCGGGTGGATCGAGTCTGTAGGAACGACCGTTCCGGAGATATGGCTAGTCAAAGTGAAAATAGTGAGTTTTTCAGTGGAAAACACACTTAGGAGCGAGATTACTCCGTTATCTTGTCGAATTGATATTTTCCGACCGCAGATTCGTTTTCTACGGGTTCGAATTAGTGGATGTGATTTTTTTCAGATTTTTGAAACAATAATTAGGAATTTTGAACTTTCGTTGGTTCGATGATGCGGTAAATATGTACCTTGGATTTTCAGACATAAACAAAATTTCGCATTTCATGATCGAATCGTTCGAAACTTGGCAATCTAGATCAAAATTGAACGAGGAATCGATCGACGGGTGGATCGAGTCTGTAGGAACGACCGTTCCGGAGATATGGCTCGTCAAAGTGAAAATAGTGAGTTTTTCAGTGGAAAACACACTTAGGAGCGAGATTACTCCGTTATCGTGTCGAATTGATATTTTCCGACCGCAGATTCGTTTTCTACGGGTTCGAATTAGTGGATGTGATTTTTTTCAGATTTTTAAAACAATAATTAGGAATTTTGAAATTTCGTAGGTTCGATGATCCGGTAAATACGTACCTTGGATTTTCAGACATAAACAAAATTTCGCATTTTTCGATCGAATCGTTCGAAACTTCGCAATCTAGATCAAAATTGAACGAGAAATCGATCGGCGGGTGGATCGAGTCTGTAGGAACGACCGTTCCGGAGATATGGCTAGTCAAAGTGAAAATAGTGAGTTTTTCAGTGGAAAACACACTTAGGAGCGAGATTACTCCGTTATCTTGTCGAATTGATATTTTCCGACCGCAGATTCGTTTTCTACGGGTTCGAATTAGTGGATGTGATTTTTTTCAGATTTTTAAAACAATAATTAGGAATTTTGAAATTTCGTAGGTTCGATGATCCGGTAAATACGTACCTTGGATTTTCAGACACACACAAAATTTCGCATTTTTCGATAAAATCGTTCGAAACTTCGCAATCTAGATCAAAATTGAACGAGGAATCGATCGGCGGGTGGATCGAGTCTGTAGGAACGACCGTTCCGGAGATATGGCTTGTCAAAGTGAAAATAGTGAGTTTTTCAGTGGAAAACACACTCAGGAGCGAGATTACTCCGTTATCTTGTCGAATTGATATTTTCCGACCGCAGATTCGTTTTCTGCGGGTTCGAATTAGTGGATGTGATTCTTTTCAGATTTTTAAAACAATAATTAGGAATTTTGAAATTTCGTAGGTTCGATGATCCGGTAAATATGTACCTTGGATTTTCAGACACACACAAAATTCCGCATTTTTCGATCGAATCGTTCGAAACTTCGCAATCTAGATCAAAATTGAACGAGAAATCGATCGGCGGGTGGATCGAGTCTGTAGGAACGACCGTTCCGGAGATATGACAAGTCAAAGTGAAAATAGTGAGTTTTTCAGTGGAAAACACACTTAGGAGCGAGATTACTCCGTTATCTTGTCGAATTGATATTTTCCGACCGCAGATTCGTTTTCTACGGGTTCGAATTAGTGGATGTGATTTTTTTCAGATTTTTAAAACAATAATTAGGAATTTTGAAATTTCGTAGGTTCGATGATCCGGTAAATACGTACCTTGGATTTTCAGACATAAACAAAATTTCGCATTTTTCGATAAAATCGTTCGAAACTTCGCAATCTAGATCAAAATTGAACGAGGAATCGATCGGCGGGTGGATCGAGTCTGTAGGAACGACCGTTCCGGAGATATGGCTTGTCAAAGTGAAAATAGTGAGTTTTTCAGTGGAAAACACACTCAGGAGCGAGATTACTCCGTTATCTTGTCGAATTGATATTTTCCGACCGCAGATTCGTTTTCTGCGGGTTCGAATTAGTGGATGTGATTCTTTTCAGATTTTTAAAACAATAATTAGGAATTTTGAAATTTCGTAGGTTCGATGATCCGGTAAATATGTACCTTGGATTTTCAGACACACACAAAATTCCGCATCTCATGATCGAATCGTTCGAAACTTCGCAATCTAGATCAAAATTGAACGAGAAATCGATCGGCGGGTGGATCGAGTCTGTAGGAAACACCGTTCCGGAGATATGGCTAGTCAAAGTGAAAATAGTGAGTTTTTCAGTGGAAAACACACTTAGGAGCGAGATTACTCCGTTATCTTGTCGAATTGATATTTTCCGACCGCAGATTCGTTTTCTACGGGTTCGAATTAGCGGATGTGATTTTTTTCAGATTTTTAAAACAATAATTAGGAATTTTGAAATTTCGTTGGTTCGATGATGCGGTAAATATGTACCTTGGATTTTCAGACATAAACAAAATTTCGCATTTTTCGATAAAATCGTTCGAAACTTGGCAATCTAGATCAAAATTGAACGAGGAATCGATCGACGGGTGGATCGAGTCTGTAGGAACGACCGTTCCGGAGATATGGCTCGTCAAAGTGAAAATAGTGAGTTTTTCAGTGGAAAACACACTTAGGAGCGAGATTACTCCGTTATCGTGTCGAATTGATATTTTCCGACCGCAGATTCGTTTTCTACGGGTTCGAATTAGTCGTTGTGAATTTTTTCAGATTTTTAAAACAATAATTAGGAATTTTGAAATTTCGTAGGTTCGATGATCCGGTAAATACGTACCTTGGATTTTCAGACATAAACAAAATTTCGCATTTTTCGATCGAATCGTTCGAAACTTCGCAATCTAGATCAAAATTGAACGAGAAATCGATCGGCGGGTGGATCGAGTCTGTAGGAACGACCGTTCCGGAGATATGGCTAGTCAAAGTGAAAATAGTGAGTTTTTCAGTGGAAAACACACTTAGGAGCGAGATTACTCCGTTATCTTGTCGAATTGATATTTTCCGACCGCAGATTCGTTTTCTACGGGTTCGAATTAGTGGATGTGATTTTTTTCAGATTTTTAAAACAATAATTAGGAATTTTGAAATTTCGTAGGTTCGATGATCCGGTAAATACGTACCTTGGATTTTCAGACATAAACAAAATTTCGCATTTTTCGATAAAATGGTTCGAAACTTCGCAATCTAGATCAAAATTGAACGAGGAATCGATCGGCGGATGGATCGAATCTGTAGGAACAACCGTTCCGGAGATATGGCTTGTCAAAGTGAAAATAGTGAGTTTTTCAGTGGAAAACACACTCAGGAGCGAGATTACTCCGTTATCGTGTCGGATTGATATTTTTCGATCGCGGATTCGTTCTCTGCGGGTTCGAATTAGTGGATGTGATTTTTTTCAGATTTTTAAAACAATAATTAGGAATTTTGAAATTTCGTAGGTTCGATGATCCGGTAAATATGTACCTTGGATTTTCAGACACACACAAAATTTCGCATTTCATGATCGAATCGTTCGAAACTTCGCAATCTAGATCAAAATTGAACGAGGAATCGATCGGCGGGTGGATCGAGTCTGTAGGAACGACCGTTCCGGAGATATGGCTAGTCAAAGTGAAAATAGTGAGTTTTTCAGTGGAAAACACACTTAGGAGCGAGATTACTCCGTTATCTTGTCGAATTGATATTTTCCGACCGCAGATTCGTTTTCTACGGGTTCGAATTAGTGGATGTGATTTTTTTCAGATTTTTAAAACAATAATTAGGAATTTTGAAATTCCGTAGGTTCGATGATCCGGTAAATACGTACCTTGGATTTTCAGACATAAACAAAATTTCGCATTTTTCGATAAAATGGTTCGAAACTTCGCAATCTAGATCAAAATTGAACGAGGAATCGATCGGCGGATGGATCGAGTCTGTAGGAACAACCGTTCCGGAGATATGGCTTGTCAAAGTGAAAATAGTGAGTTTTTCAGTGGAAAACACACTCAGGAGCGAGATTACTCCGTTATCGTGTCGGATTGATATTTTTCGATCGCGGATTCGTTCTCTGCGGGTTCCAATTAGTGGATGTGATTTTTTTCAGATTTTTAAAACAATAATTAGGAATTTTGAAATTTCGTAGGTTCGATGATCCGGTAAATATGTACCTTGGATTTTCAGACACACACAAAATTTCGCATTTCATGATCGAATCGTTCGAAACTTCGCAATCTAGATCAAAATTGAACGAGGAATCGATCGGCGGGTGGATCGAGTCTGTAGGAACGACCGTTCCGGAGATATGGCTAGTCAAAGTGAAAATAGTGAGTTTTTCAGTGGAAAACACACTTAGGAGCGAGATTACTACGTTATCTTGTCGAATTGACATTTTCCGACCGCAGATTCGTTTTCTACGGGTTCGAATTAGTGGATGTGTTTTTTTTCAGATTTTTAAAACAATAATTAGGAATTTTGAAATTTCGCAGGTTCGATGGTCCGGTGAATACGTACCTTGGATTTTCAGACATAAACAAAATTTCGCATTTTTCGATAAAATCGTTCGAAACTTGGCAATCTAGATCAAAATTGAATGAGGAATCGATCGGCGGGTGGATCGAGTCTGTAGGAACGACCGTTCCGGAGATATGACAAGTCAAAGTGAAAATAGTGAGTTTTTCAGTGGAAAACACACTTAGGAGCGAGATTACTCCGTTATCTTGTCGAATTGATATTTTCCGACCGCAGATTCGTTTTCTACGGGTTCGAATTAGTGGATGTGATTTTTTTCAGATTTTTAAAACAATAATTAGGAATTTTGAAATTTCGTAGGTTCGATGATCCGGTAAATACGTACCTTGGATTTTCAGACACACACAAAATTTCGCATTTTTCGATAAAATCGTTCGAAACTTCGCAATCTAGATCAAAATTGAACGAGGAATCGATCGGCGGGTGGATCGAGTCTGTAGGAACGACCGTTCCGGAGATATGGCTTGTCAAAGTGAAAATAGTGAGTTTTTCAGTGGAAAACACACTCAGGAGCGAGATTACTCCGTTATCTTGTCGAATTGATATTTTCCGACCGCAGATTCGTTTTCTGCGGGTTCGAATTAGTGGATGTGATTCTTTTCAGATTTTTAAAACAATAATTAGGAATTTTGAAATTTCGTAGGTTCGATGATCCGGTAAATATGTACCTTGGATTTTCAGACACACACAAAATTCCGCATTTTTCGATCGAATCGTTCGAAACTTCGCAATCTAGATCAAAATTGAACGAGAAATCGATCGGCGGGTGGATCGAGTCTGTAGGAACGACCGTTCCGGAGATATGACAAGTCAAAGTGAAAATAGTGAGTTTTTCAGTGGAAAACACACTTAGGAGCGAGATTACTCCGTTATCTTGTCGAATTGATATTTTCCGACCGCAGATTCGTTTTCTACGGGTTCGAATTAGTGGATGTGATTTTTTTCAGATTTTTAAAACAATAATTAGGAATTTTGAAATTTCGTAGGTTCGATGATCCGGTAAATACGTACCTTGGATTTTCAGACACAAACAAAATTTCGCATTTTTCGATCGAATCGTTCGAAACTTCACAATCTGAATCAAAATTGAACGAGGAATCGATCGGCGGGTGGATCGAGTCTGTAGGAACGACCGTTCCGGAGATATGGCTTGTCAAAGTGAAAATAGTGAGTTTTTCAGTGGAAAACACACTCAGGAGCGAGATTACTCCGTTATCTTGTCGAATTGATATTTTCCGACCGCAGATTCGTTTTCTGCGGGTTCGAATTAGTGGATGTGATTCTTTTCAGATTTTTAAAACAATAATTAGGAATTTTGAAATTTCGTAGGTTCGATGATCCGGTAAATATGTACCTTGGATTTTCAGACACACACAAAATTCCGCATCTCATGATCGAATCGTTCGAAACTTCGCAATCTAGATCAAAATTGAACGAGAAATCGATCGGCGGGTGGATCGAGTCTGTAGGAAACACCGTTCCGGAGATATGGCTAGTCAAAGTGAAAATAGTGAGTTTTTCAGTGGAAAACACACTTAGGAGCGAGATTACTCCGTTATCTTGTCGAATTGATATTTTCCGACCGCAGATTCGTTTTCTACGGGTTCGAATTAGCGGATGTGATTTTTTTCAGATTTTTAAAACAATAATTAGGAATTTTGAAATTTCGTTGGTTCGATGATGCGGTAAATATGTACCTTGGATTTTCAGACATAAACAAAATTTCGCATTTTTCGATAAAATCGTTCGAAACTTGGCAATCTAGATCAAAATTGAACGAGGAATCGATCGACGGGTGGATCGAGTCTGTAGGAACGACCGTTCCGGAGATATGGCTCGTCAAAGTGAAAATAGTGAGTTTTTCAGTGGAAAACACACTTAGGAGCGAGATTACTCCGTTATCGTGTCGAATTGATATTTTCCGACCGCAGATTCGTTTTCTACGGGTTCGAATTAGTCGTTGTGAATTTTTTCAGATTTTTAAAACAATAATTAGGAATTTTGAAATTTCGTAGGTTCGATGATCCGGTAAATACGTACCTTGGATTTTCAGACATAAACAAAATTTCGCATTTTTCGATCGAATCGTTCGAAACTTCGCAATCTAGATCAAAATTGAACGAGAAATCGATCGGCGGGTGGATCGAGTCTGTAGGAACGACCGTTCCGGAGATATGGCTAGTCAAAGTGAAAATAGTGAGTTTTTCAGTGGAAAACACACTTAGGAGCGAGATTACTCCGTTATCTTGTCGAATTGATATTTTCCGACCGCAGATTCGTTTTCTACGGGTTCGAATTAGTGGATGTGATTTTTTTCAGATTTTTAAAACAATAATTAGGAATTTTGAAATTTCGTAGGTTCGATGATCCGGTAAATACGTACCTTGGATTTTCAGACATAAACAAAATTTCGCATTTTTCGATAAAATGGTTCGAAACTTCGCAATCTAGATCAAAATTGAACGAGGAATCGATCGGCGGATGGATCGATTCTGTAGGAACAACCGTTCCGGAGATATGGCTTGTCAAAGTGAAAATAGTGAGTTTTTCAGTGGAAAACACACTCAGGAGCGAGATTACTCCGTTATCATGTCGGATTGATATTTTTCGATCGCGGATTCGTTCTCTGCGGGTTCGAATTAGTGGATGTGATTTTTTTCAGATTTTTAAAACAATAATTAGGAATTTTGAAATTTCGTAGGTTCGATGATCCGGTAAATATGTACCTTGGATTTTCAGACACACACAAAATTTCGCATTTCATGATCGAATCGTTCGAAACTTCGCAATCTAGATCAAAATTGAACGAGGAATCGATCGGCGGGTGGATCGAGTCTGTAGGAACGACCGTTCCGGAGATATGGCTAGTCAAAGTGAAAATAGTGAGTTTTTCAGTGGAAAACACACTTAGGAGCGAGATTACTCCGTTATCTTGTCGAATTGACATTTTCCGACCGCAGATTCGTTTTCTGCGGGTTCGAATTAGTGGATGTGATTTTTTTCAGATTTTTAAAACAATAATTAGGAATTTTGAAATTTCGTAGGTTCGATGATCCGGTAAATATGTACCTTGGATTTTCAGACACACACAAAATTTCGCATTTCATGATCGAATCGTTCGAAACTTCGCAATCTAGATCAAAATTGAACGAGGAATCGATCGGCGGGTGGATCGAGTCTGTAGGAACGACCGTTCCGGAGATATGGCTAGTCAAAGTGAAAATAGTGAGTTTTTCAGTGGAAAACACACTTAGGAGCGAGATTACTCCGTTATCTTGTCGAATTGATATTTTCCGACCGCAGATTCGTTTTCTACGGGTTCGAATTAGTGGATGTGATTTTTTTCAGATTTTTAAAACAATAATTAGGAATTTTGAAATTTCGTAGGTTCGATGATCCGGTAAATACGTACCCTGGATTTTCAGACACACACAAAATTTCGCATTTCATGATCGAATCGTTCGAAACTTCGCAATCTAGATCAAAATTGAACGAGGAATCGATCGGCGGGTGGATCGAGTCTGTAGGAACGACCGTTCCGGAGATATGGCTAGTCAAAGTGAAAATAGTGAGTTTTTCAGTGGAAAACACACTTAGGAGCGAGATTACTACGTTATCTTGTCGAATTGACATTTTCCGACCGCAGATTCGTTTTCTACGGGTTCGAATTAGTGGATGTGTTTTTTTTCAGATTTTTAAAACAATAATTAGGAATTTTGAAATTTCGCAGGTTCGATGGTCCGGTAAATACGTACCTTGGATTTTCAGACATAAACAAAATTTCGCATTTTTCGATAAAATCGTTCGAAACTTGGCAATCTAGATCAAAATTGAATGAGGAATCGATCGGCGGGTGGATCGAGTCTGTAGGAACGACCGTTCCGGAGATATGACAAGTCAAAGTGAAAATAGTGAGTTTTTCAGTGGAAAACACACTTAGGAGCGAGATTACTCCGTTATCTTGTCGAATTGATATTTTCCGACCGCAGATTCGTTTTCTACGGGTTCGAATTAGTGGATGTGATTTTTTTCAGATTTTTAAAACAATAATTAGGAATTTTGAAATTTCGTAGGTTCGATGATCCGGTAAATACGTACCTTGGATTTTCAGACATAAACAAAATTTCGCATTTTTCGATCGAATCGTTCGAAACTTCGCAATCTAGATCAAAATTGAACGAGAAATCGATCGGCGGGTGGATCGAGTCTGTAGGAACGACCGTTCCGGAGATATGGCTAGTCAAAGTGAAAATAGTGAGTTTTTCAGTGGAAAACACACTTAGGAGCGAGATTACTCCGTTATCTTGTCGAATTGATATTTTCCGACCGCAGATTCGTTTTCTACGGGTTCGAATTAGTGGATGTGATTTTTTTCAGATTTTTAAAACAATAATTAGGAATTTTGAAATTTCGTAGGTTCGATGATCCGGTAAATACGTACCTTGGATTTTCAGACATAAACAAAATTTCGCATTTTTCGATAAAATGGTTCGAAACTTCGCAATCTAGATCAAAATTGAACGAGGAATCGATCGGCGGATGGATCGATTCTGTAGGAACAACCGTTCCGGAGATATGGCTTGTCAAAGTGAAAATAGTGAGTTTTTCAGTGGAAAACACACTCAGGAGCGAGATTACTCCGTTATCGTGTCGGATTGATATTTTTCGATCGCGGATTCGTTCTCTGCGGGTTCGAATTAGTGGATGTGATTTTTTTCAGATTTTTAAAACAATAATTAGGAATTTTGAAATTTCGTAGGTTCGATGATCCGGTAAATATGTACCTTGGATTTTCAGACACACACAAAATTTCGCATTTCATGATCGAATCGTTCGAAACTTCGCAATCTAGATCAAAATTGAACGAGGAATCGATCGGCGGGTGGATCGAGTCTGTAGGAACGACCGTTCCGGAGATATGGCTAGTCAAAGTGAAAATAGTGAGTTTTTCAGTGGAAAACACACTTAGGAGCGAGATTACTCCGTTATCTTGTCGAATTGATATTTTCCGACCGCAGATTCGTTTTCTACGGGTTCGAATTAGTGGATGTGATTTTTTTCAGATTTTTAAAACAATAATTAGGAATTTTGAAATTCCGTAGGTTCGATGATCCGGTAAATACGTACCTTGGATTTTCAGACATAAACAAAATTTCGCATTTTTCGATAAAATGGTTCGAAACTTCGCAATCTGGATCAAAATTGAACGAGGAATCGATCGGCGGATGGATCGAGTCTGTAGGAACAACCGTTCCGGAGATATGGCTTGTCAAAGTGAAAATAGTGAGTTTTTCAGTGGAAAACACACTCAGGAGCGAGATTACTCCGTTATCGTGTCGGATTGATATTTTTCGATCGCGGATTCGTTCTCTGCGGGTTCCAATTAGTGGATGTGATTTTTTTCAGATTTTTAAAACAATAATTAGGAATTTTGAAATTTCGTAGGTTCGATGATCCGGTAAATATGTACCTTGGATTTTCAGACACACACAAAATTTCGCATTTCATGATCGAATCGTTCGAAACTTCGCAATCTAGATCAAAATTGAACGAGGAATCGATCGGCGGGTGGATCGAGTCTGTAGGAACGACCGTTCCGGAGATATGGCTAGTCAAAGTGAAAATAGTGAGTTTTTCAGTGGAAAACACACTTAGGAGCGAGATTACTACGTTATCTTGTCGAATTGACATTTTCCGACCGCAGATTCGTTTTCTACGGGTTCGAATTAGTGGATGTGTTTTTTTTCAGATTTTTAAAACAATAATTAGGAATTTTGAAATTTCGCAGGTTCGATGGTCCGGTGAATACGTACCTTGGATTTTCAGACATAAACAAAATTTCGCATTTTTCGATAAAATCGTTCGAAACTTGGCAATCTAGATCAAAATTGAATGAGGAATCGATCGGCGGGTGGATCGAGTCTGTAGGAACGACCGTTCCGGAGATATGACAAGTCAAAGTGAAAATAGTGAGTTTTTCAGTGGAAAACACACTTAGGAGCGAGATTACTCCGTTATCTTGTCGAATTGATATTTTCCGACCGCAGATTCGTTTTCTACGGGTTCGAATTAGTGGATGTGATTTTTTTCAGATTTTTAAAACAATAATTAGGAATTTTGAAATTTCGTAGGTTCGATGATCCGGTAAATACGTACCTTGGATTTTCAGACACACACAAAATTTCGCATTTTTCGATAAAATCGTTCGAAACTTCGCAATCTAGATCAAAATTGAACGAGGAATCGATCGGCGGGTGGATCGAGTCTGTAGGAACGACCGTTCCGGAGATATGGCTTGTCAAAGTGAAAATAGTGAGTTTTTCAGTGGAAAACACACTCAGGAGCGAGATTACTCCGTTATCTTGTCGAATTGATATTTTCCGACCGCAGATTCGTTTTCTGCGGGTTCGAATTAGTGGATGTGATTCTTTTCAGATTTTTAAAACAATAATTAGGAATTTTGAAATTTCGTAGGTTCGATGATCCGGTAAATATGTACCTTGGATTTTCAGACACACACAAAATTCCGCATTTTTCGATCGAATCGTTCGAAACTTCGCAATCTAGATCAAAATTGAACGAGGAATCAATCGGCGGGTGGATCGAGTCTGTAGGAACGACCGTTCCAGAGATATGGCTCGTCAAAGTGAAAATAGTGAGTTTTTCAGTGGAAAACACACTTAGGAGCGAGATTACTCCGTTATCGTGTCGAATTGATATTTTCCGACCGCAGATTCGTTTTCTACGGGTTTGAATTAGTGGATGTGATTTTTTTCAGATTTTTAAAACAATAATTAGGAATTTTGAAATTTCGTAGGTTCGATGATCCGGTAAATACGTACCTTGGATTTTCAGACATAAACAAAATTTCGCATTTTTCGATAAAATGGTTCGAAACTTCGCAATCTAGATCAAAATTGAACGAGGAATCGATCGGCGGATGGATCGATTCTGTAGGAACAACCGTTCCGGAGATATGGCTTGTCAAAGTGAAAATAGTGAGTTTTTCAGTGGAAAACACACTCAGGAGCGAGATTACTCCGTTATCGTGTCGGATTGATATTTTTCGATCGCGGATTCGTTCTCTGCGGGTTCGAATTAGTGGATGTGATTTTTTTCAGATTTTTAAAACAATAATTAGGAATTTTGAAATTTCGTAGGTTCGATGATCCGGTAAATATGTACCTTGGATTTTCAGACACACACAAAATTTCGCATTTCATGATCGAATCGTTCGAAACTTCGCAATCTAGATCAAAATTGAACGAGGAATCGATCGGCGGGTGGATCGAGTCTGTAGGAACGACCGTTCCGGAGATATGGCTAGTCAAAGTGAAAATAGTGAGTTTTTCAGTGGAAAACACACTTAGGAGCGAGATTACTCCGTTATCTTGTCGAATTGATATTTTCCGACCGCAGATTCGTTTTCTACGGGTTCGAATTAGTGGATGTGATTTTTTTCAGATTTTTAAAACAATAATTAGGAATTTTGAAATTCCGTAGGTTCGATGATCCGGTAAATACGTACCTTGGATTTTCAGACATAAACAAAATTTCGCATTTTTCGATAAAATGGTTCGAAACTTCGCAATCTAGATCAAAATTGAACGAGGAATCGATCGGCGGATGGATCGAGTCTGTAGGAACAACCGTTCCGGAGATATGGCTTGTCAAAGTGAAAATAGTGAGTTTTTCAGTGGAAAACACACTCAGGAGCGAGATTACTCCGTTATCGTGTCGGATTGATATTTTTCGATCGCGGATTCGTTCTCTGCGGGTTCCAATTAGTGGATGTGATTTTTTTCAGATTTTTAAAACAATAATTAGGAATTTTGAAATTTCGTAGGTTCGATGATCCGGTAAATATGTACCTTGGATTTTCAGACACACACAAAATTTCGCATTTCATGATCGAATCGTTCGAAACTTCGCAATCTAGATCAAAATTGAACGAGGAATCGATCGGCGGGTGGATCGAGTCTGTAGGAACGACCGTTCCGGAGATATGGCTAGTCAAAGTGAAAATAGTGAGTTTTTCAGTGGAAAACACACTTAGGAGCGAGATTACTACGTTATCTTGTCGAATTGACATTTTCCGACCGCAGATTCGTTTTCTACGGGTTCGAATTAGTGGATGTGTTTTTTTTCAGATTTTTAAAACAATAATTAGGAATTTTGAAATTTCGCAGGTTCGATGGTCCGGTGAATACGTACCTTGGATTTTCAGACATAAACAAAATTTCGCATTTTTCGATAAAATCGTTCGAAACTTGGCAATCTAGATCAAAATTGAATGAGGAATCGATCGGCGGGTGGATCGAGTCTGTAGGAACGACCGTTCCGGAGATATGACAAGTCAAAGTGAAAATAGTGAGTTTTTCAGTGGAAAACACACTTAGGAGCGAGATTACTCCGTTATCTTGTCGAATTGATATTTTCCGACCGCAGATTCGTTTTCTACGGGTTCGAATTAGTGGATGTGATTTTTTTCAGATTTTTAAAACAATAATTAGGAATTTTGAAATTTCGTAGGTTCGATGATCCGGTAAATACGTACCTTGGATTTTCAGACACACACAAAATTTCGCATTTTTCGATAAAATCGTTCGAAACTTCGCAATCTAGATCAAAATTGAACGAGGAATCGATCGGCGGGTGGATCGAGTCTGTAGGAACGACCGTTCCGGAGATATGGCTTGTCAAAGTGAAAATAGTGAGTTTTTCAGTGGAAAACACACTCAGGAGCGAGATTACTCCGTTATCTTGTCGAATTGATATTTTCCGACCGCAGATTCGTTTTCTGCGGGTTCGAATTAGTGGATGTGATTCTTTTCAGATTTTTAAAACAATAATTAGGAATTTTGAAATTTCGTAGGTTCGATGATCCGGTAAATATGTACCTTGGATTTTCAGACACACACAAAATTCCGCATTTTTCGATCGAATCGTTCGAAACTTCGCAATCTAGATCAAAATTGAACGAGAAATCGATCGGCGGGTGGATCGAGTCTGTAGGAACGACCGTTCCGGAGATATGACAAGTCAAAGTGAAAATAGTGAGTTTTTCAGTGGAAAACACACTTAGGAGCGAGATTACTCCGTTATCTTGTCGAATTGATATTTTCCGACCGCAGATTCGTTTTCTACGGGTTCGAATTAGTGGATGTGATTTTTTTCAGATTTTTAAAACAATAATTAGGAATTTTGAAATTCCGTAGGTTCGATGATCCGGTAAATACGTACCTTGGATTTTCAGACATAAACAAAATTTCGCATTTTTCGATAAAATGGTTCGAAACTTCGCAATCTAGATCAAAATTGAACGAGGAATCGATCGGCGGATGGATCGAGTCTGTAGGAACAACCGTTCCGGAGATATGGCTTGTCAAAGTGAAAATAGTGAGTTTTTCAGTGGAAAACACACTCAGGAGCGAGATTACTCCGTTATCGTGTCGGATTGATATTTTTCGATCGCGGATTCGTTCTCTGCGGGTTCCAATTAGTGGATGTGATTTTTTTCAGATTTTTAAAACAATAATTAGGAATTTTGAAATTTCGTAGGTTCGATGATCCGGTAAATATGTACCTTGGATTTTCAGACACACACAAAATTTCGCATTTCATGATCGAATCGTTCGAAACTTCGCAATCTAGATCAAAATTGAACGAGGAATCGATCGGCGGGTGGATCGAGTCTGTAGGAACGACCGTTCCGGAGATATGGCTAGTCAAAGTGAAAATAGTGAGTTTTTCAGTGGAAAACACACTTAGGAGCGAGATTACTACGTTATCTTGTCGAATTGACATTTTCCGACCGCAGATTCGTTTTCTACGGGTTCGAATTAGTGGATGTGTTTTTTTTCAGATTTTTAAAACAATAATTAGGAATTTTGAAATTTCGCAGGTTCGATGGTCCGGTGAATACGTACCTTGGATTTTCAGACATAAACAAAATTTCGCATTTTTCGATAAAATCGTTCGAAACTTGGCAATCTAGATCAAAATTGAATGAGGAATCGATCGGCGGGTGGATCGAGTCTGTAGGAACGACCGTTCCGGAGATATGACAAGTCAAAGTGAAAATAGTGAGTTTTTCAGTGGAAAACACACTTAGGAGCGAGATTACTCCGTTATCTTGTCGAATTGATATTTTCCGACCGCAGATTCGTTTTCTACGGGTTCGAATTAGTGGATGTGATTTTTTTCAGATTTTTAAAACAATAATTAGGAATTTTGAAATTTCGTAGGTTCGATGATCCGGTAAATACGTACCTTGGATTTTCAGACACACACAAAATTTCGCATTTTTCGATAAAATCGTTCGAAACTTCGCAATCTAGATCAAAATTGAACGAGGAATCGATCGGCGGGTGGATCGAGTCTGTAGGAACGACCGTTCCGGAGATATGGCTTGTCAAAGTGAAAATAGTGAGTTTTTCAGTGGAAAACACACTCAGGAGCGAGATTACTCCGTTATCTTGTCGAATTGATATTTTCCGACCGCAGATTCGTTTTCTGCGGGTTCGAATTAGTGGATGTGATTTTTTTCAGATTTTTAAAACAATAATTAGGAATTTTGAAATTTCGTAGGTTCGATGATCCGGTAAATACGTACCTTGGATTTTCAGACATAAACAAAATTTCGCATTTTTCGATAAAATCGTTCGAAACTTGGCAATCTAGATCAAAATTGAACGAGGAATCGATCGACGGGTGGATCGAGTCTGTAGGAACGACCGTTCCGGAGATATGGCTCGTCAAAGTGAAAATAGTGAGTTTTTCAGTGGAAAACACACTTAGGAGCGAGATTACTCCGTTATCGTGTCGAATTGATATTTTCCGACCGCAGATTCGTTTTCTACGGGTTCGAATTAGTCGTTGTGAATTTTTTCAGATTTTTAAAACAATAATTAGGAATTTTGAAATTTCGTAGGTTCGATGATCCGGTAAATACGTACCTTGGATTTTCAGACATAAACAAAATTTCGCATTTTTCGATCGAATCGTTCGAAACTTCGCAATCTAGATCAAAATTGAACGAGAAATCGATCGGCGGGTGGATCGAGTCTGTAGGAACGACCGTTCCGGAGATATGGCTAGTCAAAGTGAAAATAGTGAGTTTTTCAGTGGAAAACACACTTAGGAGCGAGATTACTCCGTTATCTTGTCGAATTGATATTTTCCGACCGCAGATTCGTTTTCTACGGGTTCGAATTAGTGGATGTGATTTTTTTCAGATTTTTAAAACAATAATTAGGAATTTTGAAATTTCGTAGGTTCGATGATCCGGTAAATACGTACCTTGGATTTTCAGACATAAACAAAATTTCGCATTTTTCGATAAAATGGTTCGAAACTTCGCAATCTAGATCAAAATTGAACGAGGAATCGATCGGCGGATGGATCGATTCTGTAGGAACAACCGTTCCGGAGATATGGCTTGTCAAAGTGAAAATAGTGAGTTTTTCAGTGGAAAACACACTCAGGAGCGAGATTACTCCGTTATCATGTCGGATTGATATTTTTCGATCGCGGATTCGTTCTCTGCGGGTTCGAATTAGTGGATGTGATTTTTTTCAGATTTTTAAAACAATAATTAGGAATTTTGAAATTTCGTAGGTTCGATGATCCGGTAAATATGTACCTTGGATTTTCAGACACACACAAAATTTCGCATTTCATGATCGAATCGTTCGAAACTTCGCAATCTAGATCAAAATTGAACGAGGAATCGATCGGCGGGTGGATCGAGTCTGTAGGAACGACCGTTCCGGAGATATGGCTAGTCAAAGTGAAAATAGTGAGTTTTTCAGTGGAAAACACACTTAGGAGCGAGATTACTCCGTTATCTTGTCGAATTGACATTTTCCGACCGCAGATTCGTTTTCTGCGGGTTCGAATTAGTGGATGTGATTTTTTTCAGATTTTTAAAACAATAATTAGGAATTTTGAAATTTCGTAGGTTCGATGATCCGGTAAATATGTACCTTGGATTTTCAGACACACACAAAATTTCGCATTTCATGATCGAATCGTTCGAAACTTCGCAATCTAGATCAAAATTGAACGAGGAATCGATCGGCGGGTGGATCGAGTCTGTAGGAACGACCGTTCCGGAGATATGGCTAGTCAAAGTGAAAATAGTGAGTTTTTCAGTGGAAAACACACTTAGGAGCGAGATTACTCCGTTATCTTGTCGAATTGATATTTTCCGACCGCAGATTCGTTTTCTACGGGTTCGAATTAGTGGATGTGATTTTTTTCAGATTTTTAAAACAATAATTAGGAATTTTGAAATTTCGTAGGTTCGATGATCCGGTAAATACGTACCCTGGATTTTCAGACACACACAAAATTTCGCATTTCATGATCGAATCGTTCGAAACTTCGCAATCTAGATCAAAATTGAACGAGGAATCGATCGGCGGGTGGATCGAGTCTGTAGGAACGACCGTTCCGGAGATATGGCTAGTCAAAGTGAAAATAGTGAGTTTTTCAGTGGAAAACACACTTAGGAGCGAGATTACTACGTTATCTTGTCGAATTGACATTTTCCGACCGCAGATTCGTTTTCTACGGGTTCGAATTAGTGGATGTGTTTTTTTTCAGATTTTTAAAACAATAATTAGGAATTTTGAAATTTCGCAGGTTCGATGGTCCGGTAAATACGTACCTTGGATTTTCAGACATAAACAAAATTTCGCATTTTTCGATAAAATCGTTCGAAACTTGGCAATCTAGATCAAAATTGAATGAGGAATCGATCGGCGGGTGGATCGAGTCTGTAGGAACGACCGTTCCGGAGATATGACAAGTCAAAGTGAAAATAGTGAGTTTTTCAGTGGAAAACACACTTAGGAGCGAGATTACTCCGTTATCTTGTCGAATTGATATTTTCCGACCGCAGATTCGTTTTCTACGGGTTCGAATTAGTGGATGTGATTTTTTTCAGATTTTTAAAACAATAATTAGGAATTTTGAAATTTCGTAGGTTCGATGATCCGGTAAATACGTACCTTGGATTTTCAGACATAAACAAAATTTCGCATTTTTCGATAAAATCGTTCGAAACTTCGCAATCTAGATCAAAATTGAACGTTGAATCGATCGGCGGGTGGATCGAGTCTGTAGGAACGACCGTTCCGGAGATATGGCTTGTCAAAGTGAAAATAGTGAGTTTTTCAGTGGAAAACACACTCAGGAGCGAGATTACTCCGTTATCTTGTCGAATTGATATTTTCCGACCGCAGATTCGTTTTCTGCGGGTTCGAATTAGTGGATGTGATTCTTTTCAGATTTTTAAAACAATAATTAGGAATTTTGAAATTTCGTAGGTTCGATGATCCGGTAAATATGTACCTTGGATTTTCAGACACACACAAAATTCCGCATTTTGCGATCGAATCGTTCGAAACTTCGCAATCTAGATCAAAATTGAACGAGAAATCGATCGGCGGGTGGATCGAGTCTGTAGGAACGACCGTTCCGGAGATATGACAAGTCAAAGTGAAAATAGTGAGTTTTTCAGTGGAAAACACACTTAGGAGCGAGATTACTCCGTTATCTTGTCGAATTGATATTTTCCGACCGCAGATTCGTTTTCTACGGGTTCGAATTAGTGGATGTGATTTTTTTCAGATTTTTAAAACAATAATTAGGAATTTTGAAATTTCGTAGGTTCGATGATCCGGTAAATACGTACCTTGGATTTCCAGACATAAACAAAATTTCGCATTTTTCGATAAAATCGTTCGAAACTTCGCAATCTAGATCAAAATTGAACAAGGAATCGATCGGCGGGTGGATCGAGTCTGTAGGAACGACCTTTCCGGATATATGGCTTGTCAAAGTGAAAATAGTGAGTTTTTCAGTGGAAAACACACTCAGGAGCGAGATTACTCCGTTATCTTGTCGAATTGATATTTTCCGACCGCAGATTCGTTTTCTGCGGGTTAGAATTAGTGGATGTGATTCTTTTCAGATTTTTAAAACAATAATTAGGAATTTTGAAATTTCGTAGGTTCGATGATCCGGTAAATATGTACCTTGGATTTTCAGACACACACAAAATTCCGCATTTCATGATCGAATCGTTCGAAACTTCGCAATCTAGATCAAAATTGAACGAGAAATCGATCGGCGGGTGGATCGAGTCTGTAGGAACGACCGTTCCGGAGATATGGCTAGTCAAAGTGAGAATAGTGAGTTTTTCAGTGGAAAACACACTCAGGAGCGAGATTACTCCGTTATCTTGTCGAATTGATATTTTCCGACCGCAGATTCGTTTTCTGCGGGTTCGAATTAGTGGATGTGATTTTTTTCAGATTTTTGAAACAATAATTAGGAATTTTGAACTTTCGTAGGTTCGATGATCCGGTAAATATGTACCTTGGATTTTCAGACACACACAAAATCTCGCATTTCATGATCGAATCGTTCGAAACTTCGCAATCTAGATCAAAATCGAACGAGGAATCGATCGGCGGGTGGATCGAGTCTGTAGGAACGACCGTTCCGGAGATATGGCTAGTCAAAGTGAAAATAGTGAGTTTTTCAGTGGAAAACACACTTAGGAGCGAGATTACTCCGTTATCTTGTCGAATTGATATTTTCCGACTGCAGATTCGTTTTCTACGGGTTCGAATCAGTGGATGTGATTTTTTTCAGATTTTTAAAACAATAATTAGGAATTTTGAAATTTCGTAGGTTCGATGATCCGGTAAATACGTACCTTGGATTTTCAGACATAAACAAAATTTCGCATTTTTCGATCGAATCGTTCGGAACTTCGCAATCTAGATCAAAATTGAACGAGGAATCGATCGGCGGGTGGATCGAGTCTGTAGGAACGACCGTTCCGGAGATATGGCTAGTCAAAGTGAAAATAGTGAGTTTTTCAGTGGAAAACACACTCAGGAGCGAGATTACTCCGTTATCGTGTCGAATTGATATTTTCCGACCATAGATTCGTTCTCTACGGGTTTGAATCAGTAGGTGTGAATTTTTTCAGATTTTTAAAACAATAATTAGGAATTTTGAAATTTCGTAGGTTCGATGATCCGGTAAATACGTACCTTGGATTTTCAGACATAAACAAAATTTCGCATTTTTCGATAAAATCGTTCGAAACTTCGCAATCTAGATCAAAATTGAACGAGGAATCGATCGGCGGGTGGATCAAGTCTGTAGGAACGACCGTTCCGGAGATATGGCTCGTCAAAGTGAAAATAGTGAGTTTTTCAGTGGAAAACACACTCAGGAGCGAGATTACTCCGTTATCTTGTCGAATTGATATTTTCCGACCGCAGATTCGTTTTCTGCGGGTTCGAATTAGTGGATGTGATTTTTTTCAGATTTTTGAAACAATAATTAGGAATTTTGAACTTTCGTAGGTTCGATGATCCGGTAAATATGTACCTTGGATTTTCAGACACACACAAAATCTCGCATTTCATGATCGAATCGTTCGAAACTTCGCAATCTAGATCAAAATCGAACGAGGAATCGATCGGCGGGTGGATCGAGTCTGTAGGAACGACCGTTCCGGAGATATGGCTAGTCAAAGTGAAAATAGTGAGTTTTTCAGTGGAAAACACACTTAGGAGCGAGATTACTCCGTTATCTTGTCGAATTGACATTTTCCGACCGCAGATTCGTTTTCTACGGGTTCGAATTAGTGAATGTGATTTTTTTCAGATTTTTAAAACAATAATTAGGAATTTTGAAATTTCGTAGGTTCGATGATCCGGTAAATACGTACCTTGGATTTTCAGACATAAACAAAATTTCGCATTTTTCTATCGAATCGTTCGAAACTTCGCAATCTAGATCAAAATTGAACGAGAAATCGATCGGCGGGTGGATCGAGTCTGTAGGAACGACCGCTCCGGAGATATGGCTCGTCAAAGTGAAAATAGTGAGTTTTTCAGTGGAAAACACACTTAGGAGCGAGATTACTCCGTTATCTTGTCGAATTGATATTTTCCGACCGCAGATTCGTTTTCTACGGGTTCGAATTAGTGGATGTGATTTTTTTCAGATTTTCAAAACAATAATTAGGAATTTTGAAATTTCGTAGGTTCGATGATCCGGTAAATACGTACCTTGGATTTTCAGACATAAACAAAATTTCGCATTTTCCGATAAAATCGTTCGAAACTTCGCAATCTAGATCAAAATTGAACGAGGAATCGATCGGCGGGTGGATCGAGTCTGTAGGAACGACCGTTCCGGAGATATGGCTAGTCAAAGTGAAAATAGTGAGTTTTTCAGTGGAAAACACACTTAGGAGCGAGATTACTCCGTTATCTTGTCGAATTGACATTTTCCGACCGCAGATTCGTTTTCTACGGGTTCGAATTAGTGGATGTGATTTTTTTCAGATTTTTAAAACAATAATTAGGAATTTTGAAATTTCGTAGGTTCGATGATCCGGTAAATACGTACCTTGGATTTTCAGACATAAACAAAATTTCGCATTTTTCGATAAAATCGTTCGAAACTTTGAAATCTAGATCAAAATTGAACGAGGAATCGATCGGCGGGTGGATCGAGTCTGTAGGAACGACCGTTCCGGAGATATGGCTCGTCAAAGTGAAAATAGTGAGTTTTTCAGTGGAAAACACACTTAGGAGCGAGATTACTCCGTTATCGTGTCGAATTGATATTTTCCGACCGCAGATTCGTTTTCTACGGGTTCGAATTAGTCGTTGTGAATTTTTTCAGATTTTTAAAACAATAATTAGGAATTTTGAAATTTCGTAGGTTCGATGATCCGGTAAATACGTACCTTGGATTTTCAGACATAAACAAAATTTCGCATTTTTCTATCGAATCGTTCGAAACTTCGCAATCTAGATCAAAATTGAACGAGAAATCGATCGGCGGGTGGATCGAGTCTGTAGGAACGACCGTTCCGGAGATATGACAAGTCAAAGTGAAAATAGTGAGTTTTTCAGTGGAAAACACACTTAGGAGCGAGATTACTCCGTTATCTTGTCGAATTGATATTTTCCGACCGCAGATTCGTTTTCTACGGGTTCGAATTAGTGGATGTGATTTTTTTCAGATTTTCAAAACAATAATTAGGAATTTTGAAATTTCGTAGGTTCGATGATCCGGTAAATACGTACCTTGGATTTTCAGACATAAACAAAATTTCGCATTTTCCGATAAAATCGTTCGAAACTTCGCAATCTAGATCAAAATTGAACGAGGAATCGATCGGCGGGTGGATCGAGTCTGTAGGAACGACCGTTCCGGAGATATGGCTCGTCAAAGTGAAAATAGTGAGTTTTTCAGTGGAAAACACACTTAGGAGCGAGATTACTCCGTTATCGTGTCGAATTGATATTTTCCGACCGCAGATTCGTTTTCTGCGGGTTCGAATTAGTGGATGTGATTTTTTTCAGATTTTTAAAACAATAATTAGGAATTTTGAAATTTCGTAGGTTCGATGATCCGGTAAATATGTACCTTGGATTTTCAGACACACACAAAATTCCGCATTCCATGATCGAATCGTTCGAAACTTCGCGATCTAGATCAAAATTGAACGAGGAATCGATCGGCGGGTGGATCGAGTCTGTAGGAACGACCGTTCCGGAGATATGGCTAGTCAAAGTGAAAATAGTGAGTTTTTCAGTGGAAAACACACTTAGGAGCGAGATTACTCCGTTATCTTGTCGAATTGATATTTTCGGACCGCAGATTCGTTTTCTACGGGTTCGAATTAGTGGATGTGATTTTTTTCAGATTTTTAAAACAATAATTAGGAACTTTGAAATTTCGTAGGTTCGATGATCCGGTAAATATGTACCTTGGATTTTCAGACACACACAAAATTTCGCATTTCATGATCGAATCGTTCGAAACTTCGCAATCTAGATCAAAATTGAACGAGGAATCGATCGGCGGGTGGATCGAGTCTGTAGGAACGACCGTTCCGGAGATATGGCTAGTCAAAGTGAAAATAGTGAGTTTTTCAGTGGAAAACACACTTAGGAGCGAGATTACTCCGTTATCTTGTCGAATTGATATTTTCCGACCGCAGATTCGTTTTCTACGGGTTTGAATTAGTGGATGTGATTTTTTTCAGATTTTCAAAACAATAATTAGGAATTTTGAAATTTCGTAGGTTCGATGATCCGGTAAATATGTACCTTGGATTTTCAGACACACACAAAATTTCGCATTTCATGATCGAATCGTTCGAAACTTCGCAATCTAGATCAAAATTGAACGAGGAATCGATCGGCGGGTGGATCGAGTCTGTAGGAACGACCGTTCCGGAGATATGGCTAGTCAAAGTGAAAATAGTGAGTTTTTCAGTGGAAAACACACTTAGGAGCGAGATTACTACGTTATCTTGTCGAATTGACATTTTCCGACCGCAGATTCGTTTTCTACGGGTTCGAATTAGTGGATGTGTTTTTTTTCAGATTTTTAAAACAATAATTAGGAATTTTGAAATTTCGCAGGTTCGATGGTCCGGTAAATACGTACCTTGGATTTTCAGACATAAACAAAATTTCGCATTTTTCGATAAAATCGTTCGAAACTTGGCAATCTAGATCAAAATTGAATGAGGAATCGATCGGCGGGTGGATCGAGTCTGTAGGAACGACCGTTCCGGAGATATGACAAGTCAAAGTGAAAATAGTGAGTTTTTCAGTGGAAAACACACTTAGGAGCGAGATTACTCCGTTATCTTGTCGAATTGATATTTTCCGACCGCAGATTCGTTTTCTACGGGTTCGAATTAGTGGATGTGGTTTTTTTCAGATTTTTAAAACAATAATTAGGAATTTTGAAATTTCGTAGGTTCGATGATCCGGTAAATACGTACCTTGGATTTTCAGACATAACCAAAATTTCGCATTTTTCGATAAAATCGTTCGAAACTTCGCAATCTAGATCAAAATTGAACGTTGAATCGATCGGCGGGTGGATCGAGTCTGTAGGAACGACCGTTCCGGAGATATGGCTTGTCAAAGTGAAAATAGTGAGTTTTTCAGTGGAAAACACACTCAGGAGCGAGATTACTCCGTTATCTTGTCGAATTGATATTTTCCGACCGCAGATTCGTTTTCTGCGGGTTCGAATTAGTGGATGTGATTCTTTTCAGATTTTTAAAACAATAATTAGGAATTTTGAAATTTCGTAGGTTCGATGATCCGGTAAATATGTACCTTGGATTTTCAGACACACACAAAATTCCGCATTTTTCGATCGAATCGTTCGAAACTTCGCAATCTAGATCAAAATTGAACGAGAAATCGATCGGCGGGTGGATCGAGTCTGTAGGAACGACCGTTCCGGAGATATGACAAGTCAAAGTGAAAATAGTGAGTTTTTCAGTGGAAAACACACTTAGGAGCGAGATTACTCCGTTATCTTGTCGAATCGATATTTTCCGACCGCAGATTCGTTTTCTACGGGTTCGAATTAGTGGATGTGATTTTTTTCAGATTTTTAAAACAATAATTAGGAATTTTGAAATTTCGTAGGTTCGATGATCCGGTAAATACGTACCTTGGATTTCCAGACATAAACAAAATTTCGCATTTTTCGATAAAATCGTTCGAAACTTCGCAATCTAGATCAAAATTGAACGAGGAATCGATCGGCGGGTGGATCGAGTCTGTAGGAACGACCTTTCCGGATATATGGCTTGTCAAAGTGAAAATAGTGAGTTTTTCAGTGGAAAACACACTCAGGAGCGAGATTACTCCGTTATCTTGTCGAATTGATATTTTCCGACCGCAGATTCGTTTTCTGCGGGTTAGAATTAGTGGATGTGATTCTTTTCAGATTTTTAAAACAATAATTAGGAATTTTGAAATTTCGTAGGTTCGATGATCCGGTAAATATGTACCTTGGATTTTCAGACACACACAAAATTCCGCATTTCATGATCGAATCGTTCGAATCTTCGCAATCTAGATCAAAATTGAACGAGAAATCGATCGGCGGGTGGATCGAGTCTGTAGGAACGACCGTTCCGGAGATATGGCTAGTCAAAGTGAGAATAGTGAGTTTTTCAGTGGAAAACACACTTAGGAGCGAGATTACTCCGTTATCTTGTCGAATTGATATTTTCCGACCGCAGATTCGTTTTCTACGGGTTCGAATTAGTGGATGTGATTTTTTTCAGATTTTTAAAACAATAATTAGGAATTTTGAAATTTCGTAGGTTCGATGATCCGGTAAATACGTACCTTGGATTTTCAGACATAAACAAAATTTCGCATTTTTCGATCGAATCGTTCGGAACTTCGCAATCTAGATCAAAATTGAACGAGGAATCGATCGGCGGGTGGATCGAGTCTGTAGGAACGACCGTTCCGGAGATATGGCTAGTCAAAGTGAAAATAGTGAGTTTTTCAGTGGAAAACACACTCAGGAGCGAGATTACTCCGTTATCGTGTCGAATTGATATTTTCCGACCGCAGATTCGTTTTCTACGGGTTTGAATCAGTAGGTGTGAATTTTTTCAGATTTTTAAAACAATAATTAGGAATTTTGAAATTTCGTAGGTTCGATGATCCGGTAAATACGTACCTTGGATTTTCAGACATAAACAAAATTTCGCATTTTTCGATAAAATCGTTCGAAACTTCGCAATCTAGATCAAAATTGAACGAGGAATCGATCGGCGGGTGGATCAAGTCTGTAGGAACGACCGTTCCGGAGATATGGCTCGTCAAAGTGAAAATAGTGAGTTTTTCAGTGGAAAACACACTCAGGAGCGAGATTACTCCGTTATCTTGTCGAATTGATATTTTCCGACCGCAGATTCGTTTTCTGCGGGTTCGAATTAGTGGATGTGATTTTTTTCAGATTTTTGAAACAATAATTAGGAATTTTGAACTTTCGTAGGTTCGATGATCCGGTAAATATGTACCTTGGATTTTCAGACACACACAAAATCTCGCATTTCATGATCGAATCGTTCGAAACTTCGCAATCTAGATCAAAATCGAACGAGGAATCGATCGGCGGGTGGATCGAGTCTGTAGGAACGACCGTTCCGGAGATATGGCTAGTCAAAGTGAAAATAGTGAGTTTTTCAGTGGAAAACACACTTAGGAGCGAGATTACTCCGTTATCTTGTCGAATTGACATTTTCCGACCGCAGATTCGTTTTCTACGGGTTCGAATTAGTGAATGTGATTTTTTTCAGATTTTTAAAACAATAATTAGGAATTTTGAAATTTCGTAGGTTCGATGATCCGGTAAATACGTACCTTGGATTTTCAGACATAAACAAAATTTCGCATTTTTCTATCGAATCGTTCGAAACTTCGCAATCTAGATCAAAATTGAACGAGAAATCGATCGGCGGGTGGATCGAGTCTGTAGGAACGACCGCTCCGGAGATATGGCTCGTCAAAGTGTAAATAGTGAGTTTTTCAGTGGAAAACACACTTAGGAGCGAGATTACTCCGTTATCTTGTCGAATTGATATTTTCCGACCGCAGATTCGTTTTCTACGGGTTCGAATTAGTGGATGTGATTTTTTTCAGATTTTCAAAACAATAATTAGGAATTTTGAAATTTCGTAGGTTCGATGATCCGGTAAATACGTACCTTGGATTTTCAGACAAAAACAAAATTTCGCATTTTCCGATAAAATCGTTCGACACTTCGCAATCTAGATCAAAATTGAACGAGGAATCGATCGGCGGGTGGATCGAGTCTGTAGGAACGACCGTTCCGGAGATATGGCTAGTCAAAGTGAAAATAGTGAGTTTTTCAGTGGAAAACACACTTAGGAGCGAGATTACTCCGTTATCTTGTCGAATTGACATTTTCCGACCGCAGATTCGTTTTCTACGGGTTCGAATTAGTGGATGTGATTTTTTTCAGATTTTTAAAACAATAATTAGGAATTTTGAAATTTCGTAGGTTCGATGATCCGGTAAATACGTACCTTGGATTTTCAGACATAAACAAAATTTCGCATTTTTCGATAAAATCGTTCGAAACTTTGAAATCTAGATCAAAATTGAACGAGGAATCGATCGGCGGGTGGATCGAGTCTGTAGGAACGACCGTTCCGGAGATATGGCTCGTCAAAGTGAAAATAGTGAGTTTTTCAGTGGAAAACACACTTAGGAGCGAGATTACTCCGTTATCGTGTCGAATTGATATTTTCCGACCGCAGATTCGTTTTCTACGGGTTCGAATTAGTCGTTGTGAATTTTTTCAGATTTTTAAAACAATAATTAGGAATTTTGAAATTTCGTAGGTTCGATGATCCGGTAAATACGTACCTTGGATTTTCAGACATAAACAAAATTTCGCATTTTTCTATCGAATCGTTCGAAACTTCGCAATCTAGATCAAAATTGAACGAGAAATCGATCGGCGGGTGGATCGAGTCTGTAGGAACGACCGTTCCGGAGATATGACAAGTCAAAGTGAAAATAGTGAGTTTTTCAGTGGAAAACACACTTAGGAGCGAGATTACTCCGTTATCTTGTCGAATTGATATTTTCCGACCGCAGATTCGTTTTCTACGGGTTCGAATTAGTGGATGTGATTTTTTTCAGATTTTCAAAACAATAATTAGGAATTTTGAAATTTCGTAGGTTCGATGATCCGGTAAACACGTACCTTGGATTTTCAGACATAAACAAAATTTCGCATTTTCCGATAAAATCGTTCGAAACTTCGCAATCTAGATCAAAATTGAACGAGGAATCGATCGGCGGGTGGATCGAGTCTGTAGGAACGACCGTTCCGGAGATATGGCTCGTCAAAGTGAAAATAGTGAGTTTTTCAGTGGAAAACACACTTAGGAGCGAGATTACTCCGTTATCGTGTCGAATTGATATTTTCCGACCGCAGATTCGTTTTCTGCGGGTTCGAATTAGTGGATGTGATTTTTTTCAGATTTTTAAAACAATAATTAGGAACTTTGAAATTTCGTAGGTTCGATGATCCGGTAAATATGTACCTTGGATTTTCAGACACACACAAAATTTCGCATTTCATGATCGAATCGTTCGAAACTTCGCAATCTAGATCAAAATTGAACGAGGAATCGATCGGCGGGTGGATCGAGTCTGTAGGAACGACCGTTCCGGAGATATGGCTAGTCAAAGTGAAAATAGTGAGTTTTTCAGTGGAAAACACACTTAGGAGCGAGATTACTCCGTTATCTTGTCGAATTGATATTTTCCGACCGCAGATTCGTTTTCTACGGGTTTGAATTAGTGGATGTGATTTTTTTCAGATTTTCAAAACAATAATTAGGAATTTTGAAATTTCGTAGGTTCGATGATCCGGTAAATATGTACCTTGGATTTTCAGACACACACAAAATTTCGCATTTCATGATCGAATCGTTCGAAACTTCGCAATCTAGATCAAAATTGAACGAGGAATCGATCGACGGGTGGATCGAGTCTGTAGGAACGACCGTTCCGGAGATATGGCTAGTCAAAGTGAAAATAGTGAGTTTTTCAGTGGAAAACACACTTAGGAGCGAGATTACTCCGTTATCTTGTCGAATCGATATTTTCCGACCGCAGATTCGTTTTCTACGGGTTCGAATTAGTGGATGTGATTTTTTTCAGATTTTTAAAACAATAATTAGGAATTTTGAAATTTCGTAGGTTCGATGATCCGGTAAATACGTACCTTGGATTTTCAGACATACACAAAATTTCGCATTTTTCGATAAAATCGTTCGAAACTTCGCAATCTAGATCAAAATTGAACGAGGAATCGATCGGCGGGTGGATTGAGTCTGTAGGAACGACCGTTCCAGAGATATGGCTCGTCAAAGTGAAAATAGTGAGTTTTTCAGTGGAAAACACACTTAGGAGCAAGATCACTCCGTTATCGTGTCGAATTGATATTTTCCGACCGCAGATTCGTTTTCTACGGGTTTGAATCAGTGGGTGTGAATTTTTTCAGATTCTTAAAACAATAATTAGGAATTTTGAAATTTCGTAGGTTCGATGATCCGGTAAATACGTACCTTGGATTTTCAGACATAAAACAAAATTTCGCATTTTTCGATCGAATCGTTCGAAACTTCGCAATCTAGATCAAAATTGAACGAGGAATCGATCGGCGGGTGGATCGAGTCTGTAGGAACGACCGTTCCGGAGATATGGCTCGTCAAAGTGAAAATAGTGAGTTTTTCAGTGGAAAACACACTTAGGAGCAAGATTACTCCGTTATCGTGTCGAATTGATATTTTCCGACCGCAGATTCGTTTTCTACGGGTTTGAATCAGTGGGTGTGAATTTTTTCGGATTTTTAAAACAATAATTAGGAATTTTGAAATTTCGTAGGTTCGATGATCCGGTAAATACGTACCTTGGATTTTCAGACACACACAAAATTTCGCATTTCATGATCGAATCGTTCGAAACTTCGCAATCTAGATCAAAATTGAACGAGGAATCGATCGGCGGGTGGATCGAGTCTGTAGGAACGACCGTTCCGGAGATATGGCTCGTCAAAGTGAAAATAGTGAGTTTTTCAGTGGAAAACACACTTAGGAGCGAGATTACTCCGTTATCTTGTCGAATTGACATTCTCCGACCGCAGATTCGTTTTCTACGGGTTCGAATTAGTGGATGTGATTTTTTTCAGATTTTTAAAACAATAATTAGGAATTTTGAAATTTCGTAGGTTCGATGATCCGGTAAATATGTACCTTGGATTTTCAGACACACACAAAATTTCGCATTTCATGATCGAATCGTTCGAAACTTCGCAATCTAGATCAAAATCGAACGAGGAATCGATCGGCGGGTGGATCGAGTCTGTAGGAACGACCGTTCCGGAGATATGGCTAGTCAAAGTGAAAATAGTGAGTTTTTCAGTGGAAAACACACTTAGGAGCGAGATTACTCCGTTATCTTGTCGAATTGATATTTTCCGACCGCAGATTCGTTTTCTACGGGTTCGAATTAGTGGATGTGAATTTTTTTCAGATTTTTAAAACAATAATTAGGAATTTTGAAATTTCGTAGGTTCGATGATCCGGTAAATATGTACCTTGGATTTTCAGACACACACAAAATTTCGCATTTTTCGATCGAATCGTTCGAAACTTCGCAATCTGGATCAAAATCGAACGAGGAATCGATCGGCGGGTGGATCGAGTCTGTAGGAACGACCGTTCCGGAGATATGGCTAGTCAAAGTGAAAATAGTGAGTTTTTCAGTGGAAAACACACTTAGGAGCGAGATTACTCCGTTATCTTGTCGAATTGACATTTTCCGACCGCAGATTCGTTTTCTTCGGGTTCGAATTAGTTGATGTGATTTTTTTCAGATTTTTAAAACAATAATTAGGAATTTTGAAATTTCGTAGGTTCGATGATCCGGTAAATACGTACCTTGGATTTTCAGACATAAACAAAATTTCGCATTTTTCGATAAAATCGTTCGAAACTTTGAAATCTAGATCAAAATTGAACGAGGAATCGATCGACGGGTGGATCGAGTCTGTAGTAACGACCGTTCCGGAGATATGGCTCGTCAAAGTGAAAATAGTGAGTTTTTCAGTGGAAAACACACTTAGGAGCGAGATTACTCCGTTATCGTGTCGAATTGATATTTTCCGACCGCAGATTCGTTTTCTACGGGTTCGAATTAGTCGTTGTGAATTTTTTCAGATTTTTAAAACAATAATTAGGAATTTTGAAATTTCGTAGGTTCGATGATCCGGTAAATACGTACCTTGGATTTTCAGACATAAACAAAATTTCGCATTTTTCTATCGAATCGTTCGAAACTTCGCAATCTAGATCAAAATTGAACGAGAAATCGATCGGCGGGTGGATCGAGTCTGTAGGAACGACCGTTCCGGAGATATGACAAGTCAAAGTGAAAATAGTGAGTTTTTCAGTGGAAAACACACTCAGGAGCGAGATTACTCCGTTATCTTGTCGAATTGATATTTTTCGACCGCAGATTCGTTTTCTACGGGTTCGAATTAGTGGATGTGATTTTTTTCAGATTTTTAAAACAATAATTAGGAATTTTGAAATTTCGTAGGTTCGATGATCCGGTAAATACGTACCTTGGATTTTCAGACATTAACAAAATTTCGCATTTTCCGATAAAATCGTTCGATACTTCGCAATCTAGATCAAAATTGAACGAGGAATCGATCGGCGGGTGGATCGAGTCTGTAGGAACGACCGTTCCGGAGATATGGCTAGTCAAAGTGAAAATAGTGAGTTTTTCAGTGGAAAACACACTTAGGAGCGAGATTACTCCGTTATCTTGTCGAATTGATATTTTCCGACCGCAGATTCGTTTTCTACGGGTTTGAATTAGTGGATGTGATTTTTTTCAGATTTTCAAAACAATAATTAGGAATTTTGAAATTTCGTAGGTTCGATGATCCGGTAAATATGTACCTTGGATTTTCAGACACACACAAAATTTCGCATTTCATGATCGAATCGTTCGAAACTTCGCAATCTAGATCAAAATTGAACGAGGAATCGATCGGCGGGTGGATCGAGTCTGTAGGAACGACCGTTCCGGAGATATGGCTAGTCAAAGTGAAAATAGTGAGTTTTTCAGTGGAAAACACACTTAGGAGCGAGATTACTCCGTTATCTTGTCGAATTGATGATTTTCGACCGCAGATTCGTTTTCTACGGGTTCGAATTAGTCGTTGTGAATTTTTTCAGATTTTTAAAACAATAATTAGGAATTTTGAAATTTCGTAGGTTCGATGATCCGGTAAATACGTACCTTGGATTTTCAGACATAAACAAAATTTCGCATTTTTCGATCGAATCGTTCGAAACTTTGAAATCTAGATCAAAATTGAACGAGCAATCGATCAGCGGGTGGATCGAGTCTGTAGGAACGACCGTTCCGGAGATATGGCTCGTCAAAGTGAAAATAGTGAGTTTTTCAGTGGAAAACACAGTTAGGAGCAAGATTACTCCGTTATCGTGTCGAATTGATATTTTCCGACCGCAGATTCGTTTTCTACGGGTTTGAATCAGTGGGTGTGAATTTTTTCAGATTTTTAAAACAATAATTAGGAATTTTGAAATTTCGTAGGTTCGATGATCCGGTAAATACGTACCTTGGATTTTCAGACATAAACAAAATTTCGCATTTTTCGATCGAATCGTTCGAAACTTTGCAATCTAGATCAAAATTGAACGAGGAATCGATCGGCGGGTGGATTGAGTCTGTAGGAACGACCGTTCCAGAGATATGGCTCGTCAAAGTGAAAATAGTGAGTTTTTTAGTGAAAAACACACTTAGGAGCAAGATCACTCCGTTATCGTGTCGAATTGATATTTTCCGACCGCAGATTCGTTTTCTACGGGTTTGAATCAGTGGGTGTGAATTTTTTCAGATTCTTAAAACAATAATTAGGAATTTTGAAATTTCGTAGGTTCGATGATCCGGTAAATACGTACCTTGGATTTTCAGACATAAAACAAAATTTCGCATTTTTAGATCGAATCGTTCGAAACTTCGCAATCTAGATCAAAATTGAACGAGGAATCGATCGGCGGGTGGATCGAGTCTGTAGGAACGACCGTTCCAGAGATATGGCTCGTCAAAGTGAAAATAGTGAGTTTTTCAGTGGAAAACACACTTAGGAGCAAGATTACTCCGTTATCGTGTCGAATTGATATTTTCCGACCGCAGATTCGTTTTCTACGGGTTTGAATCAGTGGGTGTGAATTTTTTCAGATTTTTAAAACAATAATTAGGAATTTTGAAATTTCGTAGGTTCGATGATCCGGTAAATACGTACCTTGGATTTTCAGACATAAACAAAATTTCGCATTTTCCGATCGAATCGTTCGAAACTTCGCAATCTAGATCAAAATTGAACGAGGAATCGATCGGCGGGTGGATCGAGTCTGTAGGAACGACCGTTCCAGAGATATGGCTCGTCAAAGTGAAAATAGTGAGTTTTTCAGTGGAAAACACACTTAGGAGCGAGATTACTCCGTTATCGTGTCGAATTGATATTTTCCGACCGCAGATTCGTTTTCTACGGGTTTGAATTAGTGGATGTGATTTTTTTCAGAGTTTTAAAACAATAATTAGGAATTTTGAAATTTCGTCGGTTCGATGATCCGGTAAATATGTACCTTGGATTTTCAGACATAAACAAAATTTCGCATTTTTTGATCGAATCGTTCGAAACTTCGCAATCTAGATCAAAATTGAACGAGGAATCGATCGGCGGGTGGATCGAGTCTGTAGGAACGACCGTTCCGGAGATATGGCTCGTCAAAGTGAAAATAGTGAGTTTTTCAGTGGAAAACACACTTAGGAGCAAGATTACTCCGTTATCGTGTCGAATTGATATTTTCCGACCGCAGATTCGTTTTCTACGGGTTTGAATCAGTAGGTGTGAATTTTTTCAGATTTTTAAAACAATAATTAGGAATTTTGAAATTTCGTAGGTTCGATGATCCGGTAAATACGTACCTTGGATTTTCAGACATGAACAAAATTTCGCATTTTTCGATCGAATCGTTCGAAACTTCGCAATCTAGATCAAAATTGAACGAGGAATCGATCGGCGGGTGGATCGAGTCTGTAGGAACGACCGTTCCGGAGATATGGCTCGTCAAAGTGAAAATAGTGAGTTTTTCAGTGGAAAACACACTTAGGAGCAAGATTACTCCGTTATCGTGTCGAATTGATATTTTCCGACCGCAGATTCGTTTTCTACGGGTTTGAATCAGTAGGTGTGAATTTTTTCAGATTTTTAAAACAATAATTAGGAATTTTGAAATTTCGTAGGTTCGATGATCCGGTAAATACGTACCTTGGATTTTCAGACATGAACAAAATTTCGCATTTTTCGATCGAATCGTTCGAAACTTCGCAATCTAGATCAAAATTGAACGAGGAATCAATCGGCGGGTGGATCGAGTCTGTAGGAACGACCGTTCCAGAGATATGGCTCGTCAAAGTGAAAATAGTGAGTTTTTCAGTGGAAAACACACTTAGGAGCGAGATTACTCCGTTATCGTGTCGAATTGATATTTTCCGACCGCAGATTCGTTTTCTACGGGTTTGAATTAGTGGATGTGATTTTTTTCAGAGTTTTAAAACAATAATTAGGAATTTTGAAATTTCGTCGGTTCGATGATCCGGTAAATGTGTACCTTGGATTTTCAGACATAAACAAAATTTCGCATTTTTTGATCGAATCGTTCGAAACTTCGCAATCTAGATCAAAATTGAACGAGGAATCGATCGGCGGGTGGATCGAGTCTGTAGGAACGACCGTTCCAGAGATATGGCTCGTCAAAGTGAAAATAGTGAGTTTTTCAGTGGAAAACACACTTAGGAGCGAGATTACTCCGTTATCGTGTCGAATTGATATTTTCCGACCGCAGATTCGTTTTCTACGGGTTTGAATTAGTGGATGTGATTTTTTTCAGAGTTCTAAAACAATAATTAGGAATTTTGAAATTTCGTCGGTTCGATGATCCGGTAAATATGTACCTTGGATTTTCAGACATAAACAAAATTTCGCATTTTTTGATCGAATCGTTCGAAACTTTGCAATCAAGATCAAAATTGAACGAGGAATCGATCGGCGGGTGGATCGAGTCTGTAAGAACGACCGTTCCGGAGATATGGCTCGTCAAATTGAAAATAGTGAGTTTTTCAGTGGAAAACACACTTTGGAGCGAGATTATTCCGTTATCGTGTCGGATTGATATTTTTCGATCGCAGATTCGTTTTCTACGGGTTTGAATCAGTGGATGTGATTTTTTTCAGATTTTTAAAACAATAATTAGGAAGTTTGAAATTTCGTCGGTTCGATGATCCGGTAAATATGTACCTTGGATTTTCAGACATGAACAAAATTTCGCATTTTTCGATCGAATCGTTCGAAACTTTGAAATCTAGATCAAAATTGAACGAGGAATCGATCGGCGGGTGGATCGAATCTGTAGGAACGACCGTTCCGGAGATATGGCTAGTCAAAGTGAAAATAGTGAGTTAAAAGACTCGTGATAGTAAAATGGTCTGTCTACTTGCGAAATAACAAAACGGTTTGCTATTCGCTGTTTGTGTAAGTGGTCGTATAGAAAAACTTATTGTATTCACTCAATTATACCACCTCAGGACCCAAGAAATTCTTTCCCCTACAAGCTACCACTCACCCTCAGTAGTCGACGAGGCCGATACATCAATTTTGAAGGGTGTCATCCTGGAAGAAAGATTAGGTGGTTTTAGTCCCTATTTATTATAATCTCTGTATCTACATCTGGGATCTGAATCTTTTCTGATGTAGTTCATTCTTTGCCTATCTGGTTTTTTTTATGTACGACCGATCGCGCTGAGGAATAAAATGAATGTTCGGCTCTATTGGATTAGGAAGAAATGCGAGGAAACGTGTTTTTTATGGTTTTCCTAGAATACGAAGCTACAGGTGCCAGCGACATGTACCTCATATATTTTTGTATAATTATTATTACAGGTTTAATTCTCTCGATAAGGATCTTGCAGTACATCGTCTTTGTTCCATTCACTGAGGTACAATGAAAGATGTCTTCCACCTATTGCACCGACTAGAAAAATCAACACTGACATCGACATTTATTTTAAACAATTTTACTTCTGATACGACAGTCGATTTCGTGAATCATCTCATCTTCTAATGGATTTCAGAAAAACAACATTTCCATCAAGTATGTATAACTGGTGCAGTCCATATACAGGGTCTATCAAGCTCGATGTGTCGTACCCGTTGCGGAAAAATAGAAGAATATAATGGAAGTTTCCTTTTCAGAAAAGTTGAGTTCGATGGGTGTAAACTTTGGAGAGAAAGACACAAGTTCGAAAACACAAAGAGCAATTCAAGGTGAAAGTAACAAACAATAATATGGGATTTTATAAGAAAAAGGGGAAACAAAATTGGAGAAAAGTGTAATTTTTCGTGATGAGTAATGTTCAACTCTGTACAATTGCAGACGACATGGTTTATGGAAAAAATCTAAATGTTTTTACCGTGGGAAAATCATCCTCGATTTATCAACCAATGAGGCAAATTTGTCACGTATTCACAGAGTACGTTCTCAGGGACGTACGTGATAACAGACGAATTATAATAGATAATTATTTCTCACTATTGCCATCATTCGATGGAATACATAATTTCGATTGACGTTCTCGGAAAATGTGTTCAACTATCCACATACACCTCAACTTATTCTTCTTCGATCAAATCATGCAACGAGATTATATACGGGGTGATACAGATATCAAATGAATATTTTGGATCGGTTGAAAATTGAATTTTCTCGAATAACTTGTCAACCAAGAGCGATATCACAATTATTCAAGGCGACCTGAAGTTAGGTTATGGATTAACGAATTTGATTACGTATCAGAGTCTGGTTGGAATTGCTTGAAATTTGTACCACCTTCTGTGCTAACTAATCGCATGTAGTTCCATTCATTCTGCTTCAATTTTTTCAATCAAATTCCTTCAGTTTCAGAAGGAAAAGAGACTTTTGTGATCATTGTTTTTTCAACTTTCAAAATAATCCCTATAAAAGTGAGATAAAAAAATACGGTAGTAAGATTTTTTCATGACATGTTACATTCAGTTCAGACTCTGAATCAAGTCAGTTCTAGGACATTTTGAGAATGCTGCTGTTAATCAAATTTCAATAGTCGCCCTTTTTGTACCTTCTAGAAAAAACTAAACTAATTTATACAATTATCTCACTTACGTACGAGTATGTGATGCAAAGCATAGAATGTCTTGTATGGCTGCTATCAAACTGGCCTCCGGTATTTTATTAATTGCCACCAAAGAATGGCAAGTAGCGGACGAAAACGATTATTCGTAGCTCACGTTTATCGTTGGGAAAAATAACAATTACCTGCACTAATTTCTACGGTTTTTTGTACATAAATTAGCCACAAAGGAAGATGAACCGCCTTGCCTCGAAACAATGTCTACTCAGAACAAGTGCCACTATATTAAGCTTGCCTACTTAATAAAGAAATAAATGAATGTATGAAAAATGTCTAATGATGATTGTGGAGATCTCAACAATAAATCATACGAGAGATCCGACCATGTGCCGGAAAATGTAATGCGACTTCGTTCAGGAGATATCGAGCTCCAAATTTGCCAGTGTGCGGTTTTTGGCTGAAAGCGCGAAATATTCCTAATAACTTCCAAGAAAACATTCAGTCGAGCTGATATTAACCAATTTTATATGTCCGAGAAATCGATCGGCGGGTGGATCGAGTCTGTAGGAACGACCGTTCCGGAGATATGGCTCGTCAAAGTGAAAATAGTGAGTTTTTCAGTGGAAAACACAATTAGGAGCGAGATTACTTCGTTATCGTGTCGAATTGATATTTTCCGACCGCAGATTCGTTTTCTACGGGTTCGAATTAGTGGATGTGATTTTTTTCAGATTTTTAAAACAATAATTAGGAATCGTAGGTTCGATGATCCGGTAAATACGTACCTTGGATTTTCAGACATAAACAAAATTTCGCATTTTTCGATCGAATCGTTCGAAACTTTGCAATCTAGATCAAAATTGAACGAGGAATCGATCGGCGGGTGGATCGAGTCTGTAGGAACGACCGTTCCGGAGATATGGCTAGTCAAAGTGAAAATAGTGAGTTTTTCAGTGGAAAACACACTTAGGAGCGAGATTTCTCCGTTATCGTGTCGAATTGATATTTTTCGATCGCAGATTCGTTTTCTACGGGTTTGAATTAGTGGATGTGATTTTTTTCAGATTTTTAAAACAATAATTAGGATTTTTGAAATTTCGTAGGTTCGATGATCCGGTAAATACGTACCTTGGATTTTCAGACATTAACAAAATTTCGCATTTTTCGATCGAATCGTTCGAAACTTTGCAATCTAGATCAAAATTGAACGAGGAATCGATCGGCGGGTGGATCGAGTCTGTAGGAACGACCGTTCCGGAGATATGGCTAGTCAAAGTGAAAATAGTGAGTTTTTCAGTGGAAAACACACTTAGGAGCGAGATTTCTCCGTTATCGTGTCGAATTGATATTTTTCGATCGCAGATTCGTTTTCTACGGGTTTGAATTAGTGGATGTGATTTTTTTCAGATTTTTAAAACAATAATTAGGATTTTTGAAATTTCGTAGGTTCGATGATCCGGTAAATACGTACCTTGGATTTTCAGACATTAACAAAATTTCGCATTTTTCGATCGAATCGTTCGAAACTTTGCAATCTAGATCAAAATTGAACGAGGAATCGATCGGCGGGTGGATCGAGTCTGTAGGAACGACCGTTCCGGAGATATGGCTCGTCAAAGTGAAAATAGTGAGTTTTTCAGTGGAAAACACACTTAGGAGCGAGATTACTCCGTTATCGTGTCGAATTGATATTTTTCGAACGCAGATTCGTTTTCTACGGGTTCGATTTAGTGGATGTGATTTTTTTCAGATTTTTAAAACAATAATTAGGAATTTTGAAATTTCGTAGGTTCGATGATCCGGTAAATATGTACCTTGGATTTTCAGACATGAACAAAATTTCGCATTTTCCGATCGAATCGTTCGAAACCTTGCAATCTAGATCAAAATTGAACGAGGAATCGATCGGCGGGTGGATCGAGTCTGTAGTAACGACCGTTCCGGAGATATGGCTCGTCAAAGTGAAAATAGTGAGTTTTTCAGTGGAAAACACACTTAGGAGCGAAATCACTCCGTTATCGTGTCGGATTGATATTTTTCGATCGCAGATTTGTTCTCTACGGGTTCGAATTAGTGGATGGGAATTTTTTTCAGATTTTCAAAACAATAATTAGGAATTTTGAAATTTCGTCGGTTCGATGATCCGGTAAATATGTACCTTGGATTTTCAGACATGAACAAAATTTCGCATTTCATGATCGAATCGTTCGAAACTTTGCGATCTAGATCAAAAATGAACGAGGAATCGATCGGCGGGTGGATCGAGTCTGTAGGAACGACCGTTCCGGAGATATGGCTCGTCAAAGTGAAAATAGTGAGTTTTTCAGTGGAAAACACACTTAGGAGCGAGATTACTTCGTTATCGTGTCGAATTGATATTTTCCGACCGCAGATTCGTTTTCTACGGGTTCGAATTAGTGGATGTGATTTTTTTCAGATTTTTAAAACAATAATTAGGAATCGTAGGTTCGATGATCCGGTAAATACGTACCTTGGATTTTCAGACATAAACAAAATTTCGCATTTTTCGATCGAATCGTTCGAAACTTTGCAATCTAGATCAAAATTGAACGAGGAATCGATCGGCGGGTGGATCGAGTCTGTAGGAACGACCGTTCCGGAGATATGGCTAGTCAAAGTGAAAATAGTGAGTTTTTCAGTGGAAAACACACTTAGGAGCGAGATTTCTCCGTTATCGTGTCGAATTGATATTTTTCGATCGCAGATTCGTTTTCTACGGGTTTGAATTAGTGGATGTGATTTTTTTCAGATTTTTAAAACAATAATTAGGATTTTTGAAATTTCGTAGGTTCGATGATCCGGTAAATACGTACCTTGGATTTTCAGACATTAACAAAATTTCGCATTTTTCGATCGAATCGTTCGAAACTTTGCAATCTAGATCAAAATTGAACGAGGAATCGATCGGCGGGTGGATCGAGTCTGTAGGAACGACCGTTCCGGAGATATGGCTAGTCAAAGTGAAAATAGTGAGTTTTTCAGTGGAAAACACACTTAGGAGCGAGATTTCTCCGTTATCGTGTCGAATTGATATTTTTCGATCGCAGATTCGTTTTCTACGGGTTTGAATTAGTGGATGTGATTTTTTTCAGATTTTTAAAACAATAATTAGGATTTTTGAAATTTCGTAGGTTCGATGATCCGGTAAATACGTACCTTGGATTTTCAGACATTAACAAAATTTCGCATTTTTCGATCGAATCGTCCGAAACTTTGCAATCTAGATCAAAATTGAACGAGGAATCGATCGGCGGGTGGATCGAGTCTGTAGGAACGACCGTTCCGGAGATATGGCTCGTCAAAGTGAAAATAGTGAGTTTTTCAGTGGAAAACACACTTAGGAGCGAGATTACTCCGTTATCGTGTCGAATTGATATTTTTCGAACGCAGATTCGTTTTCTACGGGTTCGATTTAGTGGATGTGATTTTTTTCAGATTTTTAAAACAATAATTAGGAATTTTGAAATTTCGTAGGTTCGATGATCCGGTAAATATGTACCTTGGATTTTCAGACATGAACAAAATTTCGCATTTTCCGATCGAATCGTTCGAAACCTTGCAATCTAGATCAAAATTGAACGAGGAATCGATCGGCGGGTGGATCGAGTCTGTAGTAACGACCGTTCCGGAGATATGGCTCGTCAAAGTGAAAATAGTGAGTTTTTCAGTGGAAAACACACTTAGGAGCGAAATCACTCCGTTATCTTGTCGGATTGATATTTTTCGATCGCAGATTTGTTCTCTACGGGTTCGAATTAGTGGATGGGAATTTTTTTCAGATTTTCAAAACAATAATTAGGAATTTTGAAATTTCGTCGGTTCGATGATCCGGTAAATATGTACCTTGGATTTTCAGACATGAACAAAATTTCGCATTTCATGATCGAATCGTTCGAAACTTTGCGATCTAGATCAAAAATGAACGAGGAATCGATCGGCGGGTGGATCGAGTCTGTAGGAACGACCGTTCCGGAGATATGGCTAGTCAAAGTGAAAATAGTGAGTTTTTCAGTGGAAAACACACTTAGGAGCGAGATTATTCCGTTATCGTGTCGGATTGATATTTTTCGATCGCAGATTCGTTTTCTACGGGTTCGAATTAGTGGATGTGATTTTTTTCAGATTTTTGAAACAATAATTAGGAATTTTGAAATTTCGTTGGTTCGATGATGCGGTAAATATGTACCTTGGATTTTCAGACACAAACAAAATTTCGCATTTTCCGATCGCATCGTTCGAAACTTTGCAATCTAGATCAAAATTGAACGAGGAATCGATCGGCGGGTGGATCGAGTCTGTAGGAACGACCGTTCCGGAGATATGGCTAGTCGAAGTGAAAATAGTGAGTTTTTCAGTGGAAAACACACTTAGGAGCGAGATTACTCCGTTATCTTGTCGAATTGATATTTTCCGACCACAGATTCGTTTTCTACGGGTTCGAATTAGTGGATGTGATTTTTTTCAGATTTTTAAAACAATAATTAGGAATTTTGAAATTTCGTAGGTTCGATGATCCGGTAAATATGTACCTTGGATTTTCAGACACACACAAAATTTCGCATTTCATGATCGAATCGTTCGAAACTTCGCAATCTAGATCAAAATTGAACGAGGAATCGATCGGCGGGTGGATCGAGTCTGTAGGAACGACCGTTCCGGAGATATGGCTAGTCAAAGTGAAAATAGTGAGTTTTTCAGTGGAAAACACACTTAGGAGCGAGATTACTTCGTTATCGTGTCGAATTGATATTTTCCGACCGCAGATTCGTTTTCTACGGGTTCGAATTAGTGGATGTGATTTTTTTCAGATTTTTAAAACAATAATTAGGAATCGTAGGTTCGATGATCCGGTAAATACGTACCTTGGATTTTCAGACATAAACAAAATTTCGCATTTTTCGATCGAATCGTTCGAAACTTTGCAATCTAGATCAAAATTGAACGAGGAATCGATCGGCGGGAGGATCGAGTCTGTAGAAACGACCGTTCCGGAGATATGGCTCGTCAAAGTGAAAATAGTGAGTTTTTCAGTGGAAAACACACTCAGAAGCGAGATTACTCCGTTATCGTGTCGAATTGATATTTTCCGACCGCAGATTCGTTTTCTACGGGTTCGAATTAGTGGATGTGATTTTTTTCAGATTTTTAAAACAATAATTAGGAATCGTAGGTTCGATGATCCGGTAAATACGTACCTTGGATTTTCAGACATAAACAAAATTTCGCATTTTTCGATCGAATCGTTCGAAACTTTGCAATCTAGATCAAAATTGAACGAGGAATCGATCGGCGGGAGGATCGAGTCTGTAGAAACGACCGTTCCGGAGATATGGCTCGTCAAAGTGAAAATAGTGAGTTTTTCAGTGGAAAACACACTTAGGAGCGAGATTACTCCGTTATCGTGTCGAATTGATATTTTCCGACCGCAGATTCGTTTTCTACGGGTTCAAATTAGTGGATGTGATTTTTTTCAGATTTTTAAAACAATAATTAGGAATTTTGAAATTTCGTCGGTTCGATGATACGGTAAATATGTACCTTGGATTTTCAGACATAAACAAAATTTCGCATTTTTCGATCGAATCGTTCAAAACTTTGCAATCTAGATCAAAATTGAACGAGGAATCGATCGGCGGGTGGATTGAGTCTGTAGGAACGACCGTTCCGGAGATATGGCTCGTCAAAGTGAAAATAGTGAGTTTTTCAGTGGAAAACACACTTAGGAGCGAGATTACTCCGTTATCGTGTCGAATTGATATTTTCCGACCGCAGATTCGTTTTCTACGGGTTCAAATTAGTGGATGTGATTTTTTTCAGATTTTTAAAACAATAATTAGGAATTTTGAAATTTCGTAGGTTCGATGATCCGGTAAATACGTACCTTGGATTTTCAGACATAAACAAAATTTCGCATTTTTCGATAAAATCGTTCGAAACTTCGCAATCTAGATCAAAATTGAACGAGGAATCGATCGGCGGGTGGATCGAGTCTGTAGGAACGACAGTTCCGGAGATATGGCTAGTCAAACTGAAAATAGTGAGTTTTTCAGTGGAAAACACACTTAGGAGCGAGATTACTCCGTTATCTTGTCGAATTGATATTTTCCGACCGCAGATTCGTTTTCTACGGGTTCGAATTAGTGGATGTGATTTTTTTCAGATTTTTAAAACAATAATTAGGAATTTTGAAATTTCGTCGGTTCGATGATCCGGTAAATATGTACCTTGGATTTTCAGACATAAACAAAATTTCGCATTTTAAGCTCGAATCGTTCGAAACTTTGCAATCTAGATCAAAATCGAACGAGGAATCGATCGGCGGGTGGATCGAGTCTGTAGGAACGACCGTTCCGGAGATATGGCTAGTCAAAGTGAAAATAGTGAGTTTTTCAGTGGAAAACACACTTAGGAGCGAGATTACTCCGTTATCGTGTCGGATTGATATTTTCCGACCGCAGATTCGTTTTCTACGGGTTCGAATTAGTGGATGTGATTTTTTTCAGATTTTTAAAACAATAATTAGGAATTTTGAAATTTCGTAGGTTCGATGATCCGGTAAATACGTACCTTGGATTTTCAGACATAAACAAAATTTCGCCTCTATCGATCGAATCGTTCGAAACTTTGCAATCTAGATCGAAATCGAACGAGGAATCGATCGGCGGGTGGATCGAGTCTGTAGGAACGACCGTTCCGGAGATATGGCTAGTCAAAGTGAAAATAGTGAGTTTTTCAGTGGAAAACACACTTAGGAGAGAGATTTCTCCGTTATCGTGTCGAATTGATATTTTTCGATCGCAGATTCGTTTTCTACGGGTTCGAATTAGTGGATGTGATTTTTTTCAGATTTTTAAAACAATAATTAGGAATTTTGAAATTTCGTCGCTTCGATGATGCGGTAAATATGTACCTTGGATTTTCAGACACAAACAAAATTTCGCATTTTTCGATCGAATCGTTCGAAACTTCGCAATCTAGATCAAAATTGAACGAGGAATCGATCGGCGGGAGGATCGAGTCTGTAGGAACGACCGTTCCGGAGATATGGCTCGTCAAAGTGAAAATAGTGAGTTTTTCAGTGGAAAACACACTTAGGAGCGAGATTACTCCGTTATCGTGTCGAATTGATATTTTCCGATCGCAGATTCGTTTTCTACGGGTCTGAATCAGCTGTTATTTTTTTTTTTAGATTTTTAAAACAATAATTAGGAATTTTGAAATTTCGTAGGTTCGATGATCCGGTAAATATGTACCTTGGATTTTCTGAGAAAGATTATGTGATGGGAAATGTTCTGTTCTGTTCTGTCGAGGAAATACTTTCTCGATATCACCACATCAAGAACTCGTATCCTATTCAATTTTTCATTCAGAAAACAATTCTCAATTGTCAACAGAGACTCCCATAATGATTCGGCACTCGTTCATTCGCACCCTGTATAGTGAAGTGTTTTCTGGTAGTTCAGGTAAAAACCTGCGAGCTCATAATTTTTGCTCTAATGGCGAGAATATCCTGAATTGTGTAGGATAATAATTCACTAGTGATATCTGAAACTCGTTAAAACCCTTAAAAGTCGGTAGAGATAGTGACCGGCAGTGTTGCCAACTTTGATTTAAAAAAGTCACAATACAGACACGACACAATCCTGAAAAATTCCTTGCGAGCGAAATCATTTGGAATCAGTTTTCGACACACAAAAAGACACTAACAAACAGAAGGTTCAATAATTGATACAGTGATGTTTCAACTTGAAGAAGAACCACTAGATCCACCATTCATTGAAAGAATGTTTAGCTCAAACCGCCAGTTCTAGTGTGAGATCCGGTGAGCTGGCAACCCTGGTGACCGGTGCTTCGTCGATCTCCAAAACAATTAAAATACCCTCCGGGACTGGATCCCATGATATTTGTTGTTTCTCAGAAATCTGCACTTTCGATAACAAGTCGGTTCGGCATTCAAAAAATGCCAAATGAAGGTTTATTTTTCTTCGCATCGATATTTTCATTCGAGAATAATTTGCTGATGTCTCGTCACTTTTTTCCAGACTGGACCCTGGACTGACTCCGGGCTAGATAGATATTTTCGAGACAGTCTTGTGCCATTTCTCGATACGCAAAAGATTAAGAGAATTCCTATCTACGAAAAAGTAGGAATAGAAACAGGCTCCATGCACGCGTCAATGATAATACTATTATAGTGTCGCTTCACGGTATAAAAGAAAATCGGAATGATTGAGTTCAAACCTTCACTTGTCTTGCATAAACGCTTGAGGTAAACCGATTTTCGCCTTTATATTCACCGCTTTTGTCATCAACAACGGAATTCATTATCTATTTTACGACTCTCATGATCTCCATGAATCACGCGAGCATGGATCGACAGGGTTGCCAACGTTGCAACAAGAAATGGGGGTTAGAGGTTTTTCCTTTTGTGATGTCAAAAATTAGGCATCTTCTCATATTGATAACAGTGCTCGGATGAAAACAGTGGTTTGATTTTTTGTACACCTCGAAAAAAAATTCCAGAAATTCTCGATGACGCTGCTATTGTGCGTTGATTTTTTAATGTTATTAAAAAAATCGAGTTGGCAACACTGTGCCATTACAGTCTGGGTAGAACCATTGAAGGTGACGATTATAGTGGAACGTGGGAAATACGTTAGTGGAAAACTATAAGGATCAGTTTCGCTATGGTGGCGTGGGTGGAAATGCGAAAACTACCAAATAAAGCCACTCTCCTGCAATTATTATGTCCTTTCGAGAAAGATAGTTGAAGATTATAATTCGTTCAATGATCTGCATGAACTCTTCCAGATAAATTGGAGAATAAGATACGAATGCTTTGTTCTCTATACACCTTCTAGGGTCAAACTAGGGTCTATTTGAGAGTTCTTCGACATCGTTCAATTTCTCATCTATGAAATGCTATATCCTGATCTTTCTCGAATCTTTTAGAACAGCCATAGGCTGAACAGGAAAAAACCATTTTCAACAAAGTTTTGAAATCCTTCCTCAACTTGATATGATGAATCAATTACCAATTTTTGATATTCAAACAACTGAAACTGACTGTCTTTGTTTCAACACACTCATGGATCAATAAACATCGCTAAACAATATATTTGAGTGAACAATCTTACACTATCAACTCGATTCCAATGAAAATAACTGAAAACGTCGTATTTCTCAATACAACGGCATGGCACATAAAAATGTTTTTACAAAGCCAAAGATTTTCCATCGATAATATATAATATCTTTCGGTAGAGAGACCTTTTCAGTCTGGCACCTCCGCCACTGGCAGCCAGCCAGAGTGAGGACCAAAACATTAATCTTTGTTAGTGGGTTCATTGTTGAGTATGACACCGCATTTCATATTCGATATCACGACAAACTCGTAGTTAGTCGAACGTCCGTCCTCTCTTCGCTTCTCATTCCGGACCGGAGAAAAAAACATATATATATATATCCGATTCAACCTTGAGCGAAATCGTGCCGACCTGCTCGATTTTTTCCGGAGCAGCCACCCAAAGTGGCGACATGCTATTATCCTTCAGTTATTCTCTTTAGCGACTTCGAACCGAGTGCCGATATCAACTTTGAGTCTGATCTGACAAGCAACAGCTTGGGTTGCTCGGCTTGTGCGAAGGTCTATGTAGGTACACGAGGAGGTTATCGACTTTTTGCTCTGTACAGCCTCAACTATGAGGTTCACATACTCTACCTTGTCTTTAGACTTTAACACCACAAGTTTTTCTAGTTTTTCTAGTTTTTGCTTCACATCGACGATTTGTTAGCTGTGACCTCAATCTAGTCCATAGCTTTGTCCCTCAATCTTTAGCTTTTACAAGCTAACCTTGGTAATATAGCCTGTAGTCTAATCTGTTGATAGTCTTTAGTCTAGGTACAATATTCAATTTCTAGCCAAGTCTTGAACTTCAGTCTTCAAACACTAGTCTTTGTGATCTAACATGTGGTCGGATCTGTTGATTTAGTATTTGTGATCTATTCTATATGTCTCAATGATAATATGTCTAATATCTTCCTCCAGACTCATAGAACTCTGTAGTCTCAATTTGGGTTGTCTCTTGCATAGTATGTGGTCTATAATCTCGAATCTGCCATTTGTATGGAAGCCTTCAGTTAGCATTCATTGGCCTAAAGTCTCGACTCTATGCTTTCAGTCGAATGTGTAATATGTGGCTCCTATCTAGTTCGCAATCTTCATATGTTAGTTTCAGATGTTCTCGTCGACTTTAGTCCTTCAAGTTCGTGGTCTTTTCCCCATAGTAATAAGTGTATTGAACGAGGCATTTTTCTCCGACCCTGCCTCTCGGTTACACAAACACGCCTCCGGATGAATAATATCTTCATACCAAGCTCGTACTCGTAAATTTGTCTACGAATGTCAAGGCCGGTAAAACTCGCGTTTCCCTCAAAAATCCTTTGTACCTACCACCATAAGCATCACACAAGACGGAATCGTATTCATTGAATAAATGAATCACACCTTAATTACCTTAAGAAAGACATAATTCAACGAGGCAGCCTACTGCGCATTGGATATCCGTTACAACCAACCCATACAAACCTACAAGCGAGTACTTGATTCCTTTGCCGGGTTTATTAACATTTATCAGTGTTGGTCGGCTCTGCCACCGAATGGCATCGAGTGTAATTGATTGTCTGGAAAAATGTCCGGTTGAAAAACTAACAGCCGAGTATAAGTGAATTCTTATATAAGCTTAACCCGGCCGACCTCTGCCATTAATCAAAGACAATCGGAATTTGATTCTCTTGTTCGTCAATTTTTCATTCTGCTAGTCAGGACTGGACGTCTGCCCATACTATAAATTCACTATAAAACCGCAGATCTCGCCTCGCATAACTCGGTTATTTCGAGAGTTTTGAATCGATTTCTCTGTTATAGGGCATTTCAATAGTTTCATTTTCAGGTGTTTTTGTTTTGGGTTTTTTCAAAAATTATGGTATGCCTGCCTGTGATGAAGATTAAACAGTTCAAACATGACTGGGACTATCGCTACCCGAGATCTATGTTGAAGAAAGCAGGAAGAGGAATCAAAGTATCGATTTACTCTGCAGAATCATTATTATAATCGAATATTGAAATGTAGGAAACAAAAAAGAAAGCAATGAGAGAGGAATACAACTCGTAACATAGGCAGATACTTATAATAGTTATTGTTTTTTTAGGTGAGACCTCAGTAGAGACTGACAACGAAGCAAAAAAGATCATTGGAAGTTCCCGAACTATGAGATAGCTAGAAATAATTACAGAATGTAGAATCTGCTTATATTGTTTATTGATAGTACAACTGCTGCAGATTTCGAGAGAAATATCACAAGCGGTCACAAATTCCAGGAATTTTATACAGAGAATTTAGACACCGTCCCTTCAAAATCAACTGACATAAATTCACTGGAAGGTTTATTTTGCAAAAATTTCAAGCATATTCCAGATTTGCCAAAGTGTCCCCTATATTGTGTTAAATTTCTGTTGACTGCCAGTCTAATTATTCCGCCGAAATTTCCCTAAATAATTATTGAATTATGTTATGAAAATTCAATGTTCAACAGTCGAAAAAGAGAAAATATAATGAAACTTTCGTTACAGAAATTCGGATTCGTGCCAGAATATGTTGTGGCCTCTTTCAAATTACGTTTCGATATACCGGTTACGAGAATAAGACGGGCCCGGGTGAGAACCTTGCGGTAACCCACACGAAACGCCAACCTGTACGGGTCGACATGATAATAAAACCGTCTTCTAACAACCCGAAGTGAGATTCCTTGGAAAATAAAAGGACCGAATGGATGTGGACACAAAAGGCAGCGCCAATAACGAGCGACAGGGTGATTTGTGACCGCGATATAGCGGCGGGGTTGCCGAACCTGCTGCGCATCGACGTTATTAATTAAACGGGGGGACACGGACCGTGACCGAGGGGGGGGGGGCTTTTATTGGCTCCGGAAGGTGACCCCCGATCACTATGGGAGGAACGAACGAAATTCTCAATTGTCCAATATCATTTTTAATCGGGCAGAACGGAGTAAAAGTGTGCCTCTTTTGATTCACCCCCCCCCCACTTTTTTTTCCTAAGTGATGGAAAAATTGTGCATAAAAAATTTGGATGAGGTAACTTGATTTCGATTTTTCAAGATATTTTTTTCGCAGACTGTTACAAATCAGAGAAAAAATATACAATATTTGAAGATTCAATGATTATTTAATGATACAATAGATTTTCAGTTCACATTTGATGTGAGCCAAATCATTCTGACTGCTGTGTATAAGTCAAATATACTGAGTGATCTAACCGGTCGACTTTTATTTCGAAGTGGAAATATTTTGTGCATGTTTTTCGACTTTTTCACTTCAAACCACTCGGAGGGGTGAGCTCCAACCCTTGAATCTCAAATGGGTTAAGGGGTCAAGTGATACATCATTTCGAAGGTAATCGAAATCTCTTACCGACGCTTTCTTGTTTTTGGAATTCAATAGTTTAAGAAAATAATTGGTCATGGAAAGTAACGCTTTTTTTCCTTTTCATCACTATTTCTCATTTTGAAGTTAGAACGATGTTCATCCAAGAAGTGCCTTATGTGTTTTTTTTTTCGAATCCTGTTCTATCCAACATTACATGAAGAATAATTTATTTTAATGTCAGTTCATCGATCTATCAGTGAAATGCATACCTTGTTACGTTTTCATTGGGCCACCCTGTATCTATCTGTCTATCTATATTCTTTCTGAGTCATCAGGAATTCTTGTCGAAAAGTCTCAACATTAAAATAAAATTCAATTCTTAAATTATTTCGGCAAATGTCGATTTTTTTCCCCGATTAAAAATATTGTTCCTGATTCCAAAATATATGAATGTGGTTAATGCCAGTCATCCGTTTGCGTTCAAAGTCAACTATTTGAGGAAATGTTTTCTGTATCTCAATCAGAGGTCAGTCAGTGGTGAATCATTAATATACAATACCGTCATATAACCTCATTTCAATTCTCGTTCGACAAATTTATATTTTCTTAATATAAACGAAATAGACTCCAAATAATGCAGAATCGTGCTATGCGAATGATTGTACAATGCACAAGATGGACCCCAAGAGTATCATTTCATCATATTTATTTTCAAAGCTAAAATTGAGATGGCGCCAGTATATCTGGAAAATAAATTAATTGATAATACTGAAATACATAATTACTAACAAAGAATTGAACTTCTTCACATAACTCTCCAACGCAATGTTCGTTTTTTGTTCTTAGCTCCAAGTCCTGAGACAAGTTTCTTATCACGCCCCATTCACATTGTCCATCAAAACTGTGACAACGATCGATTTTTTTCGATAAACACTCGACGACGGTAACCTGCCGAAGAATAAACAAAAAGGTGCCACGGTTTTCGGGAGGACCCCGTACATTCCTTCGCTCGCATGGTAACAATGTATGTTTAATTGTCGAGGACCTAACCATCGGATCTCGAGTGAAGAGTCAATATTTTTTCACGGGCTACTCGAGCGTCGAATGAATAATTCGAAGAGGAAAAAAATCATTGGTCATCATCAGTGGGACGAAGTTAAAGAGGCGAGAGATTCTGATCAAGACGAATCTTGGTTCCGATAGCCTCCAGTATGTTGCCGAAGCAAACAAGCGGTTTTTTTGACGAGTTGACCTAGAGACGACTGCATCAGGATGCTGTTCATGATTTATCGTGGTAGATAGTTTGTTTTATTCACGAATATATTGGTGTTTTTTCTATACAGGGTGAGTCAAAAATGTGTACCGAGCTTTCTGGGGGTGATAGAACATTGAAAAATAAGTGTAGTTTGATGATTAATATCATGGCCCAAAATGCATATTAAGGGAGATATATCCTTCCAAAGTTGATAAAATTAAAATAATTTCTCCGCATAACTTCTGAACGATGAAAGCCACCCGATTGAAATTTTGTGCATGAATGTATGTTGTCAAAATACATTTTTTCGTCACACTTCCACGTTTCTGATATTGTTATAAAAGGTGTTTTCAGAGGGTGAGTCATGATTTTTTGTAGAAAACTTTTTTCCCTGTATTATTTTCGGTGAAAAAACAGGAGCATTTGATGGAGCGAAGAAAATTACATGAAGAAGGTTTTTGTAGTTACATGATATCAGCAGATTGATTTTATTCATCGCGAAATTCATCGGTAACGATATTTTAATTTATTTATTTAATTATTTTAATTTTGACGTTCATGTCATCAACATTCGAGTCAACATTGTTGTAGTCGATTTGTTCGTGTGGTTTTTCTGTGTCATTTATCACTGCGATTATCAACTGAGATTTTAAGAAATATGGCAGGTTATTCGTTCTCTGAACAAACTGATATGCTTCTAATGCTTGGCGAGTGCTTCGGAAATGCAAATGCTGCTGAAATATCGTTATACCGATGAATCTCGCGATGAATAAAATCAATCTGCTGATATCATGTAACTACAAAAACTCAAATATCTCACGAACGGCTCAATTTTTTGTATTTGAATAAGAGCATCTTTTTCATGTAATTTTCTTCGCTACATCGAATGCTTCTGTTTTTTCACCGAAAATAATACAGGGAAAAAAGTTTTCTACAAAAAATCATGACTCACCCTCTGAAAACACCCTTTATAACAATATCAGAAATGTGGAAGTGTGACGAAAAAATGTATTTTGACAACATACATTCATGCACAAGATTTCAATCGGGTGGCTTTCATCGTTCAGAAGTTATGCGGAGAAATTATTTTAATTTTATCAACTTTGGAAGGATATATGCATTTTGGGCCATGAGTTTAATCATCAAACTACACTTATTTTTCAATGTTCTATCACCCCCAGAAAGCTCGGTACACATTTTTGACTCACCCTGTATACTAAGTCAGGGTCAATCAAAATTTGACGTAGATGTTCCGAGGACGTTGGAATCAAAATGATGAAATAATGAAAGAACGAGAATTTGTTCGATTTTAAAGTTTCTCTTTTTAAAACTGAAATTTGGTCGAATGAAAGTCCAATAAATACTGGGTTCACATAGTGTTTGAAGAACGAGAGCATGCCAATTTTTAACAAAAATTGATCCGTCATATTTTGAATAATCTTTTTTTTTTACAACATACATCAGCTGTATTGAAAAAAGTCAAATTTTGATTCCAACAATACGTTCTTGAAATATCTACATCGAGTGATGAATCACCAATTTTTCAAACTTTAATTAATATCTATCGACAGACAATATTCTACAATTTTCTAGTACTTTTTATATTCCATAAATCATTTGAAAATTGTGAACAGCGGAATCATTTCCATGAAAGTATACACCTACTGAAGAAACAAACATATGATGGAAAATCCTGATTTTTACAAGAAAAGTTTTGATATGAAGGAGAATACCTTGTTTATTCAATTATCGTAATTAAAATTGGATGACTATATTAAATAAAGTAGAACTGAAGATTGAATCCGAAATGATGTCAGTCTGCTGAGGCAGAATTTTTATTCGAAGGAATATAATAATAATAGTTAATAATTAACGTCTTTATTTCTCTCAGATACTTAGGTACATTACATATTATCCTGTTTCGAGAGCGATAGCTTTGGTTTGAATATCAGAAAATCAGATAGTAGATAGAGATAGTATACAGGGTTGAGATAAAGTATGGAACCAAGTAAATATCTTTCAAACGAAAACAACGATATTTATGGAAATTTGCAGGTAAGTGCAATGGAATGAAATGCATCTGATGTACATTTTTTTTGTGGATAATATATTTCCGGTTTGAACAGAAATGCCCTTAACTTCTCTAATTTGAATGGGACAGATTTTGAAAGAGCTTGTTATTTGGATTCATACATAATGAGTTTAGTGTAAAAAAATTTGTAAAAACAAGGAATATAGCACTTCAATCAACCTTCTAAGAGTTTTTTGCATTTGAGCAGAAAACTATTTGGAAAAACTAATTGATGTTGTTTGTATGCATAGTGATAAATAAACGAGTACTCTTTTGTTCTCCAACTGTCAAATTCTAATTGACGGGAAAACATTTTACAATCACCATAACCGATCATCATCAAAATTCCAATACGCTCTTTTTCACTCAATTGAACCATTCCAAATTGTGCAGAATGTAAATTGTAAGTTCATTCATGACTATGCATACAAACAACATCAATTAGATTATCTAAATAGTTTTTTGCTCTAATACAAAGACTCAAAGGAGGTTGATTTAAGTGCTATATTCCTCATTTTCACATTTTTTTTTACACTAAACTCAAAATCTGTGAATATCTTTGAGGTGTCTCGTTTTAATTGAAGAAGTTGAAGACATTTCCGGTTGAACCGGAAGTATATTATCAACAAAAAAATGTACATCAGATGAATATTGTTGAAATTGCACTTACCTGCGAATTTTCATAAATATCGTTGTTTTCGTTTAAAAGATATTTACTCGGTTCCATACTTGATCCCAACCCTGTATAGTACAAAGTACACAGAGTTATAAATACAGTAGCAGTTGATCTAAATTGTGTAAAGATCACAACTATTATGTCGTAGAGAAAGCATAGTCCTCTATTCGCGATCGATGAAGAATATACCATCGAAAACAGCGGCACCGATTGTCAATCTCTCGTTTCCATCCGACTGGAAGTCGAGAAAATCTATCAAAATTAATTAGCCTCGAAATAACAGCTGTCGGAGCTTGTACGACAAAATATTTTCGTTTATGATTCCTGTTGTTCTTGACAATGATCGGTGGAAGGAAGGTCCGATTTGGAATTATATTATCAGTCTCGCGTCGTAATGAAGCAGGTAGAATGGCGGGGCATGGATAATATTTCAAGATTGTCATACGGCTTTATCAGCGGCCGATCTACGGATGATGTTCTTATCTCCACGGTAGATTTTGAGAATGTCTACAAAAGAACGTTCCATGTAAAAAATAGTTCTACTTGTCTTTCTGTCTTTCCGGTTCTAACACGCTGGATTCGGATTTCGAACGGTTTCGGTTTCACTCTACACACCGATTTCGTGGTGGTAATTAAGACAATTTTCGATAAACTGTATGTTTACAATAGTATGATAGGTAACTAGCCCATTTGTTCGTATTTTTAATGAACAGTATCTGGACAAGTTCATAACCGTGTTACGTACTATACTTTTTCTACGACATCAAATTAAAACAACAAATTGAACTGTGAACTTCCAAGATTTTGAGCGACCTTACTGAACTCGCATTTGACAGTTGCTAGTCAGTTTTGTAGTACATTAGGTGACAAGTCCATTCAGTGAGTTCTTTCAATGGCCAGTATCTAGACAAGTATGTAACCGTGTCACGTACTATACTTTTTCTACGACTTCGTGCTATGAGCTTCCAACATTTCATGACGCGTATTTGTCATTTGACGGTTGCTAGCCAGTTTTTAATGAAGGTTATTGCATCCAAAAGCTCACAAAATACGAAATTTTGAAATTGTAACCAAAGTTGATAAAAGCCATTTCATGTGATGATAAATGAGGAATTTTTTTAATTTTTTTGGAGGTGGTCGACTGGTTCGGAAGTTGACGTCACAAGATTTGTTCGTTTTCGGAAAATATGAAAATGGCAAATTTCAAAAATTATTTAAAAAACATAGGAATTAATTGAAGAATAACAGTTCGTGTTTTTCAGTTCAGAAGACAAACAACAAGAAATGCCATGACATGAATGGCGAGTAAGAGAAAAAAAAACAAATATTCCGAGATGCAGTCAGGAAAGAGTTTTCGAGTTCAGGCAGTTTAGCAAATAAAGACCATAGTGAACTGGTTCCAACTGTGACATGTGACGTGTGAAAAAAAGCCTATCGTTTTAAATGAATTCCCCCGTAAAGTCGCAGCCAACAATGAATGAACGATCGAGAACGTGAAAAATCGCAGTGACAAACGATCTGCCAGGTCCCTTTTCACCATTGTAATCCGGATTAGAGTTGGCACCTTCGAAAAATGAACGAGAAATCCATGCAGACAAAGCGGCATTGTCGGAATGTATCGAGCAAATTTCCGGCGGAGACTGTCGAATGAAAAGGGCCACCGAAACTGGATGAAAAGACCCAATATTTTGGTCGGATTGGGTTACGATGATTTATGTTATACACAAAGGAGCAACTGCGGAGATGAAATCCAAAACTTTCTACAGGCTATTTTCTCTAATAGATTCAGTTTCGAAGCAACTTGGAAGGAATTCGAATTCGATTTCTCGTGTAACACTGTTCCAAAACTGTCAATGACCATGGTGCACCCCAAGGAAGTATGTTGGGACCGATAGTTTTCGTCTAGTATCCTCATGATGTATTTAATTTGGGTTTCAACATTTATATAATTCTTTTGGCAGAAGACAGACTAATGTTTGCATCTTCATGAGATTTAGAAAACTTGAATTCTGTTATGCAATTATGCAATTATGCAATTATGCGATTCTGGATTTCAATATAATTGAAATCCAGAAAATAAACTTAATCATAAACTATCATAGCTAGGTACATACACAGATTTTATCGATATCTTGATAGGAATGTGATATACAGGGTGAGTCAAGAATGTGTACCGAGCTTTCTGGGGGTGATAGACCATTGAAAAATAAGTGTAGTTTGATGATTAAACTCATGGCCCAAAATGCATATTGAGGGAGATATATCCTTCCAAAGTTGATAAAATTGAAATAATTTCTCCGCATAACTTCTGAAAGATGAAAGCGACCCGATTGATATTTTGTGCATGAATGTATGTTGTCAAAATACATTTTTTCGTCACACTTCCACATTTCTGATATTGTTATAAAGGGTGTTTTCAGAGGGTGAGTCATGATTTTTTGTAGAAAACTTTTTTTCCTGTATTATTGTATTTCCCTGTATATTGAGCCGTTCGTGAGATATTTGAGTTTTTGTAGTTACATGATATCAGCAGATTGATTTTATTCATCGCTAGATTCATCGGTATAACGATATTTCAGCAGCATTTGCATTTCCGAAGCACTCGCCAAGCATTAGAAGCATATCAGTTTGTTCAGAAAACGAATAACCTGCCATATTTCTTAAAATCTCAGTTGATAATCGCAGTGATAAATGACACAGAAAAACCACACGAACAAATCGACTACAACAATGTTGACTCGAATGTTGATGACATGAACGTCAAAATTGAGAACAAAATTATTCATCATGGCCTGCTAAAATATTGTTACCGATGAATCTCGCGATGAATAAAATCAATCTGCTGATATCATGTAACTACAAAAACTCAAATATCTCACGAACGGCTCAATTTTTTGTATTTGAATAAGAGTACCTTCTTCATGTAATTTTCTTCGCTCCATCAAATGCTCCTGTTTTTTCACCGAAAATAATACAGGGAAAAAAGTTTTCTACAAAAAATCATGATTCACCCTCTGAAAACACCCTTTATAACAATATCAGAAATGTGGAAGTGTGACGAAAAAATGTATTTTGACGACATACATTCATGCACAAAATTTCAATCGGGTGGCTTCCATCGTTCAGAAGTTATGCGCCGGAGAAATTATTTCAATTTCATCAACTTTGGAAGGATATATCTCCCTTAATATGCATTTTGGGCCATGAGTTTAATCATCAAACTACACTTATTCTTCAATGTTCTATCATCCCCAGAAAGCTCGGTACACATTTTTGACTCAGCCTGTATATAGCTGTATATAGTTAACTACTTAACCTCACTGTCAGATCAGTGTGTCATGTTATAAAAGATACCCATACACGAAGACATTTTACTAAAAAAATAGGAATGGCGAGAAAGTGTGAAAGGTTGTGAGCGATTCAAGACACACCAATCGCGCAAGTATCGACAAAAGAGAAGGAAACTTCAATGTGTCTCCGTCGAGGTTTCCATGATGAGTCCCTTTATTGGATGATCATCCAAAAAGGCGAAATGAATCCACAAATCTTTGGAAGCAGTGCTTTCGCTCATATTACATAACACTTTCGTCAAACTATGTGTCAGGAAAAGCTTTTTGAGATTGTTTTTCGTTCGTAATCACCAACTTACACTGGTGGTCGTAGGAAAAATCTCGTACTGTTCATTTTGAAAATTCTAGCTAGTAACTTTGTCCATGACATGAATAATACAGTGTTCTCGACTCTATTTCGATACACGCTCAATTGTGATGTCGTACAGCAACACGACTCGTCCTGAGGGTGTTGCTCGGCAACAATTTCTTGAACATCGAACCCAAAATATTATCTCGAGCACATGGTCGTTTCACTCACGAAAATATTCTGACTGACTATCGATCGACTCGTTTCTCGTGTCTCTAACGTACGAGATCCATTCATCGATAGCGAGACGACAAGAAAAGATGGAAACGGGCGATGATCGCAGGGTACTTCAGGTAGTAGTACCGAATTCTCCGGTTTTATGCTTGTCGGTGGTCCCCGGCACGGCATTCTTGGCATAGCCAACTGCGATCGGCTCCCACAGGCAGATGGACGGAGCGTTGCGGGACGCCCTGTATAGCAGGGCAGTACCCGGACACAAAGCGGGATTCCGATCAGAAATTTTTTATCGAACAACGTGCGTCAGACGTTTGTACAAGTCGGTCTGTGATTTACATTCGATTCATTTGAATTTTTTTTTTCTCCTGGTTAAATTATAAGCGCAGTGACATTTCGGAGCAGATCATAAATCTGTCCGTACTACGAATATATTGAGATAATTATTATAATTTCTACTTCATTGTTTAGAAACATCCCAAAAATCTCTTGTACACTTTCATCCAGAAAAAATGCACACAGTAGTCTACTTCTAATCAAACACTCGGTAGTGATGATATTTCGAGTACGGTTCTGTGCACCCTTTTATAGTTTGAAAAGCCTACAGTGATTGAATGAAATGCGTTTTTTCGATGCGTATAAGGGTTTACTCGAATAACTTCATTTGTTGGTTTATTCTTTACTGTGAGGGCTTCCCAAGAGAAATTCGATATCCTCTTCTTTCTTCCTAATACATTATTCTTATATATCAAGATTTATCGTTTTCAACTGGACACAATATTGATATAAATCATCTTCACAAACTGTGAGAGGTATAGTGTCCATATCCCGAAAGTAACGTTTTTTATACACATATTCAAGCTGTTCTATTGATTTCGTGAAAAATATCATGAATTCACAAAATATACTATAAGAACTTGAGAGATGCATTTAAAGGAGCTTGTTTTCACGATAAATCATAGCACGAGTGATCGGTAGATCAACTTGTTTAGAAAAGGACATTAATATTTTAATCATCATTAGTCCGAGTTTCACCCGTTGACCCGAGAGTGCGTTTTTAAAATATTTCAACACTAGTGCGTTTCACTTCCCTGTTGCCATAGTGAAATGAGCTATTTTTTCCCGCTCTATGTGGGATTTTCTCTCCTCGTTTCAAGAAAATAAAGTAGAAGTCATTGAAAATTATTTCAATATATTTGTAGAAAGGACAGATTTTGTGATCTGCCCCAAAATGTCACTTAAACCTTTAGATACCTAAAAGAGAAATCCTCTATTCATCAGTGACACCTTGTTTTTTGAAAAATTCGGAAATACAAATATATTTAATAAGAATAAAACCTCTAATTATCTTGGTGGACGTTTCGGGAACGAATCTGCTCCCGTTCTCAACACAATTAAAACAAACTTTTCTTCGCAAGAAATGAGCTACTTTCTAAACAACGAAAAAATTGTTCAGAGCGCATTTTCCACCGTTGGTCGTGAGAAAAACGATTTTTTTTCGCATTCCGAAGTCCCACGCAAATTTTCCTCACAATGCGGTATACAAGGTGTCTGCCGATGGAACGCCTTCCACCCGACCGCGAACGCTAAATCCACATCCAGAGATAAGAAACGTTTCAACGTCTCCACGGAGTCGATCGTAAGCCGGATTAGTGTCAGTCCGGTATATACCGGAGCGGAATAATGAAATACTTTCATCCGTTTAAACGGCCTCCGCCAGATCTTTGTCTAGAATTATTCACAAATAATTTGCTTTTAACAAGTCGTCGGCCGAGGAGAATCGCCGAATTCGCCTGATTAACCTAAGTACCTATATACACGGGCCGCTCGATTGGTACACCAGGTGTCTACGTCATCGTAAGAAAATGTGGCAGAATATGTGTTTCGGAAGAATCTCTTTTTGGTTCACAATGTGTGATATATTTTTGTTTTAATGCGACACTCCACTGGTTGAATATCGTATATTCATATAATATCCAGTATAAAATAATATTCCATAGAATTTAAAAGACTCTGAAGTATTATACTTTTGATGAGACAGTCTAGCATGAAGAAGTTTCTGGTTTATTCTGGAATAATTCTGGTCCTGGATCTCATAAATATTGAAAAATACTTAATATCATGGAAACGTGCAAATGATATAAAAGTTAGTGTAAAAAGTGTATATTTGTTAACGCAAACGCCTGGATTGAACTGAAATTTTTCGATTTCTTCTTTCGTGTCAATCCGACTGGTTGTAGTGAGTCGAACGAAAATTGTTTCGTCACGAAATTATGCGATCGTACTCCAGAAACGTCCATAGGATCCAAAAAAGTAACAATATACAGGGCGTTCCATTTGAAATTCCAAAATTTGGGTCGTTTCGTTGCCAATTTGTATGATGTAAAAGTAAGTTCTTCTGTGCAAGGAATGAAAAATTCTCGATAAGGAAAACATCTTCTTTAGGACAAAACGAGCACTTTTAGCCGTTTTCGGAGCTCCCAAGCCGAGCTCCCATTTATCGGGTGTGACAAATACGAAAAGGGGGCTCATGAGTCTTCCGGTGAGAACAATACGGCGGACATCGAGAGGCAACAACAGATCGGCTACAAGTCGTGGTGTTTGCATTACCGACAGAATCAGCTCATGAGCAGAATAGTATTGTTGCGACCAAGGTGGATATAAAGATGACGAAACAACTCTTTCAATTGTTTTTTTTTTCTCTAAAACATCTCGACCTGTCAAATGATGCCGAATTTCTAGTATATTTTACAGTCTCGAAATCATTTGAACTTTGTGGACCCAGTGGGATCATTTCTATGAGACTGAGAAATTGTGTACACCTACTGTAATAAAACAAGACTCATTTCAGTCAGTTGGACTCAGTAGTGGTTCAGAAAATCGATATATTTAAAGCATATATTTTTTTTTACAATTGCACTACGCTGGGATTCGAACCCAGGTCACGGTGGAAGCGATTTATAGCTTGAATTCAAACGAGTGCCTTAACACTCTCGACCACCGCGATACATAGGTAGGTATTATGGAAATCGTGATTTTACCAAGAAAATTGGTTAGGTAATCTGATATAATCGTAATACCCTTCAACATTGGATGGCTATATGAAAATTTCCAACAGTAGAACAAGTTAATGGAACATTAAATCTGGAATTATGTCAATCAGATGCAAAGATAGCAGAATCATTAATAGAGGAAACTAAAGGGAACCAATATCGAGCCATTAGTATGAAAAATCAGTATCTAAAAAAAGTCTGTGCCTACTCATATTATTGCAATCGAAAGTGTTTATACCAAGAAATTTCAACACGACAACGCATTTCGCATTGTTCGTATTGAGCCCTTTTTTACATGAGTCGCGAATTGAGATAATCAGCGAGGATTTTTACCAAAGAAAAATTTGGTATGAATATAGGAAATTCGACATTGAAAGTCAGTTCAAAAAGAGAGAAAGAGTTGACCAAATTCACAAAAGACAGTTCACAGTTCTTAGTCAAAGTTTAGTAGTGCCTCGGGTGAATGTTAGTAAAAATCCCTAGATACAAAGTTCTGCTTTTATAACAGTCGAGTGAAAAGTCACCCAATAGTGTATTTTCAAAAAATTGAAGTAAAATAGTAGTTGAATGTCCGATAATAGTCAATTCAATCTACAATGTGTCTCGACAAAGATGGCGGTCTCGAGTTCGTCAGTGCTTACACCGAGTGTTATAGCCAGGCAGTGTCGTTATATATTCCTGGGTGGCGTTCGTCTTTTGTTTAGCATATATTTGTATTTTTCGAGGCGAATATGCTAATGCGCAGTTCGATGTGTTGGTGAATAAATTGTGGGGTAGACATGAAATTGTTCATATTTTATGTAAAGCGAGCTTTTGTTGGGTTATGGGTAGAGTGACACTTCGACTGGTGATAGAATGTTTCAATAGAACGGACGTGGCAACAAAAGGCAACATTTTTCTTAGAATGTCGTCGACGAGACCATCAACGCAGTGTTATATTGGCGACGGAAAGAGAAAAAACCTTGAAAAAAAATCACCCTGTATTTGTATCGAAAATTGACCATTACTCTAAATGCAAAAAGCGTCAAAAGTACCACTAATTATACGACATGAATTCAATATTTGGAGACATAAACAGGGGGTGCAATCAAGTTACCTCAATATCTGACGAACAAAATTTTGGAATTTTGGAACATCAAACATGCCCACTAGAGGGCACTCTTTGACGTATTCAGATATGTATTTCGACCTCCGTTTTTTTTTCCGGAATATTTCCATAATTTTGTGAATTCTGTGATACCAAATAGTTGATATCTTATATTTGTCCGAACAAACATTTTATTTTCCGATCTATAAAAATAAAGTAATGTGGATAGAAATAGGTGCCAAAAAGTAAACCAAAACGTTTTTTTGCCCGAAACTTCATTTTTACAAATAGTACCTACCATGATAGTACCAGTAACGTCACTTGAAAATACCTTCGTTGGCAAATCCATCCTTCTTATGGAGTTTTCAGAAATGTGATAATGAACAGGGTGTACGATATACGAAAAAATCTGAATATGTCCAACAATATCGATGTGAGAAATTTCAGGAATTTAGCCTATGAAACAAAGGGGAAAGGGGAGTGTAACATGAGTCTGTTTCACCCAGTATGTACAGAGTTCTGCCCCTTATAATATTGGATAAATGATAAATAAAACATTTTTATTTTTTTTTCTGAACCATCAGAATTTCCTGGCGAAAATTCAAAGTTGATCTGCGAGACATTTCGACATGTTATTTTTTTATTCAATGGCACTACCTGTATATTATTTCTCATCTAAAAAATTCCATTCCTTCTGGTTTCGAATATTTCAAGAAATGTATTTTATTGTGCACCAAAACATAGTTAGCCATGCTTAAAAGGCAATCGGGAATGACAGGACCTACTAGCACCAACCGACCTAGTTCATTACGAATATACAGTGTGTTATATTTTGAACATTTCCATTTTGTCTAATGTCTATGCGCACACTTGATTTATGATTCAGCTCGAAACTTTTTTTTACAACGTATTTATTTATCAATAAATAAAAAGCGACATAATTTATTACCGCGATTAGGATTATATTATTCTCTTCTCATTATCACATACTGAGCATAAATAAACATTATCTCATGACAAAAAGAGGACTCGTAGCCCGACCGACGACGAAAAAAAAAAAAGAAATAAATTTGATAGATCCATCAAGTGTTTGACAACGTTGTAAAGACTAACGCTAATTAAAAAGCATACCTACCTGCCGATTTCCTCGATGTTCCTCTTTCTCATACTTTATTTGTAGTCGTAAATTACTCATTCACGTTAACAAATTACTGAAACATGAAGAACATCTCGACAAAAGTCGCCGAATCCACATTGCTTGAGCTCGTTCAATATTTGAATAACATCGATAGCTGCCTCGCCTCCAAGAAGTGAGAGATACGACAGCATACAGCGTGTTCGGTTCAGGTCCACCCTCAGGTCCGCTAAATTTAATATTATTGATACTGTCACGAATGTCACGGAAACTATAACTGCATTCTCTTTAGACACACACACCACAATTCAATTCATTTCATTACCATATTGGGTAAAAGAAAAAATATAATTCACATTTTGTCCAGCTTGTCACAGAGAATACCAATAGAGACATCAATGAAAATGCATAGGAGGATGAAATATCCAAACAAAACACATGAGAACAACATTTACTTATCACAAGTGGAATAACAAAACTCAAAACTTTCTCATTATATTGAAATCAACATTCAAAGGAATTGTTCGAAATGCTGTAGGATGCTTTGCCTATCAGGATTTTTCAAATTTATTCTTGTACTCATTCATTGTATCACACAGTTTTATAGATTCATCTAGTTTGTTATACAATTTGATGCAAATATCATTTCGATTATTTTTTTTGGCCAATATGGTTGATCCATAATCATGAAGTGAATCATTTTTTTTTTCTAAAGAAATCAAGTTCTTTCTGAAGAACACTAAAACCTTGTTGATATAAAAACATGGCATTGCGTTACTGAAGTAAGCCTCACTACTATTATATAAACATCAACTGCAAATATTGCAGTGCTTATCGTTGGTCTTGAACAGAAAGTAGAAAGCTCATTATTGTATATTAGAAATATTAAAGGCCCCAGAATGGATCCCTGTGGGACTCCTCTATAATTAGTTTTACTCAGATGCCATCTCGTTTATGAAGTTCCAAACCTCTGATCTACAATTAATCGTTACTCATAACGACAACTAATCGAAATTTGAGGACATGTCATGTATATTTGTGGGCAGATGACAGTTGAAACTTGACACACTGAGTTTCTTTACCGATACCCACTAGAATATCGAGTATTCTAGCGACTTCGCAAGATTATTGCGTTACGGTACAGTGGATGAGAATCTCACAGGGTGTGTTCAAGAGAATAATCGATGGACTTTTCGACTCAAGTTCAACGTATCCTAACGGCCGTCTAGGAAGAAGAATCCAATTCGGACGCTCCTTCCTCCGAATTAATAAAAAGCCAACGCTCCTTCCTTCGAAATCTTCGTTCTTTCGACAAGATGAAAATAAACAGCCGTTTATGGTCCGTCCGAGTCATGAGAAACGTGCCGACAAAATGGACAGGAAACGGACGTCTCTTATATTCTGCAATCTGCGACTAGGGGCGCTATAAAAGGCACTCGAAAAGACCGCGAACTTTGGTGCTGCTTTCACACCTCTAGACAGATCGAACAATGCCTGTATAAACTCACACCCGAACGGAATCAGTGCCTCTGAGAGGGGTCGGAAATAGTGCGAGATTCATGAGGCGACACGAAAACGATAAGACGAGCGAATCGAAGATTGCTCTCAGAAAAAAATTTCGACAATATTCATTTAGTTATTCGCTTACGAAAAACTTGACAGATAGAGCGAGAAATATGGTCATATAAAATAAACAATAGATATACGGGGTGTAATATAAGTGCGTTAAAATTATTGAATAACGTATTCCTGAGACAATTTTAAGAGAAAAAAATATATTTTTTCTGAGATAAAAGGTTCTTCTTTTATTAAAAAATTATTCTCGCAAACAATAATTTTTTCGCACGGAATCCGGTATCCAACGGTTTTTTGTGGTAGGAAATCATAATTTCGTATTAATTTTCATGTAACATCTACAGGGCGCTGCGTATGCTATCATTATTCATTCAATATTGCCCCAACTTTTTTAACAGTGAACTTTTGGCACTTTTCATGAAAAACTTCATTCCGTTTTCCGTTTTCGAGATATTTACAATTTTCTATTATCGATGCAAGTGAAGTTGATAAGAACGTTACAAAAACTCAGTATGTGGTAGATCTCGTCAAAATACCAGGTGAACTGCGTGTGAAGTTTGATGAAAATAAATCACACAATGTAGCTCGATGAAGAATCATTTCTCGATGCATTTCATGGAAGAAAAAATTGCTTCTCTTGGAGAGACCAATCACTGCAAGCGTGCGTTTTTTGAATATTTACACACTAGAGCGTTCTACTTTCCTGTTGAAAAGCGCTGGTGGTCGTAGGAAAAACACATCAAACGATCCACAAACAAACAAATATAATCAAATATCTCGACAGTCGACCAACCGATATGATAAGGAAGTTTGTCGTGTTTCTCCACCGGTCGAAAAAAAAACGAAAAGAACCACACCGAGTGTTGTGTACTTCCACGTCGGATTATCTACGACCCTAGGTGGCTCATGCTGATGACGAATGCACCTTCGGATGTTTTTTCATGGCCAGCTAGACGTTCGCAGCGTGACGCCGACGCTTTCTTCATTATTATCATTATTATCGGTGCACGATTCGAATGGACGATGACAATTTTTTTTTTTGTTTTCGTTTTTCCGAATATCCTTGAGAGACACTGGCTGGTTCTCAGCATGAGGTGTTGCTTTGAAGATTCGGCCGGAATTGATGGAGAAGTCGGTGCATAAAGTTTGTCTAATTTGCCAGAAATGCACGAGGAATGCGAGGGATTTCATTTTGGGAAGAGCACGAATTGTATGTGAGCATAGAATCTGGTGTGATTGAATTGAAGATTGAATAGAGTCGCTAGACTACGTCAGAACGGAGATCTAACAATTTTTGAAAAAAAAAAAAATTGGTACTCCTCTGATTTTTCTAAAAACCAAAATTATTTTCGAAATCCCCATTCATTTTGGAGTAAATTTTGTTTCTAGCCTTACTTTCGTACAACTCACCGTTTTCGCGTAAAAAAATCAACACCAAAATATTTTTTTTTCAGTTCAATGAGACTTTTTTTTGGTGCAGAAACGAAATTTTCCACTTCCGCCAGTGATGTTCGCGAAGGCATGATAAAAAACTCACTTTTTTCTAAAAATTTCAACACCCTTCAGCTCAAAAACTGAGAGGTTTAGGGCATATGTTGATATGAGCTTTTCTCCTCTAAATCACCCGAGGATTCACTCAATTAATCAACACCCTGTATATTCTCTACTAGATCGAGCTCCGATTGAGAGAAAGGAATTGAAATAACGACCGTAAGAAAAGACGCAGCGATGAGAAATCACATGACGGTTGGCATTGTGAAAACATTTTGATGTGCCATGCCATTGTATTGAGAAATACGAGGTTTTCAGTTGTACTCATTCGAATCGAATCAACAGTGTAAGACTATTCTCTCAAATCTATTATTAAGTGATGTTTATCGATCCATAAATGTGTTGAAACAAAGAAACTCATAGTTTTCCGTTTTGTATTTATATTATATTGATCGAAAAAATGTTCACTAAGTTCCGAATTTTATTGAATTCAGAAATGTTACCCTTCGACGATTTCGTGGATTCACCTACAAAACTTCACGTGATTTCATCTGCAGAAGCCTCATAGCAGTAGAAAAAGTGTAGGGTGACACTCGCACGAAATGCTCATTTCTTAAAAAATGAATATTATTCAATATGAAGAATCTAATCGCAGACTCCACCTGTCAATTTCCCAGAACATGTCATTTCGTTGGAGCGCATGAAAATTGAGGTAAACTCAGCGTAAAAAGCGATCGATAAACAACACGTTGAGTACCACCACCAACCACAAATTACGGCAACCGAAAACTGTAATCGAGGCCGATTTTCGAATTGGTCTAACGACCTGCAATAAATCTATAATAACATGGTTTAGTCAGTCGGTTTATAAATATACCGGTCGATGCAAGAGATAGCGTTAGAAAGAGCAAGACGCAAATTCGATAATTATTAGGCGAGATACGAGTACCGCTTTTCGTGGTGATGGTTTATTGAATGGACGTTTTTTTTTGTACACCCACCCATTCATTTCGAATCGTGTGAGCATCACCAATATCTTTGAAACATTCTATTTTCCCAAATAAACATGATTCGTCATGCAAAAAACAAACAATTATTTCATAGTTGTATTTCCTACTTTTTTGAATAATTTTATTCGCCATTCCAATATCAGCATAAAACGCACTTTTCAGTGACCTCAACCTATGAGCCATTCGGCTATCATCCCCGAAAAAGATGAACTCCTAGAGTAACAAATTGAAATTCATGAGAAAAATCCTTATTTATCACGACATACGCATCCATTATACAGTGTGCAACAGCCAAATGGAATAAATTCGACAACGAAGATGAGAGCGTGTTGGGAAAAATGCTTGGACACGTCGATACGTATTTTCGAATACGCATTGTTTTGAAAAAAAATTGAATTATATAGAGTGTGTCATGTGACAGTGGCCAATACCAACTTTTTCATTTCAAATGGAACACCCTGTATTGAATTCCATTTTCGAATTCTCACTGAGGAGCTGATTTCATCGATACACCACACTGTGGGTCTAGCGGAAATGATTACAGAGATATAGGGTGTGAAAAATCGAGATTTTTCAACTTTAGGATTTTTTTGTGTCGAAACTATGCATTATTGGTCTAAACGGCTAACATGTCCCTGTCGTAACTTTTGATTCACTACCTACTGTCATTTTATTGAAAGAAATATAGGGTGGTGCAGAATTCAGAAAATTGATCATCCTGTATCTGTCCCAAAAAAATGTCAGTAGATAGTATATGGAAAATTAAGATAGAGACATGTGAGTCGTTTCGACCAATTAAGCATAGTTTCGACACAAAAAAATCCTAATGTTAAAAAATCTCGATTTTTCACACCCTATATCTCTGTAATCATTTCCGCTAGACCCCAAGTGTGGTGTATCGATGAAATCAGCTCTTCAGTAAGAATTCAAAAATGGAATGAAATACAGGGTGTTCCATTCGAAATAAGAAAGTTGATATTGGCCACTGTCACATGACACTCTATATAATTGATTTCTTGATGAGTCATTGGATATTTTGGTATCAATATCGAACTCGTGCAATCACCGCCAGTTCATTTGGGTTTTTGGAGAGCTGTAATTTAATTAATCTAAAAGAAAGCATGTGAGGATGTTTTTATATTAAAAAAATCATCGAGAAGATGAGTCCAGCTGGAAATTCGATAGGTTATAGTGCTATGCAATGCAAAGTTAAGGATGAGATTTCCATTCCAATATTTGGATAGCCTACAGAAAGTAAATATGCTAAGCTGAAGTATCGAGAGAGTCGAAAAATCTCCGTTTAATTCCAGAACTGAAGGCACTCGATTTTTTTTTATCTGTGGACAACACGAAAGGGAAACCTATGATGTTCGAGGAACATCGTGTTAGCCAGCGGTGGAATTTCGGGAGAGGAGGAAGGTGTTGGAATTTTTCTTGAAAGTTTGGAGGCTGTAAGCATCGGGAAAGACTTCACTAAGCCAAGAATTCCACAACTTTGCCGTTCTATTGATGAATGATGCTTGGTATAGCGATGTTCGACAGGTCTCGAGCCTGACAGTGTAGGAGTGACCAGCTTGAGCTCGTCTAGGAATCGCACGTGGTGGCATAATAGATGATTTTTTTTTTTTTTTTTTTTTTTTTATCTGTGGACAACACGAAAGGGAAACCTATGATGTTCGAGGAACATCGTGTTAGCCAGCGGTGGAATTTCGGGAAAGAAGGAAGGTGTTGGAATTTTTCTTGAATGTTTGGAGGTTGTAAGCATCAGGAAAGACTTCACTAGGCAAAGAATTCCACAACTTTGCCGTTCTATTGATGAATGATGCTTGGTATAGCGATGTTCGACAGGTCTCGAGCCTGACAGTGTAGGGGTGACCAGCTTGAGCTCGTCTGGTTTGTCTACTAATATTTGTCTACTGATATTTCCATTGAGCACCGACCGTGAAAGTACCTTTAAAAAAGGCTGAGATCGCCGATCTTTCTACGATGTTGTAGAGAGGTCAATGATTTGGTGAGTGTTGTATCATCGACTAGGCGAATAGCTCTTTTCTGAATTGAATCTAAGAGATTTAGCGTATGTTTGGGGGCTGAGCTCCAAACATGTGAACAGTACCAGTCCAGGACAGGTCGAATTTGTGCTTTGTAGATCATAAGCAGTTGCTGGGATGTAAAGTATCTCTTCGCACGGAATAAAAAAAAGAATCATATTTTTGCTCGAATTTCATTGACTGATTCGAATATATCGAAATAATCATATTTTCTAAAAACCAATGAAGCAACTAAATTTTCGGTCAGCCTAATAGAGACATCGCGGTATTTAACAAATATTCCCATGAAGAGGTCAAAAACCTGATGAACATCGAAGTGGGAAAACACATATTGTTGGCTAGTTTCGACGTTTTCGGGAGTACATGCGGCGGGGGGGGGGGGGGGCTGCCCCCCCGTAGTTCGCGTGGGAGTCCGATTTGTTGCGGCAGTGAATACCGGGGGCATCGTATTATCTGTCTAATGGATCGATACCAATCGTAATAACGCCGATATTCTTCCACGGAACAATCCAAACAGCTCCGGGCCGACCGAATGAAAAAGTACGGTGATGTCTTCTTTCGAATTTATTGCTCATTCAAATACGTTTTACAAGTGAATTCATAAGTTGGGTAATCCATATTAACATACAATCATTAATTGTGCTGTCAAAAAATTATAATGTTGGTATTAATAATAGGTATAATTTATTTAAATTATTTCTTTATTGAGGCAAACGGAATAACTGTTGTGAGTCAGCACGTGTATTAGTGTATGAAGAGGATGATGGCTTTTTTTCTTGCATCCGCATTTACTATTTTCCATCTAGCTTCATTTGAATAAATATGAATACCTACGTTAAAAGAGGACGCGCTAATTTGTCAAAATCATGCAAATTCTCTAGAGTCATAATATACATGGTGTCATTTTTAGGTGCGTACATTATCGTCATACAATAGATTTTTTCGAACTATATACCAAGGATCATTCATCAATAGAACGGCAAAGTTATGGAACTCTTTGCCTAGTGAAGTCTTTCCTGATGCTTACAACCTCCAAACTTTCAAGAAAAATTCCAACACCTCACTACTCTCCCGAAATCCCACCGCTGGCTAACACGATGTTCCTCGAACATTATTGGTTTCCCTTTCGTGTTGTCCACGGATTGAAAAAAAAAGTTGGTTACGGATTCTTGCTAGGAAAATGTGAAGAAAATAATTCAATTCCGTGAAAAAAAGTTCCGTAGATTGGAATGTTTTGATTCTCAAATATTTTTTTTTCTTCTATTTATCCACCTATTTCATCACTGTGACTTATTATCCATTATTGAATTATTGGTTGATCACGTATTCCGGATTTCATATTGATGTTGATGTAGCATTCTGAAATGTTCAATATGATTTTTTCACAGAATTATTAAAATTTCAGAAAATTACTGCAAAATGAGGGCTAAAATAGACTCGAAACGTGTTGCATATCGACGGAATCACAATGAAAAGGGCTATTCGAATATAATATCATGGTATCAGGGCCGTATTTGCAAAAAATGAAGATAACGATGGTTGCTCAAAGACGAAACGTTGGATCACATGATGCAGAATCGATAATACCATATCAACGAACACTGAAAGTCGCCATGAAAAAGTGTCTTCAGTTTTGTCTCAACTTCACTATCAACGCCAGAAAAAATTAAATTGAAAATCCAGTTCTTTGTGAATAACTCAAAAACGAGTCATTTTGTTGGCATTCCAATAGCTCAAATTTTCTTCCATCTGATCAAATTGTATCTCTTTCTCTGACACAGCGTATATGATATTATTATATTGAAATAATCATCATCAGGAGAGAATATCACGAAACGAATAGAGGAATGAACTTCCCTCGGATACGCCACTGGATAACAATACGATTGACATGAAATGTTTTGAGCAAATTCCCGACTTTCTGACAATAATCGTATCCCACGCGATCGCTCCTATTCCTATCTCGGACCTTTTAGGATTCATCAGTGATCGAGTATCACGATTATGTTAATGATAGATTTCCAAATAAATCAAAATCCACGTTACAAATCGATATCGTCGGCTCTACATCTGTATTCTGAGGTCTGGAAACAGTTCCTGCGAGCTTTTTACACTCCCACATGCACAAAGAAACATAAGAATAACGAGTAATTTCACATTCTATTGGTTGCGAGATTATGATCTAGAGATACAGTATTTATTTTGTTGTATAGTACAGGATCATTGTCTTATTCATTTCTATTACGCTGTGATGCGAGTTGCAACATTATCGACCAGTGGCGGCTCGTTTCGATCGTCGTACCCCCCGAGATTCCAACATAAACCTTGCAAAAAAATATACAGGGTCCGTCTAAAGTCTGTTTCTCATTTCCGAATTTCGAACCACCTGGTATATCGCAACGAAACTAGGAGGACTTGAATAGGAGATGAAGACTTGATTTTTCATTGGAAATAAAAGTTTCAGAGGCATAAAGAAGAGACAGAAAAACTTGAACTTGAAAAATCTGAAAAAAAGAAATATACCATCACCAAGATCAATTTACAGACAATATTTTTCGCTGATAGGCGGTGACAAAAATTTCGTGGAAAAAATGAAATTGAAAACATTGCACCAAGATTGATGAAAGCATTCGTTGGCGGTGTTGCCATACTTCTTCGAAAATAGCGGATACCTTCGGAGGCGCCTGTGAAACCCATAATAATCCTGAAATACCGTGGAATGCGACGAATTAAACAATATGTTGCCTCGGTATCGATAGAGAGGAAGAGAAGAGTGAGATAATTGACACTTCTGGATGTACCGTCGTAAAATTCGACTATTAATTGAGACGTTGCCACTATATAATTGATACGAGCACCCATAACGATTAGATCCGAATGGGTCCCGACGGGCTTTTATGGGAATTCTTTGGAATAACAGAAGCAGCAGGTTCCGAAAAATCTGTAACGTCTTTTTAATTAGACGTGGCATTTTTTTAATCAGTGATGATTCAAAATTTATTGAATCAGGGGCACATTGAAACTTTCAGGAAATGTCAAAACTAATTCGCCATTCACATTCAGGGTGATTCATTATTATTGTAACAAATATCGAGCCGGATATATTACTTGCAATAAAACTATGAAATGTTTGGAGTTTTCGAGAAAGGTTTTTTCAGTTTTTCACCATTCATTGATCACCATATCACAAAAACCAGTATATCGAACTCAGTCATACATACAGTGTGGTTAAATGTCTGTTGCAATTGAATTCAAGAGGACGTTTCAAAACACAAAAATATAGATCCACCTATACGCCATATTCAAAATTATCATGATCAATCATTTGGAAAAGTGAATGAACACTGAGACCAAGTTTATTTCCACCATGTACACAAATAAAGTAAATTTCTTTTTTTTTTTTCGTATAACTAATAAAAAGTGGATTTTATCACGTATAATAGTTAGAATTTTTCATATCTTTTGATACACTCAGTGTAGATCGATATAATCTAAAGATATGATATTATACAGGGTGGCCCAATGAAAACGAAACGAAGTATGCATTTCACTGAGAGATCAAGGAACTGACATCACAATAAATAATCCTTTATGTAATGTTTGATAGGAAATAGTGATGAGAGAGAAAAAAGCGTAACTTTCCATCGTGCATTAGCCGATTATTTTCATAAACGTGTTTTCTCGAGAACTACTGCATTTAATTCCAAAAACAAGGAAGCGTTGGTAAGAGATTTCGATACCTTCAAAATGATGTATCACTTGACCCCTTATCCCATTTGAGATTCAAGGGTTGGAGCTCATCCCTCCGAGGGGTTTGAAGTGTAAAACATGCACAAAATATTTCCACTTCAAAATAAAAGTCGACCGGTTAGAGCGTTTTTTTTTTTCTGAGAACGATGACTATGTAAAATCGGCCTTGTTTCGTTTTCATTGGGCCACTCAGTATATTTGACTAATACACAGCAGTCAGATTAATTTGGCTCACATCAACTGTGAACTCAAAATCTATTGTACTGTAATCGATTATTATTTTATATCTCTAGAATACACATCATATCATATCTCTGATATAACCCTGTACATATGGAGTGTTTTATTGAAAAGGCATAAGTTCAGTTCTTCCTGCAAATCTAAGACCCCCTTCCGTCTATTTCGAAATAATGTTGAGATATGTCGTGCAGGTGACTTTAAATTGTTGTAATTCGAATAGCATCGTAGACATTGGACTTTGCGTTGCTTATTGGCCACCCCGTAGATATGCTGCGATAATGCTTCCCCATCGAATGTGAATAAACTCAGATGCATGCCATTCCGCATTTTCATAACGGCCGAGCAGTCTTCATACCTGTCCCGTATAGTGAGTGCATGTACGTATCATGATGAAATAAGGATGGTGAAGGTACTCTGGATTCGATGTGGAGAAACTGAACGTTATCAAAAGAAAATATTATTCGAAATGTTTGGCTATATTATTTTTCATCACCCCGTATATCGTATTTCCGAGAGTCGGCGAAACAACGTCAAACGTTGAGAAAGAGAAACTCAAAAATTATAGTATTATATACAGGGGAAAAATGAGATGACATAAGTTCCAATAATTGTTTTACTATAGGCCGTCCTTACGGAGACATCCTGTATGATAGATATCATATCAAGGGCGAAAAATATAAATTTCGGTAGCTTGAACCTGAAATTGTTTGTTTATTGTCCGCATAAAATAAACAGTTTTCGAGAAAAGAACTCGAAATTATGGTACTTTTTCATTCAAAATAAAACATGACTATGTTTAGTATTATTTTCCTCGAAAACGGTTCGATTTATCGACAATAAACAAGAGTATATTTTTTCAGTACAAGGTTCAAGCTATCCAAATTTATTTGTTCTCAGGCCTTTATTCAACAGGGTGTTGAAAAATTGAGCGTCAAAGATAAATCTTATTCCATCCCTGATAAGTAAGGAAGCTAAATATGTTTCAAGGACACTATTTTGAGGGACCTAACTAGTGTCCCTAATATTGAATTTCCATTGATTTATATTGATAACTTCAGGAAAGGTTAAATTTTTTAATGCATGCACCATTCTTATTTCATCATGGTACGTAAGTATGTGTACCTGCAACCACCATTATGAGAAACGTTATTGCGACTTGTTCTATTCCAGAAAATATTATTTACAATGATTGGTTTTTATGGTCATAAGAATTTATATTAAAAACAATATTTGTCTTCGGCGAGCATTACTTTATAATTTTATATCCCTCTCTTTTGAAATTATTGAAATGACTGTGTTTCCATAACCTGACTGTAGAAACTATTCTCATGATAGGTGCGTGACATAGGCGGCACGACTTTTTTTCAATGAATACAGTAACAAAAAAACTGTAACTTTATTTTCGATATATACCATCTGAATGTTTTATTATACTATAATTATTGTATCAATATATTTTTTATTATTATCACCTATTATCAGTATACTATTACGAAATGCAGAGTTAGTGTAGAAATTGAAAAACGAGGGGTGCATATCATAATTCCATACTTCCAGCTGGTATTGAGCATCCCACGTTTTTTTTCGAAACAACATTGCCCCTTCCGTTGATTACTTCATTATTATATTAACGATTATTTTTCAATACATTATTTTATTGTTTTTTTTTCATACACAGTTTTTCATACTATCAGTCATTATAGTACTAGGATTTCTTTTTATCTTGGCTAGCTAGCATAGCATAGCAAGCGGCCTTTGGCAGGGGCGGCGCCGACTTTTTATTTATGGGCGATTGTATCGAATGCGATCTTTAGGTACGCTTCAAATTTAGAACGCGCCGCACTTATCCCAGCCAACCTCTCCCACTTAATGATGATTTACTGTTCGACCGAAACAGAGTCGTGTCCTATACAGGGTGCGACGCTTGTCATCGCGACTTGATCGATGTAGATATTTCAATCGAAATGTGGATGTCAGGTCAGTCCAGGAAACGTTCGGATCCTTCTTCTACAGATAGATCGGTTTTTTCATTCTCAGATTTCTAATGAAGTTTTCCGACAACCATCTGAGGAAACAGAGGATAGCACACTGTTGGGTTATTTAGGAAGCAGCCCATTTCAGTAAGGCAACAGGAAAATGTGAAGTAAAACCTACAAGTATCGTGATATTTCAAAAGTTCACGCTAGCAGTCATTGATCAATAATATTTTTCCCACGACCACCAGTGTGAGTTGGTGATTACGAACGAAAAACAATCTCAAAAAGCTTCTCCTGACACATAGTTTGACGAAAGTGTTATGTCATATGAGCGAAAGCACCGCTTCCAAAGATTTGTGGATTCATTTCGCCTTTTTGATGATCATCCAATAAAGGGACTCATCATGGAAACCTCGACGGAGACACATTGAAGTTTCCTTCTCTTTTGTCGATACTTGCGCGATTGGTGTGTCTTGAATCGCTCACAACCTTTCACACTTTCTCGCCATTCCTATTTCTTTAGTAAAATGTCTTCGTGTATGGGTATCTTTTATAACATGACACACTGATCTGACAGTGAGGTTAAGTAGTTAACTATATACAGCTATATACAGGCTGAGTCAAAAATGTGTACCGAGCTTTCTGGGGGAGATAGACCATTGAAAAATAAGTGTAGTTTGATGATTAATATCATGGCCCAAAATGCATATTAAGGGAGATATGTATATCCTTCCAAAGTTGATAAAATTAAAATAATTTCTCCGCATAACTTCTGAACGATGAAAGCCACCCGATTGAAATTTTGTGCATGAATGTATGTTGTCAAAATACATTTTTTCGTCACACTTCCACATTTCTGATATTGTTATAAAGGGTGTTTACAGAGGGTGAGTCATTATTTTTTGTAGAAAACTTTTTTCCCTGTATTATTTTCGGTGAAAAAACAGGAGCATTCGATGGAGCGAAGAAAATTACATGAAAAAGGTACTCTTATTCAAATACAAAAAATTGAGCCGTTCGTGAGATATTTGAGTTTTTGTAGTTACATGATATCAGCAGATTGATTTTATTCATCGCGAGATTCATCGGTATAACGATATTTTAGCAGGCCATGATGAATAATTTTGTTCTCAATTTTGACGTTCATGTCATCAACATTCGAGTCAACATTGTTGTAGTCGATTTGTTCGTGTGGTTTTTCTGTGTCATTTATCACTGCGATTATCAACTGAGATTTTAAGAAATAATATGGCAGGTTATTCGTTCTCTGAACAAACTGATGAGCTTCTAATGCTTGGCGAGTGCTTCGGAAATGCAAATGCTGCTGAAATATCGTTATACCGATGAATCTCGCGATGAATAATATCAATCTGCTGATATCATGTAACTACAAAAACTCGAATATCTCACGAACGGCTCAATTTTTTGTATTTGAAAAAAATACCTTTTTCATGTAATTTTCTTCGCTCCATCGAATGCTCCTGTTTTTTCACCGAAAATAATACAGGGAAAAAAGTTTTCTATAAAAAATCATGACTCACCCTGTGAAAACACCCTTTATAACAATATCAGAAATGTGGAAGTGTGACGAAAAAATGTATTTTGACAACATACATTCATGCACAAAATTTCAATCGGGTGGCTTTCATCGTTCAGAAGTTAGTATGCGGAGAAATTATTTTAATTTTATCAACTTTGGAAGGATATATCTCCCTTAATATGCATTTTGGGCCATGAGTTTAATCATCAAACTACACTTATATTTTTCAATGTTCTATCACCCCCAGAAAGCTCGGTACACATTTTTGACTCACCCTGTATATTACATTTCTATCATGATATTGATCAAATCTGTGTATGTACCTAGCTATGATAGTTTATAATAAAGTTTATTTCCTGGATTTCAATTATATTATATATCATTGATGAGAATGATTATAATAACACGTGAGTCAATAGTTGTGAGTGATTTGGCAGTTCAATCGATACAGAATTGAAATTGCTTGAACTCATAGCCAGAGCTGATCATATAGGCCGTTTGTGTTTTCATTCAGACCTCGGACGTTATTCAGAGCGGTGCATCTCGAATTTCATATATCTATGGTGAACCTCCTCGAGCACCTTCCTCTTATCCAGATTCGCTTCAAGACTGGCAAGGGTGGTCTAGGTTGGGAAGAAGGAGATCGGGTATGGGGATACGACCGGAAGTATCGACCGAACTCTGAAACATTTCACAGCACATCGGACGACTTTCGATCCGTCCCTGCGAGGATCAGTTTTCTCTGTCGGAAGCACTCGAAGAATCAATTCCTAAACTTTTTCGTGGGGTCTTTCGGTCGACGAGGATCAGAACCATCGAGAGATGCCCCGCTCGCCGTTCTTGACCTACGATCACGTGACGTCCGTGTAGTCCGAGACTTCTTACGCGGCCTGACAGAACTCGACAGCCAGTTTGATGGATATCTTCTCGATGCTGGTGGAATGATGAATCGCCCATGAATAAAACCATTGTTGGTGGATGGAGGGTGATTCGAGATGCGTTCGTGTATTTTACGAGAGCGGTTGTCAGACAGTGGCGGATCGCAGGGGTACGTGACCCCTCCACAATTTGAATGTGTCTCGCTTCAGAAGATTTGGGTATCATGAGATGCGATTTCTCACAGAATCCTCTGAAACGCGCGAAAAGTTTCTAGCAACTTGTTTGTGCGATTGTCTAGATCTTCGCAAGACCCAACAAGATTTTTTGATGATTTCATCGAAGATTGGCAAGATTCATCGAGAAATGAAAATATTCATTCGGTCCTTTGAGACATCACGAAATGTATATGACAAGTCAATCATTCACCTTGAGAAGCGTGCTTGAGATTGAAATGTCTCAAAATTATGACATGAAATTATAAAAAATAGTATATTACAAAATACAGGTGGCATGAATAGAAACAATGGAGTTCCTACAAGAAACAATGGAGTTCCTACAAGCTACCATGGAGGTATTTTTTATACTATATATTGTAGCACAAAAATTTTATTGTCTTTTTGAAATTACTGGATAAAAGTTGATTGTAAATTTTCATTCCCATATTTAAAACTATCTTCTAATTTTGTAGTTTTCTAGTCTTTGAAGTGAGTTCACATTGACGTGTAGTAAACACAATAGATTATTCTAGGATTCCTAGAAGTTTCTATAATTCATAATTGTTTTATGATTTTATTGAGGAGTCGCGAGATTCATCAAGATACAATGGATTATTATAGGATTCCCAAGATTCGTCCGAATTTGTTGGATTGTTCATGATTCACAAGATTGATGTTTGATTATTCAAGAATTTTTCCTCGAAGAATTTGTAACTCCTAAGAGTTTCACAAGGTTTCATGAGATTTATCCAAGATTTGAGGATTTCAGAATACGTGAGATTGAAAAAAATATGCATTCCATCGAGAAGTAAGAGATTTTTGAGGATTCTCAATACGTTTTCGCAAGATTCTTCGCAGATTTATCAAGATTGGAGAATTCATTTAGAGATTTGTGAGATGTCCCAAGATTAGTATGATTTTCTGTAATTTGCGTTCGGAAATGAAGCATGTGAATGCTGATGAAGGTGGTTTCACTTCGATAGGTGTGTATACATCCCCATTATCGATATGTATTTGTGGAACCCCTTCCACAGATGAACGATTTCTGACGGGGGTGAGAGAGTAAGGGTTGTTTTTAATCATCACAACGAGCTGTCGTCAACAATAGCCGAATCAGCTATAATAGTTTATTCGGCCCCTCGTATAAATAGACAGGCCTCCATAAACGATTATACCTGATTGAGCTCTTTCATCGAGATGTGTTTAGGGGTAGACCAATATTTGCTTTCGACGCAACAATGATTCATTAATTTTTTCATCGGCCATAGAATGGATCATTATTGTCGCCAGGTGTCGCTTCAATCAAAAAAATACCTACATCGATGTACTCACAGCTGTCATCAATGCAAGATAAACACTCGAAGGTGATTGGTGTGAGCAACAGGTCTTTCGAATCCAATCATGAAATCATAACATTCAATGAACGAGAAGATACCTATTTGCTTTGTGAGTATGGATTTGAAGAAGACAAATACGTATTAAAAGTTTTCCAATTGTTATTGTTGAAAACTCATACGATTTCTGATAGAGCCTCAGAAATGAATATATCTTTGATAAGTCTCACGTATGCTCGAGAAATTACACAAATCTTGAGACACCTTACAAACTCTTGGAAAATTCTCGTCTCGAGAAATCTTCAGAAAATCTCATGAATACTCATTGAAAATATTTCCCACCTTGTTACTTTTTCAAAGAATTCCATAAATCTTGACAATAAACCCTCCGAAATAGTGAAATTTCTGGTAAATCTCCATAAATCAGAAATCTAAAGAAACCTCACAAAATCCTTGAAAAATTTTTCATTTCTTGACGAATCTTCAGGAAATCCCATAAATATGCGATATACTTATTGTTATGCTAATTATTTTTAAGAAAAGCCATAGTTTGCCAATTTTTTAAAAAAATTCTGTAAATCTTGTAAATCCTTCAGGATTTGGAGAATTTTTGATGAATTAACACAAATTTTTGAATTCCGAAGATATTTTAGAAATCCTAGAAAAATTTCGTGGATCTCAACAAATTTAGAGAATCCCACGAATGCAAATCGAAAATCTCTAGAAGTTTCTGAATTCTTGCTGTGAACATTCACCAGTTTTTGAAAAATCACATGAATCTTGATAATCACTCAAAAATCACACAAATCTAAAGGCACTCTACAAATCCCCAAGAAACTCAAAAATTTGAGGATGAAAATGATAAATTCGAGATGTATTATTGAAGAAACACCCGGTGAAATACATTCAATCAGCAGTCAAAAAGTAATAAAAAAAAAACTCAAATTTCTTTGTCGAAAACATTCATTCAAAAAGCGTTCACGAAGATGACTGCAAATTGATATTTATTTCACTTTTTTTAAAATTTTGATAAATAATGTGTTACTGTCTAGATATTACATCAAGGAAATTGTCGTTCAGGTACCTATCTAAAAGTTAAATTGCAAACATCAACATTTATTGATCACTCCTCACAACAAATATATTGAAATGATTCCATTTTTATTTTAGAAAGAAGAGACTCATGAAGTCTAAGAAAGAAATGAACATAGGTATACCATCTTCTTAACCAATCTACAGACAGTATTCAACTCTATTCGTGTGTTATGAAATAATTTCCATTCACAAAAATATGTGTAAGGTTGTTTTTCATGAACATTCGATAATTGATACACGAACTGGAAATCTATTTCGACCACATCCAGTTGCATTGTATAGCTCGATTCATTACTCTCTCTCTACTTCCCAAACAAATCCGAAACAAACTTTGAACGACTGACTGAAAATGAACGATTTCTATGAGGAGAATCGAAGTCAAACGCCACCAAGACTGGCTGGATTAACAACCATTATGGATGATAATGTGTTATTATTTGTTGAAACTGTGCTTGCATAATATTGAATCTGGATAATAAATATTAGAATATTCAGAGTGCATCGTAACTCTGTTCAAAAGCAGAGTCTCGACAAGTTTCTGAGTCCACACTCCATTCTGACACAAGAGTACATTAATGAACGCTTCAGAGTGAACAAGCTCACTCAGAGTAAAGGTGCATTTATGCACGACGCTTTATCTTTACTTTTGTCTTTCATTAACTTTCATAAAATTTAACCTTTCATTAAGGACTTTTTCACCTTTATGCGCATACTTTAATGAATTAAAACTCTACTTCGTCATGTGTGATACTAGTCGCTTACGTACTTAGCCCGATATGATTATTTATTGTGTTTTGATAGTTTATAGTGATGAACTCAAACTCAAATAACAACGTTTTCACTGTCTTACATTATTGCTTTCACAGAAGTTTAATAATTTTTTCAATGAAAGTTTCATTCCTGTCTAAATAAGTGGCAAAGTTGAAAAAAGAAATCCAACCACAATTGATAAAAAGAAGAGGAAATTATCAATGACAGATTCGCGCAAGCGCACATCGTATTTTACTTTTCGCTAATGGTGAATTTATAAACTCAACTAAACTAAGAATTAAATTAACAACCGAAGAATTAAGAAAGATGAGTACATGTAAATAGCATTAGCGTTTTATAAAGTTTCATCTGTCATTCAAATTAAGAATTCAAAATTAAGACGATGGCCATCTTTCATCTAACAACTAAGAATTAACAATTGAGAAAATGAACGCAGGCGTACTACTTATTTTTTATGCCAGTTGACAAACAAACAAATGCAAATGAAAAACCGCGCCAGTGGTTGTGTTATTGTGTATTTTCCACCATTTTTTCTACTTTGGAATTGCAGAACTTGAAGTGAATATAGAATGGAAACACTATCTTTCTGATCTGAACCACAGAATATGGTTATTCCGTGTCTGAACGTCAATCACAATGTCAAGCACAAAACCACTGGGTTCTTAATTCTTAACTCTTAAGTTGTTGTTTATAAACACCTTCTCACTTCCTAATTTTTAAGCCTTGATTGTTAATTCATAATTCTTAGTTTAGTTGAGTTTATAAATCCACCATAAAAGATCGAAGTTGGTTATCTCTTAAATAAAGGATAGTGAAAAATTAAAGTCAAGTTGGATGTATGAATAGTTACATGGAACATTTTGATGAATACGTTAATGAAAGAGAAAATACAAATGAAAGAAAAAACGCTGTGCATAAATCCGGCTTAAGTTTCTGAACTAACTTCCTTCTCCCCTTCCGAACGCCAAAACCGCAAGACAACCCGTGATTCATCCATAATATAGGTGTATATAAATCTCGAGGAAGCAAGCCTCCCAACACAACAAACCAAACAACGACAAACCCTTGTCACTTTTCTATATCGCAAGTCCGACGCTATCTTTATCGCAAGCCAACCTCACCCTCTCCGTCGCTCGCATCGCCCGATACCCCCCTCTCTCTCCCTCGAAATATGTCAGAAATTCGTCCCACCACTCTCGCTCAGCCTCGTCGATGGAAGAACCCGACACACCGAAGACCGAAGACCGAACCCAGTGCACCGTCGGTCGCCGTGGAATCGAGTCGAGCGATATGAGCGCTAGCCAAAATGTGCGTTGACCACCAGAAGACCTCCGTCTGCCAGAACCTGTGCCTGCTGAGCGCCATCTTCGCCTTCAGCGCGGGCCTCACCATCGGCATCCTCGTCCCGTTGCAGTACCTCGACGTCGCCCCCAGCCCCAACCGCTCCGAAGAAGCTGCGCCTCCACTGTCCGACATCGAGACCGTGTTCCTCAGCCAGAGCTACGGTCGCAACGACGCCGTCACCTTCGTGAACCGCCACCAGGACGCCGGCCTGATCCGGGGAGGCATCTACTGGGGCGACACCGTCGAGGAGGCTCTGCCTGCCGGCTTCCGAGACTGCGAGCATGCCGCCTGGACCGGCTACGTCGAGGAGGCGGTGGCCGTGAAGATGGAGGCGGGCTGCGGTCGTATGCAGAACCGCTTGGTCACCTTCCACGACGGGCAGCGAGCCTGCGTGAGGTACCGCCAGAACACCGACCAAATCCAAGGCGAGCTGTTCAGCTTCTACCTGGCCCGATTGCTGGGCCTGCCGAACCTAGCACCTAGTGCTGTCAGTGTAGTGCGACCGGACGAGCCGCTGTGGCGACCGTTGGCCCAGGACATGGCGACGGCGCAGTGGAAGATCGATAGACCCGTCGTGCTGACGCAGTTCATCCCGCAGCTGGCCTCCGCAGGCATTCCCGACTCCTTCAAACCTCCAGAAAGACACCTCGACAAGTACGATGTGGCGAACTTGACGAGAGTGTGGGGCGCGGACAAGCCCGGACTGGTCCGACACCTGGTGGAGCTGGCGCAGTGGTCGGATCTGATAGTCTTCGACTATCTCACAGCCAACTTGGACCGCATCGTGAACAATCTGTACAACTACCAGTGGAACGCCAACATCATGGACTCGCCTGCACACAATCTAGCCAAGAGGTCCGACGATGACCTCCTCGTGTTTTTGGACAACGAGTCGGGCCTGCTGCACGGGTACAGGCTGCTGAAGAAGTACGAGGTGTACCATTCGATTCTGCTGGAGAACTTGTGCGTGTTCAGGAAATCCACGGCGGACAGGATCAGGCAGATGAAGGGCGAAGGCAATGTGGGGCGATTGCTCAGAGACATGTTCGACCAGCAGAACGGGGCGAGGGTCAAGGACATTTTGCCTACCATACCCAACAAGAGTGTCAAGATTTTGAACGAGAGGATAGACAAGGTTTACGGACAGATTACCAAGTGCGAATCGATTTTCTCCGACACGTAAGAGTTTTTGGTGGCGCGTCTCTCGTCTAGGGAATTTATTTATTTATTTTTTTTTTTCGAACATGCCATTGTATGCGAGTCGAATTATATACATTGTCCACGACTAGGAAATGATGTTTTCGCCTTTGAAATCTTCAGATTATCGTTTCCACTTTTCAGCATTCGCCACAATGTATGTATTTGTTGAACAAATACTCTCGATTTCCTTAGATATACTCCAATTTTAAATGATCCATACGCAGTTTTATTGATTTTTCGGTTTCGATATTCGAAGTTCGATAATCGAGACTTCACTTGGAAGCTCGACAGATCAGTTTATAAGAATCTCATTATTCACTAGTGCTTAATGGATGTCACAATGCTTCATTCAATAGTCGTGGACAAAATTTTCCATTTATATCCTTGTTGAAATGAACGAATATGATTTAGAAATGCTGCTACAGCAGTTTTCTTGTGATATATATATTTATATAATGATGGACTCTAGTTGTGAATGATTCTTTTAGTTGATAAAGTTTGTACATATTGTGATTTCAGTCTTCAAAGACCAAAAACTACATTGTAAATAGTACAGTAAATGAGTGTAAATTATGTATATATGACAGAAAAATTATGGTTTTCAATAAAAGAATAGAATATAATAGTTTTTTTTTTATTTTGACTCACAATAACAAGCATATTTTGAAACTTTCTTCAATATTTATTATTTTGTGACTTCAGAATTCTTGTTATTTTTTTTTCTCTCCAAATATATTATCAATATATCCTATTTTCACTCGTTGCAATCACGGCCATATATGTTTTTCACTTTACAAGAAAAACCTCGGGAAAACTCTTATAAATTGAAAAAAAACGAGAGTTCAAAAACATGTCAAGACCCTGTTAATCTTTTGACAGCGCTAAGAAGATAACTCTCGCAACAAGGATGACCAAAAAAACATGTAAAATCTCTCTAAACGACTAAAACATGTATAAGAAAATATCAATTAGGTAAATGAGAGTTCAATAATTTATAAAACAAAACCAGCAGTTCTGGTCGAACCGGAAGTGATAATGTCATCAATCGATTCGATATCAAGAGTATGCAAATGACGCATCTGCTTAGCTCTGAGAATGAAATTCGAATACATCATACAGGGTGGCTCGACGAACATTTTCCACGCGGAGCAATCTTGGAATCAACATTGGTTAAATCTTTCCGTTGGGCCACCCTGTATGACTCAGTTGAAAAATGGCGAGTGTGGGTATAAAAAGGTTTTTCTAGCTATTGTTAGCGAATTTAATGATAATACTGTTGTTTTGCATGTCGAAAATACCCATATTTCAACAAATTGAATACGAAAGAAAAAAAACAGCAGACACGACTTAATCATAGCGTGGAAAATATATTCCTGGCATGGACGGGTGGGAAAATGAATTTTGTGGTGCCTTTTTCTGTTTGTGAATGATAAATGCTTTATAAAGAGGTAGATATAATTATACAGACTGTCTATTTGTGGTATATCATTTGCATACCATTTCCGAGGTAAAAAAACAACGTAGGACGGAGAGATTTAATATTATGAAGATTCGGCGACGAAGGAACAGCAAATTCCGGTTTTGTTTTTTCCACTTCCCTAGCAGGTCTTAGATAAGAATATCTACAGCGTGACACAGTATAGGAATCAACACCACGCGCTCTATATCATGATTCACAACATTGTTCACAACACTGTTGAAGAAACTTGGATATTGATTTCATTGCAGTGTTGATTATTTTGTTTCTTCTACAGAATGAGTTTTTTTCCAGTTGGAACGTCCCCATCAACCACAACTTTTCAATGAAAAATGGCACTGCGTGTATTTTTTTTGGCATTTTCATGTTCATAGTATCATTCTACATACGATAGCGTATTTCCCAAAGATATGATCTATTCTTTAGATCGAGCTCAGAGAGATAGAGAGGAATTGAAAGTGACGCTGCGATCAAAAAATGTGCCATGCCATTGTATTGAGAAATACGACATTGTCATTTATTTTCATTCGAATCGAGTTGATATTGTGAGTTTAAGAACTCAAATATATCGTTAAGCGAAGTTTATTGATCCAAAAGTGATGGGCTAAAACAAAGAGACTCAATTTTACTTATGTTGTTTGAATATTAAAAATTGGTGAATATTTCGAGTTGGTTCAGATCATCAAGTCAAGGAAGGATTTCAAAACTTTGTTAAAAATGTTTTTTTTCCTGTTCAGCCAATGGCTATACTATAATAGATTCAAAAAAGATCAGAAGATATCATTTCATTGATAAGTTATTGAATAATGTAGACTGTTTTTCAGTTTTTTGTGGGATTTTCTCTCCTCGTTTCTCAAAAATAAAGTAGAAGTTATTAAAAATTATTCCATTATATATTTGTAGTAAGGACTGATTTTGTGATCTAATAGGAAATGTCACTACGCTTAAAATTAAACCTTTAGAGACCTAGAAGAGAAATCCTATATTTATCAGTGACACCTTGTTTTTGGAAAATTTGGAAATACAAATATATTTAATAAGAATAAAACCTCTACTTATCTTGGTGGACGTTTCGGGAACAAATCTGATCCCGTTCTCAACACAATTGAAATATTTTTCTCTTCGCAAAATTTTTCAAGATGTTTTCGGTTTTGACACTGAAAAGTGACAATTTGGTAGACGGAGGAATTCTAGTTACAAGGTGTTTTCATTAACTGATATTGAATTTTCCATTTTCATATTCAATTATCAGAAGTGGATGCTAAGTTCTATCTATATCAACTGAACAAGAAGCAATATTATCGTCTCCGTTATGATGTTAATTTTACTCCAATCGGCCTTATGTTGTTCATTTTTAGTAAGGATATGTTCAGAGCTAATTTTGATTTGTCAGTATATCTTCTCTTTATATTGTTCTTATGCTCTTTCATCCTTACTGATAGAGGCCTGCTAGTTTCACCGGTACAATATTTTCCACAATATTTTCCACACATGGTATACTGTGAATAGAATTTTTCGATGACTGTCCTCAATTTTCCGGTTTTATGCATTTTTTTTTTCATTTTCAATAACTTCTTCTTTATTTTTTAGAAACGAGGAGAGAAAATCCCACAAAAAGCTGAAAAACGAATGTACCACCTCACAGACAGTATTTAATGTTGTCTAAATTTCAATTAGATTCTAGTTCTCGTCTAGAGGAAGGCAAAGGAATCCAACCAATCCAAAAGTGAATTTAAAGCCAAATAGATCTTATTAGTCTATTATTATTAATTTTGATCTGATCATGCTCTGATCAAAAGATCTTGACGAATAATGCATTTGTCGCCAAAAAAGTCTTGAAAACAAAATTCAACATTGGGATCTAGAACTTTAAGACAATCTGGAACTTTTTCTATCCGGAAAGCGTAAACATGTGTCATGTCGGTCAAGTTTAAACGTTGATTCTCATTCAGACAGACAGACCCAAATCAGACCATAAGTTACATGATTCCAAATCGAGTGAGTATTTTTTCAATTTATTATTTTTCCAAGCAGTAAATCTGAGATGAAAACATGTTGGACACCCGCGCGTATGGTGTTTGTTGTTCGAATCAGAAACAATAAATAATTCGATAATATACCTTTCAAGCATTCATACTGAACCTTCTCCTTCGAAGATTCGACGAGTGCCTTTTAAGCAAAATCGCATTTCTCCGACGGCCATAATTGACGTTTCACTAAATGAATAATACCGATAAGGAAGATTTACTGGCGTACTCAAAGGGCTCTATGCAGCAACTCAGTCATTATCTCCGGCCAGTATTTTGCGAAATTCCGAGATAGCTTGACAAATAGAATGGTCGCAGATACCTACCGAGTGAGTACGTTTTCTGTCGAAGGTCATTTTCGAACGGCCCGTTATCTGAGCTAAGGCCGTAAAATAACTTGCGCTACATCAATTTCTGACGCGAAATGCCTGCCAAAGCTTATCCAAACCGAAAGAAGGTACTCATTTATTTTCTCAGATTCACTCTTGTTTTTTTCCCCTACAGATTCGATTAATGTAAACGGAAAAACAGTTGACCATCTCAAACAAAAGTAGCTCGCTTAAGTGCACTTTTCGAAGAATCAGTTTCCTTTTTGGAACTTCGGTATTCCCGAGAATTAAATCAACTCTTGATTTTATGAAATCATTTAAAAAAATGAACTTTTGAGTAAAAACACCAATTTTTTGCAACGCTTTTGTATCATCATTTCGATCATTCGGGATCAAACCTAAATTTACAGGATGTTCTATTCGAAAATCGAAAGTTGAAAGGAGAATTCTGAATAAGTCAGAAATTGCCCTCTGGTGAGCAAATTTGATGTTCTAAATTCCAGAAATGTAGCTAGGAAAATAAAGGAGGAAAAAGTGATGTGTACTATGAATCTGGTATCACCCGGTATATATTTTCCGCTTGTCAGAGAAGAGTGAATTTTTGTGATTTCAAATATCTTCTATTACTTTTACTGTTATAACTGGTACCGATACACTCCACAAGGTATTTCAAATTGAAAAAAAAAATGTTTCACTCAGTATTCGTGTAATGATAATTGTTCACTAGAAATAAATATTTTTACTTTAATCAGTGTATTATAAATATAGGTGGATCGCCCTGTACCCGTATCGAGAAGGATACGGGTACAGGATACTGCACTGAAGATTGATAACTCCTCTGAAGTATAGATGTTTTTCAAATAGAATGAAAAAAAATATCAGTAATGTTTCGACTAATACAAATCGACATCCTGACAAATACTTGTTCAACAATTATTAATCGATATGCATTCAGATGCTTATAATGATGAATAGACACACAGACGAACGTATTTATCTTCTGAAATAGATAGGTATACGTACATAGTACCTACTTAGCATTGATAGGTACCTTCGATTTTAGAGTACATTTTTCGATCATCTCAAATGTGAAATAAAAAGTGCAACATATTGTTACAATCCCGAGGATTTCAAAAGTTCATTATGTGAAATAACTGATCAGGCACATGTTTACTGGGGCACCCAGTATATGTCAAGCCATATAACCTTCCTACTACCTATATTGCGGAATATGTCTACTTCTTCAGCAAATAAAAAACAATAATTCACCTTTAATAATGATTGATATGCTTCTTATAAGAATAGCCTCAAACATGGAAATAAAAATGATAACAAATCTTGGACCACCTTTGAAATCATGTGATTTGTTACTATTCAAATCCATGGTTAATGATTATCTAACCTGTTTTGTATCGAGAAAGACATTCTAAATACCATAAAACACTTCTAAAAAAACAAAGGGGAATCATTTGTATACCTAAGATAGATTTGTTTTATCCACATTGAATCAGTAGACGATGAAAACAAAATATTCCTTTTTGATCTATCAGGAGCTTGGTTCATGCAAGGGGTAGGAAATAGACATGAAATATCAATCACTAACCTTGAAAGTATCTTGTTGAAATTCAATTTCCGGATAGGTAGGTACTTCATGGCACAAATTCAAGTCGTCACTGTATGATCCACAACTTTCCTAATGAAGAAACAAGAAATTAGTCAATAACAAACTCATCAACCAGTGAAACAAATGACGTGTTGGTCTCAATTTCAGCTCCAGGGTAGGCAACCCGGCGTACTGTAACTGTATTCTTTCTATTTACTCACCTCAAACACAATACATTGTTTGCTAATCATCATTCATCTTTGGAAACAAGAAAAACTCACTCGGTTGTCGATATTTGTACTAAGAAATAATTATACACTTTTTATCAAACTGGTTTTTGTACTACCAACTAGCAAGTTCTATTTTCCTGCAATTCACACCCCTGTCAATATTCCGCTCTTCTTCTTTTTTTATACTCACTTTTATTTTGGCTGACGACCCGACTACCTACCAGAGAATAAAAACATGACATTGAACTCTTCAAGTCATATTTCCAAGAAAGCTCACTTGTCCTCAAAAATTATTAATTACACTGCATTTGAATGGATAAAGGTGTCCACTCAAGAATTATTCACAGATGGTCCTTTCTAATCGTATGGATTTATAGTGGCCGATGTAAAAGCTCATATTGTCTTATGAATTCGTTTTATTTATTCTCAGATAGGGGCAATAATAATGTCGACTGGTTCGGTTGAATATCTCATGCTCTGAAACATGTTAAATGTTGTCTCTGCATTCATCCGCGGATCATTATTAACTGGTCTGTGACCAGGTATTCAAAATGTCTAACTGTCTATTATGTTCTTTGGATAATCAATCGAACGTCTGATGATCTGAAATCTAGGTCAACTGAAGATCAGTTTAGGTCAAGTGCAGTTCAGGCTAGGGCGGGGTAGGTCAAATGAACAGTCACTGAACGATTCGCTTGTTCGCCATGTTTTGTTTCTTGTTTTTTCTACTATGACTAGAGAGGTGTTGGCTGATGTGATATAAGTTTCTCATCATATATTTAGGAGCATATAAAATCGAACTGATAGTGCAATAATACCTGTTGTGGATGTCCTGGAGTTCAACAAGATGCGATGAGGTTAGTTAAATACTTTCATAATTTATTGATCACACCTTATCAAGGTTCATGACACATTATTTTCATTTATTATCATTGATTTTTTTAATCAGGCACGTTCAGGATAGAGCTACATTGCCACAGGCTTTAAAATCATTTATATGGAGTTGAAAATATTACATATTTAATATTATCAGTTTGGTTCCTAATGTTTCTATAAAAAAAAACGATTCTCAATCAGTGTCGGTAATTCATTGAAATCAAAATCTGCAATACCGACTCACCAAGTAGCCGTTATGATTTTGTTTTTGTTTTGTGAAACGAGGCCATTTCTCTTTGTAATTCCGGTGGTTGTTTTTCTATTGGCGTCTTTCGTGTGCAAAATTAGTGAGAAAGTTGTGAAATATGTGAAGTGCAGATCGTTTTCCTGCTGTATTAAATTCCCATAGAGATGCAGGTCAGTTCAATATTGTTTTCAGCATTGTTATCATTTCCTGTGTCCCAAAATTATTGTTAGCATCGTGAAATGTTTCTTTGTTCCCCGGCATCCATTTTTTCACTTCCGCCATTTCCAACACAGATTGAACGAAAATTAAAATTGAAATTCTGAAAATGGAATACTACCTTCACATTGAAATTCTTCATTCTCTAAAATAGGTTTTATTGGTTTCGATATACCTTCGCTAGTACTATATCCTTTCTTGTGAAATATAAAATGTATCAAAATGCTGAGCTTGCTTGCAATTCTAAACTTTGGATCATTCACGTAATTTTCAACGAAGATTGAACGTATTATTTGATTACAAAAATTGTATCGTACCTATACAGGGTGTTTCATGATATATGCGCAGGTTTTCGGGAATGTTGAAGCTCGTCCAAAAATATGGAAACAAGTTTCCATCAACACCCTCTGATATGTACACTTTTGGAGATACAGGGTGTTGATATTTGAAAAATTAAATCGTTTTTTTTTAATATCTCTGGAAGCATTTTTCGCACCTAAAACAACATTCGAAACAATTTTCTACTCATAGAGAGCTATTTTTTGTGGAGTTCAGTTATGATGGGTGAAGATTTGGAATGGGAGTAGGTGTTTTCTTCCCCAAGTTCTATGCGGCTGGAAAAAAGTACAGTTTTGGGCCGCTATTTGAACCGTTAATGTTTTCTACACAAAAAGGTACACACTCTTGGTAATGAGCTATGAAGTTGACTGTTGACACCCTGTTTCTCGAAAATGGTGCATTTTAGAGGGTAAATATTCATTCATTTTTTTATTGGTCGAACAGTTGATGTGGAAATTCTTCCGCTCAAAAACTATTCGCCTAGTTACCTATTTCGAGAAAATTTGGTAGCATCAGGGGCAATTGACCCGTTCCTTCACTCGGATGACTAGATCGGTCGCTGCGTAGAACAAGTTCGGGCGAGTATTTATGGTTTTGTCCGAACTGCGGGCATCGCCACTAAATCACCGGAGAAAAACTTTCGGGTTAGCAGTAGATTATCTCCAAATTGAGTCCAGATTATCATCTTCCACAATAATATGCGATAATATTATGACTGAAAGAATTCCGGATATTTTCACACACCAAAGACGAAACTTCTGTTGCAGTCCGGTTGCTTTTCCTTTGTTTTTTTTTTGTCGTTGCGTCTTTTTTTGTGGCGTATCGGTTTCGGTACAAAGGCATTTTTGCTGGAGAATTTTCGTGGGCGCCACTGAGACTTACTCGGTAGGAATGGAGGATTGTGAAAGATTATTTCAGTCCGTTTATATCATTTACTCCTTGAATAGCCGAATAGAAAATAAATTAGAGAGTTCTTGAGTGAATGGGGTGAGTTTCACCCACTTATACGCACTGCGGTGGTTTTTATCGTTTTTCTCAAAAATCGTTGGTCCCACAGAAATTTTTATACTTACATACACTGTGGAACAGCCAAATGAAATAAATTCGACAACAAATAAATGAGGTTGTGTTGGGAAAAACGCTCGGACACGTCTCGATTTGTGTGTGTGTGTGTGACAGTGGACAATATCAACTTTCTTATTTCAAATGGATCACTCTGTATTTAATTCCAATTTTGAATTCTCACTGAGGAGCTGATTTCATCGATACACCACACTTGGGGTCTAGCGGAAATGATTACAGAGATATAGGATGTGAAAAATCGATATTTTTCAACATTAGGATTTTTTCGTGTCGAAAATATTCATTATTGGTCAAAACGGCTTTCATGTCCCTGTCTTAACTTTTGATTTACTACCTACTGTCATTTGATTGAAACAAATATAGGGTGGTGCAGAATTCAGAAAATTGATCATCCTGTATCTGTCCCAAAGAAATGTCAGTAGATAGTATATCAAAAATTAAGATAGAGATATGTGAGTCGTTTCGACCAATAATGCATAGTTTCAACACAAAAAATTCATTACTTTGGAAAATCTCGATTCTTCACACCCTATATCTCTGTAATCATTTCCGCTAGACCCCAAGTGTGGTGAATCGATGAAATCAGCTCTCCAGTGAGAATTCAAAAATGGAATGAAATACAGTGTGTTCCATTTGAAATAAGAAAGTAGGTATTGGCCATTGTCACATGACACACTCTATTTAATTTTTTTTTTAAAATGCGTTTTTATAAATACAGATCGACGTGTCCGAGCATTTTTCTCAACACACCCTCATTTATTTGTTGTCGAATTCATTCCAATTGGCTGCTCCACACTGTATACATAGAAAGTCAAATAAACTTCCCAACTTTTTGTAGAGAATTCTATGAGGCATATTTTTAGTTGAAATGAAATTTCCTCTGCGGCCAATGGATTCTGAAAAAAACGAAAAAAACCACCGCAATGCTTGTAAGGGGTGTTTTTTGGAAGAAAAACTCACACTTGTAACTGGAGAACTGTTCTTAGAACTGAAAAAAAAATCATTTATATTGTAATAAAAACAATTATTTGATTTTGAAATCAACCATTGATTTAGTTTTCACGCAGTATGGTAACTTATTGAACACTTTCAAGTCCATATGCCCAGCTGAACTGTGTGATATCTGTTTTGCAAAACAATTAATTTAAAGAAATTTCGAGAATTTTGGTTCTCACCTAGATTGATACCTGGTAATCTGATCGAGTTTTAATTACTATAAATTGGGATATCGTCAATACTGAAAGCCAAATCATCATCAGAGAAAATCTGAAGCTTTGGTCATCAATTCTGAACATTTGATCTCAAGTGCAAGGTTTTTGGTGCCGAGACGATAAATTAGAAATCATCCGCATATGCAGTGTAATGTGTTTCGCCAATGAAATCATCGACTTGATCAACATAATACCTCGTTCATTGCCTGAATATTTCGATAATTGTTAGACAGCACGTTCACCCCTCGAAATGTTTTCGCGTCCGCCTGTGGCACGCAATGCCGTCTCGTCCGGTAAGGCATCCGGCGCATTCTGTTTTCGGACACTAATTAACAAACATAAAGGCATTGTTTTGGCGGGTTCACATGCATTTCGACGGGCTTATGCATCTGCTCTCGGGCCCCGAAAAATGCAGTTCAGCGAGATGCCCACCTATGGAGCAGAAATTCGGAGGCTTCGAGGGATATTACGTGGTCCGTGGTGATCTTCTTCGCGCGGGCTCGCCCTTTCCGAGAACGCATCTCTTCCATTGCTGCCTGCTCAAAATTTCCAGTTACTACACTGTAGACCCGGTCCATTCTTTGCGTTTTTGATGCCTTCATTTTCTTTCGATATAACTATCATGATACAACACTCACCAAATCATTGACCTCTCTAGATCATCGTAGAAAGGTCGGCGATCAATGCCTTTTCTATAGATACTTCCACGGTCGGTGCTCAACGGAAATATCATCTATTATGCCACGCGCGATTTCTAGTAGACAAACTGGACGAGCTCAGGCTGGTCACCCCTACACTGTCAGGCTCGAAACCTGTCGAACATCGCTATACCAAGCATCATTCCTCAATAGAGCGGCAAAGTTATGGAATTCTTTGCCCAGTGAAGTCTTTCCTGATGCTTACAACCTCCAAACTTTCAAGAAAAATTCCAACACCTTCCTTCTCTCCCGAAATTCCACCGCTGGCTAACACGATGTTCCTCGAACATTATAGGTTTCCCTTTCGTGTTGTCCACAGATATGAAAAATGCTTTGTTACAGTCGAAAGTAGAAGGCACTAGTGTGGAGATTTTTCAAGAAACGCACGCTTGCAGTGATTTTACCAGGAAATTTTATCACTGGTATCTTCCCATGTGATACCTACTTGAATTTTAGATTGATTTTGCATCCTTCTTTGAGATGCGTCTGGTAATGTGACCATCATCTCCTCCCTTCAGCGATTTCGATCCCTGTGGATATCATGAATCCGATTTCGAAAAGAATTACTCAGGAATCATTTCCATTCATGACAATGACAAATAACACAGTTTACATTCACTCAGTTGAGCGAAGTTGGTTGTGAAAGATAATAGCTGAGAAATCCGAAAGGTGTCCGAACTTGTAACAATTCATAGGCGCCCACATTTATTTTCAAGAAGTTGACCTAGGGATTGTCTTTTAAACTATCGAAAGGGTCTGCGCTTGGGTTTTCTCTTTTCTGACTGATGTATTTTGGATTGTCAACGATGAGCGAAACTAATGACATTGGACGATGAGTAAAATAGTGGGATGAAAATTATTCAAATATTTATGGTCGTAGGGAGAGGAAGGAATGTAATATTCCGGAATGTTTGGCGTGAAATTCTTGGATGAATTTGTGTTGTTCAAATTCTCAACAGTTTCCTACAGGAAATTATACTGGAAATTTTTTGACGTTCATGAGTAAAATTACATCCACATTCGAGACGAGATAATGTAGAGATTATTTCGGTGTGAATACCTCTTTAGCTCCGATCAAAAACCGAAATTTTTCTCGAACACGAATTTTCTGGGCATCGACAAAAAGTGACGAGAATTAGACACTAAGAAGCGTTTTCTCGAACGAAATGCAGTCGGAGCGACAGGGCGGGGGGCCCGAAAATATTCGTACCTATCCCAAATCCCGTCGTCGATTCCTCGGAATCAGTATGCACGGCCACGGAGAGAGTTTGGCGGCCGCAAAAAACTCTCGTTCGAACAGATGCCTGTCTGGGTTACGACCGCCTTTTCCGCGAACCACGTGGTCTATGGACCTGCCGATTGCGCTTTTTGCCGAGTCGCGTCGCAGGAATTTTTCGGAGGGCCGACTGGAACCGATCGATGGCCGTATGAGAGATCAGGAGTGCCCGCAGAGAAATTTTTGAATACTGCGAAGCACCATCTGGCAACGTGAATCGAAAAACGAAGATTTTAAAGTGACTTTTGTGTTGTTGTTTCGTGTTTGAATCTTGTCTCTTTTCATTTTCACGCATCATATCTCTGGAACAGTCGCGATCGACCCACCAATCGATTTCTCTGCCATTTTTCTACAGTTGACGGCTTTTTCAGCTCGATCTGACAGCATTTCCGAAAGTATTAGCGCATATTTCGCGTCGATGCGCTTTTTCAACCCAGATGAACTCGAACTCGAAACTTTGGGGCTCCATTTCCCCGGAAGGGCAGGTTGCAGAACATTTTCCGGCATGAGTACGGTCGGATTCCTCGTTTCATTTTCAACCAGACTTTGACGAGCCATATCTCCGGAACGGTTGATCCTACAGACTCGATCTACTCACTAATCGATTCCTCGTTCGATTTTCATCTAGATTGGAGAGTTTCAAAGGTTTTTCTGGGAAAATGCGAAATTTCGTTTATGTCTAAAATTCTAAGGTACATTTTCACCGGATCATCGATCCTACGAAATTTCAAAATTCCCAATTATTTTTTTAAAAATCTGAAAAAATTCACAAGCACTGATTCGGACCCGAAAAAAACGAATCTGCGATCGGAAAGTATCAATTCCTGACTATAACGGAATAATCTCGCTCCTAAGTGCGTTTTTTGGCAAAAAAGCGCACAATTTCCACTTTGACGCGCCATATCTCTAGAACGGTCGATTTTACGGACTCGATCGATAAATAGATCGATTCCTCGTTCGATTTTCATCTAGATTGCAGAATTTCAAACGATTCGATGGAGAATTGCGAAATTTTGTTTATGTCTGAAAATCTAAGGTACATTTTCACCGGATCATCGATCCTACGAAATTTCAAAATTCCCAATTATTTTTCTAAAAATCTGAAAAAATTCACAAGCACTAATTCGGACCCGAAAAAAAAACGAATCCGCCATCGGAAAGTATCAATTCCTGACTATAACGGAATAAACTCGCTCCTAAGTGCGTTTTTTGGCAAAAAAACGCACAATTTCCACTTTGACGCGCCATATCTCTAGAACGGTCGATTTTACGGACTCGATCGACACATAGATCGATTCCTCGTTCGATTTTCATCTAGATTGCAGAATTTCAAACGATTCGATGGAGAATTGCGAAATTTTGTTTATGTCTGAAAATCTAAGGTACATTTTCACCGGATCATCGATCCTACGAAATTTCAAAATTCCCAATTATTTTTTTAAAAATCTGAAAAAATTCACAAGCACTAATTCGGACCCGAAAAAAACGAATCCGCGATCGGAAAGTATCAATTCCTGACTATAACGGAATAATCTCGCTCCTATGTGCGTTTTTTTGCCAAAAAAACGCACAATTTTCACTTTGACGCGCCATATCAATAGAACGGTCGATTTTACGGACTCGATCGACACATAGATCGATTCCTCGTTCGATTTTCATCTAGATTGCAGAATTTCGAACGATTCGATGGAGAATTGCGAAATTTTGTTTATGTCTGAAAATCTAAGGTACATTTTCACCGGATCATCGAACCTACGAAATTTCAAAATTCCCAATTATTTTTTTAAAAATCTGAGAAAATTCACAAGCACTAATTCGGACCCGAAAAAAACGAATCTGCGATCGGAAAGTATCAATTCCTGACTATAACGGAATAATCTCGCTCCTAAGTGCGTTTTTTGCCAAAAAACGCACAATTTCCACTTTGACGCGCCATATCTCTAGAACGGTCGATCTTACGGACTCGATCGACACATAGATCGATTCCTCGTTCGATTTTCATCTAGATTGCAGAATTTCGAACGATTCGATGGAGAATTGCGAAATTTTGTTTATGTCTGAAAATCTAAGGTACATTTTCACCGGATCATCGAACCTACGAAATTTCAAAATTCCCAATTATTTTTTTAAAAATCTGAAAAAATTCACAAGCACTAATTCGGACCCGAAAAAGACGAATCTGCGATCGGAAAGTATCAATTCCTGACTATAACGGAATAATCTCGCTCCTAACTGCGTTTTTTGCCAAAAAACGCACCTAACTGCGTTTTTTGCCAAAAAACGCACAATTTCCACTTTGACGCGCCATATCTCTAGAACGGTCGATTTTACGGACTCGATCGACACATAGATCGATTCCTCGTTCGATTTTCATCTAGATTGCAGAATTTCAAACGATTCGATGGAGAATTGCGAAATTTTGTTTATGTCTGAAAATCTAAGGTACATTTTCACCGGATCATCGATCCTACGAAATTTCAAAATTCCCAATTATTTCTTTAAAAATCTGAAAAAATTCACAAGCACTAATTCGGACCCGAAAAAAACGAATCCGCGATCGGAAAGTATCAATTCCTGACTATAACGGAATAATCTCGCTCCTAACTGCGTTTTTTGCCAAAAAACGCACAATTTCCACTTTGACGCGCCATATCTCTAGAACGGTCGATTTTACGGACTCGATCGACACATAGATCGATTCCTCGTTCGATTTTCATCTAGATTGCAGAATTTCGAACGATTCGATGGAGAATTGCGAAATTTTGTTTATGTCTGAAAATCTAAGGTACATTTTCACCGGATCATCGAACCTACGAAATTTCAAAATTCCCAATTATTTTTTTAAAAATCTGAAAAAATTCACAAGCACTAATTCGGACCCGAAAAAGACGAATCTGCGATCGGAAAGTATCAATTCCTGACTATAACGAAATAATCTCGCTCCTAACTGCGTTTTTTGCCAAAAAACGCACAATTTCCACTTTGACGCGCCATATCTCTAGAACGGTCGATTTTACGGACTCGATCGACACATAGATCGATTCCTCGTTCGATTTTCATCTAGATTGCAGAATTTCAAACGATTCGATGGAGAATTGCGAAATTTTGTTTATGTCTGAAAATCTAAGGTACATTTTCACCGGATCATCGATCCTACGAAATTTCAAAATTCCCAATTATTTCTTTAAAAATCTGAAAAAATTCACAAGCACTAATTCGGACCCGAAAAAAACGAATCCGCGATCGGAAAGTATCAATTCCTGACTATAACGAAATAATCTCGCTCCTAACTGCGTTTTTTGCCAAAAAACGCACAATTTCCACTTTGACGCGCCATATCTCTAGAACGGTCGATCTTACGGACTCGATCGACACATAGATCGATTCCTCGTTCGATTTTCATCTAGATTGCAGAATTTCGAACGATTCGATGGAGAATTGCGAAATTTTGTTTATGTCTGAAAATCTAAGGTACATTTCCACCGGATCATCGATCCTACGAAATTTCAAAATTCCCAATTATTTTTTTAAAAATCTGAAAAAATTCACAAGCACTAATTCGGACCCGAAAAAAACGAATCTGCGATCGGAAGTATCAATTCCTGACTATAACGAAATAATCTCGCTCCTAACTGCGTTTTTTGCCAAAAAACGCACAATTTCCACTTTGACGCGCCATATCGCTAGAACGGTCGATCTTACGGACTCGATCGACACATAGATCGATTCCTCGTTCGATTTTCATCTAGATTGCAGAATTTCAAACGATTCGATGGAGAATTGCGAAATTTTGTTTATGTCTGAAAATCTAAGGTACATTTTCACCGGATCATCGATCCTACGAAATTTCAAAATTCCCAATTATTTCTTTAAAAATCTGAAAAAATTCACAAGCACTAATTCGGACCCGAAAAAAACGAATCCGCGATCGGAAAGTATCAATTCCTGACTATAACGAAATAATCTCGCTCCTAAGTGCGTTTTTTGCCAAAAAACGCACAATTTCCACTTTGACGCGCCATATCTCTAGAACGGTCGATCTTACGGACTCGATCGACACATAGATCGATTCCTCGTTCGATTTTCATCTAGATTGCAGAATTTCGAACGATTCGATGGAGAATTGCGAAATTTTGTTTATGTCTGAAAATCTAAGGTACATTTCCACCGGATCATCGATCCTACGAAATTTCAAAATTCCCAATTATTTTTTTAAAAATCTGAAAAAATTCACAAGCACTAATTCGGACCCGAAAAAAACGAATCTGCGATCGGAAGTATCAATTCCTGACTATAACGGAATAATCTCGCTCCTAAGTGCGTTTTTTGCCAAAAAACGCACAATTTCCACTTTGACGCGCCATATCTCTAGAACGGTCGATCTTACGGACTCGATCGACACATAGATCGATTCCTCGTTCGATTTTCATCTAGATTGCAGAATTTCAAACGATTCGATGGAGAATTGCGAAATTTTGTTTATGTCTGAAAATCTAAGGTACATTTTCACCGGATCATCGATCCTACGAAATTTCAAAATTCCCAATTATTTTTTTAAAAATCTGAAAAAATTCACAAGCACTAATTCGGACCCGAAAAAAACGAATCCGCGATCGGAAAGTATCAATTCCTGACTATAACGGAATAATCTCGCTCCTAACTGCGTTTTTTGCCAAAAAACGCACAATTTCCACTTTGACGCGTCATATCTCTAGAACGGTCGATTTTACGGACTCGATCGACACATAGATCGATTCCTCGTTCGATTTTCATCTAGATTGCAGAAATTCAAACGATTCGATGGAGAATTGCGAAATTTTGTTTATGTCTGAAAATCTAAGGTACATTTTCACCGGATCATCGATCCTACGAAATTTCAAAATTCCCAATTATTTTTTTAAAAATCTGAAAAAATTCACAAGCACTAATTCGGACCCGAAAAAAACGAATCCGCGATCGGAAAGTATCAATTCCTGACTATAACGGAATAATCTCGCTCCTAACTGCGTTTTTTGCCAAAAAACGCACAATTTCCACTTTGACGCGCCATATCTCTAGAACGGTCGATTTTACGGACTCGATCGACACATAGATCGATTCCTCGTTCGATTTTCATCTAGATTGCAGAATCTCAAACGATTCGATGGAGAATTGCGAAATTTTGTTTATGTCTGAAAATCTAAGGTACATTTTCACCGGATCATCGATCCTACGAAATTTCAAAATTCCCAATTATTTTTTTAAAAATCTGAAAAAATTCACAAGCACTAATTCGGACCCGAAAAAAACGAATCCGCGATCGGAAAGTATCAATTCCTGACTATAACGAAATAATCTCGCTCCTAACTGCGTTTTTTGCCAAAAAACGCACAATTCCCACTTTGACGCGCCATATCTCTAGAACGGTCGATTTTACGGACTCAATCGACACATAGATCGATTCCTCGTTCGATTTTCATCTAGATTGCAGAAATTCAAACGATTCGATGGAGAATTGCGAAATTTTGTTTATGTCTGAAAATCTAAGGTACATTTTCACCGGATCATCGATCCTACGAAATTTCAAAATTCCCAATTATTTTTTTAAAAATCTGAAAAAATTCACAAGCACTAATTCGGACCCGAAAAAAACGAATCCGCGATCGGAAAGTATCAATTCCTGACTATAACGGAATAATCTCGCTCCTAACTGCGTTTTTTGCCAAAAAACGCACAATTTCCACTTTGACGCGCCATATCTCTAGAACGGTCGATTTTACGGACTCGATCGACACATAGATCGATTCCTCGTTCGATTTTCATCTAGATTGCAGAAATTCAAACGATTCGATGGAGAATTGCGAAATTTTGTTTATGTCTGAAAATCTAAGGTACATTTTCACCGGATCATCGATCCTACGAAATTTCAAAATTCCCAATTATTTTTTTGAAAATCTGAAAAAATTCACAAGCACTAATTCGGACCCGAAAAAAACGAATCCGCGATCGGAAAGTATCAATTCCTGACTATAACGGAATAAGCTCGCTCCTAACTGCGTTTTTTGCCAAAAAACGCACAATTTCCACTTTGACGCGCCATATCTCTAGAACGGTCGATTTTACGGACTCGATCGACACATAGATCGATTCCTCGTTCGATTTTCATCTAGATTGCAGAAATTCAAACGATTCGATGGAGAATTGCGAAATTTTGTTTATGTCTGAAAATCTAAGGTACATTTTCACCGGATCATCGATCCTACGAAATTTCAAAATTCCCAATTATTTTTTTAAAAATCTGAAAAAATTCACAAGCACTAATTCGGACCCGAAAAAAAATGAATCCGCGATCGGAGAGTATCAATTCCTGACTATAACGGAATAATCTCGCTCCTAACTGCGTTTTTTGCCAAAAAACGCACAATTTCCACTTTGACGCGCCATATCTCTAGAACGGTCGATTTTACGGACTCGATCGACACATAGATCGATTCCTCGTTCGATTTTCATCTAGATTGCAGAAATTCAAACGATTCGATGGAGAATTGCGAAATTTTGTTTATGTCTGAAAATCTAAGGTACATTTTCACCGGATCATCGATCCTACGAAATTTCAAAATTCCCAATTATTTTTTTAAAAATCTGAAAAAATTCACAAGCACTAATTCGGACCCGAAAAAAACGAATCCGCGATCGGAAAGTATCAATTCCTGACTATAACGGAATAATCTCGCTCCTAACTGCGTTTTTTGCCAAAAAACGCACAATTTCCACTTTGACGCGCCATATCTCTAGAACGGTCGATTTTACGGACTCGATCGACACATAGATCGATTCCTCGTTCGATTTTCATCTAGATTGCAGAATTTCAAACGATTCGATGGAGAATTGCGAAATTTTGTTTATGTCTGAAAATCTAAGGTACATTTTCACCGGATCATCGATCCTACGAAATTTCAAAATTCCCAATTATTTTTTTAAAAATCTGAAAAAATTCACAAGCACTAATTCGGACCCGAAAAAAACGAATCCGCGATCGGAAAGTATCAATTCCTGACTATAACGGAATAATCTCGCTCCTAACTGCGTTTTTTGCCAAAAAACGCACAATTTCCACTTTGACGCGTCATATCTCTAGAACGGTCGATTTTACGGACTCGATCGACACATAGATCGATTCCTCGTTCGATTTTCATCTAGATTGCAGAAATTCAAACGATTCGATGGAGAATTGCGAAATTTTGTTTATGTCTGAAAATCTAAGGTACATTTTCACCGGATCATCGATCCTACGAAATTTCAAAATTCCCAATTATTTTTTTAAAAATCTGAAAAAATTCACAAGCACTAATTCGGACCCGAAAAAAACGAATCCGCGATCGGAAAGTATCAATTCCTGACTATAACGGAATAATCTCGCTCCTATGTGCGTTTTTTTGCCAAAAAAACGCACAATTTTCACTTTGACGCGCCATATCAATAGAACGGTCGATTTTACGGACTCGATCGACACATAGATCGATTCCTCGTTCGATTTTCATCTAGATTGCAGAATTTCGAACGATTCGATGGAGAATTGCGAAATTTTGTTTATGTCTGAAAATCTAAGGTACATTTTCACCGGATCATCGAACCTACGAAATTTCAAAATTCCCAATTATTTTTTTAAAAATCTGAGAAAATTCACAAGCACTAATTCGGACCCGAAAAAAACGAATCTGCGATCGGAAAGTATCAATTCCTGACTATAACGGAATAATCTCGCTCCTAAGTGCGTTTTTTGCCAAAAAACGCACAATTTCCACTTTGACGCGCCATATCTCTAGAACGGTCGATCTTACGGACTCGATCGACACATAGATCGATTCCTCGTCCGATTTTCATCTAGATTGCAGAATTTCGAACGATTCGATGGAGAATTGCGAAATTTTGTTTATGTCTGAAAATCTAAGGTACATTTTCACCGGATCATCGAACCTACGAAATTTCAAAATTCCCAATTATTTTTTTAAAGATCTGAATAAATTCACAAGCACTAATTCGGACCCGAAAAAGACGAATCTGCGATCGGAAAGTATCAATTCCTGACTATAACGGAATAATCTCGCTCCTAACTGCGTTTTTTGCCAAAAAACGCACAATTTCCACTTTGACGCGCCATATCTCTAGAACGGTCGATTTTACGGACTCGATCGACACATAGATCGATTCCTCGTTCGATTTTCATCTAGATTGCAGAATTTCAAACGATTCGATGGAGAATTGCGAAATTTTGTTTATGTCTGAAAATCTAAGGTACATTTTCACCGGATCATCGATCCTACGAAATTTCAAAATTCCCAATTATTTCTTTAAAAATCTGAAAAAATTCACAAGCACTAATTCGGACCCGAAAAAAACGAATCCGCGATCGGAAAGTATCAATTCCTGACTATAACGGAATAATCTCGCTCCTAACTGCGTTTTTTGCCAAAAAACGCACAATTTCCACTTTGACGCGCCATATCTCTAGAACGGTCGATTTTACGGACTCGATCGACACATAGATCGATTCCTCGTTCGATTTTCATCTAGATTGCAGAATTTCGAACGATTCGATGGAGAATTGCGAAATTTTGTTTATGTCTGAAAATCTAAGGTACATTTTCACCGGATCATCGAACCTACGAAATTTCAAAATTCCCAATTATTTTTTTAAAAATCTGAGAAAATTCACAAGCACTAATTCGGACCCGAAAAAAACGAATCTGCGATCGGAAAGTATCAATTCCTGACTATAACGAAATAATCTCGCTCCTAACTGCGTTTTTTGCCAAAAAACGCACAATTCCCACTTTGACGCGCCATATCTCTAGAACGGTCGATTTTACGGACTCGATCGACACATAGATCGATTCCTCGTTCGATTTTCATCTAGATTGCAGAATTTCGAACGATTCGATGGAGAATTGCGAAATTTTGTTTATGTCTGAAAATCTAAGGTACATTTTCACCGGATCATCGAACCTACGAAATTTCAAAATTCCCAATTATTTTTTTAAAAATCTGAAAAAATTCACAAGCACTAATTCGGACCCGAAAAAGACGAATCTGCGATCGGAAAGTATCAATTCCTGACTATAACGGAATAATCTCGCTCCTAACTGCGTTTTTTGCCAAAAAACGCACAATTTCCACTTTGACGCGCCATATCTCTAGAACGGTCGATTTTACGGACTCGATCGACACATAGATCGATTCCTCGTTCGATTTTCATCTAGATTGCAGAATTTCAAACGATTCGATGGAGAATTGCGAAATTTTGTTTATGTCTGAAAATCTAAGGTACATTTTCACCGGATCATCGATCCTACGAAATTTCAAAATTCCCAATTATTTCTTTAAAAATCTGAAAAAATTCACAAGCACTAATTCGGACCCGAAAAAAACGAATCCGCGATCGGAAAGTATCAATTCCTGACTATAACGAAATAATCTCGCTCCTAACTGCGTTTTTTGCCAAAAAACGCACAATTTCCACTTTGACGCGCCATATCTCTAGAACGGTCGATCTTACGGACTCGATCGACACATAGATCGATTCCTCGTTCGATTTTCATCTAGATTGCAGAATTTCGAACGATTCGATGGAGAATTGCGAAATTTTGTTTATGTCTGAAAATCTAAGGTACATTTCCACCGGATCATCGATCCTACGAAATTTCAAAATTCCCAATTATTTTTTTAAAAATCTGAAAAAATTCACAAGCACTAATTCGGACCCGAAAAAAACGAATCTGCGATCGGAAGTATCAATTCCTGACTATAACGAAATAATCTCGCTCCTAACTGCGTTTTTTGCCAAAAAACGCACAATTTCCACTTTGACGCGCCATATCGCTAGAACGGTCGATCTTACGGACTCGATCGACACATAGATCGATTCCTCGTTCGATTTTCATCTAGATTGCAGAATTTCAAACGATTCGATGGAGAATTGCGAAATTTTGTTTATGTCTGAAAATCTAAGGTACATTTTCACCGGATCATCGATCCTACGAAATTTCAAAATTCCCAATTATTTTTTTAAAAATCTGAAAAAATTCACAAGCACTAATTCGGACCCGAAAAAAACGAATCCGCGATCGGAAAGTATCAATTCCTGACTATAACGGAATAATCTCGCTCCTAACTGCGTTTTTTGCCAAAAAACGCACAATTTCCACTTTGACGCGTCATATCTCTAGAACGGTCGATTTTACGGACTCGATCGACACATAGATCGATTCCTCGTTCGATTTTCATCTAGATTGCAGAATTTCGAACGATTCGATGGAGAATTGCGAAATTTTGTTTATGTCTGAAAATCTAAGGTACATTTTCACCGGATCATCGAACCTACGAAATTTCAAAATTCCCAATTATTTTTTTAAAAATCTGAGAAAATTCACAAGCACTAATTCGGACCCGAAAAAAACGAATCTGCGATCGGAAAGTATCAATTCCTGACTATAACGAAATAATCTCGCTCCTAACTGCGTTTTTTGCCAAAAAACGCACAATTCCCACTTTGACGCGCCATATCTCTAGAACGGTCGATTTTACGGACTCGATCGACACATAGATCGATTCCTCGTTCGATTTTCATCTAGATTGCAGAATTTCGAACGATTCGATGGAGAATTGCGAAATTTTGTTTATGTCTGAAAATCTAAGGTACATTTTCACCGGATCATCGAACCTACGAAATTTCAAAATTCCCAATTATTTTTTTAAAAATCTGAAAAAATTCACAAGCACTAATTCGGACCCGAAAAAGACGAATCTGCGATCGGAAAGTATCAATTCCTGACTATAACGGAATAATCTCGCTCCTAACTGCGTTTTTTGCCAAAAAACGCACAATTTCCACTTTGACGCGCCATATCTCTAGAACGGTCGATTTTACGGACTCGATCGACACATAGATCGATTCCTCGTTCGATTTTCATCTAGATTGCAGAATTTCAAACGATTCGATGGAGAATTGCGAAATTTTGTTTATGTCTGAAAATCTAAGGTACATTTTCACCGGATCATCGATCCTACGGAATTTCAAAATTCCCAATTATTTCTTTAAAAATCTGAAAAAATTCACAAGCACTAATTCGGACCCGAAAAAAACGAATCCGCGATCGGAAAGTATCAATTCCTGACTATAACGGAATAATCTCGCTCCTAACTGCGTTTTTTGCCAAAAAACGCACAATTTCCACTTTGACGCGCCATATCTCTAGAACGGTCGATTTTACGGACTCGATCGACACATAGATCGATTCCTCGTTCGATTTTCATCTAGATTGCAGAATTTCAAACGATTCGATGGAGAATTGCGAAATTTTGTTTATGTCTGATAATCTAAGGTACATTTTCACCGGATCATCGATCCTACGAAATTTCAAAATTCCCAATTATTTCTTTAAAAATCTGAAAAAATTCACAAGCACTAATTCGGACCCGAAAAAAACGAATCCGCGATCGGAAAGTATCAATTCCTGACTATAACGAAATAATCTCGCTCCTAACTGCGTTTTTTGCCAAAAAACGCACAATTTCCACTTTGACGCGCCATATCTCTAGAACGGTCGATCTTACGGACTCGATCGACACATAGATCGATTCCTCGTTCGATTTTCATCTAGATTGCAGAATTTCGAACGATTCGATGGAGAATTGCGAAATTTTGTTTATGTCTGAAAATCTAAGGTACATTTCCACCGGATCATCGATCCTACGAAATTTCAAAATTCCCAATTATTTTTTTAAAAATCTGAAAAAATTCACAAGCACTAATTCGGACCCGAAAAAAACGAATCTGCGATCGGAAGTATCAATTCCTGACTATAACGGAATAATCTCGCTCCTAAGTGCGTTTTTTGCCAAAAAACGCACAATTTCCACTTTGACGCGCCATATCTCTAGAACGGTCGATCTTACGGACTCGATCGACACATAGATCGATTCCTCGTTCGATTTTCATCTAGATTGCAGAATTTCAAACGATTCGATGGAGAATTGCGAAATTTTGTTTATGTCTGAAAATCTAAGGTACATTTTCACCGGATCATCGATCCTACGAAATTTCAAAATTCCCAATTATTTTTTTAAAAATCTGAAAAAATTCACAAGCACTAATTCGGACCCGAAAAAAACGAATCCGCGATCGGAAAGTATCAATTCCTGACTATAACGAAATAATCTCGCTCCTAACTGCGTTTTTTGCCAAAAAACGCACAATTTCCACTTTGACGCGTCATATCTCTAGAACGGTCGATTTTACGGACTCGATCGACACATAGATCGATTCCTCGTTCGATTTTCATCTAGATTGCAGAAATTCAAACGATTCGATGGAGAATTGCGAAATTTTGTTTATGTCTGAAAATCTAAGGTACATTTTCACCGGATCATCGATCCTACGAAATTTCAAAATTCCCAATTATTTTTTTAAAAATCTGAAAAAATTCACAAGCACTAATTCGGACCCGAAAAAAAACGAATCCGCCATCGGAAAGTATCAATTCCTGACTATAACGGAATAAACTCGCTCCTAAGTGCGTTTTTTGGCAAAAAAACGCACAATTTCCACTTTGACGCGCCATATCTCTAGAACGGTCGATTCTACGGACTCGATCGACACATAGATCGATTCCTCGTTCGATTTTCATCTAGATTGCAGAATTTCATACGATTCGATGGAGAATTGCGAAATTTTGTTTATGTCTGAAAATCTAAGGTACATTTTCACCGGATCATCGATCCTACGAAATTTCAAAATTCCCAATTATTTTTTTAAAAATCTGAAAAAATTCACAAGCACTAATTCGGACCCGAAAAAAACGAATCCGCGATCGGAAAGTATCAATTCCTGACTATAACGGAATAATCTCGCTCCTATGTGCGTTTTTTTGCCAAAAAACGCACAATTTCCACTTTGACGCGCCATATCTCTAGAACGGTCGATCTTACGGACTCGATCGACACATAGATCGATTCCTCGTTCGATTTTCATCTAGATTGCAGAATTTCGAACGATTCGATGGAGAATTGCGAAATTTTGTTTATGTCTGAAAATCTAAGGTACATTTTCACCGGATCATCGATCCTACGAAATTTCAAAATTCCCAATTATTTTTTTAAAAATCTGAAAAAATTCACAAGCACTAATTCGGACCCGAAAAAAACGAATCCGCGATCGGAAAGTATCAATTCCTGACTATAACGAAATAATCTCGCTCCTAACTGCGTTTTTTGCCAAAAAACGCACAATTCCCACTTTGACGCGCCATATCTCTAGAACGGTCGATTTTACGGACTCGATCGACACATAGATCGATTCCTCGTTCGATTTTCATCTAGATTGCAGAAATTCAAACGATTCGATGGAGAATTGCGAAATTTTGTTTATGTCTGAAAATCTAAGGTACATTTTCACCGGATCATCGATCCTACGAAATTTCAAAATTCCCAATTATTTTTTTAAAAATCTGAAAAAATTCACAAGCACTAATTCGGACCCGAAAAAAACGAATCCGCGATCGGAAAGTATCAATTCCTGACTATAACGGAATAATCTCGCTCCTAACTGCGTTTTTTGCCAAAAAACGCACAATTTCCACTTTGACGCGCCATATCTCTAGAACGGTCGATTTTACGGACTCGATCGACACATAGATCGATTCCTCGTTCGATTTTCATCTAGATTGCAGAATTTCAAACGATTCGATGGAGAATTGCGAAATTTTGTTTATGTCTGAAAATCTAAGGTACATTTTCACCGGATCATCGATCCTACGAAATTTCAAAATTCCCAATTATTTTTTTAAAAATCTGAAAAAATTCACAAGCACTAATTCGGACCCGAAAAAAACGAATCCGCGATCGGAAAGTATCAATTCCTGACTATAACGGAATAATCTCGCTCCTAACTGCGTTTTTTGCCAAAAAACGCACAATTTCCACTTTGACGCGCCATATCTCTAGAACGGTCGATTTTACGGACTCGATCGACACATAGATCGATTCCTCGTTCGATTTTCATCTAGATTGCAGAAATTCAAACGATTCGATGGAGAATTGCGAAATTTTGTTTATGTCTGAAAATCTAAGGTACATTTTCACCGGATCATCGATCCTACGAAATTTCAAAATTCCCAATTATTTTTTTAAAAATCTGAAAAAATTCACAAGAACTAATTCGGACCCGAAAAAAACGAATCCGCGATCGGAAAGTATCAATTCCTGACTATAACGGAATAATCTCGCTCCTAACTGCGTTTTTTGCCAAAAAACGCACAATTTCCACTTTGACGCGCCATATCTCTAGAACGGTCGATTTTACGGACTCGATCGACACATAGATCGATTCCTCGTTCGATTTTCATCTAGATGGCAGAAATTCAAACGATTCGATGGAGAATTGCGAAATTTTGTTTATGTCTGAAAATCTAAGGTACATTTTCACCGGATCATCGATCCTACGAAATTTCAAAATTCCCAATTATTTTTTTAAAAATCTGAAAAGATTCACAAGCACTAATTCGGACCCGAAAAAAACGAATCCGCGATCGGAAAGTATCAATTCCTGACTATAACGGAATAATCTCGCTCCTAACTGCGTTTTTTTGCCAAAAAACGCACAATTTCCACTTTGACGCGCCATATCTCTAGAACGGTCGATTTTACGGACTCGATCGACACATAGATCGATTCCTCGTTCGATTTTCATCTAGATTGCAGAATTTCAAACGATTCGATGGAGAATTGCGAAATTTTGTTTATGTCTGAAAATCTAAGGTACATTTTCACCGGATCATCGATCCTACGAAATTTCAAAATTCCCAATTATTTTTTTGAAAATCTGAAAAAATTCACAAGCACTAATTCGGACCCGAAAAAAACGAATCCGCGATCGGAAAGTATCAATTCCTGACTATAACGGAATAATCTCGCTCCTAACTGCGTTTTTTGCCAAAAAACGCACAATTTCCACTTTGACGCGCCATATCTCTAGAACGGTCGATTTTACGGACTCGATCGACACATAGATCGATTCCTCGTTCGATTTTCATCTAGATTGCAGAAATTCAAACGATTCGATGGAGAATTGCGAAATTTTGTTTATGTCTGAAAATCTAAGGTACATTTTCACCGGATCATCGATCCTACGAAATTTCAAAATTCCCAATTATTTTTTTAAAAATCTGAAAAAATTCACAAGCACTAATTCGGACCCGAAAAAAACGAATCCGCGATCGGAAAGTATCAATTCCTGACTATAACGGAATAATCTCGCTCCTAACTGCGTTTTTTGCCAAAAAACGCACAATTTCCACTTTGACGCGCCATATCTCTAGAACGGTCGATTTTACGGACTCGATCGACACATAGATCGATTCCTCGTTCGATTTTCATCTAGATTGCAGAAATTCAAACGATTCGATGGAGAATTGCGAAATTTTGTTTATGTCTGAAAATCTAAGGTACATTTTCACCGGATCATCGATCCTACGAAATTTCAAAATTCCCAATTATTTTTTTAAAAATCTGAAAAAATTCACAAGCACTAATTCGGACCCGAAAAAAACGAATCCGCGATCGGAAAGTATCAATTCCTGACTATAACGGAATAATCTCGCTCCTAACTGCGTTTTTTGCCAAAAAACGCACAATTTCCACTTTGACGCGCCATATCTCTAGAACGGTCGATTTTACGGACTCGATCGACACATAGATCGATTCCTCGTTCGATTTTCATCTAGATTGCAGAATTTCAAACGATTCGATGGAGAATTGCGAAATTTTGTTTATGTCTGAAAATCTAAGGTACATTTTCACCGGATCATCGATCCTACGAAATTTCAAAATTCCCAATTATTTTTTTAAAAATCTGAAAAAATTCACAAGCACCAATTCGGACCCGAAAAAAACGAATCCGCGATCGGAAAGTATCAATTCCTGACTATAACGGAATAATCTCGCTCCTAACTGCGTTTTTTGCCAAAAAACGCACAATTTCCACTTTGACGCGTCATATCTCTAGAACGGTCGATTTTACGGACTCGATCGACACATAGATCGATTCCTCGTTCGATTTTCATCTAGATTGCAGGAATTCAAACGATTCGATGGAGAATTGCGAAATTTTGTTTATGTCTGAAAATCTAAGGTACATTTTCACCGGATCATCGATCCTACGAAATTTCAAAATTCCCAATTATTTTTTTAAAAATCTGAAAAAATTCACAAGCACCAATTCGGACCCGAAAAAAACGAATCCGCGATCGGAAAGTATCAATTCCTGACTATAACGGAATAATCTCGCTCCTAACTGCGTTTTTTGCCAAAAAACGCACAATTTCCACTTTGACGCGCCATATCTCTAGAACGGTCGATTTTACGGACTCGATCGACACATAGATCGATTCCTCGTTCGATTTTCATCTAGATTGCAGAATTTCGAACGATTCGATGGAGAATTGCGAAATTTTGTTTATGTCTGAAAATCTAAGGTACATTTTCACCGGATCATCGATCCTACGAAATTTCAAAATTCCCAATTATTTTTTTAAAAATCTGAAAAAATTCACAAGCACTAATTCGGACCCGAAAAAAACGAATCCGCGATCGGAAAGTATCAATTCCTGACTATAACGGAATAATCTCGCTCCTAACTGCGTTTTTTGCCAAAAAACGCACAATTTCCACTTTGACGCGCCATATCTCTAGAACGGTCGATTTTACGGACTCGATCGACACATAGATCGATTCCTCGTTCGATTTTCATCTAGATTGCAGAAATTCAAACGATTCGATGGAGAATTGCGAAATTTTGTTTATGTCTGAAAATCTAAGGTACATTTTCACCGGATCATCGATCCTACGAAATTTCAAAATTCCCAATTATTTTTTTAAAAATCTGAAAAAATTCACAAGCACTAATTCGGACCCGAAAAAAACGAATCCGCGATCGGAAAGTATCAATTCCTGACTATAACGGAATAATCTCGCTCCTAACTGCGTTTTTTGCCAAAAAACGCACAATTTCCACTTTGACGCGCCATATCTCTAGAACGGTCGATTTTACGGACTCGATCGACACATAGATCGATTCCTCGTTCGATTTTCATCTAGATTGCAGAATTTCAAACGATTCGATGGAGAATTGCGAAATTTTGTTTATGTCTGAAAATCTAAGGTACATTTTCACCGGATCATCGATCCTACGAAATTTCAAAATTCCCAATTATTTTTTTAAAAATCTGAAAAAATTCACAAGCACCAATTCGGACCCGAAAAAAACGAATCCGCGATCGGAAAGTATCAATTCCTGACTATAACGGAATAATCTCGCTCCTAACTGCGTTTTTTGCCAAAAAACGCACAATTTCCACTTTGACGCGTCATATCTCTAGAACGGTCGATTTTACGGACTCGATCGACACATAGATCGATTCCTCGTTCGATTTTCATCTAGATTGCAGGAATTCAAACGATTCGATGGAGAATTGCGAAATTTTGTTTATGTCTGAAAATCTAAGGTACATTTTCACCGGATCATCGATCCTACGAAATTTCAAAATTCCCAATTATTTTTTTAAAAATCTGAAAAAATTCACAAGCACCAATTCGGACCCGAAAAAAACGAATCCGCGATCGGAAAGTATCAATTCCTGACTATAACGGAATAATCTCGCTCCTAACTGCGTTTTTTGCCAAAAAACGCACAATTTCCACTTTGACGCGCCATATCTCTAGAACGGTCGATTTTACGGACTCGATCGACACATAGATCGATTCCTCGTTCGATTTTCATCTAGATTGCAGAATTTCGAACGATTCGATGGAGAATTGCGAAATTTTGTTTATGTCTGAAAATCTAAGGTACATTTTCACCGGATCATCGATCCTACGAAATTTCAAAATTCCCAATTATTTTTTTAAAAATCTGAAAAAATTCACAAGCACTAATTCGGACCCGAAAAAAACGAATCCGCGATCGGAAAGTATTAATTCCTGACTATAACGGAATAAACTCGCTCCTAAGTGCGTTTTTTGCCAAAAAACGCACAATTTCCACTTTGACGCGCCATATCTCTAGAACGGTCGATCTTACGGACTCGATCGACCCGATCGGACATCAATTTTTTTCCACAGAATATGAATTTCTCAGCTCGATCTGACGGCTCTTCGCGGACGTTGTAGCACGTAATTGGTCCAAAATTTGCCCGATTCATCAATTCCATTTCATAGTTTCAATTCGGGGTAGTAGAAAAAGTATAGTATGTGACATGATTCCGAACTCCTCCTCTTGACCGAGCTACGTTCCTGATTACTAACACACTTCGGCGCATCCATAATGGAGTACCTAGTCAGACCAAGTCGAAATTTGTCAGCGCTTCGCCATTATCTGCTCTTCACATCATGCCACCGATGACATTCGATGACTGACTGAGTCTCAATCTTCGAATAGAAAGCGACGAGATGCCACAGATTCTTTCTATTATCGAACCAGAGATAACTGCGGCAGATTACGGCCCTATTCGCAATGTGTATCGGTGGAGACTCTGGAGAAAAGATGGTGTGGTCACAGCCAAGTCGCAGCCTTCTTAGCCCCCGCGCTCTGAGATTTGACAACGTTGCATCATGGTCCTCCTATGATTGGAGTGACGTAGGCACTAACAATGTTGGAACTCAATTCATTTGATGATAAATCTCAACTACGGGGCTCAAAAATCGTGAAAGATGACTATGTGTTCGTAGATGGAGTCGTATCTGGATCAAATGACTGTTAATGCTGGTATCCCACAAGGATCTGTCTCTACACTAACTTTGTTTATGCTCCACTGATTTTCAAAGCGAAAATTTGACCTGTCCCATTAGAGAACTTTTTACATGTTCCAAGTGCAGCTCCCAAACATATGCACAGGGCACAGTCGGTCTTATTCAGTATAAATGTTGACTTTTGATGATTATCAGACTATAATAATCGAAAATCTTTCGTCAACATCTTCGTTGACGAAGCATTTGTCGATGAACATTACAGTGACGTGTATTCCATTACAATACTACACTTTCCCAATGTTGTTATCCTCGAATGAAGTTCGATTTTCTGGGGAGTGAACGCACCATTTTGCTAGCCATCTTGGCGGTCTATTTCAGAATGTTCTCACTACGAAGCTCGGTTGACACGTCGATATGCATCTGTTTCGAGCTATTCGAACTATCGACCTGAAGATGGATCGTAGATAAGCGAAACTACGCTATGGCCTACATTCGATGTGCCATGTGGAAAATTTCGTGCAACGAGAATAGCGATCACAGATCGATAATCGAACGTCGATAATTTCGTAATTACGGTTTTTTTCTTCGATCGATTGGTAATTGATCATTTCTAACCTTTTGTTTTAACAAACAAGTTTTTCAGTCGAGGAGCAGGAATTCCGTCGGCGACTGGCTTGGAGAAAGGTTGATTTTGACGATTCGAAATGATCTCAACAATTTCTAAACTCTCGTAGACATTTTACGTACAGGGTGATTCACTTATAGTGACCTCTGCTACTCGTTTACGAACCGCCTCGGAATTGAAAAAAATGAAAATTTGATGTGTCATTTGCAGTTTTTGAATCATTTATCAATCGTTGTCAAAAGTTGAGATCGAAAATTTTGAATTTGAATGAGCAAATATATCTAAAAAAAACCGACCTCGTATCTCTTCGAATAACCGAGATTCTCGTGGTCGAGGTCGAAAAACGGGGACTCAGTATATAGCCGTAGAAAAAGTAACAAGGTCCGGACCTGCGTGAGTTTTTCAAATTGGCCATAAGGAATTTGCATGGTCGTTCTGACGGACCCATAACCTGCACGAAAGGCCCATAATGGCCCGTTATTGGCCTGTACTTATGCGATATTTATGTTTAATTAGTGGATATACACGTGTTACCCAACTATTTATATGTGATTGGGACCATTCGACATTGTAAATAATATTGTTAAGAAGAAATACGCCTGTTTTATTGCGAACGCGTTGTTTTTCTTTTGCCTTATTGGTTTTGGTGATTCTGGAACAATGGCCGATACTTTGAGCAAGAAATGCTACAAGTAATGGTGTTAGCACGACTGTATCAGATTTTAAACAGGCTGGCACATCGGATTACAAAGGCAAAATGAGGTGATCAACACAATGCTTAGAAAAAATCCACAATATTCAGATCATTTTTGAGAAATATCGGCAGCAAGGAAAAATTGCTATGTCGTTTTTATTTTCTACTGACTTCTACTGAATGAATGTATATTCACTTTTCATTGTATTTGGCACTTTTCATGATCTAAATGATCAAATTGAGATTCTTCTACTTTGAGCCGTTGTCATCACATTTTTTTGAAATTTGTAAAGTAAAAACGAGTAATTTTTCGTTGAAATATTCATTGAGAACCCGTTTCGGAGTGAAGAAAACGAGACTGATGATAATTTAAGCCCTTGGGGATAATAATTACCTCATACAAAACCAAAAGAGGACGAACAATCATCGAAAAACTTTATTTACAGTTTACCTTGTGTTTGTGGAAAATATTATACCGGTGAAACTAACAGGCCTCTATCAGCAGTGAGGATGAAAGAGCATAAGAACAATATGAAGAAAAGATAAACTGATAAATCAAAATTTGCTGAACATATCCTTACTGAAAATGGACAACATATGGCCGATTGGGGTAATATTGAGATCATAGGAAAAGAAGACAACAACCAAAAACGGAAAATCAAAGAGTCTGTTTGCATTCTCCTGAACAGAGACAATAATATTGCTTCTTATTCAGCTGATATGAAAATGGTAGAAGTCAAGATCAGTTAATGAAGAAAAAAAACACCTAGTAACCGGATTTTTTTTGTCTTTCTTTATCACGAAGTAGAGAACTAATAATTGTGTTGAAAAGGGAAAGTATCGATATTTATTGAAAATATAATTGTATGTCTTTTCCCAACGTTCAGAAAAAAATGTCACTAACCAATAGAGATTTTCTTTCCTAGGTATCAATTTCAAGCGCAGTGACATTTTGGGGCAGATCACAAAATCTGTCTCCACTACAAATATATCGAAACAATTATCACAATTTCTATTTTCGTTCTCAGAAGCGAGGAGAGAAATTCTCAGAAAATCTGAGAAGAGAAATTTTAGTTCTCGCACCAACACTTGTAGCCGTCCGATTTTCGTCGGACATTATTCCGAACTTTTAATGATCGGTAATGTCAGTGTGAAGTACGTTTGTATTGGTATATATTGTGTAGTTTTTAATGAGCCACGCTTGTCTGGAGGTAGACATAACCTCTCATATAGGTACCTACTCGACAAATCAAATCTTTCATTACGGTCGATTCGATTCCATGTTGATCCAAGGAGCTCCATCGTTATGAGCGATGATTGAAGATCATCGACAAAAAGGTTTTTCAGTTCGGGTTTTCTTTTTTCGGTGTTATTATTGGAGGAAACGGTTCTTTTTGTACGGACATTTCTTGAAGGTTTTTCAATTATTTTGGGTGAGAAAGTGTATAACACCTCGTAGTTGATATACAGGGTATATCTTCCCGAGTTAACGTCAACTTCATAATATATAGAACTGAAAGTAGCAACAATCTCAAAATCTGTATACTTTTTTCTTTGTTCCGACTGTCACATACGGTTTCGTTAATATTAAATACAAATTTTTATAATATGATACGATGATTATCTAGGGAAATTTCTAAGAAATGATTAGACTGGCAGAAATGATTCGTTTCTGAAAGTTGACAGAAATTTGACACAATATAGCGGAGAGTTCAGTAAATTTGAAAGATTTTTGTAAAATAAACATTTTGATGAATGCAAGAGACACTTCCACCATTTCTGACATTTCTTTCGAAATCTGCAGCAGTTGTACTAATAATAAACCTATTCTGTCATTATTTCTCATAGTTTGGGAACTTTCAATGAACTTTTTCGCTTCGTTGTTAGTCTCTACTAAGGACTCAACTATAAAAACAATAACTATTATAAGTAACTGCCTATGTTACGAGTTGTATTCCTATTTCAATTGAAAAAAATCACCTTCTGATGGTTATTGCTTTAATTTTCGTTTTCCATATTAGTAGTTAGTACTACTAATAGTACTAGTATATTAGTTTCTCTAGTATCGAGAGTTACAGCCATGTTTGAACTGTCGAAATCTTTGGAAAACCCGAAGCGAGAAAACCTGAAATTCCTGTATAAATGCATCTCAATACCACACGAGAAATCGTACAAATAATAAGACTATTTTTGGTTGTCTTCGTTATTGTGAAGCTTTCTTCTTGGTAAAATTGTATAGGGTGCAACACAACAAGAAATCCGATAATCGTCGATTTTTTGAATTCCGACCTTTTTAAAATGCACTGCAAGCACCGAGATATAGGCACCTCTGTCAATGAATAATCGCATGTTATAGAATATTATAAGAGAGAACACGCGTCATATTTCACAGATCGCGGAGTCACGAAAACATGCATACTTCTGCAAAGGTGAACTACATGTATACGAGTTATTTGCATTCGAAGAATTAACATAACCTATTTGCCAGTCATAAAAGTGTAATTGTTATTACATAAAATTGATTATCATGGTAATGTGGCGCCTTTATGGCGCTATTAAACGTCACTTCTGCGACTTAGTATGAAAAAGTATTTCATAAATCTACATGATTGCGTAGGTACCTCCTCTATCTTCTCGGAAATTAGATCGCAGAGGAAGGAATTTTTGGATTCGATGACCTAATTCGCGTATCTCGACAAATTAATGACTCATTTCTCAGGATTTTTTGGAATTGTCTATCCTCCTATCTGACAAGATCAGGGTGTGAACAACATTCTTATGATAGACCACAGACCGAATCGATATTTTTCCAACGAATATCTATGGAATCAGCGCAAAGCACAATATAATCACAATACAATATTACGAATACAAACAATTTAGCATCATAATATTAGGAAATAGAATGAGTACACTATACATTATGCATAACATAACTTCAAAAAAATTACTGTCGATGGCGTTCTATTGATGATTGATGCTTGGTAAGGAGAAGTTTTTCGAGCCTGACGATGTATGGATTACCAGCCTGCACTCGTCTAGTTTTTCTACTAGGCATCGCTATTAGTGGTATCATATAAGAGATTTCCGTTGAGCACCGACCGTGCAATCATCTTTTAAAGATAGAGAGAGATTGCATACATTTCTGCGATGTTCTAGAGGGGTGAATTAATGCATAAGTATAGTATCACCGACTAGGCGAATAGCTCTCTTCTGAATTGAATCTAAGAGCTCTAGCGTATGTTTGGGGGCTGAGCTCCAAACATGCGAACAGTACCAGTCCAGGACAGGTCGAATTTGTGCTTTGTAGATCATAAGCAGTTGCTGGGATGTGAAGTATCTCTTCGCACGGAATAGAAAACCGAGTTTTTGTGAAGCAGTTTTCGCAATGGACCTCACAAGATCGTCCAATGAGAGAGCGCTACTGGTGGTGACAGAGCATGGATATTGCCGATTTCATAGGAACCTGACATCATCAAATTGGGCATTGTGTGATCTGCCTTCTTGGTGAACATACAAGCTTGAGTTTTAGTTGCATTGAACTGTACTAGATTCTCAGATTCCCATTTCAGAATACTTGTCAGATCCTCATTTAAAGCATCGACCTGTCTTCGTCTTGCACCTCTGGCCTCGTAGGATGATATAGGGGCTCTAGAGAAAGGGCGGAATGAAGTGTACTATCATCTGCAAATCTATGAACTAGGCTGGAGGTCACATTCAACAAATCATTGATGTAGAGCAAGAACAAAGTCGGTGCCAAGACAGAGCCTTGTGGAACACCAGCATCGATCGGCATAGTATCAGACGAGACCCCGTCTACCACCACGTAGAGTGATCTATCTGCAAGAAAACTCGATAGTGAAAGACACAGTTGGGACGGCAAACCATATAAACTCGGTCGAATCCTGTGGAAATATCCAGTACTACAGCCAGGGAATCATTTCGGAATTAGTCAACTTCATTTTCAATTGCTCGAGTTCAACTTCCCTAAATGTCTGTTGTTATTTCGCTGTCGTTTCTGTTAACAATTTTTTTTCCGTCTGCCGCTGTCGAAGGTAATCGAGCGAACGATATGGAAGGAATGAGTCTATGAGAGAGTCGTGCCCACCAACAAAGGAGTAATTCGAGTGTAACTTCGGAAGAAAACGAGACATTGTGTCGAAAGTAGGACAGTATTAGCCTCTCCATAGGCGGTATCGTTCATGGATGCCGATTACTTCGTGTGTTTTCGAATATTTCTTCATGTCTGGTTTATACGGTACTCGGTGGGAAAAATTCTATCTGGTCTTCTGTGACCGCTCGTGGGATTTTTTCCAGTCGAAAAATCTCATTCTGAAGATTCGCGAAAAAATTGTTGGCATTTCGATGTAACAAGATTATCGAGAACTGAAATAAGTTAGGAACTTGTGAAACGACATTTCAATTGTTCATATTATTTGTTTGAAATCTCCAAAAAAAATTAATCTCCGAAAACAAAGATAACATGAATAATACAAAGAATTGACATTATTGTTAAAAAAATCAAAATCAGAGCAGCGAGTTTTATTATGCAGGGCAATTTACTGATTTTAGAGTCCTTGCATAATGTAGGAATGTGGAATGAAAGCAAGAAATGATAATGCAATAATTACAATAAAACAACAATAATTTATTAATCGTATTAAAAGCAATCAAAGTTGAAAACATAAAACAATAGTTATCCCTTTCTAATTTCATCGTATACAATATCCTATTCGGTTAACTGTTTCTCTCATGTTTACTGTCAACTTCTTCTTCCTCATTCTGAGATACTTTTTCTCCAGCTCAGTGGAAGTGCCGAAAAAATCGAAAATGCAAAGATTTTCGTCTGCACTAGCCGTTGCTAAAAACCAATTTTTAGGGATTACACAATGATCTCTGGAATAATGAAAAAGCTGGAGTGCTAACAAAATATTTTAATACATGATATAGCATAATAATGATGATTTCGGCACAAAAATACACAATATGCATATTTTAATTTCACATTGCTGATTACACTGTATGAAAAATACTGAATTATCTTACCCAGTTCAGTTCCAGTACTGTCCCACAAAAGATAAGGCACTCTTCCGAAACAGGTTCTTATTTCATCCACTATGCAGTCCAAATTTTTCAGTACACTCAAATAGTTGCAGCCTGATGAATAATAACTAACCTACAAATCGATATACCGGTTGGGTCGAATTAGTTTTTCGTAGAAAAAAAAATACTCACCAATAGCTCTGCAGATAGAGGATTGAAAGACAAACAATCGACCAGACAATTATTTTGATGCGGGTGTTCCCTGTAACTGACTATTTCTCTTTTGTCGACGTTCCAAATGGTCGTGTAGACGTGCCCGCCCACTGCCAGCAGCGAGTCCTTCCAAGGGTGCCAATCCACCGCCTGAAAACAGTCGATAGTTGAGAGATGTCAACTTTCACGAATCGAATGTTAGATGGGTCGTGTGACCACTCGTTTCAGACGGTTTTTGATTTTCAACGCGAATTCGATTCAATTAAATTGAAAAAATGCTTTATTGCCATAAGTACGTATACACTTGTTGATAAAGCTAATTATATAATATACAATATACAGTCAAAAATATATATACGGGTGAGTCAAAAATGTGTACCGAGCTCTCTGGGGGTGATAGACCATTGAAAAATAAGTGTAGTTTGATGATTAAACTCATGGCCCAAAATGCATATTAAGGGAGATATATCCTTCCAAATTTGATAAAATTAAAATAATTTCTCCGCATAACTTCTGAACGATGAAAGCCACCCGATTGAAATTTTGTGCATGAATGTATGTTGTCAAAATACATTTTTTCGTCACACTTCCACATTTCTGATATTGTTATAAAGGGTGTTTTCACAGGGTGAGTCATGATTTTTTATAGAAAACTTTTTCCCTGTATTATTTTCGGTGAAAAAACAGGAGCATTTGATGGAGCGAAGAAAATTACATTAAAAAGGTACTCTTATTCAAATACAAAAAATTGAGCCGTTCCTGAGATATTTGAGTTTTTGTAGTTACATGATATCAGCAGATTGATTTTATTTATCGCGAGATGCACCGGTAACAATATTTTAGTTGGCCATGATGAATAATTTTGTTCTCAATTTTGACGTTCATGTCATCAACATTCGAGTCAACATTGTAGTAGTCGATTTGTTCGTGTGGTTTTTCTGTGTCATCCATCACTGCGATTATCAACTGAGATTTTAAGAAATATGGCAGGTTATTCCTTCTCCGAACAAACTGATATGCTTCTAATGCTTGGCGAGTGCTTCGGAAATGCAAATGCTGCTGAAATATCGTTATACCGATGAATCTCGCGATGAATAAAATCAATCTGCTGATATCATTTAACTACAAAAACTCAAATATCTCACGAACGGCTCAATTTTTTGTATTTGAATAAGAGTACCTTTTTCATATAATTTTCTTCGCTCCATCGAATGCTCCTGTTTTTTCGCCGAAAATAATACAGGGAAAAAAGTTTTCTACAAAAAATCATAACCCTCTGAAAACACCCTTTATAACAATATCAGAAATGTGGAAGTGTGACCAAAAATATGTATTTTGAGAACATACATTCATGCACGGAATTTCAATCGGGTGGCTTCATCGTTCAGAAGTTATGCGGAGAAATTATTTAAATTTTATCAATTTTGGAAGGATATATCTCCCTTAATATGCATTTTGGGCCATGATTTTAATCATTAAACTACACTTATTTTTCAATGTTCTACACTGAACGAAAAAGGTACGTAAATACAATGAAAAAATATTTGAAACAAAGAAACGTGATCATTAAATCTCAACCAAAGTAGAGTTTCATTAATACAAAGTATGTTCGTTCATGACCTTGTGGCTGCAATCACTAATTGATGAACGTTCATTGGTATCACGAAAACCAATACCTTGCTATGAACAATGCATTCACTACTTTAATGAACACTATAATATCATTTCAATGAAATGAAAGATAGCTATGATAATATGCATCCATTGCGGTGATGAAATATTATTATTGTTTGAATAAATGCAATTACCGTTTCAAAGCACATTCAATCTCTATTTCAATGCGTAAGTATACGTTGATATTATGGAATTCTTACATTGTATCAATGAATTATTCCATCGATTTGATAAATATTTCTACACCATTCCGATGAATATGTTCGTTATTCCGATACCTATTAGTACGTTGTTTGAATGAACGTGTTCACTGGTTCCATAAATATTTCTTCCATGGTTCAATGAAATAATTACGTGGATTCGAAATGGAACGTACATTGTGTTGATTCATTTAAGGAATAACATCTCCCTAATTAAAAATTGTTAATTTTTCAAGTATTCTCTGAACATTATCTGGAATGATATATACAGGTTGATACATATTTTAGAGAGATTATAATTATCTTAATGGGACACAGTGTATATATAATATTATAGTTGGTTTTGACCTTCATCATTAAGAATAAATCCATAATGACACTGATGGGGTTGGAAAAGAATATAGGTACAAATACGGAGAATATAATATAGCAAAGTAAGAAACACTTCCGAATGCCGAATGAGTGTAATGATGAAGAGGAAAAGTTGTTATAACTATTTTAATTCCGAAATAACAATCATAGATTGAGTGAAGACAAATTGAATTATTTTCTCTTGATCGTAAGACATAAATATCCATCAAATCGTGTAATATTCTGATATAATGAAACAATCACAGATCGAATTTGAAATAATTTCCATGAGTTGTTCGATACAAGAAACTAATTTGATTTTGTAATTATAGTTCACTCTGTATATCCTCAACTTTAGAAAACACTCCTCCGAAAATAGGAAGCATGTGTCCTATATATATATGATGATCATAATAAGAACAATGGATGGTCAATGTTATTCACAAGTGAATTGATTGAATGCCTATAATAATGAGGGAAATAATTCAAATTGTTCTCCATATTGAAACGATTTATTAAAAGACTCATTCTACATAGGACTGTCATAGAAAAAAACCTTAACATTTAACCGAATGATCATGTTGAATTAAATGGGTACATTCAGAATTGTAGCTTGACAGTTCTCTTCATTTTCCTTCAGCGCTTCAGATAATATATGTACCTTTGGGAAAGAAAGGCTTCCTTTCATTTTATAAAAATATGATGTTCAATGAAGGACCAAAACATCTCTGATTCAGCAGGAAAATCAAGATTGAACAAATATATAATTTTGAAACATATATCTACTGCTCTAACTATATGGAAGAAGGTATATCTAATATTATCAAAATAAACACATATTTCGGTGGGAGTTGTCATGTCCTCACCTACACATATAATGAATAGCTGGATAGCACTTTTCTTCGACTTCGAAAATCTTAGGTGCTCCTCGACCTCCTGGTTACTCTTCCCAAAGTAAAGAAATGATTACTGGGAGTCTTTTATGGTATATTTTATCATGTTGCTCTTTCCACCTATATCTTTTCTGATAGCCTTGTTGGTTGGTTGATTGCAAATGAAGCACATCATTTTCACATAATATGATCAGGTTACACGGTTTCTCACTTTGTTTCTCCGTCCCGATACTCTAGATTTTCATTGCGATATATAGAAAGAGATTCAATCTGAAAACTAACATCTCAATAATTATCATGCCTAATGATAAAAACATAATGACATACCTTCTGTAATGTGAAACAACAGTTGAATTCAAAATCAATGCTACACAGCGGCACAGTTGAGCGACCTTTCGTTTCTGTTTCTGGACTAGAAATGACCTGAGCGGGGTGTGATGACTTCATCCTAAAAAAACTTTCCGAGCGAATTTTCTCCAGGCCAATAGGAATACTTCTTTTTGATGTAAGAGTTCATCAATATATTGCATGATACGAGCATTACAATGAACCGTTCATCAATCTATGTACGCGGATACATTGAAACAATAAACGCATTTCGTTAGGATCATGTACTGGGTGATTAGTTGAAAACGATAAGATACATTGTTTCTATGACATCATAAATGAATGTACGTCTACATCAAAACAATGAACGTATTTCTCCGAAACAATGTACCGATTATTCACTTAGGTACATGATGAGCATTATTCTTATGAACCGTTCATCAATCTATGTACGTACATTGGAGCAACGTACGCAATTCATTATAATGATGTACTGGATAATTTGTCGAAAGCTATTCGATACATGGTGTATATGTTATTCATAAACTGTTCATCGATATATGTACGTGTAGATCAAACCAATGAACGCATTTCTTCAATACAATGCACCGAATAATTATCCACTATCGCTTACATGTATTCAATATTCACTTCTATGATTTGATCTGAACCTTACATTATTTCGACAATGAATGCGTGCATTGTAATGACGAATTAATTTGCTTGAAACAACGTACTTGCTCTCCCATATGTCATGCACAAATTCATTATCCTCATGAAATGAATTATAAACCGATGTATTTATACAATATATTGGAAACCTTGGTTATCACTAGAATGAATACAGTTACTTTTTTGAAACAATTGAACATCAAAGTAATGTTACACATTCATCAGTCGAAAATAGTGATGTTATTGGAAAAATTCATAAATACAATGCTGAAATCATTGAATTCATTAATGAAATGTATCGAAGGGATGGAAATATTCATTGAATTACTGAATATTTTCGTCAGTACTTGATGAACGCAATTACATTATGATCATGAATGGGATACTCGAGTAATGATCGTTTGTTTGTTCATATCATGAAGATTACTTTCTTTCGATGTAAAAAATTATGATGAATGGTGTTCATTGTTTTCACACACGATAATTTTTTCAGTGTATCACCCCCAGAAAGCTCGGTACACATTTCTGACTCACCCTGTATAAAACCAATATTGAAAAAATCAATGGAAGCTTGTATAAAGCCATAGTTAAGGATGTAAAACTAGTAGTGGACTACTTAATTGACCAATAATAAATTCTTAGTGACAGAGTGTCATAAATAATCATGGAATGAATGAAAGCACAAATATAAAAGTGAAGTATGAAAGTGGAAGAATAAAAATTAGTCGAGAAGAATGATCTTATAACGTATCTTTGAAAAACTCATCTAAGGTGTAGTATATCTTATCCAACGTAATTCTCTGACACTTTTCCTGATTTCTCTTTCTGTATTTAGATTTTTGATATCGTGAGGTAGATGATTGACAACCTTTTTTGAGTTATAAATCAGAGAATTTTCAACTTGTGTGGTGTTGGGTTTAGGGAGATCCATATTACCCATCTGTCTAGTCGGAAAACGAGAATTTCTTGTGGAGTTTTTGTTCAACTTATGTTTTTAAACATCAACAAACACACAGTCTCCAATATAAATATGCAGGTAAGGGTCATTATTCGATTTTGAACGCGAATTTGAGGTCAAACGACAAAATCGAGTTGAAAGTTCGATTAATGAATATTTTCAAGATTGAATTGAAGATGGATTTGGGTTGGTTGAGTTGGGAGTTGAGAGTTGAGTTTTCTGCTGTTGGAATTGGAAAAAATTGGCGCGACCTTAGTGGGGAGGGTGTATTCCATTTCGGCGTTGGGGGCGAAATCCGGCCAGAACCACGTTTTGATCTGACTGTCGGCTCCGGTGGTCACCAGACCCTTTTCCGAGCAGGACAGCTTGACCGTGATGACGTCACCGATGTGGGCGAATTGCGACGCTTTGACGAGGTTCAAGCTCGACGACCAATGGCAGACGGTGCCTCTGGTGCAGCCCGTCAACAGGTGCCCGCTTTTGGTCCACTCCATCGAGGTTATGACGCAACGTTTCGACTCTTTCAGGCACGGGCACACGGCCATCTCTTTGGCCTGGAAGAGGATAAAAAGCTTTTTCGATTCTTTCTCGAACAACCGACCGAGGTACGGGGTGGAACATTACTTTGAAAGTTTCGAAATCCATGATGGAGATTCCACTCAAACCGAAGGACATGGCGAAATGGGTGCCTTCCTTGTTCCATTTTATGCAGTTCTGGACCTCCCACTGGGAGCTGATCACCCTTCTCGATTCCTTCTTTTCCGGATGCCAAATGTGGACCTCGCCGTCGTACGTGGCCGCGATATACCCCTGTTTTCCCCAATCGACGACTTGATGACCTGAATGATTCGAAAATAGGAAAAACGTTCAATAAATTATAGTAGTGGACATGCACATAAAAAAAAGACAGAGAAAAAAACATGTATTTGTTAAATACTTTTCAGTGTCAAAATCGGAAACATTGAAAAAAGTTTACGAAGAGAAAAATATTTTAATTGTGTTGAGAACGGAGCAGATTCGGTTCCGAACGTCCACAAGATAAGTAAAAGTTTTTATTCTTATTGAATATATTTGTATTTCCAAATTTTTTCGAAGAACTGACCAATAGAGAATTTCTCTTGTTAGGTATCTAAAGGTTTAATTTCAAGGCGCATTGTGGACATTGTGACAGATCCTAAATCTGTCCTTACTACAAATATATTGCATATAATTTCTAATAACTTCTACTCTATTTTTTAGAAACGAGGAGAGGAAAATCCCATTAAAAACTGAAAAATGAATTTGTTGTTTAGACATATTTTTCCTTTACACATTTATCACTTTTTTCGCTCTTTTTTTTTTCATCTACTTCCTTGTAGGCTTCAAATTCTGAATTTCTTTTCAATTAATCAATATCAAAATGAGGAGATATTTAAACGTATGTAATTGATCAATCAAACCTAGATTAGGGAAAGCAGATATTTCACAAAACAAACATTTCAATGTGCTTATGGCGTGATCTCTCTCTCTTTTTGTGATGGCTAGAATAAACTGAACATGAATGTCGATGAAAAAGTCTGAAAAATTCTTATAATAATAATAATAATAATAATAATCTGTTATTTAAATAGGAAATCCTAATTTACAAACAATATGGTGAAAGTTTGTAAATAAAAGATAACATAAATAGATTAAATATTCAATACACATACAATAACAATACATTCTGAAATAAATAAGTAAGCAAATAATTTTGGTAATGTTATTCCTGACGAGCAGTAAAACTCAATGAACAAAGGTACTAAATAAATTCGTTAAAGTCGTTAAAAATGAATTGCTGATTCAACAAAACTAGCCACGTTATCGTTGCATTGCTGCATTTTCATATTTCTTACATTACTTATCATTACTTACCTACTATTTTCTTTGTTTCTTTTTTTCTCTTCTACTGATAATCAATTCAATATCACTGAAATTGTAAAATGATCTCTTTCTATTTTTATTTTATTTTTTTATTTTCATATTATTTTTTTTTATTTTTTTTTATTCCATTCATTTTATAAACTGAAAAGGTTAAGAGATTAAGAGTAGCTTTAGCTAATCTTCACCTTTTCAGGGCAGATGTATGTACATTTGTTGAATAAAGTCGTATTATTATTATTATTATTATTATATATTCACATCAAATAGATTTGAATTGACTAAACAATCAAAATAGTCTTCAATCGGGATTTGAATACATGGATTGAAGAACTTATCCTAATTTCCATGGGTAGATTATTGTAATCAAGTAAACTCTGATGAAATAGTGAATTCATAGTTTTCTTCATTCTAGTACGGTTAATATGAAAATCATACCTGCCTCTAGTCTCATAATTGTGAATTTGATGATTGAACGTTATAAATTCGTTGAAGTAAGTGGGGAAATGACAATTTATTATTTTATAGATGAATATCATGGAAAAGTATTCAATCCTGTTTTTCACTGTCATCCATTTGAAATCAGACAACATCAAATGGACAGGGGTGAATCTATTACACTGAAGAATGATTCTCATTCCGCGGTTTTGCAATTTTTCTAATGAAGATATACTATTATTATCTAATAGAGGAAGCAAGCTGGCA